>CM061554.1:245479244-246917260 GCA_030864225.1 Capsicum baccatum var. pendulum
TCCCGCATTACAGTGTCTAGAAAAGGATCACACCCCTACGTAGATAGTCTACCCAAAAACAACCATTAGTGATTGTTTGCACCGTTTGAAACCGTGATATGTAGGTCACACGGAGACAACTTTACAGTTACGCTAAGACTCCCTTCATATGTTGCTTTATAATATAATACTCAAAAGATCATTGATCTTTTCATCCCAACTATTGTTGCCTGATTCATGTCCAATTTTCTTCTCTTGATCCCCACCACCAATGATCTCATCTTCCATTTTGCCATCAGTCTCTTCATCTGAAAAACATCTAAGGAAATAAGAAACAAAGATAATTAACAAAACTTCTAAGAGTAAGAAATCAAACTTGTCCAAAAAAGAAAAATGAAGTCCTTAGGGAAAACAGTGGCAGTATATGTTGCCGCACTAGTATCGAATCTTCAAAAATGCACTAGTCTTGGAAAATCCGACATGCATCCATCAACATAGTAGCATAGAGTGATGCTAGAATCAAAACTTGGAACTTTTTTGTTCCTTGATTTTCTGTTGTTTTCTTTATACTCCTTCGGATACTTTTTAAATGCCGTTTAAGGTTTGGCATATCCAAGAAAAATATTTGATAACATTAATCATAAGGGATAGAGGAGGTAGGATGTATACAGACCTTACCCTATCTTTGTGGGGTAAGAGAGGATGTTTCCGATATGGATATTTAACTAAATTAACCCCATCTCTACCTCAAAACAAGTATTAGCTACGATATGCCTTTTTAGTATACATCTAGATTTATGAGGGGCACTTGTTAGTACTCAATATACTTTGGCATGGCGAGAAGTAGTGATATGTGAAGTTTTACCTAGAGACAATTCAGTAAGAAGTCGGACACAATCCTTGAGTGCTTGGAGCTCAGCTTCTTTCTCGTGGAGTTTGGAATGAGTTTGGCGAAGCTCAGACTCTAGCTCCACTATCTGACCTTCTTGTTGTTCAATGAGCAGATGACAAAGCTTTTGATCGAGTTCAGATGGCAATACTCCACTGAACTGATAAGTTTCTGCATTGCGGTCATCGGCTTGGTTAAATTCCTTCTCCAGAAAGCCTTCCTGTGCCGCAAAAGTCAATAGTAACAGATGAAGCGTTAGTTCGTGGAGCGGACGTACAACATACCCAATGTAGTCCCACAAAGTGGGGTTTGGGGAAGGAAGAGTGTACACAGACCTTACTACTACCTCAGAAGTAAATAGGCTGTTTCCAACAAGACCCTCGTCTCAAGAAAAACAGTCCAAAGCAGTCCAGGAAAGAAAATAATGGAAGTACAAAAAAAAGAAACAAATAGTAACAGAAGAGTGCTACAAAAAAACCATACGATAGTCGAAGTACAAAAAACAAAATATAGTAACGGAAATCAAAGGACAAGAAACTACAATAGCAATACTACAACAAATCGTATGGACGAATAACAAGACAACGCACTCCCACCTGCTAACCTTCTACCTAATCCATGTCCTCCACAACCCCATATATCTAAGGTCATGTCCTCACTAACCATTTTAAAGGATTTTCAAACTGCATGGTTTGGGTGCCATTGGAAAGCTATATTGCACAGACTCTTCAAAATTATTTGATGGGTGCATGTCGGATACTCCAAAAGTAGTGCACTTTTGTAGAATCTGACATAGTGCACTTTTGCAGAATCTGAAATGCGTCCAAGCAAAATAGTTGGAAAGATGTCAATGGAGACTCCTACTAAAGTTATACGTCTAGTAGATGGGTTTACTAATAATTTCTTTGATCAAATTTAATGTTGTAGCTGCCGCGTTATCATTTTCCCATGTCCAAATTTGCAGTTGGTCAATCCAAATGGACATTCGATTCATTATGTTATTATTGTTAAGAGGTAATATGAACTTACATAAATGTCACATAAGCACAAACCAAAAAAATTGGAAGTTATTCTTAGGTTAGGTTGTTTGGATTCTTTTCTATCCCTAGAAATGGTTCGACATTCCCTCGTGTGCTATGATGAATCCTATGTAACTTCTGCAGCAAATCAAGTGGTATTACTGCTGTTACACTGTGTAAAATTGATCATCATTCTCCATAATGGCCTTACTTATCTAATCGAATTTAATATCATCTGTTCATAGGACGATGCTGGCACTTTTCTTATATAGGAATAAAATCATGTTTGCGAACTTTAAAGGTTTGTAGTAAAGTTCATAGAAATTTATGCTCTGATGCGGACCTATCATGGAAACTCCACAATCATAGCAATTAGCCAAACGCAGAACAAGCAAATGTTGATAGCAAGATTTTCATGGCACAGTTTCAGCTTACCAAAAAAGGGATACATGATAACAATGTGATTTAAGTTACTTGACAACTACAAAATATGGAGTACTCCCCTTTGTATCCGTTTATTCCGTCCCTATAACTATTTATGAAGCATAAACTTCTCCCTTTTGATTATGATTTTTCAAACATTTTGTATATCGTAACAAATTGTAACTTAAAAACATGTAAAGTTTACTTAAAATTTTTAAGAACAGTTGTCCTATTTCACACCAAAAATTAGACGTTTCAACCATCTTACTCCGAACTCCAGCACTCTTTCTGGATTGAGGGAGTAGTATTGATTTGCACATAACACATAAGTTACTTGCATCAAGATGGAGTTGGAAGATTCACAGTAGAAATTGCATTTTGAATGAACGCGATGAAAACGTAATCAATCACAAACAAGTATGCATGGTAGTCAAAGCCATACGGAGGAAATTTATTTCACATCGAACTCACCTGACAAGGGTCTCCTGCCTCCATCCAGGCACCACGGAAGCTTTTGCAACTCGGATTCGAGCTCAGCTTCCAGCTGATCCATTTCCATAGCTCAGGTTGCGGCTCTTCTGTAACGACACTGCTTGCACATTCACCCTTCCTCAGCCACTTGTGATCTAGTACTCTATAATGTTACTATTTCCATTGCTACTCTCAGCGATCACACGTATTCTGCATTCTCTATCATGCTTTTTCATCTACTTCGGCTTTATTTTTTGAAGCACGCAAGTCATGTGCAACTTTTTCTCCTAGAAAGTTCTGCTTTAATTCTTCTACAGCTTTTGCAGTTTCATCCATGGTAACATTGAGCCTGTTGATCTCAGATTTCCCAGCTGACATCATGCACATCATTCCAATTCCGAGTCCATAACCAAAAAACAAATTACCTGGTTGACGTAAACCACATTAAACAAAGGACTTCGCAAATGCACGGGATAGCAAATATTACCTACTTGAAACAACTTAATATAAGACAAAATATTCGCTCAAATAAGATTATCAAAATAACATGCACAAATAGCAAATTTAGAAGTTAACAGGCAGGATAAAATATTCAGTCACGATATCAAGTTAGACCAATAAGATAGTAGTTTGCACTGAGCCATGTGAAGACGCCAAGCAACAAAAAGGGGCAGCCTGGTTCATTAAAACCCTGCTATGCGCATGGTCCAAGGATGGGCTTTTGACCACAAGGGACTATTGTATGCAGCCTTACCTGCGTATCTGCGAGAGGTTGTTTCCAACGGCTCAAACCCATGGACCTCCTGGTCACATGGCAGCAACTTTACCCGTTACTCCAAGGCTCCCCTTCAGGACGCGAACAAACAACAGAACGTAAACAAGTGATGGTAGACATTACACCCAACTACCAAACAGCATTAGTATCAGATGTATTGATCTGATCCTACTTTGGACAATCAACGATGGCCTTAAATAGCATGATCAAATTGGGACAGCTTAAGTTATCAAATGCACCAAGCAAGCAATAGAAATTAATCACACTGGAGTAGTAATGAACAAGGGATTTACAGTAAGGAACTATGGTTAAGGGACTAAATAAAAGAAGAACCAAGAAAACATGTGTTTGTTTAACCCATAACATAATCAAAATATTCAAATCAAAAGCTACAGAAAGTCATCTGAAAAAGTTCAGTTTGCGTCGCTTCTTTGTTATGCAAAAGGGTTTGATAGTTACAACTAGCATAGAATAATGATTTGGTTACTTCTGCTTCAAACGATTCTTGAAGCTACTTGTTAGCTATGATCACCATTATTACATTCTATTTTTTGTCATGTTGGGATCCATCTATTATTCAAACTAAAATAAGATTACCTATGGGCATTGCAAATTTACTTCTATCTTTTTATCACAATAAATTAAGAATTTAATAGATTGCTAAAGTAACATTATCAGTATCCATGAGGACTAAGCTAACAATAAACAAAAGTGACTCGGCCGATGGCCCGCTGCACTAATGTAACTATGTGATCAAAATTTTGCTCGACTTTAATGATCATACTACTTGAATCCACAATTATGTAGCTTCACACCCCAATATTCTTTTAAACTAACTTTAATCGTGATGAACATAGGATGGTTGAAAACCTCTTTTGACGATTATAAAATTTCTAATTTTGAGTTTTCCACATCCCTCTTGAGCCAAGGGTCTATTGGAAACAGTCTTCTCTACCTCCAAAGGTAGTGTTACAAGTATGCAATAGGCAGTATAAAGAAGAGAAGAAAGCAAGAAGAATTTAGCTGAGCTGGCATTTGATTAGTTGAAACAGTTAAAATGATAGTTGTAGTTTAAAATTCTGTTTTAACTGTAGCTGTTACTGTAGCTGCATCCCAAAGTTAGTTAAGCAGTTACAACTATCCAATTAAGAGTTTTAGCTATATAAACCATTGTACTGATTGTTATATGGATTGAATAATAACATTTCTCTGTTCTCTCTCTCAAATTCTCTTCTCATCTTAGCTAAGTTCTCGGATTTTCCCCGATAAGCATATCAGTTTCGAAGATAATTCCTAAAACTGACCCCCAATTGCCATTCGATTAGCAATTGTGCATCAGGTAGGGGTCAGGTCTACGTACACATTACCCTCCCCAGACCCCACTTGTGGAACTACAGTGGCATATGTTGTAGAGTTTCCCTACCTATACAGGCCTCATTTTCTACTTGCATTCAAAAATTAAGACAATTATCAACCAGCACATTCAAATTTATCAATAACAATTTGTGGACTTGAGAGCAACATTAGCTAACTGAGAAATTGTGATATGAAACAAGATCCCAACAAAAGCAAATTAAAGGAACATAAAACAACTAATTAATCATCAACAACAAGACACAACAACATACCCTCACAAAGTGGAGTCTAGGGAGGATAGAGTATACGCAGATGTTACCACTACCTTGGAAGTAGAAAGGTTGTTTACGTTAGACCCTTGGCTCAAGGTAAAACAGTTCAAAGCAGCAACAACCACAACATACCCAGTGTATTCCCACAAAGTGGGGTTGGGAAGGGTAAAGTGTACGCAGTCTATACCACTACCTCACACGAAGTAGAGAAGTTTCTGATGGGCCCCGCTCATGACAGATAGAAGTATAACCACAAAAAACATAAATATAAACAACAAAAAGAGATAACACACCGCTAGATCATAAAAGAAATAAGACACCGACAGAGTAATACTATAAACTATCTATTCGAGAACACACACATCCTTGGCACACTACGAACAAGAAACTACAGGCACAGATACAAACCAAAAACTCCTTATTATTACGGACGCACTCCTGCCTACTAACACTCTACCCTAATTTCCGTCCAGGTCAAAAAATGTTTCAAGGACAATATAATATGTTAGAAATTTTACCTTTGGAAGCACAAGAATCACATTTTCCTGAAGGAACTTTATTAGTTCTCCTCTTCTTCAAACAAACATAAAATCTCTTCCCATTCCAACTCTTCCTGTTCTCCAACCTAAACAATTCCTTTTCACCACCCTTTACATTTCCACATTTTCCATTCCCTTTGGTCTTTCTAGAACCTTCCATATTTTTCTTCCTCAAATTCTTAAACCCCATTTCAGAACCAGAAGCACTTGAAAACCTAAAAACTGAACCATCAGATAACCCCTCACTCTTTTCTTGAATGCTACAGCCAAGATTACATAGAAAGCTTGAATCTTCATGCTGAAGGTAAGTCCTAAACCCTTCTGAGTCACTGATCTTACCAAAATTACTAGTAAAGCTTGAATCTTTATGCTGAAAGGGAGTGATAAAACCCTTCATGGTCAAAGGGTTTATCATAATTACTGGTAAAGCTTGAATCTTTATTCTGAAAAACAAGTGATTAAACCTTTTGGGTCATTGGGTTTTTGACAGTTTACTGGCAAAGATTGAATCTTTATGCTGAAAGGGAGTGGTAAACACTTCTGGGTCATTGGGTTTTTCACAATTACTAGTAAAGCTTGAATCTTTATGGTGAAATGGAGTGGTAAAAACTTCTGGGTCATTGAGTTTATCACATTTACTATCACTTTCAGTGAAACCAGAAATGGGTTGAGTGGCATTTTGATTAAAGATTTTGTTGGCTAAAAAAAGAGATCCTGCTGCTGCAGCAGCAGCAACTAAAGCAGCCCACATTGGGTGTTCTTTTTTTTTTTTCAAGATTTTGAACAAAACAAGAAACTAGAGAGATCACAGTAAAGAAGTGCAACTAGTACTAGTTTGAGTAGTTGGAGTTCATAGGGAAGTGAAAGTGACAAGCTTTGAATTTTGTCAGTGCGGCATGTGGAGTTGGGAGAGTTTTCTGCTGAGTACTAATCCCTCGTTTCACGAACTAAATTGCTCCTAAATTGTTGGAGCAATTTTAGTATTTTAAAATAAGGGAATGATTTATAATTTAAGGTAAATATTAAAAGAAAAATTCAAATCTATCCTTAATTAAAGGTACATTGCGAGTAATGTCATGCGTCTTTCCTTTTCAAAGAGGGTAAAAATAAAATAAATTTTTGTCTTTATTTTTTTTAATAAATATATTAAAATTCAATAATTAATTTATCGTAGAACGGAGGGAGTATGTGTTAATACGTGGCTTGTCATCTCAGTTTGCTCACGTGCTTCCCGCTTTTTCATAAGTTTTTCAATTCGTTTTAATAGGGCCTATATATGAAGATTTTGGGTTTGGGCCAATCTATCAGTAAATGTAGGAAGGATGCCTATTTGGATAGATGGTTAGTGCAGTAGGAGCGTTGATGTACGTTTTGAAGGCTTAGGCTTTTTGGTGTTTTTTATTGTACTAGTAGTTGTATTATTGTATTTGTCTATTATTTTTGAATTACTGCACTATTTTATAAGATTGTTCATGGGGTCGATTCAGTTCAATTATTGATCAAAATTATAATAAAATCAAATTAGTTGATTTTTAAATTTCTAAAACTAAATCAAACCAAACAAAAGAAATAAGCATCAATTTGATTTTGTCGGTTCAGTTCGATTAGGTTTGATTTTTTCGATTTATAACTTTAACTAGTGATAAAATTTGAGATTTAAAAAAAATAAATCCATCCGACACATGAGATGTCAATCGAGTGTTGTGCTTAAACCTTGAAACAAAGATGTCAAACGAATGTTATACTTAGGCAAATCCACGAACAATACCCTATGAACGCTTCTAAAAAAAATATTCAGAAACTACATATAACAAAATGATAAGATAAACCGCCAAAAGTGAACACATAAATTCTTGCTTAACAATGACCAAAAAGAAAGTTCAAAACTAGTGATTGTTTATAGTCTAATGAAATTCGGCTGTAAATTCCAATATATATTTTCACAATCAATATCATTTGTTATTCAAAATGCGAAAATCATTTAGAATCACATAAGGTATTGTCAATTGGATGAAGACATATAACTAAAAGTGTTACCATTAAACTTAAATCATGATTAAAATATAAAATGTACCAAATATTTATATTATATATATATAAAGATTATCGGTTCGGTTAGGTTAATTTGTCGATTATTTTAGAGTAAGACCAAATCAAACCAAGCTAGTATTGATATGAGACAAGGCAAGGAAGGCACGAAACACACACCAAAATCAGTCCACAAGTTCAAGAATCCGAGGATCTCTTTGGTGACCAACACTCGGATTTACAATAAAAACAAGAAAGAGATGATAACAAGGTGTTTAACACCTATTTTTCAGCCAACCAATCTAGATTAACAACACATAAAATGAATAACAAGAAGAACAAAAACTTCGGCTACAAGAACATTACAAGGCCGAAAGTAGGCAACAAGAACAATACAACAAGATTACAAGAAAGTAAAGGATAGATAGTGAGACCAAGATTATTACAAGATTAAGAACCAAGTGTATTTCAATACTAACCCCTAATGGATGTAATAATTAAAACCACACTCTTACGGTGATCGCCAAAGGAATCAACTCACCTCAAGATTCACTGTTTTCAAGCAAAGGTCAATATTAGCATTTTCAAACCCTATACTAAGATGACTTTTTCAAGCCCTATCTAAGAACTCCACTAAGGTGTTCTACTCTCAAGAGAGAGGATTAGCAATGTTTCATACATTCATCATTCATAAACTAATGAGAAAAAGCCTAAAAGAGACTATATAGAGTATATTACAAAAGAAAGACAAGTATGACTCCAATGCCCTTAATAAAGGGAACCAAAGTCGTGAACCACCATGTGTGGCCCAAACCCGAGAGTCCTCAAGTCTTCAAGGCTTCAAGCAATCTTCCATACTCGGTTTTGTTTAATGGCATGCTCAAGACAACCCCTCCAAGTATACCTGTCTAACGGGCCGGGCCGGGTCAACCCGGAACCGGCCCCCCTCTCTCTAACCGGGTTACGGGCCGGTGACGGGCCGATTTTGGCCTTAACCGGTCCGGGCCGGGCCGGGCCGCACAGTAAAAAAAATAAAACCCACCCGGAACCGGCCCACTTAACCCAATCCGGTCAAACCCGCTAAAACCCGGTCAAACCCGGTCAAACCCGGTCAAACCCGGATAAAAAACCGGTCAAATATACACTATATATACGCTATATACACAATATATACATTAAATATACACTTCTATAGAAGATATATACAATGTATACATTAAATATACACTTCTATAGAAGATATATACACGTATATACATTAAATATACACTTCTATAAAAGATATATACACATGTATACATTAAATATACACTTCTATAGAAGATATATACACGTGTATACATTAAATATACACTTCTATAAAAGATATATACACATGTATACATTAAATATACACTTCTATAGAAGATATATATAATGTATACATTAAATATACACTTCTATAGAAGATATATACACGTGTATACATTAAATATACACTTCTATAAAAGATATATACACATGTATACATTAAATATACACTTCTATAGAAGATATATATAATGTATACATTAAATATACACTTCTATATAAGATATTAAAACTTTAAATTGATAAATAAAAAAAAATAAAAAACAACGACTAAGGAGTGAATGAATTTGTGGAATTTTATTGATTGCAAAATGATCCAAAATTTATAATTTACATGAATGAAAAATCTATAAATTATGCATCATTTTTTCCAACTCATTCATGTTAATATTAATTGGAATTTGCATAGGATAGTCCGAAGTCAACGGGGGCAAACCCATGCATTGGACTTGATTCTGTTGAGTTCTCCCGTGAAGTCATTATTTCTTCAAGTTTGAGGTCGTCGCTTGGCTCTGGTTCCATTCCTTGGTTTCTTCTTTCTGCTCTAATCCAGTCTCTAAGGCAAACTAAAACATTCATTGCGTTGCTTCCCAATGAGTGTCGGTTGTCTCCAAGCTGCTGTCGTCCCTGACTGAAGGCGCTCTCTGATGCAACGGTTGACATTGGAACATTCAAGATATCTCTGGCTAATCTTGAAAGTACAGGATATTGTGATTCATTATTTCTCCACCAATCCAGCGAGTTGATCCGTCGTCTGCGATCCTCTGGTGGCGTCCGCAGATAATATTTCAGCTCCTCCCGATAAGTTGATGTGTAAGCTCTCTCATCCACACTGTTCCAACAAGTTAAATCATAAAACGAATCAGGAAAACCACTATGTGCCGACCTTTTAGAAGATGATGGCTCCTCGGGAGGATGAGGAGCGACAGTTGGACTGATATTTGTAGGTACGGCTGAATCAAATAAATCAGCATAGTGATTATATAATTTTTCTATATAATCTTTTGCATCAGCCGTAGCCGTCCACAAATCAGGCTGCTCTTGTTCAGACTCACGGTTAGTATTTATTTCTAAGTTAGCATAAATAAGAGTACTAAAGTGACACATATGATTAAATTTCATGCAAGGATTTAAAATAGCACCAACCATGTAAATAGGGGGAATCGGGAAGAAATATTTTTTAAATTTCGTAAACATAGCGCCAACAGCTTCTTTATAACCTTCTTTATTTTTATATTGTTGGAGCAAACCAGAAATATCGGTTATATATGCCAAAATATTACAAACAGTAGGATAGTATGCACCGGAAAATTCAACCGTAGCTACATAAAATTTTTCTAAAAACTTAACAAGATCATTAATTATAACCCAATCAGAATTATGTAACATGCAATCAGCAGAATCAGCAAAAGAACCACAGTGTTGGTTAAAAGTTAGTGTAATAGGAATTCTATATTTATAACAAGTTTTTAAAAATTCATACGTAGAATTCCATCTAATATCAATTTCCTCAGGCATTAAAATCGGTGTAAGTCCATTTTCTTGACATTTAACTTTAAATTCTTTAATTCTCGCTCTAACGATTATTTACTTGAATGAAACCTACGGCAAGACGAATTTTTTCAATATAAACCTCAAAAAAAGTCAAGACCATCTTTTACAATTAAATTATAGATATGACATGCACACTTAATATGGAAAATTTCAGGAAAGGGTGGAGATAACGTAGATTTTATTTTTGTTATAGCATTCTTGTTGTTAGAAGCATTATCAAAAGCAATACATAAAATTTTATTTTCTATACCATAATATCCGGCAATTTTAATAATAGAATCAGAAATAAATTGTCCAGTATGTTTGCGATCTTCATCATATAAAAAAGCAAGAATACGTTTTTGCATTATGAAATTACTATCCATCCAATGACAAGTAACAGTTAAATAATCATTTTTATTAACAGCACGACCAAGATCAGAAGTTAGGGACAATCTACATTGAATATTTTTTAAGAATGTTGATAAATAAAAACAATATTGTGAATGGAGTTTAAAAATATCAGACCGACAAGTAGTTCTAGGAATACCATTAAACATAGGATTATAAATTGCTTGTATATAACGGATAAAAACATCAGAAGAAGGAAAAGTAAAAGGCAAACAACCCACAGCTACCATTTTAGCTATTTCTTCCCGGTCCCTCAATTTATTATACTTTTTCGCTACTTGACCGGTTGTTGGGTCCATTCTAGTTTGCGTTGACCCACCAACATCCCCACCACCTTTTGCAATATTTAACTCTCTTTTGTGATCTTCAGCTATATGTCTCATTAACGTACCCGTACCCCCTTGCTTACCGCCACTTCTATGCTTATATATTTGTTGACAAATATTGCACTGCACCTCAATATCTGATATACGTTCAAAAAATTGCCATGCAATACTAGTTCTTTTACGGGGTTTTGGGGCACTGGGAGGACGGGAAGGGAGATTAACTGATTCAGATCTAACGTTAGCATCTCCTACTGCGGGTGTTTCAGCAATATTTTCATCATCTTCGTCTACATTAACTGCATCTACTTCATTTTCTTCTTCTATACCGTAATTTTCTTGAAATTCTACATAATCCATATCGTGAGCACCTACACCTATTTCTTCCTCAAAAGGTGTACCAAGCGGTACCGGAGGCGAAGGCACACGGGTATATCTATTACTTGAACTACCTCTACCGCTAATAATTCGCTTTTTACTACCACTACCGCTTCCGGGACAAAAATTTTTAACACCTTTAGCAGCGAGGTTTTTTAATTTATCCATAATATAAATTAAATTAAACTAAAAATATTCAAAATACACAAATATAACAAAATTAAATATTAAACAATTAATACAATAAATAAAAATTAAACGTAAGAGATGGAACGACAATACCAAATTTTGGAAGTATCCGAAGATTGCGACTTTAGAAACTTCCGCTCTTACTTTGTAAACGAAAAAATAAAAAATTAAAGTGAACACTTTAAGAAATTAAATATATTGAATATTTGAGAATTGAGAATTGAGATTTGAGAGAGAATGAGATTTGAGAGATTGGAAAATTGTGTGAGAAATGATTTGAAGTAGTAGGGTATTTATAGATTTATTTTGAGGATTAAAAAATATTTTATATTTTTTTTTTTTTTTTTTTTAATGAAATGGGCCCAAACTAGCCGTTTGGACCCAAAAACGGTAATATTACCGTTGGGCCAACGGCTAGTTTGGCCCAACAGAATTTTTTTTTTTTTATTTTTTTTTTATTTTTTTGGGTTACCGGGCCGGGCCGGGCCGGTTAACCGGCGGGCCTGGACCGGGTTGGTCCGGGCCGGGTTAACCAGGCCCAATTTTTTTTAAAAACCGGACCCGGACCCGGTACCCTAAAGCCCTAGGGCTTTCCGGGCCGGGTCAAACCGGTCCGGTTTGATGTTACGGGCCCGGTCCGGGTCGGGCCGGGCCGGGTCAGCCCGGCCCGTTTGACACCTTTACCTCCAAGTATGATCCCGTGCCCTCCATGCGACCAAAGCCTGATTCTTCACGTAGTGTCTTTGAATGATATCATCGAAAGCTAAGGCGTCCATTTGACTTGTATCAAGTATTGATTTTTAAAAATTAAAACCAAATCAAACCTAACCAAATTTCGATTTTTGTAATCGGTTTGATGTAACACCCCGTAAATTTTTTCGTACACTTATCGCGATTATATGGAGTCCTAAAGACTTGCGTATGGGTTAAATTAAGTTTATGGTGTTCGGAAGTATCCCGTCAATAGTTGTATGCGTAGGTATTGGAATAAGCTTTCCAACGATATAAAGTTTGCCCAAAATAGAGGAGTATTTCATATAAGCGAGCACATTCGAAATTTCAAAACGGTGGCCGGGAAGCCTGTGAACAGTAATTCTGCAGGAAAATTTCTGCAGCTAGGCACTCCAACTTGAGAGGATCATAACTCCTTGTACAAAAAGAACGGTGTGAGATGCTATATATAGACGAAAATCTCCGAGAGTCTTCTCTCCGATGAAATTGGTTTCATCCAAATCCAACATCTGAGTAAGGAGTTATACTCGTTTTACTTCAGCCTCTTAAAACAGATTTTTGTGAACAGTAAATTAGCAGGAAAATACTGAGGCCTGCCAGTTTTTGGGTCAACTTTGAACGATCATAACTTCCTCAATATAATGAACTGGGTGAGATACCATATATCAAAAGAAAGATCTTTGAGTCTTATTTCTAATTCAATTGGTTTCATCCAAATCCAACATCTGAGTAAGGAGTTATATTCGTTTTACTTCAGCCTCTCAAAACAGATTTTTGTGAACAGTAAATTAGCAGAAAAATACTGAGGCTTGCCAGTTTTTTGGGTCAACTTTGAACGATCATAACTTCCTCAATATAATGAACTGGGCGAGATACCATATATAAAAAGAAATATATTTGAGTCTCCTTTCTAATGCAATTGGTTTCATCCAAATCCAATATCTGCGTAAGGAGTTATACGCGTTTTACTTCAGCCTCTCAAAACAGATCTTTAGGGTCAACTTCAAACGATCATAACTCCTTGTACAGGACGAAATGGGTGGCCTAATTTATATGACATGAAAGACCTTTTAATTATATTTACAATGATACCAATTTCTCCCAAGTCCGATATCGGAGCAAAGAGTTATGATCGATTTACTTCAGCCTGTCAAAACTGTCCACTGGGGACAGATTCGGTATTTATTTCAAATTTTAGGGCACAATGGTCATTTTCTATTACCTTTGGACGAAAATTGGTCTTAAAAACCTGCACTTAGCCTCAATTTTATCAGATTTTATCCAAATTTTAGGAAAGGTGAAAACCCTAGCCAATTTCAACCTCAAATATTTTGTGATTCAACCGTAGAAAATTCAAATTGGTTCTGTAGTTGTGCTCACCATCTCGGAAGCTTCGAGAAGCACCCCATGGTTATGTAAGGAGGATTCTAAATACAAGAGTTCATTGTTAAGGTATGAATATTGTTTATTCTTGATTCTTATCCATGAATAAGTATTTATAAAGGATTATGAGTATTGTCTTGATGTTGGAAGATTTGAGGGATGCTGTACAACTTCTGACGCGTATAGTTGCCGGTCAAGTTCAAGGGCAAGCTATTCCTACCACAGGTTCTAGTGGTATGGATAGAGCAGCTAGCCTTCGGACTCAGGATTTTCTGAAACTGGATCCTCCTACTTTTACCGGATCAGATATTAATGAAGACCCGCAGGACTTTGTCGATCAAACCCAAAGGGCTCTAGATGTTATGCATGTATCCGGTAAAGAGATGGTTGAGCTAGCAGCATATAGACTGAAAGGAGAGGCTATATTGTGGTACGAGGATTGGAAACGATCTAGGGGTATTGATGCACCTCCAACTACGTGGGGAGAGTTCAAAAATGCATTTATTGATCATTATCTTCCATTTGAGACTCGTCAGGCCCGTGCAGATCAATTCTTAAATCTTCGTCAGGGTAATATGAGTGTAAGAGAGTATAGTCTTCGATTTAACTCCTTGTCTCGATATGCTTCTAATGTGGTAGCTACTATGGACGACAGAGTTCATCACTATGTGAATAGATTGGAACCATACTTGGTTAGAGATTGTACCATTGCTGCTTTGAACAAGGACATGGATATAGCGAGGATACAAGCTTTCGCTCAGAAGATGGAAGATCAGAGGCAAAGAAAAAGAACCCAGGAATCAGAAAAAGGACATTCTAAGCGGCCCAGAGCTATAGGGCAGTTTGTGGCATCTCAGGGAGGTTTTAGGCCTTCGTTCTCTCATAGATTGCCTAGCCCGTTATCTTCTTATCCTGCAATTAGTGCTCCACCGCAATTTCAAAGGTTCAGAGGTAATCAGTTCGGGCAAAGCAGTGAAAATCAGAATAAACAATATTCATACCTTAACAATAAACTCTTGTATTTAGAATCCTCCTTACATAACCATGGGGTGCTTCTCGAAGCTTCCGAGATGGTGAACACAACTACGGAACCAATTTGAATTTTCTACGGTTGAATCACAAAATATTTGAGGTTGAAATTGGCTAGGGTTTTCACCTGTCCTAAAATTTGGATAAAATCTGATAAAATTGAGGCTAAGTGCAGGGTTTTAAGACCAATTTTCGTCCAAAGGTAATAGAAAATGACCATTGTGCCCTAAAAATTGAAATAAATCCCGAATCTGTCCCCAGTTGACAGTTTTGACAGGATGAAGTAAATCGATCATAAATCTTTGCTCCGATATCGGATTTGGGTGAAATTGGTATCATTGTAAAGATAATTAAAAGGTCTTTCATTTCATATAAATTAGGCCACCCAGTTCGTCTTGTACAAGGAGTTATGATCGTTTGAACTTGACCCTAAAAATCCGTTTTGAGAGGCTGAAGTAAAACGCGTATAACTCCTTACGCAGATGTTGGATTTGGATGAAACCAATTGCATTAGAAAGGAGACTCAAAGATCTTTCTTTTGATATATGGTATCTCGCCCAGTTCATTATATTGAGGAAGTTATGATCGTTCAAAGTTGACCCAAAAACTGGCAGGCCTCAGTATTTTCCTGCTAATTTACTGTTCACAAAAATCTGTTTTGAGAGGCTGAAGTAAAACGAGTATAACTCCTTGCTCATATGTTTGATTTTGATGAATCCAATTGCATTAGCAATAAGACTCAAAGATCTTTCTTTTGATATATGGTATCTGGCCCAGTTCATTATATTGAGGAAGTTATGATCGTTCAAAGTTGACCCAAAAACTGGCAGGCCTCAGTATTTTCCTGCTAATTTACTGTTCACAAAAATCTGTTTTGAGAGGCTGAATTAAAACGAGTATAACTCCTTACTCCAATGTTGGATTTAGATGAAACCAATTTCATCGGAAAGAAGACTCTCGGATCTTTTCGTATATATATAGCAGCTCACACCGTTATTTTTGTACAAGGAGTTATGATCCTCTCAAGTTGGAGTGCCTAGCTGCAGAAATTTTCCTGCAGAATTACTGTTCACAGGCTTCCCGGCCACCGTTTTGAAATTTCGAATGTGCTCGCTTATATGAAATACTCCTCTGTTTTGGGTAAACTTTATATCGTTGGAAATCTTATTCCAATACCTACACATACAACTATTGACGGGATACTTCCGAACACCATAAACTTAATTTAACCCATACGCAAGTCTTTAGGACTACATATAATCACGATAAGTGTACGAAAAAATTTACGGGGTGTTACAGGGAGGACGATTTTACTTTTAACCAAGAGGTTCGATGCAATCATGGATTTGTGGTGCCTTTGAAGACATACTATGCCATTTGATTGAAACAAGTTCCCTTGGTCTCCATTACCCCAAAAATGCCTTTCTGAAGTTGGGGTCATACAAGAGGAAGAAGGGGAACTTCCCAGTTCCATTGCGAACGAGCCGTGAGCGAACGAAATCCCTGTATCCAATGTAAGAGGATCGAGCATGAGCGATCTTCCAATCTTTTCACAATTACAGTTCACTGCGCCCGCTCCTTTAAAGGGCGACGGCTTGAAAGCTTACCTTATTATTAGAGAAAGCTTGGACTTCTATGAATCCCGGTAGAAGATATTGGGCTTGTAATTACTATGGGGTAAAGATGATATTTTGCTCCCAATTTCTCATTCTTTTTATCTCAACTAATTCAATTGAATTCTGATTTCTTTCTTTTTAATCATGGAAGAGTCCAAGATCTTGTGATTTTTAGTGTTGGAGGGATAAAGAAAATACAGATTCGAGGTCCAAATTTGTAATCCCTAAACTGATTGAAAAATTAGGTGAGCTTGAGAATTTAGTGGAATCATCGTAATATAACAAGTCTACATCATTTAATGAAGTTAGAAAATTGATTGCGGAAACTTCTGAAGAAGTTGATAAGCCTAGAGAATCCAAAGAAGATGATAATTGTGTAGATATGAAGTTGAAGAAGATGGAAGAAGAGATTGAGAAGATGAAAGAAAGAGAGAAGAAGTGGAGAAGTAACGTGGCTAAAGGAACGACTAAGGATAATGCACTCTTTATCATTGTGTTTTGTTGTTGTGTTGTTGTTATAGCTACTAGCTATTCTGGCGTGATATTTTCAACAGAATTTTTTCGGTACCCAAGGCTCGATCCTAAAACATCTAATTAAGAATAAAGCAGTTTCACCACTGCACCACAACCCATGTTGGTAAGTCTATACAGCCTTATTTTTTTTCACCCGATGTGTGCTATTAGCATTGGAGCCTCAACGAATTCGAGTTGTGCATTACAAGATCCAATCTGATGGTGATGCTCCCAACAGGATTTTCTCCGTATTCAAAACTCGAGCCCGTTGATTAAGGAAGAAGCAGCTCCACCTAAGGGTGTGCATCGGTCGGTTCGGTTTTGGTTCTTAACGATTCAGTTTTCAATTTAACCAATAAGAAAATACTTATAAAATAGAAATAGTAACAACTAACATAAAAAAATGAAATCTTAATTACCGTCAAAACCTACGCAATGTATTTTAGTTTACAAGAATCTTCAAATTTGAACTGAATGTTAGTTAGGAAAAAAAATTGAATCCTAATTGTTGGGAAGCTATAAATGTTTCAAGCTTTTTATTACGATAATAGCCGAACTTTATATTGTGTCTTTGTTGCCCTGAATAGGTTAATGCTTTCTAAATCACTAAATTATGAATTAGTAGTGCATATAATCCATATATATATATATATATATATATATATATATATAGATATATATATATATATATATATATAGAGAGAGAGAGAGAGAGATTAAATATATAACATAAATAGGAATAAAACAATAACTTAGTGTATCCTTATTGGATTATTGGTTTAACCGATAACCCAATATACTAAAACCGATATCGAAACATTTACCCAATAAATTTTTTTATAAAACCAACAAAAAATCGTTAACCCGATAACCCAATATCAATAACCCAATAATATTTTTATCGGTCCGATTTATCGGTCGGTTCGATTTTTGCACAGCCCTAATTTCACTTCCACCGCTGCAACACAATCCATATTGGTAAGTATATGCAACCTTATTTTTTTCGACCTGATGTCTGCAATCAGCATTGACGTCCCAACTAATCCAAATCATGTATTGCAAGGTCCATTATGAAAGTAATGCTCCCAACAAAATCTTTTTCATATCCAAGACTTCAAAACCATTTATTAAGAATGAAATGGTTTCACCACCGCAGCCATGCACATTGTTGGTAAGTATATGCAACCTTCAATAAAATATCTGCTTCACAGCTAGAAGTCAGTCCATTTTGACTTCTAAATCTTTATATCTCGTTACTTTGCATTTACTAATTTAATATTATTTAAGTCGTTTAGTTGGGAAATAGTTATCCCGAGATAATTAGTTTTGGGATTAATTATTCTAAAATTATCCGGAATAACGTAACTTATCCCATCATGCATATGGGATAACTTATTCCAACACTATAATGTAAATGATGGGATGAGTTATTCTGGTATTAACTAATACTCCCAATCAAACATGGGATAAAATAATCCTTTATTTTATTTCGAAACTACTTATCCTTTATACCTCGTAAACGATAAGTTCAGTCCCTGTGAAAAAGCATGCTAATTATGGATTTAATTAATATATCTTTTAAGCGTTGAAAATAGTATCTTTAAAATTGAGCCACACTACAACTGTTATTTATTACAATTACAATAAATATTTTCATATAAATTTATGTGGAGCATTAAAATAATTATTTAATTTAATTCAATATCGCAACACTACATATTCTAGTGAAAACCTCGAGACTTCTGATCAAGTAAAAGAAAGATATTAATTATTTTAACAAATACTCTGGGCGATTATTGTGATTTTTTCTGATATAGAGAACCATATAGTAGGAAAGGGAGTGTTGGAGCAACCGACACTGGTGTAGACTTGTGATCAAGAGATCACGAGTTCAAGCAGTGGAAATAATCTCTTGCAGACAGGGGCAGGCCTATGGCTTATTTTGTGATGCTTCAGCACCCGTTAAATCTGACGCAGAGTAGATACAATTATATAAGAAATATATAAAAATTGATATAAGATTTATAAAAGCATTCAGTAAATCAAGAATATAGCCGAGCGCTCTAATTTTTATGCGGAACCTTAAAGGCTCTGGACATCAATATATGTGTTTGAACCTCCTAGACACTCACGTTCTCCATCACTTCTTGCAGAAATATAAAGTAAGACTATTTACAATAAATTCTTGTAATTGAATTTTTTCTCCATATTTTAGATATAATGGAAACTTTAGTACATTGAATGACCTACATAAGATTATGTAGTAAAGTGATATTGAGCTGGTGGGGTTTGGTGTAAAATTTATCTAAAAATTACACAAATACACAATTTATGTTTTAAATATTACAAAAAATTTCAACTACCTAAATATATTATAAAAATTCCAACATATACACAAAATACTATATCTATGTCGACTATACTATGTATATTAATAAGGAAGGAGAGTAAAGTAATTAAAAAAATGGGAGAAAATATAATTACTTTCAAAAAAAAAGTTGATATTTATGTTATTTATACAAAATCTATTGTAGTATTGTACAAGTAATATTAAAAGGTTTGCACGTATGGGCTTGAATGAGACAATTAGATTTTTGAAATTTACTGACCTGATTAATTTTGATTCACACATAGAATTCATTAAAAGAAAAAAATCCTTCCTATGAAGAGTATCTCGATTCTCGAGGTTTTAATCTTAAACCTCTAGTTCGAATATTTAAAATTTACCTACTCAATCAATTTAAATTCGCATGCACCACGCTCCCTACCAATAGTTCATTGATTCCTAAGTTTTGAACCCTAAACCTATGATTCTAGTATTCAGAATCTATTGATCTGATTGATTTAGATTCACGTTTATAGAATGTTAAAAGGGAGAAACGCTTCCTCACAAGATTTTTGACGCAATTCTGATTATCATTTGAATCCAAAACTTTAATTAAAAATCAAAATATCTCATCCATCCCACCATACTCATTTTCAATTTTCATAACTTATCTAACTTTCCTATTTATCATCACTTTTCACACATGCACCTAATCAAACTACTTGATAATGAAAGTTGAAACAACTTTCCCTATTCATGGAAGGTAGTTAGTTGGTTCTTGGTCCATAACTATAATTACACTACTCCAAGCAAAACCTATAATTTAGCAATTATTGCTATCTAGCATACCCTATAGTATAATTTATGACAATTATTTCATGATAATTTAAGGTAAAAGTGCCATCATAATATAAATCACAAGGATCCTAGAAATCCTGGGTACTTGTTCTTTTTTGTTTATCGTTTTCCTTATTTTCTCCTGGGAAGTAAAATTAAAAAAAAAAAAAATAGAAAAGAATCAATACATTAACTACATTATAATCATATTAATTACAACAATAATTTATCGAGTGAAATCTCACAATTTAGGTCTAGGGAGAGAAAAAGGTATGCATGTCAAACCACTATTGCGTGGATGTAGAGAGGTTGTTAAGAAATATCTGAGGCTCTAGTACAACAAATCGAAGTAAAAGAAAATGATTTACGTAAACATCATGTATATAAAGGTTTTAAAATGTCTCTCAAAAGTCGATGAAATGGTTGAAAATCATGAAAAATCAAGTTCAAATCTCAACAAAAATAAAAAAAAATTATTATGCATGTTTTTTTCAATTTGTTTAAATCTTTATGGGCAAAATTATGGTAGAACTAAATAGTACTTCTTACTTTTTCGATTGCACACTCTTTAATAAAAATATTAATTAAAGGGTAATTTGATTAAATTACTTTTTTTTTTTTTTTGCACTATATTAATATCTTTTTCTATTTTTGACTTAAGAGTAAAGATAGAAAAAAACAACTAATTATATTTTAATTTTCTAAAATGACAAGTAATAAAACGATGAGGAATGGAGGGCATAGTCAATATCAAGTGACAACTTTCCAGGTATGCATAAACTGATTCAAAATCCACGTTGTACAAAAGAATTTAAGGGTAAAAAAAGCACCTGAATTGTCACTTTTTCACGAGTTTAATATTTCAATTATCAGTTGTTTCATTTTCATACCTTAACTATCATCATCTATATATTAAAACACATCTTAACTATGTGTTGTTCTTTTTCCTATTTGAAGTACATATTACCATCGCCAAAAAGAGAGCATTTGATAGTTAAAATGTGTTAACGTATGCAAATGGTGATAGTTCATGTAGGAAAATTATACGACTGATTGTTGTGATTTAAAACTTACAAAAAAAAAAAAAAAAATTATAGCTCAAAGCCTCAAATGTGTTTTAGACAATTATTTTAATCTTCTATAAAAAGAATTTTCTCTACTAATTTGATTTTCAAGAAAGAACAAAAAGGGTCAATTATCAAATTTACCATCATAGATTTAGAGACCAAGTTCTTTAAAAGCACATGCAAGTCAGTAACTTTCTTTCTTTTTATACAAACATAATTGTCAGTAGAATAATAAAAAGAATACCAATACAAGAAAACAGAAAGTCAACTAATATTTCAGAAATAATTCTGGCAATCAAGAAAATGCTTGACCCAAGAAGACAATAAAAGAGTGTAGCAAGTCAATCAAGAATAAACAATCAATTCACAAAATGAACTATTCCGGCACTGTTTGACTTAACACAAAATTTAAAAAAAATAAATAAAAAATAAATAAAAAATAAAATACTTCACTCTAACGAGAAAGAGGAGCAACGAAGAAAATGATAAGATGAGGTGCTTCGGACACCCTTATTTAGAAAGAAGGATCGATGGTTCAGGACATGTAGCCTTCCTCATCTCTCTTTATCGAAAAAATCGAGCTTGAAACTCTCACCTTTAAAACGAAAATTTGGAATACATTAAAAGAAAAGGTATGTAACTATTTGGAGATAGGAATTATAATACTCCCTCCATTTCAATTTATTTATCCGATTTTAACTTGAGATAGAATTTGAGAAGATAAAAGACTTTTGATCGTGTGCTCTTAAATTAAAAATATATAGAATATACTAGTCTTTAATGGCATAATACATAAATAGGCCCTTTAACTTTATTAGTGCACAAGTAAGCCCTTTAACCATACAAAAGCTGAACAAAAAAACACTTCAATCCTACGTAGTAAAATGCGTGTATATACTCAAAACCACACGCGTCAAAGTTAGAATTGAAGTATTTTTTTGTTCAGCTTTTGTATAATTAAAGGGCCTACTTGTACATTGGCAAAGTCAAAGGTCATAATTCTATGTCTTTTTTATTAAGTGCCAGCATCTGAATGGATTACTAATCCACATAGGAGCAATTGAGTTTCACGTAAAATGCAGAATTGGAATATTTTTTTTGTTCAGAATGTATATAGTTTAAAGGCCTACTTGTGCACTGACAAAGTTAAAGGACATAGACGCATAATTATAATTTGGTGTCAAGTTAAAAGTCCTATTTATGTATTATGTCTTTTCTAATCTTGTGATTTTAAACATGTCACGTATAAAATTAGAATCAAATAAAGAAAATATTTTTCAAAAAAAAACGAGTAGGAAAAACAAATAAAAACTAAAAAACACACACTATTTCACTATTAGGATGAAAAGACTACAAAACAAACAGTGCTTATACAGTGCCTAGTACAGTATTACTCATAGTAATTTCCATCTTTTCAAAGCTTTTGCTTTTTCCTTTTTCTGCTCTTTTTGTGGGGGATTCTGGATAATAGTTTTCTTGTGGAGACTGTTTTATTGATGTTGCAATAAATGGCCCACAGATTCTATAAAATAAAGTTACCACCTGATTGCACTATCAAATAGATTTCCTTCACATAGTACAATCCAACAATTCATTACTTTATGGGGCAGCCGTTACACAAAGCATCCCGCGTTAACAGTGTCTAGATAAGGATCACACCCCTGCTTAGATAGCCTACTCAAACACAACCATTAGTAATTGTTTTCACGGCTTGAAACCGTGATCTATAGGTTACACAGAGATAACTTTACAGTTACGTTAAAACTCCCTTCATATATTACTTTGTGGGGGCAGCCGTGCACAAAGCATCCTGCATTAACAGTGTCTAGAAAAGGATCACACCCTTATGTAGATAGTCTATCCAAAAATAAGCATTAGTAATTGTTTTCACGGCTTCAAACTGTGATCTATAGGTTACGCGGAGACAACTTTACAGTTACGTTAAAACTCCCTTCATATGTTACTTTGTGGGGGCAGCCGTGCACAAAGCATCCCGCATTAACAGTGTCTAGAAAAGGATCACACCCCTACGTAGATAGTCTACCCAAAAACAACCATTAGTGATTGTTTGCACCGTTTGAAACCGTGATATGTAGGTCACACGGAGACAACTTTACAGTTACGCTAAGACTCCCTTCATATGTTGCTTTATAATATAATACTCAAAAGATCATTGATCTTTTCATCCCAACTATTGGTTGCCTGATTCATGTCCAATTTTCTTCTCTTGATCCCCACCACCAATGATCTCATCTTCCATTTTGCCATCAGTCTCTTCATCTGGAAAAACATCTAAGGAAATAAGAAACAAAGATAATTAACAAAACTTCTAAGAGTAAGAAATCAAACTTGTCCAAAAAAGAAAAATGAAGTCCTTAGGGAAAACAGTGGCAGTATATGTTGCCGCACTAGTATCGAATCTTCAAAAATGCACTAGTCTTGGAAAATCCGACATGCATCCATCAACATAGTAGCATAGAGTGATGCTAGAATCAAAACTTGGAACTTTTTTGTTCCTTGATTTTCTGTTGTTTTCTTTATACTCCTTCGGATACTTTTTAAATGCCGTTTAAGGTTTGGCATATCCAAGAAAAATATTTGATAACATTAATCATAAGGGATAGAGGAGGGTAGGATGTATACAGACCTTACCCTATCTTTGTGGGGTAAGAGAGGATGTTTCCGATATGGATATTTAACTAAATTAACCCCATCTCTACCTCAAAACAAGTATTAGCTACGATATGCCTTTTTAGTATACATCTAGATTTATGAGGGGCACTTGTTAGTACTCAATATACTTTGGCATGGCGAGAAGTAGTGATATGTGAAGTTTTACCTAGAGACAATTCAGTAAGAAGTCGGACACAATCCTTGAGTGCTTGGAGCTCAGCTTCTTTCTCGTGGAGTTTGGAATGAGTTTGGCGAAGCTCAGACTCTAGCTCCACTATCTGACCTTCTTGTTGTTCAATGAGCAGATGACAAAGCTTTTGATCGAGTTCAGATGGCAATACTCCACTGAACTGATAAGTTTCTGCATTGCGGTCATCGGCTTGGTTAAATTCCTTCTCCAGAAAGCCTTCCTGTGCCGCAAAAGTCAATAGTAACAGATGAAGCGTTAGTTCGTGGAGCGGACGTACAACATACCCAATGTAGTCCCACAAAGTGGGGTTTGGGGAAGGAAGAGTGTACACAGACCTTACTACTACCTCAGAAGTAAATAGGCTGTTTCCAACAAGACCCTCGTCTCAAGAAAAACAGTCCAAAGCAGTCCAGGAAAGAAAATAATGGAAGTACAAAAAAAAGAAACAAATAGTAACAGAAGAGTGCTACAAAAAAACCATACGATAGTCGAAGTACAAAAAACAAAATATAGTAACGGAAATCAAAGGACAAGAAACTACAATAGCAATACTACAACAAATCGTATGGACGAATAACAAGACAACGCACTCCCACCTGCTAACCTTCTACCTAATCCATGTCCTCCACAACCCCATATATCTAAGGTCATGTCCTCACTAACCATTTTAAAGGATTTTCAAACTGCATGGTTTGGGTGCCATTGGAAAGCTATATTGCACAGACTCTTCAAAATTATTTGATGGGTGCATGTCGGATACTCCAAAAGTAGTGCACTTTTGTAGAATCTGACATAGTGCACTTTTGCAGAATCTGAAATGCGTCCAAGCAAAATAGTTGGAAAGATGTCAATGGAGACTCCTACTAAAGTTATACGTCTAGTAGATGGGTTTACTAATAATTTCTTTGATCAAATTTAATGTTGTAGCTGCCGCGTTATCATTTTCCCATGTCCAAATTTGCAGTTGGTCAATCCAAATGGACATTCGATTCATTATGTTATTATTGTTAAGAGGTAATATGAACTTACATAAATGTCACATAAGCACAAACCAAAAAAATTGGAAGTTATTCTTAGGTTAGGTTGTTTGGATTCTTTTCTACCTAGAAATGGTTCGACAATCCCTCGTGTGCTATGATGAATCCATGTAACTACTGCAGCAAATCAAGTGGTATTTCTGCTGTTACACTTGTAAAATTGATCATCATTCTCATAATGGCCTTACTTATCTTAATCGAATTTAATATCATCTGTTCATGGCGATGCTGGCACTTTTCTTATATAGGAATAATCATGTTTGCGAATTTTAAGGTTTGTAGTAAAGTTCATAGAACATTTTGCTCTGATGCGGACCTATCATGGAAACTCCACAATCATAGCAATTAGCCAAACGCAGAACAAGCAAATGTTGATAGCAAGATTTTCATGGCACAGTTTCAGCTTACCAAAAAGGATACATGATAACAATGTGATTTAAGTTACTTGACAACTACAAAATATGGAGTACTCCCTTTGTATCCGTTTATCCGTCCCTATAACTATTTATGAAGCATAAACTTCTCCCTTTTGATTATGATTTTTCAAACATTTTATATATCGTAACAAATTGTAACTTAAAAACATGTAAAGTTTACTTAAAATTTTTAAGAACAGTTGTCCTATTTCACACCAAAAATTAGACGTTTCAACCATCTTACTCCGAACTCCAGCACTCTTTCTGGATTGAGGGAGTAGTATTGATTTGCACATAACACATAAGTTACTTGCATCAAGATGGAGCTTGGAAGATTCACAGTAGAATTGCATTTTGAATGAACGCGATGAAAACGTAATCAATCACAAACAAGTATGCATGGTAGTCAAAGCCATACGGAGGAAATTTATTTCACATCGAACTCACCTGACAAGGGTCTCTGCCTCCATCCAGGCACCACGGAAGCTTTTGCAACTCGGATTCGAGCTCAGCTTCCAGCTGATCCATTTCCATTAGCTCAGGTTGCGGCTCTTCTGTAACGACACTGCTTGCACATTCACCTTCCTCAGCCACTTGGTGATCTAGTACTCTATAAATGTTACTATTTCCATTGCTACTCTCAGCGATCACACGTATTCTGCATTCTCTATCATGCTTTTCATCTACTTCGGCTTTATTTTTTGAAGCACGCAAGTCATGTGCAACTTTTCTCCTAGAAAGTTCTGCTTTTAATTCTTCTACAGCTTTTGCAGTTTCATCCATGGTAACATTGAGCCTGTTGATCTCAGATTTCCCAGCTGACATCATGCACATCATTCCAATTCCGAGTCCATAACCAAAAAACAAATTACCTGGTTGACGTAAACCACATTAAACAAAGGACTTCGCAAATGCACGGGATAGCAAATATTACCTACTTGGAACAACTTAATATAAGACAAAATATTCGCTCAAATAAGATTATCAAAATAACATGCACAAATAGCAAATTTAGAAGTTAACAGGCAGGATAAAATATTCAGTCACGATATCAAGTTAGACCAATAAGATAGTAGTTTGCACTGAGCCATGTGAAGACGCCAAGCAACAAAAAGGGGCAGCCTGGTTCATTAAAACCCTGCTATGCGCATGGTCCAAGGATGGGCTTTGACCACAAGGGACTATTGTATGCAGCCTTACCTGCGTATCTGCGAGAGGTTGTTTCCAACGGCTCAAACCCATGACCTCCTGGTCACATGGCAGCAACTTTACCCGTTACTCCAAGGCTCCCCTTCAGGACGCGAACAAACAACAGAACGTAAACAAAGTGATGGTAGACATTACACCCAACTACCAAACAGCATTAGTATCGGATGTATTGATCTGAATCCTACTTTGGACAATCAACGATGGCCTTAAATAGCATGATCAAATTGGACAGCTTAAGTTATCAAATGCACCAAGCAAGCAATAGAAATTAATCACACTGGAGTAGTAATGAACAAGGGATTTACAGTAAGGAACTATGGTTAAGGGACTAAATAAAAGAAGAACCAAGAAAACATGTGTTTGTTTAACCCATAACATAAGCAAAATATTCAAATCAAAAGCTACAGAAAGTCATCTGAAAAAGTTCAGTTTGCGTCGCTTCTTTGTTATGCAAAAGGGTTTGATAGTTACAACTAGCATAGAATAATGATTTGTTACTTCTGCTTCAAACGATTCTTGAAGCTACTTGTTAGCTATGATCACCATTATTACATTCTATTTTTTGTCATGTTGGGATCCATCTATTATTCAAACTAAAATAAGATTATCTATGGGCATTGCAAATTTACTTCTATCTTTTTATCACAATAAATTAAGAATTTAATAGATTGCTAAAGTAACATTATCAGTATCCATGAGGACTAAGCTAACAATAAACAAAAGTGACTCGGCCGATGGCCCGCTGCACTAATGTAACTATGTGATCAAAATTTTGCTCGACTTTAATGATCATACTACTTGAATCCACAATTATGTAGCTTCACACCCCAATATTCTTTTAAACTAACTTTAATCGTGATGAACATAGGATGGTTGAAAACCTCTTTTGACGATTATAAAATTTCTAATTTTGAGTTTTCCACATCCCTCTTGAGCCAAGGGTCTATTGGAAACAGTCTTCTCTACCTCCAAAGGTAGTGTTACAAGTATGCAATAGGCAGTATAAAGAAGAGAAGAAAGCAAGAAGAATTTAGCTGAGCTGGCATTTGATTAGTTGAAACAGTTAAAATGATAGTTGTAGTTTAAAATTCTGTTTTAACTGTAGCTGTTACTGTAGCTGCATCCCAAAGTTAGTTAAGCAGTTACAACTATCCAATTAAGAGTTTTAGCTATATAAACCATTGTACTGATTGTTATATGGATTGAATAATAACATTTCTCTGTTCTCTCTCTCAAATTCTCTTCTCATCTTAGCTAAGTTCTCGGATTTTCCCCGATAAGCATATCAGTTTCGAAGATAATTCCTAAAACTGACCCCCAATTGCCATTCGATTAGCAATTGTGCATCAGGTAGGGGTCAGGTCTACGTACACATTACCCTCCCCAGACCCCACTTGTGGAACTACAGTGCATATGTTGTAGAGTTTCCCTACCTATACAGGCCTCATTTTCTACTTGCATTCAAAAAATTAAGACAATTATCAACCAGCACATTCAAATTTATCAATAACAATTTGTGGACTTGAGAGCAACATTAGCTAACTGAGAAATTGTGATATGAAACAAGATCCCAACAAAAGCAAATTAAAGGAACATAAAACAACTAATTAATCATCAACAACAAGACACAACAACATACCCTCACAAAGTGGAGTCTAGGGAGGATAGAGTATACGCAGATGTTACCACTACCTTGGAAGTAGAAAGGTTGTTTACGTTAGACCCTTGGCTCAAGGTAAAACAGTTCAAAGCAGCAACAACCACAACATACCCAGTGTATTCCCACAAAGTGGGGTTGGGAAGGGTAAAGTGTACGCAGTCTATACCACTACCTCACACGAAGTAGAGAAGTTTCTGATGGGCCCCGCTCATGACAGATAGAAGTATAACCACAAAAAACATAAATATAAACAACAAAAAGAGATAACACACCGCTAGATCATAAAAGAAATAAGACACCGACAGAGTAATACTATAAACTATCTATTCGAGAACACACACATCCTTGGCACACTACGAACAAGAAACTACAGGCACAGATACAAACCAAAAACTCCTTATTATTACGGACGCACTCCTGCCTACTAACACTCTACCCTAATTTCCGTCCTCCAAAGGTCAAAAAATGTTTCAAGGACAATATAATATGTTAGAAATTTTACCTTTGGAAGCACAAGAATCACATTTTCCTGAAGGAACTTTATTAGTTCTCCTCTTCTTCAAACAAACATAAAATCTCTTCCCATTCCAACTCTTCCTGTTCTCCAACCTAAACAATTCCTTTTCACCACCCTTTACATTTCCACATTTTCCATTCCCTTTGGTCTTTCTAGAACCTTCCATATTTTTCTTCCTCAAATTCTTAAACCCCATTTCAGAACCAGAAGCACTTGAAAACCTAAAAACTGAACCATCAGATAACCCCTCACTCTTTTCTTGAATGCTACAGCCAAGATTACATAGAAAGCTTGAATCTTCATGCTGAAGGTAAGTCCTAAACCCTTCTGAGTCACTGATTTTACCAAAATTACTAGTAAAGCTTGAATCTTTATGCTGAAAGGGAGTGATAAACCCTTCATGGTCAAAGGGTTTATCATAATTACTGGTAAAGCTTGAATCTTTATTCTGAAAACAAGTGATTAAACCTTTTGGGTCATTGGGTTTTTGACAGTTACTGGCAAAGATTGAATCTTTATGCTGAAAGGGAGTGGTAAACACTTCTGGGTCATTGGGTTTTTCACAATTACTAGTAAAGCTTGAATCTTTATGGTGAAATGGAGTGGTAAAAACTTCTGGGTCATTGAGTTTATCACATTTACTATCACTTTCAGTGAAACCAGAAATGGGTTGAGTGGCATTTTGATTAAAGATTTTGTTGGCTAAAAAAAGAGATCCTGCTGCTGCAGCAGCAGCAACTAAAGCAGCCCACATTGGGTGTTCTTTTTTTTTTTTTCAAGATTTTGAACAAAACAAGAAACTAGAGAGATCACAGTAAAGAAGTGCAACTAGTACTAGTTTGAGTAGTTGGAGTTCATAGGGAAGTGAAAGTGACAAGCTTTGAATTTTGTCAGTGCGGCATGTGGAGTTGGGAGAGTTTTCTGCTGAGTACTAATCCCTCGTTTCACGAACTAAATTGCTCCTAAATTGTTGGAGCAATTTTAGTATATTAAAATAAGGGAATGATTTATAATTTAAGGTAAATATTAAAAGAAAAATTCAAATCTATCCTTAATTAAAGGTACATTGCGAGTAATGTCATGCGTCTTTCCTTTTCAAAGAGGGTAAAAATAAAATAAATTTTTGTCTTTATTTTTTTTAATAAATATATTAAAATTCAATAATTAATTTATCGTAGAACGGAGGGAGTATGTGTTAATACGTGGCTTGTCATCTCAGTTTGCTCACGTGCTTCCCGCTTTTTCATAAGTTTTTCAATTCGTTTTAATAGGGCCTATATATGAAGATTTTGGGTTTGGTCCAATCTATCAGTAAATGTAGGAAGGATGCCTATTTGGATAGATGGTTAGTGCAGTAGGAGCGTTGATGTACGTTTTGAAGGCTTAGGCTTTTTGGTGTTTTTTATTGTACTAGTAGTTGTATTATTGTATTTGTCTATTATTTTTGAATTACTGCACTATTTTATAAGATTGTTCATGGGTCGATTCAGTTCAATTATTGATCAAAATTATAATAAAATCAAATTAGTTGATTTTTAAATTTCTAAAACTAAATCAAACCAAACAAAAGAAATAAGCATCAATTTGATTTTTGTCGGTTCAGTTCGATTAGGTTTTATTTTTTCGATTTATAACTTTAACTAGTGATAAAATTTGAGATTTAAAAAAAATAAATCCATCCGACACATGAGATGTCAATCGAGTGTTGTGCTTAAACCTTGAAACAAAGATGTCAAACGAATGTTATACTTAGGCAAATCCACGAACAATACCCTATGAACGCTTCTAAAAAAATATTCAGAAACTACATATAACAAAATGATAAGATAAACCGCCAAAAGTGAACACATAAATTCTTGCTTAACAATGACCAAAAAGAAAGTTCAAAACTAGTGATTGTTTATAGTCTAATGAAATTCGGCTGTAAATTCCAATATATATTTTCACAATCAATATCATTTGTTATTCAAAATGCGAAAATCATTTAGAATCACATAAGGTATTGTCAATTGGATGAAGACATATAACTAAAAGTGTTACCATTAAACTTAAATCATGATTAAAATATAAAATGTACCAAATATTTATATTATATATATATAAAGATTATCGGTTCGGTTAGGTTAATTTGTCGATTATTTTAGAGTAAAACCAAATCAAACCAAGCTAGTATTGATATGAGACAAGGCAAGGAAGGCACGAAACACACACCAAAATCAGTCCACAAGTTCAAGAATCCGAGGATCTCTTTGGTGACCAACACTCGGATTTACAATAAAAACAAGAAAGAGATGATAACAAGGTGTTTAACACCTATTTTTCAGCCAACCAATCTAGATTAACAACACATAAAATGAATAACAAGAAGAACAAAAACTTCGGCTACAAGAACATTACAAGGCCGAAAGTAGGCAACAAGAACAATACAACAAGATTACAAGAAAGTAAAGGATAGATAGTGAGACCAAGATTATTACAAGATTAAGAACCAAGTGTATTTCAATACTAACCCCTAATGGATGTAATAATTAAAACCACACTCTTACGGTGATCGCCAAAGGAATCAACTCACCTCAAGATTCACTGTTTTCAAGCAAAGGTCAATATTAGCTTTTTCAAACCCTATACTAAGATGACTTTTTCAAGCCCTATCTAAGAACTCCACTAAGGTGTTCTACTCTCAAGAGAGAGGATTAGCAATGTTTCATACATTCATCATTCATAAACTAATGAGAAAAAGCCTAAAAGAGACTATATAGAGTATATTACAAAAGAAAGACAAGTATGACTCCAATGCCCTTAATAAAGGGAACCAAAGTCGTGAACCACCATGTGTGGCCCAAACCCGAGAGTCCTCAAGTCTTCAAGGCTTCAAGCAATCTTCCATACTCGGGTTTGTTTAATGGCATGCTCAAGACAACCCCTCCAAGTATGATCCCGTGCCCTCCATGCGACCAAAGCCTGATTCTTCACGTAGTGTCTTTGAATGATATCATCGAAAGCTAAGGCGTCCATTTGACTTGTATCAAGTATTGATTTTTAAAAATTAAAACCAAATCAAACCTAACCAAATTTCGATTTTTGTAATCGGTTTGATGTAACACCCCGTAAATTTTTTCGTACACTTATCGCGATTATATGGAGTCCTAAAGACTTGCGTATGGGTTAAATTAAGTTTATGGTGTTCGGAAGTATCCCGTCAATAGTTGTATGCGTAGGTATTGGAATAAGCTTTCCAACGATATAAAGTTTGCCCAAAATAGAGGAGTATTTCATATAAGCGAGCACATTCGAAATTTCAAAACGGTGGCCGGGAAGCCTGTGAACAGTAATTCTGCAGGAAAATTTCTGCAGCTAGGCACTCCAACTTGAGAGGATCATAACTCCTTGTACAAAAAGAACGGTGTGAGATGCTATATATAGACGAAAATCTCCGAGAGTCTTCTGTCCGATGAAATTGGTTTCATCCAAATCCAACATCTGAGTAAGGAGTTATACTCGTTTTACTTCAGCCTCTCAAAACAGATTTTTGTGAATAGTAAATTAGCAGGAAAATACTGAGGCCTGCCAGTTTTTGGGTCAACTTTGAACGATCATAACTTCCTCAATATAATGAACTGGGTGAGATACCATATATCAAAAGAAAGATCTTTGAGTCTTATTTCTAATTCAATTAGTTTCATCCAAATCCAACGTCTGAGTAAGGAGTTATACTCGTTTTACTTCAGCCTCTCAAAACAGATTTTTGTGAACAGTAAATTAGCAGAAAAATACTGAGGCCTGCCAGTTTTTGGGTCAACTTTGAACGATCATAACTTCCTCAATATAATGAACTGGGCGAGATACCATATATAAAAAGAAATATATTTGAGTCTCCTTTCTAATGCAATTGGTTTCATCCAAATCCAATATCTGCGTAAGGAGTTATACGCGTTTTACTTCAGCCTCTCAAAACAGATTTTTAGGGTCAACTTCAAACGATCATAACTCCTTGTACAGGACGAAATGGGTGGCCTAATTTATATGAAATGAAAGACCTTTTAATTATATTTACAATGATACCAATTTCTCCCAAGTCCGATATCGGAGCAAAGAGTTATGATCGATTTACTTCAGCCTGTCAAAACTGTCCACTGGGGACAGATTCGGTATTTATTTCAATTTTTAGGGCACAATGGTCATTTTCTATTACCTTTGGACGAAAATTGGTCTTAAAAACCTGCACTTAGCCTCAATTTTATCAGATTTTATCCAAATTTTAGGAAAGGTGAAAACCCTAGCCAATTTCAACCTCAAATATTTTGTGATTCAACCGTAGAAAATTCAAATTGGTTCCGTAGTTGTGTTCACCATCTCGGAAGCTTCGAGAAGCACCCCATGGTTATGTAAGGAGGATTCTAAATACAAGAGTTCATTGTTAAGGTATGAATATTGTTTATTCTTGATTCTTATCCATGAATAAGTATTTATAAAGGATTATGAGTATTGTCTTGATGTTGGAAGATTTGAGGGATTCTGTACAACTTCTGACGCATATAGTTGCCGGTCAAGTTCAAGGGCAAGCTATTCCTACCACGGGTTCTAGTGGTATGGATAGAGCAGCTAGCCTTCGGACTCAGGATTTTCTGAAACTGGATCCTCCTACTTTTACCGGATCAGATATTAATGAAGACCCGCAGGACTTTGTCGATCAAACCCAAAGGGCTCTAGATGTTATGCATGTATCCGGTAAAGAGATGGTTGAGCTAGCAGCATATAGACTGAAAGGAGAGGCTATATTGTGGTACGAGGATTGGAAACGATCTAGGGGTATTGATGCACCTCCAACTACGTGGGGAGAGTTCAAAAATGCATTTATTGATCATTATCTTCCATTTGAGACTCGTCAGGCCCGTGCAGATCAATTCTTAAATCTTCGTCAGGGTAATATGAGTGTAAGAGAGTATAGTCTTCGATTTAACTCCTTGTCTCGATATGCTTCTAATGTGGTAGCTACTATGGACGACAGAGTTCATCACTATGTGAATAGATTGGAACCATACTTGGTTAGAGATTGTACCATTGCTGCTTTGAACAAGGACATGGATATAGCGAGGATACAAGCTTTCGCTCAGAAGATGGAAGATCAGAGGCAAAGAAGAAGAACCCAGGAATCAGAAAAAGGATATTCTAAGCGGCCCAGAGCTATAGGGCAGTTTGTGGCATCTCAGGGAGGTTTTAGGCCCTCGTTCTCTCATAGATTACCTAGCCCGTTATCTTCTTATCCTGCAATTAGTGCTCCACCGCAATTTCAAAGGTTCAGAGGTAATCAGTTCGGGCAAAGCAGTGAAAATCAGAATAAACAATATTCATACCTTAACAATAAACTCTTGTATTTAGAATCCTCCTTACATAACCATGGGGTGCTTCTCGAAGCTTCCGAGATGGTGAACACAACTACGGAACCAATTTGAATTTTCTACGGTTGAATCACAAAATATTTGAGGTTGAAATTGGCTAGGGTTTTCACCTGTCCTAAAATTTGGATAAAATCTGATAAAATTGAGGCTAAGTGCAGGTTTTTAAGACCAATTTTCGTCCAAAGGTAATAGAAAATGACCATTGTGCCCTAAAAATTGAAATAAATCCGGAATCTGTCCCCAGTTGACAGTTTTGACAGGATGAAGTAAATCGATCATAAATCTTTGCTCCGATATCGGATTTGGGTGAAATTGGTATCATTGTAAAGATAATTAAAAGGTCTTTCATTTCATATAAATTAGGCCACCCAGTTCGTCTTGTACAAGGAGTTATGATCGTTTGAAGTTGACCCTAAAAATCTGTTTTGAGAGGCTGAAGTAAAACGCGTATAACTCCTTACGCAGATGTTGGATTTGGATGAAACCGATTGCATTAGAAAGGAGACTCAAAGATCTTTCTTTTGATATATGGTATCTCGCCCAGTTCATTATATTGAGGAAGTTATGATCGTTCAAAGTTGACCCAAAAACTGGCAGGCCTCAGTATTTTCCTGCTAATTTACTGTTCACAAAAATCTGTTTTGAGAGGCTGAAGTAAAACGAGTATAACTCCTTACTCATATGTTGGATTTTGATGAATCCAATTGCATTAGCAATAAGACTCAAAGATCTTTCTTTTGATATATGGTATCTGGCCCAGTTCATTATATTGAGGAAGTTATGATCGTTCAAAGTTGACCCAAAAACTGGCAGGCCTCAGTATTTTCCTGCTAATTTACTGTTCACAAAAATCTGTTTTGAGAGGCTGAATTAAAACGAGTATAACTCCTTACTCCAATGTTGGATTTAGATGAAACCAATTTCATCGGAAAGAAGACTCTCGGATCTTTTCGTATATATATAGCAGCTCACACCGTTATTTTTGTACAAGGAGTTATGATCCTCTCAAGTTGGAGTGCCTAGCTGCAGAAATTTTCCCGCAGAATTACTGTTCACAGGCTTCCCGGCCACCGTTTTGAAATTTCGAATGTGCTCGCTTATATGAAATACTCCTCTGTTTTGGGAAAACTTTATATCGTTGGAAATCTTATTCCAATACCTACACATACAACTATTGACGGGATACTTCCGAACACCATAAACTTAATTTAACCCATACGCAAGTCTTTAGGACTACATATAATCACGATAAGTGTACGAAAAAATTTACGGGGTGTTACAGGGAGGACGATTTTACTTTTAACCAAGAGGTTCGATGCAATCATGGATTTGTGGTGCCTTTGAAGACATACTATGCCATTTGATTGAAACAAGTTCCCTTGGTCTCCATTACCCCAAAAATGCCTTTTTGAAGTTGGGGTCATACAAGAGGAAGAGGGGGAACTTCCCAGTTCCATTGCGAACGAGCCGTGAGCGAACGAAATCCCTGTATCCAATGTAAGAGGATCGAGCATGAGCGATCTTCCAATCTTTTCACAATTACAGTTCACTGCGCCCGCTCCTTTAAAGGGCGACGGCTTGAAAGCTTACCTTATTATTAGAGAAAGCTTGGACTTCGATGAATCCCGGTAGAAGATATTGGGCTTGTAATTACTATGGGGTAAAGATGATATTTTGCTCCCAATTTCTCATTCTTTTTATCTCAACTGATTTAATTGAAATCTGATTTCTTTCTTTTTAATCATGGAAGAGTCCAAGATCTTGTGATTTTTAGTGTTGGAGGGATAAAGAAAATACAGATTCGAGGTCCAAATTTGTAATCCCTAAACTGATTGAAAAATTAGGTGAGCTTGAGAATTTAGTGGAATCATCGTAATATAACAAGTCTACATCATTTAATGAAGTTAGAAAATTGATTGCGGAAACTTCTGAAGAAGTTGATAAGCCTAGAGAATCCAAAGAAGATGATAATTGTGTAGATATGAAGTTGAAGAAGATGGAAGAAGAGATTGAGAAGATGAAAGAAAGAGAGAAGAAGTGGAGAAGTAACGTGGCTAAAGGAACGACTAAGGATAATGCACTCTTTATCATTGTGTTTTGTTGTTGTGTTGTTGTTATAGCTACTAGCTATTCTGGGGTGATATTTTCAACAGAATTTTTTCGGTACCCAAGGCTCGATCCTAAAACATCTAATTAAGAATAAAGCAGTTTCACCACTGCACCACAACCCATGTTGGTAAGTCTATACAGCCTTATTTTTTTTCACCCGATGTGTGCTATTAGCATTGGAGCCTCAACGAATTCGAGTTGTGCATTACAAGATCCAATCTGATGGTGATGCTCCCAACAGGATTTTCTCCGTATTCAAAACTCGAGCCCGTTGATTAAGGATGAAGCAGCTCCACCTAAGGGTGTGCATCGGTCGGTTCGGTTTTGGTTCTTAACGATTAGGTTTTCAATTTAACCAATAAGAAAATACTTATAAAATAGAAATAGTAACAACTAACATAAAAAAAATGAAATCTTAATTACCGTCAAAACCTACGCAATGTATTTTAGTTTACAAGAATCTTCAAATTTGAACTGAATGTTAGTTAGGAAAAAAAATTGAATCCTAATTGTTGGGAAGCTATAAATGCTTCAAGCTTTTTATTACGATAATAGCCGAACTTTATATTGTGTCTTTGTTGCCCTGAATAGGTTAATGCTTTCTAAATCACTAAATTATGAATTAGTAGTGCATATAATCCATATATATATATATATATATATATATATATAGATATATATATATATATATATAGAGAGAGAGAGAGAGAGAGAGATTAAATATATAACATAAATAGGAATAAAACAATAACTTAGTGTATCCTTATTGGATTATTGGTTTAACCGATAACCCAATATACTAAAACCGATATCGAAACATTTACCCAATAAATTTTTTTATAAAACCAACAAAAAATCGTTAACCCGATAACCCAATATCAATAACCCAATAATATTTTTATCGGTCCGATTTATCGGTCGGTTCGATTTTTGCACAGCCCTAATTTCACTTCCACCGCTGCAACACAATCCATATTGGTAAGTATATGCAACCTTATTTTTTTCGACCTGATGTCTGCAATCAGCATTGACGTCCCAACTAATCCAAATCATGTATTGCAAGGTCCATTATGAAAGTAATGCTCCCAACAAAATCTTTTTCATATCCAAGACTTCAAAACCATTTATTAAGAATGAAATGGTTTCACCACCGCAGCCATGCACATTGTTGGTAAGTATATGCAACCTTCAATAAAATATCTGCTTCACAGCTAGAAGTCAGTCCATTTTGACTTCTAAATCTTTATATCTCGTTACTTTGCATTTACTAATTTAATATTATTTAAGTCGTTTAGTTGGGAAATAGTTATCCCGAGATAATTAGTTTTGGGATTAATTATTCTAAAATTATCCGGAATAACGTAACTTATCCCATCATGCATATGGGATAACTTATTCCAACACTATAATGTAAATGATGGGATGAGTTATTCTGGTATTAACTAATACTCCCAATCAAACATGGGATAAAATAATCCTTTATTTTATTTCGAAACTACTTATCCTTTATACCTCGTAAACGATAAGTTCAGTCCCTGTGAAAAAGCATGCTAATTATGGATTTAATTAATATATCTTTTAAGCGTTGAAAATAGTATCTTTAAAATTGAGCCACACTACAACTGTTATTTATTACAATTACAATAAATATTTTCATATAAATTTATGTGGAGCATTAAAATAATTATTTAATTTAATTCAATATCGCAACACTACATATTCTAGTGAAAACCTCGAGACTTCTGATCAAGTAAAAGAAAGATATTAATTATTTTAACAAATACTCTGGGCGATTATTGTGATTTTTTCTGATATAGAGAACCATATAGTAGGAAAGGGAGTGTTGGAGCAACCGACACTGGTGTAGACTTGTGATCAAGAGATCACGAGTTCAAGCAGTGGAAATAATCTCTTGCAGACAGGGGCAGGCCTATGGCTTATTTTGTGATGCTTCAGCACCCGTTAAATCTGACGCAGAGTAGATACAATTATATAAGAAATATATAAAAATTGATATAAGATTTATAAAAGCATTCAGTAAATCAAGAATATAGCCGAGCGCTCTAATTTTTATGCGGAACCTTAAAGGCTCTGGACATCAATATATGTGTTTGAACCTCCTAGACACTCACGTTCTCCATCACTTCTTGCAGAAATATAAAGTAAGACTATTTACAATAAATTCTTGTAATTGAATTTTTTCTCCATATTTTAGATATAATGGAAACTTTAGTACATTGAATGACCTACATAAGATTATGTAGTAAAGTGATATTGAGCTGGTGGGGTTTGGTGTAAAATTTATCTAAAAATTACACAAATACACAATTTATGTTTTAAATATTACAAAAAATTTCAACTACCTAAATATATTATAAAAATTCCAACATATACACAAAATACTATATCTATGTCGACTATACTATGTATATTAATAAGGAAGGAGAGTAAAGTAATTAAAAAAATGGGAGAAAATATAATTACTTTCAAAAAAAAAGTTGATATTTATGTTATTTATACAAAATCTATTGTAATTAGTTGTTACTATTTCTATTTTATAAGTATTTTCTTATTGGTTAAATTGAAAACCGAATCGTTAAGAACCAAAACCGAACCGACCGATGCACACCCTTAGGTGGAGCTGCTTCTTCCTTAATCAACGGGCTCGAGTTTTGAATACGAAGAAAATCCTATTGGGAGCATCACCATCAGATTGGATCTTGCAATGCACAACTCGAATTCGTTGAGGCTCCAATGCTAATAGCACACATCGGGTGAAAAAAAATAAGGCTGTATAGACTTACCAACATGGGTTGTGGTGCAGTGGTGAAACTGCTTTATTCTTAATTAGATGTTTTAGGATCGAGCCTTGGGTACCGAAAAAATTCTGTTGAAAATATCACCCCAGAATAGCTAGTAGCTATAACAACAACACAACAACAAAACACAATGATAAAGAGTGCATTATCCTTAGTCGTTCCTTTAGCCACGTTACTTCTCCACTTCTTCTCTCTTTCTTTCATCTTCTCAATCTCTTCTTCCATCTTCTTCAACTTCATATCTACACAATTATCATCTTCTTTGGATTCTCTAGGCTTATCAACTTCTTCAGAAGTTTCCGCAATCAATTTTCTAACTTCATTAAATGATGTAGACTTGTTATATTACGATGATTCCACTAAATTCTCAAGCTCACCTAATTTTTCAATCAGTTTAGGGATTACAAATTTGGACCTCGAATCTGTATTTTCTTTATCCCTCCAACACTAAAAATCACAAGATCTTGGACTCTTCCATGATTAAAAAGAAAGAAATCAGAATTCAATTGAATCAGTTGAGATAAAAAGAATGAGAAATTGGGAGCAAAATATCATCTTTACCCCATAGTAATTACAAGCCCAATATCTTCTACCGGGATTCATCGAAGTCCAAGCTTTCTCTAATAATAAGGTAAGCTTTCAAGCCGTCGCCCTTTAAAGGAGCGGGCGCAGTGAACTGTAATTGTGAAAAGATTGGAAGATCGCTCATACTCGATCCTCTTACATTGGATACAGGGATTTCGTTCGCTCACGGCTCGTTCGCAATGGAACTGGGAAGTTCCCCTTCTTCCTCTTGTATGACCCCAACTTCAAAAAGGCATTTTTGGGGTAATGGAGACCAAGGGAACTTGTTTCAATCAAATGGCATAGTATGCCTTCAAAGGCACCACAAATCCATGATTGCATCGAACCTCTTGGTTCAAAGTAAAATCGTCCCATTTAATGCAAGAAGTGTGTCAACAGTTTAAGATCGCACATCGAAACTCTACTCCATATCGCCCAAAGGACAATGGTGCTGTAAAAGCCGCCAATAAGATATAAAAAAAATACTGCAAAAAATGGTACAAGGGTCTAGACAGTGGCATGAAAAGTTGTCATTTGCATTGCTAGGTTATCGCACCACTGTTCGTACTTCAACAGGGGCAACTCCATATTTATTGGTGTATGGGACAGAAGCAGTCATCCCTGTAGAAGTTGAAATTCCCTCTGTTCGAGTCATTGTAGTAGTAGAGATTGATGATGACGAATGGGTAAAAACCTAACTGGAACATTTGAGTTTGATTGATGAAAAAAGGCTAACGTCTGTGTGTCATGGCTAGTTGTATCAGAGGAGGATGGCTCGAGCGTATAACAAAAAGGTTCGTCCCAGGAATTTTGAAGTCGGTCAGTTGGTATTGAGACGTATCCTTCCTCACCAGGTTAAAGCGAAAGGCAAGTTCTCCCCTAACTGGCATGGTCTTTTCGTTATGAAGAATGTGTTGCCCAATGGAGCCTTATATTTGACAGATATTGAAGGCAAAATAGCAGAAATGGCTATCAATGCTGATGCGGTCAAAAGATACTATGTATGATATTTGATCCTTTGTTGATATTATTGCATGTTTAGTACTTGCATTTTTGAAGATTGATATGATGAAGGCATTTTATTCTTCTATCCAAACATTGTGTCATCCCTTGTTTACCCGTTTGAGCTTCATTTTGCTTTTTTTTTCTTTCTTCTTTCATATCCCTCTTTTGAAATCAAAATAGAGTCAAGGATAAATGTCGAGGAAATGAAAAAAAAAAATCAAAATCAAATCAGAACAAAGAACAAGCTGATGGAACTACGTCTGACCTGATTCTCCTCTCTTGGGAGTGAGATACGTAGGCTGCCCTATTTTGGGCTCGGTCCAACCAAATAAAGATTTAAGATTCACCCAGTCAATAAAACTGGGGCATGAGTTAATGTGTTGTTTGAGTCGATTTCAAAAGTTGTAAGTCTCACCCACACTTCAAGTATCATTTGAGCCCCTTACCATCTTTTCTAACCTTAACAAAAAGCCAAGTTACAACCAAAGAAAGTCCTTCAGATCAATTTTTGATAATGTTAAGGCTAAGCATGCAATGGATATAATAATACATTGTGAGGTACCACTCGTCTCCCTCAGCATAAGAAATCAGAAAAGAAATACAAAAATGAGAGAGTCTTATTGGTGAAAACCCCCCGTGGGCATCATAAGGCGATGGTGAGTTGAGAGAAATAGAGTCTTATTGATAAAAAACTTTGCAGGAACCATAAGGCGATGGTGAGTGACGAGAAATAAAAATGAGAGAGTCTTATTGGTGAAAATGCTCACCAGCACCGTAAGGCGATAGAGAGTTTAAGAGAAAAGCAAAAAGTGAAAAGAAAGAGATTTATTGACGAAAGTCTTTTCAAGATACTGTCAATCGAATGTGATGTATAGTCCAATGGATTTGAAGAAGCGGCTCAGCGGCAAAAGGCACAAAATCAACAACAAATAGGGAGTTTGGATAGGAAGATCAGGCAGCTCAATCCAAAATGCATGTCATACTCATTGGAGTTGGTTGTCGTATTCAGATAAGTTTTCTTTTTGAATATAGGACATTGCCCTTTTATTTCATTTACATGTTCATACTTTTTGTCTTTTTATATCATTTATCAAAATAAAAGTCACCATCATTTCTTTACATTTTAAGTCAAGTCTGTGTCAAAAAAGCGAGAAAGGATTTCAAAATTTACTACCAATCTTTCCAATTATATGAGGAGAAGTGAAGGAATAGCCCAAGAAAGAAATATGATCGTAATTCAACACGAAGAAAAGGAATTCTATCAACCAACAGGCTATTGGATTCGTGGAAGCATTCAGATTTGGGAAAAGAGTGCACCTCAGGGGCATGGTAAAATGGAAACCCATTGTTTGAGTCAGAACTCATTTCCCTCAATCTGGATCCGGAGCAATGATGCGGCAAGATAGGGAAGGTGTCAGCGATTTAGAAAAAAGATGAAAGGAACGAGTGCTGGGGCAGATACTTGAGAAGCCAAGAGCTGCAAGCCACCACTAAGTTTTTAACTGAAAAATTTTCTTTGTTGAAATAGGGGCAAATTCGCTTCACTTAATTCAGCTACCATTGGAAAAGCACATCCGTGGAATTTTACTTTCTGTTCAGGACCCTCCTGAAAATGAGATTTTACTTTATGTTCAGGACCCTCCTGGAAAATGGGATTTTACTTTCAGTTCAGGACCCTCCTGAAAAATGGGATTTTACTTTATGTTCAGGACCCTCCTGAAAAATAGGATTTTATTTTATGTTCAGGACCCTCCTGAAAAATGGGATTTTATTTTCTGTTCAGGGACTTTACTTTCTGCTCAGGACCCTCCTAAAAAATGGGATTTTACTTTCTGTTCAAGACCCTCCTGAAAAATGGGATTTTACTTTATGTTCAGGACCCTCCTGAAAAATGGAATTTTACTTTCTGTTCAGGACCCTCCTGAAAAATGGGATTTTACTTTATGTTCAGGACCCTCCTAAAAAATGGGATTTTACTTTATATTTTACTTTCTATTTAGGACCTTCCTGAAAAATGGGATTTTACTTTCTGTTCAGGACCCTCCTGAAAAATGGGATTTTACTTTATGTTCAGGACCCTCTTGGAAAATGGGACAGCACATTCAAAAATGAAATACTACTTTATTATAATTCTTGTTTGGGATAATTTTCATTCTAGTTTTAATTTTGGGTTTCAAGAGCCCACCTGAAGAACAGAGTGATGAAATAGCAAGTCAGGAGCCCGCCTGAAGAACAGGGTGATGAAATAGCAATTCAGGAGCCCGCCTGAAGAACAGGGTGATGAAATAACAAGTCAGGAGCCTGCCTGGAGAATAGGGTGAAGAAACGAAAAGTCAAGCAAAAAAGTGAAGCAATTGAAAGCCAAGCAACAAGTTGAAAGAAAATTGCAAGTCAGGAGCCCGCCTGAAGAATAGGGTGATGAAAGTCGAGTCAAGAACCAACAGAAGCTGTTGGATAGGATTATGTAACTTCGTTTATGTTTTAACTTGTAATTTTCATTTTTTGATATAATGACAGAGTCGCGGACCGGAACCTCGACGGAACCTCGCTCGACTCTCCAACTCGGTATAGTCCACCTCTTCCAATCCTTTGAAATACCTGTGGCTTGATTTTCTCATAACTTGGGTAGGTAGGTTGTCCTAATTCAAGACCCGGTAGTCCTTCTTTCTTCTGTTTCTTCCTCTGAATAATGGTCGGAACAAAATTCTGTCTCATTGTCTACTTCTTTATTTGAAACCACTGCGTGTTTACATTCAAAGGGGGCATGATGTAGACACGTAATTTTGACTCCCTCAAGAGTTTGATTTTATTCATTTTTTATCTTATCATATCATGTACCCTCACCCACGTGATTACATCTCACAAAATAAAAAATAATAATAATAATAATAATAATAATAATAATAATAGATAAATAAATAACCAAATCCCTAACAAAACCTATCCTAACTAATTCTATCTTATCCTAACAACCTACCCAATCAAAATAAACCACACCACCCCATACCCTACCCCACCTACCCTACCGCAATACCCACTCCAATTTGCACTCAACAGCAATTGGCACAGGAGGTCCCACGTATACACATACCATGACTTCATATGCATTTCTTTTATATATAACAAAGACACACGACAAAGGTGAGGATCATCATCTTCTCCAAAAGAAGGGAGCACTATCAGTAAAAAGAAAAAAAAAGACAACATTCCATTTTTTTTCTTTTCTTCTTCACAGGGGCTTTCGGATATTCACTGGAATTTCTCAACATATACACGATTCTCTTCTTATTCTTCTTTTGGGGTTCACGAACACACAAAAAGGGGTACGTACATACACACAGTGAGAGTAAATCGAAAAATACAGAGAGTTTGAGTAAGATCCATCTGTTTTCTCAAGATATTCCAACGAACCTATGCCGGAATCAGATTAAGTTCACTGTTTGCTCAGTCCAAACCCAAAACCCCAATCTTCTTGTCGTTCTCGTTTAGTTTCTAGTTGAATCTGGCCGAAAACAGTGTGGTTCGCCAGAATCTGTTTTGGGATTGTTATTTGTTACCTTGTTTGAGTTCATCAGAACTCAGATTACACCGGATTCAGTTTTTCGTCAGGTCGATTGAGGCCTTGGGTTCGTCTGTTAGCGTTATTTTTTTTTTTAAATTCGGTTAGTCGACGTTTGGGTTGGGGTTCCGTCTTGTTTATTATCGTTGTTGGTTCGAAATTCGGTTAGTCGTCGTTCGGGTTGGGGTGCCGTCTTTTTTTGTCATCGTTGTTGGGTCGAAATCTGGTTAGTCGACGTTCGGGTTGGAGATTGTTGATTCAAAGTTCATTGGCACGGGCTCTACCGGATTTAATCGGAATAATACTTGAAAGCAAAATTGAGGCCTTCGGATTCGGGTTTTCTTAAATATTATTATCAACGAAAATCGATATTCGGAAGGTTCAATTCTATCCTTGCTCCTCTCAATTTTACGTAATCCTGAATAATTTGTGTGTTTGGTATGTTCGAATATGCATTATGTGTTGGTTGATGTTGGTTTCGGACTTTGAAAAGTGAATTGATAAATCGAAGCATGTGTTAATCATGTTGGTTGAAATAGATTTGGGGATGGGAATCGAAAATTGATAAAAGTGAATATTATGATATTTTTGATACATCGTTGATGTTGAATGCGATATGTCGTCGAGCGGGTAGGCAAACGTAGGCCGGGTAGGCGAAATTTAGGAATAAGTGTTTCATGGGATGTCGGAATGTGCGTGTAAATGTCTCTTTCTAGATTATCGTGTTTAATTCAGATGTATTTATTTAGCCGGGGAATGCCCCGAGATCACTTGTATTTATTCACCGGAGAATGCCCCGACGTATCATGTTGGCGGAAAATGATCGTGATGAAGGCCCGCGACTTCGGGTAAGGCATTGGAGCTTAGTCTAGATTTAGTTTAGACTAGGATTTATATTTTCATATTTTTTTCTATTTTTCGGACTGTATAATTGGACTGGACTTTACATTGTTGTTTTGTTTTGTTATTGTCTGATTATTTTGCGTGCTTTTGTGTGGTTTATACATTTCGTAATGCCAAAATAGTTGATACACTTTACCCAAGCGACCGTGGTTGAACCATGGGATCGAGGGGTGCCTAACACCTTCCCCTCGGTCAACAGAATTCCTTAGCCAGAATCTCTGTTCGCAAACCAGTTTAAGAGTCAAATGGTTTCGAAAAGGATTTTCCAAAGGTGACTTGGCACACCAGATTATGCCAAGTGGCGACTCTGAATAAAAAATGTAAATAATCATTTTCCGAAACAAATTTTCATTTCTTGTCACTTAAATAATAAAACCATTTCGACCCTTAAAACATTAAACTTTTTAGAGTGCGTAAAAAAGGGGTGCGACAATATTAAGGTTGTGCAAGTACTTCCATGTGGCATGCAATCCTTCCCATGCAATACATTGTTGATAACCATGCTTAGTATGAAATCCCTTATGTACGATATTATGAATTGTGGACTCAAATCTTGTGATCAAGTCATGTCATAGGTGTCAGTTTCCTTCCATCGAGTCCTGGGGGTATTCATACCCAAAAAATATAGTTGTGTGCCTAAAGCCAAGTCACGTTATCTCGATAATTTCAATCAATCCATGATCTATAGAACTCAGTGAGTCATGTGACTCAAGATACGTCTGAAATCTCATGATCTCAGCAAACTATCAGATAGTAGTGCTATTCCGTCAGTCAATGGAAGTCAGCTACTCAGTCCTTGTACAGTTAATTAAATCATGTACAGTCTCTTCAGATGGGAGTAGAAGTTAGCACCGAGTGAACCCAAGAATGGGAACTCACGTGCCAGTTTAGGGTGTGATTCTTAGTAGTCATCCTTGTATTCCATAACTACGTAGCCACTGTAGTTTGAGACATCTTAACCTGCCAGACTAGGGTTGATTAGGTGGATTAACCTGTCAGTTGAGGGTTCTCATCGTTCTCATTTAAGTACCTTCCAGTTGAGGGTCACTCACAACTGTCCTTACCAGTAGCGCGGTATTGACACCCCTCCAGTCGGGGCAGAGATTGGACCCCAACTTAGCTATATACATTATTGGGGCATGTCGGTTAAACAACTACCTCCCATAGTTTTAGGCTCAGTCTCAGTAAAAGAACCCAGATAGTTCTTCAGATATCAGTATACCGGGACTGCTAGATACAGTCAAATTCAGTTATAGTATAGAACTCAGATAGTTCCATCAGATGTAGGACTATTAGGCACAATCACCCATGTATTCAGAACTACAGTATTAGTCATGATCAGTTATCAGTAAACTATGTATTAGCGTACAGATTTAGCTATCATGCATTAGCGATCTCAGTTTCTATGTATCCATGTTTGCACTCTCACGTTCATATCAGTTAGTTAGCATTGTTCATGCATGTAACCCTATTTATGTTCAGCCTACCTCACTCGTATACTCAGTACTCCAGTTGTACTGATGCATTTGCGCTATGGTGCTTTCTCTTTATGTTACACCATAGGTTCAGAGACACGAGTTCCAGACCAGCAGTAGCAGTCGCATTCCAGTATACAGAGTTGCAGTGAATCCTCTTCATTCGAGGACGATATGAGTTGATTTATTCATTTATTATTTCAGTTAGCTATCTAGTCACGGAGTTCGTTGGAGACATGTTTCTTCAACTCCTTATTCATACAGTGTTTAGAGGCTTTCAAATTTAGTTCAGATTTGATTCAGTTTTCAGTTGTTTTGGGTATCTTTCACCCATATGGATGTTATTTTACCAGATTCTTTATTCAGTTGAACCTTATGGCCTACATGTTCATGTTTTCCGCATATCACATGTATGTTAAGCAATGTACAGGTACAGATATCAGTCATGGGTTAGCTTGTGGTCCCTCGAGGTCATGGGCACCGTGTAGCATTCTGGTTTAGAAAAATTGGGGTGTTACAGAGCTGGACCAATAAGATCCATAAAAAGAGGTTTGATCCTGTTAACAATAATCTTAGAGATAATATTATAAGTAGTGTTACAGAGACTGATGGGCCTATATTGAGTAATAGACTCGGGATTAGATACCTTAGGAATAAGGCAGACAAACGTATTATTTATTTCCTCAGGGATTTTCCATAGTCTAAAAACTGTGAAGCAAAACTCTTCAATTGAGTGTTGAACAAGGTCCCAATATTTCTGGAAAAAAAAGGGTGAATACCCTCAGGTCGGGATTTATAGGGCTTGAAAGAAAAAACCGAGTCCAGTATTTCCTTATGCAAGACCGGTCTTTCTAAGTAGTCTGCATCTACCTTATTAATAAAGTGTTTGCAGGCCTAGTGGCCATGCCTATTAGAATGAATAGGGTTTGTGGAGTAGAGGTTTGAAAAGAAGGAGATGATAAGGTCTCTGACTTCCTGTCTATCGTCTATCCAATTGCCAACGGAATCTCACAGGGCGAAGATCCTATTTTTGTGCCTTCGGTGAATGGTGGACATATGGTAAAATTTAGTATTTGTGTCTCCCTCATTAAGCCAATGGATACGAGATTTAAGCTTCCAAAATTCCTGCTCCTCATGAAGAAGCTCATTTAAATCTCGAGTTAGAGAGTTTTTCTAGATTTTAGAGAAAATTACTCGTAGGATAGTGAGGGGACTTTGAGGGGACTTTTGAATTACACCTATCCGAGCTAGTATACGTCTTTTCCTATGGAAGATATTTCTGAAAACTTCTTTGTTCCAAATGGCTACCTGGGTCTAAAAGCGAGAGCTAGAAGGAAGAAGGTCATTATTCATGCCTGCCCAAGAGTCCTTAATAATCGAAGGAAACTGAGGATGAGTAGTCCAGATGGTTTCCATTCTAAAGGGCTTATGAGGTATAGCCAGTGGGGTGGTTAGATGAAGAAGTAAAGGGCAATGATCAGAGTGTGTGCGTGGAAGGTGCTTGACCGAGGATTCTGGATATAATTGAATCCAGTCATTGTTCGCAACACATCTATCAAGACGTTCCAGGATAACTTTGTTATTCCTAGACAGGTTTGACCACGTGTATTTACTACCAGAGTAACTCAGGTCAACCATATGACAGTAGTCGAGGCACTTAGAAAACCTATTTGCTCTAGAGAAACTTAAAGGTAAGCCACCAAATTTTTCACTTGAACTACAAACTTCATTAAAGTCATCACCTATTAACCAAGGTCCCACAAAGTTGTCAGCTACAAGTTTTAGATTATCCCAAAGAGTCAGACGATCGTTTTTATTGTTAAAAGCATAAATAACAGAAAATAACCATTTATCAGGGAAAGGGATTACCTGAATTCTACAGTGTATTTCTTGATGAGTCATAGCAACATCCGTAACATTCAAAAGGACTGCTTGCCACAGAATAGCAATCCCCCCTGCTTGTCCCGAGGTCGGGACAGCAGCCACATTTGAGAAACGAAATTCATTGGGCACTGTTTGATGGTTCATCCTATGGGTCTCTAGCAGGACTACCAAAGCAGGATTATGCAAATCAAGAAGATCCTTGAAGTGCTTTCTAAAGTCAAGGGAATTAGAGCCTCTACAATTCCAGATGAGGAAATTCATTGGGCGAGTAAACGTACAAGCCCTTTGGGGAGAGCATCTAAAAGGTCAGTGTCCCTCAGATAGGGACTCATAATGATAGCATATTTCCCCACATCGGGATTGAGAGTCGGTCGTACATGAACCGAGCGCTTGAACATATTTTGGGGACATTTTACGCTTATTTTTTTTCGCACTGTTCTTTGAGCAGAAAGACCCGTACCTGATTCAGAAAGGTGGATGGTATTTTCGTCCCTCCTTCTTACATGTTTGGAGCTAGCGGCGGCGGAACAGAGTTGATTCAGTCGAAATCATACGATTTTTAAAGATTAGAATCAATAAATTTTTCTTCCATTTAATTACATTAAAAACACATTTAACAGAGAAAGTTTAAAATAATTATGAAGTTGGGATTCAAGATAAACTCACTGGATTAAAATTAACAAATTCAGAAAATTAATTCACTCCAAATCGTATGATTTTTTAAGATCAAAAAGGTAATTTTTTCTTTCATTTAATTATTCCGAAGACTCATATGAACAGAGAAAGTTCAAAAGAATTATGAATAAAGAAGACTCAATTAATTACTCGATTGAAAAAAAAGTTTTGAAATGCAACATGAAGAATAAAAAAAATGAAATAACAAAGCAAAAATTAAAATTAAAAAAACCCAGAAAATAGCATCTTGAAAATGTAAAATCGAACAGCAAAAACACAAAATAAAAATTGAAGTTACAACCAATTGAATATAGAGCTTGTGTGCAAAGACAAAAATGTCCTAAATTAAATTGAATAGGCAGTAACCACACATGTTGAAATTAGATACTCTCATAAAAGAATAATTGGTTATTGAATATAGAGAAAATCTTGTTGAGGTATCCCCTCAGAATGGGATTTACAGTGCATAATTTTAATTAATCGAAAGTCTAATACGGATATTGAATATCAAGTGTGAAAAGTAAAAAAAAAAATTAGGTGGCAGACAGACGAATATGGCAAACAAGCAACAGAATTTTTATGCCCCACTTGGTACTAGTGATGTCTTTTATTAATTGCAAGGATAATTGTTGATTAAAATAATATTTGTCCACTATTAATTTGATACACATCTTAAAAAATAATAAATAATAAGAGTATTTACTATATCACTGTTTGCAATAAATTTTCGTAAATGCAGAAAATTAACTCCTAGCAAAAATAAATAAAAAGAAAATAATAATTTTATTAATATGAATCTTGTGGGTATAATTTTATTATTCTCTCGTTTCTTCTCTTCAGGGGAGGATCTATTAAGGCCCTTGAGGGTGCTACGCCACCCGCAAACTTCGACGGAATAAGTATAAATATACAGCAACAACAACAACAACAAACCCAGTGTATTCCCACCTAGTGGGGTCTGGGGGGTAAGATGTACGCAGTCCATACCTCTACCTCTAAAGAGGTAGAAAGGCTATTTCCGATAGACCCCCGGCTCAAGACACGAGATACCGCACAAATATACAGAATGTATACAAATATAATGCATCCCACCCAATTAAACAAAGAGGTATTTGGTGCAATTGGCAAGTGGTCGTCTAGGCCATGCAAGTTTCCTGGGTTCAAATCCTGTTGGAATCTTAAATTTTGCATAAATTCAATTATTCTCTTTTCATTTGTTTTTAAAGCCAATTTATTAAATTTGCTACATAAATTATCTTTTCATTTGCTTTTAGTTATTTAGTTCTTGACTTGTATTAATTCATTTGTTTTTGAATAATTTAATTTATTAATCTTTGAATTTTATTTTATTTCTCATTAATTAATTAGTATTTGTTTGATATAAAATTTAAAAGATGAATAAGTTTTGTTTTCTCTCCCATCAAATTAAAAAAAAAAATTTAGATATTGATAAACATAAAAATAATTGTACACAAAATTAAGGTCAAATAGTGTGAAGAGTCACAATTTTTTGCCTTTCAAAGAAAGATAAATAAGTAAAAAGTTGATGCAGCCAAAAAACATTTCTAAGGAGGTTCAAAATTGAAAAAAGTAAATACATGAACAAATCGAAGAAGGTTCAATATTTATTATACATACATAAAAGTAATTTTAATCATAAGTTGGTTCTCATTCAGAATTTGAAGTCTTCGGTTGATTTAATCGATGAGTCTACTTGGCACCCATAGACTCAGAATCCTGGATCCGCCTCTGCTTCTCTCCTAAGTTTTTTCGTGATTCGAGGGACTTTGCAGTGTGATTCTCGAATGTAGGATGAAGCCTCCCAGAAATCTTTTTGGATCTCCAGAAATAATCTGACAACATTTTTTCTTGTCGAGTTGATCTCTGGACAAAACTCCGTTAGTCTTGTCGAGTTGATCTGATCTCTGGACATAACTCCGTTAGTCTTGTCGAGTTGATCTCTGGACAGAACTCCGTTAGTCAATTCGTTGAAGAGTTGTGTAGTCAATGCAGAAGTTTCTTCCAATGCTTGCAGAATGAACTCAGAAAATTATGTGACCCTCCTATTTATAGGTGTAGAGCGTAGGCAGTCCAAGTGTAAATAACCTCTTCTGCCTTATTCTGATTGGTCCATTCAATTTTCAAGCGCGCTTATCACAAATGTTACGTGATAAGTTACTTGTGATTAGCCAAAAATATGTCACTTGGGACACTAGACGATGTTTTATTGGCTCTTGAACTTGACTTGGATTGTCATATCATTTGAGTGTGTGACCTTACGTCATTGGTCTTTAATTTGATTAGGATGCCACGTCACTTGACACGTGGCATAAGTTTGGGTCTCAAGGTGAGATGACCTTGAAGTCCTTGATGAGGAATAAAATAGGCTTATTATTTTTATAGCCCAAAATAATTTTAAACTCAATAAAATATGGGTCAAATTCAAATTTTATATGAATTTGACCCAATAAATTTTACGTGTCTACAATCACTCTTTATATATAATAAATCTAACGCTTCGTAAAAATGTGTTGAATAATGAACACACAACATTTTATCACAAGAATAAACTGGACACAAATAGGTAAGTGATCCATTAATTTTCCAAACAAAACAAATATTGTTAGATATTTATTTTTTAATAACAAAGTATATATTACTTAAAACTCTTATCTTTATTCAAACTGAACGACACATAAGATAACTATACTGTCTCATGCTAAACAACATTTAGGCAATGTTACACCCCCTTCATAGTCTATTTTTAGTCTTTATGACGGCAGCTCGATGCAGTAAAGCTCTCGCTATATACAGGGGTCCGGAGAAGGATCGAACCACAGGGTATATTGTATTAGTCTTTTTCGACTTTAAACATCCAAATTGAAAGCTAAGGCTTTGAAACACCCAATAAAAGGGACTTCCATAGAGCATCTTTAACACTATCATCACCATAAGGAAATATATGTCCAGCATCTTGTAGCTCATGATAATGTATCCATGGAAGATTTCGCGCGATGAATCTTTGTAGTTCAACAGACACAATGCCATCTTCAACACCATGCCATATATGTACTGAGCCTTCATTGTTAGGGAATGGATTCTTCAAATCCATAGGATCGAATTCGACTTTACCCAAACCAATAATTGAGTCTCTATGGAGTGACTCAAACTCCCCTTGTTGTATAACATATGCCTGCATTTACAAAATTGATATGAACAAATGAAAACGACAATTAAATATGAACAATGGACATCGTTCAAGTAGGAAAAGTGAACAATGATGGCAGTTCAGAAAGGAAACTCGCACACATGATACATCAGATACGAAACTCAAAAGATCGGGATAGTTAAGGTGTGTTTTTGATCGTTCACTCTAAAAACTATGACGCCTGCTTTGCATAGAAACCACTCGTTCAAAAGGTATAGAACTATTCATCAAAGTTAAGCATCTAGTACCCTTCTGAACTATGACCAAATTTTCTACGGCACACTCCAACTTCACGGGGGCCCTATTACCCCCGAACTAAATTTTAACATATTTTTGTCCACCTTTTTGGCTGACGTGGCACCTTTTTAGCTGATGTGACACCTTTGACGTGGACCCCATTTTTATGTAATAAAGGTGTCACGTCAGCACAAAAGGGTAACAAAAATACACTGAAATTGAGTTCAAGGGGGTAATAGGACCCCTGTGAAGTTGGAGTGTGTCGTAGCAAATTTGGCCATAGTTCGAGGGGGTATTATTAAGAATCTAGTACCCCTCGAATTATAGCCAAAGTGGCTACGACACACCCTAACTTCACAGAGGTCCTATTACCCCTGAACTAAATTTTAGTATATTTTTGTCACCCTGGCCTTTTGTGCTGATGTGACACCTTTTGTTATATAAAATAGGCTCACATCAAAAGTGCCACGTCGGTTAAAAAAGGTCGACAAAAGGTGTCACGCCAGCTTAAAAGGTAAACAAAAATACGCTAAAATTTAGTTCAAGGAGGTAATAGGACTGCCGTGAAGTTGTCGTAGCAAATCTGATCATAGTTCAGAGGCAGTACTGGATGCTTTACTCGTAACAAAAAGAGTAATAGGTATGAATATATGCACCTCTTGAAGTTGCATCTCATTAAGTGAAGAGGAAATTTGTAGATCTTGTTGAGACAATTTGAATTCATCAGTTACAACACTAAATCCAGGAAACCAATGTTGAGTATTCCACCAATATACAAGCCACGGGACATAGTGTATAACGCGATAAGCCCATCGATCTCTAAGTAATTGCTCATCGAACGCTTGTTTAGTCAAGTTTGCTGGAAATCCAGGCCACCAGAAGTTGATTACTGGTGCCAATAATGCAGCTCCTGCTAAGCTACCAACAAATAAAAACGGAAAAGGATCATATTTGTTCTTCGTACTATCTGAAATCGAGCAACTTACTAGATCTTCGTTAAATGTTTGATCTAATATTATTCGATGGTTAAGAAAAAATCTCATTGCTTCCCCTTATGCAACTCCAACTAGTCAAAAATCGAACCTGTTATTTACCTACATGTCACACGGAAACAACTTTACCGTTGCTCCGAGGATCTTTTCCATTATAAATAGTGAAGAACATAAGAAACAATCATTGAGCAATAGTAGTAAACTTTGATCTTACCGTTGAGGTATGTACTTGAGACAACCCCAAACAAGTTGACCACCCAAAGAGTACCCCATAACATAGAATTTAGCTCCAAGTTCCAATTGATCAGCAAGTTCCTCTACATCAAGAGCTAAAGTTCTAAAACTTCTCTTTGGATGTGGGTCACTTTTACCATAACCTGGTCTATCAAAGGACACCAAATACACCCCCAGTTCTTCAACTGCTTTCTGTGACAAAACAACAACTTCTTTCAGTACAGATTTTGAGTAACGCATCCAGTACCCTCCGAACTATGGCCAAACTTGCTACAGCACACTCAAACTTCACGGGGACCCTATTACCCTCTCAACTAAATTCTAACGGGGAACCTTTTGTCAACCTTTTTAGTTGACGTGGCTCCCCTTTTATGTAATAAAGGTGCCACATCAACACAAAAAAGTGACAAAAATACGCTGAAATTGAGTTCAGAGGGGTAATAGGTTATAGAAATTGGAGTGTGTCGTAGCAACTTTGTCCATAGTTCGAAGGGTACTAGATGCTCATCTCTTTTTTTTCATAAGTAAAATTGACATGATCTTACAACCATAGAAATATCATGATATATTTAAGACCGCGAGTTCTAAAGGTACATTTAGTATGTGTCATTTCTTAAACTTTCGAACCAGTGGTCAAAAGGCGTCATATAAAATGAAACGAAGAGACTTAGATAAGAGTAAATTACGCATACCGAAGTTATAAGTGCAGCCTCAAATTTGCTTGCACCAAAGCTATGTATGTACACAACTTTATAGTTGGCCAATTTTTTGGGCACACCATACTCTTTGTACACCAAATTTCTTCCATCTTTAAGTTTGATTCTTGAAGTGAGGGGTAGATGACTTGAAAATCTACAAATTTTGGGTGGAGGGGGATGGATAGTTTGGAAAACAAAGGCTAACAGTACTAGAAATGTGGACACAACAACTTGCTTGATCATTGTTGAAGACAAGAAGAAAAAAACTAAAGTTTTGAAAATGATTGTAGTGACAAATTGCTCTAGCAGCAACACCTAGCTTTTTTTTCATTAAAAAAATTATTTCTATAGCAGCAGCACCTAACTTTTTTATTATTACAAAAAAGCCACTAACAGGGATCGAACCCGCACAGTAGGCTGAAGGAAGCGTCCAAGAAGAGCAAATAACACCATTGGGCTATCTAAGTGCCTTGTTTCATGTGGTTCAACATTAATATACGTACATAAATATAAATTTTCTATCTTATATATACAACGTAATTTTTTTACCGAGAGGGTTCGGGTGAACCCCATGGAAACCACGTAAGTCCGCCCCTGCATTAATTTAATAACTTTTTGATAACGTTAATTTAATAACATTTTAATAACGTTAATTTAATATACTACTACTACTATCCTTAATAACGTTAATTTAATAACGTTTTATTAAAACTATAATTTTTTTTATTATTAGTATAGTTTCATCTTTAATTTAATATTTAAATAAATTATATTTAGATATATTATATAACATAACTTTGTCCTCTGCTTTATAATATATATACATATCCACGCTATTTTCTAGTATGAGGTTGACCCACCTAATTAATAAATCTTCAATATTTCTCTTTTTTCGCAATGACAAAAGAAATTAGATGTCATTTTCATCTTTGAGCCGAAAATAATGAAAAAATAATAGTGAAAAGTCATTTAAAGATCATATTTGTGCAGTTTTGAATAGTTAAAGGTCATATTTGTGCATTGTCAAAGTTTAAGGTCAAAGTTATAATTTGGTGTCAAGTTTAGGGTTATATTTATATATTATGCCCTTATATTTTAAGCTGGACACGCCCAGTTTTGCGTGTTGAACACGCGTTTTGCCACGTAAGATCGGGGGTCATATTTGTGCAGTTTTGAATAGTTAAAGGTAGAAGTGTCAAATGGGTCGGGCCGGGCCAACCCGGAACCGGCCCTTCCATTTTAACCGGGTTGAGGGCCGGTTAAGGGTCCGGTTTGACGTTAATCGGGCCGGGCCGGGCCGAGCCAAACAGTAAAAAAATTAAAACTCACCCTAACCCAGCTCACTTAACCCAACCCGGTCAAACCCACCAAAACCCGATCAAATTCGGTTAAAAACCGGTCAAACCCGTTTAAAAAATAAATAAATAAATCCAATATACACTATATACACTCCAATATATACAATATATATTTTAAAAAAAATATATAAATAATTACACATATATACGTACCATTCACTATATAATTATATATGACTATACGTACTACTTTAAATAAAACATACGCTATAATAGTATAATATATATATATATACACTACAATATATATATATATATACTAATTTATAAAACATATACACATGTATACGTTAAATATATACTACTTTAGAAGATATATACACATATATATGCACCATTCAATATATACGTACTACTTTAAATAAAATATATACTACAATATACATATATATATATATATATATATACAACAATATGTATATATATATATATATATATAGTTACATACTAATTTATAAAACATATACACTTATATACTTTAAAGATATACGCCTATAGAAGATATATACGCACCATTCAATATATATGTACTACTTTAAAAAAAGTATATACTACAATATATATACTAATTTATAAAATATATACACATGTATACGTTAAATATACACGTCTATAGAAGATCTATTCACATATATACACTCTATTCTATGTATATGTAATACTTCAAATCAAATATACTATAGTATATATACATTACAATATATATTTTTGTATAGTTATATACTAGTTTATAAAACATATACACATCTATACGTTAAATATACACGTCTATAGAAGATCTATTCACATATATACACTCTATTCTATGTATATGTAATACTTTAAATGAAATATACTACAATATATATACATTACAATATATATGATATAACACCCCGTACTTAATTACGTGCATTAGCCATTGTTATATGTGTTGGAGTATATGTATTGATCCTAAGTTAGGTATATATGAGTATTGATTATTTTGAGATGGTTTCAAGTGTATAGTTTGATTATATGTGTATAGGAATCGACCTTATTTATACCGGAATTTGCCCGTCGATGTTTCCATACGAAGGTTATTGAATAATATTTCCGACGATATAAAGATTTTCAAAAACGGATAAGTTTCGGATATAAGCGAGCACGTTCGAAACTATAAAACGGTGGCCGGGATGTGAACAGTAAAATTGCAGGAAAATTTTTAGTTTTTTGGTCAACTTTGAACGATCATAACTCCCTCAATATAATGAACTGGGCGAGCTACCACATATCAAAAGAAAGATCTTTGAGTATGCTTTCTAATGCAATTGGTTTCATCCAAATCCAACATCTGAGTAAGGAGTTATACTCGTTCTATTTCAGCCTCTCAAAACAGATTTTTGTGAACAGTAAATTAGCAGGAAAATACTGAGGCCTGCCAGTTTTTTGGGTCAACTTTGAACGATCATAACTCCCTCAATATAATGAACTGGGAGAGCTACCATATATCAAAAGAAATATCTTTGAGTCTTCTTTCCAATGCAATTGGTTTCATCCAAATTCAACATCTGCGTAAGGAGTTATACGCGTTTTACTTCAGTCTCTCAAAACAGATTTTTAGGGTCAATGTTCCATCAAGTATATGAGTTCAAAAACTCATATCCATCATCAATCATAGGAGAGAACAAACCCTAGCCAAATTTGACCTTCAAATTACTTGTGATTCAACCGTGGAAAGTCCAAATTGATTCTGTAGGACTTCAAAACCCAAAGGGCCATTCTATGGTAAGGATGTAAATTATGTTGGTGTTATTTATATGGATATGTATATATATATATATATATATATATATATATATATATATATATATATATATATATATATATGCATGTGAGCATAAGAAGTATGTTATTTGATTGTTGTTGAAAGATGATTGGAAATGATGTTGGATCATTCTTGTGCATGGTTGGATTGTGTTGAATTGTGAAGGGATGATGTGGTATTGATGATGTGGTATTGAAATGGTGATTATATATATATATATACACATAAACCTATTGTTCAAGTTGGATTTTGGAATGCTTTGCAAATATTGGTTATATGGAATTATGGAAGAGAATTGTGGTGTTGGGTTGCTAATACTAGATGCCAAATATTTCATTGTAGATAAGTGATTTGTAAAGGCGGGAAGTTGTGTTGAATTGGTATCCGAATCTACAACGAGGTATGTAAAGCATACTCTAACGATGTTCTTTGGCATGAAAACACCAATGTTCCATCAAGTAAGATTCTGATGGTTATCCAAACACATGTATTGTTCTACATTACCAATGAAGTTATTTCCATTCTATAAAGTGTCAAAATGTTTCATTGATATACCAAGAGGCTCCTATTTCATTGTTGTGATATTGATGATTCTGAAACATATTGTTGATGTACCAATGAGTCCTTATTACATCGTTATTGTATAGAAGGTCTATTACTTGATTCCTATTGATGTATCATTGTTCCAAAGGTACTATATTGGCATGAACACTAATGTAATAATCTCAAAAGCGTTTGAACTAAGTTATTGGAAAAATCTCTTATGTGTTACTTGATATACGTATGGGTGGTATCCCAGGGGCATAAGCCTAGCATGGGTCGATCCCAATTGATATGTACTGGAGGCAGCCTAATGGTCACAGTACGGTACAGTATTGATTATTGTTAGGTGGTTGGAGGTTCGGGAGGAGGAGGTAATGGCGAATAATAATTGTAAAGAATGAAATAAACGAATGTATACCGTTCCACAAATCTGTTTGAATTCAAGAACCCAATTCAGATTAATGATAATGTTCATGATCCTAAAAGTGTTTATGAAGTGTGGTTCACTTCTATTATGATTTATTCACATGTGTATGATTTTCTTAATCCCCCATATCACATATGATTATGTACAGCTTTACATACTCAGTACATATCTCGTACTGACGTCCCTTATGGGGGACCTGCATTCATGCTGCAGGCACAGGTACCTCAGCTCATACACCGCACCAGTAGGAGCCAGGTCATACAGCTACTGTTGGTGAGCTCCAGTTTACTTCGGAGCTTTCCGAGTCGGTTCCTTATATTTTGTTATTGTGCAGGAGTCATATGTGGGCGGAGATTTGTCCCGACCCTAGTTATGTCATGTATATCCTAGAGGCTTTGTAGACAAGGAAGGGTAAAGTCATGAAAGTTTATATAGTGATGTTATATTCGTATATGGGGTGGCCCCGACGACCAAGTATTATATATATGTATATATATTTGTGCGTGTTGTGCTGATACAGGTAATTAGACCCTTTTATATGCAGCAAAGTGTTGCCCAAATTTTTGGTGACATGTAAGTGAAAGTACAGGTATTTGAACGGGTTCTCCCGGGCCTTCTCGGCTTCGGATGCCAGTCTGGCCCGATGGGATTTTGGGCCGTGACAAAAGTGGTATCAGAGCGGTTCGTCCTAGTGAGTCTACAAAGCCGTGTCTACGTAGAGTCTTGTTTATCGGTGTGTTGTGCACCACATCTATAAACAGGAGGCTATGGACATTTAGGAATTGTTTCTTTTCTTCATGTCTTAGATCGTGCGATAGAGCTTATATTGTATATGAAGTCATAGTTGACCACTGAGTCAGTTTGTTTCTCTTATTATAGTAATGATGCCGGTTACCAGAAGCAAGAATACCGGTAAGCAAGTAGATGTGGCTGCCGGAGAGGGGACTAGTAAGTCACCCACTATACCAGCTAATCAAAGTGAGGCTCCAGCTGAGCATGCATCAGAAACTTCCCCCAGTCCAGAAGAAATAAGGGTGAGGAGAACTATATCCCCAGAGCCACCTATTAATGTTGTTGATCAAGATCTTAGAAATGCAGTACAACTTTTGACTCGTATAGTTGCTGGGCAAGTCCAAGGGCAAGCCATTCCTGTCGCGGGTTCTAGCAGTACTGATAGGGCGGCTAGTCTTCGGACGCAAGATTTTCTTAAGATGGATCCGCCTACTTTTACCGGATCCGATCTTAACGAAGATCCGCAGGACTTTATTGATCAAATCCAAAGGGCCCTAGAGGTGATGCATGTATCGGGCAGAGAGACAGTGGAGCTAGCCGCGTATAGATTCAAAGGTGAGGCTATATATTGGTATGAAGACTGGAAACGGTCGAGGGCCATTGATGCACCCCCAGCTACTTGGAAAGAGTTCAAAGAGGCATTTATTGATCATTATCTTCCATATGAAACTCGTCAGGCCTGTGCGGATCAGTTCTTAAATCTTCGGCAGGGTAATACAAGTGTGAGGGAGTATAGTCTTCGATTTAATTCCTTGTCCAGATATGCTCCCAATGTTATAGCTACTATGGATGACAGAGTTCATCGGTATGTGAATGGATTGGATCCGTATTTGGTTAGGGATTGTACTATTGCTGCACTAAATAAAGATATGGATATAGCTAGGATCCAAGCATTTGCACAGAAAATGGAAGATCAGAGGCAGAGAAGAAGAACGCAGGAATTTGAAAGCGGATCTTCTAAGAGGTCTAGATCTACAGGGCAGTTTATGGCTCCACAGGGAGGTTTTAGACCTCAATTTTCTGCTAGACCACCTAGGCCATTATTTTCTTATTCTGCAGCTAGTGCTCCACCACAGCATCAGGGGTTCAGAGGCAGTCAAATTGGGCAAAGAAGTGAGGGTCATAGTTCGCGATCAGTGGGTTATTATGGGCAAGGGAATATGATCCAACTGAGACATCCTCAAGAGCCATGCAATAAATGTGGAAGGAATCATATGGGTGCATGTCGAATGGGAATAAATGTTTGTTATTGGTGCGGTATGATGGGGCATATGATGAGAGAATGCCCACGAAGGGGTGCAGGTGGTGTAGCACGACCTTCGGGATCAGCTGTTGCATCATCGTCACCGGTATCTTATTCTGGTAGAGGCGCACGACCCGTGGGTAACGCTAGAAACGAAACAAGAGTCGCCAGTTCCAGCGGGACTCAGAATCGCACTTATGCTTTAGCGGATTGACAAAATCTAGAGGCTTCCCCAGATGTGGTTACGGGTACGTTGTCCATATTTTCATTTGATGTATATGCTCTAATTGATCCCGGTTCTACATTATCATATGTTACTCCTTTGGTTGCTGGAAAGTTCAAAAGAACCCCCGAATTGTTAGATAAGCCGTTGGAAGTGTCTACCCCAGTTGGGGAATCTATTATTGCTAGAAGAGTTTATAAAGATTGTGTAGTAACTGTGTGTGGTCGAGACACGATGGCTAATCTCGTGGAACTAGAAATGGTAGATTTTGATGTTATAATGGGTATGGATTGGTTGGCGTCTTGTTATGCCAAAATTGACTGTTGTACAAAAACGATGTATTTACATTTTCCGAATGAAGCAGTTATTGAATGGCAAGGTAAGATCGGCGCACCAAGAGGTAGATTTATTTCTTATTTCAAAGCAAGAAAAATGATTTCCAAGGGATACCTATATCATTTAGTTAGAGTAAGGGATACAGAAGCGGAGCCACCAACTCTTCACGTTGTTCCGGTGGTAAATGAATTTCCTGATGTATTTCCTGAAGATCTTCTAGGTTTGCCTCCTGAACGAGAAGTAGAGTTTGGTATTGATGTAATTCCAGGCACCCAACCAATCTCCATTCCTCCATATAGAATGGCCCCAGCAGAATTGCGAGAATTGAAAGATTTGCTTGAGAAGGGATTCATAAGGCCTAGTATGTCCCCCTGGGGAGCACCAGTGTTATTTGTGCGCAAAAAGGATGGCTCGCTGAGGATGTGTATTGATTATCGGCAATTGAATAAGGTGACTATTAAGAATAAATATCCTCTCCCAAGAATTGATGATTTATTTGATCAGTTACAGGGCGCCAAGTGCTTTTCTAAGATTGATTTGAGGTCAGGTTACCACCAAGTGAGGGTCAAAGAAAAAGATATACCCAAAACAGCTTTCCGAACAAGGTATGGTCATTATGAGTTTCTAGTTATGTCATTTGGGCTAACAAATGCACCTGCATCTTTATGGATTTGATGAATAGGGTGTTTAAGCCATTCCTGGATGTATTTGTGATAGTTTTTATAGATGATATTCTAGTTTATTCTAGATCAGAAGAGGACCATGCCAATCACTTACGACAGACATTGCAGACTCTTCGTGATTGTAAGCTTTATGTAAAGTTCTCTAAATGTGAGTTTTGGTTAAAGTCGGTGGCATTTTTGGGTCATATTGTATCTAGTGAAGGGATAAAGGTTGATGCTCAAAAGATAGAAGCTGTGAAGAACTGGCCAAGGCCCACAACGCCGACGGAGATTCGTAGTTTTCTCGGGTTGGCCGGTTATTATAGGAGGTTTGTTAAAGACTTTTCTTCCATTTCAGCACCTTTAACCAAGCTAACGCATAAAGCATCCAAGTTCCAATGGAATGATACGTGTGAGGAGAGTTTCCAAGAATTGAAAAATAAGTTGACTTCTACACCTGTGTTGGTACTTCCAGAAGGTACAGAAGGGTATACAGTGTATTGTGATGCTTCTAGAATTGGTTTAGGATGTGTATTGATGCAGCATGGTAAAGTAATAGCATATGCTTCTAGACAATTGCGGCCACATGAGAAAAATTATCCTACACACGATCTTGAGCTGGCAGCGGTTATCTTTGCTTTAAAAATATGGCGCCACTATTTATATGGGGTTCATGTTGATATATATACTGATCACAAGAGCTTACAATATATTTTCAGTCAGAAGGATCTAAATCTGAGGCAGCGAAGGTGGATGGAACTATTAAACGATTATGATGTCGATATTTTGTATCATCCAGGGAAAGCGAATATAGTAGCTGATGCGTTAAGTCGTAAGGCTATGATGATGCCTATATAAAGGCAAGGGATGGATAAAGATCTTCACCAGTTAGCTAGTTTGGGAGTTCGCCTTCTTGAAACTCCGGACAAAGAGCTTATCGTACATAATGCTGCGGAATCTTCATTAGTAGCTGAAGTGAAAGAGAAGCAATATGCAGATCCTATTTTATTACAGCTTAAGGAGAACGTTCAGAGTGGTGCAACCAAGGCATTTGAGCTTACGCGAGAAGGAGTACTTCAGTGCCAAAACCGATTGTGTGTGCCGGATGTAGACGGGCTAAGAAAGAAGATTATGACAGAGGCACATTTTTCAAGGTATTCCATTCATCTAGGATCAACCAAAATGTATCAAGATTTGAAAGATATGTATTGGTGGAATGACATGAAAAGGAACATCGCAGAATTTGTAGCTGAATGTCCAAATTGTCAACGAGTTAAAGTGGAACATCAAAAGCCCGGAGGCTATATGCAATGCATAGATCTTCCAACTTGGAAGTGGGACATGATCAACATGGATTTTGTTACAGGTTTGCCTCATACAGCTCGGAAATTTGATTCTATATGGGTGATTGTAGATAGGCTTACTAAATCCGCACATTTCTTACCCGTTAAGACCACTTACACAGTTGAAGAATATTCGAAGCTGTATGTTAAAGAAATAGTCCGATTACATGGAGTTCCAACTTCTATTATATCAGATCGGGGAACTCAATTTACTGCAAACTTTTGGAAGTCTTTCCAACGGAGTTTGGGAACACAAGTGAATCTGTGTACAGCTTTTCACCCTCAGACGGATGGACAAGCAGAGCGCACCATTCAAACACTTGAAGATATGCTACGAGCATGTGTTATAGATTTTAAAGGCAGCTAGGATGATCATTTACCTCTTATTGAGTTTGCCTACAATAATAGCTATCATTCAAGTATCAAAATGGCACCATATGAAGCTTTATATGGGAGGAAGTGTAGATCACCAATAGGATGGTTCGAAGCGGGTGAAACTCTTATGTTCGGACCGGATCTTGTGTATCAAGCCATAGAAAAAGTCAAGGTGATTCAACAACGGTTGAAAACAGCCCAAAGTCGACACAAGTCATATGTGGATAGTAGAAGAAGAGGGCTAGAGTTTTCGTTAGGCGATTGGGTATTTTTGAAGGTATCGCCAATGAAAGGGGTGATGAGATTTGGCAAGAAAGGAAAGTTGAGTCCACGATATATAGGCCCGTATAGGATTATTTGAAGATGTGGTCAAGTTGCTTATGAATTAGAGCTACCCCAGGAACTCTCATCAGTGCATCCAGTATTTCATGTATCGATGCTTCAAAAGTGCATCGGAGATCCGTCCCTTATTACTTCTACTGAAGATGTGCAAGTAACAGAAGATCTTACCTACGAGGAGATGCCTGTTGCTATATTAGATCGTCAAGTTAAGAAGATGAGAAATAAAGAAGTAGCATCGGTGAAAGTACTTTGGAGAAATCAATAAAGGGAAGAGATTACATGGGAAGCGGAGGAAGCAATGAAATTGAAATACCCTTATTTATTCAAAGATGAAAAAGAAGTGCAAGGAGTGGAACTGGGACACTAACAAGTAAGTTTTTACATATGCATGACATCTATATGATGACGTGAATATCAATTATGAATTCGAACTTGTTTCGGCTAAATAACTACATTCACATTCGAGGACGAATGTCCTTAAGGGGGGAAGGATATAACACCCCGTACTTAATTACGTGCATTAGCCATTGTTATATGTGTTGGAGTATATGTATTGATCCTAAGTTAGGTATATATGAGTATTGATTATTTTGAGATGGTTTCAAGTGTATAGTTTGATTATATGTGTATAGGAATCGACCTTATTTATACCGGAATTTGCCCGTCGATGTTTCCATACGAAGGTTATTGAATAATCTTTCCGACGATATAAAGATTTTCAAAAACGGATAAGTTTCGGATATAAGCGAGCACGTTCGAAACTATAAAACGGTGGCCGGGATGTGAACAGTAAAATTGCAGGAAAATTTTCAGTTTTTCGGTCAACTTTGAACGATCATAACTCCCTCAATATAATGAACTGGGCGAGCTACCACATATAAAAAGAAATATCTTTGAGTATTCTTTCTAATGAAATTGGTTTCATCCAAATCCAACATCTGAGTAAGGAGTTATACTCGTTCTATTTCAGCCTCTCAAAACAGATTTTTGTGAACAGTAAATTAGCAGGAAAATACTGAGGCCTGCCAGTTTTTTGGGTCAACTTTGAACGATCATAACTCCCTCAATATAATGACCTGGGCGAGCTACCACATATCAAAAAAAAGATCTTTGAGTATTATTTCTAATGAAATTGGTTTCATCCAAATCCAACATCTGAGTAAGGAGGTATACTCGTTCTATTTCATCCTCTCAAAACAGATTTTTGTAAACAGTAAATTAGCAGGAAAATACTGAGGCCTGCTAGTTTTTTGGGTCAACTTTGAACGATCATAACTCCCTCAATATAATAAACTGGGAGAGATACCATATATCAAAAGAAAGATATTTGAGTCTTCTTTCCAATGCAATTGGTTTCATCCAAATTCAACATCTGCGTAAGGAGTTATACGCGTTTTACTTCAGCCTCTCAAAATAGATTTTTAGGGTCAACTTCAAACGATCATAACTCCTTGTACAGGACGAACTGGGTGGCCTAATTTATATGAAATGAAATACCTTTGAATTATCTTTCCAATGATACCAATTTCACCCAAATCTGATATCGGATCAAAGAGTTATGGTCTATCTACTTCAGCTTGTCAAAACGGTCCACCGGAGGACATATTTGACATTATTTAAATTTTAAAGGCCCTTTGGTCATTTCCTATGATATTATGGACGGAAATATGTGTATATGTACATGTATATGAGTTCAAAAACTCATATCCATCATCAATCATAGGAGAGAACAAACCCTAGCCAAATTTGACCTTCAAATTACTTATGATTCAACCGTGGAAAGTCCAAATTGATTCCGTAGTTGTGTTCATCGTCTCAAGGGCTTCGAGAAGCACCCCTTATTTGTGCCAACAGGACTTCAAAACCCAAAGGGCCATTCTATGGTAAGGATGTAAATTATGTTGGTGTTATTTATATGGATATGTATATATATATATATATATATATATATATATATATATATATATATGCATGTGAGCATAAGAAGTATGTTATTTGATTGTTGTTGAAAGATGATTGGAAATGATGTTGGATCATTCTTGTGCATGGTTGGATTGTGTTGAATTGTGAAGGGATGATGTGGTATTGATGATGTGGTATTGAAATGATGATTATATATATATATATATACACATAAACCTATTGTTCAAGTTGGATTTTGGAATGCTTTGCAAATATTGGTTGTATGGAATTATGGAAGAGAATTGTGGTGTTGGGTTGCTAATACTAGATGCCAAATATTTCATTGTAGATAAGTGATTTGTAAAGGCGGGAAGTTGTGTTGAATTGGTATCTGAATCTACAACGAGGTATGTAAAGCATACTCTAACGATGTTCTTTGGCATGAAAACACCAATGTTCCATCAAGTAAGATTCCGATGGTTATCCAAACACATGTATTGTTCTACATTACCAATGAAGTTATTTCCATTCTATAAAGTGTCAAAATGTTTCATTGATATACCAAGAGGCTCCTATTTCGTTGTTGTGATATTGATGATTCTGAAACATATTGTTGATGTACCAATGAGTCCTTATTACATCGTTATTGTATAGAAGGTCTATTACTTGATTCCTATTGATGTATCATTGTTCCAAAGGTACTATATTGGCATGAACACTAATGTAATAATCTCAAAAGCTTTTGAACTAAGTTATTGGAAAAATCTCTTATGTGTTACTTGATATACGTATGGGTGGTATCCCAGGGGCATAAGCCTAGCATGGGTCGATCCCAATTGATATGTACTGGGGGCAGCCTAATGGTCACAGTACGGTACAGTATTGATTATTGTTAGGTGGTTGGAGGTTCAGGAGGAGGAGGTAATGGCGAATAATAATTGTAAAGAATGAAATAAACGAATGTATACCGTTCCACAAATGTGTTTGAATTCAAGAACCCAATTCAGATTAATGATAATGTTCATGATCCTAAAAGTGTTTATGAAGTGTGGTTCACTTCTATTATGATTTATTCACATGTGTATGATTTTCTTGATCCCCCATATCACATATGATTATTTACAGCTTTACATACTCAGTACATATCTCGTACTGACGTCCCTTACGGGGGACCTGCATTCATGCTGCAGGCACAGGTACCTCAGCTCATACACCGCACCAGTAGGAGCCAGGTCATACAGCTACTGTTGGTGAGCTCCAGTTTACTTCGGAGCTTTCCGAGTCGGTTCCTTATATTTTGTTATTGTGCAGGAGTCATATGTGGGCGGGGATTTGTCCCGACCCTAGTTATGTCATGTATATCCTAGAGGCTTTGTAGACAAGGAAGGGTAAAGTCATGGAAGTTTATATAGTGATGTTATATTCGTATATGGGGTGGCCCCGACGGCCAAGTATTATATATATGTATATATATTTGTGTGTGTTGTGCTGATACAGGTAATTAGACCCTTTTATAAGCAGCAAAGTGCTGCCCAAATTTTTGGTGACATGTAAGTGAAAGTACAGGTATTTGAACGGGTTCTCCCGGGCCTTCTCGGCTTCGGGTGCCAGTCTGGCCCGATGGGATTTTGGGCCGTGACAGTTATATACTAATTTATAAAATATATACACATGTATACGTTAAATATACACGTCTATAGAAGATCTATTCACATATATACACTCTATTCTATGTATATGTAATACTTTAAATGAAATATACTATAATATATATACATTACAATATATATTTGTATAGTTATATACTAATTTATAAAACATATACACATGTATACGTTAAATATACACATCTATAGAAAATCTATTCACATATATACACTCTATTCTATGTATACGCACCATTCAATGTATATATACTACTACTTATAAAATATACTACATTATATATACATTACAATGTATATAGATATACTTATATACTAATTTATAAAACATATACACATGTATACGTTAAATATACACTTCTATAGAAGATATATGCACAAATATACAAAACATATGCTACTTAATATAATAAATTAATAATATTTGGTAGTAAATTATTAATATATTAGAAGTAAGTTTTTAATTTAAAGTATAAAACTAGAAATTCAATTTAAAATTTTAAATCATTAAATGAAAAAAAAACTTAAAAAACAATGACTAAGGAGTGAATGAATTTGGAGAATTTTATTGATTGCAAAATGATCCAAAATTTATAATTTACATGAATGAAAAATCTATAAATTATGCATCATTTTTTCCAACTCATTCATGTTAATATTAATGGGAACTTGCATAGGATAGTCGAAGTCAACGGGGGCAAAACCATGCATTTGACTTGATTCTGCTGAGTTCTCTCGTGAAGTCATAATTTCTTCAAGTTTCAGCTCGTCGCTCGGCTCCGATTCCATTCCTTGGTTTCTTCTTTCCGCTCTAATCCAATCTCTGAGGCAAACTAGAACATTCATTGCATTGCTTCCCAATGAGTGTCGGTTGTCTCCAAGCTGCTGTCATCCCTGACTAAAGGCGCTCTCTGATGCAACGGTTGACATTGGAACATTCAAGATATCTCTAGCTAATCTTGAAAGCACAGGATATTGTGTTTCATTACTCTTCTACCAATCCAACGTGTTGATCCGTCGTCTGCAATCCTCTGGTGCCGTCCAAAGATAATATTTCAGCTCTTCCCGATAAGTTGATGTGTAAGTTCTCTCATCAACACTGTTCCAACAATTTAAATCATAAAACGAATCAGAAAAACCACTATGTGTCGGGTTTTTAGAAGATGATAGCTCCTCGGGAGGATGAGGAGCGACAGTTGGAGTGATATTTGTAGGTACGGCTAAATCAAATAAATCAGCATAGTGATTATATAATTTTTCTATGTAATCCTTTGCATCAGCCGTAGCCGTCCACAAATCAGGTTGTACTTGTTTAGAATTATGGTTGGTATTTATTTCTAAGTTAGTATAAATAAGAATACTAAAGTGACATATATGATTATATTTCATGCACAGATTTAGCATAACACCAATCAAGTAAATAGGGGGAATCGGAAAAAAATATTTTTTAAATTTCGTAAACATGGCGCCAACAACTTCTTTATAACCTTCTTTATTTTTATATTCTTTGAGCAAACCAGAAATATCGGCTATATATGCCAAAATATTACAAACAGTAGGATAATAAGCACCAAAAAATTCAACCGTAGCTACATAAGATTTTTCTAAAAACTTAACAAGATCATTAATTACAACCCAATCAGAATTATGTAGCATGCAATCAGCAGAATCAGCAAATGAACCACAATGTTGATTAAAAGCTAGTGTAATAGGAATTTTATATTTATAACAAGTTTTTAAAAATTCATACGTAGAATTCCATCTAGTATCAATTTCCTCAGGCATCAAAATCGGTGTAAGTTCATTTTCTTGACATTTAACTTTAAATTCTCTAATTCTCGATCTACGATTATTTCCTTGAATAAAACCAACGGCAAGACAAAATTTTTCAATATAAAGCTCAAAAAAATCAAGACCATCTTTTACAATTAAATTATATATATGACATGCACACTTAATATGAAAAATTTCAGGCAAGGACGGAGATAGCGTAAATTTTATTTTTGTTATAGCAGTCTTGTTGTTAGAAGCATTATAAAAAATAATACATAAAATTTTATTTTTGATACCATAATATCTGGCAATTTTAACAATAGAATCAGCAATAAATTGTCCAGTATGTTTATAATCTTCATCATATAAAAAAACACGAATACGTTTTTGCATCACAAAATTACTATTCATCCAATGATAAGTAACGGTTAAATAATCATTTTTATTTACAGTACAACCAAGATCAGAAGTTAGGGACAATCTACATTGAATATTTTTTAACAATGTTGATAAATAAAAATAATATTGTGAATGAAGTCTAAAAATATCAGACCGACAAGTAGTTCTAGGAATACCATTACACATAGGATTATAAATTGCTTGTATATAACGAATAAAGGTATCAAAACAAGGAAAACTAAAAGGCAAACAACCCACAGCTACCATTTTAGCTATTTCTTCCCTGTCCCTCAATTTATTATACTTCTTCACTACGTGACCGGTTGCTGGGTCCATTCTAGTTTGCGTTAACCCACCAACATCCCCACTACCTTTTGCAATATTTGACTCTCTTTTGTGATCTTCATCTAGATGTCTCATTAACGTACCCGTACCCCCTTACTTGCCTCCACTTCTATGCTTATATATTTGTTGACAAACACCTCAATATCTGATATACGTTCAAAAAATTGTCATGCAATACTAGTTCTTTTACGAGGTTTTAGGGCACTGGGAGGACGGAAAGGGAGATTAACTGATTCAGATCTAGCGTTAGCATCTCCTACTGCTGGTGTCTCAACAATATTTTCATTATTTTCGTCTAAATTAACCGCATCTACTTTATTTTCTTCTTCTATACCGTAATTTTCCTGAGCTTCTACATAATCCATATCGTGAGCACCTACACCTATTTCTTCCTCAAAAGGTGTACCAAGCGGTACCGGAGGCGAAGACACACGGGTATATCTACTACTTGAACTACCTCTACCGTTAGTAATTCGCTTTTTACTACCACTACCGCTTCTGGGACAAAAAATTTTAACACCTTTAGTAGCGAGGCTTCTTAATTTATCCATAATATAAATTAAATTAAACTAAAAATATTCAAAATACACAAATATAATAAAATTAAATATTAAACAATTAATACAATAAATAAAAATCAAACGTAAGAGATGGAACGACAATACCAAATTTTGGAAGTATCCGAAGATTGCGACTTTAGAAACTTTCGCTCGTACTTTGTAAACGAAAAATTTAAAAATTAAAGTGAACACTTTAAGAAATTAACTATATTGAATATTTGAGAATTGAGATTTGAGAGAGAATGAGATTTGAGAGAGTGAAAAATTGTGTGGAAAATGATTTGAAGTTGTAGGGTATTTATAGATTTTTTTTTAGGATTAAAAAATATTTTTTAAAGTTTTTTTTTTTTTAATAAATGGGCCCAAGGTCCAAACGGCTATATAGCCGTTGGGCCAACGGCTAGTTTGGCCCAAAAATCCAAAATATCTTTTTTTTTTAAATTTTTCCGGGCCGGGCCGGGCCGATTAACCTGTGAGCCTGGACCGGGCTTGGTCCGGGCCGGGTTAAATGGGCCCATTTTAACAAAATAACCGGCCCAGGACCCGGAACCCTAAAGCCCTAGGGCTTACCGGGCCGGGTCAAACTACGCCGGGTCGGTTCGGATCGGCCCGACCCACTTGACACCCCTAGTTAAAGGTCATATTTGTGCACTGTCAAAGTTTAAGGTCAAAATTATAATTTGGTATCAAGTTTAGGGTCATATTTATATTATGCCAAAAAATTATTATAAACAAGTTTTGACATTGTTATTTAACCTTTGTCGCCTTTTCAAAAAAAAAAAATGTAAATAGTATCTGAAATTACACATGATTAAAGTTCAGACAAAAAAGATTAAAATTTAATTAAAGTAAATAGATTAAGTGGGGCAAATTAAAAATGATTAAAATCAAAGCAGGAATAGCTGAACTTCAGTCATATGAATATAAACTTCAACTATATGAAATGTCTGATGCAATTCCTAAAATTAGACTTTTTTAAAATTAATTTCAGCTATTGTATGTCTGAAGTTATTCCGAAGTGAGACGTGCTAAAATTTATAAGCAACAAAATTCGAGTATTTGTGCATTTTGCCTCTTTTCAATAGGTTTATACATTTTTTCTTGTTTTCGATCCTGGTATTAATATTAAAGCCTGATTACATGCGAATTTGATAAATTTTCCTGATGTTCGATGAGAAAATTGATAAATTTAAATATGTTATGATTAAATTCGAAAAGAACCTCCGATAAAGGATGTTGAATTGAATTTAACTTTTTCTTGTTTTTGATCCAATATATAATATAATTAGCATTGAGACTCGATTATATGTTTGATGAAAATCGATAAATTTAAATGTGCTATAATTAAAGGCGAAAAAACCTCTCGTTAGGACATTCAATTAAATTATTTTCATCTAAAAATTATATTATACGAATAGAATATTCAGTTTTTAAAGATTCCAAGACATGTGAATTTTATATTCTATCTTTACAGAAAAAGAGAATAAGAATATTCTATTATTTATAATTTTATGATATGTTCACGACCTTGTACTACATGTACTTACGTACTACAATAAAATGCATGTACTACCAAAGAAATGTTTGACTTTTCTATTTTGTTTGTTATTCAGTATTCATATTTACATCGTACCATATAAAATACTTGCATAATACGTAAAAATATCTTTTAATCCGACCTGAAATTATATTTATAATCTTTAATTTTAAGTATGCATAAATAAACACTTAAGTTTATATAAAATTAAATGAATAGACGCATATGTCCCTATATATAACGTTTTATGTAACCAATTCTTATCCTATGTATTATGCCATATAAGATGTGTGTGTCTATTTATTCAACTTTATACAAATTTAATTGCCTACTTGTGCAGTTTAATGTTGGAGGTCGTAGATGTAATTTGAGGTCAAGTTAAAAGACAATCTTAAAATTATTTTCAATCTTAAAATTTAAATTTGAGACCCCGAATTATACATAAATATCAGATCACTTTACTTGTCACGCCTTTGATTTACGATAGCCAATTCGATTAATTTTTAATGTTAAATTGAATCAAATTAAGTTAATATATTAAACTAAAATTTATATGTTCAAATACTTCGCAAAGAATATTCTACATTGTAATTCTTCTCATATTAATATGAATAAAAAATACATTATAAAATATTTATCAAAATTCATAAAATTTAATTTCTAAAAAACAAAACATGACAAGTAGTAAAAGTGAACATAAAGAGTTTATGAACAAACGTAAAATAAATAAATAAAGGACAGTATGGTATTACTATAAACTCCACTATGAGCGAGGAAGGGGGAACAACAATAAATTTTGATAACGGGTTATTTTCAAGACTTGAAATTTGATCTTTATTTTACCTGTTACTCTAATGCTTCGCTTCAAATAAATAAATAAATAATTAGGAGAATCTAATTTTTTAAAATTATTATTATTCTTTTTTCTCATGTATAAATTAGCAGCCTTTTTGACACCTCTTATATTCACAAAAAAATCTAAAGGTCCAATTTTTTCTCTCAACTTTGCATCACCAATCCTTGAAAAACCTCACAACTTTCTTATCAATTCACCCTTCATCATCATGTCTCAGGTACTTTGAATTTTCTTTTTTTCTTTTTTATATTTTCTTTATTTATAATTACTGTATTGAATCTGTAATTTTTAAGCATAATTTTGAGTTGTTTAATTGATGGGGTTGCTGGATTTTGCATTGTTAGTGTGAATCTTGATTTGGGTAGTTTTTATTTTAGCTGAATAATAAAGGGGTTTGAATGAATTTGTTTGTTAATGTGAAGAAAAATTGATATTAAGGCTTAATCTTGATTTGGGTAGTTTTTATTTTAACTTAATATAAAAGGGGTTTGAATGTAATTGTTTGTTAATGTTAAGAAAAATTGATGTTAAGGCTTAATCTTCATTTGGGTAGTTTTTATTTTAGCTGAATAATAAAGGGGTTTGAATGAAATTGTTTGTTAATGTGAAGAAAATTTGAGATTAAGGATTAATCTTGATTTTTGATGGTAATTTTGAAGTAATTTGTTGAGGGGTTTGGTAAAGATTTGCTTGTTTTCTTGGAATTTTTTTGTTTTAATTGGAAGAAGATTGAAGCTTTACATAATTTACCTGATAGTTGTTGCTTGTGGAAGGTGGTAGGTATCCCGTGGATTGTGTCGAAGTACGCGAAAGATGGTCCGGAGACCATGGTTATTAAAAACAAGTAGAAAATTCGTCTATTTGTTTGAGATTAAGGCGTAGTTGATTGATTGATGACGAGCTTTTTCCTCTTCGTTTCGATGTTTAGGCTTAAGTTTTTTTCTCTTGCATATACAAATAAAAACCAAGTTCAACATTAAAATCTTGATTTTGATGGTAATTTTGAAGTAATTTGTTGAAGGGTTTGGTAAAGATTTGCTTGTTTTCTTGGATTTTTTTTGTTTTAATTGGAAAAAGATTAAAGCTTTACATAATTTACCTGTTAGTTGTTGCTAGTGGGAGGTGGTAGGTATCCTGTGGATTGTGTGTCGAAAGCTGGCCCGGACACCACGGTTATAAAAAGATAGGAAATTCCTCTATTTATTTGAGATTAAGGCGTAGTTGATCGATTGATTACGAGGTTTTTTCCTCTTCGTTTCAATGTTTAGGCTTAAGTTTTTCCTCTTGCATATGTTTAAAAAAAAACAAGTTCAACATTAAAATCTTGATTTTGTTGGTAATTTTGAAGTAATTTTGTTGAAGAGTTTGATAAGATTTACCTGTTTAGTGGGAATGTTGATCTGGGAAATTCTTGTTTCAGCTAAGAAGATGTGGATTCGGAATAATTTTTGTGTTTGGATTTTAAAAATCGAAGCTTTACATGATTTTGAGCTACAATTCTTTGATGATGGATGGATTTGTTTGTTTATTGCTATGCCTGATCTGAGCTAGAAGAGTTGGTCCGTTAACGAGTGCGTTGATTGTTTCAAAAATTTATTGACTAGTTTAGTTACTGATACACTACAAACATGGATTGTACCAAAATAGCCACAAAAACAGTCTACAAACACAATACAAAACCGAGTCAAGTTGGAAACAAGTCCAAAACCAAGAATGCTACACAATGATGAGATAATAACGTGTATAACCACACCAAAACCGCAACAACACAACAAGGTGGACAACAATATGATAAGAACAATAACAACAAGAGACAACAACTCACGGATTGAAGATTACAAGATGCACAAATGGTTACAAGATTACAATGAACAAAGGATAGATAGCTAGACCTTGGTTGGTATAATCTTAAGAACCCAAGAACATGTGATACTCTTGGATCCTTAACACTACACGCAACGATTTCATTTCAGATTAGCTATCGAAAAAAATATAGGTCTTCTCTCGGTTCTGAAACTTTACCGCTAATCTTTTTCTTGATTTTCCCAGTGAAAGAGTTGGTCCAAGTATCCCCTTTATTCGTTAAATATCAACGATGGAGCTCTTAGTACTACAATAGTAGCCAAACTGATTCAGAAAAGTGCTTTTTGAACAAGAGCTGCTCGGAGAAACGAGAAAGGAATTAAATGGATAATGCAGTTTTTTCCTAAGTTGCTCGGACTCTCCAAAAATGTGGGTGTTGGATCCTTTAGAAATACACTATTTTTGGAGGATCCGACAGGCACCCGTAGACATTTTTGAAGAGTCCGAGCAACTTAGGTTTTTTCATTTGGTTGAAGGAGGGAGAGGGGGTAAATTGTTGCTGCGAGTCTTACAACTCTTTTAGGAACTTAAACTCGCAACAACCTCATGATGTGCCGCCTAATTGATGATTGAGTTATTTTTTTCCTGTTATGATCGTTACTTCACATCTCGTAAGCTATCGATTTAATGCTAAATTGTTTTACCCCTTGTGATGGCAGACTGTTGTTCTCAAGGTTGGCATGTCATGTGAAGGCTGTGTCGGGGCTGTGAAAAGGGTCTTGGGGAAAATGGAAGGTAAGTTACTTTTTTGCTTATAGATCTCGTAACAGATAAAACAGCAACGAAAATTGATAGGTCTAAGCCATTGTATCTTAACTAATATCGACTCACGTCTTCCTTCATAAACCATGTTCAGGTGTAGAAACTTTCGACATTGATCTGAAGGAGCAAAAAGTGACGGTGAAGGGCAATGTTCAACCAGACGCTGTTCTCAAGACCGTTTCAAAGACCGGAAAGCCATCTTCGTTCTGGGAAGCAGGAGAAACGGCTAAAACAGAAGCTGTTAGTACAGCTTGACTGTGTCTAATGGCCTCGAATTGTATGTTACGGCTAGAGCTTTATGCGACATCGTCAAGGATTCCTGTGTAATAGTTAATATCTAAATCGCAATAATTGTCAAGGATTTCGATGTTGTTTTCTTCGATGTAGATGGAGTGTCGTTAATGCATTAGTTATACTAGAATTGCCTCTGCAGATGATATTGTTGTGATTTAATTCTGCCTTAAGGGACTCTTGAAAGTTCGTCTTTTGTATTGCGTCGAGAGAAATGACATCGATGCATTGGAAAGGGCTCGAATTGACTTCATCGAGTCCTGGGAAGAGGGCTGCGTGAATTACTTCGCTGCGTATCAATGACCTTTTATATTTTTTGTGGTAGCGATAACCATCCTGGTGGTATCTGATGAAATAGTCGAGTTATGCACAAGCTGCCCCCGACACCAAAACATAATACATAAACAGACACTCCACTCCAACTTGGTCTCAATAAGCACTCCAATTTTGAGTATGGACATCAAGGCACCTTAGCTCATTTTTACTTAGTTGAACACTTCAACTTACGAAATGATCATCTAGACATCACTCTAAAATTTGTGTGTCACGTCATCAGCGGGTGTCCACGAGACATAGTGGGACGAGTTGTGGTGGTTGTTAGTTGTTTATGCCATATCTTTTAACTTTCATAGTGTATTCACAAAAGCGTTATTTTTAAATAGTAATGTGTAAATAGTTATCCTGCACCTTGTGTGAAGAACCTCGGTGTAAGTTCCAATTGTTGTGGCAAGCATAACTAGGAGAATGAATTTTAAATCGAACTAGGAAAATAGATTAAAAAATCGAATCAAATTCTCAACTTTCAGGCTTGAGAACCAACGACATCGTTGGTCATATCTGGGCCTAGTTGGTCACGACCGACACCTCTGGCACATAGGCCACCACTCTGAGGTATGACCCCACGCATGGATCGATCTGCTTTCAATGAAAGTGATACAAACATGGTTAGCGTGGGATATATTAGGATGGGCTTTTACATATGAATGATAGCTTGGAGCCCAAAGAAAGCCACGAAGCAATAAAGATCCAAGGCCAAAAATGCTAATTGGTTAATCAAGAAGGGCTCTTGTGGGTTATTTTTTAAAGTAGCCACTTTTGGACTATTTCTGTAATAAGTTATTTTTGCAAAGGCAATAACTATAAATAATTGTCTTAGCCATTTTATTTTGTAGTTTATGATGTCTATGATGAATTGAGAACTTTTAAGCTTATAGTTTCTAGGTGATATCTAGCGTTAGATTTTCCAAGTAGTGGTTAATTGTAGTTGACTGATTAGGGTGGATTTCCGATATTGCTGGTGTTAACTTCTTTCGCTTAATCAATCATCGAGTCTCCCTTTTTATGGAATCAATTTGGTTGTCTAGTCTTTGATGGAGTCGGAGTTATTGTTGTTTGATTGGGTTCAATCGAGAGGTGATAGAAGATATAAGTCCTTTGTTGCTCGTAAATCCATTCGAATCTCGATAATTCCACATATCCTTTTTCTTTGTTTTCTCTTTTTCTTGTTCTTTCTTCTTTGATTCTTATCAGAAAGCACCAATGACTAGTCTGATATGTGGGAGACTCATTAGCCTATAAACCCTTTAACATTACTCTATTTATCTGACGTGGGACAATTGACATATAACAATCGTCCCTGCTTGAGAACCAACGGCCGCATTGGCTACGACTGTCACTCCTCTTGGGTCCAGGCCACCACTCTGAGTCACGGCCCCACACATGGATCGATCCGCTCTCAATGAAAGGACCAATATTATAGACCAAACTGGAGAGCTTTATCCAAAAGACTATAAACCCTTTAACATTTCTCTATTGGACAATTGGCATATAACAATGTCCCTGCTTGAGAACCAACGACCTCGTTGGCCACGACTAGACCCAATTGGTCATGAATGGCACCCCTGTTGGGTCCAAGCAAAAGATAAATTGGATAAATTGGAAAGCTAGGACAAAATAGCCTCTTCATTGGCAAAAGATTCTTTTTTGTTGTTGTTGATAAAATAGGAAAGAAGTTGGTAGAATAACTTATCAGAAAACAGTTGTAATGGAAAAAGTCAAGGCTTTTTAATAACATATTATAAGGAGTTGACATTAACATAGATGATAGAACATAGTGGCTAACAACTAAGAAAATAAACAATTAAATTCAATTTCCAAATGGGATTTATTTATCTAAACAAGCTGAACTTGTTTATTTTGCATACTGTATTAGTTTATATGCTTTAATGTTTTTTTATTATTATATTGTTATTTGTCCTGAGACGGGGTCTATCGAAAATAACCTCTCTATTTCACCTGAGGTAGCGGTATGATCTGCGTACATTTTATCCTCCCCAGACTCCATTATGTGGGAATACACTGAGTACGTTGTTGTTGTTGTTAATGAACTTTAAGTGGGATTTGTTTAATCGTCAAGAAATGTATTTAACTTATATATACTGACAATTTGATAAAACTTTACCTTATTAAATGTACGTTTAACCTTTTGTAGTAGGTCATTCGCGTTATTTTTCAGGTTACTAATCCCACTTATGATAGATCGTTACATGTAATTTTCGATTTGATAGTGTAAAAGGATAAGTTTGTCACTGTATAGAAGTTAAACTCGAAAGACATTACCAGATAAGTGTTAATTGATAAGAATGAGAGTATAAACATCAAGAAACTCTTGCAATTCTGTCAATAGATATTTTTTTACCTCATCAACATTTGATAACGAGTCAAAAATTAATGAGATAAGCATCCAGTATCCCCGAACTATGACCAAAGTTGTTACGACACACTTCAACTTCACAGTAGTCCTACTATTCCTGAACTCAATGTTAGCGTATTTTTGTCATCCTTTTGTGCTGATGTAACACCTTTATTACATAAAATGAACCCCACGTTAACGGTGTCACGTCAGCTAAAAAGATTGACAAAAAGTGTCACGTCAACTAAAAAGGTTGATAAAAATAAGTTAAAATTTAGTTCAGGGGTAATAGGGACCCGTGAAGTTGGAGTGTGTCGTAGCAATTGATGAACCGCGATATACTCCGAAATAATAATGTAATATCTGCCCAGCATTTGTTTACCGTTAATTAGTCTGTTATACATCACAAGTTACTTGTCACTTGATGAACCCTGATATACTCCAGAATAATACATTAGCAGCTGTAATTTGGAATGGATGCACTTGACGATATGAACCATTTGAAAAATAAACGTATTCAATTTCTCTGACTTACATTCCATGGCCGGAAAAATAACTTCTTGATATTGATACCAGTTAGTTTGAAGGATTCAACAACGAGGAAGATTGACTTTTTTTTTGTAACAGCTCAACGAGATTCCCTTCTTTGTTTGTTTGACTCGAAGGAGAAGAGCCTGTTGAGTTATTAAGAATCATAATGTCGGGAGATAAGCCCCCTCAAACAATGGCCAAAGTTGTTACGACACACTCTAACTTCATAGAGTCCTATTAACCCCTTAACTCAATTTTAGGGTATTTTTGTCACTCTTGTGCTGACGTGACACCTTTATTACATAAAATAGGCTCACGTCAAAGGTGCCACGTCAGCTAAAAAGAATGATAAAAATACGCTAAACTTTAGTTACCGGGGGTAATAGGGACCCCCGTGAAGTCGTAGCAAATTTGGTCATAGTTCGGGGTACTAGATGCTTTGAAAAATATGACTATCAAGTGTCAACTTAAACTTTTCATGGATATAAAAATGTGGTGGTATCTGTGGAATTCTTCAAAGTCATACAACTTTTTTTTGTTAAAAAAAAAACTTCAACTTTGATGTTTGTATTACAGGCAATAATGTTATGTTTTAATATTGAGAAAAAGATTCCTCCAATGCATAATGCAAACTATAAAATGCTTCATGGTGTTTCATAAATTATCCATCACTTCATAAATTACCTGTTTTTGAGCCATAAAGGGGGAAAAAGATGGATTTGAAGGTGATTGCGTTTATTTCTTGCTTGATTTTCTCTCTTTCAGTTTCAACGTTGGCAAAACGACCACCTTCCTGTCCGCTTAAAGTAGGTTACTATAGCCATACTTGTCCGTCTGCTGAAGCCATTGTGAGAAATGTTGTGTATAAAGCCGTGTCTCGTAATCCAGGCATAGCTGGTGGACTTATCAGGATGCATTTTCATGATTGCTTCGTGAGGGTACGTTGATGTCTTTTCTCTCTAATGTGCTAGTGCAATCTCATTCTTCGCGTCACTTTTTTCTGCACGTTGAAACGGGTGATCATTTCATCTGAACACTTACGCTGTTAGAGAAAAAGAGCACATTTTTGTTACTAGCTAATATTATGTCTCAACACGCCTCCTCACGTGTGGCCTGATGCTTTTTTTGCTTTTTAGTTGACGGTAGATTTGAAATTGTGATCGTGTGGAATGGTGTTACTCCTGCCTCGTTAAGCTTTTAGTTGAGGTGGTAACAGAGTTCAACGCGTGTTGTTACTCTTGATAATTTCATCAACTTAATACTTTTTTCTGCATTTTTTTACGTATTTTAGGGATGTGATGCATCTGTACTATTGGATGGACCGGATTCAGAAAAGGAAAGCATAGCGAACAAGAACAGTTTACGAGGTTTTGAAGTGATTGATGAAGCTAAGAAGCAGCTCGAGGCTGCATGCCCGGGAACTGTCTCGTGTGCTGACATTCTTGCCTTTGCAGCACGCGACAGTTCCTACAAAGTTGGGAAAATAAACTATAATGTCCAAGCAGGACGTCGTGATGGATATGTTTCCAGCAAAGACGAGGCCTTAGATAATCTTCCTTCTCCGTTTGTCGGTGTCAAGGAACTAATCAAGGGCTTTACAAGAAAAGGGATGTCAGTTGATGAAATGGTGACCCTTTCTGGTGCACATTCTATTGGCATTGCTCATTGTGCTGTTTTCGCGAACCGTATATACCCTCAAAACAAACAACAAAATCTGCCAATCGATCTCGAATACAGAAAGATGTTGAAATCCATTTGCCCACCAGAAGCACTTACAAATGGAACAGGAGTAGCTAATCCTGCTCATCTCGATGTCATGACACCAAACAAATTGGATAACAAATACTACATGGATTTAATGAGTAAGAAGGGACTTCTAGTTTCTGATCAAACACTGATGAGCGATCCTAAAACCGCGAATTTGGTGAACTTTAACGCGAGGTATGGACGCGTTTGGGGTAAGAAGTTTGCGGATGCAATGGTGCATATGGGAACTTTGGATGTCCTCACGGGATGGAAGGGCGAGATCAGGAAGAACTGTCATTCCGTCAACTAATTATTTGTCATTTTTTTTCGCCTTTTGAGTTTTGTAAAGCTCTCGAGTACTATTTCAGCTTTCTTGCTATTGTTTCAATATTTGTTCAACTGTAACAGATGAATCTTCTTAATAAAGTTTGAGCGTCTCAACAAAAAGAGAATGAAATGCCTTTTAGATTCTCCGGATGTTAATTGCACGAGAGTAATGAGTCTAAAGCTTGACGATCATATGAACCTGATATCACTCTCGCAAACGTGAGGAAAAAAAGGTGGTATGACCTATATTACTCAGAAATTTACTCACGTTGTGTGATAGAGCTTGATCATCGGTGATCTAAAGTCAAACACTAATAAGAGGCCTCTCGAACTGATCTAACAAGACAATATAATCAATAAGTCGATGGACTTAGTTTCTGAAGTAGATCAATCAAGCCAGACAAAGAAAAATCGTTGATATAGAAAAACCGAGTTATATAATAGGAATGGAGTTATTGTTAGGTCTTGTGTAGTTTTGATGATTGACATTGTAACACCCCAACTAACTTAGGATAAGGAGTTCCATATCGGTAAAACTTACTACCTAGTGATGCGTTTTAAAGTCGTGCGAGTCTAGGCCCAGAGCGGACAATATCACTAGACACTAATGGATGGGCTGTTACAAAAATGGTATCAGAGCCACTCCTGTGTCAGCCTTGTCGATGGGGTAAAGCGAGGAAGGCAAACCTCAATCTTGAGTCTAGTCAAATCTCATTTGGTGATGCAAAGCGAGGATGCTGAGTTCATAAGAGGGGGTGTATGTAACACCCCAACTTAGGATAAGAAGTCCCACATCGATAAAACATAGGAGAGATGCCGGCTAGTAGATGGACTGTTACAAAAATGGTATCAGAGCCACTTCTGTGTCGGCCTTGTCGATGGGGCAAATCGAGGAGGGCAAACCTCAATCTTGAGTCTAGTCAAATCCCATTTGGTGATGCAAAGCGAGGACGCTGAGTTCATAAGAGGGGGTGTATGTAACACCCCAACTTAGGATAAGAAGTCCCACATCGGTAAAACATAGGAGAGATGCCGGCTAGTAGATGGACTGTTACAAAAATGGTATCAGAGCCACTTCTGTGTCGGCCTTGTCGATGGGGCAAATCGAGGAGGGCAAACCTCAATCTTGAGTCTAGTCAAATCCCATTTGGTGATGCAAAGCGAGGACGCTGAGTTCATAAGAGGGGGTGTATGTAACACCCCAACTTAGGATAAGAAGTCCCACATCGGTAAAACATAGGAGAGATGCCGGCTAGTAGATGGACTGTTACAAAAATGGTATCAGAGCCACTTCTGTGTCGGCCTTGTCGATAGGGCAAATCGAGGAGGGCAAACCTCAATCTTTAGTCAAATCCCATTCGGTAGGGCAAAGCGAGGACGCTGAGTTCATAAAAGGAGGTGTATGTAACACCCTAACTTAGGATAAGGAGTCCTACACAGTGGGGGACCCACGTGCATTTTTGGGGTGCTCGAGCACCCATTAAACTCGACGTAGAAGACAACAACAACAACAACAAACCCAGTGTATTCCCACCTGGTGGGGTCCGGGGGGGGTTTAAGATGTACGCAGTCCATACCTCTACCTCTAAAGAAGTAGAAAGGTTGTTTCCGATAGACCCCCGGCTCAAGACACAAGATACCACACAAATACAAAGTAAAACACCGAACAAGATTACATAACATAAATACGGCAGCCATAAGTAAAAGAAAACAGAGGAAAGCACCCAGATTCGTACTAAAACAAGGAACACGGAATCATAACCAGGATACTACCCCCAGCAAGTAATTCCCTACACTAGCGACCCAAAGTGGCCCTAGTCCTCTGCCCTAATTCGCGTCCTCCAGACCTTCCTAATAATTATATAAGAAACAGTGAAAAAATGGTGAAATATATAAAAAAACACTAGAGAACAAAAGCATGGCTGAGTGCTCTGGCTTTAGGCATAACTTCCATGTCTCCCATCCTGGGATCGAATCCCTGCAGCGGCATCGTTTAATAAATTTATTTTAAACCACCCACAGCCTAAAACTGTTGGGTTCGCCACTGGTCCCACATCGGTAAAACATAGGAGAGATGATTTTTTTAAAACCACCCACAGCCTAAAATTGTTGGGTCCGCCACTGGTCCCACATCGGTAAAACATAGGAGAGATGCTGGCTAGGCAGGCAAACCTCAGTCTTGAGTTTAGTCAAATCTCATTCGGTGGGGCAAAACGAGAACGTTGAATTCAACTTAGGATAAGGAGTGGGGCAAAGCGAGAACGTTGAGTTATAAACTTTTTGGTAACTTTAACACCGCTAGTTTTGTGCAGTTAAAATAAAAAGGCATAACTCACTAAAAAAGTGAGTTAAGCCTATTTTTGTGCCACTTTAAGTTCATGACATATTTTAGTACTTTTTTTAAATTGATGGCATAATTTGATCGTCGACTCGTCTTATGAGTTTTGAAAAAGTTTTAGTACTATTTATTCATCTATGGTTCAACCTTTGTTAAATTGCCTCGACTGATCTGGATTTGCGCCTCATAAAGTTAATTTAAGGATAAGCGCTCCCTACCAAGTATGAGAGTTTTGCACACACATAAGATCCCTTTGGAGTGAAATAAATTGTTATTTGCTTCAACAATTTATCCACAAATATTGTCAATGTCATGAATCATATAGGTTTATCCAATTTCATCTAAAGCTTATATATAGGGCCAATTATTGACCTTCTATGTGAACTAACAATCGAAAACAACATCTCTATTCTATGAGGTAGTGATAAAATCGGCGTATATTTTACCTTCCCTATATCTCACTCGTGAGATTTCACTGGGTACGTTGTTGTTAGTAGATAATATCTAGCAATTGATATGCTTATCTTTCTGAGTTAATGGTCAAAAGTTATGGGTGTCAAGTGGGCCGGGTCGGACCCGGCCCGGTTTGACCCGGCCTGTTAAGCCCTAGGGCTTTAGTGTTCTGGGTCCCGGGCCGGTTATTTTTTAAAATAGGCCCGGCTAATCCGGCCCGAACCAAGCTCGGTCCAGGCTCGCAGGTTAACCGGCCCGGCCCGGCCCGGCCCGGATAAATTAAAAAAATTAAAGAGATTTTGGCTTTTAGGCCAAACTAGCCGTTGGCCCAACGGCTATATAGCTGTTTTTGGGTCCAAACAGCTAGTTTGGGCCCATTTATTAAAAAAAAAAAAAATTTTAAAAATATTTTTTAATCCCAAAAAAAAAATCTATAAATACCCTACAACTTCAAATCATTTTTCACACAATTTTTCACTCTCTCAAATCTCAATTCTCAATTCTCAAATATTCAATATATTTAATTTCTTAAAGTGTTCACTTTAAGTTTTTAATTTTTCATTTACAAAGTACGAGCAAAAGTTTCTAAAGTCGCAATCTTCGGATACTTTCAAAATTTGGTATTGTCGTTCCATCTCTTACGTTTAATTTTTATTTATTGTATTAATTGTTTAATATTTAATTTTATTATATTTGTGTATTTTGAATATTTTTAGCTTAATTTAATTTATATTATGGATAAATTAAGAAACCTCGCTACTAAAGGTGTTAAAATTCTTTGTCCCGGAAGCGGTAGTGGTAGTAAAAAGCGAATTACTAGCGGTAGAGGTAGTTCAAGTAGTAGATATACCCGTGTGTCTTCGCCTCCGGTACCGCGTGGTACACCTTTTGAGGAAGAAATAAGTGTAGGTGCTCACGATATGGATTATGTAGAAGCTCAGAAAAATTACGGTATAGAAAAAGAAAATGAAGTAGATGCGGTTAATTTAGACGAAGATAATGAAAATATTGCTGAGACACCTGCAGTAGGAGATGCTAACGTTAGATCTGAAGCAGTTAATCTCCCTTCCCGTCCTCCCAGTGCTCCAAAACCTCGTAAAAGAACTAGTATTGCATGACAATTTTTTGAACGTATATCAGATATTGAGGTGCAATGCAATATTTGTCAACAAATATATAAGCATAGAAGTGGAGGCAAGCAACGGGGTACGGGTACGTTAATGAGACATGTAGCTGAAGATCACAAAAGAGAGTTAAATATTGCAAAAGGTGGTGGGGATGTTGGTGCGTCAACGCAAACTAGAATGGACCCAGCAACGGGTCACGTAGTGAAGAAGTATAATAAATCGAGGGACCGAGAAGAAATAGCTAAAATGGTAGTTGTGGGTTGTTTGCCTTTTAATTTTCCTTCTTCTGATGCCTTTATTCGTTATATACAAGCAATTTATAATTATGTTTAACGGTATTCCTAGAACTGCTTGTCGGTCTGATATTTTTAGACTTCATTCACAATATTTTTTTTATTTATCAACATTGTTAAAAAATATTCAATGTAGATTGTCCCTAACTTCTGATCTTGGTCGTGCTGTAAATAAAAATGATTATTTAACCTTTACTTGTCATTGGATGGATAGTAATTTCGTGATGCAAAAACGTATTCTTGCTTTTTTATATGATGAAGACCGTAAACATACTGGACAATTTATTGCTGATTCTATTGTTAAAATTGTCGGATATTATGGTATCGAAAATAAAATTTTATGTATTGCTTTTGATAATGCTTCTAACAACAACACTGCTATAAAAAAATTAAAATCTACGCTATCTCCGCTCTTGCCTGAAATTTTTCATATTAAGTGGGCATGTCATATATATAATTTAATTGTAAAAGATGGTCTTGAGTTTTTTGAGTTTTATATTGAAAAAATTCGTCTTGCTGTTGGTTTTATTCAAAGAAATAATCGTAGATCGAGAATTAGAGAATTTAAAGCTAAATGTCAAGAAAATGGACTTACACCAATTTTGATGCCTGAGGAAATTGATATTAGATGGAATTCTACGTATGAATTTTTAAAAACTTGTTATAAATATAGAATTCCTATTACACTAGCTTTTAACCAACATTGCGGTTCATTTGTTGATTCTGCTGATTGCATGCTACATAATTCTGATTGAGTTGTAATTAATGATCTTGTTAAGTTTTTAGAAAAATTTGATGTAGCTACGGTTGAATTTTTCGGTGCTTATTATCCTACTGTTTGTAATATTTTGGCATATATAGCCGATATTTCTGGTTTGCTCAAAGAATATAAAAATAAAGAAGGTTATAAAGAAGTTGTTGGCGCCATGTTTACGAAATTTAAAAAATATTTTTTTCCGATTCCCCCTATTTACTTGGTTGGTGCTATGCTAAATCCGTGCATGAAATATAATCATATGTGTCACTTTAGTATTCTTATTTATACTAACTTAGAAATAAATATTAATCATGATTCTGAACAAGTACAACCTGATTTGTGGACGGCTACGGCTGATGCAAAGGATTAAATAGAAAAATTATATAATCACTATGCTGATTTATTTGATTTAGCCGTACCTACAAATATCACTCCAACTGTCGCTCCTCATCCTCCCGAGGAGCCATCATCTTCTAAAAGGCCGGCACATAGTGGTTTTTCTGATTCGTTTTATGATTTAAATTGTTGGAACAGTGTTGATGAGAGAACTTACACATTAACTTATCGGGAAGAGTTGAAATATTATCTTCGGACGGCACCAGAGGATCGCAGACGACGGATCAACACATTGGATTGGTGGAGGAGTAATGAAACACAATATTCTGTGCTTTCAAGATTAGCTAGAGATATCTTGAATGTTCCAATGTCAACCGTTGCATCAGAGAACGCCTTTAGTCAGGGACGACAACAGCTTGGAGACAACCAACACTCATTGGGAAGCAATGCAATGAATGTTCTAGTTTGCCTCAGAGATTAGATTAGAGCGAAAAGAAGAAACCAAGGAATGGAATCGGAGCCGAGCGACGAGCTGAAACTTGAAGAAATTATGACTTCACGGGAGAACTCAGCAGAATCAAGTCCAATGCATGGTTTTGCCCCCGTTGACTTCGACTATCCTATGCAAGTTCCCATTAATATTAACATGAATGAGTTGGAAAAAATGATGCATAATTTATACATTTTTCCTTTATGTAAATTATAAATTTTGGATCATTTTGCAATCAATAAAATTCCCCAAATTCATTCACTCCTTAGTCCTTGCTTTTTATATTTTTTCATTTAACGATTTAAAATTTTAAATTGAATTTCTAGTTTTCTACTTTAAATTAAAAACTTGAATTTCTAGTTTTCTACTTTAAATTAAAAACTTACTTCTAATATATTATTAATTTACTACCAAATATTATTAATTTATTATATTAAGTAGCATATGTTTTGTATATTTGTGCATATATCTTCTATAGAAGTGTATATTTAACGTATATATGTGTATATATTTTATAAATTAGTATATAAGTATATCTATTTATATTGTAATGTACATATAATGTAGTATATTTTATAAGTAGTAGTATATATACATTGAGTGGTGCGTATAAACGTGTATATATCTTCTATAGAAGTGTATATTTAACATATACATGTGTATATGTTTTATAAATTAGTATATAAGTATATCTATATATATTGTAATGTATATACAATGTAGTATATTTTATAAGTAGTAGTATATATACATTAAATGGTGCGTATACATAGAATAGAGTGTATATATGTGAATAGATCTTCTATAGACGTGTATATTTAACGTATACATGTGTATATGTTTTATAAATTAGTATATAACTATACAAATATATATTGTAATGTATATATATTATGGTATATTTAATTTAAAGTATTACATATACATAGAATAGAGTGTATATATGTGAATAGATCTTCTATAGACGTGTATGTTTAACGTATACATGTGTATATATTTTATAAATTAGTATATAACTATACAAATATATATTGCAATGTATATATATTGTAGTATATCTCATTTAAAGTATTACATATACATAGAATAGAGTGTATGTATGTGAATAGATCTTCTATAGACATGTATATTTAATGTATATGTGTGTATATATTTTATAAATTAGTATAGAACTATACAAATATATATTGTAATGTATATATATTGTAGTATATCTCATTTAAAGTATTACATATACATAGAATAGAGTGTATGTATGTGAATAGATCTTCTATAGACGTGTATATTTAACGTATACATGTGTATATGTTTTATAAATTAGTATATAACTATACAAATATATATTGTAATGTATATATATTGTAGTATATCTCATTTAAAGTATTACATATACATAGAATAGAGTGTATATATGTGAATAGATCTTTTGTAGACGTGTATATTTAACGTATACATGTGTATATGTTTTATAAATTAGTATATAACTATACAAATATATATTGTAATGTATATATATTGTAGTATATTTGATTTAAAGTATTACATATACATAGAATAGAGTGCATATATGTGAATAGATCTTCTATAGACGTGTATATTTAACGTATAGATGTGTATATGTTTTATAAATTAGTATATAACTATACAAATATATATTGTAATGTATATATATTATAGTATATTTCATTTAAAGTATTACATATACATAGATTAGAGTGTATATATGTGAATAGATCTTATATAGACGTGTATATTTAACGTATACATGTGTATATATATATAATTATATATATACATTGTAGTATATTTTATTTAAACTTTAAAGTTTAAAGTAGTACATATATATTTGGATGGTGCGTATATATGTGTAATTGTGTATATGTGTATATATTTTTTAAATTCTAATGCAGAACATACTATATATATAGTGTATATATATTGTTTAACGTATTTATAATGTATATAGGTGGGTATATATAATGTATATTGAAAAAAAGTTTTTTTTTAAATATTTTTGACCCTTTTTTTAATCGGGTTTGATCGGGTTTAGGTGGGTTTGACCGAGTTGGGTTAAGTGGGTCGGGTTAGGGTGGTTTTTGGTTTTTTTACTGTTGGGCCCGTCCCGACTCGGCCTACTTAGATCCCAACCCGCACCCGGACCGGCCCTCAACCCGGTTAAATAACACGGGCCGGTTCCGGGTTGGCCCAGCTCGGCCCACTTGACAGCCATATCAAAAGTACACATTTTAACTATCATTTTTTCGTCAGTTTCATGCTTTAATTATCAGTTATTTCATTTTCCTATCTGAACTATCATCATCTATTGTATTAAAATACATCTCGAAGCTGATTAGTCCAATTATTAGTTGTTCCTTTTTTCTTACCAGAAATATCACCATCTATCTATTAGTTAAACATACATAGTAGCATAGATGGTGATATTTTAGGTAAAAAAAAGGAAGAGTAAAATATCTAGTATCCTCGAACTATGATCAAATTTGCTACGACACACTCCAACTTCACGGGGTCCTATTATCCCCTCGAACTAAATTTTAGCATATTTTTGTCAACCTTTTTAGCTGACGTGGCATCTTTTGTCAACCTTTTTAGCTAACGAAGCACCTTTAACATGGACTCCAATTTATGTAATAAAGGTGTCACATCAACATAAAAGATTGACAAAAATATGCTGAAATTGAGTTTGGGCGGGGGGGTTATAGGACCCCTGTGAAGTCGGAGCATGTCGTACCAACTTTGATTATATTTCGAGGGATACTGAATGCTTATCTCAAAAAGGAAATAACTAATAGTTAGAATGTGAAACTTACGAAAACGTGATAGTTCATATGTGTTCTTGACCAATATCTCTATCTTTTTCTTTCATTAAAAGAAGAGAGAAAAAAAAACCCTTTTCATCTAGAAGCTTCGTCGTAATTGGTAAAGCTTTAATCAAAGAGGTTGGATTGTTTACTTCATTGATTTGACTTCACTTTACGTAAAATTAAAAATAGGGGCCGGGTAGACAAAAAAGGCTACTTTAATAGATAACGAGCGAACAACAAGCACCTATTCCTATCAAAAAGAAAAGCAGCAAACGAAATTTGAACTTGAAGAAGCGAGTCTCTCACATAGGCAAGGCACTTGCAAAACGAGACACGTTTTGTCATCCAATTTGAAACCGAGAAAGTATTAGTATTATGATTTTCTTTTAAATGATTTTTTTTTACATCATTTATCGAGGTACTAAAAACAACAAATTAAAATTAATTTTCTCCTATTTACTATAAAGTGATTTAAAATCAAATTAAGAAAAAGAGATCACGAGAGTTGTCTTATCATATAGGTTATCTTATTGTTACAAAATTTTATTAATAATAACTTAATCACAATTATGTAAATTTATTGTCATTTAGTCAATAATAATGCATATTTAATTTAGTTTAATTAATTTAATTGTACAATTACTAGTTTGCATGAGAACTTCAAACATCAAAGGCATTTTTTTTTCAAACATCACAAGACACAAAATATGAAATAATTGTCAAATATTCTTTTATCATTAAGTATCTATGTAAATCAAGAGTAGTCAAATTTAAATTTTAAAAAAATATAATTAATATGTGTGATTGAAGGGGAGCCATAAAGTAATCGGTAACAGGAGCGGAGCCATCCTTTTACTAGGGGTTCATTCGAACCTCCTTCGATGAAAAATTATATTATTAACATATGATTAAAATGATTTTTACGTATATATTGAAGATGTTGAATCCTCTTTGATTATTTTTTCTTCAAATTTTAAACTCCCTCAGCAGAAATCGTGGCTTCATTTTTTACCGGTAAAGTTATCGTGATGTTACTAGCAGGTTACAAATTTAAGTCGTGAAAACAATTTCTTACAGAAATATGAGGAAGTTAAGGCTGCATATAATATATCCCTATAGTTCAACTCTTTTCCTGGATCCCACGAATAGCGGAAACACTAGTGCTTCGAGCTAACTTTTTTTAATTAATAGATGTAATTAAGTAAAATAAATCCTTAATACTAAATAGTTTCTGAAAGATAATTTCAAGTCAATAAAAATCAAGTAAAATAAAGTATTGAAATTTTAATGATTTTTTTCCTATTTTATATTTTCTCATATATAAGTTCTAGAGCTAAATAAATTGAAACAAATGCATTTATTAACCATGCAAGGTGGTTGTAGCTACACTATACTAGACAATGACACTTCCCAAGAATTTTGACAAATAAGCATAACTATTTATTGTACTTTACACTGACACTCAAAAAACAGACTAAAAAGAAAAATAATTCGAATAAATTAAAATAAATAAAGTAGTATTTCTTGTTTACACATTGAACACAAGAAAATGGAGTAAAAAAAAGATATCCGCTTATTTTTCGAGAAAAAAAAAACTATTTTTCTTCGTACTAAACACACCCTATACTTAATCAAAATTAAGTTTTGAATTTAAGTTAATATATTATTTTTTTATGTGAATTTGAATTGGCCAGACATCAAAGCAGATATCGAATATGTCAAATATAGTCATTGGACCATGCATGACTAATTATTGCATTGGACATTAACTGTGATGTGGTAGGTGTCAAATATGTGGCCCTTGTATTTCACCTAAATGTTGAAAAATTAATTGTATGATTATTTGTTCATAGAATATATTAATTGCCCTCATTTCAGATCTATTTCAAATGGAGTACAAGATAGTGTAAAAGAAATATACATTATAAAATCACTTAAAATATAATTATAAATATCAATATGTATGGAATGAAACAAGACGAAAAGAATAACATGAATTATTGTGATGCAGTGGTGGAACTGTTTTATTCTTAATTAAAGATTTCGAGTTCAAGTCTTGATAGGAAGAAAATCATATTGGGAGCGTAAATTTTAGAATGGACCTTGTAATGCACGATTCGAATTAACCGAGGCTCCAATGTGGATATCGGACATCGAATACCCGATACTGGGTAAGAAACAAAAAAAAAAAAAAAACGATCAACATGAGTTGTGGTGGAATGATTGAGATCTCCCCACCCTTAATAAGATGTTTGGAGTTTGAGTCTTGTGAATGAAAAAAATCCTATTGGAGCGCCGTCCCAAAAAGTGGATTCTACAATGTGTGAATCAAGATTAGTCGATTCCAATGCAGTCTGTTTTCGGGCCAAATTGGTGGGTGTTAGCTCATGGTTGTCGGGGTGGGCCCGAGGCACAAACATGTTTTGGATCAAAAATCAACTGACAACCTCCAGGCGGGCTGCGGAACGGGCGAGGGTGGCCCGGCGAGATCGACGAGGCTATTTGAGTGGTCAAACAGTCAAAACATGACCCAGAGAAGAGAAAAGTCAACCAACTTTGAAGGAGTCAGAAGAGAAGGCCTATCCTTACCCTGATTCTGACGTCCTCACGATTCTCGATGAGTTGCTGGCCAAGAAAGTCATCGACCCTCCAGAGTCAAAGCGACCTGATGAAGCCAACAAAGTCGATGATCCCAAGTATTGCTAATAGATCAAACAAAGTGTTGTTGCGTTAGCCTATTTTCATCTTTCTACTAATTTCTTTGTATAATATCTAGAGTGATACATCATATGATGAGGTAACAATTATATATGATATATTTCTTTTTATTTAATATTGATATTTTAAGATTTATTTTCTCTTTTTAGCTTTAGGTAAGATTATGAAATTCTAAGAAAATAACTTTAACCAAATAGAACAGAATGAATAATTCCATGTTTTCGTTTTTAATTAATTGTCTTTTGTTTTTTGAAATTACGTGTTTGTTTTTATAGTAAAAAACAAAAAATAAACATTTCAAACTTTATACTCCCTTCGTTTAATTTAATTTGCTTCTCCCTCCTACTGAAAATAATTGTTCCAATTATTTATCTAATTTATGAAATTTTAGAAGAAGTTTAGCATTTTCTTTTAATATTACGTCTATTATTAAATGGCTACGTCAAATATTAACAGTTAAATTCAGATTTTCAAAACATAATTAATAAGATTAGTTTAATAAAATAAACCCCTAATGAATATCTTCTTAAGGAAATTAAAGTGTCAAATCAACATAGGTCAAATAAAATAAATGGAGAAAATAATTATCTAGATATATATAATAATTCCAGGAATAATATATATATAAATCTAGATATTTAAATAATTTATTTCAAACTTTCTAGGTATATCACCGATCATTACAAAATAATTTATAATCTTTGAAATTTGTATGACATGTTTTAGATCACAATTTTCTTATAAAAATGTCTGTATTCAGTCAAACACTGTCATATAGTCGTATATATATATTTTAAAGATATGTACTATATATCAGAAAGATAATGCTTAAAAGAATAATTCAAAATAAATATCTACGCCTATCCAAAATCATAGTCGCAAATTGATAATAGGTGGATATTGCTTGCGTAAAATCTTATCATATGTCATTAAATGCACGTATGAATAATGTAACTATTAAATATGATATTCTCAATTATTAAATCTAAATTAAGAATATATATATCTTTTAGCAATGATTAAGTGATAAATTAGGAGTTTACATGTCCAAGTCTTGAAAATAATATCTGTTAAAAATATAACGTAAGACTGTATATAATAAATTCTTGTGGTCGAACTCTAGCTTTAGAGCACCCAGTTGCCTTTTATTTTTTTAGGCGATAAATATGTACTTCTCTCGTTTAAATTTGTTTGTTTTGATTTTGATTTGGTACAAAACTTAAGAAAGTGAAAGAAATATTTAAATTTTAATCTTAAATTAAAGATATATAAAATGTACTAAAATACTTTTTAATCTTGCCGTCGTGTGGAAGTTAAAATCAAAGAGTTGTCAAAAGATATATCTATAATTCAAATCAAAATCGAGCTTAATTAATTGAAATTCACGTCATATAAAATCTACTTACAGATTAAATTAAAATACACACTATCAAAAAAAAAAAAAAATATTCAAAACTTAAACCTAAAATCACCTAACATAGATTGTGGAGGGACTGGATCTCATCCTTAATCAGAGTCTCGAATTTGACCCCTGAATATAAAGACAACTTTATTATAAACGTCAGTCTCAAAATAAATCCTATTATACAAAATTCAAATTATCAAAATTTCAATACAAATATCAAATAGGACGAAGAAAAAAAACAGAGATAAAAGCAAAAGGTAGTGAGAAAACCACATTAATAGACAATACTTTAAAGCGTTCAACGTCAATATATGTGTTCAAACATCTCAAGCGTCCACAACCCCTAAATTCTGAATCCGCCATTGAGTGGGATAATCAGATGTCTCGAGTTTGATCCCTGAATATGAAGACAACTTTATTATAAACGTCAGTGTCAAAATAAATCCTATAATACAAAATTCAAATTATCAAAATTTCAATACAAATATCAAATAGGACGAAGAAAAAAAACAGAGATAAAAGCAAAAGGTAGTGAGAAAACCATATTAATAGACAATACTTTAAAGCGTTCAACGTCAATATATGTGTTCAAACATCTCAAGCGTCCACAACCCCTAAATTCTGAATCCGCCATTGAGTGGGACTATCCTATCCTTAATCAGATGTCTCGAGTTTGATCCCTGAATATGAAGACAACTTTATTATAAACGTCAGTGTCAAAATAAATCCTATAATACAAAATTCAAATTATCAAAATTTCAATACAAATATCAAATAGGACGAAGAAAAAAAACAGAGATAAAAGCAAAAGGTAGTGAGAAAACCACATTAATAGACAATACTTTAAAGCGTTCAACGTCAATATATGTGTTCAAACATCTCAAGCGTCCACAACCCCTAAATTCTGAATCCGCCATTGAGTGGGACTATCCTATCCTTAATCAGATGTCTCGAGTTTGATCCCTGAATATGAAGACAACTTTATTATAAACGTCAGCGTCAAAATAAATCCTATAATACAAAATTCATATTAATCAAAATTTCAATACAAATATCAAATACGAGGAAGAAAAAAAAAAGAGATAAAAGCAAAAGGTAGTGAGAAAAGCACATTAATAGACAATACTTTTAGTCCATGGGTCCAAGAAAGTTTAATTTTTCAAACGTTAGCATTTATTTTGATCGACGAAATTAATTCCCCTTGTCCCACCTTATACAAAAGTAGTACGATATTCTTTTCGTTTCAAATTATTTATCGTATTTTTTAAAAAAAATCTTAAATTATTTAGTATTTTTGAAGTTCAAAACAAAAATTGTTATTGTTTTCTTTGTTCTTAGTAATTACGTATTAAAGATAACAAGCACCTTAATTATTAAAAATGACACATAAATAAAATGAATGTGAAATAAAAAAGAGCATCTCGGTCCACTAACATTTTCGCTATGTGCAGGATCTGATAAAAAATCGAATCGCAAAATTTTATCATATGCAATCTCATTTGTGGAACCAGAATTTTCATTAAGAGGGTTCAGAAGAATATATACGAACTAATCGAAGGGGGTTCAACATCGACTATATATGCATACAAAAATAGTTTTAATCATATAAAAATAGTATAATTTTTTATCGAAGGGGGTTCGGAACCCCTTGGAGCAAAGGTGGCTCCGCCATTGTACAACCTTACCTTATATTTTTGCAAGAAACCACTTTCACGGCCTGAACTCGTGACCTCCTGATCAGATAAAGGGTGAAATAGTTAAAACTTATTTTAATTAATATATTCTAAGAAACATGCAAAAGAGAAATATTTGAGATGGATAACTACTAGTAATATTCAAGTAAAAAGTATCTTATATTATGCATTTTATCCAGTCATAACTAACATCTTTTATAGTCAAAAAAATGTTGATGTTAAAGTAATGAAAAGTTTGTTAAGAAATCATTACTACTAATACTTTTTTTTTAATAAAATTAGTTTGAGGAAATGCCCCTAACTCCATAATAGGTGTATATTCACATGTACAATATTTTCTTAAAATTATTCACATGATGTTCGATATCTATTTTGGGATTCGAATTTAATATTAATGTGAAAATAAAGAAATACTTATCATTCCACGACAAATTGCACATAGTTTGCTTGAAGGCGAGGTTGACGTAACTGGCAAACTTATTGTCACGTGACCACGAGATTACTATTTGACTTGCAGAAAATGCAGGATAAGACTGCGTACAATAATTTGGCGACTATTTAGGTTAATTCTTCTGTCTTTTTCTTGTGCATGTCAACTCTTCCTTTGTACTTATCTTTTTTCAATATAAAGGTGAAAACTATGCACTAAACTTTATGATATCATTAAGAAAAGTAAACCAACTTTCTTGATGTGTATACAAACAAATTCAACTTTTTTTCTTCATTTAAAGTTAGTTTGTTTCTGAATAGGTACACTTCTTCTTTAGGTGTCATGTTATTGTAGAAAATGCAGGATAATGCTGCGTATAATAGATAATGGTTCAGTCCTTCTTTGGATTCCGTGCATAGCAGGAGCTTAGTGCAGCGAGCTGAGCTTTTGTGGGTATCAAGTTGTTTGACAAATCTTGAATTGGAATTGGGATTGTACTTGAGTCGAGGGTCTTTTGGAAACGGTCTTTCTACCTTCAAAAGGTAGGCGTAAAGTTTGCGTACACGCTATTCTCCCCAAACCCCACTTGCTGTGTTACACTGGCTTTGTTGTTGTTGTTGGTTGTTTGTATGTATGGAACTTTATGCAAGCATTAAGAAAGTAAAAGAAGTTTATTTGATATGTATTCCAACAAATTCATTTTTCTCATTTAGTATTTGCTTCTGAATTATGAACGTGCACCCTTGTGGTGGGGCGCTTCCCCCGGACACCGCGCATAGTAGCTTTATCGCACCGCGCTGGTTTTTTTCTTCTGAATTATGAACATGGATATTTGATTCAATGAATTTGTTTCTGAATTAAGAAAATGTCTACTTAAGCCGAGTTTCTATCAGAAACAACGTCTCTACCTTCACGGTTTAAGGGTACGGCTGAGTACACATCACCCTCCCCGGACCCCACTTGCGGAACTACACTAGGGATGTTGTTGTAAGTTGGTGAAAAATCTTGATTTAGTGGGGGTCTGGGGAGGATAAAGTGTATGCAGTATGCAGTCCGTGCCACTACCTCAGATAAAGAAGTAGAAAGGCTGTTTCCGATAGCCATCGGCTCAGGACATATAATATATCCAAAAAAATACAATCAATTTTTGATTTAAAGTTTCCGCCATGTGACCAGGAGGTCACGGGTTCAAGTCTTTGAAACAGCCTCTGGCAGAAATGCAAGGTAAGGCTGCGTACAGTACAGTACACCCTAGTGGTGGGGCCCGTCGGGATCTTTAGTGCACCGGGCTACCCTTTAGTGAATTTCTGAATAATGAATAGGGTGTTTGATTCAATAAGTTTAAATCTTTTCTGGTTATCATAAAAATCTTGAATTGACAGCAGGAGATTCCATAGGTGAAAATGTCAGCAACTATAAGCAAAGATGAATTCGCAAGGTCTCTAAGCCGACGATCGACGAGTAGGAGCAGAAGAATGAGTTTTGGATCAACAAGTAGAAGGAGCTGGGCTTCAGCAAGTGTTAGGGAAGTTTTTACTGCACCAGGAGGTGATGTTTTTCAGATAAGTGGAAGGGAAGATGACGACGAAGACAAACTTAAATGGGCTGCTATTGAGAGACTACCAACATATGATAGACTGAGGAAAGGAATTTTGAAACAAACATTGGATGATGGAAAGATTGTTCATCAACAAGTCGATGTTACGAATCTTGGATTGCAAGATAAAAAGGAATTGATGGAAAGTGTACTTAGGATTGTAGAAGAAGATAATGAGCGGTTTCTTCGTAGACTAAGAGATAGGACTGATAGGTAAATCTTTCTTGATATCAATCTCTTTTTCACTATTCGTTATTGTTTAAAGGTGGTATCGGGGTCAGTTTGTGTGCACCTCGACTATTTTATCAGGTATTTGCTACCTCATATACCAACACAGGAATTGGATAACTCTGTCTGTTGAACCTTGTGTCTCCTGGTTTTCACCAACGAACACTAGATAACATCCGTGATTGCAATAGTCTCTTAATCTTGATGTTTTGACATTGTTCCGATGATGCAAATTATGTATGTATTAATTGGAGTTTTGATGTTTTTTTTCTCTGCGTTATATAGGGTTACGATTGATATTCCAAAAATTGAAGTTCGGTTTGAGCATCTTTCCATCGAAGGAGATACATATGTTGGATCTAGAGCACTACCTACTTTGTGGAATGCTACCATCAACTTTGTCGAGGTACCGTTTCCTTTCAACAATCATATTGATTCCGAGGTTCAACTTTGTAGAGTGAGCATTCTGTGCAACAAGTAGTTGTCCTAATGAAGTTTCTTTTTAATGTTCAAATTTCATAGGGGGCTCTTGAAAAAATCAAGCTTGTCCCTTCGAAGAAAAGGGTCGTCAAGATACTTCGTGGTGTAAGTGGAATTGTAAAACCATCAAGGTAATGGGCATTCCGTCTACAGTCTATTTGGCGAAGTTTCTAAAATCTGCTTATTTTGAGAAGTCCTTTTCGTTAAATATTCCTATAGGATGACACTACTTCTTGGGCCTCCGGGAGGTGGGAAAACTACATTTCTAAAATCACTTGCTGGTGTGCCGGACAAGGATCTACGAGTATGTGATTCTTCAACTTTCAGAAATAACGGCTTAAAGTGTTTATTGTATCATGTATGTCTAATTACTAGTTCGTCGATTTAGATTGCTGGAAAAATCAGTTATTGCGGCCATGAACTGTCGGAGTTTATTCCTCAACGGACATCTGCTTATATTAGTCAGCATGACCTTCATCACGGAGAGATGACAGTCAGAGAGACGTTGGATTTTGCTGGACGTAGTTTAGGAGTTGGCACGAGATATGAGCTCCTCACTGAACTGTCAAGGCGCGAAAAGGAATTGGGAATCAAACCAGATCCTGAGATAGATGCATTTATGAAAGCTACAGCAGTTGCCGGCCAAGAATCAAGTCTAGTCACAGACTATGTTCTCAAGGTTTAGATTCTGATTTAGTCGTAATAATTCCGTGCATCTAAGAACTGGATAAATGGTATTTGATTATTCGGGTGATTTGCAGATACTTGGGCTGGATATCTGTGCTGATATAATGGTAGGTGATCAGATGAGACGGGGTATATCAGGTGGACAGAAGAAGCGGCTGACGATAGGTTTCTAGACTCTTGCTCTATCCGTAATGATATGCTTTTAGAGCCATACAAATGTTATGGCATGTTAGTATTTGCGTGTTCTAACTGCACTTTAGTCTGTGTCGAAAATCTTTCACGAGTTCTAAGGGGTGTTTTAATATGTATCGAAAATCTTTCCCTCATTCTTAAATTTCAGGCTGAGTCGAACGAATTTGCTTATGCACATTATGACATTTGTATCTACGTCTTACTGAATACAGGAGAAATGTTGGTTGGTCCTGCTAAAGTTTTCTTTATGGATGAAATCTCAACGGGCCTCGACAGCTCTACAACGTTACAAATTATCAAATACATGAGGCAGATGGTCCATATCATGGATGTAACTATGATAATATCCCTTCTTCAACCTGCACCTGAAACTTTTGAACTTTTCGATGACATTATTTTGTTGTCGGAGGGACAAATTATCTACCAAGGTCCACGTGAGAACGTGCTTGAGTTTTTCGAAAGCGTTGGATTTAAATGCCCAGAAAGGAAAGGAATTGCTGACTTTCTCCAAGAGGTTACTTCTCTAAAGGACCAAGAACAGTATTGGTTCAGAAAAAGCGAACTTTACAGATTCATTACAGTGTCTGAATTCGCGGAGCACTTTGGCAATTTTCGTGTTGGACGTGAACTCTTTGATGAACTAGGAGTTGTCTATGACAAAAGTAGAGCTCATCCTGCTGCACTCGTCACAGAAAAATATGGTATCTCCAACGTGAAACTTTTCAAGGCGTGTTTATCAAGGGAATGGCTATTGATGAAGCGGAATTCATTCTTATACATATTTAAGACATTCCAGATAACTATCATGTCACTAGTAGCCTTTACGGTATTCTTTAGGACAGAGATGAAAGTTGGACAGATTGTAGACGGAGGCAAATTCTACGGTGCAATGTTTTTCAGCCTAATCAATGTGATGTTTAACGGTACAGCAGAACTTGCACTGATTGTTATTAGACTTCCCGTGTTCTTTAAACAAAGAGATTCTCTATTTTATCCTGCCTGGGCTTTCGCTCTCCCGATTTGGCTTTTAAGAATCCCCCTCTCGTTTATGGAATCATTGATATGGATTGTCCTTACGTATTACACCATCGGCTTTGCTCCTGCTGCAAGTAGGTATGTACCCATCGTTCACTACTCGAAACTAAAAAATATGATGTATAGTCAGAGTTAATAGATACGACATGACCACAATGAGCTCAAAGTGATCACACTTCTTTCATTTGCACCTCGGAAAATTTTCAGGTTTTTCCGCCAGTTCTTGGTATTTTTCGCTCTACACCAGATGGCATTGTCTCTCTTCCGCTTTATAGCTGCAATTGGAAGGACTCAAGTAGTTGCAAATACTATCGGTACATTCGCCCTACTGGTAGTCTTTGTGCTTGGGGGTTTCATCGTCGCAAAAGGTCCGTTAGGACACCCTCTGGATTGATAAATTTCTTTATAACAGAGGTCTCGTTCAGCTACGTAGATTACCAAAATTCAATGACGTTCACATAAATGACCAATATTGTGAACCCTATTGCTTATTTGTTGTGTAGATGACCTCGAACCATGGATGAAATGGGGCTACTATGCGTCTCCCATGTCATATGCACAGAATGCGATAGCCATGAATGAATTTCTGGACAAAAGATGGAGTGCTGTAAGCTATACAATTCCGTTCATTTGTTCGCGAACTGTGACTACCATCAACATTTCATTACATACCGACCTTTTTTCTTTTCAGCGTAACAATGACACAACTTTCTCCGAGGAAACGGTGGGCAAGGTTCTTCTTAAGTCAAGGAGCATGTATTTAGATGAGTATATGTTCTGGATAAGTGTCGTCGCACTATTTGCCTTCTCCTTTCTCTTCAACTTCTGCTTCATCTTGGCGCTAACGTACTTAAACCGTAAGATAGAGATTCTGTCTTCTATTTAAAACCTCGGAAACTTATTTTTTGCTCTCTCATCCATTCTTGTAAACGAAATGCAGCACTTGCTGATTCTAAATCTGTAATTATGGATGAGGAGCAAAGAAACCGTAATCCCAAAGAAGCAACAGCAAAGAGTTCAGCATCTACCACCGCAATGTTTGAAGGTTTGACAATCATATAAATATACATTTTTCCCTGTCGTTTTATTGTCCTAACTTTCCGTTTCTAACTGAATGATCATTGCAGGTATAGATATGGCTGTAAAGAATAATTCAAGGATTGACGAAAAAGCAGCCAAAAAAAGAGGAATGGTGCTTCCGTTCCAGCCATTGTCGCTTGCATTTAACCATGTCAATTACTATGTCGATATGCCAGCAGTAAGAAACATTCATCGGGTTCTAAGCATTGATACCGTTATGCTTAAATTTATTACTCATCATCCTGTTGTATGCTTGTCAGGAAATGAAGGCCCACGGAATTGAAGAGACTCGTCTCCAATTGTTACGAGATGTCAGTGGTGCGTTCAGGCCTGGAGTCCTTACGGCCTTAGTTGGTGTAAGTGGAGCTGGGAAGACTACTTTGATGGATGTCTTAGCAGGAAGAAAAACTGGTGGCTACACAGACGGAAGTATTTTCATTTCTGGTTATCCGAAGAACCAATCAACTTTTGCTCGGATAAGCGGTTATTGTGAACAGAATGACATTCATTCTCCACATGTTACTGTTTACGAGTCATTGATATATTCAGCTTGGTTGCGTCTCTCCCCAGATGTCAGAAATGAAACTAGGAAGGTATTCGCTCCTATCACCTTGTCTCCTTTGTCTGCTAAAGTGTCATCTTTTTCTTTCATATATGCTTAACTCGTTTAGTCGTTTTGTTCAGAACTTCGTCCAGGAAATAATGGAACTAGTCGAGTTGAAGCCTCTCAGGAATTTTCTAGTTGGCCTGCCGGGAGTAGATGGTCTGTCAACTGAACAACGAAAGCGACTGACTATAGCTGTGGAACTTGTAGCAAATCCATCTATTATTTTCATGGATGAACCTACATCAGGACTTGATGCCCGAGCTGCAGCGATTGTGATGCGTACTGTGAGAAATACAGTGGATACTGGGCGAACAGTCGTGTGCACTATCCACCAGCCAAGCATAGACATCTTCGAAGCTTTTGATGAGGTAAGGATCGAAATATTGGCTTATACTCCCTCGGTCCTATTTTATGCAACACTCGTTTCTTTCAGTCTATTCCAAAAAGAACGATAGTTCTCTATAATTGTGCTCAGTTTACTCTCCACGACATGCTTTAATATCCATGGAAATGTTAAGTTTATGATCATAAGTTCCAATACGTCTTTCTTTCTTTATTAAACTGCATCCTCAGTTAAACATCTTCACATAAAATAGAACGGAGGGAGTATAACTTTCATAAATATGCATTTCTTGTGCTGCCACTATTCTTCTCATGCGAACGACTACCTTTGCAGCTGTTGTTAATGAAAAGAGGAGGACAAGTCGCTTATGCTGGATCGCTCGGACATCATTCTTGCCTATTGATAGAGTATTTTCAAGTGAGTATCATCTCATCCAAAAACTTCCAAGTTGTCGTGGTGATACTGTATTGATAAATCGATAATTAAAAAGCGCTTTTTTCCAGTCTGTTCCAGGGGTTTCGACAATAAAAGAAGGAAGTAATCCGGCTACTTGGATGCTGGATATCACCACTCCAGCAGTTGAAGCTCAACTTAAGGTGGACTTTGGAGACATTTACGCCAACTCGGATCTATATAGGTAATAAGAAGATCGTATAGTCCTTTTCGTTTTACTTTCAGTACTGTGTTACTAACTCACTGTCGTTTAAAACTCAACTTCCGCAGGAGAAATCAAGAACTTATCAAACAATTAAGTGTTCCGGCACCAGGGTCCCAAGATCTTCATTTTCCTACGAAATACTCCCTTCCGTTTATTGATCAATGCAAGGCTTGCTTTTGGAAACAACACTTATCGTACTGGAGGCATCCGCAATATAATGCCATAAGATTTTTCATGACAGCAATTATAGGAATTATATTCGGAATCATCTTTTGGGATAAAGGGAGCAAAATGTAAGTCATCGTCTTGCATATCTATTTCAATCGACGAACAATCAACTAGGCCTCGTTTCATGGAAACCCTCGCTCGTTTAAACTGACGGGAAAATCATGATAATAGGTACAAACTACAAGACCTATTGAATCTACTTGGAGCTATGTATGCTGCTGCTATGTTCCTTGGTGGAACAAATACTTCAGCTGTGCAGTCCGTTGTGTCGGTAGAAAGAACAGTCTTTTATCGAGAAAGAGCAGCCGGAATGTATTCTGCGCTGCCTTATGCATTTGCTCAGGTAAAGGAAGCACCAAACAGAACACAACTTGTAAACGTTTTACTTTTAGAATCAATTCATCATCGAAAGAACTAAATGTTCCCTTTTTTCTCTCTACAGGTGGCCGTAGAGACTTTCTATGTCGCGATCCAGACTTTTATTTATACCCTCCTTCTGTACTCGATGATCGGTTTCCAATGGACAGCTGCTAAATTCTTTTGGTTCTATTTCTTCGTTTTCATGTGCTTCGTCTACTTCACAATGTACGGAATGATGCTTGTAGCACTCACTCCAAGTTACCCGATCGCTGCCATCATCATGACATTCTTCCTCACGTTATGGAACTTGTTCTCTGGTTTCCTTATCCCTAGACCGGTAAGTACAATAACTCCTACAATACCATAACGAGTTTAAATTCTATACACCGAATCCTCCTCAGGGGAGCGGAATTAGTAACCTAGAAACTAAGGCACGTTACCTCCTACAGCAAGCGTAAATATGCTGCCAGTGTAAATCTCTTTACATCATCAGTGTATGTAAGTACTATGCGAATGCACACATTTTAGTCGCGAATGAGGCACAACAAAAACAACATCTGTGCCTCACAACCCAACAAGTTGAGCTCGATTCATGTCATCGTCACATCAAAATAAGCAGAATACTTACATATATCTGCACCTGATACATAAAAATGTTTGCTTCTGCAGCAAATTCCGATATGGTGGAGGTGGTATTACTGGGGTTCACCAATATCATGGACGATATATGGTCTCATAACATCTCAAGTAGGTGACAGGAACGACAGTGTTGAGGTACCAGGCATTGGCGAAATACCTTTAAAGCTATTTTTACAAGAATATTTGGGATTTGAGTATGACTTTTTGGGATTTGTTGCTGTTGCTCATGTTGCTTGGGTTGTTCTATTCTGCTTTGTCTTTGCCTATGCCATTAAGTTCTTGAATTTCCAAAGGAGATAAAGTGAACTTGCAGGCAATACAAAGTTTAGTGTACACGTAAATCAGCTATGTCGCTCGGACTCTTCAAAAGTAGTGTATTTGTGGAGAATCCGACATGGATGCAACATCAGAAGTGAAGAGTCCGCACAACTTTACAACAAATGTACATAAGTTACGTGGAGAAAACAGTTGTTGTTGGCCGGTATCCTCACTATGGTGCTCAGACTCTCCAAAAATGTTGTCGAACATGTACTTTCTATGACATTTTTGAAGAGTTCAAGCGACCTAGATCATCATACAATTTATTTTCTTGTATGTTAGTCATAGTTCATTCTTGTGTCATACATATGATGTATTGAATTTTGATGTATAAATTTACTTTGTAAGTGCCATATGGGGTGTCAAATGGGCGGGTTGTGCTACATTTATACGGGTTAAAACCCACGTTCGACTTAAAACATTTTTTACATTATTTTGTTCTGAGTAAAGCATCTAGTACCCCTGAACTATAACCAAATTTGCTACGACACGCTCCAACTTCACGACGGTCCTATTACCCCGGAACTAAATTTTAGCATATTTTTGTCAATCTTTTTATCTGACGTGGCACCTTTTGTCAACCTTTTAAGCTGACGTGACACCTTTAACTTGGGCCCCATTTTATGTAATAAAGGTGTCACATCAGCACAAAAGGGTGACAAAAATATGCTAAAATTGAGTTTGGGGGTAATAGGACCCCTGTGAAGTTAAAGCGTGTCGTAGCAACTTTGGTCATAGTTCGGGGTACTGGATGCTTAACAAACTATACTAAAACAAAACTTATGCTTCTATGTTTTGCTAGGTTTCTTGATGAGATTGATCCAAACTTTTAGATGGTCTAACTTGGACTATGTCCAAATTGATATGTTAATGAGTATATACTAGCCCAACCCATTCAAGTCTAGACGAGATATATTTTCATGGACTAATATTTGACGAGAAAATTGACAAATATTTCTTTTTTGGACCGTTTATTAAGTTTTACCCCGCGTTTTAAACAGGGTGGGGTGGGAGGTGGGAGGGGGGCATTTTATTTTGATGATTGAAGTACCTTTAATTCAATCCTAACAGTCTCTGATAGAAATGCAAAGTAAGATTGCATATAATACACCCTTGTGGTGGGCCCTTCCCCGGACACTGCGCATAGTTCCCTTTTATAAAAGTACCTTTAATTAAAATACGAGAAAACTTTAGAAACTTTTACGCGAACATTTATTAGTTTGAACCATTCATGGAGCTTGAGACTCGATGAAATTTTCGAACTCTAGCACATTGTGATGGAGTTGGCATAATATATAAATGTGTCCTTTTTGGCCTAAGCTGACATTTATGTCCTCCAAATTTGGATGTGCACGACTAGACATTTAAACTTGTGTAAAATTGATCGAGTAGACACATGCGTCCAAAGTGATGCTTAGGTGGCAATATTGCGTCTTACGTGGCGTCCTATATGTATTGTGCCATGTAGGACTAGCATGTTTACTTGTTCATTTTTATAGTACTAGCTTAAGTGTCTATTTATGCACATCCAAAGTTGGAACACAAAGATGCAAGCTGGCGGGCGCCAAGTTAAAGGACACACTTATGTATTGTGCCGGTGGAGTTCCACGTACCAAAACACGGAACTCCAACACTGTGTGCTGAAGTTATAAAAAATAATAATGAGATAAGCATCCAGTACCCTCTCGAACTATGACCAAAGTTGTTACGACACACTTCAATTTCAGAGGGGTCCTATTACCCCCAGAACTCAATTTTAACGTATTTTTGTCACCCTTTTTGTGCTGACATGGCACCTTTGTTACATAAAATAGGGTCCACATCAACTAAAAAGGTTGACAAAAGGTATCACGTCAGCTAAAAAGGATGACAAAAATACGCTAAAATTTTGCTCGGAGTTATTAGGGCCCCCGGTGAAATTGGAATGTGTCGTAGTAAGTTTGGTCATAGTTCGAGGCTACTGGATACTCTACTCAATAATACTTATAACTTCAAACTTCATACCATTATAGGGACTAGGATATAACTTTTCTTTAAGGATAATATCACTAATACAGTGTTAAGAATCAGACAGAATAAAGCAAACCACAACTAGAAAGAAAAACAGGAACACACAGATTTACGTGGAAATCCTTGCGGGAAAAATCACGGGCAGAGGCAGCGGAATTTCACTATGAAAGGAGAGGAGTACAATGTGGAGCACGACGACGTAATTTTTGAATATCCAAAACCGACCCACTAATTGCACTTATATAGTATGTGCGTACAAATAGGTCCTAGGCCCAAAAACATAAAGGTCCATACCGCGGGGGCCCGATCCCAGAGCCCACCACTGACCCCACTGAAAAATCACAAACATGAATCGCACCGCGAAACTTTCAGGGCCGGACCAACAAAATTCGGGTCACAACTCTAACATATAGCTATACAAAAACTTAAATGCCAAAGAATTTAACAACAAAATGTTCAAAGTACAAAGCTTTACTTAGTGTTTAATGGTACATTTGAGCAAGTTCTACTCATTTAACATCACAAGAGTTTAAGAAAATCTCCTATATAGGAAATTTATACATCAATTTTAATAAATCAGGCATAGCAGGAGCTTAGTATACCAGACTGACTTTTTCGTATGTATAACACAAGAATGAATTATTTTGCACATGATGTAAGAAATAAGTTGTATGTGGATCTGCATTACTCAGACTAGTCAAAAACATCATCAGGTGCATGTCAGATCCTTCAAAAATAGTGGATTCTTGGAGGATCAGATACGTGTTCAGCAATATTTTTTGGAGAGTCTGAACAATGCAGACGAGGATATCGACAACAATTGTTTTCCCTGTGTATAGCTTATGTACATTTTGTATTATCTTCTTTGGAAATTCAAGAACTTGATGCCATATGCAAAAACAAAGCAGAATAGAACAACCCAAGCAACATGAGCAACAGCAACAACTCCTAAGAAGTCATACTCAAATCCCAAATATTCTTTTAACAGTAGCTTTAATGGTATTTCGCCGATGCCTGGTACCTCAATGTTATCATCTTTGTCACCTACTTGAGATGTTACGAGACCATATATCGTCCATGCTACTGGAGAACCCCAGTAATACCACCTCCACCATATCGGAATTTGCTGCAAAAAAAACAAAGTTTCTGATGTATCAGATGTTATGTGTTGTATTGGTTCTTCTGATGCGACGATGATATTAGTTGAGCTTAAACGGAATCATGAAGATTCATATAGCCGATCTTAACTTCTTTGGGACTAAGACATAGTTGTAGTTGTCATTGTTCTGCTTTCATACTCCCTCCGTTTTTAATAGTTTTGACTTGGCACGGAGTTCAAGAAAATAAAGAAGACTGTTGAATCTTGTGGTCTTAAACTAAAGATATGTAGAGTGTATCAAACTTTCCTTTAATCTTGTCGTCTTAAACATGTCAGGTGGAAAGTTGAAAGTAAAGAGTTGCCGGAAAAAGAAAGAGACATTCTTCTTGAAATGGACTGAAAAGGAAAGTACGATAAACAAACTGAAACGAATGGAGTATTGCTTTTCAGAATTTTAACCATCGTCGTATCTGAGTTTGAGTTATCGGATATGGTTTGGTTTTGTTCCAATGTTGCTAATGACAAGAAGCAACCTTATAGTATAAAAATTATAAAGATTCTTCAACACGGTCAGTGTAGAGAAGTTAAACTCGTTATGACAGTGTATAGGTTATGGTACTTACCGTTCTAGGGATAAGGAAACCGGAGAACAAGTTCCAAAAACTGAGGAAGAATGACATGACGATGAAAGCAATCGGGTAGCTTGGTGTGAGTGCTACAAGCATCATTCCATACATTGTGAAGTAGACGAAGCACATGAAGATGAAGAAATAGAACCAGCAGAATTTAACGGCTGTCCAGTGGAAACCGATCATTGAGAATAGGAGGAGGCTGTAAATAAAAGTCTGGATCGCGACGTAGATAGTCTCTATAGCCACCTGCAGAGGGGAAAATGGGACATTTAGTTCTTCCAAAATGAAAATTTTACTTGTTCTGCTAGTGATTCTTTTACCTGAGCGAATGCGTAAGGCAGCGCAGAATACATCCCTGCTGCTCGTTCACGATAAAAGACTGTTCTTTCTACTGCCACAATCGACTGAACAGCTGGAGTATTTGCTCCGCCAAGGAACACAACAGCAGCATACATAGCTCCAAGTAGATTCAATAAGTCTTGTAGTTTGTACCTATTATCATGATTATCACGTCAGGTTGAACGAGCAAGGATTGAGGCGGACTTGATTGATTCATTGATAAAAACAGTAATGAGAGAAGGAGAATAACGAATACTTGTGCAAGCCGATGACTTACATTTTGTTTCCTTTATCCCAGAAGATAATTCCGAATATGATAATGATCATTGCTGTCATGAAAAATCGTGTGGCATTATATTGCGGATTCCTCCAATAGGACAAGTATTGCTTCCAAAAACAAGCCTTGCACTGATTGATAAACGGTTGGGAGTATTTCGTAGGAAAATGAAGGTCTCGGGACCCTGGTACTGGAACACTTAACTGTTTGATTAGTTCTTGATTCCTCCTGTGAAAGTTAAGTTGTAAACGACAGTGGCCGAGTTAGTAAAATCGTACTGAGAATATAATCGAAAAGACTATTTTACCTTCTAAACTTACCTGTACAGATCAGAGTTCGCATAAATTTCTGTGAAGTCCACATTAAGTTGAGCCTCAACGGCTGGAGTTGTGATATCTAACATCCAGGTAGCTGGATTATATCCCTCTTTGATTGTCGGAACTCCTGGAACAGACTGGGAAAAAGCGGTTTTTAGTTACTGATTTATCTATACAGTAACTCCGCAGCAACTTGAAAATATTGAATGAGTCGATACTGACTTGAAAATACTCGATCATTAGGCAAGAATTGTGTCCGAGAGGACCTGCATAAATGACTTGTCCTTCTCTTTTCATTAACAACAGCTGCAGAAGTAATCCGTTCACGTGAGAAGAACAGTGGCATCACAAGAATTGCAGATTATCGAAAGTGTAGAGAGCTGTCGTTCTTTTTGGAGTAGACTATAAAGAAAAGCGTGTCGTGTAAAGTAGAACCGACGGAATATAAGCCAATGTTCGAATAATTACCTCATCAAAAGTGTCAAAAATATCTATGCTTGGCTGGTGGATAGTGCACACGACAGTTCGGCCTGTATCAACTGTATTTCTCACAGTTCGCATCACAATTGCTGCGGCTCTGGCGTCAAGTCCTGATGTAGGTTCATCCATGAAAATAATAGATGGATTTGCTACAAGTTCCACGGCTATAGTCAGTCGCTTTCGTTGTTCAGTTGAGAGACCGTCTACCCGAGGCAGACCAACTAGAGAATTCGTGAGAGGATTCAACTCGACTAGTTCCATTACTTCCTCAACGAAATTCTGAAGAAAAACACTAGGCATGTTAGTCCTTCACCTTCTTTTACATGAAAATTAACATGGCCAACTGCCTTAATCCCAAGAAAGATGGGGTCGTTTATTCTATCGTGATGATTCATCATAATTGACTAGCTTTACGCTGGCTGTCAGCCTATCGTGACCCTTCTTTTTATCCAAACTCGGGACTGAAAACGCTAGCAAGCAAATATGACACTTTTGCAGACAAAGGAGACAAGGTGACAGGAGTGAATACCTTCCTAGTTTCCTTTTTGACATTGGGAGAGAGACGCAACCAAGCTGAATATATCAATGACTCATAAACAGTAACATGTGGAGAATGAATGTCATTCTGTTCACAATAACCGCTTATCCGAGCAAAAGTTGATTGGTTTTTCGGATAACCAGAAATGATAATACTTCCGTCGGTGTAGCCTCCGGTTTTTCTTCCTGCTAAGACATCCATTAAAGTAGTCTTCCCAGCTCCACTTACACCAACTAAGGCCGTAAGGACTCCAGGCCTGAACGCGCCACTGACATTTCGTAACAATTGGAAACAAGTCCCTTCAATTCCTCGTGTTTTCATTTCCTGATAGCCATACAACCGGATGATGAGTAAGAAACTTAAGCATATCAGTATCAATGCTTACAACCCGATGAATGTTTCTTACTTCTGGCATATCGACATAGTAATTGACATGGTTAAATGCAAGTGATAACGGCTGAAAAGGAAGCACCATTCCACTTTTTATGGCGGCTTTTTTGTCAATACTCGAGTTATTCCTTACAGCCATATCTATACCTGCAACGATCATTCTGTTTTGTGAGAATCTTTAGAAAAGGAAAGTTAGGACAATATAATGGATTCAATAGATTATGTTTATGATTGTCAAACCTTCAAACATTACGGTGGTAGATGCTGAACTCTTATCCGTTGATTCTTTGGGATCGTGATTTCTCAGCTTGTTTTTAGTACTTTTGTCATCATCCAAGGCGACAGATTTAGAATCAGCAGATGCTGCATTTTGTTTACGAGAATGGATCAGGAAGCACCCAATAAATTTCTGAAGTTTAGAAATAGAAGAGAGAATTTCTATCATACGGTTTAAGTATGTCAAAGCCAAGACGAAACAGAAGTTGAAGAGAAATGAGAAGGCAAATAAGGTGATGACACATATCCAGAACATATACTCGTCCAAGTACATGCTCCTTGACTTCAGAAGAACCTTGCCAACTGTTTCCTCGGAGAAATGTGTGTCGTTGTTAGGCTGAAAAAGCAAAAGATCAGCATGTAAAGATCATCAAATGTTGATGGTAGTCACCGTTCATGAACAAATGTGGATCTTACTGTACTCCATCTTTCGTCCAGAAACTCGTTGATAGCTATTGCATTCTGTGCATAAGACATCGGAGACACATAGTAGCCCCATTTTATCCATTGTCCGAGGTCATCTACAACAAAAAATAAACAACGGCATTAAGATTATTGGTTATTTATGTGACCGTCGATCCATTTTAGTGATCTAACTTCGTTCATATATCCCTGACCTTTAGCAACAAGGAAACCACCAAGCACAAAGACTATCAGTAGAATGAAAGTTCCGATTGTGTTTGCAACTACTAGAGTCCTTCCAATTGCAGCAATTAGACGGAAGAGAGACAATGTCATCTGGTGCAGCACGAAAAATACCAAGAATTGGCGGAAAAACCTGAAAAATTTCCAATATGCAAATAATAAGTTTGATCACTTTGAGCTAATTATCATTGGCGGAGTGAACGATAGGTACATACCTACTTACAGCAGGAGCAAAACCGATTGTATAATAAGTAAGGACAATCCATATAAATGATTCCATAAACGAGATGGGGATTCTTAAAAGCCAAATGGGGAGAGCAAAAGCCCAGGCCGGGTAAAATAGAGTATCTCGTTGTTTAAAGAACACAGGAAGTCTGAAAAGCGTCAATGCAAGTTCTGCAGTACCATTAAACATTACATTGATGAGGCTGAAAAACAATGCACCGCAAAATTTGCCTCCGTCTGCAATCTGTCCGGCTTTCATCTCTGTGCTAAAGAATACTGTAAAGGCTATTATCGACATAATAGTAATCTGGATTGTCTTGAATATGTATAAGAACGAATTCCGCTTCAACAATAGCCATTCTCTTGAAAAACATGCCTTGAAGAGTTCCACGTTGGAGATTCCGTATTTTTCCGTGACAAGTGCAGCAGGATGAGTTCTGCTTTTGTCATAAGCAACTCCAAGTTCATCGAAAAGTTCACATCCAACACGGAAATTGCTAAAGTGTTCCGCGAATTCAGCCACGGTAATGAATCTGTATGGTTGTTTTTTTCTGAACCAATACTGTTCTTGGTCCTTTAGAGAAGTAACCTCTTGCAGAAAGTCAGCAATTCCTTTCCTTTCTGGGCATTTAAATCCAACACTTTCGAAAAACTCAAGCACATTCTCACGTGGACCTTGGTAGACAATTTGTCCCTCCGAAAGCAAAATAATGTCATCGAAAAGTTCAAAAGTTTCAGGTGCAGGTTGAAGAAGGGATATTATCATAGTTACATCCATGATATGGACCATCTGCCTCATGTATTTGACAATTTGAAATGTCGTAGAGCTGTCAAGGCCCGTCGAGATTTCATCCATAAAGAAAACTTTAGCAGGACCAACCAACATTTCTCCTGTATACAGTATAAAGTCGATACAAATGTCATACGGTGCATTGCATATGATAAAAGCGCCCGTAGAGCTTGGTCTTAAACATCGCGATAAAACTTACATGGCTATAAAATCATGTCACTAAGGGCAAACGGAAAGTTTAAAGGGAAAGAGTTCCACCATATATAGAAAGATGCACATTTGTTTTTCGGAACAGATTAAAAAGAAAAGAGTGTCATGTAAAATTGAACGGATGGAGCAATAGTCTAGAAACCTGTCGTCAGCCGCTTCTTTTGTCCACCTGATATACCCCGTCTCATCTGATCACCGACCATTATATCAGCACAGGTATCCAGCCCAAGAATCTGCAGATCACCGGGATAATCAAATACCGTCTATCCAGTTCTTAGATGCACGGAAATATCAGGATCTAACCTTAAGAACATAGTCTGTGACTAGACTTGATTCTTGGCCTGCAACTGCCGTAGCTTTCATAAATACATCGATCTCAGGATCTGGTTTGATTCCCAATTCCTTTTCGCGCCTTGACAGTTCTGATAGGAGCTCATATCTCGTGCCAACTCCTAAACTACGTCCAGCAAAATCCAATGTCTCTCTGACTGTCATCTCTCCATGATGAACATCATGCTGACTAATATAAGCACAAGTCCGTTGAGGTATAAACTCCGACAGCTCATGACCACAGTAACTAACTTTTCCAGCAACCTAAAAAAACGAACTAATAGTTAGATATATACATCATCGAGTAAACACTTCACGCCATAATTTCTCATCGTTGAAGATTCACATACTCTTAGATCCTTGTCGGGCACTGCAGCAAGCGCCTTTAACAATGTCGTTTTCCCACCTCCTGGAGGCCCAAGAAGTAGTGTCATCCTACAAGATGCAACAAGCACAATGTACTTTTCTGAGACTCCATTCGACGGAAAACACTTTTCAAAGTAAGCAGAATTTGGAAACTTCAGTTGGAATGTTCATTCGACGAAAAAAACTTCTAAAAATAAGCAGATTTTTAGAAACTTTCGCCAAACAGACTACATACCTTGATGGTTTTACTATTCCACTTACATCACGAAGTATCTTGACGACCCTTTTCTTCGATGGGACAAGCTTTATTTTTTCAAGAGCTCCCTACGAAATTTAAACATACGAAAAAGAAGGAACTCGATTAGAACAAGTACCTCGCTTCGCGTAGCGAAATTAAACAACATATATAGAACCTAAGAATCAATGTAACAGTACTTCTACAAAGTTGATAGTTGCATTCCACAGTGTAGGTAGTGCTCTAGATCCAACATATGCATCTCCTTCGATCGAAAGATGCTCGAATCGAACTTCAATTTTCGGAATATCAATCTCAACCCTACATCATGCAAAAAAAAACAGAAGAAAAACCATCAAGATTCCTAGTGAAATACTATCAAAATGCCAAGATTAAGAGATTATTGCACTAAGGATGTTATATCATAGAACAACTCGCCGATTTCTTCCCATCCGAACCTCAATGGACAAGTACATGATAAAATAGTCGAGATGTGCACAAACTGACCGCAACAACATTCTTTATACGGTAATGGAAAGCGAAGAAAGAGGATGTTATATCATAGGACAAATCGCCGATTTCTTCTCATCTGTCCGAACCTCAATGGACAAGTACATGCTAAAATAGTCGAGATGTGCACAAACTGACCACAACACCACTCTTTATACGATAATGGAAAGCGAAGAAAGGGGATGTTATATCATAGGACAAATCGCCGATTTCTTCCCATCTGTCCGAACCTCAATGGACAAGTACATGATAAAACAGTCGAGATGTGCACAAACTGACCCTGACACCACTCTTTACACGATAACGGAAACTGAAAAAACTAGTTTACCTATCAATCCTATCTCTTAGCCTAAGAAGAAACTTCTCATTATCTTCTTCAACAATACTAAGTATACTTTCCATCAACTCCTTCTTATCTTTCACTCCAAGATTCATAACATCAACTTCTTGATGAACAATCATTTTCCCTCTTCTTTTGTTTTTCTTATACACATCAAGAAAGTTGTATATACTTTCTTAATGATTTCATAAAGTTCTTCACATAAAAAACATAGTTAATAGAACTTTCACATGTTCGTTCTGAACAGAAGAATTAATCTAAATAGCCGTTTGATATGTTGGTATTTTACCAATGTATATAATGATAGAGAAAATGAATGCACTTATCGCGTTTTATTCGTGTTTTATAGGTTTTATATGATTGAGAAGAAAGCAAAAAGGGCAGCCCGGTGCACTAAAGCTCCCGCTATGCGCAGGGTCTGGGGAAGGGCCCCACCACAAAGGTGTACGTGTATTGTACGCAGTCTTACCTTGCATTTCTGCCAGAGACTATTTCCAAGGCTTGAACCCGTGATCTTCTGGTTACATGGCAGCAACTTTACCAGTTACGAACTCCAAGGCTCCCCTTCATTGAGAAGAGAACAAGTGGAGCAAAAATGAAGTTGAGTGGACCCCACAATCGCAAAAGTCAATGTAGTAACTGTCCAATGAAGCGTCGAGTCAAATCAAACTAAGACACACAAATTAAAACAGAAGGAGTAATCATTTCCTAACTAGTTTTCATGCATGTACTTAAACAAGTTTGTAATATGAGAACTTTTAGAGATAAGCATCCAGTAACTTAAACTACGGACAAAGTTGTTACGACACGTACTTCAACTTCACGGGGTCCTATTATCCTTCCGAACTCAATTCTTGCATATTTTGTCACCCCTTTTTGTGCCGATGTGGCACCTTGCATGAAGTTAAACACATGAGGCGCGTGAAAGTCTGTCATGAGCCACGTAAGCTAAAAAGGTTGATATAAAAATACGCTAAAATTTAGTTCGGGGATAATAGGACCTCTGTGAAGTTGGAGTATATCGTAGTAAATTTGATCATAGTTAGGGGGTATTAGATGCTTATCTCGAATTTTTATACACTCCGTCATTTTCATTTTATTTCAGACGTTAATGATGTTCTTCCAATGTTACTCTTAAATTAATTAAAGAGAGGTTTACATAACCAAGAAACTACGAAAGAGCTTGTACATCTTTCGTAAGGTATTTATTAAGGGTCGTTAGAGAAAATACATTTCGTATTTCAGGATAAAATCGTTATTTATTTTGAAACGAAGGGAGTATATAGTATAATGTGCTAAAAAGATGTGCATTTAAAAAAATGCATGAATCATGAGTATGGCATTGACAAAAATTACTTTTTATAGAAGATTGTTCCCATTTTGTAAGGTTATATAATTCATTTATTTATAATTATTTTTTAAGTGATTTGATAATATAATTTCTTTTACACTATATCTTATACTCCATTTGAAATAGACTAGAGCTTATCATATGTTAGCAATTAATTTTAAGGACAATTAATTATGATACAATAAATATGTCCAAATTTTAGGTGAAAAAAGGTCCTATTTTGACATTCACAATTAATACAAAAATTCAATAATTGGGCATGCATGGTCCCAATTTTCATGAGTACTTATTTTAGGTATTTTAAGCGTGATTAATTTGAATACGCGTTGGAAAGTTTTAATTTCGCGCTGAAGTGCCTTCTATTAAAAATAATTTCATTTTCAAGATTCAAATTCGAGATTTTTTAATTAAGGATGAAAAAATATTTATTATTCCACCGTAACCTTAGGTAATTATTGAGCTATTTTTTAATGTCTAAAATAAGTGAATCGTTCATTCACATGTTGAAAATTTCTTCCAATTTTACCGTTTGTTTACACTTTCTAAGTTATGAGTTCCAAGAGACTTAATTGACTTTATTTTAATGAGCGAAATTTCAAGAGTAGTTTGATAATATCCAAAAGGGTAAAACGTGGAAAGTAAAGTACAATTTATGTCCTGGCCAGTTTCTGTTTCTTAATACGTGTAGTAAAAATTCATTTATTTTGGACTAGACGCAGAGGTGGATCTACCTTGGCAGTAGAGGGTGCACGTACACCCGCTAGACTCGAGAAAAACTCTGTATTTATAGTTTGTATATCTGTATATATATTAGGGTGTTATGTTAAATATATGTTGTGCACCCCCGAAAATAATTGATTTGATTGGCAAGATGGTTGAGCATGCCAATTAAAGTCTTTTTTTATTGCGTGATGACTCGGATTCGAAGCGCAACAACAACATTTTTTTATTGCTCCTTTTTCCAAATACACTATTTGTTTGGAATTTTAAGTGCAAACACACACATACACACACACATATATATCAATTGATTAAAAAAATTTCCTACTTAGTAATCATTTATTTTACACTTTTTCTTTTTTCTTTTGTGTATTGTGGACATTGTTAACGTATTTTTCATTTTATTTCAAAATACAAGCTCCCCTCCAACTTCAAAATGTAGATATTCTCCCCATCTTGTACTGTAAATGTTTATTTCTTTTATCTTTTGATCATTGACGTATTATTTAAAAAATTAGTAATTTAAAGTTTGAGATAGACTTAAATCAAACGTTTTTCGTACAACCATCTAGCAAACAAATCTCTCGAATTTCATATTTTTCAAAAACATTTTATTATTATTTAAAATATAAAAGTGCATTGAATTCAAGTATGATGGATAACACACTTTTTTCATATTAAATCTAATTAATGATATTGAATAATATTAAAAGTTTGCTTATAAAATACTATAATTAATAAGTTTTCAAAGAACTGCATGTCGAACTTTGACACTATTAATTACTATGTTAAATATAAAGGTGCACCCGTCAAGTTCAAATCCTGGGTTCGCCTCTGACTAGACGAAGAACTTTTTGTGTCTATTTTTCACCTGTTGATGCCAAACTCTTGGCTATAAATTCCTGGGAGAAATTAATGTGTTAACATTGGACAACCTGGAAATAAATTGCTATTGTGTTTATTTTCTGATTTATTTTGCCTTAAATAAATGAAGATAACAGTTAAATATATGCATCCAAAGTCAATATTATTAAAGAAATAAATACCTATGCTTATTTGTCAAAATTCCTATTTTGTCATAATTCTATATTTTATCTATTGATGTTATACTTGTGAAGACTATTAAGAGTTGAAATAACTGATTAATAAATGAGTGTACTAATATTGGATTAATATAGAATGAATACCAGAATAATTATGTTGTAAGAAATACTTTATTCATATAATTAATTATCAGAAGTCTATTGATGTCTTTAATACTCCTTCCGTCTCATTTTAACTGTCGTTTTAGTTGTTTTCACGCCTATTAAATAAAACAATCTCTAGAAGGTATAAGGAGAATAATACCTATCGATCACGAGGTCTCAAGTTCAGTTCACAGCCTAGACAAACACTTGGTGATTAACCTTGATGGACAGAATTACCTGATGCATATTGTTGGTGGGATGTGACAGATATTCCGTTGAATTACCTGATGCATATTGTTGGTGAGAGGTGGAAGATATTCCGTAGAATTACCTGATGCATATTGCTAGTGGAAGCTGGCAAATATTCCTTAGAATTACCCGATGCATATTGCTGGTGGAAGCTGGAAGATATTCCGTAGAATTACCTGATGCATATTGCTGGTAGGAGGTGACAGACATTCCTTAGAATTACCATATGCATATTGCTGGTCGAAGCAGGCAGATATTCCGTAGAATTACCAGATGCATATTGCTGGTGGGAGGCAACAGATATTCCGTAGAATTACCTGATGCATAGTGCTGGTGGGAGGTGATAGATATTCCGTAGAATTACCTGATGCATATTGCTGGTGGGAGGTGACACCATAGAATTACCTGATGCATATTGCTGGTGGGAGGTGACACCATAGAATTACCTGATGCATATTGCTGGTGAGATGTGACAGATATTCCGTAGAATTACCTGATGCATATTGCTGGTGGAAGCTGACAGATATTCCATAGAATTACCTGATGCACACTGTTGATGGGATGTGATAGATATTCCGTAGAATTAGACGAGATGCATGCAAGCTGATCCAAAATGCATGGTTATAAAAAAAAAAGTCAAATTAATGTTGTGTTTTTTTCAAACTTAAGTTAATGTTGGAGTACTTGACAAGTTTAAAACTGGCCAACGCCAAACTAATACTATTAGGAAACAATGCCAGAAAATTTTGAAATTTGAAAATGACATGGATTATTAATTAGTGCTTACAAAGTAGATATATATGGGACCTGTGCCTTAAATATTGCGCAGCAATAATCTACTTGTGATATATGTTGATCAAACTTGTAAAAGTGTCATAGGTACGTGTCGAATCCTCTAAAAAAATTTATATATATTTAAAAGATTCGATATGGATGCAGTAATATTTTTAAAAAGTCTGAGCAATATTATAGCTTATAATAAGTGATATGATTTAATAATAATTGATCTTATTGATATTGAAGGGGTTACAGCTGTATATATAGAGAACTGAAGAATAACTAATTACAGAATAACCCAGATGTATTTAATAATTATATATGTAGTCTATTATCCCCCCGCAAGCTGATCAGCGGTAACGAGGGGCAGCTTGGAGCAGAGATACTGAAAAGGCTGTAACGGAAGAGGCTTGGTGAGAATATCAGCAAGCTGGTCAGTAGATGGGACATAGTGCGTGGCCATCGTTCCTGCAAGTACCTCATCGCGAACAAAGTGACAGTCGGACCCAACATGCTTCATAACACAAATAGTGGACTGATTGTCACAATAAATCTTTGGTTTCATCGAGGGAATGCCAAGTGCATCTGTAAGGTATCGTAACCACATGGCTTCAGCAACACCCGCAGCCATGGCACGATATTCTGCTTCTGTGGAGGAACGGGACACTCGCGTTTGCTTCTTGGTGCACCAGGAAATCAGATTCGGTCCCATCATAACAATATATCCAGTAGTGGACTTCCGATCATCTTTGTCGTTAGCCCAATCCGAATCAGAAAAAACAGATATATCAAACGAGCCCTTTCGAAATAAAATTCCACATTGAAGAGTACCTTTAAGATAGCGCAGAATGCGTTTCAAGGCCTGAAAGTGTTGTTCTGTGGGAGCATGCATTGATTGGGAGACTCGATTGACTGCATATTGGATGTCCGGACGAGTAACAGCAAGATAATGAAGTCCACCGACGAGGCTCCGATATAGTGTAGGATCGGCAAAGGGAGTATTCGGCCCTGGGGATTGGCGGACTGCCATGGGAGTGACCGCGGGTTTGCAGTCTGTCATTCCAGCTCGATTTAGAAGTTCAAGGGTATATTTTGTCTGATGCATCAATATGGTTCCCGATTTGCGGATGAGTTCGAGGCCAAGAAAGAACTCCAGAGGACCGAGGTCCTTAAGTTTGAAGTCACGATGCATAGCCTCAGTAATTTCAGTGATGAGTGATGACGAGCTGCCTGTAATAACAATATCATCCACATAGATAAGAATGATGACTGTCCCTCGAGAACAGTGAAGGGTGAAGAGGCTGTTGTCATGATGGTAGGTGCGAAAACCAAGACCCTGCAGAAAAGTAGAGAGGCGTGTGTACCAGGCACGTGGGGCCTGTTTCAGGCCATACAGTGATTTGCGAAGCTTGCAAACATAGTGAGGACGGTTGGGATTAACATATCCCGGTAGCTGAACCATATAGATGTCTTCCTCAAGATGACCATGAAGAAAGGCATTGCTGACGTCTAACTGATGAAGCGGCCAATCATAGTGAAGAGCAAGAGACAAGACCAGACGAATAGTCTGTTGCTTAACAACAGGGCTGAAGGTCTCCTTATAATCCACACCATACTCCTGATGATACCCTTTTGCAACCAGACGTGCTTTATAGCGAGAAAGAGATCCATCTGAATTTCGTTTGATGCGGAACACCCATTTGCACCCAATAGACTTTCGGTTACTAGGCAGAGGTACCAAATCCCATGTACGTTGTTCATTTAGAGCCTGAAATTCCTCATCCATAGCTTGGCACCAGAAACTATTTTTGGAGGCTTGGTTGTAGGTAGTAGGCTCAGTTATGGGATGTGCATCAAAGGGTATTTGAGTGTGGTAGACTTTGGGTTTGAAGGTACCGGCCTTGGCTCGGGTTGTCATAGGGTGAGTGTTGAGTGGAGGGTGATTAGGAAAGGGTGGTGGAGTTGTATGATGTGTGGACGAGGGTTGGGTGAGGCTGCCGTGGGAGCTGGGATGTGCAGCGGTGGATGGGGTGGCTGTATGTGTGTTAGGAGTATGATGTAGGGAAGTGGTGGGTTGTGTGGCAGTCGGCTGGGTGTTCGGGTGGGAGGTTTGGGGGTTCGGGTGGGTGGGTGGTTGGTTCGAGTGGCTAGGTGGTTGGTACGGGTGGGTAGTGGTGTAGTGGGGTACCGGGTTAGGTGCCGAGTGAGCCGGACCATGAGCGTGTGAAAAGGACGGAAATAATGGCACAATGCCAAGTGGATTGGGAGAGTATGGAGTAGAGGAAAGACTTGTGTAAGGAAATTGTTCCTCCACAAAACGAACATGACGGGAAACATATGTTTTCTGAGATACAGGATCGAAACATTTGTAACCTTTGATAGTGGGATGATAGCCTAGAAAGACACAAGGGGTGGACCGAGGTTGAAGTTTATGTTGAGTGTGTGGACGCAACCAGGGATAAACCAGACACCCAAACGGGCGGAGATGGATGTAGTCGGGTGGATGATTGTAGAGACGGGCATATGGAGTGGAGTTGGAGAGAGTGTGAGTGGGCATGCGATTTATGAGGTAGTTGGCAGTAGCAAGGGCATCAACCCAAAAGAAAACAGGTAAGGTGGAATCATGGAGGAGCGCAACAACTATTTCTATTAGGTGACGGTGTTTGCGCTCAGCAACGCCATTTTGTTCAGGGGTATATGGACATGAAGTGTGATGAAGATCCCCTAGACTTTGAAGAAAAACACCAAATGCATTGTTGACAAATTCTTTGTCATTGTCACTTCGAAAAATTTTGATTTTGGCATTAAATTGATTTTGAACCATGCGGTCAAAGTTGACAAAAACAGTATAAGCTTCAGATTTAAATTTCAGAGGATAAAGCCAAGTGAATTTATTGTAATCATCAACAAAACAGATATAATAACGAAAACCTTGAACAGAAGGAACTGAGGTTGGACCCCAAACATCAGAATGAATTAATTGAAATGGCGCAGTGGCCTTGTGTTCAGACAGTGAAAAAGGTAAACGACAAGATTTAGACACTGAACAGGACTCGCAATGTAATTTCTCTGAAAAATTAAAACCTAAGGAAGATAAAATGGATTTGGTGATGGCGGATGATGGGTGCCCAAGCCGGCGATGCCAGGTGGACGAGAGAATGGCTTGACTCACAACAGACGGAGACCTGGATGGAAGAGTGTATAGCCCATGCTCACAGCGGCCCGTGTACCGCACCCGGTTCGTGGTATTGTCCACTATCTGGAAATTGGTGTCATTAAAAATGAGGGTGCAGTTATTTTCTTTAGTAAAGCGATAAACAGATAAAAGATTAGATGTGAAGGAAGGGACGTGGTAAAGGGTTGAGAGATGAAATTTACCATTTGGGGTATAGACATACCCAGAGCCGGTGTTTGTGATGGGAAGGGATTGACCATTGCCTACTGTAATAGTTTCTGAGCCATGATACGGATGAGGAGCTTGAAGTTGTGAATAATCCGACGTCACATGGGTGTTAGCACCTGTGTCTAGATACCAATCGCCAGATTGAGCGTTTGTGGACGCATGCATCGCCCTTGATCCGCCGGACTGGCGATTTACATTCTGCGAGTCATCATAACGATACCAGCAATTAGCCGCAGAATGGCCCCGTTTAGCACAAATTTGGCACGTCGGAAGATCTCGTGTGGGCCCCCGCTGGTTTCCTCGTCCCTGTCCGCGGCCTGACTGGAAGCCGTCCCTCGGTGGAGGCCCGCCTCTGCCTTGCTGCCCGGCGTTCCGACGGTCACCGCCGCCGCTGCCTCGCCCTTGGTTACGGCGATCGTCACCGCGACCCCTGGCTAAGCCCCCGCTGCCAGCCGAGTAAAGAGCCGTGACGCCAGGGGTGGAACTGGCTTCTCCGAGCAGTAATTTGTGTTCCATGTCTAGATTCAATTCTTCTGCATTAAGCCATCCAGACAGTTGATTCAGAGTGATTTCGACAGGTGAGAGGCGAATATGCTGTTTGAGAGAGGAATAGCCAGACGGAAGACCACGTATCACGGCATTCACCACGTCTCGTTCAGGAATAATCTCGTTCACAGCATCTAGGTCAGACAGAATAGAGGCCACATCATCAAGGTATTGAGTCATCGTCTTCGTTCCCTTCCGAAGAGTATGCAATCTGTCACGCAACTGAAAAATATGGGCCGTGGACACAGAGTTGTACCTTGTGGCTAGTGCGTCCCAAAGTGAAGCCGATGTGAGAAAACCCCGGGCGTGTTTGTGCACAGAGGGGCTAATAACGGCGAGAAGACAGGCTCGGATCTGAGTGTCTACGATCATCCACGGAAGGTAGTCGGGATTTGGGAGCATGACGCCATCCTCCTCGGCTGTCTCGGGCGGCGGCTTCTCCGCACCGTCAATCCATCCGAGCAGCAAGTTGGCTGCGAGGGCGGTGCGGACGTTAAGTGCCCAGGCCGGGTAGTTGTTGTCAGATAATTTTTCGGGGATGAGATTGTGGAGATTCCTGAGCAGTAATTTTACTCCAGACGGTAAATTTGACAGAGGATCAACAACCTTGTCCATGGCGCCGACCTACGGCGGAGGAGGGAGGCCGTGCGGCGTGGTGTAGACGGTGGCGGCGGCGCACACACGTCGAAAAAAGAGGAGAGATTAGGGTTTGGGCGGAAGAAGAAACCCTAGCTTTGATACCATGATATGATTTAATAATAATTGATCTTATTGATATTGAAGGGGTTACAGCTGTATATATAGAGAACTGAAGAATAACTAATTACAGAATAACCCAGATGTATTTAATAATTATATATGCAGTCTATTAATAAGTTTCAACATTTATTCTGAGCAACATTATAGCTTATAATATGTAGATAGATTTTTATACCATGATATTGGAATATCAAATTATTCCTTAAAAACTAAAAGAGCAGTTCAGTGAGCTAAAACTTCCACTATGCGCGGGGTCTGATTCCATGCATATTGAATTATTATTTTCATAATCCTAAAAGTAAGGCAGAAGAAAATAAAAAGAGATAAGCATCCAGTACCCCTCGAATTATGGTTAAAGTTGCTACGACACACTCCAACTTTACAGGGGTCCTATTACCCCCGAACTCAATGTTAGCACATTTTTGTCACCCTTTTGTTCTGACATGGCGCATTTATTACATAAAATGGGGCCCACATCAAAGGTGTCGCGTCAGCTAAAAAAGTTGACAAAAGGTGTCACGTCAGCATAAAAGGGTGATAGAAATACACTAAAATTGAGTTCAGAAGAGTAATAGGACCTCCGTAAAGTTGGAATGTGTCGTAGCAAATTTGATCATAATTCAGCGGGATACTAGATGCTTTACTCAAACTCAAATAAAAATAACATTTCTTTTTAGACAAAGCCAAAAACCTAAGCTGCTATATGTATAATAGGTTACAATAATGTAACTTAATTACAATTTTATTTGTCAAATTTCCCAAAAAAATGCAAATACAACAAAAGCTTCAAGTCTTAATTAACAATTTTGGAAATGAAAATTTATGTTTAATAATCTCATTTTTTTTCCATTAAATAAGTTGTGGCAACTAGTTTATTTTCGAAAAATGTTGATGATATTGACAATGATGATGATCGTGGCGAAGAACTTCCTCCATATATATACAAATGGTGGAATTTATAGAATACGCGTATTGAGAGACGCTTCACCCTTTAAAGGTTGCGTCAATATGAAAACCCTAAAACTCATTGCATGCATGCAGTGTAAACGAAGAAACCCTAATCAACGTCCTCCATAATTGTAAATAATTGGGAAAGGTGATAATGCAAGTAAAAATTCTTGACGTAGATAATTTGTGATGAAAGAAACTTGTCGATAACAGATTTTTTTCTTTCAATACATCGTAACCCAACATACCATGGACAAAGTTCGTCATCTTTATCATTGTCATTATCATCGTCGATTTAATCAACACTTATATCGAAAGAAAGACATTTAAAAGAATTCCACAACCACAAGATTTGTCGTTGAAATTTTATTTGGACGACATGCAGTTGAATTTCTAAAGTTGTATTTATTCTCATAAAAATAAAAATCCCACGATTTAACTATATGATATAATAAAACTTAGCAATCAAAATAATTATTGTACTTAAAGCAACAGTACTGTAACTACTATACTATGGGGCGGGCGGGTGGGGGTAAGGGGGGAGGGATTTTAGTACAAAATATTATCAGTTTGACACATGCTGAACTTCAGAACTCTTTGACGGTCAAAAGGTACCTGCAGTCAAAGACGAATTCAAAATTTCAAGTTTATAAAATTGTATATAGATTTGTTAAGGTTGATATATACCAATTATTAACTTAATTCACAGTCATATATATATATATATATAGAAGTTTAGTAGATCTTTTAATTATATACAAAATCTGGACAAAAGTTGTTAGATTCACGTGATCCGTAATCAAACCTATAGTAAGATTTTAAATCTCTAAGACCTAGACCGCAAAATATTTTGTCAAGTAGTCGTGGACCTAGAGAGGTGAACCGAAATTCATCTAAACCTCTTTTGTCAGAAAGTCACATAATACAAATAAAAATAAATTATTTTGAACATATATATATATAATAAATGATGATGCACTTGTTGGTGAAAATAGTGTCTTCGCCACTATTGTCGAGAATAAAGCTGTTCCAACTCACAAGGTTGAAGGACTTATTTTCCTTGTTGTAATTCCATTAGAAGTCCCTACAAAGTTTGTCGAATTTCAAATGTACGATTAAAAAATTCACTTCTTCATGAACAACAATAATATATATATACGGTGTATGTATAACAAAGGAGATTGTTATAAACCAAACGTGAGAGCTAAGGGTGTCTAACAGGGCGGGCCGGGCCAACCCGGAACCGGCCCTCCCATTTTACCGGGGTTACGGGCCGATTACGGGCCGAGTTTGGCATTAACCGGGCCGGGCCAAACAGCAAAAAAATTAAAACTCACCCGAACCCGGCCCACTTAACCCAATCCGGTCAAACCCACCAAAACCCGATCAAACCCGGTTAAAAACCGGTCAAACCCGTTTAAAAAATAAATAAAAAATCCAATATACACTATATACACTCCAATATACAATATATATTTTTAAAAAAATATATAAAGTATAAACAATTACACATATATACGTACCATTCAATATATAATTATATATGACTATACGTACTACTTTAAATAAAACATATGCTATAATAGTATAATATATATATATATATATACACTACAATATATATATATATATATACTAATTTATAAAACATATACACATGTATACGTTAAATATATACTAATTTAGAAGATATATACACATATATATGCACCATTCAATATGTATGTACTACTTTAAATAAAATATATACTACAGTATAGTGATATACATATATATATATACAACAATATGTATATATATGTAGTTACATACTAATTTATAAAACATATACACTTGTATACTTTAAAGATATACGTCTATAGAAGATATATACACATATATACGCACCATTCAATATATATGTACTACTTTAAAAAAAGTATATACTACAATATATATACTAATTTATAAAACATAAAGTAATGTATACGTTAAATATACATGTCTATAGAAGATCTATTCACATATATATACTCTATTCTATGTATATGTAATACTTTAAATGAGATATATGCAATATATATACATTACAATATATATTTGTATAGTTATATACTAATTTATAAAATATATACACATGTATACGTTAAATATACACGTCTATAGAAGATCCATTCACATATATACACTCTATTCTATGTATATGTAATACTTTAAATGAAATATAGTATAATGTATATACATTACAATATATATTTGTATAGTTATATAGTAATTTATAAAACATATACACAGATATACATTAAATATACACTTCTATAGAAGATATATACACGTGTATACGCACCATTAAATGTATATATACTACTACTTATAAAATATACTATATTATATATACATTACAATATGTATAGATATACTTATATACTAATTTATAAAACATATACACATGTATACGTTAAATATACACTTCTATAGAAGATATATGCACAAATATACAAAACATATGCTACTTAATATAATAAATTAATAATATTTGGTAGTAAATTACTAATATATTAGAAGTAAGTTTTTAATTTAAAGTAGAAAACTAGAAATTCAATTTAAAATTTCAAATCATTAAATGAAAAAAAAACTTAAAAAACAATGACTAAGGAGTGAATGAATTTGGGGAATTTTATTGATTGCAAAATGATCCAAAATTTATAATTTACATGAATGAAAAATCTATAAATTATGCATCATTTTTTCCAACTCATTCATGTTAATATTAATGGGAACTTGCATAGGATAATCGAAGTCAACGGGGGCAAAACCATGCATTGGACTTGATTCTGTTGAGTTCTCCCGTGAAGTCATAATTTCTTCAAGTTTCAGCTCGTCGCTCGGCTCCGGTTCCATTCCTTGGTTTCTTCTTTCCGCTCTAATCCAATATCTGAGGCAAACTAGAACATTCATTGCATTGCTTCCCAATGAGTGTCGGTTGTCTCCAAGCTGCTGTCGTCCCTGACTGAAGGCGCTCTCTGATGTAACGGTTAACATTGGAACATTCAAGATATCTCTAGCTAATCTTGAAAGCAGAGGATATTGTGATTCATTATTCCTCCAACAATCCAGCGTGTTGATCCGTCGTCTGCGATCCTCTGGTGTCGTCCGAAGATAATATTTCAGCTCTTCCCGATAAGTTGATGTGTAAGTTCTCTCATCAACACTGTTCCAACAATTTAAATCATAAAACGAATCAGAAAAAACACTATGTGCCGGCCTTTTAGAAGATGATGGTTCCTCGGGAGGATGAGGAGCGACAGTTGGAGTGATATTTGTAGGTACGGCTGAATCAAATAAATCAGCATAGTGATTATATAATTTTTCTATATAATCCTTTGCATCAGTCGTAGCCGTCCACAAATCAGGCTGTACTTGTTCAGAATCATGGTTAGTATTTATTTCTATGTTAGTATAAATAAGAGTACTAAAGTGACATATATGGTTATATTTCATGCACGGATTTAGCATAGCACCAACCAAGTAAATAGGAGGAGTCGGGAAAAAATATTTTTTAAATTTCGTAAACATGGCGCCAACAACTTCTTTATAACCTTCTTTATTTTTATATTGTTGGAGTAAACCAGAAATATCGGCTATATATGCCAAAATATTACAAACAGTAGGATAGTAAGCACCGAAAAATTCAACCGTAGCTACATCAAATTTTTCTAAAAACTTAACAAGATCATTAATTACAACCCAATCAGAATTATGTAGCATGCAATCAGCAGAATCAGCAAATGAACCGCAATGTTGGTTAAAAGCTAGTGTAATAGGAATTCTATATTTATAACAAGTTTTTAAAAATTCATACGTAGAATTCCATCTAGTATCAATTTCCTCAAGCATCAAAATCGGTGTAAGTCCATTTTCTTGACATTTAAGTTTAAATTCTCTAATTCTCGATCTACGATTATTTCCTTGAATAAAACCAACGGCAAGACGAATTTTTTCAATATAAAGCTCAAAAAAGTCAAGACCATCTTTTACAATTAAATTATATATATGACATGCACACTTAATATGAAAAATTTCAGGCAAAGGCGGAGATAGCGTAGATTTTATTTTTGTTATAGCAGTCTTGTTCTTAGAAGCATTATCAAAAGCAATACATAAAATTTTATTTTCTATACCATAATATCCGACAATTTTAACAATAGAATCAGCAATAAATTGTCCAGTATGTTTACGATCTTCATCATATAAAAAAGCAAGAATACGTTTTTGCATCACGAAATTACTATCCATCCAATGACAAGTAACGGTTAAATAATCATTTTTATTTACAGCACGATCAAGATCAGAAGTTAGGGACAATCTACATTGAATATTTTTTAACAATGTTGATAAGTAAAAATAATATTGTGAATGGAGTCTAAAAATATCAGACCGACAAGTAGTTCTAGGAATACCATTAAACATAGGATTATAAATTGCTTGTACATAACGAATAAAAGCATCAGAAGAAGGAAAACTAAAAGGCAAACAACTCACAGCTACCATTTTAGCTATTTCTTCCCTGTCCCTCAATTTATTATACTTTTTCGCTACTTGACCAGTTGTTGGGTCCATTCTAGTTTGCGTTGACCCACCAACATCCCCACCACCTTTTGCAATATTTAACTCTCTTTTGTGATCTTCAGCTATATGTCTCATTAACGTACCTGTGCCCCCTTGCTTGCCTCCACTTCTATGCTTATATATTTGTTGACAAATATTGCACTGCACCTCAATATCTGATATACGTTCAAGAAATTACCGTGCAATACTAGTTCTTTTACGAGGTTTTGGGGCACTGGGAGGACGGGAAGGGAGATTAACTGATTCAGATCTAACGTTAGCAACTCCTGCTGCGGGCGTTTCAGCAATATTTTTATTATCTTCGTTTAAATTAACTGCATCTACTTCATTTTCTTCTTCTATACCGTAATTTTCCTGAGCTTCTACATAATTCATATCGTGAGCACCTACACCTATTTCTTCCTCAAAAGGTGTACCAAGCGGTACCGGAGGCGAAGGCACACGGGTATATCTATTACTTGAACTACCTCTACCGCTAGTAATTCACTTTTTACTACCACTACCGCTTCCGGGACAAAAAATTTTAACACCTGTAGCAGCGAGGTTTTTTAATTTATCCATAATATAAATTAAATTAAACTAAAAATATTCAAAATACACAAATATAATAAAATTAAATATTAAACAATTAATACAATAAATAAAAATTAAACGTAAGAGATGGAATGACAATACCAAATTTTGGAAGTATCCGAAGATTGCGACTTTAGAAACTTCCGCTCGTACTTTGTAAACGAAAAATTAAAAAATTAAAGTGAACACTTTAAGAAATTAAATATATTGAATATTAGAGAATTGAGAATTGAGATTTGAGAGAGAATGAGATTTGAGAGAGTGAAAAATTATGTGAAAAATAATTTGAAGTTGTAGGGTATTTATAGATTTTTTTTGGGGATTAAAAAATATTTTTTAAAGATTTTTTTTATTATTAAATGGGCCCAATCTAGCCGTTTGGACCCAAAAACGGCTATATAGTCGTTGGGCCAACGGCTACTTTGGCCCAAAATCCAAAATTTTTAATTTTTATTTTATTTTCTTTTCCGAGCCGGGCCGGTTAACCGGCGGGCTTGGCCCGAGCCTGGTTAATCGGGCCCATTTTAACAAAAAAAATGGCTTGGAACCCTAAAGCCCTAGGGCTTACCGGGCCGGGTCAAACCGGGCCGGGTTAGTTAATCGGGCCGGGTCGGCCCGACCCGTTTGACACCCTTAGTAAGAGCCCAACTTAAAAGACTAGTTTAACCCTTAGCATTTCTCTATTTTTCCAATGGGGGACAATTGATTCATAACAATCGCCCCCGCTTGAGAACCAACGACCTCGTTGGTCACGACTGGCACCCCTCTTAGGTCCAGGCCACCACTCCTGGCGCATGCCACCACTATGAGTCATGGCTCCACACGTGGATCGATCCTCATTGGTCACGGTTATCCCCAGTTGGTCACGGCTGGCAACCTTCTTAGGTCCAGGCCACCACTACTGGCACTGACACACAGGCCACCACTCCGAGTCGTGGCTCCGCGCGTGGATCGATCCTCGTTGGTCACGGCTATGCCCAGTTGATCACGGTTGGCATCCCTCTTGGGTCCAGGCCACCACTTCTAGTGCGCAGGCCCAACGCGTGGACTCTCAATGAGAGCACCAATGTTATAAACCAAACGGGAGAGCCCAACTCAAAAGACTAGTCTAATAGGCGGGAGAACCCATTTGACTTATAATCTCCTCAGCATTTCTCTATTTTTCTAATGTGGGACAATTGGTTCATAACAGAGATAAAAATCTTACACTCAAACCCGGCAGCTCAGGGACATGTAATCTCTCCTGGAGTATATTTTTCGATATAATACTTTCCCAAACAATTCTAACTCCCAAATTTAAAATGGAAAACCATCTGAAAAAACACTTTACAGTGGTTTTCGTGTTTCATCGATGCAAAAATGAGTATGTACTAAGAAACGCTTCACCCTTAAAAGGTTACATAGCTATGAAAACCCTAAAACTCACAAAGTGCAGTGAGCACGAAGAAACCCTAATGGACGTACGTCAGTTGGTCTATCCCAAGAATTTGAAGATTCATCGCAAGAAACTCAAGTTATTAGAGACGAAGCCCTAATGAACGCAGTTGGTCTATCCCAAGAATTTGAAGATTCGTCGCAAAAAACTAAAGTTATTAGAGACGAAACCTTAATGAACGTCAGTTGGTCTATCCAAAGAATTTAAAGATTCGTCACAATAAACCCAAGTCATTAGAAACGAAACCCTAATGAACACCAGTTGGTCTATCCCAAGAATTTGAATATTCGTCACAAGAAACTCAAGTTATTTGAGACGAAACCTTAATGAACGCCAGTTGGTCTATCCCAAGAATTTGAAGATTCGTCCCAAGAAACTCAAGTTATTCGAGATGAAACCCTAATGAATGTCAGTTGGTCTATCTTAAGAATTTGAAGATTCGTCACAAGAAATTAAAGTCATTAGAGACGAAACCTTAATGAATGCCAATTGGTCTATCCTAAGAATTTGAAGATTCATCACAAAAAACTCAAGTCATTAAAGACGAAACCCTAATGAACGCTAGTTAGTCTATCCCAAGAATTTGAAGATTCATCACAAGAAACTCTAGTTATTAAAGACGACACCTTAATGAACGCCAGTTGGTCTATCCCAAGAATTTGAAGATTCGTCGAAAGAACTCAAGTTATTAGAGACGAAACCTTAATGAACGCCAGTTGGTATATCCCAAGAATTTGAAGATTTGTCACAAGAAACTCAAGTTATTCGAGACGAAACCCTAATGAACGTCAATTGGTCTATCCCAAGAATTTGAAGATTCATCACAAGAAACTCAAGTTATTCGAGATGAAACCTTAATGAACGTCAGTTGGTTTATCCCAAGAATTTAAAGATTCGTCTTAAGAAACTCAAGTCATTAGAGACGAAACCCTATTGAACGCTAGTTGGTCTATCCCAACAATTTGAAGATTCGTCACAAGAAACTCAAGTCATTAAAGACGAAACCCTAATGAACGTCAGTTGGTCTATCCAAAGAATTTGAAGATTCGTCCCAAGAAACTCAAGTTATTAGAGACGAAACCTTAATGAACGCTAGTTGGTCTATCCTAAGAATTTGAAGATTCGTCACAAGAAACTCAAGTTATTAGAGACGAAACCTTAATGAACGCCAGTTGGTCTATCCCAAGAATTTGAAGATTCGTCACAAGAAACTGAAGTTATTCGAGACAAAACCTTAATGAACGCCAGTTGGTCTATCATAAGAATTTGAAGATTCATCCCAAGAAACTCAACTTATTTAAGACAAAACCCTAATGAACGCCAGTTGGTCTATCTCAAGTATTTGAAGATTCATCACAAGAAACTCAAGTCGTTAGAGAAAAAACCCTAATGAATGTCAGTTGGTCTATCCTAAGAATTTGAAGATTCGTCACAAAAAACTCAAGTCATTAAAGACGAAACCCTAATGAATGTCAGTTGGTCTATCCCAAGAATTTGAAGAATAAGAAACTCTAGTTTTTAGAGACGAAACCTTAATGAATGCCAATTGGTCTATCCCAAGAATTTGAAGATTCGTCACAAGAAACTCAAGTTATTCGAAACGAAACCCTAATGAATGCCAGTTGGTCTATCCCAAGAATTTGAAGATTCGTCCCAAGAAACTCAATTCATTAGAGACGAAACCCTAATGAACGTAAGTTGGTCTATCCCAAGAATTTGAAGATTCGTCACAAGAAACTCAAATTATTAAAGACGAAACCTTAATGAACGCCTGTTGGTCTATCCCAAGAATTTGAAGATTCATCATAAGAAACTCAAGCTATTAGAGACGAAATCTTAATGAACGCCAGTTGGTCTATCCCAAGAATTTTAAGATTCGTCGAAAGAAACTCAAGTTATTCGAGACGAAACCCTAATGAACGTCAGTTGGTCTATCCCAAGAATTTGACAATTCGTCCCAAGAAACTCATGTTATTCGAGATGAAACCCTAATGAATGCCAGCTGGTTTATCCCAAGAATTTGAAGATTCGTCACAAGAAACTCAAGTTATTCGAGGTGAAACCCTAATGAACGTCAGTTGATCTATCCCAAGAATTTGAAGATTCATCACAAGAAACTCAAGTTATTAGAAACGAAAATCTAATGAACGCCAGTTGGTCTATCCTAAGAATTTGAAGATTCGTTCCAAGAAACTCAAGTCATTCGAGACGAAACCCTAATGAACGTCAGTTGGTCTATCCTAATAATTTGAAGATTCGTCCCAAGAAACTCAAGTTATTCGAGGTGAAACCCTAATGAACGTCGGTTGGTCTATCCCAAGAATTTGAAGATTCCTAACAAGAGAAACTCAAGTTATTAGAGATTCATCATATGCATGTATCGAAATTTTACTTTTTTTGTGAAATATAGTTAAGCTGGTGTTGCGAGATTTTTATGTTCATTTTAAAGTATCACGTAAATTCTTTGTTCAAATCTTCAAGTCAACCTCGAGTTTCGTATACTTTCCACTTGTCGTTAACAACACTATTAAAGTGCTTAAAAGTTATTTCGACACACTAGCATTTCTCTCAAAACGTAAAGAAAAATTGTAAATCAAAGTATTCTTATTACTCCTATGTAATGGTGTTAAGTGGGTCGGGACGGGTCAACCCAAAACCGGCCCGTGGTTGTTAACCGGGTTGGTGGGCCAGGCCAGTTTGGGGTTAAGTGGGTCGGGTCGGGTCCGGGTTCAACCGTAAAAAATTTAAAAACAGCCCTGACCCGGCCCACTTAAACCAACCCGATCAAACCCACCTAAACCCGGTTAAAAAATCGGTCAAACCCGTTTTGAAAAAAAAATCCAATATACACTATGTACACTACAATTATATACACTCCAATATACACTATATATTTTTTAATAAATATATACACAATTACACATATATACGTACCATTCAATATATACGACTATACGTACTACTTTGAATAAAATATATACTACAATAGTACAATATATATATACACTACAACATATATATATATACAGTTATATACTAATTTATAAAACATATACACATTTATACGTTAAATATATACATTTATAGAATATATATACACATATATACGCACCTTTCAATATATATGTGCTACTTTAACTAAAACATATACTACAATATATATATATATATATAGTTATATACTAATTTATAAAAATTATACACATGTATACGTTAAATATATACTACTTTAGAAGATATATACACATATATACGCACCATTCAATATATTATATATATACTACTTTAAATAAAACATATACTACAATATATATATATATATAGTTATATACTAATTTATAAAACATATACACATGTATACGTTAAATATATACGTCTATAGAAGATATATACACATATATACACACCATTCAATATATATGCACTACTTTAATTAAAACATATACTGCAATATATATCTATCTATCTATCTATCTATATATATAGTAGTATACTAATTTATAAAGCATATACACATGTATACATTAAATATATTCGTCTATAGAAGATATATACACATATATACGTACCATTCAATATATATGTACTACTTTAAATAAAACATATACTACAATATATATATACTACAACTCTACAATATATATATATATATATATATATATATATATATAGTTATGTACTAATTTATAAAACATATACACATGTATAGTATACATTGTATATGTCAAATATATATGTCTATAGAAGATATATACACATATATACACACCATTCAATATATATGCACTACTTTAATTAAAACATATACTACAATATATATAGTAGTATACTAATTTATAAAATATATACACATGTATACATTAAATATATTCGTCTATAGAAGATATATATACATATATATGTACCATTCAATATATATATACTACTTTAAATAAAACATATACTACAATATATATATACTACAACTCTACAATATATATATATATATATATATATATATATAGTTATGTACTAATTTATAAAACATATACACATGTATAGTATACGTTGTATATGTTAAATATATACGTCTATAGAAGATATATACACATATATACGCACCATTCAATATATATGTACCACTTTAAGTAAAACATATACTACAATATATATACATTGCCATATATATATATATATAGTTATATACTAATTTATACAACATTTACACATGTATACGTTAAATATACACGTCTATAGAAGATATATATACAAATATACGCACCATTCAATATATATGTACTACTTTAAGTAAAACATATACTACAATATGTATATATACTACAGTATATATATAGTTATATATTAATTTATATAACATATACAAATGTATGCGTTAAATATATACGTCTATAGAAGATATATACACATATATACTGCAATATATATAGTTATATACTAAATTATAAAACATATACACATGTATACATTAAATATACACGTCTATAGAAGATACATACACAAATAAACGCACCATTCATTATATATGTACCACTTTAAGTAAAACATATACTACAATATGTATATATACTACAGTATATATATAGTTATATATTAATTTATATAACATATACAAATGTATACATTAAATATATACGTCTATAGAAGATATATACACATATATACTGCAATATATATAGTTATATACTAAATTATAAAACATATACACATGTATACGTTAAATATACACGTCTATAGAAGATACATACACAAATAAACGCACCATTCATTATATATGTACTACTTTAAGTAAAACATATACTACAATATATGTATATACTACAATATATATATATATATATATATATATATATATATATATATATATATATATATATATATATATAATTATATACTAATTTATAAAACATATACACATGTATACATTAAGTATACACATGTATAGAAGATATATACACAAATATACGCACCATTCAATATATATGTACTACCTTAAGTAAAACATATACTACAATATATGTATATACTACAATATATATAGTTATAAACTGATTTATAAAACATATACATATGTATACATTAAATTTACACGTCTATAGAAGATATATACACAAATATACGCACCATTCAATATATATGTACTACTTTAAGTAAAACATATACTACAATTTATGTATATACTACAATATATATATAGTTATATACTAATTTATAAAATATATACACATGTACACATTAAATATACACGTCTCTAGAAGATATATACATAAATATATGCACCATTCAATATATATGTACTAATTTAAGTAAAACATATACTACGATATATGTACATACTACAATATCATATAATTATATACTAATTTAATAAACATATACACATGTATACATTAAATATATACGTTTACAGAAGATATATACACATTTATACTACAATATATATAGTTATGTACTAATTTATAAAACATATACACATGTATACATTAAATATACACATCTATAGAAGATATATACACAAATATACGCATCGTTCAATATATATGTACTACTTTAAGTAAAACATATACTACAATATATATATAGTTATATATTAGTTTATAAAACATATATACATGTATAGGTTAAATATATACGTCTATAGAAGATATATACACATATATACGTATCATTCAATATATATATATACTACTTTAAATAAAATATACTACAATATATATATACTTCAATATATAATTACATATATAGTTATATATTAATTTATAAAATATATATACATGTATGCGCTAAATATATACATCTATAGAAGATATATATACACATATATAAATTAATAATACTTGATAGTGAATTAATAATATATTAAAACTATGTTATAATTAAATCCATTTTTTCAAAAAAATTATCCGGGCCTGGCTAGATCGGTTAACCGGAGGGCCCTAATTGGGCTTGGTCCAGGCCAAGTTAACCTGGCCCAAATCAATAAAAAATCTGACCCAAAACCCGGTACCCTAAAACCCTAGGGCTTATCGAAACGGGTCAAATTGTGACGATTTTTGTAAGTGGGCTGGGCTGGGCCGGGACCGGTCCGTTTGACAGGTTTACTCCTATGTAGACGTTGAGCAAATTTTATTTTGGACTGGAAGCCTAGAAAACCTCTCCTCAATAAAATTAAAATTGTAAAACAAGTCCTACAATTAAGAATTAATTTTAAAAAACACATATATCAATTAAAAAAAAAGTTAGGTATTTTTGTATTACTAATTGTTATTTTTATTACTATTTATGGGAAAAAGGCTCAAAATATATCTAAATTTTGGCGAAATTTATAGTAACAGGTCTGAACTTTGCGGGAGTCCTATGACTCCAGTCGACTATTTGTTACCGTATTTTTGTGGCATATATTTATCTAGGTGGACCACTGCGTGAATTCACGCATACTGAGCACGTAAGAGTTTAAAGTGGTCCAACTGGATAAATATATACCTCATAAATACAGTAATAAATAGTCGAGTGGGGTCATAGGAACCCCACAAAGTTGAGGCGTATTACAACAAATTTTATCGAAGTTTAGGTATATTTCTGACTCTTTTTCTTACTATTTACTATTTCTTATACTTTTATTGCTACTTCAAAAAGTATTCGGACTATTTTTCTCTTTAAACGAGTATCTATCGAACAACTCTCTACCTTTGAGATAAATATAAAGTGTCGTACATGCTATCCTCGTTTGACCCCACTTGATGAAATTATATTGATACGTCGTTGTCGAAATAATAATAAATAGAAAAAAAAAAGTACATTGGAGCATAGTGGGGACCATTAATTTTTTTTTCTGGTGGATCAAAATTTTGAGCAAAAATTACCCATTTTATTCCAATAATACCCTTCTCTACGAAATATATATTTTGAATAAATATTTTTATTTTCTTAAATATTTTCTATTTCCCCCAAAACCAAACCCTAGAACACAAATAAAATTTTTACTCAAATCCGAAAAATTCGTTCAATTCCTGTAAGGGAATTATCCAATTTCCGATCAGCAACTTAATAAGTTGAATAATTGTTTCAATTTTGGAAAAAAGGTTCGTTTTTTGATCCATTTTTTGAATTTTATTAATTGTATTTAATTTTCATTTTAATCGTCGATTTTTTTGTGGATTTTTTGATTGTTTGTTGACATTAATTTATTGGATTTTGATTATTTTTTTCAGATTTTTTTGATTTTTTTGTTAATTTGTTTTCAGTTTTTGTGTATTTTACTCAGTGCTTAAGCAAGTCTCTTTTAATCTATAATTTTATTTTAGTGATTAAAAGAAATGATTTTTGTTATAATTTTATGAATTTTATTTAGGTAGTTTTAGCAATGTTCTTGAAATGCTTTTGAAAGATCCTGTTTTGTATGTATTTGTGAGTATGTATGTGAAAGATCCTGTTTATTGTTGTGTAGCGCTTTCCATTTCGATTAGTTTGTGTTGTGATTGCCCCATATTTGTGTCCTTTATTTTTGTTAGATTGTTTGGCAGGTACTAGTTAAGCCGAGGGTCTATCGGAAGTAGCCTCTCTACTTCTCTGCGAGGTAGATGTAAGGTCTTTGTACATCCTTGATTCTACCCTTCCGAGGCCCCACTTGTGGGATTACACTGAGATGTTGTAGCCTATTCTTTTTTTTTTTTTGTGCGTGTATGTGTGATCGTCTAGTCCATTTTGTGGTTCGAATGAGCATTGATGAGCGGAAGTTCTTTATAGATAATCATACTTTTGTGTAAGAAATCCATTTTGTGGGGTTTTCTCGAATTTTATATATATCGATATTTGTTGCTCAGACTCTTCAAAAATGTCGATGGGTGTGTGCTGTATTCCTGAAAAGTGGTGTTTTTTCTGAAGAATCGTATAAAAATAGTGTTTCGCAAAGTTTCATTTCTCAATTGAATCAGTTAACTTTTAATTCCATGAACTTTTTGGGTCTTGATGTAAAACTTTTGTCTTTTCATGTATATCTTGAGATTACTTATGATAATATGCTTTCCGTTCTTGATACAATATAGCTCCACGTTTAGTCCAAAGGCACAGTTTCGAATTACCAAGTTTTGGTTTGAAGTTTTGATATTGTTATGGCTATCTATTACCAAGTCTTATGTTGTAGTTATATTATGCTTTTGAAATAACCAGGTTATCAGGTTTGAGCTGAGTTGCAAATCATGAGATTTAGAAGGGGAAGCAAAGTGGAGGTAATAAACATGAGGCAGTCACCTGCATCATGGCGTCGTGCAGAGATTCTCTCTGATGATGGGCATATGTACACTGTAAGGTATGATGATTATCCTGGCACGGAAAGCAGGGGGAGGATTGAGAGGGTGTCAAGAAAGAATATCAGATCTTCTGCACCACGTGTGGACGGTTTGGAAAATCAGGAAATTGGTCAAGTTATGGAGGTATTTGACGAATCTTCTTGGAAGACTGCTACAATTGTGAAGGTTCTGGATAGAGACTACTATTTCGTACGCCTGACTGGATGCCTGAAGGAACTTTGTGTGCACAGATCAAACATTAGAGTGGTACAATGTTGGCAAGATGAGGAACGGGACTTTATAAAGAAGGTGAGTTTGTAGTCTCCCTCCCTCTCCATCTTCTTTATTGCATTGTGTCTAATAGAATTTCCCATTTATATTTGGCCTTTTCTCGTTTTATTTTGAGGATTTTCCCTATTCTATTTTGAGTTCCACTTATCCTTTTAATTATTCATTCATTTTTTTTTTGGTTCTTTTTCATAGTTATCTTTCAGCTTTTGTCTGAGTTGTTTAGTTTGTGTTTGTTGACTTTATGTTTGTTTCTTCTTATAGGGATCTGGACTGTGTAGGAGACCTGGCCAACTATCAGCTTTAAAACCTTCTAAAAAGGTGAGCAAGATCCTGTCTTTTAGCGCAAGGAATAGATTTCATGTTGGGGGTGATCATTTAGCTGCTCAGGGGTGCACTGAGTTGCGGAAGTCTAATGTTAGCTCTTCGTTGTTGCTGAATAGGACATCCCAAGTTGCCTACTCTAAAAATGAAACCTTTAGAAACATTCAGGATTTAGAGGCAACTGGTAGAGCTTTTAAGAGACGGAGAGTAGGGCCAACTGCCTTAAAGGGACAGGTCAATGTTAGTGCCAAGTGCAAAGAAAATTTAATGGATGAGAATTATGTACGTGGTTCATTGAACGATGTATCTGATGGATATTGTGCATTGGAGAAAACCAAAAGAAGTGGCTCCGTTGGCCATTTCCTTATCAGAAGTAAAGAAACTAGTGACTCTCATAGTGATGCCTGTTCGGTTGGTAGTTGTAGTGTCAATGATAAATTTTCCAACGTATTTCCAGAAGAAGATTATTGTCAAGGAACTGAGCTTCTTTGCAGTGATGCAGAGTCTTTTCAAGATTCTGCAGACAAGGAGGAAAGACACTCTCTTTCTTCACCAGCAAAAATAGCAGCAAGTATTCATAGTATGGAGTTACATGCTTATCGGTGCACTTTGGAGGCATTGTATGCGTCCGGCCCCTTGAGTTGGGACCAAGAAGCATTGTTAACTAATCTTCGCATCTCGCTCCATATTTCAAATGATGAACATTTAGCAGAACTGAAGACATTAATTTCCGCTGGACCTGGTACTCATGTTAGTTGATTTTTATTTCTACCTTTCACCTCTCTTTTCAATGGTTGGATTCTCGTCCACGTTTTGCCTTGGATGACATTGTAACAAGCATGAGAATAGGTGTTTTGTTGATATTTTTGACTTTGTTGTTTACCTCCATCGCTGTAGACAGTTGAGCAATTGTAACTATGTTATCATGCATTATATTCTTGGAAAGAAATAAACTTCTATTTTCTTTTAAATGTGTTTTGTTGTGAACCTTGTAAAAGAGTGTGAACAATCATATTGTATTATTCATGAAGAACCTCTGATATTTTATAATCATTAAAGCTGATCGCAACATTTTTCGCGATGTAATTGTCAATACTCGTCCTTGTATGGAGATGTCAACTGTAGTGATATGACAAAAAAAAAAAGACCAGCTGTTCAAGGGGCTGAAAGGCGGAATTAAAGTATTTAAGCCTAGTCATTATCCAGTGTCAGATATCTTCCTCAAGTAGTTTCTTTTTTTTTTTTTGGCTGTGTAAAATCAAAGCATGCAGTGAGGACATTTAAATTTTAGATTGTAAGTACCTTATGATGATGTGATAATCGTCAGTATGATGTAAACTAAGTTTACTACTTCAGCAGATGCTATCTCAAATATAGACTTTGTGCTTAATGTTTCATAATGTCGTTATGTTATGGATTTCAATCACCAATTTCTGTGGTGTTTTTGTTGGGAGCATATTCAGGTTTTTTTTTTCAAAGCGTTTTATTCATATACATGTGAATTTTTCCAGGGCAACAGTTGGATGTATACATCCTTTGCCTCCGAAAAGTCAAAAGATGATGCTTGCATTTGCAGCACCTCTCCTGGCGTTATAGGGAGGATTCCTACAACAACTGTCCCACAGATAAGACAATTCATGGCTTTTGTTGTTATTACGATAAAGCTTCATGATTTGTTTTGTCTGGATAACTTCGATATTTGCATGTTTTGGCTGAAAAGTAAATCAATTCCATGCAACTATTTGCGTCGAAGGTCTTATAATATGCTATATCTATGTTTATGGATCCTCTGATTGCATATTGTACTACTTGGCTCCAGAATATTGTGGAAGACTGACTTCCTATACATACTGATAAGAATTGTAGGATTTTCTTTTTTATCTACGTAGCAGGAGATGAAATCTACATATAATTGGAGATCTGGAAATAATGCAGTTTACAAAATCTCAAGGTGTTGTAGATGAAGTGTAAATCAAAGGAACTAAATATCAAAATGTGTAATCAAATTATTGGATTGTCTCTCTTAGATGTTTGAGGAGGTCGTCACTTGACTGCCTCACAAGTCTCTCTCTCTCTTTCCTCTCTCCTCTCTTACTGCCTCACCCCTTCTCCGACGAACCAGCACCGCCACGCTGCCCGTAAGTCGCACCACTGCGCCGCTGCCTCCCTCTTTCTCTCCTCCCTCCGTCGCCGCCATCGCCGGTGAAACCCCATCAACTCCGTGCCTCCACCATCCACGAGCACGCCATCCAGAAGCCGCCGATGCTGTTGCATCTCCACCAAATCCGACCCGCTGCTGACCCTTTTTTTCACCAGACCAGCGAAGCCATCCAAACCTGCCACCACCGCCGCCAACAAAAGCGCCGCTGCCACTGTGCATTTTCTGCTTCATCTATTTTTGGTAAACTCCATTGTGATACTCGGATTCGGCGAACTGGTTAGACGGTTCGACTGGTTCGACGGACGTCGGTGATGAAGGCGGCGGAGCCAGAAAATCCAGGTGGGGGTCTCTACCGGATATTGCAACTATTGTCCAGATTTGAGCCGACGACTTTCCGGCGACCCAATTTGCCGGGTTCCAGCACAACAAGCAAGAGCAGATTACATGATATACGTATTTCGGTGACTTCTAACCCTTGAACTTTATTTTATCGCGCGATTTTTCGATATTTTCGTTGCCTGTAATTTGCGTGGGATTTCCTATCTGTTATTTGGATTTCTAGTAGTTGTTGTCTTAAAATTTGGATATAGTGTGTGCTTTGAGGGTGTCTTTATTGTCTTGCTATTTTTGAACCTCTTATGTTGCTTCATATTATTTATCGTACTATCTCCTGTATCTTGACTTGCGTGTCTGCTGTAGTATATTCATGACTTGCACCGCTCCTTATTATTTGTTTGGCTGTCCTTGGTGCCAGGCCATTAGTGTGCTCTATTTTTCTTACTGTTAGTTTTGTCCTTACCTTAGTTTTATTTTTTTCTACCTATTTGAGTTTAGTTTTGTTTCTTGATTATTTCTTCTAATTTGTGTGAGCCTTGTATTTCCTGCTGCTGCTTTGTTACTACCATTGTTTATATTTTCTTGTTGTAGTGGCTGTAGGCGTTGATGGTTGGATAGGGTCATGTCCGAGGGGTTGGGGCGGGGGGCTGTTGTGGAGGCGGGGGAAGAGGAAAGGGCGGGGGTGGAAGGGAGGCCAAGGTTTGGCCTCAGTGGCGGTAGAGGAAGACGTGTTGATAGAGTTGATAGGCTGAGGGTTGGGTCTTGGAATATAGGGACTCTTCAGGGTAAGTCCATAGAGCTTGTGAAGATTCTTAGAAAGAGGAGGATTAATATTGAGTGTGTTCAAGAGACCAAGTAGGTAGGGTCTAAGGCTAGGGATGTGGATGGTTACAAGCTTTGGTACTCTGGGAGCGAGAGGCGTAGGAATGGAGTTGGCATCTTAGTAGATGAAGAGCTTTGAGGTCAGGTAGTAGAGGTAAAGAGGATCAACGATAGGTTGATGACTATTAAGTTGGTCATTGGGGGGTTTACCCTGAACGTGTGTAGTGCTTATGCGCCGCAAGTGGGCTTGGATGGGGAGGAGAAGATGCGGTTTTGGGAGGCTTTGGATGAGGTAGTGAGAGGCGTGCCTAGCTCGGAGAAGATTATTGTAGCAGGAGATTTCAATGGGCACATCGGGGCATTACCGGGAGGCTTTAGTGATGTGCATGGTGGTTTTGGTTTTGGGGAAAGAAATGAAGAGGGGGCTACTCTATTGGATTTTGCGAGGTCCTTTGGGCTGGTGGTGGTGAACTCGGGCTTCCCGAAGAAGGACGATCACCTAATCACCTTTCGAAGCGCGATAGCCAAGACCCAAATTGACTTTTTGTTGCTTAGGAAAGGGGATAGGGTGTTGTGTAAGGACTGTAAGGTCATCCCGAGTGAGAATCTTTTGGCCCAGCATAGTCTCTTGGTTATGGATTTGGGTATAAAGAAGGATAGGAAGAGAAGGGGTGAGGAGTGTAGACCTAGAATTAAGTGGGGCGGCTTGCCGCCAGTGAATGCGTGGGAGATAAGGGAGAAGTTGGCGGGAATGGGGGTGTGGGAGTGTAGGGGGGACGTGGATAGTATGTGGGATAGGGTGGCTAGGTGCATCAGGGAGAATGCTAGTGAGGTGTTGGGTGTTTCTAGGGGCCGGGCCGGGCATCATCGGAGGGATTGGTGGTGGAATGAAGAGGTTAAGAAGAAAGTGGAGACCAAGAAAGGGGCGTATGCTAAGTTGGTTGAGAGTAAGGACGAAGAAGAGAAACGGGTAAACAGGAAAGAGTACAAGTTAACTAGGAAAGAGGCTAAGTTAGCAGTTAAGGCGGCTAAGACGGCAACATTTGAGAGCTTGTATGCGGGGTTACGGGAGAAAGGAGGGGAAAAAAAGTTGTTTAAACTCGCTAAGGCTAGGGAGAGGAAGGGTCGTGACCGCGATTAGGTGAAGTGCATTAAGGGGGAGGACGGTACAGTGGAGGACGGCCATATTAAGAATAGATGACAGTCGTATTTTCATAGGCTCTTGAATGACGAAGGGGATAGAGCTATTGTGTTAGGGGAGCTGGAGCACTCAGAGGAGTGTCGGGATTTTAGTTATTGTAGACGTTTTAAGGTAGAGGAGGTTAGAGAGGCTGTTCGCAGGATGCGAAGGGGTAGGGCGACGGGGCCTAATGAGATACCTGTGGATTTTTGGAAGTTTTCTGGCAAGGGTGGTTGACTGGATTGTTTAACGAAATTTTCAATAATAACAACAACAAACCCAGTGTATTCCCACCTAGTGGGGTCTGGGGGGTAAGATGTACGCAGTCCATACCTCTACCTCTAACGAAGTAGAAAGGCTGTTTCCGATAGACCCCCGGCTCAAGACACGAGATACCACACAAAATTTTCAAGACGGCGAAAATACCCGAGGTTTGGAGGTGGAGTACTATGATCCCTCTTTATAAGAACAAGGGTGACATTCAGAGTTGTAATAACTATAGGGGTATTAAGTTATTGAGTCACTCTATGAAGATTTGGGAGAGAGTGGTCGAGGTGAGGCTGAGACAGATAGTGTCTATTTCGGAGAACCAGTTTGCCGCTCGACGACAGAGACAATTCACCTGGTACGGAGGCTGGTGGAACAATATAGGGAAAGGAAGAAGGACCTGCACATGGTGTTTATCGACTTGGAGAAGGCATACGACAAAGTCCCCAGGGAGGTGCTTTGGAGATGCTTGGAGGTGAGTGGACTCCCGGTGGCATATATCTGAGCAATTAAGGACATGTATGATGGAGCTAAAACTCAGGTGAGGACAGCGGGAGGAGACTCAGAGCATTTTACTGTCTTGACAAGATTGCATAAGGATCTACTCTTAGTCCCTTTTTGTTTGCTTTGGTGATGGATGTGTTGACGTGGCGTATTCAAGGAGAGATGCCTTGGTGTATGCTTTTTGCAGATGATGTAGTTTTGATTGATGAGACGCGGCGGGGTGTGAATGATAAATTAGAGGTGTGGAGACAAACTCTTAGTCTAAAGGGTTCAGGTTGAGTAGGAGCAAGACAGAGTATTTGGAATGCAAGTTTAATGACGTGAGGCTGGAGAATGAGGTGGTAGTGAAGTTGGAATCACAGGTGGTATGTAAGATGGATAGTTTCAAGTATCTTGGGTCCGTGATTCAGGGTAACGGTGAGATTGATGAGGATGTCTCGCACCGTATTGGGGCGGGATGGATGAAGTGGAAGCTCGCTTTGGGGGTTTTGTTTGATAAGAAGGTGCCGCCTAAGCTTAAAGGCAAATTCTACAGGGTGGCAGTCCGTCCGGCCATGTTGTATGGAGCAGAGTGTTGGCCAGTTAAGAACTCCCACATTCAAAAAATGAAGGTGGTGGAAATGCGGATGTTGCATTGGATGTGTGGGTTGACTAGGGGGGATAGAGTTCGGAATGAGACTATCAGGGAGAAGGTGTGACTCCAGTGGAGAATAAGATGCGGGAAGTCCGATTGAGATGGTTCGGACACGTGATGAGGAGGGGCATGGATGCCCCGGTTCGTAGGTGTGAGAGGCTAGCTTTGAATGGTTTTAGGCGGGGTAGGGGTAGGCTGAAGAAGTACTGGGGAGAGGTGATTAGGCGGGACATGGAGCAGTTACAGCTCACTGAGGACATGACCCTAAATAGGAAGATCTGGAAGACGCGAATTAGGGCAGAAGACTAGGGTCAGTTTGGGTCGCTAGTGTAGAGAATTACTTGGTGGGAGTATTATTCTTGTTATGATACCTTGTTTCATGCTTTATTACGAATCTGTTTACTTTTCTCTGTTTACTATTACTTGTGGGTGTCGTATTTATGTTATGCCATCTTGTTCCATGCTTTACTATGAATTTGTTTAGTACTCCGTGTCTCGAGCCGGGGGTCTATTGGAAACAACCTTTCTACTTCTTTAGAGGTAGAGGTATGGACTGCGTACATCTTACCCTCCCCAGACCTCACTATGTGGGAATACACTGGGTTTGTTGTTGTTGCTCTCTTAGATGTTAGCAGTTATACGAGAGTTTCTGGTTTGCTAGTTCTACGGTAAAGATTACTTTATGAAAGGTTATGCCTCTTGTATACCTAAGGCCTAAACTGTTATTCTTCGTTTCCAGAGTGATTCGGAAACAGCCTCTCTACCTCCATGAGGTAGGGGTAAGGTTAGCGACTATGTGTATACTCTACCCTCCCAATACCTCACTTGTGGGATTGCACTGGATTTGTTGTTGTTGAACCTTGATTCCTTCCAAATCTTGTATTTCCCCCGAAGAAGACATTATTTCCTTCTAAATTTCTGTTGTCTTGAGTGCTAGATTTTTTATCAACTACAAACCCGAGATTTGAAGTGATTATAGTTGTGTGTGTTTTGTTTGATCTTTTCATTTTTTCTGGGAGGATGCTTCCAAGAAGAGAAGCGTTGGAGTAACTGGTAAAGTTGCTGCCATGGGACCAGGAGGTCACGGGTTCAAGCCTCGGAAACAACGTCTGGTAGAAATGCAAGGTAAGGCTGCGTACAATACACCCTTATGGTGGGGCCCTTCCCCGGACCCTGAGTACAGCGGGAACGATAGTGCACCGGGCTGCCCTTTTTAGAGGATGTTTCCATGCAAGAGGTTTGGGATTTTACGGAAAACTAATCTGATCTTTTGCGTTGTATTACTCATCCTTTCTTGGAGCTTCATTACTCTTTGCGCGAATAACATCTGTAGTTCTGGGAGTTTGAAACTCATGCTTGTGGTCTCCAGAAGGACTAAAGAACACGTGGTTCATCAGTACTTAAAGATGCTAAGTGCAGGTTTGCTACTTTAATCCTCTGCAAGAATTTGTTTAATCACTTTATGTATTTAGTTCGTGGTGCTTTTTGCAATTATCATCAGGTCTTTCCGTAGCAGGTTCAGAGTTCCAAATTACTTTCATTTCAGAACTCAAGCTTGGAGGTAAAAGAGAGGATATGTATGTACATCTGTAAAATAGATACAATATAAAGCTATGTTGCTCGGACTCTTCAAAAATGTCAATGGGTGGGTGTCGGATACTCCACAAATAGTGCATTTTGGAGAATCTGACACAGAGACAAAAAGACTACTTTTTTGAAGAGTAACACATTTAATGATAATAATGGACTAGCATAATCTCTCTTCTTTATTTTTTTCCCTTTTCGTGGAAGATCATCTTCCTAAAATGAGCGGTACATCCAATAGTTTCGGGAAAAAAGGATATCATGATAATCATTTAGATATCTTGCTCCGTTCGGATAGACTAGTAGATGCAAGAGGGTGTCCTTTGAAGGATTGATGAGAAACTCTTGCTTGAAGCTTGCATTCAGGAAAGTCTGTCACCGATTTTTAGCCAAAACCGACTTCAATCAGGACTAGATTCTATGATCCGAGCCAAGAGGAAGAGAGGAAAAAGAACTAGACGACGGCAATTCAATGATCTATAGGACTTAATATCAGTATCAAACCAAGGAAGCAGTCAAAGTGAACAAGATGAGTCCTTCCAAATGGAACGGTAAATACCATATCTTCATTAGATCAATGATTCATTAAGTTGATGGTAATGTTCCATTCGGTATTATTTGCCCATTGCAGTTGAGCACTACTATTTACTTGTGTTTCTATATGTCGTCTCATACTACAACCACAACTAATCCAGTGTATTCCCATAAGTCGGGGATCTGGGGAGCGTAGGTTGTACAGAGACCTTACCTTACCTTTCTTGTTTCATGTCCACATTTAAAAGGAAAAAAAAAAAAGACGTTTTCCCCCGCACTTGAATTAATAAATATCACGTAAATCACTTTGCTAGCTCTAGAAAAGTGGCAGATTTGACCATGAGGGTAGCTTTATGGCATGCATAAATATTGCAGTAACGCTTCCTTTCTCTTGTATCCATTTGAAAAATTCTCTATTAAATACTGAAAGGTTCTTGTAACCAATGAAGGAACAAGGAAACGTGTAAATTGCTTAATCTTTCTGTTCCAAATGTGGATAGAACTGACCATTACACACACACACAGAGAAACATAGAACCTTCAAATTATGGCTAGATTTATTTGGTCACTGCTACAAGAAAGGAACGAGGAGCAGTGACCTTTTCTTCACTATTTTCTGCTTTGTTTTTGTTTTTTTTGTAAAAGAAAGTGATTTTTAATGCCTTGACATCTGAATGGTGAAGCAAGAATAACTTGCTTCTGATTACTTCCAAAGAAAAGTACAGAGGAGGTCATTCGCGCACGCGCTCACACACACACAAAAGCAATAGATTCAGTTCAACTAGCTGAATTTATCTTAGACCCGGGTCCATTACTGCCGATGCATTTTGTTCTCTCTTGAATGCATCATGTTAAGGCATTCTTGGACTGATTCTTCTCATAAACCTGTTTAATCACCTCAACAACTTCATTCATCTCTTCCTCTCTCAGCAGTCTTATATTCTCACCAAGACTCTTCGCCTTCCTCCGCAAATCCTCATTTATTGGGCACATTTATATATTATGCTTGTGCACGTTCAAAGTTGAAGGACACAGATGCCAGCTGTGGCCAAGTTAAAAGGGCACATTTATATATTATACCTTTTTGAAAAATAGGTACTAAAGAGGACTTTATGTATTTTCTCATTTATTGGCCCTGGCCTACTAATCAGTGTATGCATACAGGTGTGGAAGCACATTAAAGATTCTGTTCAATAAGGTCATCTATAACACAGGTTTTTCACTTAAATTATCTTACCTAGTTTGTAGTTTCATTATCGGTCCTAAGCCGGGGGTCTATCGGAAACAGCCTCTTCACTTCATCTGTGGTAGTGGTAGTGGTAGTGGTATGATCTGTGTACACTCTACCCTCCCTAGATCCCACTATGTGGGAATACACTGGGTATGTTGTTGTTGTAGTTTTTAGTTTCATGAATGGTATAGCTTGCATATGCTTGTTTTAAATTGTTTGAATAACTTGTTTCTGACTATGTTTGTTGCATGTATATTTCGTTACTATCAATGCAAATATATTTTAAAACGACATAAATATAAACAGAACATGTTGAAACCTCTGGATATGTTGTCTCACTGCAACTATACACGTGTCCGCATGAAGCTTAGCCACGTAATGTTCCTCCAAAATTTTGAAAAGAAAGAGATGCATGTCTGAGAAAAACATTGCATGAGAAAAACAGTGCATTTATTCAGGTATCTCAGTGTATTAACCAGTGCATGCATACAGGTGTGACAGCACATTAAAATATGCATAATACATAAATGTGCCTTTTAACTTGGCCTTAGCTGATATCTATGCTCTCCAACTTCGAGCGTGTAAGTAGGTACTTAAACTATCATGAAATTGAATAAGTAAGCACACACATCCTATGTGACATGTCACTTGAATCGCCACGTAGGATGTGTGTCTACTTGTTCAACTTTCTACAATTCCCATTCCTTGTTTGAGATAGAAATTGCTAAATAACAAAACAACTGCACTTGGAAAGGCAAAGTCTTATTGTTGGGATATTGAGACTAGATTCAACCCATGTTGCATTATATCATACACTAACACATCAGGCTTTTGATCATTCAGGATCTGGTAAAATTGTGGTTTTTCATCATGATTGCTTTGTGTGGTAATGAGGAGGAGGAAGTTCAAGACAAGTCTGGTAACTGGAATTCCACTAGCTGAATTGAATTAAGAGTATTTTTGTGGAACTCTTCTCAAGCTTATATAAATGTGAGTTGAACACAAGTCAAAAGGAGAAGCCGCTACCTGATTGTGCAATATTTTGTGTGTGTAACCACGTGATTTTGTGTGTGTGTGATTGTTTGTGCCGTGGCGCTAAATTTATTACTATTAGGTTAGCACATTGAAGTTTAGATATTTGAAAACTATATAACAAATACGTGAGATGTGAGTTTAAGTTCATGCAGTTTGACTCTCGAGAAGCAAGACATGCCAAACACTTGTGACAGAGGGAAACTTAGAACCCTCAAATAATGTCTAGATCTATTTAGTCACTGCCACAAGAAAGTTGCAGAAACCAGGAACAGTGACCTTATCTTCATTATTTCCTGCTTTGTTTTTGTTTTCTGTAAAAGAAAGCAGATGAGCCGGGAGTCTACTGGAAACAACCTCTCTACTTCTCTGGAGGCAGTGGTGGTATGGACTGCGTACATTTCACCCTCCCCAAACCCCATTATGTGGGAATACACTGGGTTTGTTGTTGTTTGTTGATGTTGTAAAAGAAAGCAGATATTAATGGCCTAACATCTGAATCAGTGAAACAAAAGAGAAACACAAGTGAGTTTATTCATATCACCATAAGATGACATATGCAGATACTGCTTAAAACAACACACACACACAAGTACAAAGGAGGTCATTCACGCGCACACGCACACACACAAAAGCAATAGATTCAGTTCAACTAGTTGAATTTATTCTAGTCCTGCCTCTGTTACTGCTGATGCATTTTGTTATATCTTGAATGAATCATGTTAAGGCATTCTTGGACTGATTCTTCTCATAAACCTGTTTTATCAGCTCAGCAACTTTGTCCGCCTCTTCGTCTCTTAGCAATCTTATATTCTCACCAAGACTCTTCACCTTCCCCCTCAAATCTTCCCCAATTTTTCCACCGCAAATCACATTTTTAAGAGTCTCGGCTATATTACCTCTATGAAGCTTCCCATTTCCATCTCTCGCTATCTCCACGGCAATTCCTTTCTCCACAACCATTCTAGCATTGACAGACTGATCTGAGCAAAAGTTCATAGGCAAAGCTATGATTGGAACACCAAACATTATGCTTTCGAGTGTGGAATTCCAACCACAATGAGTTACAAATGCTCCAATGCTCGGGTGCTTTAGAATTCTTGCCTGTGGAGCCCATCCTTCAACTATCCTTCCTCTTTCTCCGATTCTTTCACGAAAACCTCGAGGAAGTGCCTCTTCGAGGTTAACTACTTGTTCTCCTCCTTGATACCTTACAACCCATACGAAATGAACATCGCTAAGCTCTAACCCGTAAGCTAGCTCTTCTATTTCTTTCTTTTTCAGAATACACTCACTCCCAAACGAGACGTAAACAGTTGAATGCTCGTTCTTCTTCCCGATCCATTTAATGAGTTGTGTTTCCTCCATATCTTCAACATCTTGAAATTGAATTGCCACTCCAGTAGGCAGGATGTTTGTATGGCCTATTTCAGAAAGATAGTCCATGTACTTTCCATCTATTGCTCTAGAGCTATTCAACAGCATGATTCTCTCACCTTCTTCTTCTTCTTCCTCCACTTTATTCACAATGTAGCGCTCTATCTCCTTCTCGTAATCCTTGAGATAGAGATCTGGGAAAGGGAACTTCGCTCCTGGTTTGATAAAGCGATGACCATAGTAGCAAGAACTAGCTCCACTTTCAGCGCAAAATTTTATCGCTGGGATGTTGAGACTAGATGCAACCTTTACCGCCCACGGTAGCAGGACATCAAATATTAACACATGGGGTTTTTGATCTTTCAGGATTTGGTAAAACTGTGGTTCTGACATCGCGAGGGCGTTAAAGAGCACTGGTCCAAGATGGACTGGGAGGCCATTTGTCGTGTGGTAATGCGGAGGAAGTTCTGGCAATTCTGGTAAGTGAAGTTCCACTAGGTGAATTGAACAAGAGTACTTGTGTGGGATCTTTTTCTTGATCAAACTAAGAGTAATGGGAGTTGAACACAATTCAATGGAGAAGCCTCTGTCTGTGAGACTCTTGGCTACCTCAAGGATAGGTGTGAAGTGGCCATATGCTAAGTGTGGAAACATTAGAACTCTCAGATTTGGTGTATGTTCCACAGCCATGTTGACTTACTCTCTTGTTTTTTTTTTTTTTTTTTTTTTTTTTTTGTGTGTGTGTGTGTGAGTGATTAGGTAAGTGAAGCTCTTTATAGAATGATTCTTTATAGAAAATTTCCCAACCCCCACATAAAATGACAAATCAAAAAAAATAATATTTAAGAAAAAGTTGGTGGACTTGCTTTTCTTTTTTTTTTTTAATAAAAAAAATAATAATTAAGAATTTTTCTTTTGAATTAAAAAATGAATAAATTATTTTTTGATTATACACTTAGTGCCAAAAGTCAATAGGTAGGTATTAGTTTTAGTTAAGGTATCTAAGTAAAATATTCGAACAACTTTTAAAGAACTGTCAATAACTTAAATTTATTGTATTTATATTTTTATTTGTCATTTTTGACATATCAAGAAAAAATAACTTTTTTCTTGTTTTATTCTTAATATTAATTATTTTTTCTCTAAATTAATTTCAACATACAATGTAAACATCACTTAATAAGGTACTACGATAAAATAGTCATGTTACTAATTATTTTTCTTAATGAATGTACCAAGTCAAATTGTGACAAGTAAAACTTGACGGAGAAAGTATTTATTTCAATTTAATTATCTCATTTATGAAATCAAGAAATATTATTATGTTATTTTAATATTACATCTATCATTAAATAACTATACAAAATTTATATACTTAAATTTATATTTTTAAAATATAATTAATAACGCTAATTTGGCTCACGAATTTGACCACAAATACTTTGATTCCTGTGTTATCGAGGGATTCCTTTCATTATAAAAAAATTAATTTTCTATCCTAAAATAAAATAAATAATTTGATTCCTGTGTTATCTAGGGATTCCCTTCATCATAAAAGAATTAATTTTTTATCCTAAAATAAATAATTTGATTCTTGTGTTATCGAATTCCCGTAGTAGCGGTGGGCGAAATGGAGTGCTTTACTCTCTGTTTGTGGTGACATAAAACCCTCCCTACAACTCATGAATTAAGAATTCTCACAAACAACAAGGTCTACTTGACACGAATTACGCGTTAATGAAACTTTTCACAGATTTCCTCCATTTTAAATAAATAAATAAATAAATTTTGAACGTGAAAATTAATTAAAGCGTTAATTATACGGCAGGCTGTTGAAAAATCTCATTATAGGGTAATTTTGAAATCATATTTTTAAACTTTGAAAAATCTCATAAATTTTGGCACATAAATAAAGCGTTAGAAATTTATTATTTTTGAACCTAAATGAGTATAAAAGCAAAATTTGTACAAATAAATAAAAGATCTTCCTTCAAAAATAAAAATAAAAAATTCTTTCCATCTTAATTTATGTCACGTCATTTGACTTGGTACAGTTATGAAAAAAAAAAGGCTTTCGAAATTTATTATCTAAAATAATGTAAAATATTTGTATGATCATAAATCATTTCGTTTGAGGGTCACGAATAAATTTATTTTTTAAAATTTTCTCTAATAATAAAAAGATAATATTCTTTTTGTTGCGAAAAATAAAAGCACATCAACATACATAACATAAGCACAAAGTAAAATCTAGAGAGCGTAAAGTATAGACAGACTTTACCCCTACCTGAAAAGTAAAGAGACAATTTCCGATAGATCTTTGGCTCGACGAAAAAATCCGAAAATAGTATAAAGCAATCCAAAAATATGCAACATATTTCTTCTATAAGGTGCACTAACACTCTTATTATGTGTGGAGTTTAGAAAAGAGTTGGACCACACGGACCAACGAACGTATAGTACACAACCTTATCCTGCATTTCTACCAGAGACTTTGAGTCTCGCAGTTTGAGCTCATGACCCGCTGGTCATGTGACAATAACTTTATTAGTTACGCCATGACTCCCCTTCGGCATGAATTGTCCTCTACTAACTAGGTACTCATGTAAGCTTTCTTACAAAAGAAGATCAAAAGAATGACTATAAGCTATGTTGTCCGGACTCTTCAAAAACGTTAACGGGTGCGTTCGTGTCCGATTTGCCAAACCTAGTGTATTTTTGGAGAATCCAACACGGGTGCAGCATCGAAAGTGGAGAGTCCGCAACAACTTAGACTATAAGTGCATTGATTTGAAGCCCTCAGTTAAGGCAACCACTTTGGCTGATATCTGGGGTTGCAACTTTGATATACCATGTCGAACTTCCTGTAATCGACGAAAAACACTATATACTTAGGAGGGAAAAATTCACCATCATCTGGTGTTTACACCAAATCACTAACGTTGAGGCAGAGTCGACTACCTCAATAGTGTAGCGCGGTGAAAAATGGGTTAAAACGAGTGTTTTGTTCCTTATCCATTTTGCGTGCTCCATTATCTGCAATTCCGAAAGTTGCAGATACACGTATAGCTTGTCACTCGAGCCAAAGATAGAAGAGTTGTATTCAACGTCAGGACTAATATTATGTAAGAGTTTCGATGATTCAGATATACCTCGTATAAATGAGTATGACCGTGCTCTCGTGCATGCTCGACATTGCAGTTGTCATCCAAGAAAGTTGCCTGTCCAAGAAGAAAATAACTGCTGCATCAGAATGCTTCTTAATTGCATTGTCTTTTGACCTATGTAGCTCGGACTCTTCAAAAATGTCAACGGGTGGGTGTCGGATACTCCACAAATAGTGCATTTCGGAGAATCTGACACAGTTGTGGCAACAATTTTGGAGTGTCCGAGCAACAAAGCTTTTGAACTTTCTATTTTCACTAAGCCAATCAACATTACAAGGATAAACTAGCTTGCGTTTGATGGACTCACAGCTAAAGAACTATGACGTTAGAACTCGGGGATGATGGATCCGCCCCTTTACCCTTCTACGCTTACCAAAGTTAGTTTGCTTGGTGCAGGGCTCGAACCAGTGACTTAAGACACAAGTCCCTCAACGTTTGCCAGTTGAGATGATCCGGAGAGGTAATAGCAGTTTTTATCAAAGGCGCGCTAAGCCCTGAAGCGAGGCTCAAAACGTGTTGAGCGCTTCGCTGGGATGATGGACCCGCCCCTTTACCCGTCTACGCTTACCAAAGTTAGTTTGCTTGATGCAGGGGTCGAACCTGCGAGCCTGTGACTTACGACACAAGTCCCTCAACCTTTACCAAATGATCTGATCCGGAGGGAATAACAGTTTTAGCAAAGGCGCGCTAAGCCCTGAAGCGAGGCTCAAAACGCGTTGAGTGCTTCACCTCGCTTAATGTGCGCTTCAGTGTCGTCATCAAGGTTCTAAAACATACTTTTCCTTTCCAATGAGCCTCTTCTGAAGAGGCAACACTAAACTACTGATATTTCACTTTATCGTAATTTTTTTTTTCAGTTTCTTTGTTCAAATATTTGTCATACATTAAAGCCCACGTTTCATTTACGCTTAAAGCCCCAATGGACCTTAGATTTCTTTTGCGCTTTTTGCTTTTGATAAAACTGGCCGATAATCAGGTGTTAACTTTCAAATATGTGCAATTCTATAAAGAAACTCAACTTTCATAACACCAGCTATACCTCGGTTATAAGAATTTTTGCCCGCAAAGCATCCGCGCTGCGAGGATCAAGATAAAAATCCGATGCTGTATCTCCTGTGAACGCTACTTCTGGACACAACACGCTATCTGTTATCTAACAAACGAACATTTTCATTAGACAAAGAGAACAATTATAGTCACCGTTCATACCATAACGAGTTATGTAACAACGTATGAACCTGAACGCCCGATTTCTTCAGTTTCTCAATTTTTTTTCCCTCGAGATGAATATATTGTTTCTTCAGCTTCTTTCGTACTGAATATATCACATAGCCCTGGAAAACCCGATAAAGAAATAATATGTCGATAACTTGGAACTACTAGTCTACAAAAAACGGACAATCCAGACAGTTGATGCAAACAGACCTGGCTGGGAATAACATGATGAGTTCTAACTGGTCTTACTACGAGGTCATTCCGCATCTCATATGTTTCCCCTGAGTGGAAAGTTGCAAAAGGTTTTACATACGGAGATAGGAAAACTAAACGGAGAACAAAAGCATATAAAGAAAACGAAATATTTACCTACATCCAAAGCAACAAGATCCACATTGAGTTCTACCTGACTCATAGATCTATGAACATCGAGCAACTTCTCTACATCCTCTTTTATGGAAGGAGGCACAAAGACAGTCGGAGGCTTCAATCCATACAAGCCACGAGTGGCAATGTACATAGGAAGTCCGCCCTGTATCAGAAGATATCGCAAAAGTCACTGCTGGCTTCAAAGTTCGAAACAAGCCATGGGAAGAAGTGTGCTTTTTGTACCAAGAATTGTGTGTAGGCCCATGGATTATTACGTAACAACAACAGCGACATAACCATGTAATCCCACAAGTGGGGTCTGAGGATGGTAGACTGTAAGCAAACCTTACCCGTACCTTGGGCGATAGAGAGGTTGTTTACCGATAGACCCTTGGCATATAAATAACGGAAGTGAAGAAATCACATGGAAAAAAGAACAAATATCGTCTTTCTGAGAACATCCGTTACTCAAATCGTAGAATAAACAGACGAGAAACTTACAATGTGGTCGAGATGAGCGTGAGTGATAAACAAGAAGTTTTGATGAACAGCCCTTGAAGGACATCTCCCAATATCGAAAGCAGCCTTTAGTTGTGGCACAATAACACATGTCTCGTGCCCACCAATCGACTGTCCTTCAATTGAATAACCTTCAACATTTAACCCTTTCCGGTTTACCTCAGCCCTGGCTTTTCTATACTCTTCTTCCTCTATCGCTCGCTCAATGGCAGACAAGAAGCCAGTAGAGGAACTTTTGACAGCACATGGAGCTGGAAGACTGATGCGTGTTTGCGCTGAGAGACCATGGCTCGGTTTTTGAACATTGTTTTGAGCTTGGAGTGAGGTCGAATGGTACAATGTCGAGAATGACGGTACTTTTGGGATTGTTGTGGCTAGTGAGATTTGCATTTTTGAATTGAAGAACACATACAGATGCACCCCGAACAAGAGAGAAGGGTCGAGATGGATTTCGCGCTTTAATATTTGGATTCCGACCCCTACATTTAAACATCATCCAGTTACACAACAGTTTCTGAATCCAAAAAACACCTAAATCTAACAACAGCAACAAAAAAACACAACATGACTAAGACACACGGTGTTACGATATACGTATTCAACCACGACCCAGTCCCAGACTAGTTAGAATACACTATATGAATCCTTTGTGTCGATTCTACTTTATTCAGGTTCACTACAACACAAATGTACCCTGAACAAGAAAGAAGGGTCGAGATGGTTTTCGCGCTTCAATATTGGATTACGACACCTACATTTAAACATGATCCAGCTAAATAACAGTCGCAAATCCAAAAACACCTAAATTTAACAACAAGAAAACACAACATGACTACGAGTCTTTATACATATTCAACTATAACTCAATCCCAGATTACCGCTATATGAATCCTTTGTGTCAGTTCTGCTCTATTCATGTTCGTTATAACACGAGATTAATCGACCTTTTATACAAATTAAGAGTTCTCTAAAGCTAGAGATTGTCAATCATATCAAAGTATTGAAAGAACAAAGAAGTTGCAAACGAAATTATGTTAGCACAACAACAAAAAAAAAAAAACCAGTGTATTCCCACATATTGGAGTCTGGGGAGGGTAAAATGTACGTAGTCCATACCACTACCTCCGAAGAAATAGAGAGGTTGTTTCCGATAGACCTCCGGCTCAAGACGAAGGATAGTAAACAAAGTCGTAATAAAACATGAAACAAGATAGAATAACAGAAATAAGACACCCACAAAATAACACTATATACTAACAAACCAAAGGCACCCACCACACCCAAACCCTCCTAACTAGAACCAGTTATGTTAGCACATACTCCAATATATCGCGAGAAATTTGCTAATGTGCTTTCTACACTTACTTTACAGCAACAACAAAAACAACAACAACATACCCAATGTAATCCCAAAAGTAGAGTCTCGGGAGGCTAGGATGTACGCTGACTTTACCTCTACCTTTACATGTGGTAAATTACTTCTAAAAGAAACTTCCACTTTTCCTAAATAACTTTAATCCAATTTACTAACATTATACCTTCAAAGAGTTGCTTCTTAAAATCTTCAACAACCCTTTTACCATTAAATTCTCAATCTCTACACTTCTACATATTCAATCATCCCAAAATACTCGTCAAGTTTCACTTAGAGTCAATATGACTAATGACTAACTGAACATGTCAAAACTAAAATTTAGATATTTCAGTATTATACGAAAAGTACTATAAGTTGCAATTCTTCTTATATTAATACGGATGAAAAAATGCATCTTAAAAATGTGGTCAAAGTTGACACAGTTTAAATCTCCCAAAGCGAAAAGTAACAAGTATTTTGAGACCGAGGAAGTATTTGTAATTTTCAGTACTTCCTTCGTTTCAATTTGTCTGTCCTACTTTTTGTTCAAAAAAGAATTGACTTTTTACTTTTGTGACAACCTAAGCTACGCAGACTCTTCACTTTTGATGTCGCACTTATGTCGGATTCTCCAAAAATACACTATTTGGCAAACCCGAGAAGCAGCCGTTTGACATTTTTGAAGAGTCCGAGCAACATAGGTGAGTGACAAATCTTTAATTTCAACTTCACACATGAGGAAGTATTCTTTTACTATAAAAAGTTATAATTTTTAGTAACCCCTCCGTTTCAATTTGTTTGTCCTACTTTTCGTTCAAAAAAGAATTGACTTTTTTTTACTTTTGTGACAATTCTTTAATTTCAACGTTACGCATGACATGTTTAAGGCTAAAAGATTAAAATACATTTTGATACACTCTTCTATTTTCTTAAATTTCGTGCCAAGATAAAATCAGACAAACAAATTGAAACAGAGTGAGTAATACTCTTTTATGCTGTTTCATATACAAAATCTATTTCAAAAAGATTAGGAAATGTTCACATAAAAATTACATCAGCCATTAGGAAATAAAAGTTGGGCAAACAACAAAAATCCCGACAGTTTGAAGCTTAATTACACAAAATCCCGACATTTTATATAATAACTGAAAATCTCAATTTTAGGTCTGTCGAGATACATAATTAGCTCCCAATACATTCAACTAAGATACACAATTAGCGCCCAATACATTTTTTTTCGACTTTGGGTCTGTCGAGATACATAATTAGCTCCCGATACATTCAACTAATATACACAATTAGCTCCCAATACATTTTTTTTTCGACTTTAGGTCTGTCGAGATACATAATTAGCTCCCGATACATTCAACTAAGATACACAATTAGCTCCCAATACATTTTTTTTCGACTTTAGGTCTATCGAGATACATAATTAGCTCCCGATATATTCAACTAAGATACATAATTAGTAGAGATTTTTATAATTACGGGTAAAAATTTGCAATGTTTATGTTACTTTTCCATACACATTTTTTTTAGCAAAAAAGTTTTTTTTACAAAATAGAAGTACAAAATTATAGGGTAATAAATAAATTCTTTAAAGTAAATGTAAATAAAATTATAATAATTTGGATTTATACCTTTAATAAATTTGCTGCCGGTGCCGGGAAGAGCAAGTATTTTTCAAGGTGAAATTTTTGTAAAAACAGTAGAGAGAGAAAGAAGAGAGAGAGAGGAGAGATAAGGTTTTAAAAATGAACTATTTTTTAAAAATTTATTATATTTATTGTTACTCCTCCGTCTATATTTACTTATTTATTTGTTTTTAATTAGTTTATCTTTGATATTAAATACAATATATCATCGCTCACTGTATTTTTTTAAGTAGTAAGAAAATTTATTATATTTAAAAAATAGTATAGTAATCTCATTCATTTATTTATTACTTCGTTCGTTTCATTTTATGTGGCATATTTTGACTGTACACAGAGTTTAACAAATGTGAAAAAATTTGGTGATGTATATCGTATTGTCTTTTATTAAAAAAATATACTATTACTATTTTTAATTAAATGGGGTCGTAAAAGTAGAATTGTGTTTTTAAATATTAGCAAATAAGAAAATGTGATATTCTTTTTGGGACGGACGAAAAAAAAAATGACGACATATAAAATGGGATAGAGTGAGTATGATTTTCGATTTTTTAAGAAACGTCTTAAGTATATTATACTAATATTTTACTCGTGTAGAACTATTCAAGGAAAACTATACCAATTCGAATTCAGATTAATCGAATTTCAATATAAACATTGAACACGTCATGAGAAACAACAACAACATACCTGGTGTATGCAGTTTACCCCGTATTTTGAAGGTAAGATAGAGAGGTTGTTCTCTATAGATCCTCAGTTCAAAGATAAAAATAATTAGAAAAAGACGAATCGGAACAATAAGCAAAAATTGATAGTAACAACAGATAGTGACAAAAACAAAACTACGACAAAATACTACTTCAACTGATGTATTCGGAAACAACAACAACAACAAACAACATCTACCTCGGATAAAGTAGAGAGACTGTTTTCGATAAACCCCCGGCTAAGGACATACTGTACTATTATTTAATTAAGTGAGATTAATAAGGATAAAGTGAAATTGTGTCTTTAAATAGTTATTAAATAAGTAAAATTACATTTTTTCTGGGACGAACTAAAAAGAAAATGAGATACATAAAACGGGATGAAGTGAGTATGATTTTTGAATTTTTAAGAAACGTCTTAATTATATCATATCAATATTTTACACATGTAGAAATATTTAAGGAAAACTCTACTACCTCGAACTCATATTAATCGAGCTTCAATATAAACGTTGAACACGTCATCAGAAACAACAACAATAACATACCTAGTGTATGCAATTCACACCCGTACTTTGGAGGTCAGGTTCTTAATAGACTCTCGACTCAAGACAAAAACAGTTTTAAAAAAAGACGAAATGAAACAATAAGTAAAAATTGATAGTAACAGAAACAAAACTACCACAAAATATTACTTCAACTGATATATTCAACAATAAAAACAACAACAACAACAGCAACAACATATCTAGTGTATTCACACAAAAACAAAACTACCACAAAACATCTCCAGTGTATTCACACAAAAACAAAACTACCAAAAAATACTACTTGTATTCGAAAACAACAACATATTCAGTGTATTCTCACAAAGTGGGCTCTGGAGAGGGTCGAGTGTACGCAGTCCATCTCAGATAAAGTAGAGAGACTGTTTTCGATAATCCTCCAACTCAGGACATATCCTAAAACAACAAACACCACCAAAACTCGACGAAAACGAAACTACAATTTTTTTTTAAAAAAATAATAATAACAAATTCAACTTGCTTTCTTAATTTCCAAAAGCTACCCTTACCAGAAACTCATGCCAACGCACTAAAAACAAACAAACAAATGAAGTACACCTAAAGCAAAATCAAGAATTCCAACTACTCCCTTTTAAGCTTCTCAAAAATGTCTAAAGTGGATAAAGTTCAAATCTTTACTCAAATTCTTTATCTTACTATGTTAATTAATCTTGTTCATGTGCTATTTTATTCACTTCATTTTTTTGCAGCAGCTGAACTTTGAGCTTCAAAATCAGAGGTACTGAATCTTGATGTTCATTAAAGACATTTTTTTTTATGTATGAACTGTTAGATTTAGTCATATTTCCTATGTGGGGTTTAGTTTTTTTGCTTTACAACAACTCTTAAGAGCAAAATCCCAGTAAAAATTGTTTTTTTTTTTCAAGGTGGATAAAGTTCAAATTTTTATTCAATTTTGTCTTACTATGTTAACTAATATTTTTTTTTTTGTTACTGGTTTATGCACTTCATTTTTTTGTTGCAGGGATTTGTTTGTTTTATTATCTAGCGGTGTGTTATTCCATTTTATTGTTTATTTTTATGTTTTTTGTTCGTTATAGTAGGGTGTGAAAAATCGAACCGACCGATAAATCGAATCGATAAAAATATTATTGGTTTATTGTTATTGGGTTAACGGTTTTTTTAATGGTTTTATAAAAAAAATTTATTGCATTATTGGTTCGGTTCGATTTTTTCTTATTGGGTTATTGGGTAAACCAATATATATTATACAAACTCTTAATTTCTCCTAACAACATTTAGTTCAAACTTGAAGATTCTTGTAAATTAAAACACATCATGTAGGAATTTTGGTTGCAACTAAGATTCGATTTTTTTTCATGTTAGTTACTACTATTTCTATTTTATGAGTATTTTCTTATCGTTTAAACTGAAAACCGAACCGTTAAGGACTAAACATCGATAAATCGTGAACCGATAAAAAATATTTTATTGGTTTAGCATATTTAAAAACCGATAAACCGAACCAATAATATATAAAATCGAACCGAACCGACCGATGCACACCCCTACGTTATAGTGTTATCTGTCCTGAGCCGGGGGTCTATCGGAAAGACGGAAATAGCCTGTCTATTTCATCTGAGGTAGTGGTATGTACTGCATATACTTTACCCTCCCAGACCCCACTTTGTGGGAATACACTGGGTATACTGTTGTTGGATTTTGAGCTTCTTTTGCAATATGACAATTCAATGGTACTGAATGTTTATATACTTTAAAACTATGTTGCTTGGACTCTTCAAAAGTATCATCGGGTGCATGTCGGATCCTTTAAAAGTATTGCATTTTTGGAGGATCCGACACGGGTGCGGCAACATTTTTGGAGAGTCCGAGCAACTTAGCTTTAAAAGACATTTCTTTATGTATGAACTTTCAGATTTAGACATATTTCCTATATGGAGTTTAGTTTTGTTTGCTTTAAATCTCAGGTAAAAATGATTTCTTTTTCAAGATGAAGTAAGTTCAATTTTTTATCCAATTGTCTTACTATATTACCAAGAGATCACGGGTTCAAGCCTTGGAAACAGCCTCTGGCAGAAATGCAAGGTAAGGCTGCGTATAATACACCCTTGTGGTGGGGTCCTTCCCCGGACCCTGCGCATAACGGGAGTTTTAGCGCACCGGGCTGCCCTTTTTCTGTTTTTGTCTTACTATGTTAACTAATCATTCTTGTTTTCAACTTTTTTCTGAAAAAATCTTGATTTTTTTTTTTTTTATTCTGTCTGTTCGTTGTGCTGTTTTATTCACTTCATTTTTTGCAGGAGTTGAATATGACAAGTAACGGGATACAAGACCAAGATCAGAGGTACTGAATCTTTATGTGTGTATATATATATGTTGGCACTTATGAACTGTTAGATTTTAGGCATATTTCCTATCTGGGATTTAGCTTTGATTGTTTCTACCACAGCTATTTACAGCAAAACCGAGTAAAGATTGTATTTTTACTCTGTTACAACAACAACAACGTACCCAATGTAACCCGACAAGTGGGGTCTGGGGAGGGTAAGATGTAAGGTCCATCCCGCAAGTGTGGTCTAGAGAGGGTAAGATGTACGCAGACCTTAGCTCTTCCCTAGTGAGGTAGAGAGGTTGTTTCCGATAGCTCCCTCGGCTAGTAAGTAGAAGAAGAAAAAGAATGTTTTGTTTCATTAAGATGGGGATTGGGATATGTGATGTGGTTAACTTGTTTGGGACTGAGGCATAGTTGTCGTATGAAGTAATATCACTTTCCGGAAGTATAAGGCTCTATATGAGATGAAGCACTAGAATGCTTACTTTCGAATGGATATAGAAGAAAGACGAGAGGAATCCGCAGAAGGAGGGAGAGCGGAATGGTGAGGAGCGAATTATCAATGTCTCGAGGTATATAAATCTCATTGAGTTCTTCAAAAGATCCGAACCGTAGTGATGTTGCTTCTTAAAACTTCTTCTCTCAGATCTGCTTTCATGTTCATTCCAATGGATTTTTCAAAATCATATGCTGTCGGATAGTTTATGAGCTTTTGTCGATCAAGTAGGATATTATTTTCTAATGAATCTTAATATTTGTGTGTTTTCATGATCAGGAAAATTGTTGGCATGGAAGATTCTAGCATGACAATTGAATTTCTCCGGGCTCGATTATTGGCTGAAAGGTCCGTCTCGCAAACAGCGAAGCAGAGAGCTGATGAACTAGCAGAGAGGGTCAGTAGTTAAAATTAACAGTGCATAAACACCAAATGTTGAATCTTTCTTCCCTTCTCAGTTCACCATGAGCTTAGTCTATTTTACCGACATCTAATAGATCTTTCCCCGTTCTAGTAAAGCTTAGTAATGGATGTATTATAGGTCTTGGAACTGGAAGAGCAGCTAAAGATTGTGTCGTTACAAAGAAAGAAAGCTGAGAAGGCCACAGCAGCTGTACTGTCCATCTTAGAGAACGAAGGACTATCTGATGTATCGGAGGAATTTGATTCAGGCTCTGATCAGGAAGCAATATGCTCCGATACTAAAGGTGTTGAGTCCGCTGACAATAGAAACGACCGAAAGCCAACTCCGTTAAATGTGAAAGAGAGAGAAAATGACGCAGACATCTCAAGCTCCGAGCTCGTGTCTTCTCCATCAACTGGTAGAAGTCTGTCATGGAAAAGTGGTAAACTTTCTGTGCAGCAGTCTTTTGACAGGAAGAAACATACTGATTCTCCCTGGAGGTGGTCGGGTAGTTTCACGTCAAATGGGACTTCTTCGCCACAACGGGCTGGAAAATCATGTCGACGGATAAGGCACAGTAACACCAAGTAAGTTCTTTAATGAATTCACTTGATTAGAGTTTTACATACCATGATGCTCATATCTTTTGCTACAGAAGTCTTGGTTGAGTGACGGGGTCACATTTAGCTCGAATTTATTCTGCGGGAACTTCAGGAATGTAAAATTCTGAATACCGAACCTCGATATTCTTGACCTGTTCTTTTTGTTTCTGTTCATGCCTACTCCATTGCATTATACCGTCTGCTTTTTTGAAGGAAGTGTCTTTTTTGGGATATTGCTGCGAGGGTAGGCCGAAAAAAGGGCAGTTTCAATCTAAGTTGCGCGGACTCTTCACTTTCGATGCTGCACCCGTGTCAAATTCTTCAAAAATACACTAATTTTGGCGAATCCGACATGCACCCATTGACATTTTTGAAGAGTCCGAGCAACATAGGTTTCAATTATGATTATGCTATGTCAATTCCTGATACATATTTCACAAGTATCATGCATATCTCCCTGTGCATTCAGATCGCTACGTCACTCTAATCGTTTTCCTCTTTATAATCCTTCGCGTTTTAACATCATTTCTTTTGTGAACCAGATCGTCCACTGACGAATTACAAAGTACCTCTGGTGAATGCCCCCCTGAGCTTCTTCCTTCTTCTGCAAATAGCGGGCATCCATCCTTAACGGACAGTGCTGGCAATAATGACGTGAAAGATCAACTTCACTTTCCTACTTCAGAGATGTTGCAAAATCAAAGGAAAGCGGATGAGTGTGATGAAGACATGGAAAGAGCGTTACAACATAAGGCCCAACTTATAGGGCAGTTTGAAGCCGAGGAAAAAGCCCAACGAGAATGGGAAGAGAAGTACAGAGAGAATAACAGCTATGCACAGGTATATATATATGAATTTTTTGCTCCGGTACATGCATATTATTGACTACTTGATCTGTGCAAAGAAACTGATGTTGCAGGTTGTCGTTGGACTAATATACTCAAGAACATAGCCGTTTAATAATGATGGAACTCCCGATTAATTTATTCTAATTGAATTATTGTCTAGTGCTATAATGGTTTTGCTGGTGTTATACAAAGATAATGGAAATGCTACTGATATGTTAGAGTCATCTGTTCATGTTGGGGCGTAGTCGTTGACAGAGATTTGTCATTTACTTGTGTTTATTCATGTGAGCTTCTGAAGCTCGGATAAAGGAGAAGGATTGCGATTGGTTGGCCAGCGTGAAAATGCTAAAACCGTGATGCTCCTCTGTATGGAACACGAGATCCATATAGCTCATCTTGAATAGTCTGCGATTGAGGTGTAGTTGGTCGGTTGATCACATATTTGATATTTCTTAACTTGGCACTGTTAATTTTGCTTCTATTTGTTGTCTTGATGCATTTCACTCGTGAAGATACTGCATAGATCTGCTAGATGTCACGCAGACAATTCATTTCGGTTGTGTTTCATAAACTTCTCAGGATTCACGTGAGCCTGGGAATTACTCAGACGTAACTGAAGAAAGAGATGACATGAATTTGCAAGATCGTGCTAACAAATTCCAGGAAGCAGATATTCCCTCCACCGATGGAGTTACAGACAATGTTCTATCCACTCCGCAAATTGATACAGGCTGCAGGAAGGATCAGGCTGAATCCCCAGCATCAGAGTTTGCATGTTCAAAGTCTAACGGGAGTTGTCCAGAAAATCATGGCTCGTCACCTGCTTATAGTCGCCATCAGTTTCCATCTGCTAATGGTTCCCCTACACACCCCGTTGAAAATACTATCAAATCCGCTGGAGGTAGCAGTTCACAAGCAGGAAAGGTTTTTGAAGGGGCTTATGAACAAGCCTTGGTTTCTCGTGATGCTTCAGATAACGTAGGACCTATCCTGGGAGCGCTTGAACAAGCTAAATTTTCGCTTAACCAACAGATCAGCATCTCACCAGTAGCAAAAGGCGGATCTCCAATAGAACATTCTGTTCCGGTAGCTAGAATTGAGGACAGATTAGTCATTCCACCTGGATTCCCTGGCCTTTTTCGACTACCAACAGATTTTCAACTCGAAGCAACTACAACAGCCAACTACCAAGGTTTTCCGTCGAGGTTCAATTCAGCGGACCATTCTCATGAAACTGGTTCATTCCGAGAGGTCAATTCTGAACAACCTTCACAGAGGCCTATCGGTGAAAACACCTTAGACACAGGTCTACCATATTCCACTGGATTCGACTACCTTAATCCTCCCTCGAGTTTTGGTCTTCCATTTTCTAGTAAAGCAACCTACTCCACCTATCCGTTTCAAAGCAATACAACAACTACTACGTCTCAATCCCAAGCAAGTTGGAGTCCGCTAGTGCCAAACTTATCCTCAGGTGAAGAAGTATTCTTAAGATCCCTTCCAATGAATGAGACAGGTATACCCCCATCGCTTCCTACCTCACATTACGATGCTCATCTGAGATCGAACATGTATAGATAACTTGTATTGCTCAAAAGCACTACAGTTTACTAAGCGATAGCCTCGGCCGATATGGTTTCTAAGGTCAGTGTGAGAGGTGTACTCATGTATCTATGATATTTGAGGCTGCTGTTGTATTTAGATGTGTGTTTTGTAAAGTCTTCTGCAATCAATAAAATTTGTCAGCAATTGGCTTCTTTTTTTTTTTTTTTGTATTTTTGCATCTTTTTAAAATTTCTCACCTTTCACTTCAGCCGGTAAAGTTGCTGTCATTTGATCAGGAGGTCACGGGTTCAAGCCATGGAAACAACCTCTGCAGAAATGCAAGGTAAGCGCGCGTACAATACCCCCTTGTGGTGGGTCCCTTCCCCGGACACCGCGCATAGCGATAGCTTTAGTGCACCGGGATGTCCTTTTTCACTTCAGCTGGGGTTGGTAATGAAATATCCGATCAGGTCTTCGTATCTTTTTTCCCGAGTGGTTTTTGGATCAACTTGCACACATCTTAGCTATTCACGAAGTACCTGCTACCTCCCACCACTACAGGTGTCAAGTAATTATTGATGAGAAGAAACCGAGTAATTATTGATGAGAAGAAATCATCTCGTGTTTGTACATCCGTTGAGAGATTTGAACCTGAGACCTTATCGATCTCATTCCATTTTAGCGACCACTAGGCTACACTCATAGAGTTTTTGCATCCGCTTTGATTGAACCTTAGACCTTATTGATTTCATTCCATTTTATTGACTACTAGGCTATACTCTTCATTTTTCTCCAAAATGAAGGAAAAACTAAACCATGTGATTATAAATGAGAGGTTTATCGCCATATCATTGCATGCAAGGGGAGCTCGTTCGATTTGTAAATTGGCTCTCGGGTCATGATTTCAACAGACCGATGAAGAGAATCCCTTGGGTTGAACATTCCACTCGCGGCTCACCACTCCTCGTCCCTCGAGGTCAAGGATGGGGTAGAACCGTCATTCTAGGATTTGCAATCCAATGCATTTCCATTATGTTACCTAACCAAATATGTCACCTCAAATACCAGCCATCATGAGTTGCTTCATAAAATGACCAAGTCAATTGTTTTTTTCTTTGGTTTCCGATCCGGTGTTCGGTACCCGCATTTGAGCCCGGCTAATCTAGATTTGCGCCGCGTAGGACCCATTCGAGGGAAGCACTCCCTACCAAGGATTTTTCCATACCCAGGGCTCGAACCCGAGACCTCTGGTTAAGGGAGGAGCAGCCCCATCCGCTGCACCACATCCTTGGTGGTGACCAAGTCAAATTAAGTGTCTTTGATAGAATTTTCTTAATTAGAACATCCCAGCCAGCCTGTTTACTCTTGACCAAGAGAACTACACCACTATATAAACACAATTGTCATATGAAAGGCAATAGAAAGATTCGATTCTGACTTCATAGAGCCGGTGTTGTTGTTGCCTGCGCGTGAAGCCGGATCTTGGATTGAATATGGTTCTAGAGTTCTTCAAAGACCTCTACATAAAAACTGGAGATTTATTCAAGAATATTATTTCTGATCACAACAAAGATCAAGAAGATGAAACTCATAAGATTGTTGACTCAGAAGATGAATCATTGAAGTTGAAGAATAGAGAAATTGATGAATCTCAATTTAAGAATGAGAGGTTTAAGGTGAAAACCCCACAAGTTAAATCAACAGGAGTTGCTACAAAGACTTCTTAGTTCCAAATGTTGCTCGGACTCTTCAGAAATGTCATCGGGTGCGTGTCGGATCCTTCAAAAGTGGTGCATTTTTGGAAGATCTAGCACGGGTGCGGCAGCTTTTTTGGAGAGTCCAAGCAACTTGGGTTCCAAATAGATGTTTGAGCATGTAAAAGCTTATTTCTTTGTTCTTTTTTGGGGGGTGTATATCATTGTGTTATAAGATCAATATATGCTTTTTGTGAAATCATGTGTACTAGTTATATATATGTGCCAGGGTCGGGGGTTCAAAACGTCCCTTCAGCAAAGCTGGGGTGAGGACGCGTAGGTCAGGCCCGGAGTGGTCCCCCCTCCCCGACACCCACGGAGTAGGTATGAACCGGGTCGTCCCTAGTTATATATATGTGAATTGTGATATACAAAATCGAGTTTTCGGAACATTTGATGCATAAATGCCTAATGAGTTATTGCACCAGAAGGGGTAACGTGGTGGTCAATGAAGTGAGTTGAGAATCATGAGGTCTCGGGGTTCAAATCTCAAATAGAGGCAAAAACAGGTCGTTTTAGACGATATGTGTTTACATAAGCATAGCTCAATAGCAAAACAAAACCAAATTTGACAACATAACCACCAAGTGTAGTCCCACAAATTGTGGGGTCTGGGGAGCGTAAAGTGTACGTAGACTTTACCCCTACCTTAATAGTCGAAAGCAGTCCAACAAAAGAAGCAATCGGTGTACAAGAAACCAACACTTAATAACAAAAACAATAGATAGTAACAAAACAGAAACTACAAGAGAACACTCTCCACATTCTAACATTATGCATTAGTTGCCAAAATCAACTATAATTAAGTGAAAAAGAAGAAGATACGGTAAACCTATGTTGCTCGGACTCTTCAAAAATATCATCGGGTGCGTGTCAGATCCTTCAAAAGTAGTGCATTTTGGAGGATCCGAAACGGGTGCGGCAACATTTTTGGAGAGTCCAAGCAACTTAGCAGTAAACATAGGATTCTGCTATGTTATATTCAGCAAACATATTTTTTCCTACTGCAACTACAGACATGCTATTCACTCTCTTCATCGCTATCGACCAAGGAAACACGATTCATATTCTTTTCTAGAGGAGGAAGTCCATCGTCGGAATCATTAGAAGAATTTTCACCTTCGCTATGAGATCCCGAGTCTTCTGCTTTTAGAGTTTGTGGAATATGAGATGTTTGCGCTGAAAGCCACTCGTTCTGAGCTGAAATGATATCAGCGCTCGTTTGACATTCTGAGTATGCCTTCAGAAGTTCCTTATTGAGGGACAAGAACGCGTGACCCCATTTGAACTTGCTGAGTAATAGATTTCCAGTTTCCTCCTCGCCGCATATAACTAAACCTGCTGCTAAGGCCTCGACACATGAGAGCTCACACGGACGACCATAGTTTACTGGATTTGCTGCTACTAACCATGGTAAAAGACGAGGTGCAGGACAACGTAGTTTGGTGAAAGGTACATCATCCAAGCGCGCCCATGAGCAATCGACTACAGCCATTCCCCTTCGATCAATTAGACTACTATCTTCTCTTGAGATACACTGCGTTCCAGTGGGACTTAAACATATGCCACCGAATCCACTACCAACGCGCAGCTCTTTCAGCAATCCAAATCTTGCAAGTTTCCGTCCAGTGCACCTTTTAGCATCGCACTGACCAAAATCCCACATAGCAAGCTGAATTCTTGGGCCGGTAGGTTCCTCTTCTTCCACGACTTCTCCGGGTAAAGACTCTTCAACCTTGAAAGAATCATCAGGTTGACGGGTACGGCTGGATTGTCCTCGATGAGAGTGGTGATGGCTTTTAGATCGCCTTTGCTTGTTACCACCCATTTATAAGAACTGGCTAATGATTTGCTTGTACTTCTTTAACTACTGCTTAGATGGTGTTCTTTACTTAAACAACTGATCATCTGCATATTGTCAATGGTTCACTGAGGTAAATAGCTTATAGAATAAAAGGCTCCTCTATGAAAATAATGCAAGAAAAATGAACAAGAAGCTATTGCAACTTTAGCGATGCAGCAACTAATCGATACACCTTAGTTTCAGACAAGAACATACCCGGTGTATTGGGGTCTGGGCAGGGTAGAGAGTGTATGGGGACCTTACCCCTACCTCTGAAGATATAGAGGTTGTTTCCGAAAGACCCTCAGCTCAAGTAACACATAACAAGGCAGTTTGAAAAAGACGGTCCCACATCAATAAAGGGATGGGTAGTTGGTCTCGGGCAATCCTCCCCTCATGAGCTAGCTTTTGGGTTGAATTAGGCCTAAGATTCATTTCTTTATCAAGGTATTAGAGGCAAACCCATCCCAATCTTTGTTTCCCGATGTTAGGCCCCCATATTATATTGTCCACGCTCCAATTAACTATGTCTGGGCGTGCGGGGAGTATTATGAGTCTCACAGCGGAAAAGGGATGGATATTTAGTCTCCTTATATGGACTTAGGTAATCCTCCGCTCATGAGCTAGCTTTTGGGTTGAGTAATGCCCAAGGTCCATTTCTTTATGAAAAATATAGAGGTATAATATATAACAAGGCATAGAAAATAAGACAACAAATAACAGAGAAAGTGTAACGGCCCATACGCAGCAGAATAATTTGATAAATGAAGTACAAGACATGGCAGGTAGCAGTAATCGAAGAACAAAAAACTACAAGAATAATGCTAACACTATCTACCCACCAAGCCTACACTACAGAGAAGCGAGACAGCCCTCAACTACCTTTCCATATTCTCCTATCTAAGGTCATATCCTCGGTAAGATGAACGCCTTAGTTTCAAACATCAGCCAAAAAAAGTGATTTTTTTTTTCTTTTTATATATTGTTTTTAAGATTACCAATCACCAGGGACAAAGAAAGAGATGGAACAAGATTGGCGATTGATCGAAAAAATGTAACATAAACTGAAGTACATGTATAATAACCCACAAATTTGCATTTGCAGGTTGAAAGCAGAATACTAACTGATCAGTTACAGTACAAAGCTAATTAAGCAATTGATAGTTGGAGATACCAAAACAACCTTAGCTTCATTCGACATTAATGTTAGAAGAGTAAAAAACAAGTCCCCAAAGGTGAACCTCTACGTATCAGCTTATTATACTCCCTTGATACAGATTGTTAGATTAATCAAACTATAACAGCGATTCGTCTATCACTAGCCATACACATATAAATCATGGATAGATGAGACATCAGAAAAGAAAAATTTATTCTTTACGCTGCTATGTGGTTCGAAGAGACCCCCACGTGTCCCTCGAACAAATAGTGAACACATAGGGGTCGTTTGATATGGGGGATGGGATACAACAACGACAACAACAGCATACCCGGTAAAATCCCACAAGTGAGGTGGGGATGGGATAAACAAAGTTATCCAATTGATTGGGATATCCCATGGGATAACTTATTCCATCATTATACTTTGGCGGGATAAATAATCCTGGGACTAACTAATACTCCTAACCAAACGCGGGATACAATAATACTGCATCTTATCCCGGGATAATTCTCCCTCATACCAAACAAGCCTAGTATACTACTAGTAAAATTTGAACTTTCTGATCAAAAGAAATGCGCAAAGCATATATCATCAAAGTTTTGGAAACCAAAATCTGGTTTGTCCACCTACCACCGAGATAAAAATAAATCAACGCAAAGAAAACATCAATTTAGATCTGTTCTGGATTAACATGAAACTACACTTTCCTAAAGTAAGAGAAGGAATCAATTTGAAGGCAACAACGATCTAGAATTATTCTACATCAACGTGAAAGTACTCTTTCCCAAAGTTTTTTTTTGAGGACTCTTTGCTAAAGTTAGAGCAGGAACGGACTGCAAATCCACAGATTTACAAGCACTACCTTCGTTTGTCAGATACATTATAGCTCATTTTCTCTAATGTAGGATTTAACATTCCTTCCGTTTTTCCTATAAAGATATTTGATCTTAATTTCTGAACATGTCAAAATCTGATTGTTGTAGGAGTAATATATTTTTGAACAACAGTCATTTGTTATTTTATACATGAGCTAAAAGGAGTCAGGAGATGAAGCATTTGAGTCTGCTATCTCCATTGCCTATGTTGCTCGGACTCTTAAAAAATGTCATCATGTGTGTGTCGGATTCTTCAAAAGTAGTTCATTTTCAGAGGATCCGACATGAGTGTGCAGCAACATTTTTGGAGAGTCCGAGCAACTTAGTCCGTTAGCATCTTGATGGTCTCTATACTAGAAATTAGAAGTTAGCTTGTCTGAGATTTCACATGAGAAGCATTTTCTAGCGGAATTAATCGACGTGCGCAAAAGTTAGCCCGAATACCATAGATAGTTATCCAAAAAAATATCTTTTTGTGATTTTGTTGTATCTATTCTTGGTGGACAGAGTCAATTTGTACCGGTATCCTATATAACTAGTCAAGGTGCACCCGAACAATACAATTATCAAAAACAAGTCACTCTTCCCATCTGTTCTTGGTGAACGGAGTTAGCTAGTACCTGTATGCTGACCCGAACACTACAATTATAATAAACAACTAACTTTCATATCTTTTTTTCTATCCGTTCTTGGTGGACAGAGTTACATGGTACCTATACCTAGTGGAATTAGTCGAGGTGCACGAAAGCTGACCTAAACACTAAATTTATAACAAACAACTTTCTTATGATTTCTTCCCATCTGTTCTTGGTGAACGAGTTACCTAGTACCTGTATCTCATGGAATAGTCGAGGTGCATGAAAGCTGATCCGAACACTATAATTATAATAAACTAGCTTTTCTATGATTTCTTCCTTGGTAACAGAGTTACATGGTACCTGTATCTCATGGAATTAGTCGAGATGCACGAAAGCTGACCCCAACACTACAGTTATAATAAACAACTAACTTTTTTATGATTTCTTTCTATCTGTTTTTGATAGATAGAGGTTACATGGTATCTGTACGAAAGCTAACCCGAACACCACGATTATAAAAAAAATATATCTTTTTTATATATACAGATACTGAATACCCTTTACTTCTATAAACAAGAATATTTAAACAATAAATTACGTGGTAGACACAGTTACGTGGTACCTGTACGAAAACTAAAGTTATAACAAACAACTACTCCGTTTCAAAAATAATGACCTAGTTTGACTTGACACGAAGTTTAAGAAAATAAAGAATAGTGGTCTTAAATTAAAGCTACTTCAAATGTACCAAAATATCCTTCGATCAATATTGTGAAAAGTTAAAATTAAAAAGTTGTCAAAAAAGGAAAAGGTCATGCTTTTTGAAACGGACTAAAACGGAAAGTAGATCATTTTTTTAAACGGAGGGAGTAACTTTTTTATGATTTCTTTCTATCTATTTTTGATAGATAGAGGTTACATGATACATATACTAGAGTTGATCCGAACACCACAATTATAAAAAAAAATATATCTTTTTTTTTTTGAAATTCTAGAAAAAACCACAGCAGCTACAACCTCTTCCCTTCGAGTGACCACTTTGTACGCACTGGGTAAACCTCTCACTGTGCAATCACTCGTAAAATCCGCAACAGCTAAACCTCGTGCGATGAGAAAAATATATCTTTTTTATATATACAGATACTGAATACCCTTTACTTCTATAAACAAAAATTATTAAACAATAAATTCAGCAAGAAAATAGCAATAATAATCAAGAAAAACTTACAAGTACAAAAAGCGAAGCTGATGAAGAACAATTTTTTTTATTTTTTATTTTTCTTTCAGTGACACAACCAGGGTTTTGAAAGGGGCTATAATGCATATAATAGCCCATTTCAGTTATTTAAGTTATAGCCCAAATTATATTAAAAAATTGTAAGTTTAGCCACTTTAGAATTAATTTCAGATTGTGACCAGAAAGTTGATATATTAATTGATTAGCCAGATTTTAATTTCCAGCATATATGATTGAAATTGAGATATTTAAAATTTGGGATCGTTTTTTAAGTTATAGCACAAATATATAAAATTTATAAAGTGATTGTTTTGGGACTAATTTCAGACGTTGTAAAAGTTTGTGTATGATTGAAAGTGAGATATTTAAAATTGGGATCGCTTATTAAGTAATAGCACAAATATACAAATTTATAAAGTGGTCGTTTTGGGACTTAATTCAGACATATATGACTGGCGTTGTAAAAGTTTGTGTATGAAGTTATTATTATACAAATAGGCAATTCTAAAAGTCACATAAATGTCAAGACTATTCTCTGCTAATTTTATTCATAATTTAGAGGCGGTCGATAGTATTTATACAGAATAAGCTCTTTAGTTCTTAATTTTATGTAAATATAATTTAATTTTGAAATGTTCATAGATCTGAATGGGTATGTTATCGTTGATTTTAAAATATTTACAAAAATCATGAACTTATGATTAAAATCGTTATTGCAGATCAAAATAAAATAACAAATCACCAAATTGGAATTTTTTTTTCTCTCTTCAAAATTGGCCAGACCCCAACACTTTAATTATTGTCATATTATAGCAAATATTGTCCATTTTTCTCCATTTTATTTTTGCTCCAACATATCACTTTATTATCTATCCTTTTGATATAATATTTAATAATTAACACTAATTACATAAAAAAGTTATGCTCTTTTTTGAATATATCAAATTTGGATAGTGTGATTTGTATCTGGAATTTACAATAAATTATATCAATTTATCATAGTTAAGTGGAAAAAAATGATCTGAAAACTCATGTCATGCATCTATTGATTCGATTTAAAGTATTAAGCGATAAATATCGATAAGTTTACTAGTAGCATTTATGTTTAACTTGCTCATTATACTTTTATTTCCTTTTTACTAGTAGAATGTACGTAGATTTTATTCATGTCTTTTGAAGACAAAGAAGTTATTTCGATAAATTATGGACTCAAATAAAATATTTTAAAGCAAGTTTAGACAAAAATATAATAGTGCAGAAGTAAATTGTGTAGAAAGAATAGTAACCATAACAAATAATATATACAATAATCTTTTATTCAATAAAAAAAAAATTGTGAGTTAAGTGAATTAACAAAACTTGTTCATTTCTTATTATCTTTTATTCAATAAAAAAAAAAACTGTAGGTTAGTGGTTGTTCACCTAATCATGTTGACTTTTGATAATGGAAGGTCCAAATCTTTTGTGAATTCCATAATTTTATACACTAAATTTAATATAATATATTAAGCGCTCGTTTAGCCGAAAATAAGTTATTTTAAAATAATTTATAGAAATAAATTATCTCGTAATTTTATTTGAATGACACATAGAATAAACTCATTCTAAAATTAATCTCGAAATTAGTTATCCTTTGTTTGACGAACCAAAGATTCTCAAAAAGGTATAAATTCACAACTAATGTTTATACCTTTACATAAATAAATTAATAAAATATCGAGTATGAATAAATATTTTTTAAAATAATCTCAAAAAAGCAAGTCCTAGTTGGAATAAAACAACAATAAGTTGCTAAAATTGTGGAACTTTATAGCTTCAAATGAAGATACACTTGGCATTATTGCAACCAAACACATCTTAGTGGAATACCTCCAATAATGAAATTATACGTTTAATATTATCATGTAAATTATTTTATATCAATTATAAACAACTTTTTAAGCAATTATTAATTATTAGTAACATGAAAAACATGATAGTGACTTATTACAATAGCTAAAGCATATTAATAATGTAAGATTTTATTATATGAATAATAACAACGATACCATGTGAGATCTCATAAGTGAGGTTTAGAAAAGGTGAAATGTTCGCAAACGTTATTCCTATCTTATTTATGAGATAGAGATTTATTATTTCACATAGATATTTGGCTTAAGAAAAAATCGTTCGAAGTAGTCGAGAAAAAGAAGTAACAAATGTACGAGAAATAACAGATAGTAACATGATAGTAACTACAACATCATAATATGATAGTCGTAGTACAAGGAAAATAAAAGCAAATTAAAAAAAGGTAATTGAAGGATAATAAAACTACGTGATAACAAGAAAATACACTGCTACTTACTAGCCTTTTATCCTGCTTAGCGTCCTCCCAAACTCGTCTCTAAGGTTATGTTCTCGGCAAGATGAAAGTACGTTGTGTTTCGATTTGCAGTCAGTCTCTCACACTACTACCATTGGGCCTCTCACATATTCAAACCATCTTGATCTCGCTTCCTGCATTTTATCCTTCACGATGTTATTCCTATCTTATTCCGAATATCCTCATTTCCAACATATATCTCCTAGCATGCTCACACGTGAGCCTCTCACATGTCCAAACTATCTTAATCTCGCTTCCTACAATTTATCCTTCGCGAAGCTATTCCCATCTTTGTTTCGGATATCCTCATTTCTAATATATATATATATATATCTCCAAGTATGTTCACAGGTGATCCCAACATATTCATTACTCATAAAGATATAGTAGTAGTATTTAATAACATATTATAATCTTTTATTATAATTTCAATTAAAAAAAGGTGAATAATTTTCATCACCAAACATCTGGTGATTTTGAATTCCAGCAGGACATTCTCTAATAATGTATGTACATATATTCATGCAGGCAAACAGAAGGGGAATGAGACATCAGAGAAACAGTCAATATCTAGTAAAGATAGTATCTTTTGACAAGAAATTTTTTATATTCTGTACAATAAACAATTTGGGTGTTTTTAAAAGTAAATTAGAAAGTGTTGGGGGAAGGTTAATATTCTTGGAAAAATTGAAAATAAAATAAAATTTATAAGGTTTTTCTTCAAGTGACAAAAAGGGGAGGGGGGATTCTGATTTTTATTGTGATGTTACAAGTTGGGGTATAGTAAAATTTGTTTTTAATGGTAGTAATAGAACAAGATTTGGAATTTTCTTGGAAAAAGTTGCTATCTTGGGAAAATTTTGCAAAAAAGTTGCTATCTTGGGAGAACTTTGGAAAAAATTGCAATCTTGGGAATATTTTGGAGAAAAGTTGCAATCTTGGGAAAATTTTGGAAAAAATTTGCAATCTTGGGAATATTTTGCAAAAAAGTTGCAATCTTGGGAAAATTTTGGAGAAAAGTTGCAATCTTGGGAAAAATTTGGAAAAAAAGCTGCAATCTTGGGAAAATTTTGGAGAAAAGTTGCTATCTTGGGAATATTTTGGAAAAAAAGTTGCAATCTTGGAAAAAAATTGGGAAAGAAGATGACATCATCAGCTGTAAATTTGGTGATGACAGTGATTGGGTTTACAGTGAGTACAATATTCATAGTATTTGTGTGTACAAGGTTAATTTGTGCAAGAATTCAGTACTTGACTAGGAGGAGGTCTTCTGCATATACTTCTAGATCTGATCTTAGCATTGTAAGTACTTTTGACTTTATAGGTTTCAGAATTTGATATTCCTTTGAAATTTTAGTGTTTTGAAGGGAGGCGTTGAAGTAACTGGTAAAGTTGTTTCCATGTGACGTGGAGGTCATGCGTTCAAGTGGTGGAAATAGCCTCTTGCAGAAATGCAAGGTAAGGTTGGGTATAATAGACCTTTATGCTTTAGTGCCCCGGGCTGCTCTTTTTTTAAAAATTTTTAGTGATTTGAAGGGAGTCCCAAAGTAACTGGTAAAGTTGTTTCCATGTGACGTGGAGGTTATGCGTTCAAGTCGTGGAAATAGCCTCTTGCAGAAATGCAGGGTAAGGTTGCGTATAATAGACCTTTATGCTTTAGTGCCCCGGGCTGCTCTTTTTTTTAAAAAAATTTTTAGTGATTTGAAGGGAGTCCCGAAGTAACTGGTAAAGTTGTTTCCATGTGACGTGGAGGTCATGCGTTCAAGTCGTGGAAATAGCCTCTTGCAGAAATGCAGGGTAAGGTTGCGTACGATAGACCATTATGCTTTAGTGCACCGGGCTGCTCTTTTTTTTATTTTAAATTTTAGTTATTTGTCACATATGTTTATGTTTCGTGTCGAAAATACTGGTTTAGTTGAGTGTGACCCTTGCTTGCCAAGGTTGGAGCAGTTAGGGTCACAAAGTGGTGGAGTCAGGTTTTTCACTAAGGAAAAGTTCGACCTTGTATATATAAAAATAATTTTCAAGTGAAGAGAGTTTGGATGAAATGAACCCCCTTACATCCCCTAGCTCCGCCGATGGCCTCACACAGACCGTAGTAGATGGGAGATGCTCTTTCCTTAGCGGGCGTTTGTCCACGAAAATTGTGAGTATTATGAAAAAAAGTAGTTTTTGTTTTCAAAGTGATTAATGATATTTGAAAGTTGGGAAGTTGTGTTTGTCCATTAATACGAATTGGAGTTGTTTTTGGATTTCTATGAGTAATTCAACATTTTTTGGTGTTTGAAGAATTCGACTTCGAATTCAATCATGGTGGAATTTTATGGCCAAACGTGAGTTCAACTCCGGTAAAAAGTAAAAAATTTCATGGCCAAACTCCCCCTTAGTTTGCTACTATTTTTTTAGGAGAACTAAATTTGAGATGGGGTAGCAAGTATCTAATCATGGCTGTAGTTTTTGATTGGTTTAGTAGTATAGGTGGTACGTAAATCATGTAGATCACTTGGGTCTGTGACGTTTAGTTTGTTAGGTTTGTGGACTTCTTGGATTCTTTTACGGCTGCTTGTCATATTCTTTGATTTGAAACCTTTCAAACTTCAACTTGTCTAAGAACTGTTTGGTGTTTTGTGGTTGTAGGTCCTATTTCCTGGCGTCACGTCCTTTGCCGATAAGCTAGCTATATTAAACTTGAATTAGTTCAATAGCTTACTATATATAGTACGTATTGAGTTCCTCTTTGTATTCGACACTAGTAGTGGCTCTTTGTCTTTATATTGGCGATTGATCTTTGTGGAAATAGCTGGAGAATTTTCTGGCGTAACTGGTAAAGTTGCTGCCACGGGACCAGGACATCACGGGTTCAAGCCGTGGAAGCAGCCTCTTGCAGATATGCAAGGTAAAGGCTGTGTACGTAGACCCTTGTAGTCTGGTCCATCCCCCGACCGTGCACATAGCGGGAGCTTTAGTGCACCAGGCTGCCACTTTTACTCTAAAGCTGAATGATTTTTCATGCGAATCGCTTGTTCGGCTTTTCTTAAACAATAGTTTCTGTTTATCTTGAATAGTTGGAGCGTGGTTTACATGGTCTGGAGCCTCTTGCTGTTGCCAACTTCCCCACGAAGAAGTACAGCGATGCATTTTTTACCTTTGCAGAAGATACTCAGTGAGTTGAATCCTTTTTTCCCAACTCATATTTTGAACTAGCTTACATAAGCGACACTCGTTTCTAGTTGGTTGTTTTTGACTTCTTCATGAAATGGACTATTTGAATTGTAGATTCCAGAAAGCGAATTTATTTTTGATGAAAAAGGATCGAAAAGATTGATCGTTATAGTAGGACTATGGATATGTTTTTGGATTACGTCAACATTGATAACTTATGAAGTCCATGTGAATTAAATCTTAATATGACAGTTAGAAACTTTCGAAAGTTTAAGCCAATAATATTGGGGAGGACTGATGAGCGGGACTGGAACACACTGAACATCTGAAGCATGACTTTATATTGAAATTTTGAGAAGTTTTATCATTTTCATTTGAATCGTGGTATAAATTGAACGAACTCTAGAAATGAAGAAAGAATTGGCTGCTTAGAGCAACATAGTTTTGTGTGCTAACAAGAGACAGTTGACGTCCATTTGTAAATTTTCCTAGTTTGGTGTGTGTTTGAACAGATAGTTACAAACAAGCTCAATAAGATTTGTCGGAGAGGCCACCAACTGCACTGAATCTTTAGTAAGGTGGTGTTGGTTTTTTAGGAAGACAGAGTCGTAAAGATATTTTAATTAACTGCTCATAGCTGATTTATCATTTGGAGATGGAATATATTAGAATGGGTTACGAGTCTCACCTTGGTTAAGCGAACAAACTAGTCGTCTCCTTATATGGACTTGGGCAATCCTTCCTCCCTCATGAGCTAGCCTTTGTGGTTGAGTTAGGCCCAAGTGTCACGTCGTTCATGGTATCAGAGCCAGGTACATCCCCGTTTGGGTCCCCACGTTATGTTGTCCACACTCTAGTTGATTGTCTGGGCGTGCCGGGGGGTGTTAGAGTGGGTTGGGGAGAAGATTGGTGGTTTCCTTATATGGACATGAGCTAACTTTTGGGAGCCCAAGAGTCATATCTTACCGAATCCAACGTCATTTTTAACTTCTTATCTGTTGTTCTTGTAAGTTCTTACTTTGTTGAACCACCTGGAGTAGTGGTCGTGGAGAATTGTGGTATTTCCACAGGCTCGTCAGTCTTCGGAGTGAATTTCTTTTTGTGAAATCGTGTCAAGATTCAATTCTGATTTCTGAATCTAACTGGATTACGTGAATTATTTGGATGACGCCGAGGGAAAACCAGGTGATCGAAAGGTCAAGAAAAAAGAGACTCTTTTGGTTAGGTGACTAATCCTAAGCTTTAGCCTGTGCCGATTTCCACCATTATACGAGAGAAACAGCAGTAGGCCTACAAGTGAATGAGCCAAATCAGGAGTAAAATACGATCAATTAGACGCAATCTGCTAAGTTGAAATGTAAATATAGATTAGGTAGTAGACTAGATTGCGGTATCCAAAAAAATTGTTATAATCGTCAGAGGGACATGTTTGAAGGTGATGCTGATATTTTCATTCAGGAAGAACCGGTGGGCTAAGTTGCTCGGACTCTCCAAAAATGTTGCTGCAGCCGTGTCGGATTCTTCAAAAATATACTATTTTGGAGGATCCGACAAGCACCCGTCGACATTTTTGAATAGTCCGAGCAACATAGCCGGGGGGAGGCTGCTCAGCTTAGAAATGTTCAAGGCAGCTTTCATTTACATTTCCCTTGTTAGATACGCCATTGCAGATACACCGTCTTCTACTTTTTGATTGAAGGATCGATGAGAATCAAAGTAATGGGTTTCTGTTGTTCAATGAAAATAATGAACTATTTACAAATCGGGAAGGACGTGGGAATGAGCTGGCTTTTGCCAGGTCTTTGGTGTTCACTAGTTCATACAAACTGTAAAGCAAAAGAAATTTGATACCAAATTGACATGACTGAAGTATTTACATCAGTTGATGTTTGTCTATCTCAGTTTAACGATCATCAGAATAGTCATTACACTCTGGTTGCGTACTGCACTTTATACTGTAAAGCTCATAACGGTAGGAAAACATCAACCTTGTGACTTTCCGACTAGTATGCACGCAACATTAGCAATATAATACATATCTTCTCGTGTGTTCAACAACATGTCAAAGAAAGGGAAGAGACAGGATTTGTTTCGAGATTACTAGAGGCGGTATGTGTTACTTTCTGGTTTATTTTGTCCATTGAGTGTTCGAATTGGGGTCGTGTAAGAATCAAGTACTATCATATATGCCTGAATGTCGTGCAGTTAGCATTATCTCTTATATTCCAGCGTGTGTGCGTTTTGAATATCGTGTTTGACACAATACAAGGTAAACATGTCCAACTTACATTCCGAGGTAGAGTATAATAGATACGGAGGATTCTTATGGCCGATTCCAACTCATTTGAGATTGAAGTTTAGTTAATTACTAATCGATAGTACATTATACAGCGGTGGAACAAATGTGGACGTAGCATGTATTTTCTCGATCCCATTGTGTGATCGGATTTAAATGGATACTGTTAAATGAGTTTGTTTTGAAATCGACAGATGTTGCTTATATTGTTTTGTTTATCGTGTTGGTCTGACTGGTCTTGTGTACTTCGCTGCCACAGATGCACAATTTGCCTTGCTGAGTATCGAAAGGAAGATACATTACGTATTTTACCATCGTGCGGCCACTATTTCCACGCCACATGCATCGACATATGGTTTCAGCAGCAATCTACATGCCCAGTTTGTCGGATTTCCCTACGCGAGGCTGCTGAGAAAAAGTGCTCTATGCAGCCCTTGTTTAGTTCAGCTGTCCGATCTCAATACGCAATGGACTCTCTGGATGTCGATACAAACCAATGCTCGTCATCTGGGCCGAGGTTTTCTTCAAGATTACACGACAACCAGAGAGCGAACCCCACTACAGCGAGCGCATCAAATGCATAAACGTTTACGCTGCAACAGTATAAACGTCTGAAATCGGCAGCGACAGAAACGTATATTTACAATGTTGTGATAGCATTCATCATAGTATATAGACTCGATATGGTCCGGTCCTTCTCCGAACCCTACAAATAGCGGGAGCGTAGTGCACTAGACAGTCTGGATATGTACTTTCTTGTATACTTCACAGTAGGCTGATGTTCATAGCTTTTTTTGTAAATATAATTTAGTTTAGGTGGTAGCAGGGGTGGAGCTACGTGGACTCGAGGGGGTTCATTCGAACCCAACGAACCCCCTTCATCGAAAAATTACACTGTATATATATATATGAAGTTTGTTTTCTCTCTCTCTCTCTATATATATATATTAAATTGAACCCCCTTGACACGACGACCAAAAAACTTGGTGCAGTGGCAAAGGGGTTGCAAACTTTCACGGGGCCTCATGGTCTTGTGTTCGAGACGCATGCACGATAGATTTTTAATTTTTTTTTTTTTTTTGCTTCCTGCATTTGAACCCCCTTGATAGAAATTGTGCCTCAGCCACTGGGTGGTAGTAGTCTTGTATACGGCGCGGAGGCGAAAGATCCAAAGTCCCTTTGTTGGATAATCACACTGCATATATAAGGTCAAAATCTTTGTTTATGTTTGTACAGTAGATGATGAACTCTCTTAATGAAAATCATGCCTCCGCCACTATCTGTATTACAACAAGATGTATATCACCCTTTTGTACTAGCACGATACTTTTATTACATAAAAATAAAGTCCACGTCAAAGGTGTCACATCAGCTAAAAAGGCTGACAAAAATACGCTAAAATTTAGTTCGGCCTGCTCGGGGGTGATAGAACCTCCGTGAAGTTAGAGCATGTCGTAGCAAATTTAATCATAATTCAGGGGTACTAGATGCTTTACTCGTTTATTTTTGAAGACTTAAACAAACATTTATTACGAACAAAATCAAAACGCAAAAGAAACACGAGTACGTCAAAAAGAATTTCATTCCCATTATGATTAGAAAATCGCGGGTTCAAACAATAAATTCTTACAGTTCAACCCTCCTCGAACCTCGTGTATAGTGAATATTTTAGTACGAGCTGCCTTTTGTCTTTTTTAATTTGTTAGAAGGGCCCTCTTGCACCTTAATCAAACTTAATTTTTGTCATAATTAATACTAACTACTAACAAGAAACCAAATAGTGGAAAAATAAATTTAAAAAATACTTTGATGTCTTTATTTAATTCTTCTCAATATATTAGTAGTACTATTTTATAATAAGTCACAATTTCTATAAAACAATAAAATAACAAAATTAGACTTTAATAAGATTAAAAAAAGTCATAAAATATAAAATTCACCCCCCCACCCCCCACCCCCAAAAAAAACAATCAAAATAAATAACAAAATACATTAAACTACTTATCACCCCACCACAACCACTTACATTCTCAACTTAATTTTAGCTCTTAAAGTATTTTTCATCACCACAGTAAATTCCGATTTTTCACTAAAATCAACCCTAGTATTTTTCGGGTAAACGGACCATTCGAATTCTTGAACCATTCGGGCCAACATCAGACTCACATGAACCGTAGCCATATTCAAACCGGGGCAAATCCTCCGGCCCATACCAAACGGTATCATTTTCACACCCGATACACCTGTTATATCCGCGTCCTCCTTACCCAGAAAAAACCTATCCGGGTCAAACTTCTCCGGTTCGGACCATAACTTCGGGTCATCCGATATCCCGGGTAAGAAAATCTCCACATTTGCATCCGTAGGTATGTCATATCCACCTAATTTAGCTGGCTCGATTACCGCATGAGTCAATGACAAGTACGTAGGCGGATGCTTACGTAATAATTCTTTTATTACCGCGGTTAAATATGGCAGATTCTCTATGTCCTTTTCATCAACCTTCTTTTCACCAACAACGTTTTTTATTTCTTCGTATAATCGCAATTGTATACTTGGATTTTCGATAATTCTTCCTATGGCCCACTCTATCGCCGTCCCCGTTGTGTCTGTCCCTCCGTTAAGAAACTCCGAACATAATGTAACAAGCTCTGAATTCGTCGGTGCTGAATTTCTACCTGTTTTAAATAAAAAAAATAGAATAAGAAAGGCGTGAAAATGATTTTTTAAAAAAGAAATATTGCATATATATCGATTATTGAAATATAAATAAGTGCATATAAATAAACAAATTCATGAAGTTTATGAACTCTGAATTCTAACCATTTAGAGTTATAACGAGATTCAAAATTTATAATTTATATATATCAAAATAAAATTTCCAAATAAATATAGAGTTTACATCCATCCTTATAACTTCTTACATAAAGCTTGCATTTATTGTTGAAAGAGAGTTATTCTAAATAATTATCTTATTTCATAAAATGCATTTTAAATTTTAAATTTAAATTCATATTTTGGAATAAAATTGAAAATAGCAAAACTTTTATATCAAAAGTCAAAACTCATTTTCACAATATTTAAGAAAGTTTTTATTTTTTTTTCTTGTTACATACAAAATTTATGATCTTAAATATGCCATCACATTTTTAGGATTACAAAAACATGTCAAAGATAAATTAAGAAGTTTAAAGATATATACAGTATTTTTTAAAGCAAGATAAATTAAAATGAAACAAAAACCAAACAACAACATATTTTGTATAATTCTGCGAATGCAATCTAAGAAGAATAGTGCTTATATAATCTTACTCCTACCTTGTAAAGATAAAAAGATTGTTTCCGAAAGTCCCTCAACCAGCGGCAAACCCAGAATTTAAGGATCGTGGATGCTCGGGAGGTTCAAACACATATATTGACGTTAAAGTTTTGCCTCGAAACTAAAACATCCAGTTATCTTGTTTGTTTATAGGGTGCTTTTCTGAATCTTATACCAATTTTTATATTTTTCTTATATAATTATATCTGATGTGTGTCGGATTTTCTGCCCCTTCCCTCGGCTCAACTAATGCATAGTAAAAGTCAAGCATATAAAACCTAAGTTGCTCGGACTCTCCAAAAATGTTGCTGCACCCGTGTCGGATACTTCAGAAATACACTATTTTTGAAGGATCCGACACACACCCGTAGGCATTTTGGAAGATTCCAAGCAACTTAGTATGAAATAAATAGTAGCAAGGAAACCATACTAGATCGAACAAGTAGCCGCAATAACAAATAATAAGATAACTAGATCGAATAAGTAGCAGCAACAACAAATAATACGATAACCAGATCGAACAAGTAGCAGCAACAACAAATAATACGATAATCAGATCGAACAAGTAGCAGCAACAACAAATAATATAATAACCGAAACGAAAATGTACCTTCAACTTTGAGGTCAAAAAGTGTATCAAGGTACGAAAATGAAGCTGCAGTTGTATCAATATCTGGATTTTGTAAAATCTTTTTTCTTTTTTCAATAATTGGAACAATTGTTTCAATTTGTTTTTTTCTTACATCCTTGGCCCTTTTTCTTTGTTTAGAAAAAAATGGGCTTAATATTGGTAAATAATCATCCAATCTTGGGTCAAGTGTCATTAAAACGGCTTTCATCATTTGATCAATCGTCTCTATCGAATTCTCATCCATCTCGACCCCAAAACACATGGCCACGAGGATGCAGAAGACGGCATAACGGGCGTTTTTTAACACCCATACGTTGCCATCATGTGCATCCGCCTCGGCCCGAATTTTCTCTATCATCTTATCCATAGCGCTTTTTCGCACGGCCCGAAACTCTTTTAGCTTTATTGAACTAAGCCCGTTTTGGACCATATTTTTCCGCAATGACCTCCAAACCGGCCCGTATACGGCCGCATTGACCGTAAATTTGTCACAACTAAATATTGTCCTAGTAGGGTTTTCGCGAGGCCTGCTCGCGAAAACCTGACCTTTCTGAACCAATGCTTCGTGGACCAAGTCAGCATTGCTGACGATGATCAGGGTCCTTGTACCCATTTTTAGGGTGAAAATCGGACCGTACTTCTGACGATGCTCACGCACGTACTGGAAAAATGGCTTTCCAGAACGTGCGACCTGTAGTAGGTTACCTACTACCGGCCATCCCGGTGGACCGGGTGGTAATTTTAGGTTTTTTGATTGATTTTTTTTGGAGAACAAGAAAATTAAGCATGAAATAACAAAAGCTAAAATTGTGAAAATGAGATGATAATAAGGTGAAAGTGAAGAAGTTGAAAATGAATAATCCATTGGAACAAAAAAGATTTTTTTTTTTCTCAATATTTTTTTTTGTGTGTGTATGTTTGATACAAAAATGAGAAAATTTTTGAGTATAAAAAGGAGAAGAAAGCTTGAAATTATAGGTGGGGGGATAGGAGAATAATTAATAAGGCACATTTTCAACAACAACAAAAAAAAAAACTGTGGGTGTTAAATGCAAGTAAGACAATAATAATAACATATTATATATTAATGATCGTCTCGAATGTATAAAATTCTTTTTTTTTTTAATCAGAAGTATCATATTTAGTCGGCAAATATTAGTAAAAATCTAAATAGGACGCATTTGATTTTCTCTTTAATCGAATTAATCGAAACCCAATGTAAATACAGAAATCAAGTGGTCCATTTTCTTAAAAAAGGAATATGTAGTTATGTAAGTTAATAATATTGATGGTGTGAAACTATTTACATAATTGATCCAATTATTTAAAATGTGGTTGCATGTATGTTTTATTATGTGATATGATTCGAATAGATATGGAGTTTATGAAATAAATGAAGATTTTTAAAATTTACGATCTTAAATCTGACGTAACATATTAAATCACTAGAAAAATAGGAATTAGTGACAAACAATTCTCGTTAATTATCAGAATTTCATTGATAATTCTTAGTGATAGATTTGCAATAAATTTCATATATACCAATATTTTTTCGTAATATAAAAATATATTATATTATTAATTATATATTTGACTTAAAATTAATTTCTACATATGGATGAAAAAGATGGGATGGGAAAACGGTGGAAAATGTACTATATGTTATTATTATAACTAAGATAGTTGGGAGTAAAGTATCTTTACAACTACCTCCTAATATTCATTAAATTTGGACAGAAAAAAATTAATTAAGACTTAGACAAAACAAAAAAATACAGCATAAAAATGTTGACTTCAAATCAACATTTATGTAACTGCATGCATGGTATTTTGTGCAAGAAAAGAAAGTATTTTGGTCAATATAACTTTAGAGTAAAACATCTTGTATTCACTCAACTATGATCAAATTTGTTACGATATATTTTAATTTTGTATGAGTCCTATTACCCTCTAGAACTACATTTTAGTATATTTTTGTCATTCTTTTTAGCTGACGTGACATCTTTTGTCAACCTTTTTAGCTGACATGGGTCCATTTTATATAATAAAGATGTCACGTCAGCACAAAAAGGAGATAACAATATGCTAAAATTGAGTTCGAAAGAGGGTGGGGATGGGGGTGGGTAATAAGACCCCTATGAAGTTAGAATTTGTCCTAACACAACTTTGATCATAGTAAAGGATTTTGGTCAATATAACTTAGAGTAGAACATCTAATATCCCCTAAACTATGATTAAATTTGTTATGGCACACTTCAAATTTACGGGGATTCTATTACCTCCTGAACTAAATTTTAGTGTATTTTTATCTTTTTTTTTTAGATGAAGTGACATTTTTTGTCAACCTTTTTCACTGACATGGGTCCCTTTTTATGTAATAAAGATGTCACGTCAGCACAAAAAAAGTGATAAAAATACGCTAAAATTGAATTCAGGAGGATAATATAGGACTCCTGTGAAGTTAGAGTTCGTCATAGCAATTTTGATTATAGTTTGAGGAGGTACTGGATACTTATCTCTATAACTTAACTTCATAAATTCTGTATGAATGTGAAGAAATATAAATCGAACACTTTGGTTGGTTGTTGATCAACGAAAAAAGCTTAAGAATTTAACATATAGTATGTAGAAAATATATATATATATATATATATATATATATATATATATATATATATATATATATATATATATATATATATATATATATATATATATATATATATATATATATATATATATATATATATATATTTGGTTTAAACCACCCGGTGTCCGGTACCCACTTTTTTAGGAGTCCGACTATATCCGAATTCGCCTCGCGTCGGGTCCCATTTGGGGGGAGAGCTCCCAACAGAGTGTTTGTCCATATTCAGGGTCGAACCCTCGACCTCTGAGTAGGTTGGGGCAAGCCCCTTTCTGTTGCACCACCATTGTTGTTGGTATGTAGAAAAATATTTATTCACACTCGATGTTCAACTACTAAATCGTGTGAACTTATTATTATAATTGAGTGATTTATTAAGACAAAAAAAACATGTTAATTGATCATAGTTAAGTGCTTGGAATGAATATCATGTGCGAATAAATTAAAGTTTTATCCATTATTTAATTTGCTCACATGTTTTTCGATTTTTATAGACAAAATATTAGACTTTCATCTAACGTTTGAATATTTTAAATAATTTTAAATCATGATCTAATATTTTCTTCAGTTTGTTCAAGTAGATTTTTTAGATTATCGTGATCTAAAAGGTCCATAAATTATGAGAAAAATAAAAATTCAAAAAAGGTTGTTTACTCCAATAATTTAAGATGTGTAATTTTTATATTTCCATTCTTAGCCAATTTTACTTCTATTTACAGAAACAAAATGTTAGTCTTGTCAATATTAATATAACATAATATGATGTTCATATAACTTCATTTTGTTGTTATAATGTCTGTCCTTTGCCTAACAAAAAGTTCAAATAATTGATTTTGCATTTAATAATAACCAATTTTATCGTTGTAAAATGTAAATTGCAACTTAACCTAGATCCTTGCTATATTATTTATAGTGGAAACTTTCATTAAAAATCAAATTAAGTAGTTATTTATTAATTAGTGTTCACTCTTGTATTATTTTCATAATTGAACAATAATACAAATACATTATTTCTTGAACTTTTCACTTATCAATAGTTAATTAGTATAGGCAATACTGTAACAATGACGGAATCGGGATTTCCCTTGTCTCGTCTAGCAACTCGTCGATTTAAAAATTTCAGAAATTATTTAATATCGGTCATTTTAAAGTAAAAAGTTTTAATATAATTTAACTCTCGAGAAATAAAATATTTTGATTAGGAAAATATTTATTAGAGTAATAACTACAGAGAAAAGAAAATTATACATACAATTAATACAAGAGATGGGAGGGTGAGGGCAATAAATATAAGTTCACAGCTGTTAACTGTTAAACAAAAATAAATAAATTAAGAGGTGGGTGGGGTGGGCGTGGGAGTAGGGTGGGCGGGCTGGAAAAATTAATGAAGCATGTGAAATTAGTTGCATCTCAAATAATAGACAGGTACATTTATACTCACATCACATGTGGTGGACAGTCTGAAAATTGAAATATTTATGTTTATATTAAATTATATAAATTTATAATAACTAAATAATTTAATAAAATAAAAATAATTCATGTTAATTAATCATAATTAATCATTAAAAGATTATATGTACACATATATTATATGTTTATTAATTCAATAAATATAAGCATCGAGTATTCTACAACAACAAATCCAGTGTATTCTCATACAGTGAGGTCTAAGGAGGGTAAGATGTACGCAGTTCATATCATTACCTCCGGAGAAGTAGCAAGGTTGTTTCCGATAGACTCCCGGCTCAAGACAATGAGTAATAAACAAATTCATAATAAAAACAGGAAACAAGATGGAACAACAGAAATAAGACACCCACAGAGTAATACCCTACGCTAACGAACCAAAGGCCCCCCCCACCCCAACGCTCCCCTAATAACTAACTACGACCCTTCCACATGCACTAGCCTTCTATCCTAATTCGTGTTCTCTAATGTCCTCAGTAAGCTGTAACTGCTCTATGTCACGTCTAATGACCTCTCTCCAATATTTCTTCGCTCTATCCCTACCCGGCCTGAAACCATCCAAAGTTAACCTCTCACATTTACGAACTGGGGCATCCGTGCCCCTCCTCATCACATGCCAGAACCATCTCAACCGAACTTTCCGCATTTTGTCCTCCACCGAAGCCACACCAACCTTCTCTCGAACAGTCTCATTCCTAACCTTATCACCCCTAGTAAGCCCACACATCCAACGCAATATCCGCATCTCCGCCACCTTCAATTTTTGAATATGGGAAGATAGCATGATCAAGTGCGTACTTTATAGAGAGATGGATTTTTTTTTCCTTTTAACTAAAGATTTCGAGTTCAAAATATGATAATAGAGATACGCGATTTGGCATGCCATTTATTTATTTTGATAACACGTATCTTGTGTACTTGGCTTCTTCTTTTTACTTGATTGACTTTAATTCCTACCTTAATATCGAGTGTAAATACAATTTTTTCGACTTTCGGATGTGGAAATTCCCATTTTCGTTCTTTTTGGGATTTATCGTCTGGTCATATCATCGATCTCAAACAATTTACGCACACAAAATCCCTCTAACGAGTTCAATTTCGAATGATTTACACGAGCATAAGAAATTTATACTGATTCAATAATAACAATAATACATTCAGCATAATTTCATACGCAAAATTTGAGGGCTAGACGTACACAACTTGGAGAGGTTGTTACGAACTGATCCTCGATAACCTTTCTTTTTTATTCGAACTAGAGATCGATAATGTGAACAAGATCACACAAACATTGTTAAGTATAATAATATACTAAATAATAAGTAGAAAAAAAAGTAAAAAATAATATGTCATAATTTGTGTCAGTAAATTCAGTGAGTAAGAGGTGCAAAGTGGTGGATTTAATAGGGCTCACACACCAAAAATCAAACAAAAAATTTTACCTTATCCCTTTTGTCCCTATCTTTAATTTTTTTTTTTTTTTTTTTTTTATTAAAGGCAGAAGGGAGTTTGATCTCAAGATTCACTCATCGAGTAGAGATAAAAATTGGCCTTAGTGATCTTAAGGTTCCGAGTGGAAGGGCCGTTGTTCAACGGATAACAGACTGATCTTCCCTAGAGCTCACATTGACAGGAAGGTTTGACACCTTGATATTGGCTCTTCACCACTTGGGACTGTAGTATGTTCCAAGGGTTGAACTGTATTTAATTCGTTATTTTACCTTTAGTTTCTCAACGAATTCATTGCGCGTATATATTGAGTCGACGTCAGTGTCAGATCAAGATTTAGGAATTGTGGGTGCTTGGGAAGTTCGAACATATATATTGACATCTAAAATAACTTTAAGGTCCTGCTGGAAAGTTAAAACATTCAACTATCTTCTTGGTTTTAGGGTGCTTTTTTTCATCCTACATCAATATTTATACATTTCTTATATAATTATATCTAATTTGTATCGAATCTAATAGGCGCGGGAGCACCAAATATTTGCACGTAGGTCCGCCCCTGTGAGTCGTGTATTCCACGATTTCGTAAAGTAATATATTAATATTACCAGTAATTGTACAAGTTATTGATGGTTAATTAATATGAATCGTCATATAGTAAATTATTCATCGAGATCAAAATGATTGAACATCGTCTAAACTCTAAACCTACTTTTACAATTTATTTAGACACATTGTAAACTTTTTTTTATTTATTTATTTTAAAATTTTGTTGAACTTGATGTATTGAAGTTTAAGTTATTATTACTTTGTAACACGAAGACCGCATAGCGCAGTGGATTAGCGCGTTTGACTTCGGATCAAAAGGTCGTGGGTTCGACTCCCACTGTGGTCGATTAATTTATTTTGTATTATGTGAATACACATGCACATTCTTGTTGTTATCTTGCTCGTTTTGCAGATTAAACTGAACTCGATACTAGAGTCGACTCGAAGCCTCTAACTATGTGTATATAGGGCGCACATTATTATTATTTTGAACCTATCGACTTTAATCATCGCATTCACTTTTGGCTTCTGCATTCTTGTTATTGTCACGCACATTATGCAGATTCAATCGAACTCAGCACTAAAGTCAACTCGAAGCCTCGAACTAAGTGTATATAGGCACATATTATTATCATTTCCAACCTATCGACTTTAATCATCGCGATCACTTTTTGCTTCTGCATTCTTGTTATTATCATGCTCGTTTTGCGAACTCAGCCGAACTCGGTACTAGAGTCAACTCGAAGCTTTGAACTATGTGTATATACACTAAGGGTGTCAAACGGTCCGGGCCACTTACAAAAATCGATCCGGTTTGATCCGACCCGGTAAGCCCTAGGGCTTTGGGGTACCGGTTCCCAGGCTAGTTATTTTATTAATTTGGGCCCGGTTAACCTGGCCCGAACCAAGCCCGGTTAGGGCCCGACGGTTAACCGGTCCGACCCGGTTAAGTTTTTTTTTTTTCTTTTTTTGAAATTGGATTTAACTATAACTTAGTTTTAATATATTATTAATTTACTGTCAAGTATTATCAATTTATATATGTGTATATATATCTTCTATAAACGTATATATTTAACTTATACATGTGTATATGTTTTATAAATTAATATATAACTATATACATAATTATATACTGTAGTATATATATACTATAGTATATTTTATTTAAAGTAGTACATGTATATGGAATGGTACATATATATGTGTATATATCTTCTATAGACGTATATATGTTGTACAGTGTAGATGTTACGAAGTTGTAGTGTATATGTTTTATAAATTAGTATATAACTATATATATAGTGTGTGTAAATATTGTAGGGTATATATATTGTAGTATATTTTATTTAAAGTTGTACATATATTGAATTGTATGTATATGTGTGTATATATCTTCTAAAGTAGTATATATTTTACGTATACGTGTGTATATATTTTATAAATTAGTATATAACTATATATATAGTGTGTGTATATATTGTAGTGTATATGTATTGCAGTGTATTTTATTTAAAGTAGTATATATATATTGAATGGTGCGTATATATGTATATATCTTCCATAAACGTATATATTTAACGTATACATGTGTATATATTTTATAAATTAGTATATAACTATATATATATATATATATATATATATATATATATATATATATATAGTAGTATATATATATTGTAGTATATTTTATTTAAAGTAGTACATATATATTGAATGGTGCGTATATATGTGTATATATCTTCAATAGATGTATATATTTAACGTATACATGTGTATATGTTTTATAAATTAGTATATAACTATATATATATATATATATATATATATATATATAAATATATATATATATATATTGTAGTATATGTTTTACTTAAAGTAGTACATATATCTTAAATGGTGAGTATATTTGTGTATATATCTTCTATAGACATGTATATTTAATGTATACATGTGAATATGTTTTATAAATTAGTATATAACTATATATATATTGTAGTATATGCATATATTGTAGTATATGTTTCGCTTAAATAGTACATATATGTTGAATGATACGTATATTTGTGTATATATCTTCTATAGACATGTATATTTAATGTATACATGTGTATATGCTTTATAAATTAGGATATAACTATATATAATGTAGTATATATGTGTATATATATTCTATAGACGTATATATAGATGTATATATTTAACGTATACATGTGTATATGTTTTATAAATTAGTATATAATTATATATATATATTATAGTATATATATATATATATATATATATATATATATATATATATATATATATATATTATAGTATATGTTTTACTTAAAGTAGTACATATATATTGAATGGTGCGTATATTTGTGTATATATCTTCTATAGAAATGTATACATGTGTATATGTTTTATAAATTAGTATATAACTCTATAATATATATATATATATATATATATATATATATATATACACTTATATATATTGTAGTATAAATATGTTGTAGTATATGTTTTATTTAAAGTAGTACGTATAGTCGTATATATTGAATAGTGCGTATATATGTGTAATTGTGTATATGTGTATATATTTTTTAAATTCTAATGTAGTATATACTATATATATAGTGTATATATATTGTTTACCGTATTTAAAATGTATATAGGTGGGTATATATTGTGTATATTGAAAATAGTTTTTTTTTTTTTAATTTTTGACCGGGTTTGACCAAATTTTTATCCGAGTTTGACCGGGTTGGGTTAAGTGGGTCGGGTTAGAGTGATTTTTGAAATTTTTACTGTTGAGCCCGGCCCGACCCTCTTAACACCAATCCGGCCCGGCCCACAACCCGATTAATTTTAACGGGCCGGTTCCAGGTTGGCCTGTCCCGTCCCACTTGATACCCCTAATACACATTATTATCATTTTGAACCTATCGACTTTAATTATCACATTCACTTTTGCCTCCTGCATTCTTGTTATTATCGCGCCCATTTTGCAGATTTAACCGAATTCAGTACTAGAGTCAACTCGAAGCCCCGAACACAGTGGCGGATCTATCCTTTGCCGAGGGGGTTTATCCGAACCCATTTCGGCAAAAAATTATGCTATATATGCATGGTTAAAATTATTTTTTATGTATATATATTAGATGTTGAACCTCCTTCGGTTAGTTTGTATGTTCACTTATGAACCCCTTCGTAAATATCTTGGCTCCGCCATTGCCCGAACATGTGTATATATAAACATTATTATCATTTTGAACCTATCGATTTTAATCATCGTATTCACTTTTGGCTCTTGCATTCTTGTTATCATCACGTTCGTTTTGCGGATTCAACTGAACTTAGTACTAGAGTCAACTCGAAGCCTCGAACTATGTGTAGATAGACACACATTATTATCATTTTGAACCTATCGACTTTAATCATCGCATTGACTTGCATTCTTGTTATTATCACGCTCGTTCTGAATCTACCAACTTTAATCATCGAATCCACTTGTAGCCACGTTATTATTGTACATTTTTATTATTTTGGATCATGCTCGAACCAGTCAACTCGACACGCTCGTTCTTAACCTACCAACTTTTATTATTGGATCGAGTTTTAGTTCAAAGTTCAAACATTCGGTGCACAAAATATAAACTCTTTAAGTCTACGATGTCTTCTATGAGCCCTCTAAATTATGTTGCAATAATACTCATTGCTTCTAAAATTCAAGCTATACATTAAGGTAAACAAATTAACATTTATAGAACCACCAAAATACAAATTTTTTAACCATTACATGAAATAAATAACTATAATAGTGATAAACAACATACACATTACAATAGAATTTCAAACCTGCAACGTAAAGATCGATTACGCGAACACAAACATAAGCGTAACTGTTGCTCGTATTTTCAAGAATTTGGAACAAACACTCCAATGTAGCCAAATCCAGCTATAAAAAAGGCTATGCCTTGTAAGAATAGGTATATGTAGAACCCATTCGTTCGTACCATCCACAAAGCACAAGGTACAACCCTACGAAAACCTCCGCGAAATGTACCTTGTTGTACCATTCTCCAATATGAAAACGAGACTTCCTCGAAGCTTTCAAGCTCGTTTTTACCTTAAGCCCATTTCCCAATTTCTCTCAAATAGACCGATGAGCGTCGCCCTAGTCCGATGAAGGGACATTACATTCTCAAGTAGGATCCAAAAAACCAATAAATAGAGTGACCTACACATCAAAACGAACATAAAAAGAATCAAGAGAACAACGAATTTGGAAATTAAGACATCGATTGAGCCCATTGGACAAATTTAAATCCATGAGGTCTATTTGACCAGAGCAGACAATACGTGCCATGGGCTCAAATCGTGACATCAATTTCTTATTGTATTTAGAGTAAAACATCTAGTATCCCCCTGAACTATGATCAAAGTTGTTCACGAGAGTCCTATTACCTCCCTGAACTAAATTTTAACGTATTCTTGTCAGCCTTTTTAATTAGCTGACATAACACCTTTTGTCAATCTTTTTAGCTGACGTGACGTGACACCTTTGACGTGGGTCCCATTTTATGTAATAAAGGTGCCACGTCATGTTATGATCCATTGCAAAGTCCCACATCGGTACTACAAAGTATTGTTGTGGGGTATTTATTGCCTTGGGCTCTCTCACCTTAATAGCTAGCTTTTGAGGTGTGGTTCTTCTAAGGTTGTAACTCTGGTATCAGAGCCACCCATCACCCTTCGCGCCCACCATGCCTGGGATGGTGACGTCGGTATGGCAATGTTCAGTCAGGGCTAGCAATGTTTAGCGCACAACCACTAAGGCTCCTGGGCACCTGACTCGAAAAGAGCTACCTACATAAGTAAAGTGAAAGCTACCCAGAGTGGAGCCGTCGAGGACGACGGATGCGGAGCGTGGTGGTTTGTTATGATCCATTGCAAAGTGAGCTACCTACATGCAGTGGCGGATATACATAGGGTCCAGGGGATTCATCGGAAAATTATACTATTTTTACATGGTTAAAAAAAATTTTATGTATAAATAGTAGAGGTTGAAGCCCTTCGACTAGTCCGTATATGTACTACTGAATCCCCTCACTGAAAATCCTGGATCCGCCCCTGCCTACATAAGTAGAGTGAAAGCTACCCAAAGTGGATCCATCGAGGACGACGGATGCGGAGTGTGGTGGTTTGTTATGATCCATTGCAAAGTCCCACATCGGTACTACAAAGTATTGTTGTGGGCTATTTATAGCCTTAGGCTCTCCCACCTTAATAGCTAGCTAGCTTTTGGGGTGCGGTTCTCCTAAGGTTGTAACACGTCAGCACAAAAGGGCACCAAAAATATGCTAAAATTGAGTTCAACAGGATAATAAGACACCCGTCGTAGCAACTTTGACCAAAGTTCGAGGGGTACTGAATACTTATCTCTTGTATTTACCTTGGTGTCCCTACAGCATTGAGCAAAGTGATTGTTGAAGGAATATAAACAGCACCCCATATAGGAACTTGAACTTCAGGGATCAAAACAGTTGCAGGCATAACAATACAATAAAATATAAATGTAACAATATGTGAAATTATTTTTCTGACAAAAAAGAAGCTGTAGATCAAATATAACTTCCTCTACATTGATACTTTCTGCATGATCAAAGTAAAAAAAAATAAAAAATTATACTATCAGATCACGTAAAAGATATATTAACTACATGTAAAATAACATATAAGAATTCAGACTAGTGTATTCCAGCAAAGTGGGGTCTGGAGAGGGTAAAGTGCACGCAGTCCATACCACTACCTCAGATGAAGTAGAGAGGTTGTTCCCGGTAGACCACCGGCTCAAGACAGATAACAATATACGAAACAAAAAACACAAGAATAAACAACAAAATGGAATAACATACCGCTAGATAATAAAAGAAACAAGACATCGACAGAGTAATACTATAAACTATCTACTCGTGAAAAATATTGCAGGTTATCTGTTACGATAGGTAAAGTTACACTTGAGGGCAGCCCAATGCACAAAGCATTCCACATGTAAAGTAGGCAGTTGATTGGCCTGATTAAGTATAGTGATTGATTCAACGGCTCGAGCCCCCACGAGACCTATAGGTCACATGGAGACAACTTTACTGTTCCTTGTAGGCTCCACTTCACTAGCTATTTAAATTTTTTGAGTAAAGCATCTAGTCCCTCCCTGAAGTATGACCAAATTCGCTATGACACACTCCAACTTTTCAGGGTTTCTATTACCTCCTGAACTAAATTTTAGTTTTATTTTTGTTATCCTTTTTAGCTGACGTGACACCTTTATTAACCTTTTTAGCTGATGTGGGCACCATTTTATGTACGTCATAAAGGTGCCATGTCAGCAAAAAAGGGTGACAAAATTACGCTAAATTGAGTTCAGGGGGTTATAGGACGACCCTTGTGAAGTTGGAGTGTGTCGTAGCAACTTTGGTCATAGTTCGGGGATACTGGATGCTCATCTCATATATATATATATATATATATATATATATAAACAAGTGTAAAAATTCTTATACTGCTAGTGTATATAAGTTAAATCGATTAAAAGTCTCGATTTTCTTGTTAAATAAGAAGGTTTATGGCTATAAAATACCTTATTTGCAGAAATTTCCATTGCCATTTTCTTGAAAAGATTAGCAGGTCCACAAGACCATCTGTGTTGCTGATAACGATAGGCTTTGAAAGTACTTGGCAATTCATTTTTCACCTAATTGAATGCAAAAAAAAAAAACATTAGGTGAATTGCGCGGCTATCTCATCTAAAAGTTTAATCTTGATAGCGGACATATGTTTGTCTAAATTTTTTTTATATCTTCAACACGTCCTCTCATGTGCGTGCCTGATTATTTGTCATAGTCGAAACTCGTGGAAATGTGATTGTGAATGGAGGTTAGAGTTGTACTCGTGGTCGTTGTCTGTTCTGATACTATGTTGAATTATGTGACGTCTTGAAGTTTAAGATATAAAAAAGAGATAAGCACCTAATATCCCCACGAATTGTGGCCAAAGTTGCTACGACACAGTCCAACTTTACAGATATCAATTTTAGCGTATTTTGTCACCCTTTTATGCTGACATGACAACTTTCTTTTTTACATAAAATGGAGCCCACATCAAAGGTACCATGTCAGCCAAAAATATTGGCAGAAGGTGCCGCATCAGCACAAACAAGTCACAAAAATATGTTAAAATTGAGTTCAAGGGTAATATGACCCTTGTAAAGTTGGAGTATGTCATAACAAATTTGATAGGCCACTAACCATTTTTATCTTACTCTTTAGCTTAAATTTTACTTCCAATCATTTTTCTTCAGAGTTTTGTTGAAGTTACTTCTAAGTGAATGTTTTATGACATAGCTCCACTGACCATTTCTGCAATTTTTTTTCTTGTACACATGGCTAATCAATTCATTCTAGAGAAGTGTTGTTTGCAAGCAAACCTAATAATGCCACGAGGCAGAGAGGTAGGCCGAAGAAATATTGGAGGGATATGATTAGGCATGATATGAAGCAGTTACAACTTACGGAGGACATGACCCTTGATAGGAAGATGTGAAGGACGCGGACTAGGGTAGAGGATTAGTGGGTAGGAGTTCGTCCGTAGTAGTAGGTTAGAGTGCTTTTGTTTGTATCTATGTCTGTAGTTGCTTGTTCGTGGTGTTTTGGTGATGTCTTTGATTTTGAATAAATAGTTTATAGCATATATTATACCTTGTATGGGGTGTCTTGTTATTCTTTCTTATCTAGCGGTGTGTATCCCATTTATGTTGTACTTGTGTGCTTCTACGTTTTTCGTTTGTTTGTTTGATTATACTGTTATCTATCCTGAGCCGGGATTTATCAGAAACAATCTCTCTACTTCATCTGAGGTAGTGGTATGGACTGCGACACTTTACCCTCCCCAGACCCCAGTTGTTGTTTTTCATACACGAATCCAAAATTTAGAGTCAGTACATTTAGAGACGAGTGTGATTCCACTAATTTATGACTCTTACCGAGCTAGGCTACCTCGCTCGTGATTTACAAGCACCCTCACCGAACTCTTTCTATAAGCACCTTCATTTTTTGCGTATGTATACATAATTCGAGCAGAAAGCAATTATATGTTTAGTTGAGCTTACAGAACTCGCGCTGAACGTAATGGATCATGTAAATTTTACCTTAAGGTCACCAACATATACAAATTTCCAGCCTTTAAGACCAGCTCGAACGGCGAGATCCATGTCTTCAACAGTTGTTCTGTCTTTCCATCCTCCAGCTTCATTGAATGCTGAAATTCTCCATACACCAGCAGTTCCTTCATTCATATATCACGAATAAAATCAACGCGCGATGATGAACTTATAACTGAATTTCCATCTACTGTAACAGTACAGTCGCAAAGTAGTAGTATTTTTTTCTGTCGCGTTAAAGTAACTGAACTTTCGTGTTGTATGCATGTTGCCTTACTGTTGAAGCCGAAAAACGCATGAGTTGCAGATCCAACTTCTTGTTCCACTTTGAAATGGTAATCAAGTGACATTTCTTGCATTCTTGTCAACAAACACTCATCAGAATTCACTGCAATGTACACAACATAGATGGTCACGCAATTCAACAAGGTCGTCTTTGGGTTCAAAATCTCGACTTCACACACAAAAAGTGCGTCGAGGGAGGGCCGTGTTGAGGAAAAATTGAAGGCAACAGCAACAGATAGTAACAAAAATCGAAGTTCAAAAACTACTAGAGCAACACTAAGACTACTAGATGGACGGATTAGCTAGACAACGCTCTACTACCTACTACCTACTACCCTAACGAGAAACAACAGATAGTAACAAAAATCGAAGGTCAAAAACTACTAGAGCAACACTACGACTACTCGATGGAAGGATTAGCTAGACAACGCTCTACTACCTGCTAACCTGCTACCCTAATACACGTTAAGGAAAAAAGCGCTTACCGAACTTCTAACGAGCTTGAACGAGTCCGATTTCGGGGTTGTGCACAAGAAAAGGGACAGTTCTCAACAAGAAATCAGATTCAGGTTGAAAATCTGCATCAAATATGGCCACAAAATCACACATCTTCACATAATTGTGCTTCATTCCTTCCTTCAATGCCCCAGCTTTGTACCCTTTTCTATTATCTCTTATTTCATATTTGATGTTCACTCCTTTGCCTGCCCATCTCTTGCACTCTTGTTCCACCATAGCCTATACAACAATCTTAATAATTACACTCTATCTATGTCGTCGTCTAAAAGATAACTACAGGTAATTACCGCTCTCATTAAGATGAAGAAGCATAAAGATAACCTAATGAATATAAAAGTTATTTACATTATCGGTGTACACAAGTTAAACTCTTTACTGACAATGTAAGTGTGTTTTGACATATGGGAGCATGTCACATATCTTATGCTGCTCAGACTCTTCAAAATATCGCCATATATATATATATGCATGTCGCATCCCTCAAAAGTTACGCATTTTTGGAGGATGCGACAAGAGTATAACAATATTTTTCGAGAGTCAGAGCAAACATAGCTAGCTCATCACACAAATTTACCTGTAATTCCAATTTGTCTAAAAATCAATCATTCATTCTAGTCATCAATTTTGTTTTGTCACTCTACCTCTTTACACCAATAATGGGGCTTCAATCAACTGTGGGGTTCAAGTTACTCCTCTCCGTTCATCTTTACGTGTCCACTATTGATTCGTCATATGTCTTCAAACAACAAATAGCATCTTTACGTGTCCACAGGGGCGGAGCCAGCCTTCTTTAGGGAGTTACTAACTCCCTTCGACGGAAAAATATACTATTTATACATGATTAAATATGGTCCTTTTGCACAGCGAAAAGTTGGCTCTTTGTTATGGATTACTGAGAAGTAATAACGGATCATCAATCCATATAATTAATAATTTAAGGATCTGTGAGGATTGCCATAACTTTATGAAGTTGGCATCTAAGGTGTTTGAGAGGAAATTGTAGTAAGAGATAGGACTAGATTTCACCATTACAGAGATGGCTCGTGTTCTTGTAAAGACTACTGGTGACAACAATTTGTGAAATAGAATTAGTTGTATACTACACATTGTATTATACTGTCCTCATATCTCTTTATATATCATTCAACTTCATCAAACAAGCACAGGCAGAGAACATTTCTGGCTACAGGGGATATAGCATTTACAGTTGAAATGTACCAAGACAATGCAGTACCAAAAAATGCTGAAATTGAATCCTCAAGGTTCAGAAGAACAAACATATAGAGCTAAAACCGGAAGCTCTCACGAGTGATGAGAATGCTTTCTCATAAGAACATCAAAAACCCCATGTTCAGAAGAACCCCATGCTTTCTCAGGATGGAATCTGGAGCCTCTCTCCTGTGAAATCACTGTACTGGCTCGTGAAAGAAGATGACAGCCAGAACTCTTGTTTCAACTTTTGAACTTTTCTTCTCAGCCTGAATTTCAGAAACTCCAACACAGCTGAAACCAATGTCCCCGTATGTATTACACATATATAGAATGATGAAAGAATCGGGATGACAGACAAGCTACTTTCTTATAGGACGGAAAGATCCTGTGTGTCTCTATTGGCATGCTCGTAAACTCAGAAGATGGTGATTCGAGTCATGCAGTAATTAGTGAAAAACACAGTCGATCCTTAAAGTCGGAGGAAAAGTGAATGAAACAACCAAAGAAGACGATTATTTTCAAGCCGGAAGCTTTCATCAAGTCGATAACATTTGTAAAGACAGCAATTCACATTTCAGCTATCCCGCCGGGCTACATATTACAAATGAGTCTATCAAGATTCATGAAGAGCTGACCTTTCCTCAGTTCTTGCTCGTTTTGACGGAGGTGAACAACACGAGTCTCCACCATCTGTGTCGTGATCTTCACGATCTTTCTTGTCCGGTGATTGAACGATCGTTGAAGTGGGTGTTTGACCATGAAAATCAAAAAAATTTAAGTTGGAATTGGAGTTGTGTTTGTCCGTGGAGTTGTTTCTAAAGTTTTGAGAGGATGAAGATGGAAAAAAGTGAAAACTAACTTTTTTTTTGTTTTTCACTTTTTCATATATAACTCCAAGTTGTATTTGAAATTCTCACGACCAAACATCAACTTGAAGAGGTATTTGGCATAAAGTGAAATTTTTTTTCAAAAAAATGAAAAGAATTCTCATGACCAAACGGGTCACAAGTTTTGATAGATAGAATTATCTGATGGCTATAATTGTGGGATGTAGCCGGCACTCTAAAAAATGAGTCGAGATGCTTACATGCCGTTTCGGACACAATAATTATAAAAAAAAAGAAAATGGGAATAGTCTTTTATTATCATTTGTCACTTATTCAACTTTTGTTTCTTTTATATGGATATTATATTTATGAAATCATTTTTCTGGTCATTTTTGCATTTCTTTCATGCATGCATGAAATGAGTGGCACATGGGTTGGCCAGGTGGGGTTTGTTTTCTTGTAGGTTTTGTTTATTATTTTTATAATTTGGTGAGTATATTTTAGATTTTTATATCTTGCGATTTTGTTGCCTTTCTTCGAATTCTTTTCTTGTTAGTTGGGCTGTGTGTCCATCGGAAACAATCTCTCTCCACCCCACAAAGGTAGATGTAAGGTCTTCGTACATTCTACCATCCCGAGACCCTATTAGTGAAATTGCACTTTATATGTTGTTTTACCCAATTACTTTTATACCTCAAATATCTCCTAGGAAATATGTGGACAAAACAGTATCATTAAATTCACATATGCAGTAGAATGAATCAGACTAGGTATACTTGAAGGCATCAATGCAATCAATTCATTGCAATAGACAATTTCTTACTACACCAATCTATAGAAGTGCTAACAGAGTTAACAAGGGAAAGAACAGCAAAATACATCCAAACAGAGTGTCTGAGGAAGCCTTTCTATCGTAAAGTCTTAACATGGTACAGTCTTGCTCCTCGACAATGGAGATATGTGGTCTAGAGGTATAGATGAATAGACAAAGGATGTCGAGAGTATGACGACAACTACTGGCTCGTCTCTAATAAGAGGAAACAAGCTTATATTCGGATTCAACTCGATCAGGGAAAATTGCTCTTTGCTCAAATGGCTGTGGTGGCTGAGGGCCGCTGCTGAGGCTGAACCCTGTTGTCCAGCTGATCCGCCAGTAGTGGATGCAGTTGATGATGGTGTATCAGTAAGAGCCAAGACTTCGGGTTCATCAGGACGTACATCTTTCAGAAGCACAAAGCCAGAAGGTGATGATTTGATTGGCAAATATCTGCTTTCTTCCAAAAATTTTATGTACTTCTCCTGAGCAGGAACCACCCTAGCAGGGTTGGTCAAAATCTCAAATGATGGCTCAGGTTCATTCTTCTTCTCTGCAGGAGTATCCACCTGCCATTCAAAAATGTCAAAAACGGTTTGTGAGAAAATAACGACGGTTCAAACAGCAATTCAATGCAAACAGAATCATTTAGCACAACGCATTTAGGACCCCAACGTATAAAGAACTGTCGCATTGCCACAGCAAGCAGAGAAGGCCACCTTTGAAGTGAAAATGAACGAACAGAAATATATTCTTACCTGCATAGAGTCTCCACCCTTACTGGAGGACTTGCCCTTGTCTGAACTAGTGGTAGCACAAGATGACTCTGCACCAGATGCCTTCTCTGCATTAGCTTTCTCTGCCTCTTTCTTGCTAGCCCTGGCCTTGGCCCTAGCTGATGTTGATAAAAACAGCTGTAGGAAGTTTGACAGCAGAACTAGTCGTGGCTACAGTAGTAGGCTTAGGATACTCAAATAGCGACGGCTTAGCATGCGATACAAAATCAAATTTTGGCACTTTCAGGTCATAGTTTAGCCCAATGAAAGCTGTGGGTGACAATGCCAAGCTAACGAAATATATGAGGGGATACCAATACCAAAACTGACTAAATACAGCTAACCTGACAACTGCAGTAATTTTATCATGTTTCGACCTTGAAAGTAGCTTTATTGTCACATTCCTTCCACCGGCATCAAGAATTCCAGAGGCCAAGATTGCACCCATCTTACTCATGGTATCCTCATGCTTATCAAGGATAATTTTCTCTAACTGCCGTCTGAACAGATAAAAGTAAAAAGCTCAACAAACTGACGAGGAAACAAAAAAACCACTATGCAGAAATTTATAGATAAAATACCTAAATGTACCAACACGGGAATCACTAGCTTCACTTATTTGAACCATCACCATGGCCATAGCTATGAGAGCACCTTGACGTACAAAATCAACTACATCTGATGTCAAAGGCTCCAACAATGATATTGCCTCACTCAGACCAGTACCAGCACATGAAATACCAACTGCCAAAGCCGCACCATAGCGCACGTGTGGGTTGTAGGACTCAGATAACAATGACACAATGCGAGGCATCTGCAAATTCAAGGCAATTAACTAGATTAGCATCTTTTCTGTTCTATCACTTTAATTTAATGCCCCTACAGGGGTCACAAGCCAACGACTAACATTTTTAGAACTGGAGTTTAGCTTTAAGTTTTCTGCTTTTATTTTTCTGTTTGGGGATTTACCCGTAGTCGGGGAAGGGGAAGGGAGGCAGGGGGGATATGGGTACATGGTAGAACCAAACATGGATCTGTTTCTAGAAGACTCTGAAAGGTAGCAATCCTGCTGACAACTGAGACCATAAATAACATAATGAGATTCATGAGAACCACTTAATAAACCAGTGTCAGAAAAGCTCCAACCTGCTCTGGTTCAGAATACATAACAAATCCAAGCGCCAAGACAGCAGTCCGCCTGACGTCATCACTCACATCTGATACAGCAAAATGCAGCAACTGACGGATAGCCTTATTATTTGCTGTTCCTCTGTAAGCTAACGCCAGAGCATACATGCCACCATAACGCAATATAGGATCTTGATCCCTGGTCATCTGCTCGATCAGTGTATCGGCTTCTTCTTCTCTTCCATACACAGTGAGGGCTATCCCTAATGCCAAACCCCTGCATGGAAATTTCAGAAGGAAATGGTCAAGCACAAGTAATCATCTTAACATATAAATACAAACAGTTCAATTATCCACAATGTTTTGAATAACATAGGCAGATTTATTTAATTTTTATATTTACAAGTGAACATAGACAGGTTTATCCTACTCACATAAAGCCATACAGGTTAGATTGTTTTAGTTTTCTTGCTTTACTCTAATCAATTGAAATCTCCATAAAGACAACAGAAGTATTAATTTGACTCCATATTTAGCACAATAAAAATAACTCAAATAATTTCACGCAGTTTTGACCTCAATTTATCCGTCAAATCAATTCAAACCTATCAGAGCTCTTTACCCATAATTGCAGTTGTTGCTTTTTACACATACAATCTAATAGAACTTTTCAATTAATACTTCCGTTATTTTACTTTTAATCAAAATGCTCATGTAGTCCATTATTCAGTTTTGTATTCTTTGCAATTTCAATCCTACCTGTAATCAATATTACAGTCGATAGAAGGCACAAGCAAAGATATTTCATATTGAGATAAAAATCAAAAGATACTCCTCGGATGAAGAGATGGTACAAGTATTCAGCTGTCAACTTTACCTGATTATTTTCTCGTGCTGCGTCTCACCTGCCTTCTCACTTCCAGTTCCAACCATTAATAAACCCATACCGATACCGGCAGCTTCTCCAGCAACGGCACTGTCAGTATACAGGACAGTCTTAATGTCGTCATAAATGTCTTCATCAGCAGTTCCTAAAGCTGCCAAGCCAAGCCCTAAGCAAGCACCATGCTGAATAACCTGCAGAATTAAGAAGATGCAATGTAAGAAAATAACAGACAAAAAAAACAATGGGTGGAACAAACATAAGATGCCCAGGAAGCATGATCAAATTAATAAACATAAGTACAACAACACATACCCAGTCTAATCCAACAAGTGGGGTCTAGGGAATACATAAATACAAGTACAAGGATCAAATTAATAAATACAAGTACCTCTACATTGATACTTCGTAGACTATCACGAAGAAATTGCTTGATGCCCTCCCCATGATTTGCATGAATTAATCCGAGAGCATACAATGCACCACCTTCCGAATATGGACTACCACCTCCACCGGCTCCACCCTGCGGCAAATAAGGGGCCATAAGTGATCTCCCTTGCTGCAAGTGGCCACAGTGAATAACACCTAATCCAGCTGTCGCACTAAATTTGGCCCAATTTGTTGCTCGGCTTAGCCAGTCCTGATAATAAAAGCAGAAAATTCTGTTAGAACAAACCCTCGTGCTACATACATATATATGAAGGAGAAGCTTATTTGTCAAAGAGTCAGAATCTACTCACTAGGTTCTCCCTAAGGAATGTATCTACAGTTGTTCCAGCATGCATAATTGCATTTGCATATATTGTTGCACTGTGACACACACTGTTTCTCATCTCAACAGACTGCTTTATTGTCTTGAGAATTAGGAGATCTGACCTGTAAGCATAGAGTAAAGAAAAAAAGATACTTCAGTGTTTTCATTCATGTGTCAAACAACTAACATGGAAAGAATTTTAAAAGGAATGCATATTACTTGTTATGGCTGTACAAGAATTGCAATGTCAACTTTATTGAAGTTTCACCAGACAAAATCCCTTTGATTTTTCCCAGCCTCTCTGCATACATTGCTTGCTTCTTTTGGATCTACTCTTCTTTCAATCAAAGGCTGATTTTCCTCCACCATTGGAACATCCTCTGCAGCAGCAGTATCTCCAGTCTGTGCAGTATTAGGCTCAGCAGGTTGTAGATCTGGACTGGAAAGCCGATCTCTCACATTCAAAAGAAAAGCTTGGTGCTCATTCTCTACTAGGTCAAAAGCTATTTGAAATGCCAGTAGTGCATCATCCTTATTTTCTGAACGTAAAAGCTTCTCTAATCGTAATCGTAATGGACGACTACCAACTTCACCTTCTTCTGCTAAGCATCAATCACAACCAGATAGAAAGCACCTTCGTCTGCTAAGCATCCATCACAACCAGATAGCGAACACATTCAAGATCCGTCCCCTGAAACTATGCGCCTCTGAAATATCAACAACATACATACCACCATAAAATTTGTACAGTCTTTTTTTTTGTAATGAATAAGTAAGATTGCATGTATACAACAGAATCGACATTATACAAATTTCCACGAGGAAGGATTCTACCACCACCTATGTATGCCGTTTAGAGAAACCCATCACGAAATTGGTTAATTGGTATCATTCTATGGTTCCTCAACCAAAACGTCACGCGGAGTGGAGTGGAGTGCTCACTCTTTCATCTGACAGCATCTTGCATTATCAGTGATGCACAAGAAATTCAGCTTGGCTGGAAGGATTTTGCCATCGTCATTATATTTCATTCCTTGTCCGCTATTACAACAAAAACGTCCTTAACTGACCATTTTCTTCTCTCTGTTTTTGCCGGCGGATTGATGACCGCTTTTTCGGTATTAGCCAGACGGTAACCAATCACATCTCTCTCCTTTCTCGTGCACGCAGGAGCACTTCATAAAAACTCAACTCCTCACCCTCACAAAGGTATAGATTTGTTCCTCTTATTTGCATCTCATTTCCCTGCAATGCAATGCAATGTCAGAAGGTTTAATTAGTCGTGAACAATCACAATAATAACTACCGTTGCAGGATGCTACCAAGATACGCAAGGATTCTTAGCTTCAGCATTCAATACTGACGAATTATAAAATTAAGAAGCAAGCGATACAACTTCACCTCAAAGTTACAAAAACGAGGAATGAGTCCTCACTGACCTTGACTGATTAAAAGTTCGATAACATGAGAGTCGATGTAGTGAAAGTTTCACATGGTACTTCATACATTTGGTGTTTGCTTCAACTTGGATTCAGATCCTTCTCCATTTCTTTTCATTTACGTATAAACTCTACAAGTGTTGCCCTGTTTTCAATCAGCGCACTATGGAAGGTATATATGAAGATACAAGGATATCTTTCGACCTGATTTGTCAGGATCATTGCTACCCAATGAGAAACTCCCTCCACCACCGAAACTGCCTGATGCTGCAAATGGAGATGGATTCTGAGCAACAGTCTGATTCAGCTGGCTACCAAATTGGAATTGATTAGGTGTTGAACCAAACCCGAAACCACCAGGGGAGGGCGAGACAGAAGGTTGACTAAATGCAAATGCAGGAGTGTCCACATCCATGCTGTCTTCCATGTTCATCTGGTTATTATTCCCGGGGGATGCAGTAAAAGGAGAATTAGAGTTCCCAAATATGGGCTGCGGAGATGAGTTTGTCAAAGAAGTTGAGCCAAATGGAAAGGCTGGCCCACTTAGGGTACTGGGTGTTGATCCAAAGACATTCTGAGCAACAGTCTGATTCAGCTGGCTACCAAACTGGAATTGATTAGGTGTTGAACCAAACCCGAAACCACCAGGGGAGGGCGAGACAGAAGGTTGACTAAATGCAAATGCAGGGGAAGATGCATTCATAGTGTCCACATCCATGCTGTCTTCCATGTTCATCTGATTATTATTCCCAGGGGATGCAGTAAAAGGAGAATTAGAGTTCCCAAATATGGGCTGCGGAGATGAGTTTGTCAAAGAAGTTGAGCCAAATGGAAAGGCTGGCCCACTTGGGGTACTGGGTGTTGATCCAAAGACCGCAGCAATGGTGGTTGGAGCAGCAAAAGAAGACGAAGATGCTCCAAATCCAAATACAGTACGGGTAGCAGAACTAAATGGAGAACCAAAGCCTGGAGACTTTGGGGCCTGACAGTTGGAGCCAACGGGGTTGCTAGCTGAAGCAGCAGCAGAAACTAAGCCAGTATTACTTGAAGAAGAACCAACTGAGGAGAAAGATGTCATTCCAGAGTTTCCCACTTCTGGTAATGTAGTAGGAGATCCAACATGAGCAGGAACGCTCTGTGAGACTCTGGTATTGTCTGATCCAGCGAGAGAAGTTTGAACAATAACAAGTGACTGAGCTCCAGTGCTGAAAAGAGAACCCTGAGACTGGAAACCGGTGCTGTTGACGTTGATAACAGCAGCATCAAGAGCCTTCATAACTTTTCTTTTTTTCGAAATTCCCACGGTTGCCTTCGTTTTCCTGGTGCTAACAGCAGCATCAAGAGCCTCCATAGCTTTTCTTTTTTTCGAAATTCCCTTCGTTTCAAAAACAGCAGCAGGTTTGTTCAGGACTTCATCAGTAGATAGAGGCTTCTTTTCAGCATCAGATACACCCATCTTATCTCTCCCTTCAACCATTTGAGATGCTGACTCGTCAGAGTTTATGTCCTTATCCAGCTCAAAAGAGTCCTGTAAAGACAATAAAAACAAAACTATTAACTAAATTGGTTATTAATACAAGGCCAATATATGTTGTAACACAGTAAGATTCCAATTCAAAGCTAGTAAAGAAAGTCAAAAATCATGAATGAATTGAAAACAGGAACGAACCTCAAGTGCACTCATCCTAAAAGCAGGTCGAGTTGAAGACTCTTTATTCAGGGACTCAGCAGCTTCCACACCCTGTTGAACATGTTGAGCATCTTCAAGTGAAATTTTTTCATTATTCTTTGCTACAACAGTTGACCCGTTAATAGATTCATTTTGCCGATGTTGTTCCATTTTATCTTGCTTCTGCAAACTAGAATCATGAGCATTGGTTGGAACAATCGTGGACCAGTTTTCCAACTTATGGCTCTCTTGTGCACTCTGTAGCAGCTTGGGTGAATCCAAAGACTCCAAGCTTTTTAGAGCTTGTCCACTAAGCATGTTCGGTGTCAATTTCTTGGGTGTTTTATCTTTCCCTGCACCTAGTCTTGATTCTGATGACTTCTCCTTTGGGGTCAAATTTTCAAGATGCTCCAATAGCATCGGCGTCGGAGGGAACGAAAAGAACCGTTGAGCACCGTAACTAATGAGCTTTGTAGCAGGATCAAGCACGAGCTTCTTAACCCAACTAGCGCTCCGTAACGCCGTCAGAGGACGATCATACGGCGTCGTTTTCCCGTTCCTACTAAACGGCCATCGCATGAACTTACCTCCGGCACCACAGTTCTCGTTTCTCGCTGCCATGTTATTCAAAACTGATAGAGAGAAATACGAGGGAAAAATTGTGTGGAGAGAGAGAAATACGAGGGAACAGTACGTTTTTTAAGAAAAGAGAGGGAATAGCATGGTTTTTATTGTGGATTTGACACGAAATTTAAGGAAAATATGGAGAAAATATTACATTTCCTTTTTTTTTTGATGGAAATATTATATTTCCTTTTTTTTTAAGCTGATTTTGCTGTTTTGTAAGATTGTTTTGACTAAATTAAGCTATCGAAGATGTAGTAATTAAGCTGATTTTGTGTTTTTTTCAGTTCAATTTTGACTAAACTAAGCAATCAAACATGTTTGGGAGGGCACCGAAGAAGAGTATAATATAAAAAAAGGAAATAATATAAATAACATTAATGATGAGATTAAAGGAAAAGGAAAAAACCTACAACTATCAATTAAATTTAGCTGCCATTCGTGGCTTTATAATATAAATTGTGCGTTCTAAACTTGAATTTTTTCCTTACACGATATATATATACGTTCTATAGGAAGTACGTACTTATAGATTATGAACTGAACTTTTACTTCGATCGACATTATTTATACAGGAATTAAGTGGCATAACTTGTTATTTCCAGGCATAATTTGTGAAATTATGATACGAAATATGAACTTATGTGAAGCGATTTTTTGTTTTTGTTTTCTCGATGTTAGAGATATTCTCGATCACCTTTTTACTACTTAAATATCTCGATGTGAATTGTGAAATATATATATATATAAATATATATATATATATATACACACACACACGCCATCCTTCCATCATTAATATGAGGTCTTGAGTCGAGCTTTGAGAATGAAAAAAGTCTTGACGTAGAACGATTTATTTTTAAATGAGTCTTATACAACGTGAATTTGAATTAGTCAAGCTAAAGCTCCAAAAGAGTACTAGTTAAGGATCTGGGGCTCGAGCGGAGTCGACAATGGGGTACATTGTATAGACAGTTATCATAAATGGATTGTTTCAATTGATACAAATATTAATCCTTTGACATCTACTCAATCTGTAAGTATGTTTTTTAATTATTTATGTATCAGTTTTTGCGGTACACTTTCCTTTGTAGTCAGTCCTAGCTAGGAGGATATCGAACATTTTAACTTTCAATTCTCGTTCGTTTTATAGTCATGTAAATGTCTAAAACTGTGGTACGCTTTCCTTTTTAGTCAGTCCTAAAGAGGATATCGAACATTTCAATTTTCACGTTCATTTTATAGTCGCATAAATGTCTAAAACTGTGGTATGCTTTCCTTTTTAGTCGGTCCTAAAGAGGATATTGAATATTTCTACTTTCAACTCTCGTTCGTTTTATAGTCGCATAAATGTCTAAAATTGTGGTACGCTTTCCTTTTTAGTCAGTCCTTAAGCGAATATCGAATATTTCAGCCTTCAACTCTCGTTCATTTTACAGTCACGTAAATGTCTAAAACTGTGGTACGCTTTCTTTTTTAGTCAGTCCTAAAGAGGACATAGAACATTTCAACTTTCAACTCTCGTTCATTTTATAGTCGCGTAAATGTCTAAAACTGTGGTACATTTTCCTTTTAGTCAGTCCTAAAGAGGATATTGAATATTTTAGCTTTCAATTCTTGTTCTTCTTATAGTACACGTAAATGTCTAAAACTGTGGTACGCTTTCCTTTTTAGTCAGTCCTAAAGAGGATATCGAACATTTCAACTTTCAACTCTCGTTCATTTTATAGTCGCGTAAATGTCTAAAACTGTAGTACGCTTTCCTTTTTAGTCATGCCTAAAGAGGATATCGAACATTTCAACTCTCGTTCATTTTATAGTTACGTAAATGTCTAAACAGTGGTACGCCTTCCTTTTTAGTCAGTCCAAAGAGGATATCGAACATTTTAACTTTCAATTCTAGCTCGTTTTATAGATGCGTAAATGTCTAAAGCTACAAGTTTCAGAAGTCTTTATTTCTTTCTTGAACTCCTTGCTTAGTCAACCAGTACCACATAAATTGAAATAAAGGATATCGTAATGTGTTTTTTACCGTTCGTTTAGCCGATTATCGACTTATTTGAACTAAATTGAGTAAGAGAAGTCATGTTATGTACACTGACAGTATAGAGAAATTTTACTTAAGTTGAACTACGATAACATGCATGTAAGTCTCCCTATCAAGCTCGATACATTAATTTTCGACTTGTTGTTTGAAAAAAATCAAACGTTTATGTTACGTACACTGACAGCGTATCATAATATAGAGAAATTTTACTTAAGTTGAACTACGACAATATGTAAGTCTTCATATCAAGCGCGATACACTAATTTTTTACTTGTTTGAATAAAATCGAGAGTTTATGTTACGTGCACTGACAGTGTCACAATATAGAGTATTCTTACTTAAGTTGAACTACGACAACATGTAAGTCTCCATATCAAGCTCGATACACTAATTTTCGACTTGTTGTTTGAAAAAAATCGAGAGTTTATATTACGTGCACTGATGGTGTCATAAAATAGAGAAATTTTACTTAAATTGAACTACGATAACATGTAAGTCTCATAACAAGCTCGATACGCTAATTTTCGACTTGTTGTTTGAATAAAATCGAGAGTTTATGTTATGTGTACTGACAGTATCACAATATATAGAATTTTCACTTAAGTTGAACTACAAGAAGTTGTTAGTCTCCAAATCAAGCATGATATGATAAAATAAAACAAAAAATAAAGTAATAATTGCTCGAAACGTTTATATAGCCTTGTTAGACAGAGTTACCAATATTTGTTTTTGTTAAGAGATGACAGGCTTTCCGTAGATTTAGTCGAGGCACGTGAAAGGTGATCGAGACACCATGTTTATTATTAGAAAAACTGGATTTTTTTTCGGTATTTAAATTTATGACTTCTTGAAGCTGACAGATCGAAAATGATTTATATGTTACAGGTTATTACTATCAATGGGAAGTTTCCTGGACCATTAATCAATGCTACAACTAATGATGTTGTGATTGTGAATGTCTTGAACAACATGAATGAATCCTTGCTCATAACATGGTACAACCAGCCTCTCTATTATAACAACATTGTTTGTTCAGTTACTTTTAGGTTGTTATAGCGAAATGCTGTCATAAAGAACATATAACACGTCATTTGTTTTGATACTTTTAGGTTGCTATAGCGAAATGTTGTCATAAAGAACATATAACACGTTTGTTTGGATACTTTTAGGTTGCTGTAGCGAAATGTTGTCATAAAGAACATCTAACACAATGTTTTTTTCGGATACTTTTAGGTTGTTATAGTGAAATGCTGTCATAAAAAACGCATAATACAACGTAACATGAAATTTCGATTCCAAGGAAACTTGGCCTTTATAGCAAAATATTGTTAATGAGGATGACCGTTATAGAAAGATATATATATATATATATATATATATATATATATATATATATATATATATATATATATATATATATATATATATATATGTATATTTGTTCTTAGTGCGAGCTGTAATTGGCGTAATACATAAATGAGTCCTTTAACTTGGATTCAGCTGACGTTTATGTCCTCCAACTTTGGATGTGCACGAGTAGACACTAGAGTGTGTATAAAGTTGAACAAGTAGACACACGTGTGTTCTATGCGGTGTCCTACGTGACAATTCACGACCTACATGTATTAAGGACGCGCGTGTGTCTGCATGTTCAACTTTATACAAGTTTAAGTGTCTATTTGTATAAATCCAAAGCTTAAGGGCATAAATGTGAGTTAAAGGATACGTTTATGTATTATACCGTTGTAAAATTTGGTGTCAATATGAAAAGAAAGAGTCAATTAACCTGTGGAATATGAGAGGATGTGGTAATTTTTAGCCGTTATAGCGAAATGTTGTTATACAAGATAGTCGTTGTAGAAAGGTCTGACCGAGGTCGTGGTTTATTTTTGTTTTCATCAAGGAATGGGATCCAACATAGGTTAAATTCATGGCAAGATGGAGTTTCAGGCACAAATTGTGCCATTGAACCTGGAAAAAATTGGACATATATGTTTCCGATAAATATATCCTTGACTGAAGAATAAATATTTCAAAGCAATATATATATATATATATATATATATATATATATATATATATATATATATATATATATCGTACCACTAAGGCCTTGCATGACATGACATGACTCCATATATCGTACCACTAAGGCCTTGCATGACATTGCTTGGTGTGGGAACAAACCATCACTACACCATCTCAGAATCTTTGGGTGTATATGTTATTATCGGAGTAAGGTGGACGTCATGGCTCAGAAGGGCATATTTATGGGCTATTGGATTTTCTGCTTGAAAACAGAAAAACTATTTCTTAAACGAGAAGTGAAGTTTGAAGAACCAGCTGCTTAGGATTGGAAAAATCAGACCAACTCTTATTCTGATTTATTTTCGAAAGAGTAGCCTCACCTTCTTCTGCTAAGCATCAATCACAACCAGATAGCGAACACATTCAAGATCCGTCCCCTGAAATATCAACAACATACATACCACCATAAAATTTGTACAGTCTTTTTTTTTGTAATGAATAAGTAAGATTGCATGTATACAACAGAATCGACATTATACAAATTTCCACGAGGAAGGATTCTACCACCACCTATGTATGCCGTTTAGAGAAACCCATCACGAAATTGGTTAATTGGTATCATTCTATGGTTCCTCAACCAAAACGTCACGCGGAGTGGAGTGGAGTGCTCACTCTTTCATCTGACAGCATCTTGCATTATCAGTGATGCACAAGAAATTCAGCTTGGCTGGAAGGATTTTGCCATCGTCATTATATTTCATTCCTTGTCCGCTATTACAACAAAAACGTCCTTAACTGACCATTTTCTTCTCTCTGTTTTTGCCGGCGGATTGATGACCGCTTTTTCGGTATTAGCCAGACGGTAACCAATCACATCTCTCTCCTTTCTCGTGCACGCAGGAGCACTTCATAAAAACTCAACTCCTCACCCTCACAAAGGTATAGATTTGTTCCTCTTATTTGCATCTCATTTCCCTGCAATGCAATGCAATGTCAGAAGGTTTAATTAGTCGTGAACAATCACAATAATAACTACCGTTGCAGGATGCTACCAAGATACGCAAGGATTCTTAGCTTCAGCATTCAATACTGACGAATTATAAAATTAAGAAGCAAGCGATACAACTTCACCTCAAAGTTACAAAAACGAGGAATGAGTCCTCACTGACCTTGACTGATTAAAAGTTCGATAACATGAGAGTCGATGTAGTGAAAGTTTCACATGGTACTTCATACATTTGGTGTTTGCTTCAACTTGGATTCAGATCCTTCTCCATTTCTTTTCATTTACGTATAAACTCTACAAGTGTTGCCCTGTTTTCAATCAGCGCACTATAAAAGGATCCGACCAATAGCCTAAAATAAGTATGAAAGCCTTGGGACCCAAACCAAAGGTCCCCCTAGCCTAAAGTCACGTTCCGGTGCTGATGGAACTGCCTCAATCCTCCTAATTCGATGGCTAATACAGTTTGTGGGTTAGCTAGTTCTGTTTCTGTCATGAAAAGAGAAAATGGCTCTCGAATATAGTCATTACTCCTTTTTTTATTGTTCAGTCTCGTATTATGTTTTTTTGTTTTTCTTTCTATTTTATATATTTCACGTTGCTTCAGTTGTTAGCTTTCCCTAATAAATGGAGTGTTTGATCACCTACAATACGCTGATACATGCATAAATCCCTAAAAGCTCCTATAATACTGGATGTGTACTTGAGCACTGTGTGGCTCCTCCATACTAGAGACAAAATCAGGCAACCCAGTAGCCAGTAGGCATGACCCATGCCAGTTGCCTCACCTCTTCAGCAAACAACTCTTCCAATACATCATTTATTTGACGGTCCTCTGCCACCATGGCCAATGCCATGCTAATAAGCTCATTTGACAAAACATAGTCACTTATCTTTGACATAGACGAGGTTTTTAGTCCTCGGGTCCAAAATTTCACTGATTATAACCGACTTATCTGAAGCCTGCTGCATCTCCTCTCTCCAGGAGCCTTGGGAGGAGCTACCCCCGTGAATTTTGGAAACCATAGATTCTCTGTATGGCAGGCGTTTGGCCTGCAAAACAAGAAACAGATTTCTGAGTGCATCATCGGATGTCACGGCTTAAAGATCAAATTTAAATAGTATTAAATCAGCTCAGTAGAGTTAAGTTAGAGTGCATCCGAAGATACAGAAACAGAACATCTAAAAGTAGTAAGATTTAGCAAGATAATACAAGAATATTGCTACTTTCTGAAATAAAAATCACGTATCTAACTTAAGCTCAAAGTGGTAGATGACTATTTTCCTCGAGAAATCTTAGATCTTCGTGGTTAAATTTGAAAATATGCTAATAGTTCTATCAGTAAGAGAATTTCTACATCCATTTCTGTATCCTGTTGATTATGTCCTCAGAATAGTAAAGCAATATTGGGGGTCAAGATCAAACTGCTGGTTCTGCAAAGGGACGACTCCAAAATTTGCACATGAATGCAGTAATACTGTTGTGAGAACACATGCCAGAAGGAAAAAAAATGCAGGTGTGTAATGACACTTCAGGTCATTTTCTATATTTACGCTTATTTCTGCCGTTTGATCTTCTCCATAGCTGCCCCAGGTCATTTATGACTTGCTGGGACTGACGGCTCGGTTACCGGGAAGTTCATTTGGCTTTTAGAGTCAGTTCCCTATTTTGAAGTCTTTGTTGGTTTCAAATGGCCACCAAGCGAGAACTTCAGTGAAACAATCTCAAATGAAAATTCTGACTTCACCAGCAGATCCAGAATATCGATTTTAGGCTAGGTAGACTTTTGGTTCGGGTCCCAATGCACCCGAGCTCATTTGGACCTATTGGTCAGAAAGTTGGTAAATCGGAAATATGGGTGTGGGACCCATATTTGGCTGAAACAACCTCAGATGCAAACTCCGACTTCACCAGCAGATCCGGAATAGCGATTTTAGGATGATAACATATTTGGTGTGATTTTATGGCTTTTAAATCTCATTTCGACCCTCGATTTGAAAAATTGTGATTTCGGATTTTGGGGGTCAACTTTGTGAAAACGATGTTTTTCGAAAATCGGATATCGCCATTGAGTCCGGAGCGTCGAATTTAATATGATTACATAGTTCGTTTGCGTATATCGGACTCCGAACGAATTCCGGACCCCTCGCCGAAGTTCGTCCGAAAGGGGGAAAAGCTGTGCAGATTTTTCTGCACTATTTAAAACAGTTTTGAGCTCATTTTGCTCATTTTTCATCTTTCCTCTTGAAAGTTAAACCCTAACATAGTATGGGAGCTTAAAAGTGAAACTAGTGGAAGCTCGGGAAGCTAGATTAACGTCTATTTCTTGACTCTACTATAAATTTAAGGTAAGAATTCACCTTTTATTAGAAATTTCTTGATTAATTTCTCAAAATCCCAAAAATTTTAGGGCGTGATTTTAAACCCCAATTGCACTCCTTTTCACTTGAATAATATTTTATCATAGAATTACTAATTTTTCATCAATTTAACCTTCAACACAACTCCGATTCTTGATTTTAATCCGGATTTCAAATATTTTACCCGGTAAAGCTCAAAAATGATTTTTCTTCGATTTGAACCTCGTTTTTTACTCGATTTGACTTGAGTTTTCAGCTGTAGGTTTCTAAAAATATGAGGAACACGTTTTTGAAGTAAAGTTCCGATTTTGTCCTTTTTCGGGAACCCGTTCCGGGGGTCCGTTTTGACCCCAAACCAAAAGTAGTCAATATGGATATCGTTAGACTCGTATTGATGAGTAGATTTCTATTTTGATAGTGTGATGGCATTTTGGGATTGTGAAGTGAGGCGCTAGGAGAATGATTTGAAGTTTTGTGGTTCTTCCTTGAGGTAGGCTTCTATCTACTATTCTCCGTAGATGATGTGTGATATATATTGCGTGTGAATGTGAATGTTAGGTTTGATTATGCATAGAATGACTTGGTATTGAATATTGAAGTTTTGGGAATTAGATGAGGGTTTTGGACCCGTAAGGTGGAATGCTTATGACCCTTTAGAAGCCTATTGTCTTCTCCTATGATTGGACTAATTTGTAGCATGAATATGATATGATGCTAGGTTTGGGATGTGGTTAAAGTGTTGAAATCATGGTTAGTATGATTAACCTTAGTTGGGCTAGTCTAGTGGTCTTGAAACCGTAATTTGGGTAGAGTTGGCTTAGATGCTCATGTTCTTAAATTAAGTTCCTATCTTGGGATTGGTTATAGCTTACTTAACATCGAAAAGTGAACTAGATGCCTTATCCTGGTTTGGGGCCGTAGTTTACCTAAATATGGAAATTGATGATTAGAAGCGGGCTCGTCCGACCCACTTAGGCCAAGACTTGTATAAGCCCTTGTGGACTTAGTTGCGGATGTTGGCCTAGTTGAGAATAATGAGCCTTATTTATGAGATTTGCTTGGTGAATTAATAACAGTGATGACTTTTCCCGAATTATGATTAATGGCCTATAGAGACGTTAATTCCTCTTAGATGCGACATTGGGCCTTTAGAGACGCTATTTCCTCTTAGATATGATATATGGTCTATAGAGACAACATTCCTCTTAGATATGATGATTGACCTAGAGAGGTGATATTTTTTATAGTCATGATGTGTGACATATTGATATGAGATATCCTATGTGAGAGATGATTATATGCTTATTGAGATCATACCTCATTTACGCGAGATACCTCCTATACGGGAGATGATTATAGATATGCTATGGATTTTAAATATGATTATAGATATGAGTTCTGGATATGTATATGGGCCGAAGGCCGTGATTATGTTACTGTGATTATTCCGGACGTATTATTGGGACGAAGACCATGTTAAGATACTGGTTGGATATCCGGAAAGTCTTCATACTTGTAAAGGATGTAGTTACAGTTTATGAATTTATATGTATATGCATATACACATCTCTCCGGTATGGGACGGAGGAAGATGTGGTATGATGCGTATTGTTCCACTAATTGAATACTGGTGATGGCATGCATCGATTCAGTACATTCATGATTATTATATCAATGATTGATGTGATTCTATATACGATGCAATCTTATGACTGTTCTTCCTAATTAAAGGTTAAGCTACGTGGTAATTAGTTGCCTATTAGATGACTATAGCACTTGATGACTAGGAGTCTAATGAACTAGTTAATGAACCTTGCTTAGTTGAATTATGGTACCTAGCGATAGTTGATGCATGGTTAATGGTGTTGTCGAGTTTAGCATATGTGAAGATTAGTTGTTATTAATGAATAAGTTTACGATGCCGTTTAGTTGTTAAATGGGGATTTGTGTATTAATGAGGTTAGATAATAAAAGAGGTTAGTGATAAGAGATCACTAGTTAATAATGATTAACGGATCTAGGTTGATAAGTGTTTGAATGATGATAGTGGTCTTTTGCTAGATGATGACTAGTGAATTAGCGATGCAATAATGAGTACCGGTTAGTTAAAAATGGGTAGATAGAATATATTGATGAGATAGTTATATTTATGGTGCTACGTTTATGGTTATGAGTACTTGATTTATGTTATTCTTTTACCTTAACTGATGATGATATATTGATACCCGGCAAGGCCGGAGGATATTATGATGATATTGATACCCGGTTCGAGTCCGGAGGATACTATTGAGATGATATTGATACCCGGCAAGGCCGGAGGATATTGTGATAATATTGATACCCGGTTCGAGTCCGAAGGATACTATTGAGATGATATTGATACCCGGTGAAGCCGGAGGTTGATGACGATGATGATGGTCCTGATGAGGACAGTTATGATGTATTGTGATATTGATGGTATATTTTGCATTCATTCCTGCATGCACATCGCCTATCACCAGTATGCACCTATGTCTATCAGCCGGTATAGGACGGTTGCATAGATATGGGTGAAGAATATGTCTTGTGTTATTGTTTGTTGATTGAACTTTCCAAGTCTGGGGCGGTGGGGTACGCATATGCTCGGCTAGGTATTTGGTTGTCCGGAGTGTCCGGTTATTCACGCTGATATTGATATTGTTATTATCATTGTTATGATCATTACTATGGCTAAATTATGATAGATTGGTCATTGATCTAGTATTGGGATTTCAGGTATGTATTCGGCCTCTTCTATCTTATGATTGCATTGTTATGCACGATTATATCATGTATAGCCATGCGGATTAGAAACCCTGAGTATAATGGTATTAAATTCTGATAATATTCTAATGAGGCCTTAATATGAGAATATGATGATCTAGGTTATGCTTTGAGATGGACCCACGTCTATACGTATATATATATATAGATATATATAGCCATATGAAGCTATGGCATTATCGTATATCCCTCCCTTCGTTTGTTCTTATTGTATATTCTTTTCTTTGCCTTGTATATTGCTATATATCTTTCATTCTTCCTTTATTCGTATAATGGCTTGGGATATACAGTATAGCATTGACGTCTGTTGAATGTAGTTGGAATAGAATAGTTCGCCCTTGCTGCCTCCTTCGTCTTATTATGTTAGTCTCTTGGACCTAAATAGGATAGTTGTTCCTTATTATTCCATTGACTTGTGATATGATTTCTGGACTCTTGGGTGTAGTTTTCATTCTGTTTATATGTTGTATATATCTGCTTTATCTTTGGAGCTCAGCTGGCATTTGCCAACTGAGTACCATTCATTTGGTACTCATACTACACTTCTGCAGCTTGCAGATCATAGTACGAGTTATCGTCGTTGACGTATGTCTCGTGCGGAGCAGCCATGGTTTAGAGACTTAGAGTGAGCTCCTGACGTTCGGAGTATTACTCATCTCTCTCTTATGTATTAGACTAATCTCTATGTTACTTGCAGAGATAAGTTGTATCAGGGTAATTCTCTCAATGGTTCACTTTGTACTCTTATTATATTTAGAAGCTCTTGTACTAATACCACCAGGTTTTGGGATTCTATAATATATTGACCTTTACGTCATTTACCCCATATTTTTTTTTCCTTATATCATTGAGTAGTCCGTTACTAGCTGTTCCGGACTGTGGGTTGGCTTGCCTACTGGTGGGTTATGGTAAGCGCCATCATGACCTGAGAAATTGGGTCGTGACAAGGTGTTTGATGACAAACTTTATTCTGCCATATCAGTCAAGAACTACGAGGTTGTCTGATCGCTTAGACATGAAAGCAATGGAAAAAAGCAGAACCTGGTTAATTAAAGATACATTAAGCAGAAAATTTTAGAGAAAGTGTAATTTTTCATGTGTTTGGTAGAGAGCAGAGTAATATTGACACCTGAGGATTTGTAAAAAGGACAGATTGTGTCAGCTAATGCATCATGTACAAATGTTCAGTAAAGACTGGACTGCCGATTGATACAATTTGGATTTGGGTGTGGATTCATACTGCATTTAGTCAACCTAACTTGGGCTCTTTGACTTCATCTATCGCCAAGATGTTTAGGTTGATTGTCTATTTGAAATGATTTTGGGTTTATGTCATATACATATATATATACATATATATATATATATATATATATATATATATATATATACACATACATATATATCAAATGTGTCCTCAACAAATTGTTTATTATATGAGATAACTTATAATATATATTCATATAAAGTACTACAACACTTTGTTGTTACACGAGATAACTTATGGATAAAAATATTAATCCCTCCGTTTCATTGTGTCTTAGTTTGACTGGCCACGAAATTTAAGAAAATAAGAAATACATTTGAATCATGCCATGGAATCAAAGAGTTACTAACAATAGAAAGTGACATTCTTTTCTATATAATTGGCTAAAAAGGAAAGTAAAGACATAAATTGAAGCAGGGAGAGTAATTGTTTACAGAGAATTTAATAAGTTCAATACAACAACAACAACAACAAACCCAGTGTATTCCCACCTAGTGGGGTCTGGGGGGTAAGATGTACGCAGTCCATACCTCTACCTCTGAAGAAGTAGAAAGGCTGTTTCCGCTAGACCCCCGGCTCAAGACACGAGACACCACACAAATATAAAGTAACGCACAGAATAGGGTTTCATAACATAAATACGGCACCCATAAGTAGAAGGAAACATCGGAAAGCACCCAGATTCGTAATAAAACATGGAACACCGAAAGCATAACAAGAAGAAGAATAGGAATAGGAATAAAAATAAGAATAGGAAGAATAACAGGAATAAAACCCCCACCAAATACTTCCCTACCCTAGCGCCCCAAACTGGCCCTAGTTTTCTGCCCTAATTCGCGCCCTCCAGACCTTCCTATCTAGGGTCATGTCCTCGGTGAGCTGTAGCTGCTCCATATCCCGCCTAATCACCTCGCCCCAGTACTTCTTCGGTCTACCCCTACCCCGCCTAAAACCATCCAACGCTAGCCTCTCACACCTACGAACCGGGGCATCCGTGTCCCTCCTCTTCACGTGTTCAAACCAACTCAATCGGACTTCCCGCAGCTTGCACTCCACTGGAGCCACACCAACCTTCTCCCTGATAGTCTCATTCCTAACTCTATCCCCTCAAGTCATCCCACACATCCAGCGCAACATCCGCATTTCCGCCACCTTCATTTTTTGGATGTGGGAGTTCTTAACTGGCCAACACTCCGCTCCATACAACATGGCCGGACGGACTACCATCCTGTAGAATTTGCCTTTAAGCTTGGGCAGCACCTTCTTATCACACAACACCCCCGACGCGAGCTTCCACTTCAACCATCCCGCCCCAATACGGTGCGAGACATCCTCGTCAATCTCACCGTTACCCTGTATCACGGACCCGAGATACTTGAAACTATCCCTCTTACATACCTCCTGCGATTCCAGCTTCACGACCACCTCGTCCTCCAACCTCACGTCATTAAACTTGCATTCCAAATACTCTGTCTTGCTTCTGCTCAACCTGAACCCTTTAGACTCAAGAGTTTGTCTCCACACCTCTAATTTGGCATTCACACCCTTTCGGGTCTCGTCAATCAGAACTACATCGTCTGCAAAAAGCATACACCAAGGTACCTCCCCTTGAATACGCCGCGTCAACACATCCATCACCAAAGCAAACAAAAAAGGACTAAGAGTAGATCCCTGATGCAATCCTGTCAAGACAGTGAAATGCTCTGAGTCTCCTCCCGCCGTCCTCACCTAAGTTTTCGCTCCATCATACATATCTTTAACTACTCTGATATAAGCCATCGGGACTCGACTCACCTCCAAGCATCTCCAAAGCACCTCCCTGGGAACTTTGTCGTAAGCCTTCTCTAGGTCGATAAACACCATGTGCAGGTCCTTCTTCCTTTCCCTATACTGTTCCACCAGCCTCCGTACCAGGTGAATTGCCTCCGTCGTCGAGCGCCCAGGCATAAATCCAAACTGATTTTCCGAAATAGACACTATCCGTCTCAGCCTCCCCTCGACCACTCTTTCCCAAATCTTCATAGAGTGCCTCAATAACTTAATCCCCCTATAATTATTGCAACTCTGGATGTCACCCTTAAGGGATCATGGTACTCCACCTCCATGCCTCGGGCATCTTTGCCGTCTTGAAGATTTCGTTAAACAGACCAGTCAACCACCTTACCCCAGCATCTCCAACGTACTTCCAAAACTCCACCGGTATCTCATCCGGCCCCGTCGCCCTACCCCTCCGCATCCTGCGAACAGCCTCTCTAACCTCTTCTACCCTAAAAAGTATAACCCTGAAGGGTCCTCAGCCTACCAACACTATCCCCACGCCCTCCCCTACCGCCCCCGCAGCCATACCTTGGCCTCCCTCCCACTCCCGCCCTTACCGCATCCCCCGCCCCCACAACGGCCCCACACCCCAACCCCCTCGGACATGACCCTATCCAACCATTACCGCCCACAGCCACTACACAGGAAAATATAAGAAAATATACTCAAAAGAAAGAAACGACCACAACAACAGCAACAACAAACAACAGACAATAGCAACAATAGACAACAGATAATATCAACAAATCACAAGCAGAATTTAATAAGTTCAATAAATTGTAAAAAAATAGACTTAAAAAGTGTCGTTACATACATCTTATTAGCTGTATCCAACACCCAAACTTGAACTACGACCCCTATCCTCGAATCCTAAAATTTATGTGATGAAAGATCCGACCTCTAGATCCACAGACGTATCAAATACCTGCACCTGTATCCAGGCAACATACTAGACCACCTCATCCCAATTGTCCAGTAACAACTCCATATGATTTGGGATGCAATGAGCAATGCAGGGCATAGTGAAGGAAGCACCCTTCAACTGAAATTTTTAGAAGAAAAAAATGGAAGAGCTTGGGATGTTGCCTTACTAGCACTGTTGTGAATTCCGTGGAAGGAAAGAAAATGAGATCTTTTGATGGGACAGAGGACTACGTACATTTGAAGAATAGTCTCTTAATTCCTGATTTCTTTTTGGTGCACCCATGAGGTTCCGGTGTATAGAAGATTGGATGTAGTTTGTGACAATTATATGTTACATATTATATACTTTTTTGGTATACTGCTTGTATATGGGAATTTCTATTAAAATAATGTTTTTACCTTATAAAACTTTTTAGAACGGCAACATATCATATATCTAAACAACATGAGACATTAATAAATGTAATGGGACACTAAATTGTCATAAATGTGGCACAGGATAAGATATAAAATATCCATTCCACAATGTACCTGAATGTCACGTATTAACAGTAATGTGGCAAGTGATCTGGAATCAGCCTGAATTGCGGAATCTTCCACTGATTCATCTGCCAAAATTAAGATCTGTACATACGAAAAGAAAATTCAGAACAGTGGTACAAGTTATAAAAGAAACAGCATGAACAGGAACACCCCAGAAACCCCATCCCATTCCCCCATCTGAGTGTCGTTAACATCAGAACACACTTACTTCATATTTTACCTAAAGTGCATCTGTTTTGCATATTTAGTGAATCTTACTCACCGAGTCAAATGATTCCAAGGGAAGACTTTCTAGATGGTGGCGTATAACAGCATTGCCCTCGCGGTTTACCAGTATTATGTTTGCCAGCCGGCAAATATCCAGGCCACCATCTGTTAGCTTCTTTTCTCTTTCCTTCTCAGAGACTTCATTGAACATCCACAACTCTGAACCATGTGCTAAGAAGGCATCCAATACCTAGAATGAGTAGCTGAGTTTGTTGGAGTTACAGAGCATCATTTTTCAAAAATTGTTCAGATCTTAAATACTTTGTACTTTCTGGGCTTCTCTCATCATTCTCTGGAACTGAGAGATGGAACGAGAAAATATTCAGAAATCAGAAAACCTGGAAGCATATATACAGGCTGAGGAGGAGGTGGGAAGATACAGAAAACAAGCAAGAAATCTCTACCCCCATAGTCTATAGAGAAAAGCTTGCGTGAGTAAGGAAAGCATACAGTTGGCTCCTCACAAGATTACCAGTATCATATCCTCCATATCTCGTCGCCAACCACAAAAAAGAATCCGCTCTGTAGTCTTTGGAATGATTAAGTTCTTTGGCAAGTTTCCTCTCTGAACCTGCAGCATTCAGGTAAAATGAAAAGGAATTAGGAGCTTTGATTCAAACTCACCACAATCATATCATCAATGTCTCGTCTCCATCCAGTTAGTAGAATCTTCTGTGGCTTTCTTGTTGGTAGGACAATGTGCATCAAAGATGCTTCTTTGACCTGAATAACCAAATTAATTAAACCTTAGAAAGTCTATTAATGCCACGTTCAGCTTGCTTGAATTCCATGCCTGGAATCCCTCAATTGCGAAGCAGAAGAGGTCGAGTTTTTTTATTCCATTTATTAAGACTTTTAATGATTATCATGAATCTAATAAAAGCTTTTTTGTGTCCTTTGAGAGGTTGTGAGGTTGGCACTAATAATTTTTGCTTGCAAATATCCAAACTCAATTATCTCTGCAGAATGAAAATTTACAATCTAATATAAATCTGTTCAATTTCTTTTTTGATAACTGTGGTGTCCAGTCCAGCTTGCGCTCACCTCGACTAATTCCACGGGATACCTGCCACCTCCCACCAGCATCAGGTACCAGGTAACTCTGTCCACCAAGGCAAGAAATAACCCAGTGTTTGTCTCTGTTGGGAATTGAACCTTAGACCTCCTTGTGCTCAACCCAACTCCATTGAACCATTAGGCCACACACTTGGGTGCTTAAATCTGTTCAATTTTCATAACCTATATTATATTGATCATAATAAATATAGACTGCAGTTCATCTGCTCCAAATAGAAACCGAGGAAAAAGATTCTTGATAGTATCTAAAGCTTAATTTACACCAAAGTCAACCAATTTATCTTACTGATGAATATACTCTTAAACAATCGTTTAACTTTGTGATGTACTCACTTTTTCATCAGCGTTATAATACGTGATTTGCGTTCACTACATTTTCAAGCAGAGAAACAAGAGAAGATAGCTATCTTAAGAAAAGGGGGAGCACCATAGGCAGCGCTGTTGGAGCATACGAGTCATCATCCTCGGCAATAACAAGGACTTCATCTCCTTCTTGCAACACATAGGAGTCATCGGGATTCAGTGTTATTTTCCCACCTGATGATGCCACCTTGACTCCACAAGGAATAGCATCAGGAAAGCTGATTAGGACTTCTTCAAATTGCATGCCATGCAACTGTGGCCATTTCTTGATGTAGAACTCACAATTCTCAAATCCAAGGATGTCTTCCCATATCTGCCATTGCCAAGTCCATAGAGAAATAAATTAGATTCATGACATTGATATACTTCCCTCTTCTACTGAATGTAGTAGCTAGGATTGAATTAAATATCAGTCGCCATACAAAGCTGATCAAAGCTAAGAGTTGACCTGTGCAAGACCTGGCTGTCGAGCACATTGAATCATTAAGCGCCCAATTACATCATGAGCTACCACTGTTTCAACAAGATCTCCACCAACAAGTTTCACAAGGACCTCATTATCAAGATCACTGAGTTCAACCACTAGGTGGCCCTGAAGTCCTTCCTTTACTCCTGTAAGGCTTAAAACTGTCCTCAGAGCACGGGCATCACTCTACATTAATTTTTTTTGTATATTAGCAACTACAATTTTGAATCCTGAAAATGAGTTGCTTAAAATATCTATTGATCTGACCTGGTCAGCATTCCCATCTTCAGCAAGGACAACTACTGCACGAGCCTTAGAGACAGAAACCTACTACAAATTTACCCAATGAGCTCAAAAGATTATTTAACTTGCAAATTCTGGACAACTTCAGGAACCTTTATTAAACAATCACAACATGAGACAAGAAGTGGCCTTTGATGAGAAGCTGTTTAAAATCAGAAAAGAGAAACACTAGCGAAATTCCATGATAAAGCATTGCATGATAGAATCAGATCTCTGGAAGGAAAATCGCATTCAATACAATGGTAAGAAAGGAAAGAAAGGTTTTGGATGACATAATAAATGTTTGGAAGCAAAAAATAATGCATACCTTTTTCAGGTCAGCCAATATCAAGGGGCTTCCACTTCTGCATATGACAGAAGTTCCTCTAAAATCAAACTCCATTTTAGCAATATCAAATTCCATCTCTTCTTTATCTCGCTCGGCCATGACTACAACAGTTCCTCCCCCCAAACTCTCATTAGCTATTGCGAGTTGATTCAATAACGATCCCTGAGTATACAGATATACTATTAGTGAATGAGGCCATTGCTTCTTCCGAATCACTTTAAGTTGCCCAAAAAATACAGAGTTATACTAAAAAATCTCCAGCAAATATTAGTAAACCTCAGCTGCATTATGTATATTTTAAGTGTTTATTTATTTATTTTGCAAACTAAACCATTTTCAAAAAAATATTTAAGTTTTTTGCAAGGCCAAGTAGTCAAAGCTGAACAATTTTTATCAATTGTGTTCCAATTCCTTACATAATGAAGACTGTTTTCCTGGTCAATCTTGTTATTTTCATGGAGCATGGTAAATAATTGGGAAGGGGCTTAAAACAATTGATAAAAGATCGCATCAATCTACTTGGCAGACAAATAAGCAATAAAAAGTTAATGTGGTTCTTCTGATTCTACCACACTCAATTGACAATTACAGAAAGAAAAGAATACCTCAAAGGTTTGGAGCTTCTCTCATTTTCTTGGAGTAATGATAGGGGAAATCTTAAGTAAAATTAGAGAGGGCTTCTGATCTATGCAAAAATAAGAAATACCATACTAGGAGCATTGCGATTCAGATCTGGTGCTAAAATTAGTCAGCAGTTTGGGGGCAGTTATCTAGAGAAAGGAAATGAATGCCGATCATTTGAACATATAAGCTAGTGAAAGAACAGACCAGTTTATCACTCCAACCAAGTATAAGTGTGTGGTTCTTCTCAAGTACTTCACTTCTTCCCTTCCTGAGTGAATCAAATTTCTCAGAGATTGCATCAGAAACTAGTCCGAGCATCATGGCAAATATCAGCATTCCACCAAAACTAACAGAAACTGACACTAGGCGTGGACCAATGCCTTCAGAATTAGCATGATTTCCTGAATCTGCAACATAAGTCCATGATAACCAAAGGCAATCTGCTATGCTATCGTCTGTCACGCCAAAAAGTGCTAAGCCACCAAGACAAATAAGGAGCAGAGTGGCAACTAACAAGGCCAGTGGTTTAGCATAAGGATGAAATGATAAGAATACATCTACCCGGTAAGCTAGCTGCTTGTTCAGAGATAATTCCTCTGTGGTGCAGTCCGACGGTCTTCTAACATAAGAGATATACTCCATATATTTAATAAAAACAAGAGGAAGGGACAAGATCACGAGTGAGAGAATCAATGCTGTAGTTTTCACACTTGCACCAGAAATATTCTGCTCTGACATTGAGTCAATAATGTCAATAGAATCTGAAATGTTGCAGCGTCTCAGTCTGATATCGAGCTTTGAAAGCTCACCCTGATATGACGGGAAGGAAAGGAGAAACAGGTAAACAGTTTAGGGACAGATCTAGTAATATCTTGCATACATGTTAGTCAAATTCTACTTCTCAAAAGCCCAGAATTTTTGTATCAATATAAATGCAATGTTACACACTTTAAAGTCTACTAATAACTGAAGAAGATGAAGGCTATATATTTCTACAGTTCCTCGTCATGGATATTACTTGAATTGGTCTTGGAAGATGATCTGGAAAATAAGAGCTCAACCTTATGTAGATAGTTCAAAGAGTCTTCATCAAAAAAAAAAGTTCAAAGAGTTACTTTTTATTTATTTTTTGAGATGATTTTAGTTCAAAAGTCTTATTTGACACAATTATACTTGCAAAGAAGGTCAATGAAGGAATGATTACCAACAAACACCGAGAACTCCTCCATAGATCTTCATATCACCCTGTATCCGTCCGTCCCTCTTCAGGATACCGAATAGTACTAAAATCACCTCTAAGTACCCCTGGAATGTTCCACTCTCCCATAATAGTTGTCATCTCATCCCAAAAAATTTTCCTTTAACCCTCCCCCACAGGGCCATACAGGCATACACTGCCACAAATCCCCTTCACCCCATGTTTTGAAATCATAGCTGCTAACAAGAACTCCCCTTTCTTTCCTTGCATAAATTATAGTTTCCTCTTGTCTCATAGTTAAAAAAAAAACCTCAACATTCCTGCAATCTGGAATAAACTCATATCTCACTCATCTACCTCCCACAAACTTCTTACAATAGCGTCTGACAGACCTACTGTTTCAGTTTCCTGAAAACATATAAGATTGCCCTCAACCCCTTAAACTCACCTTTACGGTTGCCCTTTTATTAGGGCCATTCAACCCCCTCACATTCCCATGAAATAATTTTACTATCCATAAACAATATCTATATCCTTATCCCCCCTCCCCAATCATCTCCCCACCACCCAACTTCTTCCCCTTGCCCTTTATCCACATCCCTCACTCTCCACCTTGCCTCCTCTCATACACCGCAAATTTACCCTTCTCATGTTGCCCTTCCCCTATCTTTTTCTCATTCCCTGCCCTAACCTAACTCCTTTCAACCCTACTAGAATTTCTTGCTTCTCTTTCAATAGCCAATAAACAGCTCTAATATTCTCTCTTCCTCCCACCCTCCACCCCACCCCAAACCAAAAGAAAAACCCACAAATTCCCCCACCCACTCCATTAATCTCCTCTCCTCCTCAGTAATTGTTAACAGTAAGGCATCTTCCTCCACCATCATCCTCCTGACCCCATTATCATATTGTCGGGCATCAAAATACATTTCTAAACACTTTCTTCAAATAGAAAAAACAGAGGAAGAGTTTACTACTTCTAGGACTCTCTCTCTAAAAAAACTATAAAAAGATTACTCACGCAAGACATTTTCAGTAGTGCTGGTAGCAACTATGCACTTCTCTAGCGCCGACAAGCTTAACGGTAGGGACCTGGCAACAAAACCTGTTGTGACTGAACTACGGCATTTTTTGAGTCAAAAGCAGGTTCCTCCTAATCCTCATTACTGATTCCAAGACTCAACCAACACCTCTACGCATTTTTCTGACTTGTAAGTGTATTGAACTATTTGCTACTTCAACAACCAAGCTATTTTCCAACAACCAAAATAGGCCAAAACAAACACAATATTTCCTTTAAAACCAGATTAACTTACCAAGAAACTTCATAAGTAGGAGTAGCACAAACCAACCTTAGAAAAAAGAAAACTAAAATGCATAGATGATGTTTAAGAAAAGTGGAGTCAACAAAAAAAAACATTTTAACTTCTCAAATTGAATGATTACGTACAAAATGGGACAAACACAACCATATGATCATAGTAGCATTTTAACCTTTAGAGGAAATAATAATTTTATGGTCGCAGTAATCAATGTAACGTAACTTAAATTTCCTAACGCCTTAAATACATACATAATTATAAGAGATAATAAATATTGATATTGCAAGTTACCTGAAAATCGCTAACTTGATTGTGTAAAGAAAAGTTTTTGTGTACAAGAGATGTAAAGCAAGTCACCAGTACCTGCAACCAAAATATAGCAAAACCACAATTTAAAGATTCAGAATGTATTAAGGTGGCATTTAGTTTGAGAAATGTTGAAACAACTGACTGAAAAAAGATTGACAAAATTCAAAAAAGCTATTGAACCTTATCTAAAGGCTTAATACATAGTTTCTCGCCTGAACTTGTAGCCAAATCCCTTCAACGCGCCCCTCCATCATGGAAAACATCTTACACACCAAGTGTTTTACGAAGTGTGTCTACTACACACCACTTTAGTTATGTGTCGTTCACGTATCCAACTTCTTTATTTTTTGCATTTTATAATTTTTCCTTTTTACCATTTCACACCAATTTTAAAAAACAAATTACAAAGCTCTCATACTTAGTATTCTTTCCTACCCCACCCTCCTATATGACTTCTTCCCTGCCCAACCTTTTCCCCATATGTGTCTAGAGCGTTCAAAATAGGCTTAGCCACCGAGGCCGACCCAACCCAGCCCTTTAAGTGGGGTTGCGCCAAGTTTTTGTAGCCAATTTAGAAGGGAGGCTTTTAGGCGTCACCTCACTTGGCCATCAACCTCAGAGGCCTAACGCGTGAGCCTCAAAGGCCAGCCTGTGAATTTAGAAAATGATTAATTTATTTATTTGTTTACCAAATCAAAAATCCAAAATAATTAAACAAGGCAAAACAAAAACTAAAAAAAAATTACGAAGGACATTACTAGTAGACAGTAGTAATTACGTATCCATTCAATAGTCATCAGTAATATAATGTGTAACATGAATATATTATATTATATATGATATATCATATTCATATATACATATTCGTTGCCCTTTGGTCTTCTGAATTCTCTTTGCTCATAAGCAGCACGAAAAGTTAGAGCTAGCTATTTTTTATTCTTCATTTGGTTGATATTAATTATCATTGTATAATGAAGACTTGTATGGTTGGTGAATTTCTATAAATCACATTTCATTATCATGTTACAGGTTACTTTTAATTTTTGTTGAAGGGCCAACCCCTCCTAGCCCACGCCCGAGGACTGGGTTGGGCTGCTATTTTAAAGGCCCTTTAGTTAAAAGGGTCGCCCATCCTAACCCATTTAACTCTCTAGCCCGCTGAGGCTGGGTTAGGCCAGCCCACTTAGACAGTTCTATTTGTGTCGTCTTCCCCACTCCCTTCATCTTTCTATCTAACCCTCTCCCCCATTCTTGTCTCCTCCCCCACCCCCAAACCTCGTGCCGGTTTTGTCTTCTTCCTTTCAGCAACCCCCTCCCCCTCTGCATTGTTTTCTCCCCCAACATTACTCCAATTTATAGTTAAACCTCTCTTACTTGTCTTTTTTTCTCGATATGATTAGATTTCTAAAGAGCCAAAGCTCTGGGACGTGAAGATTTTTGGTATATGTTTTTTGTATGTATCAATCTGGATGTTAAGGCAGGGATTTTTGGGCTGGTAGTCATAGTGGAGTATTCGTTTGCAACAGTGAAGAAGGGGGTGTATTGTGGAGGCTGGTGCAGTTACATGAAGAGGTGTAATAGTAGCAGTTATTAGGGGCTCAACCCTTTAACTCAAAAATGGCATGGTGTCGACAAAGGATTGTCATGAATGACCTTGTTATGGGCCTATGTGTGGGATGAATCAATCATGTGGGTAATGTGGGCGCCATTACCAAGTTGACAACAAACCCACAAATTAGTGTGTCGGCCATGGCACGGCATGGGCGTTGGGTGGCACGAGTAGTGGCATGTGTCAAGGTCAGATCTGGAGTGGGCAAATCAAGGCGAACATATGGCAAAGGCTAAAGAAGACAACAACAAGGCGAACGCTACGAAACGGCACGAGGAAAACAAGAGCTAACATGATAAAAGCAACATGCAACCAAGATGTGAGGCGACATGACAGTGCATTAACGGTGAGCGTGTGTAGAAACGTCAGAGGCGATAGATGTTCAAAGAGTGGGAGGGTGTGAAACAGTGTGAAATGAATAGAAAAAATTGGGTTGATATCAAAATAATGTGTGTTCCATATTCTTGTGTTGTATTTGTATTAATTGCATTATATGTAGTCTTTTCATTTTGGATTAATTGAACTGTCAACATGAGTATTTTATTACTGTGTTTTATTTTCGTTTTTGATTTTATCATGTGTTACTTGACTCACAAGTGGTGCCAAAGCTTGGCGCAAAGCCGATCTTCGGTGCGCGGAGCTGGGTAGCACATGCACATGTGGCGCCAATGTTAACGGTTGGGTTGTTTCCTTTTGTAATTGCTTGTTGCCAGATTCCTTATTTCTTGTAGCACCTTTATAATTCGAAATTTGAATGCCTGAGCAGTTAGGATGTCAATTGCCCATTAATCAGGATTAGACTTGAGCTCAACATGTGCCAAGCCTATTGGTCCAAATGTTGTAAGCGAAAGGTTGGACTATGAGTTATAAATAGGAAATCTTGATCTTAGACGAATTTAGGTGGGAAAGAAGTGAAATAGGAATTCCACTATGGAACAACAACAACAAAAACAAACCCAGTATGTTCCCACATAGTGGGGTCTGGGGAGGGTAAAATGTACGCAGTCCATACCACTACTTCCGAAGACGTAGAGAGGTTGTTTCCGATAGACCCCCGACTCGAGACAAAGACCGACCGAAAAAAAAAAAGAAAAAAAGAGAGAGAGAGCAACATGGTAAAAAGAAGACAAAAGCGAGCAACATGGTAAAATGACAGAGATACGGCAACCACACAATTAAAGTACGTTATCAAAGTAAGGCCCCCCTCCCCCAACCCAACAACCACAAACCCAGCTAAACCTAACCCACCTAGCCACAATCTATGACTCGACCACCCCCTTAGCCCTCTATCTTAATACTTTTCCTCCAAACCTTCCTATCAAGGGTCATGTCCATGTCACGTTTAATCACTCCTTTCTAGTACAGCTTCGGTCTACCCCTACCCCGCTTGAAACCCTCCAAGGACAACCTCTCACACCTACACACTAAATTGGGGTTTTTTTGAATACTTTAGAGTAGGCCCCACTAAAAAAAGAATTGTACTTTTTGAAATAAAATCACGCTTTAATTTTTTATTTTATTTTTTTTTCCACATCAGTCATTAAAGGGTAATATAATTCATTTAAAAGTTGTTAAGAGGTAAATAATTACCCACGAAATTAAATATTAAAGTGAGTTTTGGCTACAAGTTCAGTGGGGAAATTATGTCTTTTCCCATAAAATATTTAACCACAAACACCAAGAAAGTCTCATCAAATCATAAAATATGCAAACAAAAACTGCTCTAGACACTAAAAAGATAATTTTTTAAAGAAAAGGTTGAAACTACACTTAAAAGAGTTGCACTGAATTCAAAAAATAAATCAAAAATAACAGAGACTACAAAAATTGTTGCTCTAAATGTCAATATCAGTTAATCTCCTTTCCTTTTATGGTTTACATCAAATTTAACAAATGCAGTTTGGTAAAAAATTTCATGGGAACTAAAGTGTTAATGTTTGACAAACTTAAAGAACCAAAGTTGAACCTACTCTAAAACATAAGGAACCGTTGTTATCATTTTTCCCTATAATGTTCTTCTAAATAATAAGGATGATTTGGTAAAATCAGCCAATGGAGTGAGAGAGCGAGAGAGGTTACTGCAATAATGCAAGCCGCCTGCCGACTAACAGTGAAGCGGCGAAATAAACGGGCAAATTTCTTATCAACCGATGTTGTTTTGTTCCCCGGGTTTGGACAGTCTTCTGACAGGACAGCGACGTCGTTTGACTTGTCATGAATTTCATCTCTAACAGAACTCTTGTTTAACAATCCGGTGCCGGTGACTAATACGGCGTCGTAGAGGAGAAGTAGAATTTGAAGGAGGAGGAGGAGGAGGAGAAAGAGAGTTCTGAAACAACGTTGTTCGAGGGTAAAGCGAAGAGAATCTCCGGGCCGGAGTTCGGGGACGGTTGAAAGGTTGTGAAGGGAAAATCCAGTCTCGGTTGGTCGTCGACGGCGTGTCGGCGTTGACGGACATTTTGGTAACTGCAACAAAAGTAACCGGGCCAGCAGTGATTCTGACTAAAGTTGAAACTGAACTGGGTTGTGCCCACTTGTGGTCACAATGAGTGAGGGGGTACTTTGTATGTTTTGAAATTATTTAAAGAATGCTATTTTCGCGATACACATTTGCATCAAGTGATTTTATGGGTACACGAAGGAGGATCTCTGTCAATAGTTCTTGTTAGAAAACGAGAAAAATAAGCTAAAAGGGCCTCTCAAGTTTGTAATTAAAAATAGGGACAAGTGGGTCCCAGGATAACTGTATCCCAATTGTCTGAATAACTTGGCGTACTTACTCAACAATTACTCTCAGTTATCGAACAACTACGCTTATTTGAAGAAAATGTTGTGATCTTTTTATTTACTCCTTGGCATTTTGTTAACTTGGTGTAGAATTTTTGAAACTAAAATAGCCATTGTAATACCAAAAAAGTTTTAACTTTGAGGATAAAAGGAATTAGAAATAAAGAATTTATTTCATTTTGATTGTTGAATTTTTTTTGGTCATAAAAATAAAGAATTTATTTTATTAAAGATTTTATATGGATAGAAGTGAAAAAAAGAAAAGAAATAGAGAAAGGAGAAGACATGGGGTTGGTGGGGGTGTGAGGACGAAGAAGACATGGGGTGATGGAGTGTGAGTAAGAAGGAGAAAAAAAATTAATGGCCAGAAACTTTAAAGTGGGCCCTACTAATTTTTTTTGTACTTTTTGAAATAAAATCACACTTTAATTTTTTATTTTATTTTCTTTTCACGTCAGTCATTAAAGGACAATATAATTCATTTAAAAGTTGTTAAGAGGTAAATAATTACCCACGAAATTAAATATTAAAGTGAGTTTTGGCTACAAGTTCAGTGGAGAAATTATGTCTTTTCCCATAAAATATTTAACCACAAACACCAAGAAAGTCTCATCAAATCATAAAATATGCAAACAAAAACTGCTCTAGACACTAAAAAGATAATTTTTTAAAGAAAAGGTTGAAACTACACTTAAAAAAGTTGCACTGGATTCAAGAAATAAATCAAAAATAACAGAGACTACAAAAATTATTGCTCTAAATGTCAATATCAGTTAATCTCCTTTCCTTTTATGGTTTACATCAAATTTAACAAATGCAGTTTGGTAAAAATTTCATGGAAACTAAAGTGTTTGTGTTTGACAAACTTAAAGAACCAAAGTTGTTCAAGGAATATTTAAGGGACTAGATTGAACCTACTCTAAAACATAAGGAACCGTTGTCATCATTTTTTCCTATAATATTCTTTTAAATAATAAGGATAATTTGGTAAAATCAGACAATGTAGAGAGAGAGGTTACTGCAATAATGCAAGTCGCCTGCCGACTAACAGTGAAGTGGCGAAATAAACGGGCAAATTTATTATCAACCTAATGTTATTTTGTTTCCCTGGCTTGGACAGTTTTCTGACATGACGGCGATGTTGTTTGACTTGTCATGAATTTCATCTCTAACAGAACTCTCTTGCTTAACAATCCGGTGCTGGTGACTAATACGATGTCGTAGAGGAGAAGTAGAATTTGAAGGAGGAGGAGGAGATGGAGGAGAAAGAGAGTTCTGAAACAACGTTGTTCGAGGGTAAGGCGAAGAAAATTTCCGGGCCGGAGTTCGGGGAAGGTTGAAAGGTTGTGAAGGGTAAATCCAGTCTCAGTTGGTCGTCGACGACGTGTCGGGGTTGAAGAATATTTTGGTAACTGCAACAAAAGTAGTTGGGTCAGCAGTCTTACATACTCCTGTAACCTGTTGGCAATCGTGTCGTTTAAAAACTCTATTTGGAAAAGTAATTGCACTTGAATGTGTTTGGTATGAATTTTTCAATTCGCTTAAACATCGTAGAAATAGAAAAAAAATTCAGCTTCATTCTCAAATTGAAATATTTATATAACTCTCAAAATCACTAACCCCTACCTTGACACTTTGGGGTCGTTTGATTTGAAAATAAGTTATACCGGGATTGGTTATGTTGGGATAAGTTATGATAGGATAAGTTATACTAGGATTATTTTTTATTGAGTGTTTGGTTTGTTTTATTCAAAGTAATATGCATGGTATAATTTCTAGAAATAAATTGATTGATTACCAAAATACCCTCTATCTTATTTAATTTTTTTTTTATATATATATATATATATATATATATATATATATATATATATATATATATATATATATATATATATATATATATATATATATATATATATATATATTTCTTTTTAAGCTTTAAATATTCATTCTTAATTTTTATTTTTATTTTTTAGAGAAATTAAAATATATAAATAAACATAATTTATATATTTTACAACCATTTTGAACGATAAACGCCTTTATAGTTTCTAAAATATTTAATTGCGAAAATAGACTAAATTATGCATTCAAATTATAGTACCAATAATAAATTATAATAAATTTAATTGTGTTAGCCTGAGAAATATAATAAATTATGCACTCAAATTATAATTGCTTCTCAAAAATGTTTTTAGTAGGAATAATTTGCACTACTATGTCCTATATAAATTAATTATAATCGCACACATCTTAATTATCGCGATTAAGTTTACTTAAGCATGAGATTGAGAACATCATTAGAGATTTAATTAATTAATCTACCTAATCACATCTAATTAACTGACATTATTGTATTTCTCTAATAATGTCAACTTCAAAAATATTTTTTTGTCATAAAAATAAAAAATTTATTGGATTAAAGATTTTTGGTGGATAGAAGTGAAAAAAAAAAATAAAGAAAGGGGATGGGGTGTGAGAAAGAAGGAGAAAAAAAAGTGGGCCCCACTAATTTTTTTTTGGTATTTTTTGAAATAAAATCACGCTTTAATTTATTTATTTTTTCACGTCAGTCATTAAAGGGTAATATAATTCATTTAAAAGTTGTTAAGAGGTAAATATTACCCAGGAAATTAAATATTAAAGTGAGTTATGGCTACAAGTTCAGTGGGGAAATTATGTCTTTTCCCATAAAATATTTAACCACAAATACCTAGAAAGTCTCATCAAATCATAAAATATGCAAACAAAAACTGCTTTAGACACTAAAAAGATAATTTTTTAAAGAAAAGGTTAAAACTACACTTAAAAAAGTTGCACTGAATTCAAAAAATAAATCAAAAATAACAGAGACTACAAAAATTATTGCTCTAAATGTCAATATCAGTTAATCTCCTTTCCTTTTATAGTTTACATCAAATTTAACAAATGCAGTTTGGTAAAAATTTTATGGAAACTAAAGTGTTAATGTTTGACAAACTTAAAGAACCAAAGTTGTTCAAGGAATATTTAAGGGACTAGATTGAACCTACTCTAAAACATAAGGAACCGTTGTTATCATTTTTTCCTATAATATTCTTCTAAATAATAAGGATAATTTGGTAAAATCAGACAATGTAGAGAGAGAGAGGTTACTGCAATAATGCAAGTCGTCTGCCGACAAACAGTGAAGCGGTGAAATAAACGGGCAAATTTCTTATCAACCGAATGTTATTTTGTTCCCCGAGTTTGGACAGTCTTCTGACATGACGGCGACGTTGTTTGACTTGTCATGAATTTCATCTCTAACAGAACACTTTTGCTTAAAAATCCGGTGTCGGTGACTAATACGGCGTCGTAGAGGAGAAGTAGAATTTGAAGGAGGAGGAGGAGGAGAAAGAGAGTTCTGAAACAACGTTGTTCGAGGGTAAGGCAAAGAGAATCTCCGGGCCGGAGTTCGGGGAAGGTTGAAAGGTTGTGAAGGGTAAATCCAGTCTCGGTTGGTCATCGACGACGTGTCGGGGTTGAAGGATATTTTGGTAACTGCAACAAAAGTAGCCGGGTCAGCAGTCTTACATACTCTTGTAACCTGTTGGCAATCGTGTCGTTTAAAAACTCTGTTTGGAAAAGTAATTGCACTTGAATGTGTTTGGTATGAATTTTTCAATTCGCTTAAACATCGTAGAAATTAAAAAAAAAAATTCAGCTTCATTCTCAAATTGAAATATTTATATAACTCTCAAAATCACTAACCTCTACCTTGACACTTTGGGGTCGTTTGGTTTGAAAATAAGTTATACCGGGATTAGTTATGTTGGGATAAGTTATGATGGGATAAGTTATACTGGGATTAGTTATGCTGAAATTATTTTTTATCGAGTGTTTGGTTTGTTTTATTTAAAGTAATATGCATGGTATAATTTCTAGAAATAAATTGATTGATTACCAAAATACCCTCTATCTTATTTAACTTTATATATATATATATATATATATATATATATATATATATATATATATATATATATATATATATATATATATATATATATATATATATATATATATATATATATTTCTTTTTAAGCTTTAAATATTCATTCTTAATTTTTATTTTTATTTTTTAGAGAAATTAAAATATATAAATAAACATAATTTATATATTTTACAACCATTTTGAACGATAAACGCCTTTATAGTTTCTAAAATATTTAATTGCGAAAATAGACTAAATTATGCATTCAAATTATAGTACCAATAATAAATTATAATAAATTTAATTGTGTTAGCCTGAGAAATATAATAAATTATGGACTCAAATTATAGTTGCTTCACAAAAATGTTTTTAGTAGGAATAATTTGCACTACTATTTCCTATATAAATTAATTATAATTGCACACATCTTAATTATCAGGATTAAGTTTACTTAAGCATGAGATTGAGAACATCATTAGAGATTTAATTAATTAATCCACCTAATCACATCTAATTAACTGACATTATTGTATTTCTCTAATAATGTCAACTCGAAAAATATTTTTTTGTCATAAAAATAAAGAATTTATTTGATTAAAGATTTTTGGTGGATAGAAGTGAAAAAAAAAATAGAGAGAGAGAAAGGAGAAGGCATGGGTTTGGTGGGGTGTGAGAAAGAAGGAGAAAAAAATTAATGTCCGAAAACTTTAAAGTGGGCCCCACTAATTTTTTTTTTTGTACTTTTTGAATTAAAATCACGCTTTAATTTTTTATTTTATTTTTTTTCCACGTCAGTCATTAAAGGACAATATAATTCATTTAAAAATTGTTAAGAAATAAATAATTACCCAAGAAATTAAATATTAAAGTGAGTTATGGCTACAAGTTCAGTGGGGAAATTATGTCTTTTCCCATAAAATATTTAACCACAAACACCAAGAAAGTCTCATCAAATCATAAAATATGCAAACAAAAACTGCTCTAGACACTAAAAAGATAATTTTTTAAAGAAAATGTTGAAACTACACTTAAAAAAGTTGCACTGGATTCAATAAATAAATCAAAAATAACAGAGACTACAAAAATTATTGCTCTAAATGTCAATATTAGTTAATCTCCTTTCCTTTTATAGTTTACATCAAATTTAACAAATGCAGTTTGGTAAAAATTTTATGGAAACTAAAGTGTTAATGTTTGACAAACTTAAAGAACCAAAGTTGTTCAAGGAATATTTAAGGGACTAGATTGAACCTACTCTAAAACATAAGGAACCGTTGTTATCATTTTTTCCTATAATATTCTTCTAAATAATAAGGATAATTTGGTAAAATCAGACAATGTAGAGAGAGAGAGAGGTTACTGCAATAATGCAAGCCGCCTGCCGACTAACAGTGAAGCGGTGAAATAAACGGGCAAATTTCTTATCAACCGAGTGAACTGTTCCCCGGGTTCGGACAGTCTTCTGACAAGGCGGCGACGTCATTTGACTTGTCATGAATTTCATCTCTAACAGAACTCTCTTGTTTAACAATCCGGTGCCGGTGACTAATACGGCGTCGTAGAGGAGAAGTAGAATTTGAAGGAGGAGGAGGAGGAGGAGAAAGAGAGTTTTGAAACAACGTTGTTCGAGGGTAAGGCAAAGAGAATCTCCGGGCCGGAGTTCGGGGAAGGTTGAAAGGTTGTGAAGGAAAAATCCAGTCTCGGTTGATCGTCGACGGCGTGTCGGGGTTGAAGGACATTTTGGTAACTGCAACAAAAGTAGTTGGCTCCTGTAACCTGTTGGCAATCGTGTCGTTTAAAAACTCTGTTTGGAAAAGTAATTGCACTTGAATGTGTTTGGTATGAATTTTTCAATTCGCTTAAACATCGTAGAAATGAAAAAAAAAAAATTCAGCTTTATTCTCAAATTGAAATATTTATATAACTCTCAAAATCACTAACTCCTACCTTGACACTTTCCTACTGCCCCACTACTACTCTTCCCGATCCAAAGCAATCTTTAATTTTTTTTAAAAAATATTTCAAACTTTTACTAGCCATTGCCCCCACCCCATCCCGGACCCCCACCCCTCCAACCCCTAAAAAAGTAATATTTTAATTTTTTTTAAACTTTTTTCTTAACTTTTTTTAACACTCAATTTGAACATATCATTACATGCATACCTTTCCCCACAAAAATATTATTTTTCACAATTATATACTCATCAGATTCAATAATCTATTTGAAGCCTACTTTATTAAGAAGAAAACTTGACATTAAATTTCTCATGGAAGGAGTATATATAGCATATATTTTAAGATTAATACCCTTCCAGAAGTAAATCTCAACTCGACATCCCCACTCTAAGTACTTGACTTGTGTGTGAATCTTCAAGCATGATGGTTTTGGACTCCTCAAAATTTTTATAATTTTTAAACCAATCTTTGTCATAACAGACATGACAGTTTACACCAGAGTCAACCCACCATCCCTCAACATTAACCACCATGTTTATATCTGTTATCACTGCCACAAAAGATTCTTCGGTAATGTTTGCATGAAGTGTAGGCTCATGTTTTCGATATTTGCAAGATCGAGCAATATGTCCACTTTTACCACAGACAAAGCACGGTTCTTTTTCATGTACATGTTGATTTTTTGCTTGGTTATTCGCACCATAATTATTATTGGGATATCTACTATTATTTTTCTTCTTAGTCTTCTAATTAGTATTTTTGTTATTTTCAAGTGTAGCATTATATGAAGATAAATTTACCTTTGATTTGATGTTGTTCTCTTCTGTCTGCATGGCGTTGAACCGGAATGACTTCTTGACATCTCCTATCTTGACATCCGCGGAATTTTTAGCTGTTGCCATCTTCCTTTTTCTTCACCTTCTCCAATATGTCTTGCAAAGATTTATATAGAGAAAAGAGGCTAACAAAATTTAGACAGACATAGTGTTGGGTTCATAGTAATGAAAGTGTGTTAAATGAAAAATGGAGAAATCAAATGGAGAAGAAAGAGACACCAAATTAGAAGGTGTACTCCCAAATTGAAAAGTTCACTAACTCTCCCACATTGGTGAGAGAATGGAACTTTAGAGTGTTTATATTGTGAAACACTTATTCCACATGGCAAGTGAGGTAAGGAAATAGAGATGCCTCGTGCCGTCGTCGTCGTCGCTCACTTGGCTTCGGATTTGGATTTGGCAAATGATCAATGAGATCTTTTTTTTTGGACAAATTTTATTTGACAGAAACAAATAAATTCAATTCGAAGCAATAACGTTCCATTTATTTATGTAACACCCCGTACTTAATTACGTGCATTAGCCATGGTTATATGTGTTGGAGTATATGTATTGATCCTAAGTTAGGTATATATGAGTTTAAATATGAGTATTGATTATTTTGAGATGGTTTCAAGTGTATAGTTTGATTTTATGTGTATAGGAATCGACTTTATTTATATCGGAATTTGCCCGTCGATGGTTCCATACGAAGGTTATTGAATAAGCTTTCCAACGATATAAAGATTTCCAAAAACGGATAATTTTCGGATATAATCAAGCACGTTCGAAACTATAAAACGGCCGCCGGGATAATTGTGAACAGTAAATGTGCAGGAAATTTCCTGCACACAAACTACTGAGGCCTGCCAGTTTTTTGGGTCGACTTTGAACGATCATAACTCCCTCAATATAATGAACTGGGAGGGCTACGACCTATCAAAAAAGAGATCTTTGAGTCTTCTTTCCAATGAAATTGGTTTCATCCAAATCCAACATCTGAGTAAGGAGTTATACTCGTTTTACTTCAGCCTCTCAAAACAGTTTTTTTGGGTTAACTTCAAACGATCATAACTCCTTTTACAGGACGAACTGGGTGGCCTACTTTATATTAAATGAAAGCCCTTTGAATTATCTATCCAACGATACAAATTTCACCCAAATAAGATATCGTATCAAAGAGTTATGGCCGATTTACTTTAGCCTGTCAAAACAGTCCACCATGGACAGATTCGGATTTACTTAAATTTTTAAGGGCAATATGGTCATTTTCCATCACCTCATGGACGAAAATTGGTCATTATATACATAAACTTAGCCTCATATCCATCATTCATCATCCAATTATTGAAAATAAGAAACCCTAGCCTAATTTCAACACCAATTATCTTGTGATTCAACCGTAGAAAATCCAAATTGATTCCGTAGTTGTGTTCACCGTCTCAAGGGCTTCGAGAAGCACCTCTTATTTGTGCCAACAGGACTTCGAAATCGAAAGGGCCATTTTATGGTAAGGATGTAAATTATGTTGGTGTTATTTATATGGATATGTATATATATGCATGCGAGCATAAGAAGTATGTTATTTGATTGTGGTTGAAAGATGATTGGAAATAATGTTGGATCATTCTTGTGCATGGTTGGATTATGTTGAATTGTGAAGGGAATTGGTGTGATGATGTGGTATTGAAATGATGATTATATATACATATACACATAAACCTATTATTCAAGTTGGTTTTTGGAATGTTTTGCAAATATTGGTTGTATGGAATTATGGAAGAGAATTGTGGTGTTGGGTTGCTAATACTAGATGCCAAATATTTCATTGTAGATAAGTGATTTGTAAAGGCGGGAAGTTGTGTTGAATTGGTATCCGAATCTACAACGAGGTATGTAAAGCATACTCTAACAATGTTCTTTGGCATGAAAACACCAATGTTCCATCAAGTCAGATTCCGAGGTTGTCCAAAAACATGTATTGTTCTACATTACCAACGAAGTTGTTTCCATTCTATAAAGTGTCAAAATGTTTCATTGATATACCAAAAGGCTCCTATTTCATTGTTGTGATATTGATGATTCTGAAACACATTGTTGTTGTACCAATGAGTCTTTATTACATCGTTATTGTATAGAAGGTCTATTACTTGATTCCTATTGATGTATCATTGTTCCAAAGGTACTATATTGGCATGAACACTAATGCAATAATCTCAAAAGCTTTTGAACTAAGTTATTGGAAAGATCTCTTATGTGTGTTACTTGATATACGTGTGGGTGGTATCTCAGGGGCATAAGCCTAGCATGGGTCGATCCCTATTTATATGTTTATGGGTGGTATCCCAGGGGCATAAGCCTAGCATGGGTCGATCCCAGTTGATATGTACCGGGGGCAGCCTAATGATCACAGTACGGTACAGTATTGATTATTGTTAGGTGGTTGGAGGTTCGGGAGGAGGAGGTAATGGCGAATGATAATTGTAAAGAATGAAATAAACGAATGTATACCGTTCCACAAATGTGTTTGAATTCAGGAACCCAATTCAGATTAATGATAATGTACATGATCCTAAAAGTGTTTATGAAGTGTGGTTCACTTCTATTATGATTTATTCACTTGCGTCTGATTTTCTTGATCCCCTATATCACATATGATTATTTACAGCTTTACATACTCAGTACATATTTCGTACTGACGTCCCTCACGGGGGACCTGCATTTCATGCTGCAGGCACAGGTGCTTCAGCTCACTCACGGCATAGATAGGAGTCAGGTCATACAGCTATTGTTGGTGAGCTCCAGATTGCTTCGGAGCTTTCCGAGTCGGTTCCTTATGTTTTGTTATTGTACAGGAGTCATGTGTGGGCGGGGGTTTGTCCCGACCCTAGTTATGTCATGTATATATCCTAGAGGCTTTGTAGACATAAGGAAGGGTAAAGTCATGGAAGTTTATATAGTGATGTTATGTTTGTATATGTGGTGGCCCCGACGGCCGAGTATTATATATATATTTGTGCGTGTTGTGCTGATACAGGTAATTAGATTCTTATATAAGCAACGAAGTGCTGGCCAAATTTTTGGTGACATGTAAGTGAAAGTACAGGTATTTGAACGGGTTCTCCCGGGCCTTCTCGGCTTCGGGTGCCAGTCCGGCCCGATGGGATTTTGGGCCATGACAATTTATTTATGCATGCAGTGAACAGTTGCACTATTTCGACATGAAACAGTGTTGTGTTCGAACTGGTGCAACGAAATGCTGTAGTGTTTCTGAATTAATGCATTGTTTCGACTGAGCAGATGCAAATTTTTGAAATAGTATCTACATTGGTCCAAACAGATGCAACTCTTCAACGAAGTGATGCATTGTTTTGAACTGGTACACTTGTTCTTGAAAAGGTGTACTGTTTTAGAAAATTACTGTAGTGTTTTAAATAAACAAACATGCATTTTCAGGAAAAGACACCTCTAAAATTGTACCAATGCCACCTTTTCGGAGGGGCATGTTGTGGCTATAAATAACCTGTTTTCTTCCACAGGTTAAAACATGAAAAAATTTCAGATTACACATAAATCTTCTTGCCTTCTAAATACTCTTTGTGATCAATCAAACCGAGAGTGCGTTCAAAGAATTCAAGTATTTGATGTACCGCTATACTTGAATTGCTGGCCATTTTATCCTAGGAGTGAAAATTCCGCAACCTCGGGTACAGTGAGGGGAATTATTTTCTTAAGAAAAGTCCGTGAATTCAAACGATTTGGCCTTAACAATTTCTGTTTCATCTATATTTCTGAAATATAAAATACACCTCTTGTAAAGATCATTTTGATCTTGTGTTGAGGGTATTTGTTCAGCTTCGTTGCGGTCTTGTTCATACTTGAATTCAAGTTGAAGTTGTTATTCTATTATACAGATTCTACGTACCCGTATTGTGGAAAATAACAATCTTAAGGAAATAAGTCTTACAGAATCTGTATTGCTAGGTTTTGGAGATTAAAGCTTAGGCTTTCTACTCCGCTTGAATTTAACTAGTGATTAAGACATAAAATCTTCATCACAAGTTAAGGTTCACTCGGTTGACGATTCGAAGTAATAAAAACTTCATCGTTAACTAGAAACAAGAAGAAGAAGAGTTTAAAGTTAGTTAACTTTATTAATAGTATTCTGAAATATACTATTTTTTCTGTCTTGTGGTGATAGGAAAAAATAACAACTAAAGTCAAATGATGGATGCGACGTCTATGGGGGCAAATAATATTGCCACATCAAGTCGCACAAATACTCCGCCAATGATGGCACCGGCGGAGAAGCCCGAAAAATTTTCTGGTATCGACTTCAAGCAGTGGCAACAAAAGATGTTCTTTTACCTCACCACTTTATGTATACAACGGTTCACTAGCGAAGACGCTCCTGAGGTGCCCGAGGGAACCTCGGACAAAGACCGCTTGGTTATTGTAGAAGCTTGGAAACATTCGGATTTCCTTTGCAGAACTATATTCTGAGTGGTCTCCAAGATGACCTCGATAATGTCTATAGTGGAACCAAGACATCAAAGGAACTGTGGGGGGCACTTGAACGAAAATATGAAACGGAGGATGCGGGAATTAAGAAATTCCTTGTTGCATGGTTCCTGGACTTCAAAATGATTGATAGCAAATCTGTTGTCTCTCAAATACAGGAGTTGCAAGTCATTATACATGATCTCCTAGCAGAAGGTTTAACTGTGAATGATGTTTTTCAAGTAGCAGCAATAGTTGAGAAGCTACCACCTTTGTGGAAAGACTTCAAAAACTACTTAAAGCATAAGCGCAAGGAGATGACCGTTGAAAATCTTATCATCCTTCTTCGTATTAAAGAGTACAATAAAGTTGCCGAAAGAAGGTCAAAGGGAAATTTTACAATGAGTGGAGCACATATTGTAGAAGATGGCCAAAACAACTCGAAGAAAAGAAAGAAAGTTGAACATGGAAGCAATCAACCCAAGAAAAAGTTCAAGGAAAAATGCTTCAATTGTGTCAAAATTGGCCGCAAGTCCACAGATTGTCGAGCCCCGAAGAAAGGCAAGAAAAAGGACCAAGCGAACATGATTGAGTCCAACAAAGAATATGATGATTTGTGTGCTATGTTCATGAAATACAACTTAGTGGGGAATCCACGCGAATGGTGGATGGATTCTGGTTCCACACGCCATGTTTGCGCAAACAAAGAGTTGTTCTTGTCATTTTCTCCGGCTCAAGCAGAAAAAGTACTTTACATGGCCAACTTCGCTACTGCTAAGGTGGAGGGAACAGGAAAAATTTGCCTAAAGATGACTTCCGGCAAGGTCTTGACATTGAACAATGTGCTATATGTTCCGGAGTTACGCAGGAACTTAATTTCTGTTTCACTCCTAGATAAGAACAGATTTAAATGTGTAACTGTTTCTGGAAAAATTATAGTGAGCAAAGGAGAAATGTATGTAGGAAAAGACTATCTCACGGAGGGCCTTTATAAGATGAATGTAATGACTGTTGAAATGAATGAAAGTTCGAATTCGTCTTATTTGCTTGAGTCTTATGATTTATGGCATGAACGTTTAGGCCATGTTAATTACAAAACTCTACGAAAACTGATTAGCTTAGAAGTTTTGCCAAACTTTGAGTGCAATAAATCAAAGTGTCAAACGTGTGTGGAATCAAAGTATGCAAAACATCCTTATAAGTCCGTTGAAAGAAATTCCAATCCCTTAGACTTAATACACACTGACATTTGTGATATGAAGTCAACACTATCTCGTGGTGGGGAAAATTATTTCATAACTTTTATTGACGATTGCACTAGATATTGTTATGTCTACTTGCTAAATAGTAAGGATGAAGCAATAGATGCGTTTAGGCAATATAAAACTGAAGTTGAAAATCAGTTAGACAAAAAGATCAAAATGATAAGAAGTGATAGGGGCGAAGAATATGAATCTCCCTTTGCACAAATATGTGTAGAGAATGGAATAATCCATCAAACTACGACCCAGTATTCACCTCAATCTAATGGAATTGTGGAAAGGAAAAACCGAACTTTGAAGGAAATGATGAATGCCTTACTTATAAGTTCTGATTTCCCGCAAAACTTGTGGGGGGAGGCTATCCTTACGGCCAATCGTATAATCAATAGAGTTCCCCGTAGTAAGACACAATTAATTCCTTACGCAAAATGGAAAGTAAGGAAACCCAACTTGAAATATTTCAAAGTGTGGGGGTGTCTAGCAAAGGCTCAAGTTCCTATACCTAAAAGGGTTAAAATAGGACCTAAAACGGTTGACTGCGTGTTCATAAGATATGCTAAAAGCAGTAAAGCATGTCAATTTTTGGTTCATAAATCTGAACATCCGGATATAAATAAATGTACGATAATTGAATCGGATAATGCTGAATTCTTTGAAAACATTTACCCGTATAAAATTAGACATGAACAGTCTAGTAGAAGATCTAAACGACCTCAAGATGAACCAAGTGAGAATGTACATAAAGAAGAAAATCCAAGACGTAGTACACGTCAAAGAACATCAACTTTGTTTGGATCGGATTTTGTAACATTTCTCTTAGAAAATGAGCCTCAAACGTTTAAAGAAGCGATGTCATCGTCAGACTTATCCTTTTGGAAAGAGACAGTCAATAGTGAGATAGATTCAATCTTACACAACCATACATGGGAATTGGTTGACCTTCCTCCCGAAAATAAACCTTTAGGTTCTAAATGGATCTTCAAAAGAAAAATGAAGGCGGATGGTACTGTTGACAACTACAAGGCAAGACTTGTAGTAAAAGGCTTCAAACAAAAGGAAGGCCTTGATTACTTTGATACATACTCGCCAGTAACAAGGATAACCTCGATTCGAATGTTAATTGCCTTGGCGGTGGTATATGATCTTCAAATTCATCAAATGGATGTGAAGACCGCATTCCTAAATGGAGATTTGGAGGAAGAAATATACTTGGAACAACCTGAAGGTTTTGTGGTTCCAGGAATAGAAAATAAGGTGTGTAAACTTGTTAAATCACTTTATGGACTAAAACAAGCAACTAAGCAATGGAATGCGAAGTTTGACCAAACCATGTTGGCAAACGGATTCAAGATAAGTGAATGTGATAAATGTGTATATATTAAAGACACACCAAATCACCAAGTCATTGTTTGTTTATATGTGGATGATATTTGATCATCAGCAAATATATTTGTGACATAAATGCAACCAAACGAATGCTCGAGAGCAAGTTTAATATGAAAGACCTTGGAGTTGCAGATGTGATCTTAGGCATAAGAATCCATCGAACTCCACAAGGGTTGGCACTGTCACAATCTCATTATATTGAAAAAGTACTTGACAAGTTCAAGTATATGTAATGCGGTATTGCCAAAACTCCATTGGATGGGAAGTTTGCACTTCAGAAAAATGAAGGTGAAAGTGACTCGCAATTGGAGTACGTAAGAGTATTGGGATGTTTAATGTATATATTAAACTGTACACAACCAGACATAGCATGCGCTATCAGTAAGTTGAGTCGGTACACGAGTAATCCCAACAAAACTCACTGGATGGCAATGAAAAGAGTTTTGGGGTATCTTAAATACACTCAAAACTATGCTTTGCACTACAATAAATATCCTGCGGTACTTGAAGGATATAGTGATGTAAATTGGATCACCGGATCGAAAGAAGTAAAATCCACAAGTGGATATGTATTTACTATCGGTGGAGGAGCAGTTTCTTGGAAATCATCCAAACAGACTTGTATCGCTCGCTCTACAATGGAATCTGAATTTATCGCATTAGATAAAGCCGGTGAAGAAGCAGAATGGCTCTGAACTTTCTTAGAAGATATTCCTTATTGGCCTAAGCCGGTGGCACCAGTATGTATACACTGTGATAGCCAAGCGGCAATTGGTAGGGCAGGGAGCATGATGTATAACGGTAAATCTCGTCATATAAGACAGAGACATAATACCGTTAGAGAACTTCTCTCTAGTGGAATTATCACTATAGACTATGTAAAGTCAAATGATAATGTGTCGAATCCACTTACAAAAGGCCGATCTAGAGAAGGAGTAGAAAGGACATCCAAGGGAATGGGTTTAAGGCCTAGGATAAGTCAGCATAACGGTAACTCTACCTAGCAGACTGGAGATCCCAAGATCTAGGTTCAAGGAGATCAAACAAAGTTGTGTCTGATAGGTTCAGCATTGTCAATTACCCAACCCTTTCTCATGATGTAGACAATGTATAGTAAACAAGGATAAGACTTAAGGTGAAAAGTCTTTTAATGATTATCTAAATTTGGCAGATTTGACCAAATAGTTTAATCTACAGGATTGAACGTTTAGAAATCACCTATATGAGAGGAAAGTAGAAGCCGCTTAAAAGAGAATGCTAGTAAAGGCCTATTCTCTAAGCTCTCATGAAAACCGGGACGTGTTCATGGCTGAAAAGAACAAAAACCGTAAGAACCATAAACGGTAAAAGGCTAGTTGTGTGACATGTGTTGTCTAGGTGTACATTAAAGCTCGACGGTTCAAAGATATCAAATCTACCGATTGACCGAGTGTATCCGATGCATGTTCACTACGAAAAGTTTAAAGGAAACCCACTTATCTAGATGCAATCAGTCTTTACTTGATGATCACATACTTGTCCGTAAAAGTTTTACAAAAAATAGTCATTCCCCATTCATGTGGGGGATTGTTGGGTTCATAGTAATGAAAGTGTGTTAAATGGAAAATGGAGAAATCAAATGGAGAAGAAAGAGACACCAAATTAGAAGGTGTACTCCCAAATTGGAAAGTTCACTAACTCTCCCACATTGGTGGGAGAATGGAACTTTGGAGTGTTTGTATTGTGAAACACTTACTATACATGACAAGTGAGGCAAGAAAATAGAGATGCCTCGCGCCGTCGTCGTCGTCGTCGCTCGCTCGGCTTCAGATTTGGATTTGGATTTGGCAAATGATCGATGAGATCTTTCTTTTTGGACAAATTTTATTTGACAGAAACAAATAAATTCAATCCGAAGCAATAACATTTCATTTATTTATTTATTTATGCAGTGAACAGTTGCACTATTTTGACATGAAACAGTGTTGTGTTCGAACTGGTGCAACAAAATGCTGTAGTGTTTCTGAATTAATGCATTGTTTCGACTGAGCAGATGCAAATTTTTGAAATAGTATATACATTGGTTCAAACAGATGCAACTCTTCAACGAAGTGATGCATTGTTTTGAACTGGTACACTTGTTCTTGAAAAGGTGTACTGTTTTAGAAAATTACTGCAGTGTTTTAAATAAACAAACATGCATTTTCAGGAAAAGACACACCTCTAAAATTGTACCAATGCCACCTTTTCGGAGGGGCATGTTGTGGCTATAAATAACCTGTTTTCTTCCATAGGTTAAAACATGAAAAAATTTCAGATTACACATAAATCTTCTTGCCTTCTAAATACTCTTTGTGATCAATCAAACCGAGAGTGCGTTCAAAGAATTCAAGTATTTGAGGTACCGCTATACTTGAATTGTTGGCCATTTTATCCTGGGAGGAAAAATTCCGCAACCTCGGGTACAGTGAGGGGAATTATTTCCTTAAGAAAAGTCCGTGAATTCGAACGACTTGGCCTTAACAATTTCTGTTTCATCTATATTTCTGAAATATAAAATACACCTCTTGTAAAGATCATTTTGATCTTGTGTTGAGGGTATTTGTTCAACTTCGTTATGGTCTTGTTCATACTTGAACTCGAGTTGAAGTTGTTATTCTATTATACAGATTCTACGTACCCATATTATGGAAAATAACACATAGTGGATTAAAAAGTTTTTCCATTAAGTTAGTAGTCATAATGATGAAAGGCATTATGGAACTTTATAAAGGAGCACTGTGTAGCACGAAAAAAAAGAAGAAGATGTTATATAATAATTAAAAATTGTTGGTGATATTACAATAGAATTGCATTAAATATTACAGTGGATTACAACTGAAAATTACAATTGAGTAAAGAAAAATATGTATTTCTTCTTCTGTGTCTGAGGCGCGGATATCTTGCTCTCTTCAAGGAGATTCAAGCCCACTGCGGCAATTGTTTCTCCGGTCCAGCAGTAACACACTTTGACTTGTCCCCGCCAGAATACAACAGCCTACACAATAACTCAAAAGCTCTGAACTAGTATTGAGTTCAAAAGCTCAACACAATAAACTATTAGATTCGAATCCATAAAACCAATGTCGTGAATCCGCCCATGTATGTTCCAATATTGCTATTGTAAATTAAATTGATTGTTGCAAGTTGTTGTCATGCCATGCTTGACAATGAGAATTAACTGTTAGTGCATGTCAACATAACTCGATAGCATAAAAATTATTTTCGACATAACATAAACTCTTGCCTAGGAGTAATGTTTTCTACTTCATAGAAAAATAATGGTGGAGATGTTCATGCTGACGATGTATAGCCTTACAAGATATAAGTTACATGAAATGAAATTATAAATAGATAAGCATCCAGTACACCTCGAAGGGGATAATAGAATCCTTGTGAAGTTGGAGTATATCGTAACAAATTTGATCATAGTTCGGAGGTGTTAGATGCTTTACTCAGTTATAAAACATAAAACCCAGACAAGAAGTTATCCCTTTCTTTTGTTGAATGCAAAGTTCAGGTAACAAATTTCTTTTTTGTTGAATGCAAAGTTTAGGTAACAAATTTCTTTCTTTAGGTCAAAGGCAAGAAATGAAAAGTTGACGTGACACCTTTATTACATAAAATGATGACATTTAGCTAAAAATGAGGGAAATTTTAACCTGAAAAACCCTTCTGAATAAGGCACCGGCCGGATCAGAGAGGTACAAATCAATACAGTCAAATTATATTTCTTAATGAAATCTTTATTGAGTCACTATATTAGAATATTTGAAGATACTAGACTGGTCAATTTTATATGGTGTGGCCATCAGCTGACATTGTTGACATTAAAGAATCCAATGAACTTGACCATCCTTTGCTTCTATTTCAAAAGATACCTATAAACTTCCACTAGCAACAAATGCCACGTATCTCTATTCATCAAGGATAGAACAACAATAACAGCAACAACATACTTAGTGTATTCCCATAAAATAGGATCTTGGGAGGGTAAAGTGTACGCAGTTCGATCTTTTCTGTAAAATTAAATTGGTGAATGTTTTTGTTTTTTGTCTGGTTATATAGTTAATGCTGCACAAAAAATTGTTTTTTCTTAAAAATTGACCAAACACATTTCTCAAAGATTTTCTTTATTTGTTGTACTCGAATTTTTGTTGAACGAAGAATTTCAAGAGGGTTGAAACAAAAAATAAATTAGATGATTTTTTTAATAAAACCTGCTTTGATGCCATAATAAAATTAAAACAAGAAATTAGAAAGATCTTCAACGTTTTTCCTTGAATTGGTGATCATTCTTATGTTCTACAGTATTCAATATATAGGAAAGTAATCCTAACAGCTTGGACATATATCCACTAACGACTACATCAAAAATTTGAGTAAAACAAATAAAAAAAATCTTTGAAAATGTGTTTGGCCAACTTTTGAGAAAGACAATACTTTTTGTGCTGACATAAGTTGGAACCATACAAAAAATACATATATTCACCAATAGTATAGTTTTACACAAAAAATATATTTCACACTGTTGAAATAGTTTTTTAGGACAGTGTCTAGCACGACTCAAGTATAATAAATATATATATACACTATTATATTATTAATATAATATTTTGTTAACAGTTGTATAATATTGTTAGTACTCCCTCCGTTCTAAATTATGTGTCGTCATTTGATCGGACACGATATTTAAGATATAAGTATTGACTTTGTTAAAGTTACAAAATTACCTTTCTTAAAAAAAGGAGTAATAATATTTAAAATTAAGTGGGACCATTTTTAAATGAGAAGACAAATAAAAAAAGAGTAATAGTATTTAAAATTAAGTGGAAAAAATTATAATTGTGTCTTTAAAAACTTACCAAATAAGGAAAGGCGACATTCTTTTTGGGACGGATAAAAAAGAAAATGGCGACACATAATTTAAGACGGAGGGAGTATTATTTTTCTTTGTTCCCCAACAGTAGATAGTAATGGCATATGCTCAATGCGTATGATGCCAAAGCAAATAACAAAAAAACAGCGTCTAGACTCATGGTGGATGAAAAGTTTGGGAAGAAGAAAGCTTGAAAAGAAGAAAGCTTGGGACTAAAAATAAAAATGCATGGTCCTATTCCGTACGTACTCTTCCAGTAAATTTCATGGTGGTCCTCCAACTTGTATTTTTTACTCAACAGTTATTTTTTTGTTTTGTTACACAAAAGTCTTTTAACTTTGTCTCATCTTTCATAAAAGTTATTTGGATATAATTTGGTTAAAACACTAACCAAAATCTGAGATGAAATAAAAAACGGTCTCTTATGTTTAAAAGTAGATTCAAAATGGCCTCGATATATACTTTTAAGCAGTTTTGATCCACTATATTGCTAATAAAAATGAATCATTTTATTTTAAATTAAAGGAGTGAATATTATTGTGTTTAAAGTGGGTCTTTAATTTTTCATAGGTATGCAACCTTTCATAGACCAACACAGGACCGACTATTTGTAAAGCCACTCAAGCACCTGCTTTGGGCCCCCAATTTTAGGGGGCCCCATTTTATATATTTTTAATAAAAAAATTATATTTAATTATATTAAAATTTTAAAAAGTGTAGGGGGCCTTTTTTAAAAAAAAAGAAAACCTAACGGACAAATTACAAAAATAAAAGCTCTTTTTTTAAAAAAGAAAAAAAGAGTCATAATTGATAAGGGCCTGTTTTTTTAAAAAGAAAACAAAAGTTATAATTAAAAATAATAATAGATACTTTTTTATTAAAAAAAAAAGAAAGAATAAGTTATAGGAGTAATTATTAAAAAGAATTAAAGGGTCTTAAACGTTTTTTCCTAACATTCTGATATTTATAGTTTCATACTTCATCCAATTTTTTCTCTATTTATTTGTCTCCAAATCTTACCTTTTTTTAAATTCTTATATCATCAATCTTCAATTGTTCATTGTGGTCAGCAAAGCGGTTTAGGTGGTCAAATAGACAAAATGATGCGAACAGGTCATTTTTGGGTCAAATTGATGAGCTATAACCCATAATTTTTTGGGTGGGCCCGGGGGCAGGCGTGATTTGGGTTGAAAATTGACTTGGCTACCCCAGGCAGGCTGGGGAGTGACTTAGTGTGGTCCATTGTACTCAGTGAGGCGGTTTAAGTGGTCAAACAGGTGAAACGGCACGAACGGGCCATTTTTAGGCCAAATCGGTGAGTTATAGCCTACAGTTTTTGGGGTGGGCCCGGGCCCGAGCGTGATTTGGGCTGAAAATCAATCGGGCTGCCTCAGGCAGGCTGGGGAGTGACCTACTGTGGTCCATGATGGTAAGCAAGGCGGTTTAGGTGGTCAAACGGGAGAAACAGCGTGAACGGGCCATTTTCAGGTCAAATTGGTGTGCAACCCACGATTTTTTGGGTGGGCTCGGGGGACGGTCGTTATTTGAGTTAAAAATCGATTGGGCTGCCTCAGACAGGCTGGGGAGCAACCTAGTGCCGTCCATTGTGGTCAGCGGGGCGGTTTGGGTGGTCAAACGGGCGAAATGGCGCGAACAGGCCATTTTAGGACCAAATTGGTCTGCTATAACCCACGATTTTTGGGGTGTGCCGGGTAGCCGAGCGTGATTTGAGCTAAAAATCGACCGGACTATACTACACTACTCTCATTACTAATTAGGGGTTCCAAACTTGATGTCGTGGCGGATTAATGTCAATTACTGTTAATTTTAACGATATTCAATTTGTTGTTGTTTATAAAAATTGCTAGATGAGTAGCAAAGGGTTCAAAGAATGCTTCCACCCATGTTATAAGTAAGAAAAGAAGTACAACTGAATTAACTTGTTTGATTCTGAAAAATGTCATATATATAAATTTGAGTTGATACGATTTATGTATATCCCTAACACCATGACCAACAAAAATGGAGTTCTTTTGCATGTTAGATTTTCTATTTAATTGTTTAATAATTGCACAGTTATTGAACAACTTCTATAACTATCGGGGATAAGTGTAAAAACAAAAAGTTTGGAGATTATTAGTGAAAAGAATTGTTATTTTTAGATAACTTTTAAGAGGAAAACAAACACAGGTATCCCAAATTATATCCGAAGTTGGTATTACACACATAAGTTTTATAGAGCTTTTATTAATTACCTCTCTAAACTTATTTTTTTTTTGTATTTTTGTGGTGACACATTTATTAAGTCAGCATCAAATAAATACAAAAAAGGGAAAAGGGTCAAAACTACCCTATTTGAAATAGAGCAAATACCCTCCATTTGGTTTATTTTTTGGACTCAAAATACCTTTCCGTTTATTTTTTTGGTTGAAAAATATCTCTCACCATAATGGAGTACCACCAAACACATTTGTGTGTTAGGTGGGACTCCATTAATATAAAGGTATTTGGGAGTCAAAAAAACAAACAAGGAGTATTTTTTAGTTAAAAGATTAAACAAATAATAGGCTAATTTTGCTCCACATTGGATAGTTCAGGGCTAAGTAGTTTTAACCATTTTTTTGTAAATGAAATGTTGATGTGGACTGAATATGTGACCATATTTTTTCGACTTAATCTGTTAAAGTGAGTGGTATTTTTGTTCCAAATAAATAAATGGAGGGCTATTTTTGAAAAAAAAAAAACAAACGAAGGATATTTAAAAGCTCATTTATCGAATTTGTTGGGACAAGTCGATCATTAATTTGTCCCATTTGTTCGGACAATGCAAGTCATTTGTCCTTTGTAATTAATTTTCCCCTCTTTCACTCAAAACAAAATTTTCTGGCACACTCTCCTTTTATAAGTTGTCACTTAGTATTTGAAATTGAATTTAACGTTATGTCTTATATAATACAGTCAAAATGGCATGCATGCTTCAATTATTATTTTCCCTCTTTTTTGGATTGATTTTTGTTATATTGAATATATATCAAAATTAATACTACCAAAAGCAAGATATTAAAATTTTCAATTTTCATATTTACCAAAGTATGTGTGCCTACTCACTAATAATACTTAAAAGAAACGAAGAATTTCAAGAGGGTTGAAGCAAAAAGTAAATTAGAGGAATTTCTTATATTAGCTGCTCTAATACCATAATAGAAATAAAATATGAAATTAGAAAGATTTTTTGCGTTTCTCTTTGAATCGATAATTATTCTTATGTTCTATAGTATTCAATATATAGGAAAATAATCCTAACAGCTTGGACACATGTCCATTAACGACTCCGTCAAAATGAAGAAGTAGAGGAAAGTTGCTCGTACAAACTCTAATATTACTAGTAGTATAAATATTTAACAAAGCAAAGGAAATAGGAAATCTAAAGGTAATAATGCAGATACTCTAATTATTACACTTTTTTATTTAATGTTATATATTTATATTTTATCTTTGACGGTCAAACATATTTCTCAAAAAGATTTTCTGATATCTTCTTTGTGTAAAATTAGATTTTCTGATATCTTCTTTGTGTAAAATTAGATGTTTTTAGAGAAAAGAAAATGTGTCACATAATACCTAGACCTAAATTATGTAAAGAACAAAACAAACTTACTATAGTCAAAATGACATACTTGCTTCAATTATTACTTTTTTCTATGTTTTATTTTATTTTTATTATGTTGAATATATATCAAAATTAATACTACCAAAAGTAAGATATCAAAATTTGCAATTTCCATATTTGCCAAAGTATGCACCTACTCACTAATAATATTTAAAGAAACAAGAAATTTCAAGAGGATTGAAGTAGAAAATAAATTAGAGAAATTTTTTATAGAACTCACTCTGATATCATAATAGAATTTAAACAAGATAAAAAAATTAGAAAGATTTTCTGCGTTTTCCTTTGAATTGATGATCATTTTATGCTTTATAGGGTTCAAAATATAGAAAAATAATTCTAACAGTTTGGACACATGTCCACTAATTATTGATTTACTCCTAACAAACTAATCATGCTATATAAAAATATTCTCCATAGTTTATTTATAAAATGACTTGATAACTTAATTAGCTCCAAGTCCAAGTCTTATTGTCCATCTTTATGTTAACTGTCATTTCGCAGATTTTGCTTATTTTTGTTGTTTGATCATCTTACGTCTTTTAGCTAACACACTACTATACATAGGATATCACAAAAAGTGAATTGTTCGATCTTTTCTGTAAAATTAAATTGGTGAATGCTTTTTTTGTCTGGTTGTATAGTTAATGTTGCACAAAAAGGTGTATTTTCTTAAAAGTTGGCCAAACACATTTCTCAGAGATTTTCTTTATTTGTTGTACTCGAATTTTTGTTGACAACCAAATTTAGGCATGTGACGGAGGAGTTAATGATAGGTTAGAGGTTTGAAAATAGATCTTTAAGTCTAAAGAGTATAGATTGAGCAGGGTCAAGACAAAGTACTTGGAATGTAAGTAGAGTGATTTGATGCATAAGGCGAACGTGGTGGTGAAACTGGATTCTCAGGCCATTCGAAAGAGAAATAGTTTCAAGTATCTTGGGTGTGTGATTCAGGGGAATAGAGAGATTATTGACGAGGATGTCACGCACCGTATTTGTGGAGGGTGGTTGAAATTAAAGCTTGCTTCGAGAGTCTTATGTGATACGAAGGTGCCTCCTAAGCTTAAAAGTAAGTTGTACGAAGTGGTAATCTGACCGACTATGCTGTATGGAGTGGAGCATTGGCCAGTTAAAAGCTCCCACATCCAAAAATTGAAGGTGACAGAGATAAGGAAGGATATTGCGACGGATGTGTGGACTTACTTGGAATTGATAGGGTTAGAAATGTGACTATTCGAGATGAGATGAGATGAGAGTGAATTCGATGGAAAACCAGATGCGAGAAGTGATGTTGAGATGATTCGGGCATGTGATTAGGAGGTGCCGAGATACCCCAGTACGAAGGTGTGAGGCTAGGTATGGATGATTTCATGCGAAGTAGAGGTAGCTAAGACGAAGAACTTAATTAGCTCCAAGTTTAAGTCGTATTGTCCATCGGAACCATTAATAATATAAAAATAACCAATTAAAACGTCTTCACTTCTCTTAAGTCTCTCGATCATTAGAATGCCAATAAAAATTAACGACAAACGAGCAAAAAAAATTGTTGACTGAGAAAATGAGAATGAAATTGATTTCGTATGTCCGTAAATAAATTAATTTTTGATACACTCTTATTTTTCGGATTGGTCCTCTTTTTGTCTTATTATCTCAGCTACTAGTCTACCTAGTATACAGTGTTGCATTTTTATCACCTCCCTAGCTCACTCATAAGTACTATTATCACACTCTTTTCACTCCCATTTTTCAGTACAAAACTGTTAAACGGACTGGTCCGGTTCAACTCAGAATCAGCCCACGTTCAGTTATCGGGTTCTGGGCTGATCCTGTACCGGGTCAATCTTAATGGGCCATTTCGATTTGGGCCCAAATGTGTGAAATAAATGGGACTGGCCCACTTAGCCTTGGTTCAGTTTTGACCTGTCCAAATCGGTCAAAACGTAAAAAAAAAAAAATTCGAAATTATATGTTTTTTTCCAATATACACTACATATACACACCTATATACATTTTAAATACGTTAAACAATATAAATACAACATTTATACACTAAATATATACTACTTTAGAAAATATATACACATGTATACTTTAACTAAATACTAGTTTAGAATCTATAGAAAATATATACTCATATATACGTACAATATAATATATGTACTACTTAAAATACTACTTTAAATAATATACATACAACATATATACGCTATATGTATACACTACCTTAGAAAAAATATACACATGTATACGTTAAATATATACTACTTTAGAGTTTATAGAAAATATATACACATATTACATGTATACACTACATATTATACTACTTTAGAAACATATACACATTAAATATATACTATTTTAGTCTATAGAAAATATATAGACATATATTTAGAATATATACTACTTAAAATACCACTTGAAACAATATACATACAACATATATACACTATATATATAGGACCTTTAGAAAACATATAGACATGTATACATTAAATATATACTATTTTAGATCCTATAGAAAATATATACACATATAGCATATATACATTACATATTATAATACTTTAGAAACATATACACATTAAATATATACTATTTTAATCTATATAAAATCTATAGACATATATGTAGAATGTATACTACTTAAAATACCACTTGAAATCATATACATACAACATATATACACTATACACTATACACTATATATATATATATATATATATACTACTTTAGAAAACATATAGACACGTATAGATGAGGCTGAAGAACATGCCCCAAAACTAAAGTTCCCAAAAGTAGCAGCGCTGGAGCCAACGGGGTTGCTAGCTGAAGCAGCAGCAGAAACTAAGCCAGTATTACTTGAAGAAGAACCAACTGAGGAGAAAGATATCGTTTCCCACTTCTGGTAATGTAGTAGAAGATCCAAAATGAGCAGGAGCGCTCTGTGAGACTGTGGTATTGTCTGATCCAGCGAGAGAAGTTTGAACACTAACAAGTGACTAACCTCCAGTGCTGAAAAGAGAACTCTGAGGCTGGATGCTAGCCGTATTAGCTGTTGACATTCCTGATGAACTAAAACCAAAATTACTATTTCCAGGACTTGTAGATGCAAAGGATGAGCTCGCAAAAGGTGAAAGAACTGCCATTGAAGTTGTCCAAATTAGTTGCTTTGGTTTTCGGGTTGGCATTGTCTGCACTGGAAGTAGTTAATAGCATCGACACAATTGGTGGAACTTCAGAGGGCCTTGAACTGGTAAGAGGTTCAGTTGATACTGAAGATACTGCTGCAAAACCACACAGACCACCACCTGAGGTAATAGAGTTGCCTGTTGTGCTGCCAACAACAGCTGAAATGCTTTAATCTTTGTTATTTCAAGCAAATTCATTTAATTTCTTGTTTGTGTTTTTTGGATAGGCTGTGTATAGCTTTAACCTGTGGATGTCTTATTTCTTTAACTATCTATTGGTATGTGACTGACTTCATTTTGTTTGTTTTTTCCAATATTTTCTCTCCTGTTATTAGCCCTCCTGAGCCAAGGGGTCTATCGGAAGCAGCCTCTCTCTCTACCTTGTCCGTGTTAGTGGTATGGACTGCGTCCACTTTGCCGTCTCCAGACCCCGGCCACTTTGTGGAAATATACTGGATATGTTGTTGTTGTTATAATGTCATGTTTTATTCGACAGGTTGCTGAAGATGATCAAAGAAGATGAAAATGAGGATGTCAAGCTAAGGATGAAGGCGAAGGACAGAAAAGAAGGTGAGATTTCTCTTACTACTTAAATCTTAGCAACTTTCGTTTTCGAGGTTAAAGCTTAATTTGTTTTCACTTCTAAGCTGCTAGTATATGTTAATGCAAGGGTGATATAGCCAAAATATTGCTTATAGGAGCTAATTTTAATTTTTTGCTCTCACATCAAGGTTTAAATCACTTAAATAGTGTTGGGTAATTTTCTTTGATATATGATAGGAGTAATGTTTTTGCTTTTAAGTGATAACTTGGAAACTTGGTCTAAAGGTGCGCGATCTAATGCCTGCTATATATTTCTTCCTTATTGATGTCTCCATGAATATTGCCATACAGACTAGACTGGTGCAACTGCAGCTGCTTGCAGTGCAATAAGCAAGCTATTTCTGATCTTCCCGTAAGTCCGTTGATTATTACTGGTAACTTAATTCATCTATAATTGGCGATGTCTTTACATTAAAGGCAGATTACTATACAGCCTTCTGTTTTTTCAAGTGGAAATCCTTATGGAACAACTTCATTCATACTAAATTTGTTGAGGTGACTGGAAGTTCATTTTTAATGTAAGCATATGCTAGCAGCTAGTGTAATTAGGCAAGATAGCAGTAAACTTCTTGCAGATAAAGTTGTGGAGGAATCACAGAATCAGTAAGTAGAAGAAGGAGAGAAAGGAAGAAGCTAAGAGAGATAGCAATAAACTCTCTAGAGCTTCTCCTTGAAAACATCTGAACAATGTTCGAGCATAACAGAACTGCTGATTCAGCTTTTAGTGCTGCAGTCAAGGTATGAATACTCTACATGATAAACTTGCGAAAATTCGTAGATAATTGCTGTTGACAAACTTAAAGAGACAGGACACAGATCGTTCACCAATTAAATTTGTTCATGCCATCGTCCTAGATTTCTTTTGGCATTTGCAGGCACCCATTCAGCCATATATTACCCTATGATCCAGATACCCTTTCCTTGTGAAAAATATAAAAACGCGCACTGGGCATGTGGATATCAACCGACAAAACAACTTTATCAATTAGATCCACGAAGCTATTTCCTCTAGATAGAATGAGGCTCACGTTGAGAGATCTATTAGTGATTTGGCCACCTTCTCTGGCAAAGAAATAAAGGCTATTGATCAAAACAAGATATAATAAAGAAGATTTAAGGCTAGTGAATGAAAATCTGAAAACTGCATTATTGTGTTACTGCTTGCAATTTTGGAATATAAGTTAATAGTTTTTGTTATTTTCGTCTTATTACTTTAGGCTGCTTTCTTGGCAGTGAAAAACACCAGATCGAAGTTTGGTGATCTAGAAAATATTTGCAGGGAATTCTTATCACCTCTTTTCTCCGTGCATCGTCAGCATTGATAATGATGTTATACATTTTGTAAATTATGTCTTCCATGTGGTAGGTAATATGTACCGGTGTTGGACCTACCTCCTTTGAGGCAATAGGCAACTCGTTTTGGTGATCACAACTGTTGTTGTTCTTCTAGATGATTGAAAAATTGAGGCATCACCTGTTGGTTTCGATGAACCGTAGAGGAATTCAAATTCTAACTATGATTAATAGATTCATGAGATTATCTTCTTAAGCCTTTGAAACATGAATGCACTGATGTAAAAATATTAGAAAGATAGATCGATTTTCAATAAGGCTCACACTTGAGCCATAGGGTATCTTTAGTATTGGACGAATCCTTCTATCATGTTAGGTATATATAGGACATACTTGCAATACGTAATGCTTTTGCAACAGTAAAAGGAACTAACTATAAATCAGCACACTTTGAGATGGCAACAAAACGTAAAAAGATAAATGCACATTATATTCATACAATGACATGTATGAATATACGGCAAGACCCGCAGCAGCTGCTCGGGCAAAAATATCAACGATTAGCACAAGCAATCTTGCCCGTGAAACCTTCATCTTGCTCGCCAATGTAAATGGTAAGAAAAAAGAGGCTAGCAAGCAAGCATAGAGCACCAAAGTAAAGGAGAACTGTTTCATTGGATTTATGCACCATTGTAGTCACACAACAATGAGGGAATGTGAAAGTGAGTGAGTGGGTTTATGGCATATGGTAATACAATACGCATATATCACTCTACGTGCCCTTGCTCTTTTTTATACTCATATTATTAGTAATATATCTTGATCGATACTAACATATTTAATGACTAATCTCCCATATCTCAGAATATCACATTAGTTTTTATTTAGGAGATCGAAGATCACAATTCTTTATTAATTGATTCTTTCCTTATTTGTTGTGTGTTTTCTTGCATATATATATATACACACACATACATATCAATAAAATAAAATATACTTCTCTTCCAGTAAAGTTCATAAATATTAATAACGAAATCAAAACGTTAGTGTTTCGGTTAATTACAACACGTGTATATATATATATATATAGTGGCATGCACGTTGCTGTTAATTACTACGTACTACAAGACATGCATGCACTGATTGACGTAACGTAAGAATGAAATTTGGACATTATCAACTCCTCCTAGTTATAATCAATGTAGTTCATGAATACCACTATTTGATGAATATTAATCCTTACTAATTCTAGTGGTAATTAATTATAATATGGTAAAAATTATAATTCTAGTGGTAATTAATGTAATTCATGAATACATACATCAAAGTGATCGATGAGTTTTTTTATTGATGATTATATTGATCTTACAAATAATTGTCTTCATTATTATAATATGTTGTGAAATTATTAAAAAATTCAATTTTAATACATGATATATTATGACCTAAACTTTCATTTAATTCATATTTGACTCAATTTCAAGAATATTAAACATAAAAAGGTTCACTCATTTTTGTGAGTCAAGTTATTATCGCATTTAATAGAAATTTGGTATATTTCATAAGTTAGAGTATAATCTCTTCATTTATTTAAAAAGAAAAGAATAAAAGAATAAATTCAAAAAGAAATGAAATAAGGAACGTAATATTCTTAATTAACATAGCACAAATCTTACTGAAGGGTAATTAAATTGTTATACGTTTAGTTATTCTATCCAACTGTTCACATTCCATGCTACTTATTTCTATTATTTAATAAAAAAACTTTTTGGAGAGTAATGGAGGAGAAAATTAACTAAATATTTTATAAAATTTTAATTTATTGTACTTTTGAAAGTTAGAATACTGCTAATTCTAAAAGAGAAATTAACTTAAGTTTATCGAAAGATGTGGACAGTTTGATTTGCAAATTATTAATTGAGATACTTTTGATTTGATTGGAAATAAAAAACTCAACATTAATTTCAAAGAGATACTTTTGATTTGATTGGTTAACTTTTGAAACTAAACAAAATAGGGGGGAATATAAGAAAACAAAGAGTCATATTAAAAAAAAAAGGGCTCTTTAATCATCAACAATATGACTGAACATTAATATCTATTAAATATATTTATGATTTTTAACACTATTTTAAAATTAAATATATAATTTATTTTAACAGAATATAATAGTAATCGAGGCAAAGGATTAATTTAACATTATATTGATGATGAAAGAAAATAAAAAATGACTTTATTTAATTCCTGTAATTTATACGTGTAAAGTTTCAAAATCTCATAAAATACAATCATTTGATTACATATTTAATTTTCAATTAAGAATATCTACGACTAACTTTTAGTTTTCCTTCCTATTTAATTGTGATAAATATGCACTTGATAAAACGGATATCAGTAACATGTGCACTAAAAGAATTTACTAAAATAAATCTTCTTATTAATTATAAGCAATGAAATCAAGAGGATGGTCCACGCAAAATATTAATTAATTAATTAATTTTTGACACGTTATCCTTTTTTCCATGATTGGATGAATTTATTTAATTTAGTGTTAATAAAAGTTATCTGTAATTAAACATTAGCTCTTTTATTAAAAAAATCACCATTTTATGTCCATTAAAATTAGAATATATATATATACATACATACAGAGGGGGGGGGGGGGGGGATGGGTGAAAGAGAGATAGTTTATTAATATATATTTAATTTTAGGTGAAATTATTCCAATGCTTTTAATTAGTTTTTTTTATAAATATATCCGTTAATCTATTTTCGAACCTGATTGTATTATTTGTTGTACATTACAGTTCTTTATTTCAATTTTATGAACTTTTATAAGAGATTTTCATTTTAATACATAAAATATCCCCATTTCACATACATATAAGAGATCTAAGAAAGAAAATGTATTTCCTTATATTTTATTTAATATATTTCATAAGTTAGAATAATATTCTTAATTAACATAGCATAAATTTTGACCATAATTGACAGCGGATGGGCAAATGATTCACTACCCCTTTTATTAATATTCTCTTAATTTTTTTGTCCTATTTTTTGTCTAAAATTAGTAAATTCCATATTTCACTCCAAATTTTATGTCAATTTTTTTTATTTCTTTTTTCCTTTTATGCACTAAAAGCTTATTTGTCCCATTTGTTTGGACAAGTCATTAATTATTAAAAGAAATATGGATGTCATGCAAAGTCCTTTAGTATTATTAATTCATTTTTACTTAAATATTTGTTAGTTCAAGCAAATTCATTTAACTTCTTGTTTGTGTTTTTTGGATAGACTATGTATAGCATTAATTATTAATATGTGGATGTCTTGTTTCTTTAACTAACTATTGGCATGTGATCTGTTATTAGTCCTCCTGGGCCAAGGGGTCTATTAGAAGCAGCCTCTGATCTCTACAAATCTCTACTTTGTCTGTGTCGTTAGTGGTATGGAATGCGTCCACTTTACTGTCTCCAGACCCCGTCCGGCCACTTTGTGGAGGTATACTGTGGATATGCATGTTGTTATAATGTTGTATAAGGCTCCAGAACAAAGTGATCATCACACCTGACGGTGATGTGACTCGAATGGAGACTAATGAGACAATCATCTCTTTTCTAAGTTGAATCAAACAGATCCATGGATCACATACGGTATTTTTAAATGACCTTTCGCCTATGAGAAAGTCCTTTCTTCTACCGAAAAAAAAAAATAATTTGACAAGATTACTCTAGAAACTATCTGAATTACATATTAATTCAAGTTTAGATGAAGTGAATTATGCCAATCAAAATGAGTTTAATTTATATTAGAAGATATGTTGATGTGACTATGAGTAGTTCAATTTGACAAAAAAGGAAGAATGATTTATGAGATTAAACGAATGATATTTTAATTAAGATACACTAACAAAGACTAAATTGGAGAAGGTTACGTTTAATTAAATGAATATCTAATACGTTATGGGTAAAAGGATCTAACGCTACGAGATTGATCTGGATGAGCTGAATGACTAATAATTATTCCACGCATAGGAAACTCTTTGGACCAATGACCGATCTCTCTGCAGTCGTAGCAAACTCCTGAAGCCCTAACTTAGCGAGAACCATGAGCTGAGTACAATTGTCTGACCAACTGATGCCGAGGGCACTCCCTACTAAAATGACCATCTCATAACACACCTTAGGAATTCTAGGATTGTGGGAAACATATGCTAACTCTCTCTGAGCAACCAACTCACGTCTGAGGCAGTCTCTACGAGACTGATCTGAATGAGATGGATGACTAATAATTCCACGCATGGGAAACTCTTTGGACCAATGACCGATCTCTCTGCAGTCGTAGCAAACTCCTGAAGCCCTAACATAGCTAGAAACATGATCGCTGACTCCAATTGGCTGACCAACTGATGCTGAGGGCACTCCTTACTAAAACGACCATCATCCCTGCAATCATAACACATCTTAGGAACTCTAGGATGGCGGGAAATATATGCTAACTCTGTCTGAGTAACCAACTCACATCTGAGGCACTCTTTACGAGATTAATCCCACGTCAGGGAAACACTTTGGACCAATGACCTATCTCTCTACAGTCGTAGCAAACCCCTGAAGCCTTAACCTAGCAAGAAACATGATCGCTAACTCTATCCTCCCTACAAGCATAACACACCTTAGGAACTCTATGATGGCGGGAAACATATGCTAACTCTTTCTGAACAACCAACTCACGTCAGAGGCACTCTCTACGAGACTGATTTGAATGAGCTGGATGACTAATAATCCCACGCATGGAAACTCTTTGGACCAATGATCGATCTCTCTGCAGTCGTAGCAAACTCCTGAAGCCCTAACTTAGCGAGAAACATGAGCTGACTCCAATTGGCCGACCAACTGATGCCGATGGCACTCCCTACTTAAACGACCATCCTCCCTGCAATCATAACACACCTTAGGAACTCTAGGATGGTGGGAAACATATGCTAACTCTCTCTGAGCAACCAACTCACGTCTGAGGCAGTCTCTACGAGACTGAGCTGAATGGCTGGATGACTAATAATCCCATGCATAGGAAACTCTTTGGACCAATGACCGATCTCTCTACAGTCGTAGCAAACTCCTGAAGCCCTAACCTAGCGAGAAACATGAGCTGACTCCAATTGGCTGACCAATTGATGCCGAGGGCACTCCTTACTAAAACGACCATCCTCCCTACAATCATAACACACCGTAGGAACTCTAGGATAGCGGGAAACATATGCTAACTCTATCTGAGCCACAACCAACTCACATCTGAGGCACTCTCTAGACCAATGACCAATCTCGCCACAACCGCGACGGCTAAGTAAGGATAGAATAATAAGAAAGATTAGGGTACGACTTTGAAGGGATATTCACACTTTGATTCGTGAGCAACAACAACAACAAAACCCAACATAGTGGGGTCTAGGAAGGGTAAACTGTAAGCAGTCCATACCACTACCTCCGGAGAAGGGTAAAATGTACGCGTCAAAATGTATTTACACTTCGATCCGCGAGCAACTTCACGAAAATGATGGAATATATTAGAAACATTTTGGTGAAAGTACATCAATTCTTACAAGAGTGGCAATCAACTATCAAATATGTGCATTTTAACAAGAAATTTAAGTGAAAAATATCAACATATGCATCTAAAAACTAACATACACTTAACACTGACAAAACTTACAAATCACCAAACCAAAACTATAACAAGAAGAAATGCAATCCAATTCTAAATGCTAACTTCAATCTGATGTTAGAATTGAATTCTCTTCTGTCTATACGTCCCAACCATCCATCCGATGATTAAATTCTGACTTCCGGTTGGTTATGCTACCGTACATTTCAGAGAACTTTTGAAGGCACTTGCTCCGAAGGCCATAATGAATCTGTGTATTCTTGCTAATCGCGACACCAGTGAACTTTGAAGTATCGATTGCCCATGCTGGTTTCACGTATTCAACTGTACTTGAAGAGCTTGCGTTTGCGTATAAGTAGTTTAACAGTACATCTTCGCAGTTGAAAAGACTGTCTACTACTTCTCTACCTGCTGCTGCCGTTTTGCTCCAGTACAGTTCGAAAGCCTTTTTGCTGTCCATAAAGGCTGCTCCAGTCAGAATCATGTTATATCCATTGTGCTTCCGAGCGTGTTTCTCAGCCCTGTACTTCAACGGGTTACCATTTGCTAGTCGAGGGTAAAAACCTACGATTCGTTCAGGATGCTCACGCCATACCTTAAATCCTCGCTCAACGTCATCACAAGGCATCATAATGTCATCGTCAAGCTCAAGAACTGCTCTTGTCTTTATAGAAGGATCAACCTTGAAGCGATTGTTCAGCGAGTTTCTTTCCTCTACTCGAATCCTTACTGGCACTGCAGAATCGAATTCACTCAATTCGGGAGGTTGTCCTTTGTTCCAGACGACAACGATTTCACGCACTGAAGAACATCTTGAGTAATGCTGAACATACATTTTCAGATTCCAGATCCGAGCATCGTAGGTCATTGTTAATAAAGTGAACTGAGAGTACTGACCGTGTAATGGGTAAGCTTCATGCGCGCCGCTACCTCCATATATGTATTTAACTCCAGTACACATTAAGACTACTGCTACGAAAAATATTAAGGTAAGAACCAAGCTTCCACTACACGTGTTTGGTTTTATTCGGGCACGGAGTAATAAGCTTGCTCTATTCAAGTGGCTGCAGAAGAGTCTCATTCGAGAATAGAACAAGCTCGACTGTTCCCAATCCAATGATGCATCGCTCCTCTTTCCGACGTGATGTGGGCACCAACTTAGGGGAACTAAACCTTTAACAGCTCCAAGTGACACACCGAACAGTATAACCAAGGCTGCAACACCTAAGACTGATGCACAACCTAAATGAAACCGGCGACTTGCATCTCCCGAAGGCACTCGATCCCCATCCATAACTCCAACCCACTCTCCAGAGCTTAATTGTTGCACATCAAGGTGATGGCTGCGGACACCATTCCAGGCGTTTCTTCCCTTAATCGACTCTTTAAGGCCCAATTGAACTTCAACTTCTTTGAAATCATCAGTGGTCAAAACTTCCATTTTGAAGAGACGTATCCTCCGCCCGTATGTTTCACCATCGTCTTGGCCAACACGATAAAGAGAACCATCGTATAAAAATGGTCTACCTCCGTTTCGGGCTCCCATGCTTTTATCTGTGTTATAGATGGGATTTTTCTTATGTGGTTTCCAAGGACCAAGCGGTGAACTACTGTACCATATTTCCAACTTAGCATTATACTCTGAGCCGATACCACTATGATCTGAACCAAATAGCCAGTATTTTCTATCATGTGGAATGATGAATGAATCAACAAGAGGCTTTTTCATCATGATCTTTTCCAGTGTCCATTCCAGCGGAAAATTTACAGCTCGATAAAGACGAAGTTGTCCTTTTGCTCTGCTCTCCGGCAGCATATATATCTGTAGACAATCGTACAATAATAAAAATATTAATCACTCGTCGGAGCAAAATAGACCTAAAATGTATAAGGACCTAAATATTTACCTTGTAAAGAAAGGAAAATGTAAGAATGAAAACTAAGTAAAAGAAAATCGTGTATCTTTTGTATTTGGCGCTGTCCAAAAGTATCTTCCATATTGACTTAATCAAGTCATATAAGAGCATAACCATCTCTAACATGGTATCAGTAGTGTACAAAATTCTAGTAAGATAACACATAGTAAATCTTCGAGTTTCGTTCGACCGATAGAGGATTTTATCAACTAATAAAGGATTAGAATACAGGCGAATATTAATATTCGCACATGCATTCATGAGCCCTGCACACATTACTTCAACCTCGTTATTAAGATTTTTACACATCAAGTCTAATGTTGTTACAGATGGAATAGAGTTACAAGAATGAAAGTTGTTCACAGAGTTGAAAACTTACATTGCCATTATATTCAAAGACATACGGATAGGACAGATGCCAGGCTTCATCCAAAGCAATGCCTAACTGCTCCCATGATGCTCCCTTGTCGGTACTTCTCGCAACTCCGATATCCCCTTGCATTGTGATTGAATTCTTTGTTTCAAAGAACACGTAAAAGACATCTCCCTGGATTATAAGCAAACATCAGATTAAGAATGTCCCACACCAGATCGGAATGCAAGAGAAGTTCAAAATTTAGGTTACAAACAAAAAAAGTTCAAGATCCTGTAAGCAATGAAGAAGAGTAATCTACATATTCCACCCCGCAAAGTGCAAATCTAGACCAGTCAGGTTAGCGAGTTCAAGATACTAAGGGGCTGTTTGGTAGGGTGTATAAGAATAGTGCAAAATGTTTATATTTTTCCACATGCTCTAGGTATACTCACAGCAGGATAAATGTTAAATATAGCCGAAGAATGAAACACAAGAAAAAGCCAAAAGAATATTGATAAGAATTAAGAAACAACTATCACCTTTCCCATCCTATCTAATTTCCCCCCTCAATCCATTTGCACTTATTGGAAATTTTATCAATCCCTGAGGGGTTCCACAGCAAGAGGATAGTTTCATGACAGAGCTCGCGACCCCATCTACCAGCTTAAATTGTTGCAATCGGCTATATCACATAGAAGATTGCTAATCATCCGTTTCAGCGGTGATTAAACTGACAAGCTGCATAACGTCAGATCGACTAACTATAAGATGCTACTCCCTCCGTTTCAATAAGTTAGTTCTACTTTCCTTTTTAGTGTGTTTCAAAAAGAATGTCTCTTTCCACATGACATATTTAACAATAAGATTCAAAAGTGAAAAACAAATTCAAACAAATTCAAACGGAGAGAGTAATAACTATAGAGGATTACCGTTAATCCTCGTCCAGACAGGTCTGGTTAATGATACTCATCCATGATTTCCACCAACTTGATTACATGACAAATAAAGCTAAAGATGCTTGATTTTAGTCCCGTATAACAAAATCTACAAACGCATTTTACTCCGGGATAACATGTACTAGTAATTACTTACTACTCCCATTCAATAATCCAAGAATTAAATATTACCTGAATATAAAGGAAGGGGTCAGCAACAAAATTACTGGAAATCCCAGTCGCAGAAGCTGAAGCACAAGTGATAACAGGATTGGTTACTGGCCATGCCGCACTCTTATCCCTCCATATATTCATCTGCCAAAACATTTCCAGACACAAAAGTCATATACCAATAAATTCCACGCAACCAAGAACCTTAAGCCTTAAAAAGATAACAACTTTGAGCGAAAAGTTAGAGAGTACACTCATCTCTATATGCAACAGAAACTTTTTCAATTATAGTCAAAATAATCACAAGAATTTGCACTTTTAACAAAATAACGAAACCCCAGAAGCTTAAAAGATCCAATTATAACCAAAACAGTAACAAACTTAGATAAACAAATAAAGAGCTAACTCTCTTTATTACTGTAAGATCAGAAGGTGCAAAGTGAATCGGCGTCGGAGCGGCTGAAATTTAAGCCAAAATGAAAGGCTTAAAAGTTGGAGCAAGAAGTTATAGAGTAAACTAATCTCTCTGTGAGAAATTTTCAGATTATATTCAAATTAATCGCCAGGATTTGCTCATTCAACAAATACCCGAAAATACCATAACCTCAAAAGACTCAAAATTCAAATCAAAACAGTACAAAACTGAAACTTTGAGCCAAAATGAAAAGCTTAAACTTTAAAAACAGGTTATGGAGGACATTAATCTCTATGTGCAACTATCCAGAAACTTTCCAATTATATTCAAATCAATCATCAGGATTTGCTCATATAACAAATATCCGAAAACCCACAAGCTTAAAAGATTCAAAATTTCAAAATTCAAACCAAAACAGCACATGCTAAAGTCTGAGCCCAAATGAATCGTAACAAGAACAAGCAGTTGAGGTTCATCAGGTCAACAACAACGCCGTAACCAATTTAATCCCACAAGTGGGGTCTGGGAAGGGTACAATTTACATAGATCTTATCCCTACCTCATAGAGATAGAGAGGTTGTTTCCAATAGACCCTCAGCTTAAATCAAACCTGCCAACCAGTTTGAAAAAAGGGGATACAGATTCTGAAGCAATAACAACAACAACAAAAAAAAAAGGGCAACCCGGTGCACTAAAGCTACCGCTATGTGCGGTGTCCGGGGAAGGGCCCCGCCACAAGGGTGTATCGTACGCAGCCTTACCTTACATTTCTGCTAGAGGCTGTTTCCAAGGCTTGAACCCCTGACCTCCTGGTCACATGGCAGCAACTTTACCCAAAGTTCAGCAAAATACTAATACAATACTGCGAGTTTTTGTAAAACTTTGAGCAAACAAGTGAAGGAGTACACTCATCTCTATGTGCAACCATCCGGAAAATTTCAACAAAATTCAAACTAATCACGATTTGCCCATTTAACAAATACTTATCTAATCCAGAACCTCAAAAGTTTCAAAATTCAGACCAAAACAGCAAAGGAACTAAAATCTGCGCCAAAATAAAGCCCAACAACAACAAGCAGTTAAGATCATCAGGACAACAACAACAACATACCCAGTGTAATCCCACGAAGTGAGGTCTTTGTTGGGTCGGGGAGGGTAGAGTGTACGCAGACGTCACCCCTACCTCGTATAGATAGAGAGACCGTTTCCGGAAGACCCTCAGCTCAAAAACAACAACTTAATGTGAAAAAAACAGAATCCCATTTACCCAAAACTCAACAAAACAACAAATCATACAATATAACAACCGAAAAAATGAAAAAGCTTACATCTTCAACGAGTTTGAGGAAATCACCTTAAAAAACACCAATACAACAACAACAACAACCCAGTGTAATCCTACAAGTGGGGGTCTAGGGAGGGTACAGTGTATGCAGACATTACCCTTACCTCGTAGATAAAGAGGTTGTTTCTAATAGACCCTCAACTCAAAAAATAAAGGGACAGAAAATTAATGTGAACAAAAAGAACCCCATTTATCCAAAACTCAACAAAAACATCAAGAAAACAACAAATCATACAATATAACAAACAAAACAAAAAAGCTTACATCTTCAATTGGTTCTTAAGCTATCTAAAGCTCTCGTTATGCATGGGGTCCATTGAAGGCACGAATCACAAGGGTCTATTATACGCAGTTAACTTTAACCAAAACTCAACAAAACAACAAATCATACAATATAACAAACAAAATTCCAAAAAGCTTACATCTTCAATTGGCTTGAGGTGAAAAGGAGAAGCACCAAAAAAGACACCAATAGCCCAAGAACCTTCATCATCCACCTTACAACCAATCTCTGAAACACTAGCATGAACATTTGGGGTCATAATAAACTTCACATATATCCCAGAAACCAATCCCAAACTCACACAAGCCAAAATCAAGAACACAAAACCAGAAGAGGCAACACAAGGAACATCATTCTTGATCTTGTTGGGTCGGGCTATTCGACCCGACCCGGACCCGGATACCACAATTGGGCTCAAACCCATTATCAAGGAAGGTGAAAGATGTCGCCGGAAAGTGTCTCCGGTAGAAGCCAGATGAAGATCTGAGTGGCACGTGCTAGGCACGTGACGGGTGACAAAGTTGGAAAATGGTAACTAACATTCAAGATTTTTTTTTTTTGTTTTTGTTTGGTAGAATTTGTTATCTTTTTGAAGAAAATTATGAGAAATTTGGAGACTTTGATTTGGTCTTTGGTTGTGATTTAGTAGGTAGATAGTTTTTTTTTTCTGTGTGTGTGTGTGTTGAAATTTCTGAGGGGGGAATTTTTTTTTTTCTTTATGGTGAGTTGTTTTTATATATAATAATAATAATATAATTGTATAATTATAATATTTTGAGTAACTGCTCTATTTTCGTCCTGAACTATATACGAAATTGCTAAGACGCCCAAACTTTAGGAGTCCTATTACTCCTGGACTAATTAAACCGTATCTTTGGTAACCACCTTAGTGCCTACGTGATACATCAGTGAATCAACCACGTAAGAACACATATGTGCCACGTAGGTATTAAGGTTGCCATAAATACGGTTTTAATTAAGGGGTAATAGGACCCTCCTAAAGTTTGGATGTGTCTAAGCAATTTCGTGTATAATTTAGGATGGAAACAAACTATTTTCTCTAATATTTTTTTGTATACTAATAATATTTTTTTAAGGAATAATAAAAAAAAAATATTTTATTATCGAATCATATGAGTAAGGTCAGGCTGATATGATTTGGATATGTGTAGATGCTTCAGTGAGGAGGTTGGTTGTAGTTCATATGAGGAGGGATAGAGGTTGGTCGAAGGTCAGAGAAATATTGAGTTCTTATTTACCGGATAAGATAAGAGAAGCGAGATTACGATGCTTAATTTGTTGTTTTGGTTGTGTGGAAATTTTTGAAGGGGGAATATGTTTTTTTTTTTTTTTTTTTTTTATGATGAGTTGTCTTGGATATACTATACTATATACTTTTGTGTATTAATAAAAATAAAAATTAAGGAAAAAAGGTTTAAAAAAGAAAAGAAAAGTTAGGCATATAAATATCTTATTTTTGAATAAGATGAGGGAAATAAGATTGAGATAATTTAAGTATACGAGGAAAAGATGCATAGACATTTCAGTGAGGAGATGCGACAGTTGATTATAACGGATATGAGGGGGAATAGAGGTACGTTTGTCGAAGAAGTATTGGGCTGACTTTTGTTAACATAATAGAGATGAGACTGAGATGGACAGACGCTTTATTGTGAAGGGAAGATGGTCAGACGCTTCACTGAGGAGGTGTAAGATGCTGACTATAGTGAGTACGAAGGAGAGATAGAAATAGGTCATCGATATTTCAGGTATGTGAAGAGAAGACGAACATATGCGAACTAAGTAACTAAACGAGGTTGGCTCTAACGAGTATGAGGAAAGATAGAGGTACGTTTAAGAAATATTGTTGAGAGATTATTTAGATAGGACATGATTTCAGTTTACCGAGACATGATCCTAAATAAGAAGATTTGGAGGTCGAGGATTACGATAAAAATTATTAGGTAGTTGATCGTTACCTAATTTTGTATCGTTGTTGCTTTATTTCTCTCTTATTATATTATTCTTTGATTTTATGATCTTTCTGGTTTGATTATCATGTTTGATTTTGTATTACTTTACTTGAGTCGATGGTCTAATATAAATAATTTCTCTATCTTCTCGAGATAGAAATAAGATTGCACTCACGTTACCATCCTTAAATTTTACGTGTGAAATTACACTGAATATATTATTATGAGTGTCGTTTTCCATAAATGGATGACTAAATCATGGACTTCAAGTTGTAATATTTAATAATGTGGTGTGGCCCCTACTAATTTTTGAATTGACGATTGCAAATTTTTCCACTTTATTTTATTCCGATTATTTTTTTTTTTAAATAGAACCATGTTCATTTAAATTATTAATTTGTTGAAATGTATTGGTACACAAAAATAAGAGAAAAATATTGAGAATTTTAAATTTATAAATTCTGAATTTTAGAACTAAATATAATGTTCATATCAACCTATTAGGTTTTGTCGAACTCATAACTTATGGTACAAATATAATTATATAAATAATTTTTAAAGTAAAAATAAAAAATGAAGAAAGAAACAAGACGTATTTAATAATTTTTAGGTGAGATAGAAAAATTATTTTCGATGAAATCTCGACTACGTAAAATTTAAACTCAAAAACAACAACATATCAGTTCGTACCATAACTTTATAGGTGAGATAGAACAACTGTTTTCGATGAAACCTCAACGTAAAACTCAAACTCAACAACAACAACATACTAGTTCGTACCATAACGTCATAGGCAAGACAAAGAAACTGTTTTCGATGAAATCTCAACGTAAAACTCAAACTGAATAATAACAACATACTAGTTCGTACCATAACGTCATAGGCAAGACAAAGAAACTGTTTTCGATGAAACCTCAACGTAAAACTCAAACTGAACAACAACAACATACTAGTTCGTACCATAACATCATATGCAAGACAAAGAAACTGTTTTCGATGAAACCTCGACGTAAAATTCAAACTCAACAACATACCAGTTCGAACCATAAATTCATAGGTGAGATGGAGAAATTGCTTTCGATGAAACTTCGACGTAAAATTCAAACTCAACAACAACAACATACCAACCTCATAGATGAGATAGATAAATTATTTTTGATAAAACCTCGACGTAAAATTCAAACTCAACAACAACAACATACCAGTTCGTACCATAACCTCATAGATGAGAAGAATAAATTATTTTCGATAAAACCTCGACGTAAAATTCAAACTCAAAATTTCTAATTAAAATATGAGTGATGATGCCCAAGTTGTGGGAACCAACAAAAAAGAGTATCTAGCTATGGCTGGAAACAAACTGTAATGTTATTAGAAAAAAGACATTAGAATCTTTTATGTTAACTTTACTATATATGTCTTTTTGCCAATTTAGATCAGATTTATGTAACTTTCAAAAGGGGTATCAAATGAGTTGTTCATCAACATGGCTATGCACTTATCAATCACTACATGACTCCCACCTATTCCTCGTCTTAAATTATCTGTCGTGATTTCAAAAAAAATTAATAATAGGTAAACAAATATTTAAGAGATAAGCATTCAGCATTTCCTCGAACTATGACCAAAGTTGCAACGACACATTCCAACTTCACAGGGGTCCTATTACCCCTAAACTCAATTTTAGCATATTTTTGTCACCCTTTTGTGCTGATGTGGCACCTTTATTATATAAAAATGGGGTCCAAGTCAAAGGTGACACATCAACTAAAAATGGTGACAAAAATGCGCTAAAATTGAGTTCACGAGGGTAATAGGACTCTTGTAAAGTTTGAGTGTGTCGTAGCAAATTTGGTCATAGTTCAGCGAATACTAGATGCTTTTTTCAATATTTAATGTAACCTTAGCTGATATCATATTATTTTCATTGTGTCAGTTAACTTATTGGATTTGATGCAAACAATCGAAAGTAATTCTGCCTTGAAAACAGCCTCTGACAGAAATGCAAGGTAGGGCTGCGTATAATACACCGTTGTGGTGGAGCCCTTCCCCGGACCCTGCGTATAGTGGGAGCTTTAGTGCACCGGGTTTTCTTTACTCGCAAGTAATTATGTCTAAAAACTAGTTTATGAGCTCAAGGCATCCTATTCATTCAAACTAATTGGTTTCAACTTTCGCCCGTTGATAATCTATGTTGCTCGAGCTCTCCCTAAATGCGAGGAAAAGTATCAACCACCATAGGATAGCTACTGGTACCGGAAGAAAGTATGTATATTCAATACATAGCGGATATCAGTGGAGCGGATAGGGTCTAGCGATGAATGGTGATGATGGAGGGGGTAATACATAGCAGATATCAGTAGAGCGGATAGGGCCTAGCAATGAATGGCGATGATGAAGGGGGTAATACATAGCGGATATCAGTAGAGCGGATAGGGTCTAGCAATGAATGGCGATGATGAAGGGGGTAATACATAGCGGATATCAGTAGAGCGGATAGGGCCTAGCAATGAATGGCGATGATGGAGGGTGTAATACATAGTGGATATCAGTAGAGCGGATAGGGCCTAGCAATGAATGGCGATGATGAAGGGGGTAATACATAGCGGATATCAGTAGAGCGGATAGGGCCTAGCAATGAATGGCGATGATGAAGGGGGTAATACATAGCGGATATCAGTAGAGCGGATAGGGCCTAGCAATGAATGGCGATGATGGAGGGTGTAATACATAGTGGATATCAGTAGAGCGGATAGGGCCTAGCAATGAATGGCGATGATGGAGGAGGTAATACATAGCGGATATCAGTAGAGCGGATAGGGCCTAGCAATGAATGGCGATGATGGAGGGGGTCTGGAAAAAACGAATGTGGCTAAACGTAGTTTCATATGTTGGTTAATCATGCATAGAAGGATGTGGATATTGACCAGAACGAGGCTCGCCAGTCTGAACATCTGCCAGGATGATAGGACCTAGCAGTGAATGGTCGTGTTGGAGCTGCGGAGGGGGTTCTGCAATAAAATGAATGTGCCTAAACATAACAAGGCTCGCCAGTCAGAACATCTGCAAGGATGATAGGACCTAGCAGTGAATGGTCACGGAGGAGTCGTGGAGGGGGTTCTGGAGTAAAACGAATGTGGCTAAACACATAGTTTCGTATGTTGGTTAATCATGTATAGAAAGATATTGGCCAGAAGAACAAGGCTAGCCAGTCTGAACGTCTGCCGGAATGGTAGATGACTCATATGTGATTCTGCACCAGAAACAATAGACCAACTGTTTTTCGAGTGCAATTTCTCCGGATTTTGCTTGAATGAGATACTCGATTGGATGAAAATTACACTCAACAAGAAGGATTTGCAAGGGTTATGGACCAGGACTACTCGAAGAGTACAAGGTAAGGTTTCGAGACACCCTTGGTATCGGGTGTAATAGTTGCGCACATATATCATATCTGGAAAGCATGTAATGTAGCTCAATGAAACAGTACAAATGTGTTTGTTCGACTAAAAAGTATCATATCCTCCAAAAGAAGTTTATTTGTGAAGATTTGACAGGGGTGCGATAACATTTTGAAAAGTCCGAACAACATAGCTAATAACTACCAACAAACAAGGGCAACTCACCTACATGAAATCGGAATTGCTAGTAATCGCTGTTCAGACATCTTGTGCCTTAAGAAACATGCTTATGATATCAACTTTTAAAGTTGTACAACATCAGCCGCTACTTTCTAATTCGACTAAGTCTGTGGTATAGCTAAATTTTAGCGTTCGGTTAGTACTAGCTATTGTGCTAGTATATGTGGATGATCTAATCCTAACAGGAGATTGTGGTGAAGAAATTCTCCGAACCAAGAAGAGTTTGTCAGTTCGCTTCCAGATCAAGGAACTCGGACAGCTCAACCATTTTCTTGGCTTGGAGGTTGGTCGTAATGAAGAAGGAATTTGTTTGCATCAGAAAAAACATTCCAATGATCTGTTGAAGAAGTTTGGGATGTTTAATTGCGAACCAACCTCGATACCGTTGGAGCCAAATGCCAAGATGTGTGAGCATGAAGTAAAGATTCAGAAGATGTGATGATGTATCGACAATTGGTAGGTAGTCCGATTTATTTAACTCAGACTCGACCTGATATTTTTTTTGCAGTTGGTGTGATGAATCGGTAGATGCACAATCCAAAGAAGCACCACATGGAGGTTGTTCAGCGAATACTAAGATATGTGAAAAGTACAATTGATTATGGTCTTTTGTACAAGAAAGGTGAAGAATGCGAGTTGGTCGGATACTGTGGCCGTCGGTAAAGGTGAAGAATGCGAGTTGGTCGGATACTGTGGCCGTCGGTTGATTTTCGCCCAAATGGGGCCCGGTCCCACCCACCGAACCGTGGGCTATTACCCACTGAAAGTCAACAAAAACTGCTCATTCGTGTTGTTTCGCCCGTTTGACCAACAAAATAGCGTCAATGGCCTCGCTGGACTACTTAGATTCGCTCCACAGCACGCCGGGGGGCCCGCTTGATGATTTTTGCCCAGGTTCGGCACCGATCCCCTGGCTCACCCACCGAACCGTGGGCTAACACCCACCAAAAGTCGCCAAAAAACAGCCCGTTCACACCGTTTCTCTCGTTTGACCACCAAAATGGCCCCGCCGGACTATCCAGATCCGCTCCACAGTAGGTTGGGGGGCCACGGGTCAATTTTCGCCCAGACCCGGCATCAGGACCAGGGACGACCCACCAAATCATGGGCTAACACCCACCGAAAGTTGCCAAAAAAGGATCGTTCGCGCCGTTTTGTCCGTTTGACCACCAAAATGGCCCCAGCGGCCTCGCCGAACCACCAAGATCCTCTTCACAGCACGTCAGAGCACCGCCGATCGATTTTCGCCCAGATGCGACACCGGATATACACATATATATATATATTGCATAAAGAGTTTTGTACACTAGTCAGTAGTCACAATGGACTGTTGCTAATAACTTAATTAGTACACATTATATTATTACCCTATCTAACAAATGCATTATAAGTCATCAACTTTATTCGACATTACACTAGCTCATTAAAAGCTGGTAAAAATGTTGTCATGTGATTAGAAGGTTGCGACATGAAAACAGACTCTTGCAAGAATAATGGAAAACATTGCTAGCAATAAACACCTTTGTGGCCCGACCCTTTTCCGATGCTTTAGTGGCACTGAGCCAAAAGAGAGAAGCAGACAAGGCATTCAGATTATATGCCACTACGATAGTCATTACATGATGCAAGTGAAAAAACTCGAGAAACTTGTCTACGATAGACATTTTATTTATATGTTTAATTCAACCACCATTGTCTCCTTTTTCTTTCTTAAAAGAAAGACCAGATAAATATTTCCATAGGAATATAAACTAGTCCATACGGCTTGTTTAGTCCATCTGGACCGTTGAATTTTATTGATTTTTGCATCTTGATATAAGTTTGAGAAATACATTATTGTACCTAGCTTTAAACTTTAATTTGTATATATATACACACCACATCTACTTAGGTAGAAGTTTTTTTTTGTTTACTTGTAGGACACTATTTCTTAAACCTAATTTGATTTGGATTGCATAAAGTTTTTTTCCATATTAGTCACAAAGGAAAATTGATGAACGAGACCTTTGGAGTAGCTTGATTAGGAGGTTACGGGTTCTAGCCGTAGAAACAACTGTTAGGTTGTGGAGCCTGATTAATATGTGACGTACTGTTAATGTTCACGTGGTTCAACCTGAGCCATTAGTATAAATAGTCTGTCCGCCGTGGAGGGTACCCACGGGTATTACCACGTAATTCATTCTCACTCTCTCTGTCTCTCTGTCTCCTCAAGAACTCTCTCACTAGTTTTCTTCATCCTTTCCATAGATTTAGTGTGTGTGCACGCAAATCGATCCTAACAACTGGTATCAAAGCTTGGGAGATTCATCACGATCACTAAAGATGGAAGGATCGAAGCTTGGAATCGAGAAGTTTGATGGATCCGATTTCGGTTTCTAGAAGATGCAGATCGAAGACTATCTGTACCAGAAAGATCTTCACGAACCCTCGACCGGGGTGAAGCCGGAGGAGAAGTGGAAGCTCAAGGATCGGCTGATCCGGTTGACTTTGTCGAGAAACGTGGCGTTCAACATCGTCAAGGAGAAAACCACGTCCGATCTGTTGAAGGCACTGTCAAATATGTACGATCAGAGGCGATTCTAGGATTTCTAGAAATAACTAAGGTTTTAACCAAGTGCACTATTAGGTCGATCTTTTGGTAGCATGTGTGCTGCCGCCGAGTAAATATTAGATCAATTCTAGAAAATATGTAAGTATAATATCTAGTTTTACAGAAAAAACACGGGTTTACCTGACCCAAAATTTACATTTAAAATTGCCCTTGCGGCTATAGTAAAGACTTGTGGTTTTAGTCCTTCCCCGAACTCCGTGCATAGCATGTGCATTAGTGCATTGGGCTGTCCTTTTCTATCCCACTAGTCAAGTGTACGTGTTTGACGATAATAATTAGTGTATATAAAAGGATAAGTTACTATCATTTATATCGAACAATATACTTGATCCGCCTTCAAAGATCTACTATATGAATTGGATCTATTTAAAGTCACTTCAGACTAATTTCTTAATAGAGAAAACTAAGTTTACCCTTCAAAAGATCTCTCATTTCTTAATAGACTAACAACACCAGTGCGCGTGTGTAATGTTGCTCACAAGAATGATATGTGCTTTACTGGTGCGACAAATGCAAATACATCAACAACAACAACAAACCCAGTGTATTCCCACAAAGTCGGGGTTCTGGGGAGGGTAAAACGTACGCAGTCCATACCGCTACCTCCAAAGAAGTTCAACAACTGTGGTCGCTCCACGTTCATTGTATAAACTATAGGCGCCATGGGATTGAAACATATTCCCAGATCCCATTACACAAAAATTCATTGCAGTTCCATGAACAGTGACAAGGAAATTTGCACCAGAATAAACGTAAATCTATTCGAAAGGCTTGATCAGTGAAACTGTTATCACTATGACAAGCTGAATTCTGAAGGAGTTGCTTGAAATTGTCCACAACTATGGTTGAACGATCCATGAAAGGAGCGCAAACGTTTATTGAACACACAACCAGTGGTAGATTTTCCATGCTCAACAGCAGGTATCATTTCATATGATGGCCTTTCATCACCTGTTGGGACATCATCCTCATTCATCATACAATTTTTATCAAGGGAGATAGAGCTCGATCCACAATAGTCTCACGTTCCATGAAAAAGCCAGCACGGCACAAGTCTTCCAAAGAGACTCACCACGGTCAAGAGAAGTTGCAGTGAAGTACCTTTCTGGCATATCTTTCTCGGTTTGTCATCGAACAGCTGGACATCACTGTATTTATGACCTGTAGCTTCGTCATCAGTGATATCGATTGAGCATCAGATTGCACCTCCACGAATACCTTTGTGCAGCCGCAATGTAAGTTCCAGTGCAAGTACTAGATATTTACGGTATGTTGTTGTTGTTAGAAAACATTACAGTATGAGTATCAAAATCACATCCAAAAGGAAATTTATCAGAACAAGCAAACGTACCTAGAAAGTTATTGGTACCACAACCAACTGAAGAGTACTCACCGATGATAGTAGAGGAGAATTCAACTATTGAAGTCATTAGAAGTTCGATATTACTTGGGAACAAAGCCTATGTAACAGTAATACGTTCAATTCCGCGAAAGTAGTAACATAAGGAGATAGAATTTGATTAAATACCATAACATTCATACATCATCCATAGAAAAACATTACATCCAATTTAACTTTAAACTTAAAATTCTAATACATAACCAAACTGAAAAGAGACATCAAAATGATGGTGTGACCCAGGTCGGCGAGCAAATATGACTTGGTGACTCTCCGGGATAAAAGGATTCAACTTTTCCATCTTCAAGATTGTAAACGCCCATATTTCTTCCACCACCGTCACCATAATGAAATCGCTCGCAATCATCATCAGTAAAATATATATGATTAGACCAGACTCCGGTAAACTTAGCAGAATCAATGCAACTTGCTCCATTAAGGCCTACAAATATTGCATAATCTCCCAACGTGTTAACCTCTTTCAATTCAGCCTTGTTTACATCTATTTCAAACACTTGAAACTTATTCCCACTGAATCGAAAAATAATCAATAATGTCACCGATAACTCGAGGAGATATCCGAGCTGCTGACAAATCCACCATTTTTCAAGTCGAACAACCTTGGTTGAGGAATGCTAGGACCTCGAACGCCAAAAGACCAAATTTCTCCACCATAAGTAACACTTTAAAATTGTCCTTGAAGGTAAAAATCATAGAGGAGATACCGCCACAGTGACCCCTCTCAACAAAAGTCCAGTTTAGGTCTCCAGGTCGCCAACAAGCTAAGAAGCTATAATTTGCATAATAAGAAACCGCAAGTACATAATCTGACATAACAGAAGGACTGACAGATAAGACAGCTCTTCTCATGCATAGATAACGCATTCTAAGTGCAGGATCAGGAAAGTCCTCTTCTGCTAAAGCCCATAACTCTTTTTCTAACGGGAGTTTGATGATATTCATGTGATAGAAAGTTTCTGTAGTATCAAATTCTAAACTTTCTTCTAGAGTAAAATTTTCGATAATCAACATCACCTTTATCAGCCAGCATTAACAACGGAAGTTGAGGCGACAAAAAGTCAAAATTAGCCTTAGTTGCTGAATTTCGCCATGAGGTACAAACAACAATGAAAGCAATGAAATCTTCTATCAACTTAACACGTTTTACAATCACATCACTTAGATCCTTAGACAGTTCTGCCCAATTTGCCACTGCCATATTTTATATATATATATCAGATCAATTCACCTTCGTTTTGTTTTGTTTTGTTTTTTTAATTCTGATGACATTATTATGTATAGATATGCTTCAAGTATAGTCCTATAACGATTTGGAGTACAAACAACCCCAAATTATTTCCTAAAAGATATGAATATTTGAAAAAATAACACAAACATACACCTTAACTCGTCGTTGTCAACAACAGAAGCAGAGTGTCGGCAGCAGCAGTTGCAGCTCAAGGAAGTACATGGATTATGCAGTTGATGAAGGATTTACAACAACCAATTGGCTACGCAGTTCCGTTGTACAGTCAGCGATCTGCTTGGCTGAAAATCCTGTTTTTCATGCTAGGACTAAGCACGTGGAAATACATTACCACTTCATCAGAGAAAAGGTGTTGCAACGAGAGATTGACTTGGCGCATATTAAAACCGAGCAGCAAAATTGAAGACGTGTTCATAAAAGAAGTTTGAAAGTTTATGTCAGCAGCTGGGCATGGTTAAGACGGGAGCTAATGTCGAGAGGGAGTGTTAAAGTTGTACAACATCAGCCGCTACTTTCTAGTTCGACTAAGTCTGTAGTATAGCTATATTTTAGCGTTCAGTTAGTACTTTGTGATTTTTAGCTCGTGATATTTTCTCGGTTTTGTAGTACTGCAGATATCTTCCTGTTATTTTTGTTTTAAACTGTTGAGCTTTCTGTTCTGTTGAGTAATCACCAACCTTGGATGAAAAACTCCAAATACGAAGAAATGATAATGTAAATAAATCTAAATCACAGAAGAGCTGACAACAAGATTTAAAAGTTTTTATAACATTCATACTACAATAACAATAACACACCCGAGACAATCCTACTTCGTTGAGGTAGAGGTTGTTTCCGATAGAGCTACGATAAGGTTCTATAACATTTATACTGATTTAACCAAATAAACTATGAAACTAAGACTTGATAAGAAACAGTACTAGTATCATTGGAGAAATCTTCACATGAAACATATCCACGAGAAATTCAACGCGCTATTTTGGATCAATAGTCCAATCTTCACCCGGAGCAAAACTTGCAGTATACTGATAAGAGCTAAGATGATCAAAACGTAAAGTATCATGTACTTCACCAGGCAACTCGCGGATTACATTAACTGTTTTAAGCACCAAGTTGTAAGTGACCACCTTCCCTGGAATAGTAAGCAGTAGTACTGAATCTTCTTCCATCTCTCCTCGTATCAGAGACAAAATGGAATACGCATACTGTGTGCCAGATGGTGTCTGTTGAGCCATCTCGGGAAATGTTGAAATCAGTTTAGCAAGATGAACACGATACTTCATTGACCACGTCAAGGTATCTTTATCCAATTCGAGCACAATGAATTTCTTGGCGTATAGGTTCTTAACTCGAATAAGATGCAAATGGCCACCCGATTCCCCAAAATACCTAAGCTTTTGGTTACATGGTCCCCGAGGGGCCATTGGCAGTTCTATCCTACCAACTTCCTCTGAACTAACAACAAAGTAAACAGAGAAATATACGCCAATCCAGTGAATTGCACCATTCCAAAATACGCCACTGTCAAATCCATGTCCAGTTGCATCCATACTACCACAATGTCTCCACGAGTCACCCTCTAGCATATACAAACCCATAGACGACGCGCCTAAATTACCATCAGCTAGATAAGTAGCACACAAAGCTTTGTAATAGGGTGGTTCTGGATACGATATCAGATTATAATACTCCCATTCATCAGACACCGTACAGGTAGGCAATACATATCGGAACTTATTTACAGGATTGTAAACAAGACCTTTTCTGCTAGTAGACGTATTAGACCTCTCAGTTAATATGCACATAAACAGACCATTGCAAGATTGCGTAACCTTGAAATCGATAACCTCAACTACATCACCTCCTATCGTTGTACTTGTTGTAAGTTCGTCATGGAGAGGAGGGAGGCTACTTACATTATCAGTAAGCGAAAGAGATTCAAGATTCTGGACCTTCGCAAGACAATTGTAGAAGTAGATCCCCGTAGGAGGGAGAGCATTAGCAAAAGCAAGACAACGAGAGTGACGAATCCTGAAAGGCATACTCATAATGATTGAGTACCAAAGCTTGCATACTGCACTAAACCTGATGAGAGAACTTGCAGGCAAACGAACTAGAATTTCACACAAAATGTCAACATTGCTAGCGATGACATCCACCGCTGCAATTACAAGTTTCTTATCCATCCGAATAGACCTGATCGATACAAGCAAGACGAAAAAATTAGTCCTATAACAATGAAAAAAAATCCTTGTTTTCTTCGCACATTTATAGACATCGATGAATCAAATAAAGAAAATTTAATAAATCAAAAATGATTACAATCAACACACAATCTTACCTTAATTGGAAATGATAAAAGATTTGTTGATGAATCAAATAAAGCAAAATTGTATAAAACCAGAAGGATTTAGCACTAGAAATGTTCTACATAAAAGAAAGGCGCTAGACGGAGTGAAGGCAAGCGAGATAAACAAACCAGCTGACCTATGTGTAAAACCTTGCCGCGAGAGTATTTCTCCAGTAACCTTTATATATGAGACAACAAAAATTATTTTACAAACTCGCGCTGTATCAACTAAATCTATATCATTATTATTGTTGTACACAATGTTCTAAACGGCGGATGCGTGAGGTGGCCGCAAGTCACGAGGCATATCATTATTATTGTCGCACACAACATTCTAAAAGGCAAATAGATTTAGTTGATGCAACGCGAGTTTGTAAAATAATTTTTGTTGTCTCATATGTAAAAGTTATTGGAGAAAGACTCTCGCGGCAAGGTTTAAACATAGGGAAACTGCTTTGTTTATCTCACTTGCCTTTACTTCGTCTAGCGCCTTTCTTTTATGTAGAACATTCTAGTGCTAAATCTTTCTGGTTTTATACAATTTTGCCTTATTTGATTCATCAACAAATCTTTCATTATTTCCAATTAAGATAAGATTGTGTGTTGATAGTAATCATTTTAGATTTATTGAGTTTTTCTTTATTTGATTCATCGATGTCTATAAGTGTGCGAAGAAAACAAGGATGTTTTTTGTTTCATTGTTATAGGACTAATTTTTTTGTCTTGCTTGTATCAATCAGGTCTAATGGGATGGATAAGAAACTTGTAATTGCAGCGGTGGATGTCATCGCTAGCAATGCTGACACTTTATGTGAAATTCTAGTTCGTTTGCCTGCAAGTTCTCTCGTCAGGTTCAGTGTAGTATGCAAACTTTAGTTCTCAATCATTATCAGTATGCCTTTCAGGATTCTTCATTCTCGTTGTCTTGCATTTCCTAATGCTCTCCCTCCTACGGGGATCTACTTCTACAATTGGCTTGCGAAGGTCCAGAATCTTGAATCTCTTTCTCTTACTGATAATGCAAGTAGCCTCCCCCCTCTCCATGACGAACTTACAACAAGTACAACGATAGGAGGTGATGTAGTTGAGGTTATCGATTTCAAAGTGACACAATCTTGCAATGGTCTGACGATGTGCGTATTAACTGAGAGGTGTAATACGTCTACTAGTAGAAAAGGTCTTGCTTACAATCCTGTAAATAAGTTCCGATATGTATTGCCTACCTGTACGGAGTATCATATCCAAAACCACCCTATTATAAAACTTTGTGTTACTTATCTAGCTGGTGGGACTTTAGGCGCGCCGCCTATGGATTTGTATAAGCTAGAGAGTGACTCGTGGAGACATTGTGGTAGTATGGATGCAACTGGACACGGATTTGACAGTAGCATATTTTAGAATGAAGATACCTTGACGTGGTCAATGAAGTATCTTGTTCATCTTGCTAGACTGATTTCAGCATTTCCCGAGATGGCTCAACAGACACCATCTGGCACACAATATGCGTATTCCATTTTGTCTCTGATGTGACGAGAGATGGAAGAAGATTCAGTACTACTGCTTACTATTCCTGGGAAGGTGGTTGGCCACAACTTAGTACTTAAAACTGTTAAAGTAATCCGGGAGTTGCCTGGTGAAGTACATGATACTTTACGTTTTGATCATCTTAGCGCTTATCTGTTATGAATTTAACCAAGATGGAGGTCCTATTTGCAAAGATGTCAAATTACATTTGGGACCCCGGGAAGATGTCTACATATAGTAGAGGAATATAATCTATTTGGGCTCATGTTATGAAGTTGTCTTTTATTTTCTTAGCTAAAGTTTTAGCATTCTGGAATCTCCCTTTTCTATTTTCCTTTTGTTTCTACGATAAATTCTTATTTCAATGTATGTGACTATGGTTCTCCTTATCAATATGATTCCCCATCGTTACAATACCGCAAGTTTTGCTCCGGGTGAAGATTGGACTACTGATCCAAAATAGCGCGTTGATTTTCTTCTGGATATGTTTCATGTGACCAATCCTTGAAACAACCTCTGGCAGAAATGTAAGGTAAGGCTGCGTACAATACACCCTTGTGGTGGGGCCCTTTTCCGGACACCATGTATAGCGTTAGCTTTAGTGCAGTGGGCTTCCCTTTTAGTATAAATATTATAGAACCTTATCTTAGCTGAGGGTCTATCGGAAACAGCCTCTATCTCTACGAGGTAAGGGCAAGATGATCATACATTCTGCCCTCCCCAGACCGCACTTGTGGGATTGTCCCGGGTGTGTTATTGTTATTGTAGTATAAATGTTAGTATAAAACTTTTAAATCTTGTTGTAATCAGCTCTTCTGTGATTTAGATTTATTTACGTTATAATTTCTTCGTATTTGGATGTTTTCATCCAAGGTTGGATGATGAACTCAACAGAACAGAAAGCTTAATAGTTGAAAAGAAAAATAACACGAAGAACAGAAGACAAGAGAAACGTGATAACTGTTAAAAATAACAAAGTACTAACTGAACACTAAAATATAGCTATACTACAAACTTACTCGAACTAGAAAGTAGCGGCTGATGTTGTACAGCTTTAACTCTGTCCAGTTCAGTCAGTCAACAAGATCAGTGTCAGTTCAGTCAAGCCTAGTACAGTCTAGTGATCAGTTCAGTGTTGATTTAGTTGGGAGTATGATACAAGAAAACCAAGGAACACACGGAATTGTCTCAAAACAGTCCACACACACTCCAAAAATAATTCACTAATTCAAAGAATCGAGGATCCTTTTGAAGACCACTCTCGGATTCAAGAATGAAATACAAGGACAACATAACTAGGTGTTTGACAACTTTTGCAGCCAACAACAAACTAAGTTAGATGAAACAACAATGAGAACAACAACAACTAAAACGGCTTCACAATACAAGATACAAAACGGATACAAGATTACAAAAGAAAAAGGATAGATAGATAGACCACATGAAGGTATAATGTTAAGAACCCAAGAATGGTAACTCTTGGACCCTTAACACTACACACAATAATAAAACGATCTCTTACAAAGACACAAGATCGGAATCCACCTACCAAGCATCAATGTTTCCAAGCAAATGCAAACACAAGTGCTTCTACACTTGTCTAAGCCCTAATTTCGGTTTTGGGTGCCTCAAGGAAAGAGGACTTGTGTTTCTTTGTCTTGTAAGACTTACAACTTCATTCATAAACTAAGTCTAAAACCCTACAATATTCCTTTTATAGCTATTACAAAATATAAGTTAAAATGACCAAAAGGCCCTTCAAAGAGTGGGCACCCATCTAGTGTAATTTATGGGCTGATTTGGGTGCATTTTGGGCCTCTTTTACACTTCAATTGCCCATGCCAAGGATCGGGTCCAACACGCACTCTTCTAAGTCTATATCCGTGATTATTCCCGTATCAGAGTAGGATTAAGCACCGAGCGTGATACGATAAAAACTTGAAAGACACGAAATCACTCAAAAAATAGTCCACAAACACACTCCAAAACAGTCCACAAATCACTAAGATCCTTGGACCGATTGGAGACCTCTCTCGGATTCACAAATACAACAAGAATACAAGGTGAACAAGATGTATTTCACACCAAAATAGCAACAATACGTGAAGAACAAGATGAACAAAAAGGCACAAGATTCGGATTTAACAATAACTACAAAAATACAAGATTACAACACAAACACTAAACACGATTACAAGAAAGTAAAGGGATAGATACATAGACCACATGAAGGTATAATCTCAAGAACCCAAGAATGGACACTCTTGGAACCTTAACACTAGACACAACAATAAACCTATCTATTACGTGACACAAGATCGGATTGCACCTCTCTAGCATCAACGTTTCCAAGCAAGCAAGCAACAAAAGAGAATTCACCCTATTGTTGTATCCTAGTTTTGGTTTTGGTGCCTCAAGGAGAGAGGACTTGTGTTCTTTGGTCTTTCAAGACTCACAAATATCATCAAAAACTAAATCTAAAAACCCTACAATGTTCCTTTTATAACTATTACAAAATATAACTTAAAATGACCAAAAGGCCCTTCAAAGAGTAGGCACCCATCTAATGTAATTTATGGGCTGATTTGGGTGCATTTTGGGCCTCTTTTACACTTCAATTGCACATGCCAAGGCTCGGGTCCAACACGCACTCTCCTAAGTCCATATCCGAGATTATTCCCGTATCAGAGCGAACCCAGGGATGGTGGCATTCCTGCTAGCAGAGGATTGGACCTTTAGTAGCAGTCCCTGCGTTACAGAACTACGTAGCTAGCATAGGGTAAGTCGTCCTCCTGCCAGACTAGGGTTGACGCCATCATATATATATTTCATGAGTCTTCCTGCTAGATTAGGGTTGACCCAGCATTGTTAGTATCCCGTGGCAAGGTGCTAACACCCTTCCAACTGGGGTAAATTAGCTCCCGTCTTAACCATGCCTAGCTGCTGACATAAACTTTCAAACTTATTGACACTTAAGCCTTTTGTAGAGATCAAAACGTAAAGTATCATGTACTTCACCAGGCAACTCGCGGATTACATTAACTGTTTTAAGCACCAAGTTGTAAGTGACCACCTTCCCTGGAATAGTAAGCAGTAGTACTAAATCTTCTTCCATCTCTCCTCGTATCAGAGACAAAATGGAATACGCATACTGTGTGCCAGATGGTGTCTGTTGAGCCATCTCGGGAAATGTTGAAATCAGTTTAGCAAGATGAACACGATACTTCATTGACCACGTCAAGGTATCTTTATCCAATTCAAGCACGATGAATTTCTTGGCGTATAGGTTTTTAACTCGAATAAGATGCAAATGGCCACCCGATTCCCCAAAATACCTAAGCTTTTGGTTACATGGTCCCCGAGGGGCCATTGGCAGTTCTATCCTACCAACTTCCTCTGAACTAACAACAAAGTAAACAGAGAAATATACGCCAATCCAGTGAATTGCACCATTCCAAAATATGCCACTGTCAAATCCATATCCGGTTGCATCCATACTACCACAATGTCTCCACGAGTCACCCTCTATCATATACAAACCCATAGACGACGCGCCTAAATTCCCACCAGCTAGATAAGTAGCACACAAAGCTTTGTAATAGGGTGGTTCTGAATATGATACTCCGTACAGGTAGGCAATACATATCGGAACTTATTTACTGGATTGTAAACAAGACCTTTTCTGCTAGTAGACGTATTAGACCTCTCAGTTAATACGCACATCGTCAATCCATTGCAAGATTGTGGCACCTTGAAATCAATAACCTCAATATTGCTAGCGATGACATCCACCGCCGCAATTACAAGTTTCTTGTCCATACAAATAGACCTGATAGATACAAGCAAGACGAAAAAATTAGTCCTATAACAACGAAAAAAACCATCCTTGTTTTCTTTGCGCACTTACACACATCGATGAATCAAATAAAGAAAAATTTAACAAATCGAAAATGATTACTATCAAAGCACAATCTTACCTTAATTGGAAATGATAAAAGATTTGTTGATGAATCAAATAAGGCAAAATTGTATAAAACCAGAAAGATTTAGCACTAGAATGTTATACATAAAAGAAAGGCGCTAGACGGAGTAAAGGCAAGCGAAATAAACAAGGCAGCTGACCTATGTGTAAAACCTTGCCGCGAGAGAGTATTTCTCCAGTAACTTTTATATATTGAGACAACAAAAATTATTTTACAAAGTCGCGTTGTATCAACTAAATCTATATCATTATTATTGCTGTACACAATGTTCTAAAAGGTGATCGCGTGAGGTGGGCACAAGTCACGAGGCATATCATTATTATTGTCGCACACAACATTCTAAAAGGCTTGTGGCGTGAGGTTTGAGTAAGTCCCGAGGCATGGGGTGTAAGCCTCGTGATATGTGGACTATTCCCCTCATAAGTTTCGCTACCGACATGCCCTCATGACATATGAGTCATCTACCATTCCGGCAGACGTTTAGACTGGCTAGCCTTGTTCTGGTCAATATCCTTCTATGCATGATTAACCAACATATGAAACCACGTTTAGCCACATTCGTTTTATTCCAGAACCCCTCCATCATCGCCTTTCATTGCTAGGCCCTATGGTGATATCCGCTATCCTTTGGTGGTTGTTACTTTTCCTCGCATTTATGGAGAGCTCGAGCAACATAGATTACCAACGGGAGAAAGTTGAAACCAATAAAGTTTGAATGGATAGGATGCCTTGAGCTCATAAACTAGTTTTTAGAAATAATTACTTGCGCGTAAAGGACAGCCCGGTGCACTAAAGCTCCCACTATACGCAGGGTCCGGGGAAGGGCCCCACCACAAAGGTGTATTGTAAGCAGTCTTACCTTGCATTTCTGCCCGAGATTGCTTCCAAGGCAGAACTACTTTCGAGTGATTGCATCATTTCCAATAAGTTAACTTTAGAAGTCAAATAGCAAGATGCATATGTGTGTTAGCCCACGGTTCGGTGGGTGGGCCTGGGGAAAAATCATTCGGCGGACCCCTGACATGCTGTGGAGCAGATCTGGGTGGTCCAGCGGGGCTGCTGGCGCCATTTTGTTGGTCAGACGGGCGAAACGCCTTGAACAGGTCGTTTTTGGTGACTTTCGGTGGGTTATAGCCCACGGTCCGATGCTCACTTGGGCGAAAATCGGCCGGCGGCGGCCCCCGGCATGCTGTGTGGAGCGGATTTAGGTGGTCCGGGGGCCACTGGGGCCGTATTGGTGGTCAAACGGGAGAAACAACGTGAATGGATCGTTAGCCCCATTCACTTGCGGTGTGTGTTAGCCCACGGTTCGGTGAGTGGGCCCGGAGCCAAATCTGAGCAAAAATCGATCGCGGCCCTCGGGCGTGCTGTGAGGAGATCTGGGTGGTCCGGCGAGGCGCCACTGGGGCCAGTTTGGTGGTCAAATGGGCCAAAATGGTGTGAACGAATCATTTTTGGCGATTTTCAGAGGGTGTTAGCCCACGGTTCGATAGGTGGGCCCCAGCATGTTGTGGAGTGGATCTCGGTGGTCTGGCGGGGCCATTGTGGCCATTTTGATGGTTAAATGAGCGAAACGATGCGAACTGATCATTTTTTACGACTTCAGAAATAAGACACAATAATATAACACACATCAGAGAAGAGAGTATCCCCTTTAATATGGGGCAGGCTCCCCGCATCCTTTCTTAAGAGATGAAATAATCGTCACTCGACAACTCAATATTAAAATTTTCCGTCTAAATCCGCGTTGATACGTCTAATTTTTCATATAACTAATAAGAGTCTAATGCTACATTATAAACCTGTGTCACAGAAATTTTAATATTTTTTTAATAAGATTTAAGAAAATACAAATTCATACTGAGTGAATACACATAACAATTGAAAGAATAATATTGGTATCTCAAATGCCTAAAAAGAAGTTTTGAATTCAACTTAATACTAGTATATATCATAGCATAAATATCCCTTTACACTATCAATGTACCAAAGGAGTACACAATATAAATTTCAAAAATCTTATTCATTTTTATTTTTTAATATAAGATACTAATAATATAAAATGTACATAAAAATTGACAAAAAAATTGAGTAAACATGCCAAAAAGAATATTGGTGAAGCTAAAAAGGTGAAAAAACAAAAAAAGAATGTAACGGTTGTAAAGGTACACGAGAGTCAACATATAGTTATACCACTTTATTTTTATTTTTTTTATATAAAGTATATCGCGTTTACGCAAAATGGTGCACATAATTAGAAATTTAGTAAAAAAAATTGTAATAAAAAAGGGCAGTTCAGTGCACTAAAATTTTATTATATGCAGAGTTTGAAGAAGAATCGAACCATAATGGTAGTTAGCCGAATGGGCCATTTTTTGCGACTTTCTGTGGGTGTTAGCCCACGGGTCGGTGGTATCTCATGGTTTCCTTGTTCTTTTTTTCAATTATGCCCTTATTTAATATTATATAATATTATTTTATCCTTAACCCTATATTATTTAACTCCATCTTCTACCCCGATCCCCCACCCCCTCCCAGTCCCCACCTTCACTCCCGAAAAAAAATCTTTTAGAAAAAGTTAAAATTTATTCTTATCCCACCCCTACCCCGACCCTACTACCCTCAACTCATTTTTAAAAAATTTATTTAAAAAAAAAAAAATAAAAAAATCAAAACTTGTTCTTACCCCAACCTCCCCTCCACCTACCAACACCAATTTTCTTATTTTTAAATTTATTTTCTAAAAAAGTTTCAAAAAAAAATTCTTACTCCACCCCCACTCCTTATCAGCCTCTCTCTCACAATTTTCTTTAATGTGTTTTAAAAAAAATATTCAATTTTTTTTTCTTACTCACCCCGTACCCCATACCCTGACCTCACCTCCTCCTCCTCCCCCACTCCACTATCCCCACCATCAAAATATTTTTTAAAAAAAATCATAATTTTTCTTACTCCATCCCCTTATCCTAAATTTTTGGGGGGGTTTTCATACCGAGCACATCCATAGCATATAAAAAATATGCATTCAAATTTTATGCTTGTCGTTGATGGTCATGTTTTAGAACACCAAAAGGAACTGAAATTGTCACTATAAAAAATGTATCTGATTACATTTAGTTTGATCTACTCTTTTATTGATTTTGTTAGAGTTTACATAAATTTTTATAACTTTATATATTTACATGGCATAATTTGTGACAAAAATAGTAAGAAGAAAAATATCTTATTAATAATTATTGATAAATTTAACATTTATAATAATTAAGAGCATTTTAGTAAACTTAACAGTTACGGTATAATATCATACCGTCAAATCAAACAACTAAATCGTTATTAAATATCAGTGAACGATACAGTCCATCCAAACATTATATTGTACATATCATACCGTACCGTACATTATGAAACCATGACGAACCACTATCCAGACAAGCACTTAATATGGGGCAGACTCCCCGCATCTTTTCTTAAGAGATAGAGCAATCGTCATTCGACAACTCAATATTAAATTTTTCACTCGATAATTGATACTCATATTAGAATCCGACTAAATCCGCTTTGAAGTCATAATAAAAAAAGACAATTCAGTGCACTAAAGCTTCGTTATACGCTGAGTCTGAAGAAGAATTGAACCATAATGATATATTATATGCAGTCTTATACCCTACGTCTTTGCAAAAAGTTGTTTTCACAACTTGAATTTAAATCTTGTACGAATATTAAATTCACAATTCAATTATTACCACTTGAAGTAATGATTCATTCAGCTAGCGTCGGTAGCAGCAACCAAGACACCCTTCTCCATCGAATGAATCTTCAAATCATCGTCTCCAAACCACGACTTTGATCGTGGTTTTCAGTCGACTTTATCTCAGGTGACAGAGACAAGAGAACACTTCACAAAACGCGTTTTGACAGAGAGCGAGATCTCAGAAATTCAGTCATAACAGCACTAGATGGATAAAATATAGAATTCTTGTCTGAGTCGCGTGGATCACAAAATAGATCATTCTAAAATTCAGAACTCATAAAGTATAAATCAATCAGAACAGCACTAGATGGGTAAGATATAGGATTTTTGTCTGAGTCGCGTGGATCACAAAATGGATCATATTCTAAAATTCAGAACTCATAAAGTTAAAATCAATCAAAACAACACTGGATGAATAAGATATAAGATTCTTATCTGAGTCACATGGATCACAAAATGAATCATTCTAAAATTCAGAACTCATAAAGTTAAAATTCCTGACTCCGTCTATAAACCACATAATAATGTAAAATTCATGTGAAAGGAACATGAAGAAAAAAAAAAGCTAGGTAGATCTCATGCTTGTGTAAGAATCAAGAAACTATCAAATAACATCTTTCTTTTTCTTTTTCTCACTCAATTAACTTCCATTATACTCCTCTATCTTTTTCAACATCATATATAAATATATATACTCACATTAAACACTTCTTATTAATTCCACACACACAAAAAAAAAAATAAAAAATTATGTCTATAGATCAAGAATTATTAGAGCATATTATAAATAGTGATGAAGATGAATGTAAAACTCCAAAATCTTCAAAATATTTGATCCCAAAAATTATCAAATGTCCACCAACACCAAAGAAGCCAAAAAGGGTGTCATCTTCTTCTTCTATTTCTTTTTCATGTAAGAGAAAATTATTATTAATTGATGAATTAAAGTTTTTAAATCATGATGAAATTGAGTCATTTTTCATGTTTGTTGATGTGAATTCTATCAAGAAAAGAAAAAGAACATGTCTTCTTGTAGACTAGCTAGAAGAATATAATTCTCTTGTTTTATGATTTTTTTTTTTTAATTTTATTTTCGATATCTGTTTTGGGGTTCTGATTATTTTATAACTCGGATCGCGCTTAAGGGGGATTATTTGAATTATTTTGTTATTTTAGATATACTGTAAAGAAGTTGTAATGTTTTCAAGATTATATTTCAGACAAATTTGATCTGAATATATATATACTGAATTATATCATTTATTGTATTATTACTTTGGTTTTTAATTACATATTTTGAGTCCAAGAGAATTAATTAAAGCCATTTTTTAAAGTGTCAACTAGGAATATTTATCGATCGATTTAATTCAGTTTCAGATATTATTGATTTGATTATCAACTATTGGTTATCAAATTTGTAACATGCAAAACCAATAATCAAATAACTAATAAAATTTTGATTATCGAATATCAGATTATTAATGATCTGGTTATCAGGTTAACCGATATGTGGTCAAACCAAGACTCGAACCAATAAATCGAAACATTATAAAATTAATTAACCAATAACTTTATTATCGATTCGAGTTATCGATTTGATTCAAAAATTTAGTAATTCAACTTTCAACTCTTATGTAGTCATTTAAATAAATCGACTGGAGTAGAAATTAAAAGGCACATGTAGATGCAATCAAATATATTTAATAACTAAGATTTCATTATTGTGTGACTCTAAAATATTTTCAAACAAAAAAGTGGATTAGCTATTATTAGTTGAACGAGATAATATCAACTAATCAAAAGTAAAGGAAAGTTTGGTGCACTAAAATTTTCGTTGTGTGTGAAGTCCGCAGAAGCGTTGAACCACAAGTCACCTCTAGAAATGAGCTTAACGCTATTTATAATATGCTCCAACTTACAAAATTATTGGAGGTGTGTAGATGATCATTTTGTAAGTTGGAGCGTTTAGCTAACGCAATGAAGACAAGCTGAGATGTCTAGACGCGCATACACAAGTTGGAGTGTTTACATGCAAACTGAAACCAAGTGTGAACATTTGTTTATGTATGATGTCTTCTTTCTTTTAGCTGACGACATATCTAACATCGTCTCACAAGTAGAGTCTGAGGAGAGCGGATTGCACGCAGGGGCGGAGCCGCCTTTGGACAACGGTAGAAACTATTTATGCATGGTTTAAATTATGTTTTATGTATCCATAGTAGATGTTGAACTCTCGTCTCCCTTCGACTAGTTCCTATGTTCACTTCTGAACCCTCTTAGTGAAAATTCTGGCTCCGTCACTGGTTGCATCCAAGCATCGTCTCACAAGTGGGGTTTGAGGAGAGCGGGTTGTACGCAAGCCTTACCCCTACGTCTGTGTAAAAGGGTGAAGTTGTGCAGTTCTATCAAATCCAGCATGTTCGCCAGATTATGGATACAATACAATCTGAGATCACGGTAGGAGTGATCGACAGAGCAGAAAACTAGCACGTACCCAATGAAATAGTCGAAGCGAGTCTAAGGCATTGATCAGAACACCACGATTATACACAAAAATCTCAGCAAAAACTAGAGGTATTCGACAAGAGAGAAGAAGACATGTCGAAATGGACTGAGTGAAACAATTCCTACTACATAAACAGGCAGCCAGACCATTGTCTTTACACAAAATATACGAAGAAAAAATTTGATTCATCGCGGTTCATGAGTAATCTGGAAACAAATATTCAATACATACCAATTATCCATCCATATTTTTCTACACATTTATGGTTGGCGCTCAGCCGGACCCCTTGTCTGATCTGAGATTTTTGTGCTGCAAATTTATCCAGTTGATCGAGCTTATTGAGAAAATCAAAGTCTCTGCTTGATATGGAGAACTCGCGGAGAATATTTGTTGCCATCAAAGTACTTAATGCTCGTTTTGTTATTAGCAACCAACGCGACTTCTTAGGATGATGACTTTTGCAGCTGCCTCAAATCTGACCAGTTCCAAGAGGCTGCCTCGATGTGTCACCTGACGCCCACGCTTGATAGTCCTTCACTAGCTGGATGCAAGAAAAACAGCATTAAAAACGAGACTTCTAATATAAAAGAGCGAAAGCCACCTTAAAGTGGATACTTCAAAAAGCGACGTCCATTCTCGCTTAGGTTAAGGAAACGTAATTTTGCATCTAAGCCCCAAAACTGGAAGTAACCGTAGAGTTCAACTGATGTAGGGGCAGCCCGGTGTACTAAAGCTCCCGCTATGCACAGGTTCCGGGGAAGGGAGCTACCACAAAGGTGTATTGTACGTAGCCTTACCTTGCATTATTGCCCGAGGCTGTTTCCAAGGCGTGAACCCGTGACCTCCTGGTCACATGGCAACAACTTTACCATCGAGTTCAGCTGATGTAATGTATAAAAAAATGAAAGTAACCGTAGAGTTCAGTTGATGTAATGTATAATCACACCGAACAATATTCACAACTAACAACAGCATGGAAGATTATGTGAAAGAAATGCAACTAAAAGAAACTCAGAACTCCATCATAGTTAAAGTTTTACATTGGATTAGATTTTCTAGCAGTTACTGATCGACTCAGTTTTATCGAACTTGGTTAATTTTTTATGCTGGTTGATCAGGGTTTCCTTATCGTCGATATTTAAATTCAAAATCCAGATGGAGAACAAGCTTGTATAGTTAAGGGCATGCCTTCTGCATCCGTATTTTTTTCTATGGTTAATCTCACAACAAACACATGTACCTAGAAGCTAAGTTGTCCAGAGTCTTCACTTCCGATGCTGCATTCATATTGGATTCTCCAAAAATACTCTATTTTGGGAGAATCCGACATGCAGCCATTGACGTTTTTGAAGATCCCGGGACATAACCTAGATGTCAGACAGTCGCTCCTCCCACATTACCCTCATGGTGACTCAAATTCTCATCTTCGTAATTGCAGGTAGAGCTAGACACCACTCATCCCCACCGAGATGGTTATGTGGTGGATAAGCCGAGTAGGTGCTATAAAATAGTAATGGAGGATAAAACATATTAAAGTACATATCAAGAACTCCTCAGTCCAACCGAAGGATGCAGGATATATCCACATTAAAATATCAACTTTTGGTGAATCCAACGAGATGGTTGTTGTCCGTCAATTAGGACATAGGAATTCCATATGTGCCTCCCAATGCAGCCTCGTATAGAGGTAGCACAACCAGATAATCAAATTTTTTCGTGCCTGTAACTTCGTAATATCTTAATAATGACTTGTGATAATAGGAAACATTGCATAGTTTTCTTCCGATAAAAAGGATGAAATGTGAGGAGGATGGTGATGATAAAGAAACGGAAGTAACAATAGAACGCAGTCAAAATGAAAAGATACTAGTGTCAACTATGAAAGTGACGAGACCAACAAGCTGTACGTCTTTATTGGAACTCAATCACCACCTTGACGGAAATGACAAGAAAAGTAGCTCCGACAGTTGAAAGGATTACAGTACAAGAAAGTTTTTACAGAAAGTGAACTGTCTAAGTGATCAATTAACAAACAAAGTAACGAACCTGTGCCATAAACCGAGGGAGCATGATCCTTAGTATCTGATCTAGGACCTGAGAACCAGTTGACTCGATTGCCTGCACTGGAATTGCTCGAAATGCAAAGGGGATTTCAATGTTAACCTGCATAGATAGTCAATCAAAACCCATGCAAACTAACCAATCATTGTAATGTTTTACTTTTATTGCAATACGGACAAACTCGGTTAGTACCTCAATAACAGCATCTGAAGTGAGCTGCTGCAACGCTGAGTCTCTTCGCTTGCTATCATAAGATATTTTGTTCACCATCGAAGCTGCATGCCCATACTAAATCAGTGTCAAAGCACTCCTGAAAAGCATTATGTAATAAAATTCAGAATTGACACACACGCGCGCGAACTGAGCAACTATTATTGCAGATGACACCTTGTCAAATCAAGTCCTTTTACCTAATAAAGACGAGACAAGTTAGTCTCAAGTACAGCGTCAAAGGCCATTAAACTTAAAACAATCACATGCTGACGTGAATCATGTTACATGATCACATCAATTATTTATTTATCTTAACAAACCTCCCTAAGGAGTTAGATTTCAGAAAATCAAGAAGACGGTCACTCTACTACTATATACTACATTTAGACTTCTTCCATCGGTCCCTTTATGTTCACAATTTAAGCCTTTTATCAATAGCTTGTCCACACAACTTTGAATACAACGAATGGAAGTTGACAAAACATGTTGAGGTTGAGTTTTTGCCGAACTTGAACTTATTGGGAGATTGAATTTTCCTCCCCAAGTCGATGCAGAACAAATTATTCAGTAATTGGCGGTTAGAATCCTGGATTTGCCTTAAAGCAAGAAAGATAACTTATGTTCGTCACCTTTCGGGCAGTATGAAAGTTGCTAACTTTTTAAGAGGACGACAAAGCAACTATTTCGACTAAAGGTAACTAATGGTGCACCTAACTGACAGACGGCACTAAACCATCAATCCTCTAAGAAGGAATGGTTTTTTTCCCTCTCGAGAAGCAACAGGACTAAGCTTACATTGCAGTTATCAGAAGATCACAGGCCTCTAATGCTGCCATCGCCCATCCATTGTCAAAAGAGGGAAAAAAAAAAGATTGATTGGTTTCATAACATTCATGAATAGCTACGAGGACAAAAGCGTCTTAAAAATGGTCATTTCTTCGTCAAATGTGTTCCCGTTTTAACTTCCAGTCAATTTAAATCAAGTGCCGAAAATACAACACCTCTAAGAAGAACATGCCGGCAGAAAGAAATACAGATAGATGCAACTCAAAGTGAGTCCAGTATCAAGTTGCATCCAGAAAAGTAATCTTGTTCTAACCACATTATTGCAATTTTACTGAACAAATAAACAAAATTGCATCAATATTGAACCAGGTACATCTTTCGAAGATACTAAAGAGACTAACACACTAATATTCAAAGTGATAGAAATAGCTCTTAAAAAGACTACATACATACCATCAAACTTATCATTTTGCGCGACCACAATTGGAGATCCCTCGAGCTGAGAATCAAACGGTACAAGTAATAACATGATTAGAAACCATACATTAGTAAAAATGTTAAGCGAATGCAAATGCAATACACCTTGCAAGACAACAACTTGATACAACATCCATCAGGCTGCTCCTCGACTCTAACCAATAAAACGGGACACACTTCAAATGCAAAGAACTTGAACTTGTACACGTAACAGCTGAACGTATTATCATCCACTCGTTCAATCCTCTCTGCATCCAACACCGAGTACTGGCTCGCTGGCAAGCTCATATAGTCCACTAAATCAACCGAAAAACAACAAAACATAATTGAAATTCTCACCAAATAATACAATACCAACATTGTGAAGTTAGTGTTTACTACACTATGACTTTGTTATAGATCACAAGCTTCAAAAAAAGTACTGTCTTATTTAAAATGTTACATATCAAATCCGTTAGAGTTTGTGACCCGAATTTTGTTGATCCGGCCCTGAAAAGATCGCGGTGCGACCCATGTTTGAGATTTTTTTGGGGTCCTGTGGTGGTAGCGTAGGGACTATTTCTGGGCTTAGAATTTTTTTGTACGCACGTATTATATAAGTGCGATCTAGTGGGTTGTTTTTGGCGGTTTTATATATTAGAGACTTTCGTCTCCTCCTTGTATTGCTCTCCATTATAGTGAATTTCCTCCCCCTCTACCCGTGGTTTTTTCCGTCAAGGGTTTCCACGTAAAATTTGTGTGTTCTTCTTAGTCCGTTCCGAAAAGAATGACAATCTTATAACTACTATTTAATGACCATCTACATTTTATCATCATTACTGGATCCCACTTAATAATTAAAAAATAAATTTGAAGAGGAATAATTTTGTAAATTTCACAAATTCATCGCTCATTTCCGGTCCGATTAAAAGGCGACACATAAAATAGGACGAAGGCAGTACTATACTTTCTTAAAATACGTGTCTAAGTATCACATAAATTAAAACGGAGAGAAACATACTTAGGGGCCTTTGAAGCTGCTTAACAGATAAAGACTCTTTACGTCTGGCAATAAATCTAGCTTTAGGAGGAACAGATAAATCAGCTGTAATTCCAAGTAATTTACATTTTGGTGAAACAAATCTAGTGTTATTATTGTATTGGAGAGATGAAATGTAGTGAAAATTTGTTAGTAGAGAAGATGAAGAAGTTGAGCTTAACAAAGCCATGGTGAAAATTGAGATTTCTTTTTTTTTTTTTTGCGGGGGGGGAGGGGGGGGGGGGGGTTTTTGGAATTTGTTTTAATGGTGGTTGTTGGAGATGTGTGGTTGATAATAAGTTTACTTGGATTTGTATATGTCACCTAATTTCTGTGTCACTATTTGCTAATAACTAATTTCGAGATACCTAATTATTAAATAACTAATTTCAAAATTACTAACATGGTGTTATAAACCAAACGGAATGACCTAATCTAAAAGATTAGTATATCCGATAATTGGTTCGTTGGTCACGGCTGAGCCTAGTTGGTCACAACTGGCACCCCCTCTTAGGTCCAGGCCCCATCACTCCTAACGCACAGGTCACCACTCTGAGTCACGACTCAATGCGTGGGACTATCAATGAAAGCACCAATGTTATAAACCAAACGGGAGAACCCAAAAGACTAGCCTAATAGGTGGAAGAACCCATTTGACTTATAATTCCCTTAGCATTTCTCTATTTTTTCAATGTGGGACAATTGATTCATAACACATGGGTTGTAGTATAGTGGATGAGACTGTTCTACTCTTAATCAGAGGTCGAGGGTTCGACTCTGTGTATGGAGAAAATTCTGTTGGGAGCACTGTCACCTTAATGGTCTTGCATGCAGGCATCAGATACCGAATGAGAAATTAAAAAAAAATGGATTAGTTGGAGATTCAATACGGGCACCAAACAGGATTTCAATGCAGGCATCGAATATCGAATGGAAAATTAAAAAAAATCGAATTAGTCGGGGTTACAATACGGGTACCAAAAAACAGATTAATCGGAGCTTCAGTACACACATCGAACATCGAATGGGAAACTAGAAAAAGAAAAAAATTCAAGATTAATTATCCGGGATAACTATTTCCCAACCAAACGATCCATGAATGTAAAAAAAAAATAGTACTCCTTGTGGACTAAATTATGAATGTTTAGTAATTTTTATTAAAAAAAACTAAAATAGATAATAATTAGCTAAATTATGAATTTTTAGTAATTTAAAAAAAATTGAAATAGATAATAATTAGCTTTAAAATGGTTGTGATTTCTGTAATTTTTATTTATCTTATTAGATTAATTATCCACTTAGCTTATTTACAAAAATGATAGTCGATAAACTAATTACAATTTACGGAGGACGTAATCTTTGATAGAAAGGTGTGGAGGATGCGAATAAGGGTGGGAGTTAAGTCGTTATAGTAAGGAAGATCGCTTTGTTTATATCTGTGATTGAAGTTTCTTGTTCATGGTGTTTTGTGATGTCTATGATTTTGGATAGATAGTTTATAGTAGTACCTTGGTGTGTGCTTTTATGCTTTTTGTTTGGTATACTGTTATGTGTCCTGAGCCGAGGTTCTATCGGAAATAGCCTTGGTACTTCATCTGAGACAATGATATGAATTGTGTACATTTTACTCTACTCAGACCCCACTTTGTGGGAATATATTGGGTATGTTGTTGTAGCCGATAAGCTAAAACAATAATATAATACAAAATCAGATCGAACCAATTGATCGATAGAATACTTAAGGGCCGTTTGGTGGAGTGTATTAAGAAAAATAATGTTTGTATTAGATTTGTTTATTACTAATATTTTGTTTGGTCACTTTTTTATCCCATTTATTACTAATGTTTGTATTAGTTGTACACTCTATTGGGATATTAAGAAGGGGTCATTTGGTAGAGTGTATTGTAAAATATAATTAGTTAATGTGTACTACTAGTACCTTGTTTGGTACGTCTTTTTATCTATGTATAAGTAATAATGCAAGCATTAGTTATACACTCTATTGTGTACTGAAGTGTGTATTAGTAATACAAAGACTCTTAACAGATGCATTAACTTATTAAATGACCTTAATATCCCTCAATTTCACTCTCAAAATATTTCACAATTTATTTTCTTGCCATTTTAATTTTCAACAGTGAATTTTCTCAAAACATTTCACAATTTCATTCCCTACCATTTTAACTTACAACAATTAATAGTTGATTTAAATAACCGCAACATATTTTGCTTTACTTCGAGGGTCTTTAAAAAGATTAAAAAATATTCTTGAGACTATTCCTTAATTTTATATCTTGTATTTTAGTTTTGTTTCGACTATGTTAATCCTCCGACATAACATTTCATGCGCAAAAACGAAGGTTTTGAAATTAATCATAAATCTCTATATATTAGTTCAACAATACTAATTATGTTTGAGATGTCAAAAGACTTTTATTGCAAAAAAAATGTACAACATTAAAGAATGGTATTTTTATAAACAAACACTTCTTTTATAGAAATTACGTAAGATATATTATTTTGTTATACATTAAATCAAACAATGTATGAGAAATAATACATTCATAACTAATACAAGCATAACTGATACAAACATTACTAATACACTATATTTTATATTATTTTTATACACTCTACCAAACCACCCCAAAGTGTATTACTAATGCATAGAAATCTATGGTATTAGTAATACAATGGATTCTAATGCATGCATTAGCATGATTAGAGTCATAATTGTCCCTCAAAAAGAATTTCACGTCCTTTCCGTCATATTTATAAAAGATATACTTGTAAAATTTTATTTTTATTAGAAATTATACAATTCGTGTTATTTTTAATACACCAAACCAAACACTACATAAGAAAAATGCAAATATAACTAACGTAAGTATTACTAATGCAAATTTTACTAATACACAAAATCTTACGCTATTTTTATACACCCTATTAAACCGACTCACCGATCTTTTTGGACAAAGAAATGCTAGAACCAATCCGAGTAATCAACCGCGATAAAGCATCTATATTGGGCCTTATTTTATTAGAGTTGTAATAAATAAAGAGAAAAAAGAAAAATGACCCGGATCGCAAAACAATTCATAACGGCCGTTGATTAAACATCTAGATCAACGGCTATCCTTTACGATCCGCGTCACTCCTTATCAACCAATCACGGCTCTCCTCTTAACCACTATATAAACCAAACCCCCCCCCCCTTCGCATCCTCCACACAACTTTCCCGAGAAAAGCATCTCTTAATTTTCAAGTTTCCCATTTTACCCTTTCTCTCTCTACAACAATGGCACCAAAAGCTGAGAAAAAACCGGCAGCTGAAAAAACTCCGGTCGCCGCCGGTAAATCTCCGGCAGAGAAAAAACCAAAAGCCGGCAAAAAACTACCTAAAGACAGCGGCGCCGCGGCTGCCGGAGATAAGAAGAAGAAGAGATCGAAGAAGGCGGTAGAGACTTACAAGATATATATCTTCAAAGTGTTGAAGCAGGTGCATCCAGATATCGGTATTTCAAGCAAAGCTATGGGAATAATGAACAGTTTCATCAATGATATCTTTGAGAAACTTGCACAGGAAGCTTCACGTCTTGCTAGGTATAATAAGAAGCCGACGATTACTTCTCGTGAAATTCAAACTGCTGTGAGACTTGTTTTGCCTGGTGAATTGGCTAAACATGCTGTTTCTGAAGGCACTAAGGCTGTTACCAAGTTCACTAGCTCTTAGTTTTGTGTTAGTTTGTGTACTATTAAGGTTTTCATTAGCTTTTTCTAGATGTAGAATTAGCTAGCTTTTAGCTTTATCTGTTGTTAATCGTCTGGTTATTAATGAAAATTTCTAGTTTTCGTTATTGATTCTGCTTTATTTCCAGCGTTTCTTTATCGATTTTGCTTGAAATTGTGAATTTAGTTTAGTGTCTGTGTTTCTGCTGTTGAAGGTATAAATTAGTGTTTTGTTGATTTAAAATTATGTTAATTAGCTTGTTTTTAGCTTATCGTTTGTTAATTTTGAATGAAAATTTCCAGTTTCTTCGTTAAATGCCTGATTCTCCAGTTTTCTTCATCGATGTAGCTCGATTTTTCTGGTTGCTTCATTCATTTAGCTCCATTTTCCATTTTTTCTTCATCGATTTAGCTCATTTTCCTGTTTTTCTTCATTGATTTAGCTCGATTGTCCAGATTTTCTTCATAGATTATGCTTGATTTCTTTTTTCTTCATGTATTTAGCTCCATTTTCCAGCTCTTCTTCATGGATTTAGCTCCATTTTGTCATTTCCTTCTACGGATACGCAGAATTTGTATATGCAGAACAACAATTTCAACTAAAATTCAAGTATAAATAAGAACACAATGATCTTTTCAAGAGGTGTATTTTATTCTTCCAGAAAGTAGATAAAACAGAAATTAATAAGGCCAAGTCATTTGAATTCATGGATTTTTCTTTAAGGAATAATTTCTCTCACTGTATTCGAGATCATGGAATCTTTCTCTCAGGATAAAATGATCTTTAATTCAATTATAGTGGCATCTCAAATAGGCGAATTCTTCGAACGTACAGAACGTTTTGATTGAACACACAGAATATTTGTAAAGAAAAGAAAGAGTTTTCATTTAGATAGTGTGATGTTTCTGAAAATGCATGTCTGCAGCATTTTTGCTGAAGCAGTAAACCATTTCACTAAACAGTGCACCTGTTCGAAACAGTGCATCACTTCATTGAAGAATTGTATTTGTTCAGTCGAAACAGAAACAGTATATCAGTTCAGTGCATGCATTAGTTCAGTCGAAAAGAAACAGTGCATCAGTTCAGTCGAAAAGAAACAGTGCATCAGTTTTGTCGAAACATTGCATCTGTTACTGTTATATTTAGAGTATTGATCAGATTTCGTCAAATAAAGTTTGTCTAAAAAGATAAATCTTATCAATCCTTTTCCAAATTCGAAGCCGAGCGACGACGATGGTGTGAGACATCTCTTATTTCTTGCCTCACTTATCTTATGGTGTAAGTATTCATCATTATAAACACTCCAAAGTTCCCTCCTTTCACCAATGTGGGAGAATTAATGAACTTTCCAATTTTGGAAGTACACTTTCCAAATTGGTCTCTTCTTCTCCACCATTTTTTCATTTACACTTCTATGAACCCAACATTTTTTCCAGTTTTTCTTCGTAGATTTAGCTCCATTTTCCAGTTTTTCTTCACCGATTTAGCTCATTTTCCAAATTTTAAATATTCAAATAATAATATTGAAATATTAAATTAATATTGACTTATATAATAAATTAGATAGGAAGAGTAGTATTTTGTAGGCAAAAAGGAAAAAAGTGAGAAGAGAATAAAAAAGGATAGTTTGATGTAATGAAATTTCTGTAATATAAGTGAGCCATGAGGTATGAGAAAGCATCGAATAACAAAAATCTATTATATATAATCTCACCTTATATTTCTATAAGAAGCAATTTTTATAATCTAAAATCTTGACCTCTTGATCACGTAATAATAGTTGTGTATTAAAACTCCCGCTATATATATGCTTGAGGAATGGGTAAGAGTCGAATTATAAAAATCTATTACTCATAAGCCACCTACAGAAGTTTTATGCCCAATCATTCCGGATAACGCTTGCATCCTCTGTATTATCGCGGTTGCTGGTATAGAGTTAACCGATGCTTATTCCCAGATACCGTCATTGCTTCTTCTCCGGGAAAAGAAGTTCACGACCTGTGGGCCTTCTACCTCCACGCGGCATTGCTCCGTCAGGCTTTTGCCCATTGCGGGAAATTCCCCACTGTTACCTCCTGTAAGAGTTTGGATCGTGTCTCAATCCCAGTGTGGCTGATCATCCTCTCAGATCAACTATTGATCATCGCCTTGGTAAGCTACTGCCTTACCAACTAGCTAATCGCGAGTCCAATAGTCTCACCTTATATTTTTATAAAAAATATTGTTTATGACTTGAACTCGTAACCTTTTAATGACATAACAACAGCTATCAGTTACTTCGAGTCTCACTTCCGGAGAAGAGAGAGAACATGTTGCCAAAAAAAAAAAAAAAGCTCTATTCTTTAATTCTGTTTTGTATTTTCTTTTATAATATTACCACTTCCTTAGCATATTCTTCTTCCACTCTCTTTCCATTTTCCCTTTTTTTCACACACACACACAGTAGATATTTCTACATAAATCACAATCTTCACCTTCACAAAATTCCCAATGCTTTGACTCCATTTATTTTTTCATCTGTAAATTCTCTCTATTATTATTATTATTACTTACCTTAATTAATAATGGCTATGGAAAAAGGAGGTGAATGTGAGTACAATTCATCTACTGAAGGAGGTTTACAAGAACACAAATCTCAATCTCCTCCTCCTCCTTCTTCAGGTACAGCTCTTTTTTTTTTCTCTTACTTTATTAGTTTTGGATCTAATCTTATGTTGTTTATTTTATGTTATAATTTTGTATAATAATGGTACTTAAATGTGTGGCCTAATTGTCGATGAAGTGGGTTGAGAATAATGAGGTCTCAGGGTGACACACACTTTTCTTTTTAGTCTGTTAGAAATAAAAATGTCACCTTTCTATAATAATAATGACACCCAAAGGTGTGGCCTGGTAGTCGATAAAGTGGGTTGAGAATAATGAGGTCGTAATACTTAAATAAAAATGTCACCTTTTTATAATAATGACTTCCAAAGGTGTTGTCTAGTGGTCGAGGAAATGGGTCGAGAATAATGAGGTCGTAACACACTTTTCTTTTTAGTCTGTCCAAAATAAAAATGCCACCTTTCTATAATAATGACACCCAAAGGTGTTGCCTAGTGGTCGATGAAGTGGGTCAAGAATAATGAAATCTCAGGGTGACACGCTTTTCTTTTTAGTTTGTCCGAAATAAAAATGTCACCTTTCTATAATTAGAGAACATTTTAACTTTAACATCCAACGGCGTGACCTAGTCGTCGATGAAGTGGGTCGAGAATTATGAGGTCGTTCAAATTAGTCGAGATGTAAGCAAATTTTATAGTAATCACACCCAAAGGTGTGACTTAGTCATTGATGAAGTGGGTTAAGAATAATGAGGTCTTTCAAATTAGTCGAGATGTAAGCAAATTGTATAATAATGACACCCAAAGGTGTGACTTAGTCATCGATGAAGTGGTTGAGAGTAATAATGTCTCAAGTTCAAATTACAATAGGAGAATAACGAGGTCTCGAAGATCAATTTAAAAAAAAAAAATGATGGGGAGGGGATACAAGAAAATCGAACCTTTACCAACAAAGTGAAAGTTACAAAAAAATTGAACCTTTACCAATAAGGTGAAGTTTAGGCCGTCAACCAATTGAGCTACTGAGATTCCCCACTCAAGGTTCAAATTTTACTCCCTCTTTGTTTGTCTGGTTTTAACTAATACGGATTTAAGAAGTAAGGAAGACTTTTGAATCTTGTAGTTTTAAATTAAACATACTAGAATGTACCAGAATGTTTTTTAATCTTGTGGTCTTAAACATGTCATGTGGACTCTCTAAATTAAAGAGTTGCCAAAAAAGGTAAAAAAATGGACAATCCAATTTAAGTTGACCACCAATCTCCTTGGAAGATGTGCCAATGTTCTATTGGATTCTAAGCAAACAATTCTTCCTGAGAGTGTGCATACCATCCAATTAACGAAGATCATCACTTTGGAGCATTTCAATATCCCTGCAGTTAGTACCAAAGTTGATACGATCATGTACAGTACCTTGAGAAAGTACAACCGAATAGATACAAATGGACTAGATAATCAAATTCTTTCATGTGACGTTGCTGCAAAGCCGACTGAATAGGCAGAAGTGCCTGTTCGGACACTTGTGCATATATTTGTTGCTTGGCGATATGCTTTATATAAGGGCTAACATCCTTCAATTCAATTTCCAGAGGTTTTTATTTGTCAATAGCGTGTACAAGATACTGTGGAGGTGTTAAGTATCACTTTTGTCATTGAAGTGAAACCTATGGTCCAGAGGTCTCCATTTAGTCACGGGGTAAGTAGGATTAGGATAATCAATGATGAGGATCAGATTTCTCAATATCTTGTTTCTTATATTTTGAGGATATTCAGCTTCACCGTGTTCCTGATGAAAGCAAACTGATAGTATGATCGTAAGGGAGGGCACTTGCTCTTCACCCCCTGGCCCCCCAAAAACAAGAAGAAAGACCATTTAAAAATTTAGGGAGTTAAATAATAAAAGGGAACTGAGGCTTGTATTCTCGTTTTTTGTTTGTGAGGTGGACCCTTCAGAATGAGCTTGTATGTTTGCTATTTATGATCTGAAGTCTGAGCTTGCAACCAGATGTCTTGGTGGTTCTTTGACTTCTGTGCTGTTTGCTTGTTTGCTGTCTTAGTACAATTTTGGTTAGCCTAGTTTTGGTAATTAAGTTGACAAGCATTTCTTGGTATAATTGACTTTTTTAGTTTCTATTGGTTGGAAGCCTTATATTCTATAAACTAATCATGATAAGGTTTTGGAACGGCATAACCTCTCCTATATCTTGAGATAAGTATCATTTATAATTTCTTTTCATTGTTACAATTTGCCGAAAAAACTCTAGTCTTTGTCACATACTGTTTTCACTGAGCTTCCTTGTATTTTGATTCTCATATGATGCCTCGGCATTCTCACAATATGCCGCTATTAATGTGGTCGTTCTTAATTTCCAAAGACTAATATTGACCCTCAAACACATACCTTACGGATTGGATCGGAAGTTTTTGCTTTTGGAAATACTTAAAAAAAGCTGCTTAGTCTCGAAAGCATGTCTTGCGCTTAATTGTGTAGCAGAGCTGCATTTTTCGATCAACTACATACCTGTGAAAAGCAACTATCTTCTGATGTGGCAATGCGCCTTCTGTGATATGTTTCTTACTCCTCCTCCACCTCTTGTTAAGTCGGACATAGTGTTGTTTGGCTGAAGTCTTCAATAACATCATTGCTGATAATGATTTTCTAACCCTCCTAGTTTCAGTTTTTAATTGAAACTGGTAATTTTCCTAGTCACTGTCTTTTATGCCAAACTTCTTACCTTAAAAACAGCAATTTCTTTAAGATTGAAGGAATCATGTCAAACAGTGAATAGTTGTGATTCTTATGGGCATTTCCAATCTTACATCCATTTGTAGCAAGAAAGGATGTCTTTAATACTTAATAGACTGATAGGCTACCCGTTAAAAGAATTATCTTTCTGCTACATTGTTTTTCCTCATATTCCGGGACTTGGTCATTTCAAAATTAGTTTTTGCATAGACTTTTACTCTGTGCATCAAACGCTGTCTAATCATTTTCTGGTTGACCTGATTCCCTGCACTGTGATGATAGTATTGGTTAATGGGCTGTAATGAGAGATCACGTATCTTATAGGTTTTTTACTTACCATGAAAACATGTCTTTTTTGCTGCTTTAGGAAATTGGGAATACGTTTAACTCTTTTCCCGTTACAATGGTTATGCCTATAAAGATGCTTGGTATCATTATACTGGCACTGTGTATACGGTTTCAATTTACGTTTCATGATTCAGGGATCATATTTTTTCATCTCGTTTTCAGTAATTTGACCAAAATATTTATTTGATTACTCCACAGTGTCTCTTTCCCTTCTTACTTTCACAGTGCTAATGTTTCTCCTTTATGTTTGTTATATTTCCAGACAATGAGGAGAACAAAATATCTCTTAAGTTCCTTCTATCAAATGCTGAGGCTGGTTCAATTATTGGAAAGGGTGGCTCGACAATCAGTGACTTTCAGTCTCGTTCTGGGGCGAGAATTCAGTTGTCACGCAACAACGAATTTTTCCCTGGCACCATGGATAGGATTGTAACGGCATCTGGGCCTATTGATGATGTACTCGAGGCAGTGGATCTTATTCTTAATAAGCTACTAGATGAGGTAATATCACGTCTTAAATTCCATTCTCTGTACTGTTATTGACAGATGGCTTTGAAAAAACTATCTTCTTCCAACTCAGAGTTATGTTGACAATGGTGGTGATGTTGGCCCGAGATCAAAAGTTAGACTAGTTGTGCCCAACAGCTCTTGTGGTGGAATTATCGGGAAGGGAGGAGCTGTGATAAAGTATGAATCTTTCCTCATTTTATGTCCCATAAGTTTTTATCCTGCTCCCCCTACCTCAAATACACTGCTCCTGAAAATGCATGCAGGTTTCAAAGTCTTGTAACTCATTTAAGATAACTAGCTCTTCGACCGAGCAAAGATTTACTGATTCTAAGATTCTTAATTTTGGTACTGATAATGTTAACTTGTTTCTGTGATGTGATCAATCTGAATTTGCTGTTTTATAGAGTATACAAGGGCACAACCTTGTGCTGGAATGAATTATCTGTATTTGCCTTGACAAGAAAAATGTTCCATTTTCATTTCTAAGTTTCTGATTGGAAGTTTGATCCACCGTGTGAGCCTTGCATCCTAGTTTATTACCGCGTTAAATCAAATTGTATATGCGATTCGAAGCATTGGCTCAATTCTTCTTGTTGATCTGACTGGGGGTCCCGTGTCCCATCTGAATATTTGAACTCGTTCACTTTTAAACTTAGTCCTTGTGGCTGAACTCTCTTGGTTAATGCAATGAAGCAATACTTGAGTAACGCGAAATGCACTTCGTATTTTGCTCTAGCGTTAGGGCTTAAGCATGTCTCACGTGCGTCTTTGACAACACTGACTATTTTAGTTAATGGAATTGTGAGTTTTATTTATAGTTTGAAAGTGCATTTTGAACTTCATCTGCAACCAAAATTGTATAAAGGATGGTTGGCACTCGGCAATGTCATCAAATTAACGTAGATGGTTTTCTTTTACAGGTCATTTATCGAAGACTCGGGGGCTAGCATAAAAATATTACCTCAAGACGACAATTTTCCAGGACTGCATGATAGGCTAGTTATAGTGATTGGAACTCTAGGGGAGCAGATGCGGGCTGTTAAATTGATTCTACATAAGTTGGCCAAAGACGCTCATTATGTACAGAACATGAACGTTCCATTTCCTTATGCAGGTATTATATCATTATCTATGATTTGTAATTCTTTTGATATCGATCCATGCATGACCTGTTTCTTGTCTGTCGTACTTTCTACAACATTTATGACCATATCTTTTGAAATGCTTTCCGAGCTATTAGGTGTTCTATTTAGGAGATCATCGTAGTAGTTGATTCTGCATTTTGAAGTTGTTTTTAATGTCGTATTCTGATTCCTAGTTCTACTTCTGCCGCCCATTTTCTTAGCAGCTTACGCTGGAATGAACTATGGACCACCAAATGGAGTCGGAGGGAGATTTCCAAATATCAGATATCATCAGAACAAGATGGAGTCGAATTCCGTGAGGACATCATTTTTTCCCCTAATGCTTTTGCAACCCGCTTTTGCTTGAAGTCAACTTATTCTTTTTCTTTGTATTGGCTTTGAAGCTGATAACGGAAATGTTCTTATCATGTTTCATAAATACATATAGATTCTGCCTTTCTATCTTTCTAAAAACTCTCGGATTTTGTTATTAGTTTTAACCTGCTTTTCTTTGGTCGTTTTGCAGGAAGAGAGGAACAATTCTGTCACTATTGGCGTTGCTGATGAGCGTATTGGTTTAGTGCTTGGCCGGAACGGAAGGAGTGTAATGGAGATAAGTCAGGTGAGTATCGAAGTTGCAATCTTTTCCCTGCTTGTATACGATCTAAGGGGTCGTTTTACTCATTTGGTTTAGAAACAAGTTATGCAGGGATTGCAATACATGCATTAGTAGTATAGCGATCATTTTTCATCGGCCATTTGGTTCTTTCTACTGAAACGGGGATATATAGGATTAGCTATTCAAGATTCAAAACACAAACCAAACACGCGATAAATTTTACACCATGATTATTTCATCTTATACCTCGAACTAAACGTGTCCTAAATCCTACGTATCTGCTGTGTTTGCAGCTAAGTGGGGCTAGAATAAAGATATCAGATAGAGGTGATTTCATGTCAGGCACGTCTGAAAGGTTAGATTTCCTGGATTTCCTGGATTTGTTTGTTTCTTTCAGCATATTCCGTTGCTCGGACTCTTCAAAACCATCACCTGATGCATGTCGGATCCTCCAAAAGTAGTCATTTTCGGAGGATATTACACTGACAGGCCAGCAATTTGAAAAGTACAAGCAACATATATACTATATAGTACTTACTGAAGGGCAGCCCGGTGCACTAAGCTAACGCTATGCGCGGTGTCCGGGGAAGGGCCCCACCACAAGGGTGTATTGTATGCAGCCTTACCTTGCATTTCTGCAAGAGGCTACTGCCATGCGCGGTGTCCGGGGAAGGGCCCCACCACAAGGGTGTACTGTACTGTACGCAGCCTTACCTTGCATTTCTGCCAGAGGCTGTTTCCAAGGCTTGAACCCGTGACCTCCTGGTCACATGACAGCAACTTTACTAGTTACTCCAAGGCTCCCTTCAACTATATAGTACTTACTATATATAGATAAAGAATTTTCTGGACTTTTGCAGGAAGGTGACTATTACCGGATCTGAAAGAGCGATCAGCATAGCCGAATCCATGATATCTAAGAAAGTAGCGACAGTTTCCGACAGTTGATCTATCTGCAACTTCATATGCATGTCTTGATTTTGGAACTATGTTTGTGAAATGCTGATTCCCATATGGCCAAGAAGAGAAGAGAAGTTAATTTTCAGCAGTGCATGAATTTTTGTTTGTCTTTGATCCTTTGAACCATTGATTTCAATTGACTGAATATATGGCCATTTTTATACAAATGTAATTTTTTAGTAGGTAACATTGAGTTGAAAATTGTGTTTTTTATTGGATAATGACATTATTTTCATTCCTTTATATATATGTCTTCTTGAATAAAAGATCATCTTCCAGAAAATTTAGTCCCTCCGTTCCAATTTGTTTGTCTGGTCTTTTGATTTGACGTAAAGTTGAAGAAAGTAAACAGACTTATGAATCTTGTGGTCTTAAACTTGGTACGTGCATTGAAAAATCCATTACATGCATGCAAAGTTTCACAAACTTTATTAATTTCATATGCAAATTGTGTGTGAATTAATTCACTTCAAGGTTCATCACCACCATAGCCACCATTTCCTCCTCCATATCCTGATCCATAGCCAGAGCCACTACCGTAGCCCGAACCATTGCCGCCACCGCCACCACCACCTCCACCGCCGCCTCCTCCTCCGCCACTTCCACCACCACTACCATAACCAGAACCACTACCACTTCCATAACCCGAACCGTATCCTGAACCATTTCCGGAGCCACCACCACCACCACCACCACCACCTTGGCCACCACCCCCACCCCCACCCCGACCTATTCCACCACCTGATCCATTCCCTGACCCTGATCCTGAGCCATATCCAGAGCCACTACCCCTTCCCGAGTTCCCTCCACCACCACCACCGCCGCCTCCACCTCCACCACTGCCTCCACCACTTGCAAACACATCATTAGCCTCACCATATCCATAGCCTTCCCCTGAGCCATACCCTGACCCTGAACCTACCCCCAATGCTGACCCTCCACCACCACCACCACCTCCTCCGCCTCCACCGCCTCCTCCCCTACCATAGAATCTTGCACCAAAAGCAAGATCAACAAAGATCAATATCACTAATGCAACTCCAACAACTTTGGAATACACCATTATGTTCCAAATGCAAAGACTTGTATATATATATATAGTAACTACTTGTGTTTATGCAATATTTTTAAGGAAAGTGTCACTTGCCAAGAAAAATAAATGTTTGTAAGATTGTGAATGACAAAGTTTAAGGTTATTCTTGCTATTTATAGCCACTCAAATTCCAACTTTCCTAAGTTGCATGGTTTTCTAGTATCTTCTTAATGAGTAATATTTTTATTGTAAGAACAAAATATGAACACATTGATTGGAGTTAGTGGTGTTGGTAGTGTTGTAAGTATGTATAAAAAACTTATCATGATGGTGTTATAAGTGGTGGTGGCCCTTCATCTTATTTTCATGCAAAATTATATCATGGATTTAATTTCTACATTCGATACTAATCTAAGATTTTAAGTTTATAAATACAGTTCTGATTTCTGTGATGATATATAGGATAACGAGTGATTTTGAGATAAACATTCAGAAATATACCTGAATTTTGGCGCAATTTGCTGTAATACGCCTCAACTTTGTGGAGGATCCTATGACCTCCCTCAACTATCTATTATCGTATTTCTGTGGCATATATTTGTCCAGCCGGACCACTTCAGACCCTTACACCTCAGTGCGCGTATATTCACACAGTGGTCCAGGTGGACAAATATATATCATAGAAATACGGTAATAAATAGTCGAAGGGGTCATAGGACCCCCGCAAAATTGAGGCGTGTTACAGCAAATTGCACCAAAATTTAGGTATATTTTGAACCATTTTCCCTTATTTTTTCAAATAATATTTTAAACTCATATCATTAGAGATATAGTTTGCTCCCACTTTCTATATATGCTGTCAATTTCTGTTCTCATTTGACTACAAATTTTAGTGACATCGTTGAGATTATAATTAGATTCGACGAACCAATAATATAAAAATAATAATTGCATTTTCTTTAAAGATTTTGAAAAATTAATTTAATTAATCTTTTATGCACTGACAACGTAAAAAAACATGGATGATTCTATAGTATCATTCAAGTAGTTTTTATACATATTTGTTTGTAAACTTAATTATTATTATTATCTATTTATTTAGAATAATCATAAAAATTCATAAATTTTAAATTCTGAATTCGTATAAAAATAACAAAGAAAGGTTTACTAGAAGGACTTCACATATGTTGCATTTTGGTTGGCTATAGGCATATATAGACATGCAATTTTTAGGAACTCACTATGGACCAATGAAGACCACACATTAAATATCCACTAACTAACCTATTTTTAAGTTCTTGTTCTCAGCAGCGGATTCAGAATTTAGGAATCGTAAATGTTTAGGAGGTCCAAACATATATATTGACGTTCAAAGTTTTAAATTTTCATCTAAAAACTAAAGCACTTATTATTTTTTTTGCTTTACTGGATGTTTTTCTAAGTCTTGTAGCAATTTTTATATGTTTTTTTTTTAAATATAGTTATACCTATTATGCATCTAATTTAACGGATGCCGCAACACTGCAAAATTAGCTTTAGGTCCACCCCCTGCTTGCTCAGTGTTCGATACTTATATTGATGCTCCAATTAATTTGAAATCACACAATATAATTTTTCGATAAAGGATGGCATCGGATTCTCCTCGAACAAAGATAGCTTTACAAATGTTGTTATTTGGTTGGGTATAAACTTAGGCATGCAATTTTTTTTGGGAAACTTCTAAGAACAATGAAGACCACAAATTGAAATACCTAGCCACTAACTCACCAACTATTATCGACATGGGTTGTAGTGCAGTGGTAAAACTATTTAACCCTTAATTAGATATCTCGGATTCAAGTTTCGAGTGTAGAAAAAATCTTGTTGGGAGCGTCACCCCAGAATGAAATCTTCGGTATGCGATCCGAATTAGTCGAGACTCCATGCGAGTACCATTTCACCCTTAATTAGAAGTCTCGGGTTCGAGCTCCGAGTGTAGAAAAAATCCTGTTAAATGGACCCTTCAGTACGTGATTCGAATTAGTCGTGATTCCAATGCGAGTACCGAAAATCAAATAATATTAAATTAATTTTCATTTAAATGTGCATATAGTGGGAGTGGGGAAGTTTTTTTTTTTTTTTTTCTTGTAATTCACTCTTTGAATGACAAATGTCATTTTTTCTTTTGTATTGCTTTGGTGGTCATACTTTGCTTTCTCTTAGAAACTCAATCATAGCTCCTTGGTGCTCTTCTTTTCTAATTCTTTCTTTTTTAATTCATTGTAATATTTAGTATATAATATCGTGATGTTCGAATCAGTTTATTAATAATATAAATAAAAGAGATAAATATTCAGTACCTCTTGAACTATGACCAAAGTTGCTACGACTCACTCCAACTTCACAGGGATCTTATTACCCCTGAATTCAATTTTAGCATATTTTTATCTTCCTTTTATTACAGAAAATAGAGGCCACGTCAAGCGTCAGCTTAAAAAGTTGACAAAAGGTGTCACATCGACTAAAAAGAAAAACAAAAATACGCTAAAATTGAATTCAATTCAAGAGGTAATAAAACCCTGTGAAGTTGGAGTCGTCGCAACCTTGACCATAGTTCGAGCCGAATGCTTTACTCTAAATAAAACTTCATGTAAGAAGATTTTAAAAGAGATTATATGGCACACTTAAAATTTAAATGTGTGATTGAAAGTAAATTCCTTTTCAATTATCGTAAGTTGTCACTTGCTATTGCTCTTTATCTTATTTTCACACATTTTTTTCTTATTTTTTCTTTGTGCTATTGACTTGATAAATCATATATTATTATTGTAAGTCATTAGCAATATTGCAAAATCCATCACGATTAATGTTTCAACAAATAGGTGATTATATAAGTGCTAAGAAGGTCAAATTTGGAAACTCTAACCAAGTCAACTTTCTTAGTGCTCAATTTGGACTTTAAATTGTCTATCATTCATTGCACTAGAAAAAAATTAGGTAAAGCAAGTCATTTTAGTTTAATAGTAGTAAATTTGGATTTGATATCCACATAGTTTAATGGATGCGTTAGCTCAAGTATAACATATCAAATCCAAGTAAAAAGACAGCCCGATGCACTAAAGCTCTCGCTATATACAGAGTCTGGAGAAGGGCCCACCACAAGGGTGTATCGTACGCAGTCTTACCTCGCATTTCTGCCCGAGGCTATTTCCAAGGCTGACCTCCTGGTCACATGACAACAACTTTACCAGTTCTCCAAGACTCCCCTTCAACATATCAAATCCAAGTAAAAGGAGAGCCCGATGCTCTAAAGTTCCCGCTATATACAGGATCTAGAGAAGGACCCCACCACAAGGGTGTATCGTACGCACCTTACCTAGCATTTCTACCAGAGGTTATTTCCAAGGCTTGAACCCGTGACCTCCTGATCACATGGCAACAACTTTACCAGTTCTCCAAGGCTCCCCCTTCAACATATCAAATCCAAGTATGGAAATAAAATACGACAGCAAAAACAACAACGACAACAACAGTATGCAAGTGAAATGAGTTTTGCAGCTTTCCCAGCTGCACTGAGATACACCATTGAGTTTAAAATTTGTTCAGGAGATAGCATATCTTTATGTCAACAGTCAGAAACTGCATCATCTCACTTTAATGTCTAAACACTAAAAAAGAAATCCTGATATAGGTGCATCATCATATATAATAATGTTCACTTTCAGTCGAGATCGAGATAACCTGACATGAACTTCAAAAGTAAAAACTAGTTTTGAGCGCGGTAGGGTTCAGCTCTCTATGTTTCAGAAGCCTTACATGGCACGAATTAAGGTCCCGATTTTGAAGCTTGTGGAAAGAATGAGGACCCAAAGGAACAGATAATAGAACCAGTACCAGGACATTGTTGAAGTTGTCTTCCCAGGAAGAACGCTAACGAATGATTCCAAGGGAGCAGAGATATCACCGTGCTGTGATAAGCTGAAAGACAGCGTAACGTTGTAATTCCCATGCTTGCCCAACAAGCCGTCCGCTGCATTGCCACTCATAGTCATGTTTGTTATTTGAATCAAACCAGTGACGTGGATTGAACTGGATGCTTCGGAGGAGGAATTCATGCGGAAAGCTGCATTTTTTGAAGGGAACTCTGAAGCAAATGCAGGAGGAGTAGGAATACCACCCAACATGCAGCTCGCCTTCTTCATGAATGGATACTTACAATCTGCGACGTTGAAAGAATATGTTAAAGAAAATGTTATCCTAAGAAACAGAATCGCTGGTTTAGCTGAAATTCGCGTTGCGCCTAATTGTAACATGCAATGTAATGTTACTATTATCAGTACAAAGTCCAAAAAAGAACGTATTATCACTACCTGATCCAAATTTAGATGGTTCCAGTTTCGACGATGATGCAACACTGTTCTTTTGATCCTCAGGCTCGTCGCTGGGTGCAATTGGTTGGTCAGTTACCTCGCCAATATTCTGTCATGAAAGTAATAAGTTGAGATTCAAGAAGACCAGGAGATAACAATTACGAGTGGAGTTAGTAAGTAATGTTACCTTCTCCTCCAGAGATGCTAAGTCGGAGACGTGATCATCACCTCCGATCATCATTGCTGGATTGAAATCCATACTTCGGAAGTCATCGTCTGCATCAAAGAATGTAAGGTACTCCTCAAGCATGTCAAAACTTGACGTATCAACCTCAATGGGTCTTGAAAGATCACTAGCTTCCAGGAATGCTCCATCATTGAATTGAAGGTTCTCAGTTGCAGTTACAATTGGTTCATCAAGCAAGTAATCTGCATCAACAGCGTTCACACTATTGCTCGGTTCACTCATGAATTCATGTTTGACGGGATTTGCATTTGCATTCTGTTGAATTGCAGGATCAAATGATTCCTGCTCGTCCGGTTGCTGAATCCAGTTTTGTGCTTCTTCAAAGGAGTTACTTGTTTCCCCACTGTTGCTAGCATTTTCCTCGAAATAGCAGTTCCAAGGAAGTGGAGCACCATCCACAGGTGTGTCGGTCCCGAGAATCTGGTGCAAGAAACATGCGACAAAATGAGAAGATACATATCACCTCTATCCAAAATTTCTCCAAATATAAACAGGAAACGGGTACAGATGGGATGACTCAAGATATAGAATCAAAAAGCTTCATCAACTCGGACAACGTAGAATTGATGATGAGAAAACTCCATTGTTACTCCCGTTGGTGTCAAAAACATCATAATAGCGTAACTTAAAGGATAAGTTTGATAACTTTGGTTCATAACTGGCCCCAGGGCTTTGATCAAGCGGTAAGAGCAAAATACGTGATGTGTGGTTAGACACATGTCATGCGCTAACCAGATTTTCAGATGACCGAGGTATAAACCATATAGAGAAAAGTAAAATCTACGTCACGAAATGGATATACCTGGTCAAGGTCATGTCCGTCTAGATAGATATCATCTCCAAATTCAACTTCTTCAGCCGCCTCCTCCTTGGGAACAACTTCTAACTCATCATCCTCCCATTCCTCCTCAACATAAGGTGCCCCGTACTTGTCCCCATTCTTCGGCCCTGCACCACTCTTCTGGAAGACTCTACATAACACAAGTGCATCCTTTCCAACAAAAAAAAAGGATACGAAAATAAGTTAACGACAAGAATCCACAAGTCAATAGATAACATAGCAAAAACAATCAGCATCATCCGGCTCAAGAGGAAGGAAGGGGGGGGGGGGGGTTGTTGTTGTTGCTATTCCGAGAAACCTGCAGCACCGGGTTTAGAAGAGGCGTTGAGAGACACAGAAAGCCATTGCATTGAGCAAGCACAACCACACGTTCATACAATCTCACCTGAACAACCACATGTTCATACAATCTCACCTGAACAATCCCAGCTTTAACCAGCTCCTCATCAATTAGTTTGTACTCGTGCATGACCCAATTAGTCCTCTGACCCTTTGGAGCCCGACCACTATGAAAAACTAGAGTCTTCTTCATACCGACAACCTTAGACTTATGATGGACAGCCCTGTCCTTTCCAGTTGTCTTCCAGTAGCCTCGTTCTGTCGCCCGATTGGTTTTTGCTCCATTACCATGCTTCCTATCAAGCACGCTGAAGAAGTACCATTCCAGATCTCTCGTTTTCAGCCTCGACATACCTAAGACACGAATAAAATTATGATAAACTTAACCAATCAAAAAACTTAAAATACTAAGCTCGCTCTAGGACTCGTGACTATATAAACACCAATTCAGTAAAAGCATAATCAGATGTTTTAATTTTTAATAAATAAATCCAAAATGGGCTACCAGGTTGCGATTTATAACTCTGCAGAGAGAAAAATAAGATGCTAAAGCTATTGTCTAACATGCCAAATCACAAATGAGTGTTGTGAACATATTCTTGAAGGATAACATGATCAGACGTGCCAGAAACAGAAAAAGAGATAAAACATAATAATGTACTGTAGATACTCAACTAAACCGATCAATGGGTAAATTCTAACAGACATAAAATAATAATGCTCAATCGTAGTTAGGTCATAATCCATGTTCACACTGTACACATTTTGTTGACAACCATGGTGTCCGGACTAGCTTGCGCGCACCTCGACTAATTCCGCGGGCTACATGCTCCCTAGTTACTGGACCAGGCTTAGTCAGATGGGAAACAACCACTTATTAATTCTCAACTCACTTTATTGACCATGAGTACACATCTCGAGCGTTGTTCACATTGTACACATCATACATAATTAATCTACATAGACACATAAATGTAGGTACGGCTGACAAACTATACGGATACACGCGACACAAACACTCTGAACTAAAACTTGAACCACAAGCCAATTTCCTAACTTTCGATTGAACATTACAAGATTAGAGTACGAAGCAGAACAAGTCATCAAAATCTGAAAACCAAACAAAAAAAAAAATCTACTTTGCTCGAAAGCAAAAAAGACTAGCCAGAACTGATTGGCAATCTTCCTGAAGGAACAGATCCCACTACAATTCAAAAATGCTTATCGAACTTATGAACTAGCAGTTCTATATCAGTTGACAAGTGAAGCTGAGTGAAGACCCATATGCCTTCAAGCTATTAACTTAAAAAGGGCAAGAGAGAAAAACTACCGAAAAATCAAATAGATATCCTGTTCATTAAGTTGGAAATTTTATCAACCGATACTACATCTCAGTCCCAAATTAGTTGACTTTGCCCATACAAATCCTCCATATCCTTTATCTCCCTTATTCCTGCTTTATTTACTTCCTTTGAGCTGAGGGTCTACTGAAAAACAGCCTCTCTACCCAAAAGGTAGGGGGGTTAAGTTCTGCATACATCCTATCCTACACTCCCCCGATCACACTTGCTAGATTATACTGGACATGCTGATGTTGCTGTTGTAGTTGTCGTTTTCTATTCGGGGTCGCAAAATTTATTCTCTTTTTTACTATGAATGTCAACCTACAACAAACCGTGTAATCCCACCTGTAGAGTATGGGGAGAGTAGTGTGTACAGGGACCTTACACCTACCTTCTGTTTCCGATAGACACTCTAGCTCAAAAACAATGAAAAAGACCCTACTATGGGATTACACCGAGCATGTTGATGTTGTTGTATCCGTTCTCTTTCGGGGTATCAAAATTTTGTTATCTTTTTACTATGATGTCAACCTACCACAAACCTCCTCAGACTTAAAACCAGCTATATAATACTCAAACAAAGCTCACACAATTATAAACAACAACATACCCAGTCTAATCCCACTTGTGGGGCCTGTGGAGGGTAGAGCGTAACCAGACCTTACCCCTACCTTGTCGAGGTAGAGAGACGATTATAAACACATTTGGTTCCATTGATTTAACAAACTAATCCCACTTCACCCCAAAAACACATAAAGACCAAACTTTACAGCAATAATTCATCAATTAACAGTAGACCCTCAGCTAAAAAACAGATGAAAAAGACAGCAGTAGCAACAAGCAAAATCTACCGAAAACCTCATCACCACCAACAAACCCAATGTAATCCCATAGGTGGGGGGGTCTGCGGCGGATAATGTGTACACAGACCTTACATAGAGAGGCAGCTTCAAAACACCATCAGCTGAAAAACAGACGAAAAAGACAACAGTAGCAACAGCGAGAAACTATCCCAAACCTCCTCAAACTTAAAACCAGATATACAATACTCAAATAAAGCTCACACAATTATCAAGAGTCAAAAAAGACCATTCTAGAAAGAAGACAAAAGAGGCACGGGGCATGTTGATGTTGTTTCTTTTTATTATCTTTTTACTATGAATTTCAACAACAACAAATCCAGTGTAATCCATCCCACATGTGTGGTCTGAGGAGGATAGTCTGTACGCAGACCTTACACCTACCTTGAGAAGGTAGAGAGGTTGTTTCCAATACACCCTCAGCTCAAAAACAGATGAAAAAGACAACAATAGCAACAAGCAGAACCACAAAATCTCTTGAGATATAAACCAGCTATAACAGTACTTATAGGTGTTAGGTCAGTTGCACCGGGAAAGGACCGGAGCACAACAGTCCGTTGTACACAGCCTTACCTTGCATTTCTGCAAGAGGCTATTTTTACAGTTCAAACTCCGGAGGTCACACAACAACAACTTCACCAGTTATGCCAAAGCTCCCCTTCTCCCTATTCAGGGTCTCAAAAATCTACAACAACAACATATCCAACATACCCAGTGTATTCCCACAAAGTGGGGTCGGGGGAGGGTACGATGTACGCAGTCCATACCACTACCTCGGACGAAGTAGAGAGACAGTTTCCGATAGACCCCCGGCTCAGGAAAAATAACAGTATAAGAAAAAACATAAAAGCAACAAACAAAAAGGGATACCACACCAATAGCAAATAAAAGAAACAGGACACCCATAGAGGAATGTGATATACAGATTACAGTCTATCTGGAAATCCCAAACATCACCAAAACACCACGAACAAGGAACTACAAGACAAACGCATAACACTACGACTACATGCATAGAAGCAAACTAAGCACGCCTTCCTACTAGCCAGGACACACTCCTACGGTAGGAGTCCTACCCACTAACCCTCTACCCTAATCCGCTCCCTTTGCACCTTCCTATCTAGGGTCTCACAAATCTATTATCTTTTATTATGAATATCAACCTACTACAACCCTCCTCAGACTTTAAACCAGCTGAACAATACTCAAACAAAGCTCACAATTATCAAACATACACACCAAATAAATTCACTATAATTAATTCCAAAGATATAACAACAACATACCCGGTGTATTCCAACAAAGTGGGGTCAGGGGTAAAGTGTACACAGTCCATACCACTACCTCAATGAAGAAGAGCGGTTGTTTCCGATAGACCTTCAGCTCAGAGGACAAATGACAGTATAACAAACAAAAAAACATAAAAGCAAACAACAAAAAGGGATATCACACCACTAGATAATAAAGGAAACAAAACACCCACAAGGTAATACTATAAACTAGCTATTCGAAATCACAAACATCATCAAAAACACCACGAACAAGAGACTACAAGAAACTACAGACACAAATACTAAAAAAAACACTCTTCCCTACTATAACGGACGTACTCCTACCTACTAACCCTCTACCCTAATCCGCTTCCTCCAAACCTATCAAAAACACCCTACTAACCCTCTACCCTAATCCGCTTCCTCCACACCTATCAAAAACACCACGAACAAGAGACTACAAGAAACCACAGACACAGATTAAAAAAAAAAACACTCTTCCATACTATTACGAACTTACTCCTACCTACTAACCCTCTACCCTAATCCGCTTCCTCCACACCTATCAAAAACACCACGAACAAGAGACTACAAGAAACCACAGACACAGATTAAAAAAAAACACTCTTCCCTACTACTACTATTACGAGATAATACAGACACAGATTAAAAAAAATACACTCCTCCCTACTATTACGAACCTACTCCTACCTACTAACCCTCTATCCTAATCCACGTCCTCCACACCTTCCACAGATCTGACAAATCAATCCCAGCTCACCAAAAAAACAATCACATCAAGATCAAAACTTCACAGCAAAAATCATCAACAACCAAAACAAAAAACCAATATTCTACAACAAATCAAGAAAGGGTCATACCCAAAAGTCAAAAAAGAACATTCTAGATACAAAAAAAAAAGGGGTGGGGTCCATACCAGGAAGATCCCATGGTTCAACTTTGTAAATATCAATCTCAGAAATAGCATCAAATCTCAATGGCTTCCCACAAACCTTTCTCTTCAAATAATAACTAACCAATTCTTCATCTGTTGGATGAAATCTGAAACCTGGTGCCATCAACTTCCTTAACCCTTTTGGTTCCATCAATCAATGAACAATCTTGAATCAATTTTTTGGTAAAAAAAAAAAAAAAGTAATCAAGAATGGTTCAGTATAATAGTCCAAGAACAACAGAAAAAAAAAATATTTATGATGAAAATTGAGAAGATGAAGAGGTGCTGAAATTGGAAAGCAATGAGAAGAAGTTTGGTAAAGTATAATTTTATATGACTTTATTTATTTTTTATTCTATAGTTGAAGCTTTTGACACGTTTTGGAAGACTATAGGTTTGCGTGTGTCACTTTTAACGAATAAATTTAAATGTTACGCTAAATAAGATATTTATTTAAATTGATAAAAATACGTATAATAATTAAATTCAATATATTTTGAATATGTAAAGATAGAGAATTTATTTAATTAAACCTAATCTTTATAAAAAAAAAATGTCAAAGCCGATTGATGTTCATCTATCACATGTAAATTATAATAAAATAATATAATAATAGAGATATATAAACAATACAATTAAATATAGCCTTTACATAAAAAATTTTTCAAAACCGACAGATATTTGTCTACCACCTATAAACTATAATAAAATAATATGATAGTAGACATATCAAAATAATACATCTAAACCTAACCTTTATACAAAAAAAAAAAAAAAAATTAAATCGGAGATATCAAAACAGTACAATTAAATTTAATCTTTACCTAAAAAAATTTTCAAAATCAGTCGATATTTATCTACCACCTGAAAACTATAAAAAAATAATACGATAAAAAAGATATCAAAATAATACAATTAAACCTAGCCTTTACACACAAAAATTCCTCAAAGTTGATCAATGTTCATCTACGATCTGTAAATTACCATTTACGACCTGTAAACTACCACAAAATAATACACTAATAGATATATTAAAACAATACAGTTAAGTCAAACCTTTACCTAAAAAAATTCTTCAAAGTCGATCGACATTCATCGATTACCTGTAAATTAAATTAAAATAAAATAATATGATAATGATCACAAAACTCCAATCTCCACTAAAAATAATTTTTGCCTGAGAGGAAATTTTAACCCTAAAGCACGACTTGAATGAAAAGCAAAATAAGAAATTATAGCAAAAGTAGAAAGGAAAAATGATTTACCTTTACTAAAAATAGTAAAGAAATTTTATACCTAAATAAATTATACTACTATCACATATCCCTATTAAAATAAGAAAAGAAAATTGATTTACCTTAAATAAAAAATAGTACACATAATTTATAATTTTTCTAAAAATATAAATTATTAGTTTTTATGTATAAATACTAAAAGAATTATATACCTAAATAAATTATACTACTATCACACATCCATATTAAAATAAGCAAAAAAAAATTTACTTTAACTAAAAAATCATACACGTAGTTTATATTTTTTCCAAAAATATAAATTATTAGTAAATATAACTATCATCAAATTTACCATTTGATCTAAAATTTTTATCTTTTAAAATCCATGTAGAAAAATTACTTTTCAATGAGAAATTCCAAGTAGAGTATTTTTTTCAACCTTGTTTGTTTTTTCCACGCATATCCTTTACTTTATGACAGTAATTCTTTGCCAAATATAAGGTACTATCATAACTAGAACTCTTTTAATAATGATAATTATTTATTTTTTTAAAAATATATATTATTAATATTTATGTATAATGTAATTTAAAAAATAGTAAAAAGATGATTTTCTCTAAAGGAGAGTATTTTAATGAAGGGTAAAAAATTCAAATCACTTTTCTAAGGTCTTTTACACTTTTAATATATTATAGATATAAATTATAGATACGTGCAAACAACATAAATTCCGACATTTTAGAGCTTAATTATAAATATTTTTGATATTTTACGTAATTAATAAAAATTTCAGCTTTGAATCTGCCGAAATATATAATTAACTTCAGATACATCCAACGAGATACATCTTTTTCTTTGTAAAGATGTATAATTAGCTCCCGATATATCCATCGAAGATACATTTTTTCATTATAAAGATACATAATTAGTTCCCGCTATGTGCTTTTTAATTTTTGGTCTATCGAGATACATAATATAGTCAATGAAGATACACTTTTCCTTGTAAAAATACATGATTAGCTCCCAATACCTTTTTGCCGACTTTAGATCTGTTAAAATAAATACTTAGCCCTCTGATACATAATTAGTTGAGTTTTTTTGTAATTAATTTTTGAAGGTAGAAATTTATGTAAATATGTTATTTTTCAAAACATCATTATTTTTTTTGGAGGGGGGTTCCGTAGCCATATTGAAACTCGATTAATTTGAATAACCGTTGTAGTGGACTCATTTTTAATAGAAGTGTTCGCTATTAAGGATTTTTACTCTATCAATTTGAATTCACATCGTGTAATGTCCATTCAAAAGAATTGGTCTTGTTGTTTTTTCCTCGAGAGTGATCAATTGACCAGAAGTTATGTATTATAGACAAAAGTTAGAACGTAGGGTTGTTGCTAATCGAACATAAGTTATAGTTTTTTTTTCATAAGACAAACGTTCAGTGAACATGTTCGATTGATCATGAGTTCGTCCTTATAGCTAAAGGTTGGAATTTATTTATAGGGGACAAAATTCAACCCAAAACACTTTGGGAAATAAAGGGCAGTCCGGTGCAATAAAGTTATCGCTATGCACGGTATCCGGAGAAGGGCCCTAGAATATTTTAAGACAGTGAACATGTTCGATTGATCATGAGTTTGACCTTATAGCTAAAGGTTAGAATTTATTTATCGAGAACAAAATTCAACCCTAGACACTTTGGGAAATAAAGGGCAGCCCGGTGCACTAAAGCTAGCGCTAAGCGTGGTGTCCGCAGCCCGGTGCACTAAAGCTACCGCTATGCGCAGTGTTCGAAGAAGGACCCCACCACAAGAGTATATCATACACAGCCTTATCTTGCATTTCTGTCAGAAACTGTTTCCAAGGCTTGATGGTCACATGACAACAACTTTACTAGTTACTCCAAGGCTCCCCTTCAACACTTCGGAAACACTTTGGAAAATGAGAACTCGAAATCAACACTTCGGATTGAGGTCTTAGACCGGCATGAATCCGAATTAGTTAAACCTTACACCTACAAAATAAATAACGAGTAAAGCAAGTATACAATGAAATCATTGAGGTGCAGAGTGAACTATGTCGCTCAGACTCTTCAAAAGGGTTGCGACACCAGCACCAGCATCCTTCAAATTACGCACAACTTTTGAAAAATCCGACATAAACCTATCAATATTTTTGAAGACTCCGAACAACGTAATCTCTAACACAACTGCTATCAAACAATAATATCATTCAGATCAGAAGCCAGACTTCAAACTTTTCATCAATTCAGAGGAACAGTCTGTCTGATGTACTAAACTAAAGCTCCTGCTGTATGCACGATAGCACGATTCAGAGAAAGAGTCGGATCATAAAGGTCTATCGTACACAACCTTACTCTGCATTTTTGCAAGAGGCTATTTCCACGGCTTAAGTCCGATCTCCTGATCACACGACATCGACTTTACCAATTACGCGAAAATAGATTTGAGCCAAAGATTGAAAAGCAAGATGTTTAAGTTTCACTAAAATTTAAAACCAATGCAACAGAAAAGAGAGATTTGCAGATACCTAAGAGTACATCTGGTTCAGGTTACAGCAAGAACTACAGAAATGTCACATAGTAGACATCTCTTTACTATCTTGCTCTTTCTGAAGATAATATAAAACTAAAAACTGCGTCGAAATGCTGCAATCGACTAGTTAACCACCACCTCGGACAAGTCTTCTCATGTCTTCGTTCTCTTTAGTCAAAAGATCGATACGTGATTGAAGAACGTTGATCATGGCTTGAGCTCTCATCACTTCAATCTTCAGCGTCTCCCTCTCCATGGAGACGTTTAGGATTCCATTCTCTAAATTGCTAATAAACTTCAAGTATCCCGGAGGCACGGATTTATCAAGATTGGAGGAGTCGAAAGTAAGGGGATTACAAGGTTGGCTTTCCTTAGGTTCAAAGGGCTCTAACAAGGGGAATCCTAAGAGAGCAAGGGGGCAATCTTTCGTCGTCATCATATTTACTGGATCCGTTGTCGTCTTATTTACTGGATCCTGGCTAGTAAAAGTTGAATCTTCAGAACCGTTTGCACGGCTAGAGCTCGGAACATCGTGCTGGGATCTCTTACTTTGGCTTAAAGAGAGAAGTTCAGGTTCTTCTGATCTCTCCCTCTTGCAAACAAATGGAAGACCTCGGGGTTCAGTAAGATTTTCACTATGGCGAGCAGTCTTGGGCAGAGCATCCTGTTTTCAAAAGAAACTCGAGAGTCAGCGGCGAGCTAAGTAAATCTCATATCGGAAAAGTTAAGCGCACCCCAGGTTTTATCGAATAAAGAAATGCACAAAACTATACGACAAAAACAATATACACAGTACAGTATCATAGAGTGGGGTCGAGACTCGAGGGAGGGTAGAGTCTGCGCCGACCTTACCCTACCTCAGAGGTAGAGAGGCTGTTTCCAGTTCAAAGAACAACAATCCAAAGCAGTCCCAAGTAAGAAGTAGCGGAAGTACAAGAAACAACAGATGATACTAAAAACAGTAACAGAAAATGCACAAAACTCTACGGGACAGATAAATACATAAACTTCTTTTAACTTGCAAAAAGACTCGCAACAGAAGGCGAACTGTCCATACCAACAAAGTAAAATATTATGAAAGCACTATACAATGATCAAATATATTGCTCAAGCGTAGATACATTCCATATTCCAGGTGAGAATTCGACAAGATTGAAATCCAAAATATAAGAATCAGTAGTCTTGAGGAGCTCTTGCTCATCGCAAGTTAGCTTGACAGTTATTTCTAAGACCACGAATAGCAGCACAATCACTAACGAAAATATTTTTTTTCTCTGATGTGTGCTAAAGACAGACCTATACCTCTTGCTGAATTACAATCCACTTCGCCGAAACTTCAAAATATAGAATCTCACCCAATGAACTGAGTTTTGAACTTTGTATCTTGGAGTAAGTGATGATTTGTGAGGATGAAGCAGTTATTGGCAAAGACATATATGACATGTCTTGACGTTCAAAATAAACTAACAAATAAAATGATGTGGTTTCTCAACAGGAATCTAGTGATAAATCATGGTGAACATGGCATCGAGAGGGACATAGGTGGAACAAGATGCTAAATCGTTACGTACACTAGCTAACCAAAACAATTCCAGTGATAATTCTTACTGAAGTAGAGAAATACAAGGAGAAAGAAGAGAAATGGAAAACTAGCAAAATTTTGCAATTCCAAGCATTAAATCTACAGCTACCGACTTTGGCATTCATACTTTCATTATCTACAACTAACAGAACAGCAAGAAGGTGAAAGCCAACGAGACAAAAGAGCAAAACAAAATAGCAAAAGGTTTGCAATTAAGAAATGGAGAGTGACGACAAAATAGCAAAACATTTACAATTAAGAAATGAAGAGCAATGACAAAATAGCAAAAAATTTGCAATGACGGAAAGAGGTGCAACGACAAAATGGCAAAAAGTTTGCAGTTAAGAAAAGAAGCGCAACGACAAAATAGTAACAGCAGAACTGAAACCTGGTCAAGGTCGTTGCTCTCAACTCGTGCTTCAACACCATTCACCACATCATCCACCATGTCTCCTCCAGGAAGCACGGCTGAATCATCATCCCATTCCTCCTCGATAAATGGTGCATATCTGTCACCAGTTGGTGGTCCCAAAGCGCTTTTTTGGAAGATTCTACAAAGAACAAAGCAATCCTACATCCTCGCAAACCAAAAAAAAAAAAGGGAACCTTCAAGATTCGAAACTCTAATATGAAGGTAGAAATTTTTTTAAAAAACGCTAGTTTGCACCTGCACGACTCCAGCCTTCTCCAACTCTTCGTCTGCAAGCCTGTACTCATGCATTACCCAATTTGTCCTCTTGCCATCAGGAGCTCGACCACTATGGAAAACAAGTGTTTTCTTCATTCCAATGGCCTGAGACTTATGGCGAACATAACGATCCTTCCCAGTAGCTTTCCAGTAGCCTTGGCCAGTCGCTCGGTTAAGTCGAGATCCATTACAGTACTTCTTATCCACAGGGCTGAAAAAGTACCACTCCAAATCTCTGGTCTTCAGCGATGAATGCTCTGTACCACATCAATCAAAATGCCATTCATGAATCAGCAAGGTGGATTCAAAACACGACAAAATAATTATTAGCTCAAAGAAATACAGAAGAATGACTAGTACAAGAACCCAACAACAAGAAATGATATTCGTTTAGAAGAGCAGCATTGCCATTTCAATAAACCTGAGAAAATGTCTAACTTTCTTAGAACTGACAATCTACTGGAATACATCCCCAACTCCAGATACGTTTCGCTGTGAACATTCTAACAACGACCACTATGCCTCAGTCCCAAACAAGTCGGGATTGGCTATATGAATCCCCACTTCTTCATTTAAGCCCATTTCACATCACTACCGTGTGCATTCCAATTTAACTAATTTATTTATATCTATACAAACACTGGTAATTTAACGGTAAACTGGTCTTGTCCATAAAAAAGCTTGAGGAAACAAAGAGGCATTTTAGTATGTGCATTTACAGTCTCCTCCTCTGATTCCTCTTTAAAAGCACTCAACAACAAAGATTAGAACCAAATACTAAAAACTTCATTCTTTTTTTCCTGGAAAAGTAAATACTTAAAACACAATCTTTATAAGAAAATCAACCTTATACATTGAAATACAAATTATCTCCGGCATCTTAAACCTCCTAACTCCAATTCTTTTGGACAAGTCAATAACAACATACCCCGTCTAATCCCACAAAATGAGGTCTCGGAGGACAATGTGTACCTCCTAACTCCATTTTCCCCCCCAAATAAACTAATCATCAACCAACACAAATATTAATTTAAGACCACAAGGTTCAAAAGTCTCTTTTAGTTTCATAAACTCCGCGCTAAATCAAAACCGAACAGCATGGTAAAAATTCAGTCTTTATCATAAATCAATCTTAAACATTCAAAACAAACTATCTCTAGCATCTAAAATCTCCTAACTTTAATTCTTTTCCCCATAAACTAATCAAACCAAACCATAAAAACACAAAAAAAAAAAAAAAAAAAAAAAACTAGAAAGGAACAGAGGGAGTATCTTCTAGTTTCTTACACTCCGTGCCAAGTCAAAATCGAACAAACATGGTTAAAATTCAATCTTTATCATAAATCAACCTTTACATTAAGAACAAATTATCTTTTAGTTTCTTAAACTCCATGCCAAATCAAAACTGAACGAACATGATAAAAACTCCATCTTTATCCTAAGATCAACCTTAAACATTCAAAACAACTTATCTCTATCATCTAAAACCATCTAACTCCAATTTCTTCCCCCAAAAAAACTACTCAAAACCAAACAAACATGGTAAAAACTCAATTTTTATCATAAAATCAACCTTATACATTCAAAACAAATCATCTCTAGCATCTAAAAACATCCTAACTCCAATCTTTTTCCCCAACAAACTAATAAAACCAAATCAAACAAAAAAAACACAAAATTCAAAAGACCAAAATCAAAACTAATCATAAAAATTGGACCAGCAAGCTCACAAGGTTCAAAAGTCTTTTTTTAGTTTCTTAAACTCCGTGCCGTATCAAAACCAGACAAGGAAATTAAAACGAAAGGAGTAAATATTCAAACTTTATCATAAAATCAACCTTATACATTCAAAACAAATTATCTCTAGCATCCTAAAACCTCCCCAACAAACTAATCAAACCAAACCAAAAAACACAAAACTCGAAAGCACTATAACAAAAATTGCACAAGAAAATTAAAACGGGAGATTGAATTGGGCCTGCAAGCTCACAAGGTTCAAAAGTCTTTCTTTTAAATTCTTAAACTCCGGATCAGGTCAAAACCGAACAAACAAACACAAAATTCAATCTTTATCATAAAATCAACCTTATACATTCAAAACAAACTATCTCTAGCATCTAAAACCACCTAACCCCATTGTTTCCCTCAATAAACTAATCAAACCAAACAAACAAACACAAAATTCAATCTTTATCATAACATCAACCTTATACAATCAAAACAAACTATCTCTAGCATCTAAAACCTTCAATAGACTAATTAAACCAAACAAACACAAAATTCAATCTTTATCATAACATCAACCTTATACATTTAAAACAGACCATCTCTAGCATCTAAAACCTCCTAACTCCATTTCTTTTCCTCAATAAGCTGATCAAACCAAACTAACAAACACAAAATTCAATCTTTATCATAACATCAACCTTATACATTCGAAACAAACTATCTCTAGCATCTAAAACCACCTAACCCCATTGTTTCCCTCAATAAACTAATCAAACCAAACAAACAAACACAAAAATCAATCTTTATCATAACATCAACCTTATACATTCAAAACAAACTATCTCTAGCATCTAAAACCTTCAATAGACTAATTAAACCAAATAAACACAAAATTCAATCTTTATCATAACATCAACCTTATACATTTAAAACAGATCATCTCTAGCATCTAAAACCTCCTAACTCCATTTCTTTCCCTCAATAAGCTAATCAAACCAAACTAACAAACACAAAATTCAATCTTTATCATAACATCAACCTTATCTATTCACAACTAATTATCTCTAGCATCTCAAACCTCCTAACTCCGTGCCAAGTCAAAACCGAACAAACATGATAAAAATTCAAGCTTTATCATAAAATCAACCTTATACATTCAAAACAAACTATCTCTAACATCTAAAACCTCCTATCTCCAATTTTTTCCCCAAACCAAACCAAAAGAACACAAAATTCAAAAGCATAACAACAAAACTAACCATAAAAATTGAACAAAATTTAAAAAAGGAGATTGAATTATACCTGCAAGTTCACCAGGTTCAAATTTGTACACATCAATTTCAGTAACAGCTTGAAACCTGAATGGCTTTCCACACACCTTTCTCCTTAAATAGTACATAACCAATTCCTCATCTGTTGGATGAAACCTGAACCCTGGTGCCAAGGATGTTGGTGCTGGGGTTGGTGTTGCCACCATTGATCCTTCTTGCTCCATTTTCACCACCAAAATAAATTTAAAAAAAAAATAAAAAAAAAAAACTAGCAATACCCACCAAGCCAAGAATGTAAAGTTCACTTTTTTATGGATACTCAAATCAAAATCTTGAAAAAAAACATAAGGGGTGGTGGGGGGTGAGGTGGGAGACGGGGGGGGGGGGGGTCTAGTGATGTTGGAATTGAGAGGAAAATAGTAACACCCACAAAGCTAAGAATGTAAAGTTCACTTTTTTATGGATACCCAAATCAAAATCTTGAAAAAATAAGGGTGGGTGGGGTGGCGTGGGTGGTAGGTGTGGTGGGGTGAGGAGTGGGAGTGGGAGTGGGGGTAATAGAGATGTTGGAATTGATAGCTAAATAGCAACACCCACAAAGCCAAGAATGCAGATTTATCTTTATTATGGACACCCAAATCAAAATCAAGAAAAAAATGGAAGGAGGGGGGTGTGTGGGGTGGCGTGGGTTAGGGGGTGGGGTATTGGAATGGAGAAGATTAGAGCTCAAGTAAAGTGAAAATTGAGAAAGGATACTTGATTAACAAGCAAATTGAAAAATCAATAAAGATTAGCTAAATTTATATAATAAAGTGACTCGAAATTGGAGATGTAAGTTTGAGATTAAGTTAAACGATTGTTTATATATTATGTCTTTTAAAAGTATAATACATAAATATATGTTTAATGTATATCTAAATGTGACGTTCTAGAAATACACACTTTTTAAGAAAATCTTAGTCTTCATGCAAACTAAGTAATGCTTTTAACATATGTAAATATATTTTTTCTTTTTGTAAAGAAAGTCTTGATAAATAAGTAACTTTTCTTTGAGTTTCTGTTTTTAAAGTTTTCTTGGTAAATAAAATTCCTTTTAATTACCAAAAAAAGGTAGACATATTTTTAACATACTAGTTTAATCGTAAGTGCCTCGCACGTATAACGTTTGATTATTTAAAATTAAATAATTTTTATCTGTTGCGATGATTTTTAATGAAATGTAAAAAGTTTAAATCACTTTTCAAAGATCTTTCACACTTTAATAGACTAATATAAACATAATTATATATTTAGCGTAAGTTTCAAGTGATTGATGGATCATCATTTTCGCATTTGTCATGCAGTACTTCTTTTCGTGGCTGTCAGAGGCAAAGAGAAATGCACAAATTTGAATCATATTTGTGATACGGTTAACTTTTTTTTTCTTATTTGAAATATTTCTTTATTTTTAAAGTCAAATCTTTACAAAATCATCGATTACATTCTTATTACGTACTTAAAACTTTTAAAATTTTGGAATTTCTTAAATTTTTCTTATTTTAGTGATTTTATTATTATTTATTTCTAGATTTTTCAAATATTCATAAAATCAAATTTAGTTTATTTAGAATTATTAAAATAGTGAAAAAGTTGTTAGTTGTCGTTAAATTTGATGGCTTCTAATAAGGAAAGATCTTACCATAATATACTTAATTAATTTTCAACTTATAAATATTAGAAAAAAATAATAAAAAGACGATTATGATTAAAGTAAAGACAAAAAGTTGCCTTCACATTTTTAATATATTATAGATTATAGATATAATAACATCAATTGGATACAGAAATTAGGCTACAATGAAAAATAATTAACTTCACTGAAGACAATATTTTTAGTCAAATAAGCCAACCCTACCTTACTTAATGAAAAAAAAAAAAACTAGTTTTTTTTTGTACCTTATTGTGATTGAAAATGACATTTGCCAATTAATTTTTATTATATTTCTTGTTAAATACATTTTTCTTCTTCTTATAATTTTATGGTAATTCTGAGCTTTTAGTCCCTTGAATGTTTAAAAAAATTATTTTTGGTGTTTGTAATATTTAGCTAAAAATATTTAACTTTTAATTAATTAAAAGATTCACCTTTTAATAAATGCAAAAAATAGTTAATGAAGATATCTGTTAAATTCAGGACGGAGCCAGCCTTCTGTTCGGGGTTCGGCCGAATCCCTTTCGACGAAAAAATATACTATTTATATATGATTAAAATTATTTTTTATGTAGTTATCGTAGGTGTTGAACCCCCTTCGACTAAATTTTCTTTGAATATGGAACCCTTTTAGTTGAAATCCTAAGTTTTCTACTTTTTTTTTGAATACGGAACCCCCTTCGTTGAAATCTTGGCTTCGTTTCTGATTAAATTAAACAAAATGCAATTTATTATAAGTAGTTACGTGTGAATATGAAATGAAATAAAGTACAAGCAAAGCAACCTCTTATATATTGCCCCTCCATTAAGAAATCTTTTTTTTTTTGTTTTTAATGTTTTTGTTTCACTTAGTATTCGATTTTCCGCTTTTAAGTTTGATTAATTCAAATTTAAATTGAAACGTTTTGTTTTTGAATTTGAATAACCATATTCATATTGGAAAATTTCAGTTTGAGGATACAACGCTTGCTATTTAAGTTTTTTTCAATCGCAACATTCAAAACATAAATATCTGAATAACAATGAAACGATCCCTAACCTCCTGTGACTCTTTTTTTTTGTTAAAAAACTTCTTGCTTACCCGACTCGTTATAATATAATATTCATAATGTAATTATAAATAAATCTCCAACAATTATTAATTACCATCACGATGAAAATGATAGTTATATAACTATATATTACATGTTAAAATTACACTAAAAATGTACGTCAATATAAAGAAAGACATTAATATTCCATAATAAAACTAGAAAATGTGAAATATTTTTTTAATAATTTCTTGTTGAATAAGTTTTTCAATATATTTTCTTATATTGAAAGTTCCACAAATGGAATTTGATTATTTTATGTGTCCAAATTGATGAAATCATAATTAATCACACTACCATATATTTGACTAGTCCAAATTTGGTTGCCCTCCTTGTCAAATAAGATAATATAATAATAATAATAATAATAATAATAATTATTATTATTATTATTATTATTATTATTATTATTATTATTGTTACACCATTTTGGAATTTTTTTTTTACATTTAATATTTTATTTTGAGTATACTATATAGTTTTTATGTGTGGGTTCAAACTTCATGACATGCAAATTCATTCAAGAAAATAGAAAATGATAAAAGTGGTCAATCCCCTATGTTTTTGGGCAAGTTTAAAATGGTTCATTAAATATATTCTTGAGCAATTTTAGTTTTTTAAGTTTCTTTAATTTATTTTTTTTCGTTAAATATTTAATAGACTATGGTTATTAGATTCTACGGTAAAATAAACTATGTTTTTTTTTTTTTCCGGCATTCCATTATGCCATAAACAATTTATTTGTCTTAATTCATTTGTCTAATTAGCATAATTTTCATCTCCATTTTCTTTGTAAATATCACCATTAATTCATTCATATTTGTTTTATATTGGAATATATATAATTGGCTCATTATATATCACCTTAATTACTAGAAAAACTTGAAATTTTTTCTTTAATATATGATCATATAGCCCAGGCTTATTCATTTCACATGTTACATGTGGCCCAACTTGTCATCTTTATGTCAGTTGTATTATTATTATTACTTTATTACAATGTTTTTGAGAGTGGGATCAATAACTCCGCACCAACCTATTTTGTCAAAGGAACGATTTTGAGACAATTTAGTAACTTCAATTTGAATTTAATTTGTATTTATTTTTAAAATATATTCTTAATATGTACAAATTATTAGTTTAGAATCCATTAATTAACACAAAGGGGATAGAATCCGTCGTCAGGCAGTTCTAGAGGTGTTCACCCGAACCTCCTTGACTACGTTGTATATATAAGGTAATGCAAAGACTAGCAGCGAGATCGGCTGAATGTGCTAAAGTAGCATATATACCAGTTACAAATGCAATTACAATTGTTGACATCGCTAACGCTGCAAAAGAATTGCTATCTTAAAGCGCCTAGTTAAGAGTTTTAATTTTTTTTTGCAGTTGCTGCATTTATCGCAATGTAGAAGTAGTTGAATACAGCACCAGCAGAGCATGTAAAGGCAGTGGTATCTGAGACAACAAATGCACGGACCGCTGTTTCCCAGGCCTTGATGGTTCAGGATGCCCATCACGGGAGGGGTGCTGGATGGTTATCTCTTCTTATTATTGTATGTAATATATTATCTTGGTTTCTTTTGCTTAAATCACTCTAAAAGTTGGATGCAATTTGTTAACTTAAAGAACTAATAAGCATGTCTTTTGTCCATGGTGATATTTTATAAGGGATGTTCTTGGCCAAAACATAGACACAAGATGTTTTTGCACCTTTTCATGATTACATTGCCAAACGACGCAAAGTTAATGAGACTTCTTGATAGATCACGTAATGTTATATTTAATAGATATTGAATCTTCTCTAACTTCAACGAAACGTGTCTGATTGGTACACTTTGAGCCTACTTATGGGTGTTCAATCAGAACGAGGTCTGGGTGATGTGTTTAAGTGAAAATTGTGGCCGTTTTAGGTGTCCCCGTATGTATTACACATATATAGAATGATGAAAGAATCGGGATGACAGACAAGCTACTTTCTTATAGGACGGAAAGATCCTGTGTGCATGCTCGTAAACTCAGAAGATGGTGATTCGAGTCATGCAGTGATTAGTGAAAAACACAGTCGATCCTTAAAGTCGGAGGAAAAGTGAATGAAACAACCAAAGAAGACGATTATTTTCAAGCCGGAAGCTTTCATCAAGTCGATAACATTTGTAAAGACAGCAATTCACATTTCAGCTATCCCGCTGGGCTACATATTACAAATGAGTCTATCAAGATTCATGAACAGCTGACCTTTCCTCAGTTCTTGCTCGTTTTGACGGAGGTGAACAACACGAGTCTCCACCATCTGTCTCGTGATCTTCACGAGCTTTCTTGTCCGGTGATTGAACGATCGTTCAAACTGACAGGATCTTTCTCGAGTGCTTCTAATTTGTCGTTGGGAGGCAAATGCTTTGGCTCGGTTGATGGTGAAGGATGTTCATCTGTTATTGATGATGATACCTTGAAATCTTTCCCAATGTCCTTCGTCCTCTCAAACATCATTTCGAGGTATTTACCTTGTTCTTCAATCCGCAACTGCAACTTTCTTTGGATCTGCGGAAAGGGATACGTTAAAATTACGACTCTAGATAGAATTTCTTTAGATAATAACCATAAAATGTCTGTCCGGTGCACTAAGCTCTCACTATGCACCCAAAGACATTTTTGAAGAGTCCAAGCAACACAGGCTCCTAGTTGAGAGAAGCAATTCTTTTCCAAGTAGTTTCACCCAGAAAATCTTCTAACTACCCGCCGCATAAGCAATATGGATATCTCGTCAGGTACTTATACCATGGACGATGATCAGCTTAAAGGAAAAAAGGTACGGAATGGAGTTGTGAGTTGTTTAATGTGGTGTGCTCTCCCTCATCCCCGCATGGATTCAAACTAGAACAATATCATAATGTCACATTCGAATACATCGAGCTGTTGCTAAAATGATAAACTTGGATGTGAGTCTACACAGACGCACAATGTACAAGATTTGACAACGAAAACAGGTGCAAGAAAAGGTACATGAGTACTACTGTTGGAGACTTTGATCGTCTACGCACCTCAAGTTGTTCATGAAGCTGCTTTTGTACTTCCATCTGCAGTCTTAGCGCTTCTGTTATTCCCATAGTCCTATTACCAAAAATCCCGATATAGTTTTAAGAATCAGTCACGAAAGAAAAAAAGTCTTCAACTTCTTTGTCTGAGAAACGGGAATCAAAAGAAGAAACTTTGTATATAAATGTCAAGTTTGTCGAAGATGATCTTCATTTGTACTTTCGGACTGAAAGTTGGGCGGTGGGGGTGGGGATGGGGGTGAGATATCTGCGGTTGTAAAATAAAACACTGTATTTGAAGTAAAAATTGACAATCGGATAAACTTTTGCGCATATAACATCATGTTAAACATTATGCCCCATAATGAACAGACATACAAGATGTGTGATCGCTGCATAATCTATCGATATGCATAGTGTGGCAGCAAATACTTACGTTTTCAGGTCCAACGATGGCATCTCTATCGCACTGGTGGACTTCTTTTCCGATGTTCCTGCAATGAGAAGATTACAATCTCCGTGAATTTCAAAGTCGGGCATTGATATGACACATGCAGAAGAAACTAGAGAGGCAGGAAACGCAAGCATGAGATATAATTAAAGAGATGTATCTTACAGAACGTTGCGTGTATGTTTCATGATACAATTAGCAAGATTTACGCGGAGTTCCTTGACGGATGCAAAAGTATATCAACTAAACAGAGAGGAAATTTCTACCTTCCGAGGGTTCTGGTTTATATCTGGCAGTTCTATATTTCTGAAATTCAAAATAAAATGTATAAGGTAAATAAATTGTTACCGCGGAAAATGTTAACGAGGATGATTTATTATACCTGCAAGTGGCTTTTGACGTGATAGATGGTTAGGCCTTCGACGTTCATGATCTTCAAGACTCCCTTTCGCGTAGCTTCTGTAAAGTCAAATTCATGAATTAGATATAATAATGTTAACGACTTAACGTTAACTCTTACTCATCCTAGACGCTAGAAAGAGAAACAAAGAGGTTACGTACTTTCGCTACCGCCAAGCTTACTGACGGCTTCTACAAAGACTTCGTGTAGCTCAGGTGTCCAACGCATGCAAGGCTTTGTCAGCGCTGTGGTAGACGATGGGCTACCAACTGGATAACTTTGCCCAGACGATGCAGCAGCAACAACCGCAGCAGGAGAAGGAAGAATATGAGACTCGCAAGCGAGGACTTCAGACATTTCCAGAAACTGATTTGAAAAACGAGAAATCAATGTGAAATAAAGCAGAAAGAAATACAAGGCTCATATCATACATTCAGTACAGATCAAACCTTAATTTCTGGAGGACTGATATCAACAAGAATATCGTTCCAACTCGAACCCAAACCATCATCATCATCATCATTAATTAGCTGATCAGCCCATTCTTGCCAGTCAGATCTCTTAGCCTGATTGTCAGATGGCATGACAATTGCAAGGCTTTCGAATTGGCCATTCTGAACAGGATCGTTCGTAGGAAAATTGATTAAGTCATGATATGCATCTTTGCCCGAGGAATTACTGTTGTTCCCTATGGGGCAATTATCAAATGATGTCGAATGTATACTTGAGAGTGAAGATCGGCAGGTTGCCGCAGAAGCTTCACTTGAAATAAATGGATAGTTATGTTGCCTACTTTCTTGAGAGGAGGTAGAACAAAAGTTAAAATCTTCATGGGGTCCAGAAGTCAAAGATAATAGATGCCCTACTGTTCGACTCTTAGATGCTGACGGGATTGCCTGTGAGGGAATGAGGTTTGAAGATGTCGACGTAGCTCCAGAAACACCCATGTTACTGTGTTGAGCTTCACTAGATCGTTGAATACATAATGCACGGCGCATGTTCATTTTTTCCCATAAATTGAACTAATAAAGACTTGTAAGGTTAACACAACAGTTCCAACACGCTCCGCTGTGCCACTCACTCAAAAGACGAAGTTTACAATGACGATTCTCCACTTTGTACACCGTCTATCTGTAGCCAAAAAAGACAAAGCTTACATCAATGATAGCCAATAGCTGGTCATCAAGAAATGAGATGCATTCTCTCTAAAGATATCATATCCACATCGGTAAAAAGACAGACTTAGAGCAATTCCGAGTATCTGAGCTTTTATTCATTTGCACATTAAACAAGCAAAATCGAGCATTCACTTATTGTTGCCCACAGAAGAAAGGCAACTTTACGTCCCTTCTTCACCAATTGATTAAATCGCTAAAACCTTCTCCTTCGCCTACGCTTTCAGTCCTAATTCAGCTATCCTATGAGCCTTATTTTGGTGCAATATTGCATATTATTCAATTGCGCGTACTGGAACTCACACACGTCCAGCATCAATCACCTTTAAGCTACGTTTTTAACCACAGAACGATATCATAAAGAAAACTTATCTTCTTGAAGCTGCCAAACTTATATCGTAAATGATGCCAAAGATAAGCCAAATGAATCGAACATCTATAGCCTCAAGATCCCAACTTGGATATCGATCTCTTTTTGATAAGTAATGATATTTTATAAATGATATGACATCACTATACAGTTACAGTGTGTGCAACGTCCCTGTCGTATCTTACATGAAAATCGGCATCATTTACAAACGCCACATTTGCACCAAAGAGATGGCTCGTGTTCTTGTAAAGACTACTGGTGACAACAATTTGTGAAATAGAATTAGTTGTATACTACACATTGTATTATACTGTCCTCATATCTCTTTATATATCATTCAACTTCATCAAACAAGCACAGGCAGAGAACATTTCTGGCTACAGGGGATATAGCATTTACAGTTGAAATGTACCAAGACAATGCAGTACCAAAAAATGCCTTGGCCCTAGCTGATGTTGATAAAACAGCTGTAGGAAGTTTGACAGCAGAACTAGTCGTGGCTACAGTAGTAGGCTTAGGATACTCAAATAGCGACGGCTTAGCATGCGATACAAAATCAAATTTTGGCACTTTCAGGTCATAGTTTAGCCCAATGAAAGCTGTGGGTGAGAATGCCAAGCTAACGAAATATATGAGGGGATACCAATACCAAAACTGACTAAATACAGCTAACCCGACAACTGCAGTAATTTTATCATGTTTCAACTTTGAAAGTAGCTTTGTTGTCACATTCCTTCCACCGGCATCAAGAATTACAGAGGCCAAGATTGCACCCATCTTACTCATGGTATCCTCATGCTTATCAAGGATAATTTTCTCTAACTGCCGCCTGAACAGATAAAAGTAAAAAGCTCAACAAACTGATGAGGAAACAAAAAAACCACTATGCAGAAATTTATAGATAAAATACCTAAATGTACCAACACGGGAATCACTAGCTTCACTTATTTGAACCATCACCATGGCCATAGCTATGAGAGCACCTTGACGTACAAAATCAACTACATCTGATGTCAAAGGCTCCAACAATGATATTGCCTCACTCAGACCAGTACCAGCACATGAAATACCAACTGCCAAAGCCGCACCATAGCGCACGTGTGGGTTGTAGGACTCAGATAACAATGACACAATGCGAGGCATCTGCAAATTCAAGGCAATTAACTAGATTAGCATCTTTTCTGTTCTATCACTTTAATTTAATGCCCCTACAGGGGTCACAAGCCAACGACTGAGCTCCGCTAACACAACTAACATTTTTAGAACTGGAGTTTAGCTTTAAGTTTTCTGCTTTTATTTTTCTGTTTGGGGATTTGCCCGTAGTTGGGGAAGGGGAAGGGAGGCAGGGGGGATATGGGTACATGGTAGAACCAAACATGGATCTGTTTCTAGAAGACTCTGAAAGGTAGCAATCCTGCTGACAACTGAGACCATAAATAACATAATGAGATTCATGAGAACCACTTAATAAACCAGTGTCAGAAAAGCTCCAACCTGCTCTGGTTCAGAATACATAACAAATCCAAGCGCCAAGACAGCAGTCCGCCTGACGTCATCACTCACATCTGATACAGCAAAATGCAGCAACTGACGGATAGCCTTATTATTTGCTGTTCCTCTGTAAGCTAACGCCAGAGCATACATGCCACCATAACGCAATATAGGATCTTGATCCCTGGTCATCTGCTCGATCAGTGTATTGGCTTCTTCTTCTCTTCCATACACAGTGAGGGCTATCCCTAATGCCAAACCCCTGCATGGAAATTTCAGAAGGAAATGGTCAAGCACAAGTAATCATCTTAACATATAAATACAAACAGTTCAATTATCCACAATGTTTTGAATAACATAGGCAGATTTATTTAATTTTTATATTTACAAGTGAACATAGACAGGTTTATCCTACTCACATAAAGCCATACAGGTTAGATTGTTTTAGTTTTCTTGCTTTACTCTAATCAATTGAAATCTCCATAAAGACAACAGAAGTATTAATTTGACTCCATATTTAGCACAATAAAAATAACTCAAATAATTTCACGCAGTTTTGACCTCAATTTATCCGTCAAATCAATTCAAACCTATCAGAGCTCTTTACCCATAATTGCAGTTGTTGCTTTTTACACATGCAATCTAATAGAACTTTTCAATTAATAGTTCCGTTATTTTACTTTTAATCAAAATGCTCATGTAGTCCATTATTCAGTTTTGTATTCTTTGCAATTTCAATCCTACCTGTAATCAATATTACAGTCGGTAGAAGGCACAAGCAAAGATATTTCATATTGAGATAAAAATCAAAAGATACTCCTCGGATGAAGAGATGGTACAAGTATTCAGCTGTCAACTTTACCTGATTATTTTCTCGTGTTGCGTCTCATGAGCATAAGCAAGCATCTCACCTGCCTTCTCACTTCCAGTTCCAACCATTAATAAACGCATACCGATACCGGCAGCTTCTCCAGCAACGGCACTGTCAGTATACAGGACAGTCTTAATGTCGTCATAAATGTCTTCATCAGCAGTTCCTAAAGCTGCCAAGCCAAGCCCTAAGCAAGCACCATGCTGAATAACCTGCAGAATTAAGAAGATGCAATGTAAGAAAATAACAGACAAAAAAAACCAATGGGTGGAACAAACATAAGATGCCCAGGAAGCACGATCAAATTAATAAACATAAGTACAACAACACATACCCAGTCTAATCCAACAAGTGGGGTCTAGGGAATACAAGTACAAGGATCAAATTAATAAATACAAGTACCTCTACATTGGTACTTCGTAGACTATCACGAAGAAATTGCTTGATGCCCTCCCCATGATTTGCATGAATTAATCCGAGAGCATACAATGCACCACCTTCCGAATATGGACTACCACCTCCACCGGCTCCACCCTGCGGCAAATAAGGGGCCATAAGTGATCTCCCTTGCTGCAAGTGGCCACAGTGAATAACACCTAATCCAGCTGTCGCACTAAATTTGGCCCAATTTGTTGCTCGGCTTAGCCAGTCCTGATAATAAAAGCAGAAAATTCTGTTAGAACAAACCCTCGTGCTACATACGTATATATGAAGGAGAAGCTTATTTGTCAAAGACTCAGAATCTACTCACTAGGTTCTCCCTAAGGAATGTATCTACAGTTGTTCCAGCATGCATAATTGCATTTGCATATATTGTTGCACTGTGACACACACTGTTTCTCATCTCAACAGACTGCTTTATTGTCTTGAGAATTAGGAGATCTGACCTGTAAGCATAGAGTAAAGAAAAAAAGATACTTCAGTGTTTTCATTCATGTGTCAAACAACTAACATGGAAAGAATTTTAAAAGGAATGCATATTACTTGTTATGGCTGTACAAGAATTGCAAGGTCAACTTTATTGAAGTTTCACCAGACAAAATCCCTTTGATTTTTCCCAGCCTCTCTGCATACATTGCTTGCTTCTTTTGGATCTACTCTTCTTTCAATCAAAGGCTGATTTTCCTCCACCATTGGAACATCCTCTGCAGCAGCAGTATCTCCAGTCTGTGCAGTACTAGGCTCAGCAGGTTGTAGATCTGGACTGGAAAGTCGATCTCTCACATTCAAAAGAAAAGCTTGGTGCTCATTCTCTACTACGTCAAAAGCTATTTGAAATGCCAGTAGTGCATCATCCTTATTTTCTGAACGTAGAAGCTTCTCTAATATTCTCGCTACATCCTCTGGTTTATCCAAAAACATAAGCCACTGACACATGCTCAAATAGTTCGGAGATGGTGTCCCCTCATACACTTCAACAAGAAGACGAAGGACCTGTTGGGAGAAGCAATTAAATTACTGGTATTCTATTAATCTAGCATACAAATGTAAACAGTAGTTCCTCAATTTGAGGTAATTATGTTACCTTTATCTACAAAGAAACAAGGACAACATGCAGATTTAGATGAGGGGTGATCTTATAGCAAAGAGACTTAAAGAAGGTAAATCATGCACCGGAAGAATTGGTGAGGTATATATGATTACTTTGGACAGAGAGCTAGTACTACACGAGAACCACATTAATAGGCGTGATGTCTAACATTGCACAAGAAGATTATAAATAAGCTATTACAAAAATATTATGCATTTTCCAGTGGCAATGATGGTCACAGGAACAGGCAGGGCCACAGGGGGCAACAGCATCTCTGGGTAAACTCAAGCAAACAATCAGATTATAGAGTGACACGGAAGGGGAAAAAGAAGAGCGGGGAGAAAAGCACAAGGGCTGGCATTCAAGGATCAACATAAGGTGTCCATATTGTAATAATCCATACCTCACTTCGATATACTCTGCGACTAACAAAGTTATGGGAGACATTACTGCAATATGCTAGAGTTGCATCAACATTATCACTCCTTACAATTGCTTCGGCAACCTTATCCAGCCTTTCGCATTCAATGGCCATGCCAATCGCTTGTTGACACTTTCGATCCACTATACACCTAAGGAATGAAGCAAGCAATTGTGAAGTAGCAGGAAACCCCCCCAAGAGAACAACTTTTATAGTTTGAAGTGTACAAACATAATCTTTTATAATATACGCAAAAATTTGCATACTTCTCAAGCATTCTCTCAACGATAGCCTCCAACCTAGGATCAACGTTTGCAGCTTCATCATTTGACTCAGCTGCCCTATTCCTATGACTTGCATATTTCATCTAGTGCTTCAGCTGAAAGGGAGAGAAAGCACGTCAACAAACTCAATGGTATTAATAAATGAAAAATGAAAGAGCGGCTAAAACGAAATAATATACGGTAGCTAAAACAAATGAAAGCTACCCGTTTGGAAAGTTCAATCAGTGCCTATCAAGTGTTTCAGTTTATATATTTTACTATTTCCCCAAGAAAACACCAAATCTCAAGTATTAAGTTTTTAGTGTTAACATCACCACACAAAAAAGCAAATATTTAGGCCCAGACGATACAGAAACAGCAAACCATTTCAAGTTTGTAAGAAAGTCCTTACCAGATGAGCTGCAAAATGTATTAATATTAGTAACTAAGTGTATACAAAGATAGAATTCATAGAGAGCGCATGGATTAGAATATTTACCAAGAACGGTATGAACATAGTCAGAGTCCTCATTAACATCAAAAAGAGTGCCAGCTCCAAGGGCATAGGATAATGAGTCATTATGTTCTCCCAAATGATAGAAAACCTGAAGGCAAAAGAGCATGTGTGAGGATCAAAGAGAAAATGTTCATTTTATGAAACAAAATCAGTTCTTTCTATGATAAACTGATACCCCGGTCTCAATTTTCTTTTGCCCTAACAATTATCTAGTAAATGAAGTAAGGCTAGAGAGTTTTTTTCTTTCTAATCTGCCCTGCAGAATGATTAACCTCCTATCTTTTTGACGTGGCAGGGAGGAGTTGATGCTAAACAAAAAGAATTAAAAAGGAACCTTCGAAGCAACTAATGCTGCAACTTGTCTTTGGTCAAACTCTTCGTCCTCGTACAAGCTTTCTCTGCAAAGATCATAAAATACAAAAGGAATACGCAATCAATCAACAAGTCCTTAATCCTAAATCATAGATCACGAGTACAACAAGAAAGGTAAAGCATATGAATTTGGATAAGACAACCTACGTGCGACATTCTAGAAACTTCAGTAAACAAGAGAAACAAAGCTCTCGCAATACATTATTTAACTTGGACACTCAACCCGATCAATCACTACATAGTCAAAGCATGAGCTTGATCAATTTTTCAGTGTCCATAAGCTCCCAAGGCTTTGGTCTAGTTGCAAAAGCACAACGCGCAATGTGTGGGTTAGGCACAAGTAACAAATTCATACCCTGTCGCAAAGAGAAGCATGATATTTAAGTGGAGAAGGGTAGAGAAGCAGGCCTATAATCCACCGAGTTTCAAACCGTCGCCACCGACCATTGGGAATTTCTTGGTTCTCAGAGGAAAAAAAATTGGTGTAATAAACATATAGTGAATCCCAAGCTATTAATTAAGCTTTTGATCAGCTCAATCAAAATTTATGTGAGCTTGCTTTGACAAATAAAAATATCAAACATGATAAGAACTTTGAATATCATTTAAATAGTGAATCAAGGGAGAAGTTGTATCTTTAATTTAGGTCAACACACTAATACCATTACTTAAATAGAGAAGCTGCAAAGAATTAAAAAAAAAAAAAAAAAAAAAAAACAGCATAGATAAAACCAGCAACACAAAAATGAATAACTATGGACCAATATGAGTTGGTTCCAAACCATCTGGGATAAGGCAAAAGGACCATAGTAGTAGGCTAAATGACATATTTACTGGTAGTTACATCGAAACATGACAAAATTTAATGCCAGATATTTGGAAAAGGAAACGAATTTATGCCAAACATCTGATAGACAAGGTATAAATGAGGCACAAAATGTATGCTCATGAAATCCTTCTACTAACTACCATGGCCTGGACAATAGCATCATCAGAATATTTGACCCCTTGTATTCTACATGACCACATGAAGCTCTTTGAAGAACAAAATTTTCTCCTCAAAAGTAAAATACTAGTACCATTGACATTACACATAGAACCAGCATTTAGAATGAACAAGTCTTTGCTTTCTAGTACACTTATGAAGATATGATCTTTTTGCACAAACCATGGATTCAGAAGAACCCCATGCTTTCTCAGGTTGGAATCAGGAGCCTCTCTCCTGTGAAATCACTGTACTGGCTCGTGAAAGAAGACGACAGCCAGAACTCTTGTTTCAACTTGTGAACTTCTCTTCTCAGCCAGAATTTCAGAAACTCCAACACAGCTGAAACCAATTTCCCATTTTCAGTTAAAGGACTTCGACTGTACTCTAAAATCCATGTATTCGGGTCTAACTGCACAGGAGAAGCACTCCACTTCTGTTGGGTCCATGAACTATTAGCCTTTCTAATTGAGTAACCAATCCCCCCATTGGACCACTGTTCAAAATGAAGAGGAAAAGAGCAACAAAACCTTAATTTAACTAAGTAAACTTAAAAGAAGAGAGGATAGAAACATAGAACAGAGTCGAAATTCTGTTACCTCAGTGAGTCTTCCTGATAATATGGTATACGTACGCGCAGAAAATCCTGCTGTGAGCAAACCTGCTGTCTGTAAAGGCCATCCCCATATGCTCAACTCTTCTGAATTGGACTTGTACAATGTACATCGCGAATTCAAAAGCAAACCATCCTATAATTTAGTCGAAAAATCATACTTTGTTTTGGTATCCTTTGGCAATTGACATGTAGCAAGACTATACACAGAACCAACAACAACAACACAGTATACACAAACCTTACCCCTACCTCGTTAGGTAGAGAGGCCGTTTACAAAGAGAATCACACTCGACAGTTCTGATTTCCATTTTCCAACTCTCATCTTTTTAACTGACTTAACCACAATACAGCAGATTCCGCAGCTGCCACCATTGGAACCAATGAAGCAAATGATTGATCCATTGTATCATCCGAAGACACAGAAAAATACCAAAAAGTTGGAATTTACAGCTAATAACATTTATCCAACGCAACATTTATGAAGACATAAGCAATACACGTATAACAACAAAACTAATAATCCAGCATTTACCTGGTCGATTTTCCAAGTAGAATGAAGAGAGCTACAACTTGCTATTTCTCCGCTGTTGATTACACCGTCAAGCTCCATTTTCAAGAAAATCAATCTTTCTTCAAGATCCTTTAAACCCCATGATTTTTCACTCAAATTTTTGACCATTTCCATCGAAAATCGATGCTTCAAGAATCCAGAAACCATCCAAGAAAACCCAAATTCCAACCCGAAAACAACCGCCAATCCAAAAATCAACCTCATCAGCAAAACCCCAAACCTGAATGCACTCTTCCTCCGCTTCACCTTCGCGTGAAAACTCACCCTCGCTGTAGAATTCAGCGGAGGGGACATTGACGAAGCAGCAAACCTGTTGCTACTCGATTTGGGGGTCGAAAGAGTAGTCGATGGGCTGTGAGAAACCGGGATTTCCGGAAAATGAAGCTTTCGAGCCACGGGGAGTTTTTTTATGGGTTCCAACGATGGCATCTCTATCACACTGGTGGACTTCTTTTCCGATGTTCCTGCAATGAGCAGATTACAATCTCCGTGAATTTCAAAGTCGGGCATGCAGAAGAAACTAGAGAGGCAGAAAACGCAAGCATGAGATATAATTAATCTTACAGAACGTTACGTGTATGTTTCATGATACATTACGATGCTAGTTACATTAAATTAGTTACTCAGCTATGAAGAGCTGGTGAGATGTGTTTTTAGTTTTCACCATATAAAAAGAGGACAATGACTTTAGATAGAGTAGACATAAAGAGTTGTTTTAGAACCCATGCTTGAAAATCTTCAATTCCATGTTAATATGCTCTAAATATATAATTTAAATGGTTGATGAAAAAAATTAAACGTTACATATTTCACGTTAACCATTTTAATAATATAATCAACACGGAATATAAAGGCTGAAAAGAGAAAGGATTCATAATTGTTCTACATTCAAATATACAGAAATCTTACGGATTCATAATTGTTCTACATTCAAATCATCAAATACAAATTAATAAATTAAAAAAATAAAGAAGGGAAACAAACAAATTAAGGCAGAGTGTCATAATAAATCAAAATAGTAAGCATAGTGCTAAGTAATCTATGAAATCTTAAAAACTATACCTGAAATTATTTTCGAAGATTGAAATTATCACAATTCTATTTCGAAGACTGAAGATATGTAATGTTATGAATTTGGCATTAGGCTTAGTTGGGGAAGTTGTTGGGGGCGTCCCTATGATTTTATTGAATAATCATTAATTATAGGGAGGGAAAAGGGTAGCATAATTGTTTAACCATTACGGAAGTAAATATCTACTTTAGTAAATATAACCATTAATTATAGGGAGAGGAAAAGGTTACATCAATGATACAATTAGCAAGATTTACGCGGATTTCCTTGACGGATGCAAAAGTATATCAACTAAACAGAGAGGAAATTTGTACCTTCCGAGGGTTCTGGTTTATATCTGGGTTTCTTGTAAATCAGATCGAGGGCGGCATTGAAATTTGCCATGCAAATTTTGCAATTGGCATCTTTTTGATATTCCGGGAAGTAGTAGCTCTCTTTATCATTTGATTCAATGACAACAAATTCCGGGAAGTAGTAGCTCTCTTTATCATCGGAGGAATTTAGAGTTGAAATTTGTGGTGATTTCATGACGTTTTGGAGCTTTGAAATGCACACAAAATATGGTGTTTGAGTTTTTTTCTCTTTTGTTTTAGGAGGAAATATATATATATATATATATATATGGTTTGAAATTTGAAGAACAATATATGTCATTAATTTTGTTATTTTCTCAAAGATTACATTTCCTTTTTTGGGGGGGGGGGGGGGGGGGGGGGGGGAATATTACATTTCCTTTTTTTTGGGGGGGGATATTACATTTCCTTTTTTTTGTGTGTGTCTCATGGTTTAATATGGTATGATTTTTTTATTTTTATTTTTTTGAATATTTTTAAACTGGGTCTAAGACATGGATTGAGTTCAGGTAAATAAATTTATTATTAAAAAATAAAGTTAAACATGACATTTTAACAAGGAGAGATGGATAGTTTTTTGGTGTTTGATATATTTTAAGAAAAATAATAGTAATAACTGAGTGAATTTTTTTATAGTCCAACTCATCATTATTTTGATCCTTAAATCATGAATTAATTGATAAAATTATCAATAAAAAAGTGTTGGGGTCCATTATTTAATTTGAATAAGTGAATTAAAGACGAATTTAGCACGAGTTCTATAAATTCAAAATGCAAACTTTAAATTTGTGATACGAATTAAATTATACTTCTTATAATATAAATTGTGCATTCTAAACTTGAATTTTTCTCTTACACGATATATATATATATACGTTCTGTAGGAAGTACGTACTTATAGATTATGAACTGAACTTTTACTTCGATCGACATTATTTATACAGGAATTAAGTGGCATAACTTGTTATTTCCTTGTAGGCATAACTTGTGATAAATTATGATACGAAATATGAACTTATGTGAAGCGATTTTTTGTTTTTGTTTTTGTTTTCTCAATGTTAGAGATATTTTCGATCACCTTTTTACTATTTAAAATAATAAAGGATAAAATTAAATATCTTAAATTTAAGGAGCAAAAATATAAATCATGTGAATGACCTACGATTAAATGTATCTACTATATATCAAACATTCCACTTATGAGATAACTTATAAGTCAATTAAACTCTCGTCAAACCTAACAAAGAACTTTAATTATTAATTATGTTTATCCCAAAAAGGTTGCTCTCTTATTGATGTATTTTTAAATATTTAGTGGAAAATATTTTTCCTACCTAAAGCCTTAATATTTATCCATATATTACATACTTAGAGCTTTATTTCTTTGTTACTATTAACTTTTAACATCAAATTTATTCTCCCAAATGGGATATTTTTTACAATCAAATCTTTTAATTTTTCTTAATTATCAATTCCTCCTCAAATTTTTCCTTCTTAATTTTATGTTACAATTTTCTAACACCCATAACATAGACTTAAATCAATTAGTTTTTACAACATGTACACAAAATCAAACATTCCAAAATTATTATTTTTCAAAATTATCAATTGTTTCATCATTATTTCAAGAATTTCTTAATAAATCTTTAGAATCAAAATTCTTTGAGACATATGTAGGTGATGAGAAAATAGCAATTTTGGGATTATTTCAATGTAGAAATGACCTTAGTTATAATGAATGTCATATTTGCACAAATAGCCTAATTGACATTTATAGCCACTTTTGTGGAGGAAGAATTCCATCTAGAGTTCAACTTTACGGTTGCTATTTGGATTACAAATTAGAGGAAGAAAAAGAGATTTTCAAACTTCAAATGCTTCAAAAGGTTAGTATATATTATAGAGGTGGAAAATCGACGTGTCAGGTCAAATTTGGATAGGTCAGAGTTGATAAACGTGTATCATAACGTGACCTGTCTAAAGTGTATTTGGGCTGAAATGGGTCGAATTTGAATTGTATAACTTGAGTTGTTCAACGTGACCTGACCTTTCGTCTTTTTTATTTAAACAATGTGAAAGATAAAAAAAAAATAATCTGGAATTGTTAATTTATAGTTGTTCAAAATTTACATAATTCTTAGGTGGAATTTGTTTTAAAAATGATGAAATAAAAAAATTCCAGTCTTTGGAGAAATTGTTTTAATTTTTGGAATAAAAAGTGAGGTTTTTTTTATTTTTCTGTATGTTTAATTTAATTTTTTTTCTTTTTTATTTCTCAATCATTGGGTTTTTCACCATCTTCAAATTAATTTAGTATGTTTGTTACACTATTTTGACTTAGGGCAAAATTCACAAATATCCACTTTTCAGCAATTGCAATAGAATACAATTTCATTCATGGAATTTGAACCTCTATGATAGTGACTATTTTTCAAAGATGGGGTCGAAAAGTGGCTAGTGAGTGCAATTTCTACTTTTAACTCATTTGTCCTAATAGCTTGATGGGTTATTTCTAGTTCAATTCTTTATATCCTAACATGTTTATTTTTTGGATATCGAATGAGTTGTGTATCTAAAAATGAGTCGATTTTGTCATCTCCAGGTCTGCAGTAAAAAAAATGCGAAATCGCGTAGATTTTCAAAGGAGATGCGTTATGCATTTGCTCAAATTGAGAGTTGTGGAATGAATAATGAAAATGAATTTTGTGATTTGAATTATGAAAAATTTCATGTTATAACACAATGTGTTGGGAATTTAGGTGTTTGTGATTGTGGTGAATATGTGAACAAAGCAATACAAATTGTTCAAGATGAATGTGGATATTCTTTAAGTGGAGAAATTTATTTGGATGGATGTTATTTGAGTTATAATTATGGTAAAAATAAAATTTCTAATGATATAAACATTCAGTAATCACTATAATTGTGATCAAAGCTGCAACGACATGGGAGTCTTATTTTCCTCCTTAAACTCAATTTTAGTGTATTTTTATCACCCTTTTATGCTGACGTGACATCTTTGTTACATAAAATGAGACCCCGCATCAAAGGTGTCATTTCAGCTAAAAAGGTTGACGAAAGGTGCCACGTCAGCTAAAAATGATGATAAAATTACGCTAAGATTTAGTTAAAGGGGGTAATAGGACCCCCGTGAATTTGGTCATAGTTCAGAGGATACTAGATGCTTTACTCAACAATATTTCATGCTACTTTATTCACCATCTAAAATAGGGACGAAGCCGGAAATTCTAACAAGAAAAGGCCAAAAATAATTCAATCTCGTTTTATTTTATTTTATTTTATTTATTTTTTTGCATAAAATATATGTGAAGGAAATTTAATAATATATATTTTATTTTATTTTTGACAGGTAAAGGATCTGAAAATGGTACCCATAAATTAATAGCAATTGTAGCTGGAGGAATAGTGGCTACCATTTTATTAGGTGTAGTTTATTATTTCTTCAAGTCTTGTGGCAAGAAGGATGGTGGTAAGATACACAAATCGTCAGTATAAAAAAATATTTACATTGTAAAAATAACATTAGTATGATATAGCATGTGGCAACGATTCGTTGTCAGACACAATGAATCGTAGTAAAGACTTATTGTCACGGCAGTGAGGGATCAAAGACTTCAGTCCAATGATGACAAGTCCAACATATGACTCGTTATCAGTTCAAACGAGTCGTTAGATGGAATCGTCATCACAATAGAAAGAAATCAAAAAATCAAGTCCCTGACAACGATCCCTCCTAACGACTCGTGATCAGACCCAACGAGTCATCTGGAGAGAAGTCATTGTGACAACGTGTTGTTTGAATTTTTTGACTACATTTTAGGGTATCATGTCGAATTTTTTTTTTTTTAAAAAGTGCAGTATTTTTGAAGGATTTGACGCTCATTCGTCACCATTTCTAAAAGGTCAAAGAGCAATAAAACGGTATTACGTCGATAGCTTGTTTTAATGATTTTTAAGATTACAACTCCCACATTTTTTCCGCATAGCATCCGTCTATGTTGTTTGGACTCTTCAAAAACATCATCGATTGCGTGTCAGATCCTTCAAAAGTAGTGTATTTTTGACGAATCCTATACGAGTGCGATAATATTTTTAGAGAATCTAAGCAACTTAGGTGTTCGATATCTACCTTGATTCTCAACTTTAATACTTGACGAGAATTCGAATGAATCAGATTCTAATGTTGATATCGAACTACTATACTATATTGTATTGCTTACCTAACGTGACTATCTTGATGTACTCATATTTACAAATTAATTTATCTTCACTCAAATAATTAAATATATATTGATTATTTTATTTGGTGCAGATTATTGGTGAACCAAGATGGAGATTAGGTTTGAATTTAATTACTCAGTAGAGAAATTCAATATTCTGTCTCATTAATTCCCTTATTATATATTTACTTGTATAAATTCTTTATTCAATTTGTTGTTCATTTTTTTTTTCTTCAGATGTGTAATGTACTTGACTAATTTCATGTAAAAAATGGATATACTGCATTTTTTTAGTTTTTTGTTTTGCTTTTGTTCTCTTTAATTAATTTCTTCTCTCGCTATATATAATTTAAATTCATTAGTTTGATATGAAAGGATGTGAAACATATATAAATATATATATATATATACACACACCATCCTTCCATCATTAATATGAGGTCTTGAGTCGAGCTTTGAGAATGAAAAAGCCTTGACGTAGAACGATTTATTTTTAAATGAGTCTTATACAACGTGAATTTGAATTAGTCAAGCTGAAGCTCCAAAAGAGTACTAGTTAAGGATCTGGGGCTCGAGCGGAGTCGACAATGAATAAAATTTATTTTGATCGATGTGGATTTGAATTAGACTGATTCGAGCCCCAAAATGAGCGTCGGACATTAGATGAGATCAAAATAACTAGACGATCTCAGGTTCAAGCCCATAAAGTAAATAAGAAATTACTTTTAAGTTGCGTGAATCTGAATTATTGAGCTAGGTTGAAACCTTAAAATAGGTACCGAACACTGAACGAAACAAACAAAAAAAAAAGATATATGGCCACGATATATTTTCTTTTCATATTTAATAGAGAAAATGCATTGTTTCCATCCTGAACTATAAAAGAAAGTGTTGAGACACACTCTAACTTAAAGGGGGTCCTATTACCACCCTTAAATTAATTAAAATCATATTTTTGGCAACCTTAGTGCCTACGTGGCACACTGCGTGAATCAGCACACTGAAGATCCACGTAGGCAGGCACTAAGGTTGCCAAAAATATGGTTTTAATTAGTCCAGAGGTAATATATAGGACCCCTTTAAGTTCGGATGTGTCTCAGCAATTTTGTTTATAGTTCAGGATGAAAACAGTGCATTTACTTTATTTAATATTAACTAGCTCACCAATCAATACGTAATGGAACTCTTTATTCTCGAACCTCTCTATTATTCGCTACATTTAAATTTGTCTAAAGTTGAATAATATAAAAGGATTCAAAACACACAAAATAACCCTAAATAATAGCCATAAAATTAGCATCCATGCATGCATGCAAAAAAACTCAAAACAAAACTAAAACACATACACACATATTATATCTTCCTCGATCTTTCTCTCTTGATGCCATTTCCAATCTCCACCATCACCATCTCCTCCTCATCGCCGCCGCCACAGACGGCGACAATAACACAACAAAGATGGACCCCACCACCACCAATGACAACGACGACGACAACAACAACAACAATGTCAATATCCCTAATAATAACATCAATAATTTCCCCCCTATCAATAATATTCTTGAAATTAGTTTAATTTCTGCCCAAGATTTAGCTCCTATTTCAAAATCTCTACGTACTTATGCTGTTATATGGATCAATCCTAATAAAAAAAAAACTACAAGAATTGATAATGAAGGTCACAACAACCCAACGTGGAATGACAAGTTCTCCTTCAAGGTTTTTCACGTTATATATATATCTATATATATACATATATACATATATATTGTCTTTAAATTCAATTTATCTGAGTCAGGAATTCAAACGAGAGGATTCAATAATTTCAATGTGTGACGTAAAAAAATATTTGAAAACCACCATATTTTATTCAATTCTTCTAACTTTATTTGATTTTTTCTATTTTTTACAGGTCGATGATGAGTTTCTATATTCAGAGAATTCTACAATACATGTTGAAATTTACAGTGTTTCTTGGTTTAGAGATGTATTAGTTGGTACAATTAACGTTCAATTGAACAATTTAATTAATCCTGTTGTTAAATTCCAAAATTCATTAAATGGAAAAAGATTTGTTGCATTACAAATTAGAAGACCATCTGGAAATCCACAAGGAATATTAAACATGGGAGTGGCTATTATTGAAAGTTCAATAAAAAGTATGCCATTACTTTTTAATAAGGAAATTATTAATCCTAATTCATTGGATTATAGAGATATTTTGGACAAGAAAATGAGTGAAAATTATTATGAAATTTATTATGAGAAAAAAAGGGAAATAGATGAAAAAATAGAATTATGGAGATCTTTAAGTTTAGGGTATTCTGAGGTTAGTAATAATGAGTTTCCTAACAAAGTTGGCTTCATTTGTAACGGTTCGATGGCGAATGGATCTATGGTAAATGGTTTGGAGCTGAGTTCAGATGTCGGTCCCTCGGCTTCGATTGTAGCAGCTGAGATAGCCGCCAAAAGGTACTGTTATTGACTTGTATGATCATTTATCTGAAAGTTCTTAAACTATCATATAGAGTATATTTTTAGTTACTTTATTGTGTTACCGACCTTTATTCGGTCAATCATGGGGTAATATTTAAAAGATAACCACTTTTCAGCCATATAGTTGAAAGATAGCCACAATTTCATAGGTAACACTTTCAAGACATTATGAAGAAGAGTTTGCAGAATTTGAAACTCTATGATAATGGTTATTTTTTAAAGACGGAGTCGAAATGGCTATTTCTATGCAATCATGTCTGAGGTTGATAATTGGTGCCCACGAGGAGCTAGTATTTGCACAAATGGCCTTGGAAGGCTACTATTTAAATTATGTCCCATATTAGGCAATGAGTTATTTTTTTCTTCAAAAAAAAAAATAAAAAATTATTCAACTACTCATAAAGGCGAAATTTACCCCTCATTGGTCTAACGAGGGATATAATCTAAATACTGGCACAAGAAAAGGCCATACGATGCAAATAATTTGTATTTAGGATTTATGTTTGCTCATATAACATGTTGAATTGTATACTGATCATCTCGTCTACAAATTCAAATAGTTAAAATTATGTTTGTAATTTTTTTAATTATATCTTTATCAACAGGTACCAACAACCACCACCATCAGCCCAACCAGCTGAGTCGCCACAAGAAGTACATACCAAACAATTAAAAGAAATTAAAGATGAAGAAAGCTCGACAATATTAGAGAATTTAACAGCAGAGGAAGCATATGCAAAAGGGTTAACATCATCAAATAGGGAGAAATGGAGGAAAGAGACGGCGGCGAAGCGGCGGCAGGCGATAAACAAAGGACATTCACGACGAAATTCCGATGGAGGAGGGTTATTTTCTTGCTTCGGAAATGCATACGGTATCGAGTTCAGAATTGTATGCGGAGCAAATAATAACAACAACAACAATAACAACAATAATAATAATAATGGAAAGTATAGTAGAATACCTAATTCTAGTAGAAAAAAGTGGTCTAGTGAGACAAATTCAGCATGAGGGGACAACATTATTTTGGTACATGTAAATTAATGTTGTAAATTAAATTTAATGTTGTTTACTAATCCTGTGAGATTACACTAATATATTATTGTTGTTGACATGCAAAATACAAAAAAAATTTAAAAGTATAAAATAGAGATACGCATTCAGTATCTCCGAACTATAATCAAAATTGCTACGACACATCCAACTTCACAAGGATTTTATTACCCTCCTGAACTAAATTTTAACATACTTTTGTCATCATTTTGTGTTGACATGACACCTTTACTACACAAAATGAGGCTCACGTCAAATGTGTCACGTCAGCTAAAAACAATGACAAAAATACATTCAAATTTAATTCAGAGGGTAGAAAAGCCCCGTAAAATTGGAATATGTGTGGTAAAAAATTCAGTAATAGTTTAGGAGTACTCGATGCTCTACTCTATAAATTACAATGAAACCACTCAATTATTAGTTTTTTGGATGTGAACATTTTATCTTTATTCATTTTCATTTGCAAATGCATGTATCATATGTTAAATTATTTTGAGTTTTCAACACCTTGTTGGATATGAGTGTCCACTACTAAATTGTCCTAACTAGGATAGTGATTGCAAATGGACCTAAATTGGAATATTAGAAATCAAAGTTATATATAATAATACAAATATGATCATAAAGGTAGCAAGAAAATGTCATTTTCATTATTTAATACTAAGCATTTGATAAAAAATGGGCATCAATGACTAGTCTTTTTCCTATCCTATGCTACAACTATCACACACCAACAATCAAAGTCGAAACTAGAATTTCTACCTAGAGAGTTTAAAAAAAAAAATTATCGAAGAAGGTTCAATATCTACAATATATACATATAAATCATTTTAATTGTGTATTAATAATATTATTTTTCGTCGAAGAGGATTCGTCCGAACCTCCCTTTACTAGGCTAGCTCCGCCTATGCCAACAACAACATATCCCACTAAGTGGAATCTGCGAAGAATAGGGTAAAATGTACGTATATTGTATCACTGCCTCGGATGTAAAGAAGTTGTTTTCGATATATAAAGCCTCAACTCAATAATAAATATTTCAAAGCTATATATATATATATATATATATATATCAAAATATCTGAAATAAGGAAAGTCATGACGCGATATACAATAACTATTCATAATTTGTGGGGAAAAAAATTAAATATGATTTATATATTGTATAAATATAATTCTTTTAATACTATCGAGTCATTTTTACTTGTTGTATCAGATAATATGAAAAAAAAAAAAAAAAAAAACTCCATAGTATACCTTCATTTTCACGTGGAAGTATGGTTTTAGAAAAGTCTTTGGACAAAATAAAAACAACTTTTTAAAGTTCCAACTTTTAATTAATAATATGTAGAATTGGTCCATAGGTTGAAAAGTCATATAATTGTAACTATATTAGAATATGCCTTCCATATATCCTAGTGAAATAAGTCATCCTTCTTTTTTATTTGTTTGTTAATGCAAGTAGAGAAAAATATAAAAATTTAAAACTTTTCTTGTGAGCAAAAAATAAAAATAAAAATTCATGTCTCAATCATGTTTAATTTTTTTTGTCCACAATAAATGTTTTATTGTTAATCAAATTTACTCTCTTTATTCGTAGGTCTCGAGTTCAAGCCATTAATAAAGTCGTTAAATTAGATTTCACCGTGAAATCGGTGCAATTTATTGTTTAATTTTGTAGATTTTGTCTATAATTTTCGGTTGATTTATATTAGATTGTCATCTACCACTCGTGGAGACCTAATTCGATCTTTATAGAGATCTCGAGATATATTCTTACGATGTTTTATTACAGGATCTATGGCCGCTTCCGATTTAGTTGGGCAACCTGATAAATGTACATCTACAAGAATTAGCTTATCGACTCCTCAAACAGTACTACTATGAGAATCGATATTGAACATCCTGCCTGAAAGTCTATATAATTATAAATTGTAGATCAATATATTTTCTGATAATGCTTTAATTTGCGAAAAGATAAATAAATTAGACAGTGATCTATAAGGACCATAACTTGAGAAAAAATAAAAAAAAAGGGTGAATTTACTTAATAAATATGTCAAAAAGTGACAACCGACCGTGAAATTTTTTAATTTTTTTTTTAGTTCATTTAAGAGCAAAGTTAATAGGTCCCTAGGTACGATATCACTTCTAGTAAAAAGTGTTTTACCTTCAAAGGGGCCGTCTCTCCATGCCATCCTCACACGTTCCACAGCTCGCCTGGGGCCGCCGGTCGATTTTTTGGCCCAAAATTCGTTCGGATCCCGGGCCCACTATGAGAATCATTAGCTTACATCGATGGATTTGGTCCGAAAACTGCCCGCTTGCGCCATTTCGACCGTTTGACCATCCAGACGGCTCCACCGGGCCATACCCTCACACGCTCCACAACCCGCCTGAGGGTCGGTCGATTTTCGATCCAAAATATGCCCGGGTCCACCATGAGAACAGTGGGCCGACACCCATCGATTTGACCCGAAAACGGTCTGTTCGCATCATTTCATTCGTTGGACCACCCAAATAGCTCCACTGGGCTAAATTTTCAACATAAATCTAAGATAGCCGAAGTCTAATACGAATATCAAACACCATAAAAACAATGACAGTTGACCAAACTTCAATGAACTTAAAAAATCTAACAAACACAAAAACTCCAACTACCAATCAACAATAGACATCTATACAACATCAAAGTACAACTTTCTCTTTATTAGTTAAACTCAAAAAGCTGCTCTCATTCTATTTTTCAATCTTCCCACCATTATTGCTCTCTTCTTACTAAAAATATATATATATATATATTTATACAAACTTTCATAAAAAAAATCATTTTTCCTTAATAAACTTCTACTCATGTTTAACTTCCCACAAAAATAAAATAAAATCGAGAAAATAATTTTTTTTTTTTTTTTTTTAGTTTTTTAAGTATTTTCTTGTTTCTTGATTTAAAGTGTTTGTACATTTTTTAGTGAGTTGAGGGCAAAATCTTGAAAAAACATTTTTGGGTTTTGGAGGGGTTTTATCTTTATTAAAAATTAATATTTTTAATTTTTTTTAATTATTATTATTTTTGTGAATTGAGATAAAGAGAAATGTCAGGGAAGGAGTGTTGGTGTTGGGATAATGTGTTTGATAACAATTATGATGAAATTGAACCAGAAAGTTTTACTTTGCCTTCACCAATTCCACAATGGTCTCAAGGTAATTTCTTGAATTTTATGTTTTGTTTTCAAGTCGTGGAAATAGTCTCTTCTAGAAATGTAAAGTAAGGTTACGTATAATGACCCTTGTGATCCTGTACTTTCTTGGATTCTGTGCGCGAAAGTTTTAGTGTATCGAGCTGTCTTTTCTGTATTTTCTTCTGATATTTTAACAAAAGATCTGTGCCTAAATGTTTGTGGGCCGGTACGTTCTTGGATTCTATGCATAGTAAAAGTTTTATTGTACTAGGTTATCCTTTTTTGTGTTATCTTTAACAAAAGATCTGTGTCTATTTCAGAAATGTAAGGTAGAATTGTGTACAATGATCTTTGTGGACCGGTACTTTCTTGGATTCTGTGTATAACGGGAGTTTTAGTGGTCTCGGTTGTCCTTTTTTGTTTTATCTTATGTTATCTTTAACAAAAGATCTGTGTTTTTTGTTTTCAGTTGACTCAGTTCTATGGTTGACTTGGGCTAAAATTGAATATACTTCCTTCGTTTCATATTATTTGGCCCTTGTTCGCCTACCATATTACTTGCGAAAGCTTTAAATTAGAAGCCATTGGGAACTTTAAATTTGATTACGACTAGTTTATTTAGCTTTTAATAGTGAGGATAATATGGGGACAATGTAATAATATTTTCTTGATTTGCTAAAATGGACAAGTAAAATTAAACATCTATTTTTAGTACAGGAAATCTGTAGTTCAGTTGAGCTAAAATTGAAGATTTGATCTATTTGTTAATAAAGTTCACGTTTTTATGCCAGTAGAAAATAACTTCTAGTATATGTTGGCCAGAGATATTTTAACAGATAAACATGATTGAGTTAGGTGTTTGACGCCCCAGTGAGGAGGTGTGAGAGGTTGACGTTGGAGTGACGCCCCAGTTAGTGAGGAGGTGTGAGAGGTTGATGTTGGAGTGACGCCACAGTGAGGAGGTGTGAGAGGTTGACGTTGGAGTGACGCCCCAGTGAGTGAGGAGGTGTGAGAGGTTGATGTTGGAGTGACGTCACAGTGAGGAGGTGTGAGAGGTTGATGTTGGAGTGACCGAGTATAGGTAGAGGTAGGCCGAAAAAGTATTGGTGAAAGGTGATCAGGCAGAACATGGCAAGCCTTTGGGTTACCGAGGATATGACCTTTGATAAGAGGGTGTGGAGGTCAAGGATTCTGGTAGAAGGCTAGTTGTAAATAGTTTCGGGGTTTGGTCTCTTCGGCTAGTCGCATTAGTATTATTATTTTTGGTATTTTTATTATTCTACTATTTCCGTGTTTCTCATTCTTAGTTTTCTATTACTACTTGTTGTCTCATATGCCTCTATCTTCTTATTATCGTGCTATTGCTTATGTCTTCATAAACGTTGCTTTCTTTGAGCTGAGCGTCTTTCGGAAACAACCTCTCTACTTGACAAGGCCGCGGGGTAAGGTCAGCGTACACGCTACCCTCCTCAGACCACAAGTGGGACTATACTGAGTATCTTGTTGTCGTTGATTAGTCAAGGTTTCAGATAATCGATCCCAACTTGCTTGAGATTTAGGCATAGTCGCGTAGTTGTTGTAAAGTTCACATTGTTATACCAGTATTGGTTTGGGATAATTTAAAATGAAGAAACATGATGTTCATGTGGTTAACCACAACTTGTTTGGATCGAGGCGTTGCTGTTATTGTTGTGAAGTTCACATTTTTATGTGGCAACAATCTTCCTGACGTGAATATGGTCACGTCAGTGAGGATTTATATAGCCGACCACATTGTATGTATCAATCTATGCTGTCGAACTCTCCAAAAATTGTTGCCACACTACTTTCGGAGGATCCAACGTGCAGTTGTCTGCATCTTGAAGAGTTCGAGCAGCATAGGTATCACGTATCAAGTACTTCATTCTGCTATGGTTTCGCTATTTGCTTTAACGGGGATATTGTCTTTGTAGGTAAAGGATTTGGAAATGGAAAAATATGCCTAGGTGAAATCGAAGTTGCTCGAATCACCAAGTTTACGAAAATTTGGAGTTGTTGCCCGTTGTTTGGAAAATCGAAATCAGTTTCATTCTATAAACCAGATGAAATTCCGCAAGGATTTTCGATCGTTGGCCATTACTGTCAGCCGGATGACGAGAAGAACATAACAGGCTACGTTCTTGCTGTCAAAGATTTATCTACCGATCAGAAGCCGAAAAAACCACTTCAAGATTCGACTTCCAAGCTTCCTGCTCTTGCAAAGCCGACGAATTACACTTTAGTTTACAGCCCGAACGCCCTTTTTAAGGAAGTTGGTTACGTTTGGCTTCCAAATGCACCAGTTGGTTACAAAGCAATGGGCTTTGTGGCAACCGTTGAGCCTCATGAACCGAATGTCAATGAAGTTAGATGTGTCCGTGCTGATCTTACGGAGAGCTGTGAGGCTTGTGAAGTTGTTTTCAGTTATAATTCTCTTTTGTCGAAGAGCCAATTTCGGGTTTGGAAAACTAGACCTTGCGAAAGGGGCATTTCATGTAGAGGGGTCTCGGTTGGGACGTTCTTCTGCAGTACGAGCTTCACTAAAGGCGATGACCTCACCATTGCATGTTTGAAGAATCTCGACTCGTCTCTACAGGCAATGCCAAATCTTGAGCAGGTCCATGCACTCATCAAGCACTATGGACCAACTGTTTACTTCCATCCCAACGAAATTTACTTGCCTTCATCGGTTGAATGGTTCTTCAAAAACGGAGCTCTTCTATTTGAAGACGGTAAGAACAACAATGGTATTGCTATCGAACTGAAAGGCGCAAACTTGCCTGCAGGCGGACGAAATGATGGGAAATACTGGCTTGATTTACCTAGTAAAGATGACGTAAATAGGCACACTGTCAAATGTGGGAAAATTGAGACCGCGGAGCTCTATGTTCATGTTAAACCGGCTGAAGGTGGAACGTTAACGGACATTGCAATGTGGATTTTTTGCCCTTTCAATGGACCGGCTACGCTCAAAGTAGGTTGGTTGAATCTCGACCTGAAAAAAGTAGGCGAACACGTTGGTGATTGGGAGCATTACACTCTTCGTATTAGCAACTTCTCCGGGGAGCTCGTGAGTGTCTATTTCTCGGAGCATAGTGGTGGTGAATGGGTTGATGCTCGTGATTTGGAGTTCATCGAGGGGAATAAGTCGATCGTATATGCATCAAGAAATGGCCACGCGAGTTATCCACATCCCGGATGTTACCTTCAAGGCAATACAAAACTTGGTATCGGAGCAAGGAATGATTGCGCTAAAAGCAAATACTATATCGACTCTAGCAGCAAGTACCGAATCATCGCTGCAGAGTATCTCGGAGAAGGAACTATCGTAGAACCACCGTGGCTACAGTACATGCGGGAATGGGGTCCCACCATTGAATACAAATCGGGATCTGAAGTAGACGAGATAATCAAACACCTTCCGTATATTTTCAGATTTTCAGCAGAGACTCTCGTCGAGCTATTTCCAAATGAACTTTACGGGGAAGCAGGGCCAACGGGGCCTAAGGAGAAGAACAACTGGTTCGGGGATGAAAGGTGGTAGAGCCGGTAGGCAGAGGCGAATTCAGGATCCAAAGTCGTCGAGTTCAGAATACGTGTGATCTTATTATATGTATCCATTTCTTGTATAGGAGGAAGTTACTATTCTTTGTAAAGTTGGAATGTTGTTGTGTGTGTAACATAAAAACTATTGGAGCCTCTGTTGTTCGGACTCTTCAAAAATCTCGATATGTGTTAGCCGGTTCCGCCAAATATAGTACCTAGGGGTGTACAGACCAAACCGTCAAGTTAAACCGAACCGACGAACCAAACCAAACCGAGAAAAAAAAAGGACTTGTGGTTTGGTTTTAAGCTATTTTGATTGCGTTTTTAAGTGACGTATAGATCAATTTACACACATTTCGATTATCGCCAATATTTAGACAAATTCAAATTGAAAAGATATTACGTAAATCTTTTCAACTATACTAAAATTCGAACCTTGATCTTTGTTAACGCGCTCACTTTAAAACGTTTTTTTTTAACTATATTGACATGAAAAAAAATTATAATTTACAATAATACTTATTTATAGCGTTATTTTAAAAAAATTGTAACCTCAAAATTTGATAAAAGTTGTTCATCAACTTTACTTATTCAATTTGAAAAACGAGAAATAATTTTTTTAACTTTTTGTGTCTATTTTACTTATGTTGTTAAATACTACATTCCTTTTTCAATATTTTGATATCATCCATTCGCTTTTACTTATCACTATTTTTCTAATTTAATTTTCATTTTTACTTGTCAATTTTTGACCAATCAAGAAAAAGACAATTTATTTTTCACGTTTTACCCTTAACATTAATTACTTATTCTCCAAATTATTTTCAAATACATATTACTAAACATGTGGAAACAACCTCTGACAGAAATGAAAGGTAAGATCGCGTATAATACACCTTTGTGATGGGTCCTTTCCCCGAATCCTGCACATAGTGGGAGCTTTAGTGCATCGGGACTGCTTTTTTATCAATTAATTGGGGTAATACGATAAATTTATTATACGAGTCATTATTTTCTTAAGGAAAAATGCTCCGTTTCCACCCTGAACTATACACAAAATTGCTAAGACACACGCAAATTTTAGGAGGGTCCTATTACCGCGTGGACTAATTAAAATCATATTTTGGCAACCTTAGTGCCTATGTGGCACATACGTGGCATATCAATAAATCAACACACTGAAGGTCCACGTAGGCATACGTATGTGCCACGTAGGTATTAAGGTTGCCAAAAATACAGTTTTAATTAGTTCAGGGGTAATAGGACCCTCCTAAAATTTATGTGTATTTCAATAATTTCGTGTATAGTTTAGGATGAAAATAATGTAATTTTTTCTTTTAGTAAAAGTGAATAGAGAAAGTACTTATAATTATTAGTGATATATGATAGTTTTTATTTATTATTATTTATTAAAGCACGTTTCAAGTCAAACATGAATAATTAAAGATAGACGGAGTGAGAAATACTTTGTTGTCTTTGTTTGACCTTTATGTCCTTTTTTTAGGACCTTAGTCATTGTCATCAACTCCTTCAACCCCCACCCCACCCCACCACCCACGCCAACCCACCCACACCGTACGCCCACCCCCTCCTTTTTACTATTTATAGCACATCAATTCTCCAAATTCGAAGAAACAAAAAAAAACACAGTAAAAAAAGCCAAAAATTTCAAGAACTCCATTTTTTCTTTGATCACCCACCTACCCCACCCCCACCACCCCAACAATGGCTGCAGCTAAGAATATATCCATAGAAGAAACTGTTGAGATAGCTAGAAAATGTTGGTTTAAGTTCAAGAAAGTGTCAATTCTTGCACTTTATACTCCATTTGTTGTTTGTTTAGCTTCTGGAACTTTAAAGATTGAAACTTTACAGCATTTCATAGCTCAAAATTCTTATTACCTCAAAGCATTTGCTAAAGGGTAAGTCTTCTTTTACTTACCATAGATAGATTTTGTTGTCAATTTGTTTTTGTTCATTTTATTGTTTTGTTTAGTAACTTTGGAGTTGAATTGGATTGTGTTTATTTGGTCTTGAGTTGATGGTCAACAACATGCCTAAAATATTGCTACTTTCCAATTTTGAGTCAATGGTCAAAAATACACTTAAAAGTATTGCTTTTTTAATGCTGAGTTGGCCAAATATTTGTTCCCAATCGACAACACGCGCGCGTGTAGGCCAACTCAACTTGATGCTGAGTTGGCCAAATATTTGTTCCCAATTGACACCACGCGCGTGTAGGCCAACTCAACTTGATGCTGAGTTGGCCAAATATTTGTTCCTAATTGACACCAGGTGCCTGTAGACCAACTTAACTTGATGCTGAGTTGGCCAAATATTTGTCCCCAATCGACAACACGTGTGTGTAGGCCAATACCACACGCATGTAGTCCAACTTAACTTGATGTTGAGTTGGCCAAATGATTGTTCCCAATCAACATCACGCACATGTAGGCCAACTTAACTTGGTGTTGAGTTGGCCAAATATTTGTTTCCCAATGGACAACATGCGCGTGTAGGCCAACTTAACTTGATGTTGAGATGGCCAAATATTTGTTCCCAATCGACAACACGTGCGTTTAGGCCAACTCCACTTGATGTTGAGTTGGCCAAATATTTGTTCCCACATGCATGTAGGCCAACTCAACTTGATGCTGAGTTGGCCAAATATTTGTTCTCAATCGACGACAACAAGCGCGTGCAGGCCAACTCCACTTGACGTTGATTTGGCCAAGTATTTGTTCCCAATTAACAACACGCGCGTGTACACCAACTCAACTTGATGCTGAGTTGGTCAAATATTTGTTCCCAATCCACACCACACGCGCGTAGGCCAACTTAACTTGATGCTGAGCTGGCCAAATATTTGTTTCCAATCGACAACACGCGCGTGTAGGCCAACTTAACTTGATGCTGAGGTGGCCAAATATTTGTTTCCAATCGACAACACGCGCGTGTAGGCCAACTTAACTTGATGTTGAGTTGGCCAAATATTTGTTCCCAATCAACAACACACGCGTGTAAACCAACTCAACTTGATGCTGAGTTGGCCAAATATTTGTTCCCAATCGACATCATGCACGTGTAGGCCAACTTAACTTGATGTTGAGTTGGCCAAATATTTTTTCTCAATCGACACCACGCGCGTTTAGGCCAACTCCACTTGATGTTTAGTTGGCCAAATGTTTGTTCCCAATCGACATCATGCGCGTGTAGGCCAACACCACACGCGTGTAAGCCAACTTAACTTGGTGTTTAGTTGGCCAAATATTTGTTCTCAATTGACAACACGCACATGTAGGATAGCTCCACTTTATGTTGAGTTGGCCAAATATTTGTTCCCAATCGACAACACGTGCGTGTAGTTAAGTTGGCCAAATATTTGTTTCCAATTGATAACACACACGTGAAGGCCAACCCAGTATTAAGGTGTGTTTTAATACAAAGAGAGACAACTACTAGATGCTGAGTTGGCCAAATATTTGTTCCCAATCGACAACAGGCACGTGTAGGCCAACTCAGTTTTTAGAAAGATTTTATTTCCAATTTGTTTTTGTTCATTTTTTGCTTTGTTGAGTAAGTTCGAGTTGAATTGGATTGTGTTAATTTGTTTTTGAGTTAATGGTGGGTGCCGTATTTATGTTATGAAATCTTGTTCTGTGCTTTACTATGTATTTGTGCGGTATCTCGTGTCTTGAGCCGGGGGTCTATCGGAAATAGCCTTTCTACCTCTTTAGAGGTAGAGGTATGGATTGCGTACATCTTACCCCCCCGACCCCACTAGGTGGGAATACACTAGGTTTTTTGTTGTTGTTGTTGTTGTGGTAAAAAACAAGCCTACACTATTTCTACTTTTTTTGAAGTTCGATGCTGAGTTGGCCAAATATTTGTTTCCAATTGATAACAAGCACTTGCTGGCCAACTCATATGTGTTTTAATAAAAAGAGAGTGATGGTTTAGGCAGAAAATGGAACAATGGAAAGTTGAGGTATGAAACTTGCGAGAGGGTCATCTTTTTTTGTATTTAGTAACTTTGGTGTTGAATTGGATTGTGTCAATTTGTTTTTGAGTTAGTGGTCAAAAACACACTTGAACTATCACTTTGTTTTTCATGTTGAGTTGGCCAAATATTTGTTCCCAATCGACAACACGCGCGTGTGGGCCAACTAAAGTTGATGCTGAGTTGGCCAAATATTTGTTCACAATTGATAACACGCATGTGTAGACCAACTCAGTATCGAGGTGTGTTTTAGTACAAAGAGAGACAACTCTATATTGAGTTGGCCAAATATTTGTTCCCAATCGACAACAGGCTCGTGTAGGCCAACTCATTTTTTAGAAAGATTTTTTTCCCAATTTGTTTTTATTCATTTTTTGTTTATTTAGTAACTTTGGAGTTGAATTGGATTGTGTTATTTTGGTATTGAGTTAATGGTCAAAAACATGCCGAAACTATTGCTACTTTTTTGGTAAGTTTGATGTTGTGTTGGCCAAATATTTGTTTCCAATTGAGAATTGGCGTGTGTAGACCAACATAGATATGTTTTAGTAGAAAGAGAGACAACTCGATGCTGACTTAGCCAAATATTTGTTCCAGGCGCGTGTAGGCCAACTTAGATGTGTTTCAATAGAAAAAAGGGTCAACTTGATGCTGAGTTGGCTAAATATTTGTTCCCAATTGAGGACAGACGCGTGTAGACCAACTTAAATGTATTTTAATTCAAAGAGACAACTTGATGCTGAGTTGGCTAAATATGTGTTGCCAATTGACAATAGGCGTGTGTAGGCCAACTCAATGTGTTTTAATAGAAAGAGAGACAACTCGATGCTGAGTTGGCCAAAAATATTTGTTGCCAATTGAAAATAGGTGCATGGGGCGAACTTAGATGTGTTTTAATAAAAAGCAAGACTACTTGATGCTGGCCAAATATTTGTTCACAATCGCCAACAGGCGCGTGTAGGCCAATTAAGATGTGTTTTAATAGAAAGAGAGACAATTAGATGCTTAGTTGGCCAAATATTTGTTTCCAATAGACAATAGGCTCGTGTAGGCCAACTCAGATGAGAGACAACTAAATGCTTAGTTGGCCAAATATTTGTTTCCAATAGACAATAGGCTCGTGTAAGCCAACTCAGAAGAGAGACAAGTCGATGTTGAGTTGGGAAAATACTTGTTACCAATCAATAACAGATGCGTGTAGGCTAACTCAAATGTGTTTTAGTACAAAGAGAGACAACTCATGCTGAATTGGCCAAATATTTATTTCCAATCAAAAACAGGTGTGTGTAGGCCAACTTAGATGTGTTTTAATACAAGGAGAGACAACTCGATGCTGAGTTGGCTAAATATTTGTTCTTATTGATAACCATGGAAGGGGAGCGTTGGAGTAACTGGTAAAGTTGTTGCCATGTGATCAGGAGGTCACGGGTTCAAGCCTTGGAAACAGCCTCCGGCAGAAATGCAAGGTAAGGCTGCGTACAATACACCCTTGTGGTGGTGCCCTTCCCCGGACCCTGCGCATAGCGGGAGCTTTAGTGCACCGGGTTGCACTATTTTTTATTGAAAACACACGCGTGTAGGACAACTTAGATGTGTTTTAGTAGAAAGACAGACCACTTGAAGCTAAGTTGGCTAAATATTTGTTCTCATTCAGCAACATGTGCATGTAGTCCAACTCAGATACGTTTTAATAGAAAGAGAGTTATAGTTTAGGTAGGAACAATGGAACAATGGATAATTGAGGTACGACACTCGCGAAAAAGTGATAGTTTAGGTGAGTTTTTAACCATTAACTCTTTGTACTTTTGAAATTAGAGTTTCCATTTGCGATAACTGCAGATAAAGTACTTAAGTTGCTATCTTTTATTGAATCAAAATGGTGGTAAGATATACATTTCTTAAAATGTTCGTTAATGTTTTTCAGTTTGAATCTTGGGACTAATTGAGTAGTCTTTTTGTGCTTGTTAAGCTTAATCCTTGTTTAGAAAGATTTTTATTCCCTATTTGTTTTACCAATTTTCGTTTATTGAGTAACTTTGGAGCTGAATTAGGTTGTTTTGTCTACGAAGTTCATGGAAAGTTGAGAAAAAACAAAAATTTGTTGCAGATATGAAGCTGCAATAGAGTGTACTGACGATGATGATGCAAAGGTTGGCCTTAGTGAAATGAGGAAAAATGTCATGAAAGAACTCGAGATGCAAGATACGGTTATTCAAGTACGATATACTGTTCTTTTTCTTGTTCACCTTTAGTTCTAGCATCTATTATAGTTGACAATGTTTTAGTCTTGTGGATTTCCGGTATAGTAGTTGACTAATGTATAACAGGTGATTTTGAATGGTTCTTGTCTTTGCTCGAAATAATTGTAATACAGTTTTTCTGTCGGAATGTGCTGGTGCAGCAAACATGTGATCTTAAATAAGTCTTGGAACTGAGTCGTTTAACTTAAACCTTTATCTGAATGACACCGACAAAGAAAGGGAATTTTACACCGCTAGTTCTGCTCAGCGACTTTTATCTGGTACTATTCCGTTATTGCATCCACTCTTTTCAGGGTCCGACTCTGACACTTGTACCTTGAACCTAACGCTACCTTAATGCTGGGTTTACCCAACGTTCAGCCTCCACGTTATGTCATCCACACACCAGATGTCTAGACCTAAGCATGCAAGGGGGTGTCATAGTTTTGTATTTGTTATGTAGATGCTTCTTATGTCGTTATCACTATGTTCAATCTGAAGTCAATGGGCACGAAAAGACAAGCTTAAACTAGACCAGCAACGGTCAATGGGTATTGCACTGAATTATATGAATAGTCAGAGTACTGTGGTTTTCTTGTAGGATGGCTATCGAAACAGATATGTCTCATGCTTTTTCGCAACAGCAATTTTGTGAAGACAAGTGAGGAAAATGTTAAATGAACGGAAATAACACGATATCAATATGCAAAGTGTTAATATCACTCCCTGTGTTCTATCCTGCGATGACTTGGTAAATAGGATGAAATCAGTGCTGAATGTTCAACTTAAACTTTCCGGACTCTCAATAGCGAATGTTTGTCAAGTGTAAAATTATTGATATCAATTACTTCATGGTTGTTTTTCTTATGAATATCGCATTTGAAGTGCTATACATCAAAATATTTCCGAGTAATCTTATGTATCCCATTTTCTTTCTTAAGTCGAGTAAATCTGTAATCCCTTTTAGGAGTGGGACTCCGATATGGTCAAGAAGTGCGCTCTAAACCCGGGAACAGTCAAGTACACGGATTTCTTACTGGCTACAACCTCAGGAAAGATTGAAGGAGTAAAAACTGCTACACTTGCTACACCGTTCGAGAGAACTAAGTTGGCAGCTTATATCCTTGGTGCTATGGTTCCCGGCATTAGGCTTTATGCTTATCTTGGTAAGGAGCTACTGGTGTTTCTTGCGGGAGAAACAACTCATCCGTATAAGAGAATAATTGAAAATTATGCATCTGAAGGTTTCGAGGTTCGTGTCTTTTCTATCCCTTGCTTGTCATACTGCTGACTGCTGGTTTACGATTAACATAATCTGGCTCGCTTATGTTTTCTGAATATAGGGATTGGCGCTGCAAAATGAGAGCTGGTTGGACAAACTAAGCGTCTCTTTGACAGGCGAAGAGCTCGACATCATTGAGAAGCTTTATCAGCAAGCAATGAAACTTGAATTGGGGTTCCTGTTAGCGCAGCCACTTGATCAGAAATCCGTCATCCCTATATCAAGAGAGCACAATCCTTCTGAAGAACGGCTTGTGATATTCTTTAATTTTGATATGACATGCACGGCTGTTGATTCTTCAGCCATCTTGGCAGAAATTGCAATTATATCAGCACCAAAATCTGGTGAAAATCAACCGGAGAATGAACTTGTTAGATTGTCGTCAGCAGATTTGAGAAGTACGTGGGAAGATCTTTCTAAGCAGTATACCGAAGAATATGAGCAATGCATAGACACAATGTTGTTCGGTGAAAAAGGTAAACTCTTTATTTTTGTCTTCAAATTGTAGGATATCATCAGCGCATTTGAAATGAATTTGATTTCGAAGAATTCATTCCTACTTCGCAGCTGAAAATTTTGATTACGAAAGGTTGCATAAAGCGCTTGAGCAGCTTTCAGATTTTGAGAAAAGAGCTAATACGAGGGTGAGTGAATCTGGTGTACTGAAAGGGCTGAACCTTGAAGACATAAAGCGAGCTGGGGAGCGGATGATTCTTCGGGATGGTTGTAACAACTTTTTCCACAGCATAATAAAAAACGAACATTTGAATGCAGACATTCATGTCCTCTCCTATTGTTGGTGCGGTGACCTTATAAGGTCTGCGTTTTCATCAGGTACGTTCTTGCAAATGGCAACTTTGAAAACTTATTTAGTTGAAAATGTGCCCTTCGATAATAGTTTTTGTCAGGTAAAATTGTTAATGGTCTACATTTTCATCGATAATCTTGTGTCTTCGAGTTCCTCATGTTCAAGTGCAAGTAAATTTCATTCTTCCACTGCTTGTGAAACGTACCCCGTTCATCATATCTACTACTGCTTCCGCCTCCATTCCTTCCCTATTCCGCATAACTTTTTCCTGTACCAGATGTTTGTTGATGCGTACTCCCTAAGTTGTGCGGACTCTTCACTTTGATGCCGCACGCGTGTCGGATTCTCCAAAATACACTAGTTGTGGAGAATCCGACACGCACCCGTTGACATTTTTGAAAAGTCCAAGCAACATAGTGTACTCCTTATATCCATCTTTTCCTTTTAAGCTCGACAACGTAAACATCACAGATAATCAGTTCCTATGGTCTGGAAGAAATGTTCCGATATGATTTCACTTGTCAGTAGGGAGTCAAATCTGTTGACGTATCACCCTTTTAGTTCTACTGTGGTGAACTTGTAAGCGCTGTTGCTCACACTCTTCAATTATGTCAACGTGTGTGCGTCGGATCCTCCATAAGTAGTGTATTTTTGGAGAGTCCGAGCAACATGGTTTTGTAAGTTGAGGTTGACAGTCTCTCTAAAAGAACTTTCCTTTTCTTGCTGTGATTTGAACAGGCGTTCTGGATGTTCTGAATGTGCACGCCAACGAGTTTATATTCGAAGAAAATCTATCCACCGGTGAAATTGTCAAGAAAGTCGAATCTCCCATCGACAAGATTCAAGCGTTCAGTAAGATTTTAAACAACTGCAGCAACGACAAAAAGAATCTAACAGTTCACGTTGGGGATACCGCGAGTGATTTGCTTTGCTTGCTACAAGCAGATATCGGCATTGTGCTTAATCCAAGCTCAAGTCTGACGAGAGTTGGAAATCATTTTGGCGTCTCTTTTATCCCGCTGTTCCCTGGCATCGTTGAGAAACAGAAGATTTCTGCTGCAGGAGACGACTCATCTCGCTGGAACAGACTCTCCGGTGTTCTCTATACCGTTTCTAGCTGGTCTGAGATTCACGCGTTCATACTGGGGTCGACGTAGAACCTTTTTTTTGAGCTCACAGACTCGTCGTGTTAACTAGGGAAGTACAGACAAATCATAGATAGTGATAGAGATCATACATACAGCTTGGTGGTAAGTTTTATTGCAGGCCACATATCAGCTCTCTTCAGTAAGCGTAAAATCGTCGCGCGCGAGGAAGTTGGTGTTCACAACAATATTGCTATATGGTTGTTAAAGATTCTTGCTGTTTAGTACCAAGGCAAGGCAATAATTGTATTACTAGCTGAAAATTTTGTAGCTGCTTAACTTGTTTTTGGTTCTGCAGCTATTATGAACAGAAGTACTATTGATAAATGCATAAGACATTTTCTATATTCAATCATCTAGTTATTGTCTTTCCCTTTTTTGTATTGTTAACATATATATTTTCGTCAAAGCTAGTGTATTTTTGAAGAATCCAACACGAGTGCGGCATCGAAAGTAAAGAGTCCGTACAATTTAGGGCGTAGTAGTCGAGGAACCCCACCCCCACTCCCCAACCACCTTCACCTCTCGGGGGCGGTGGAAGACTAGCCTCGTTACTAGCTGAAAATTTTGTAGCTGCTTAGCTTGTTTTTGGTTCAGTAACCAGGGATGACTCAACAGTAAGACTAGTAAAGCGTTTGCTTTAGGCTCCGAAAATTTTGAGGCCCCAAAACATTTATATGAATTTATGTAACTTTCCGTCCATAATTACAAGGCATGGTTAAAGTTTGCATATCCTTTCTCTCCCTCTTACCCCCCCACCCCCACCCCCGGTCTTTCTCATTCTTTTACTTTTTATAATTTCAAGAATCGTATATTTGTATATACACTGTGTAAAATGTATATGTACATACTCAATATACATTAAATATACACTGTGTAAAATGTATATGTATTGCATTTCTGTCAGAGGCTTTTTCCAAGGCTTAAACCCGTGACCTCCTGGTCACGTGGCAGCAACTTTACCAGTTACTCCAAGGCTCCCTTCTGCAAATGTATATATACAGATATTTAATATACACTATGATAATATGCAAACATTCAGATATACAAATTAAAAAAAAAAAAATAGATGTACATATACAATTAACAACTTATACATATATGACATATAATTGACATATACAATTGATATATATGACTTATACATATACGCTTTGTACAATTGGCTTATACATATACGACTTATACAATTACAGCATATAAACAATTAATATACAACTTATAGGTATATGCATATATAATTGACACATAATATATAATTGATAACAATTTAGTTGTATTAAGAAAATAACGATTGAATTAAAAAAAAAATTATATATTTGTATATACACTATGCAAAATGTATATGTACACACTCAATATACATTATATATATATATATATATATATATATATATATATATATATATATATACACTATGATAATTAACACATAATATACAATTGATAACAATTTAGTTGAATTAAGAAAATCTTTCATGAGAAAATACAATGTATGTGTAGTGGAAAAACTCAATAAACGTCCAATAAAAGAATGATCTATTGCTGTTAAACGCTAAGAGATAAAACAAAAAATTAATTACGAGAGAGAAAGTTTTATTTGCCTTTGATATATGCATTAACCATACCATGTAATTATTAAAAATTATTAACTATGAATTGTAATTTTTTAAAACATTAACCATACCATGTAATTGTTAAAAATTATTAACTATGAATTGTAATTTTTTAAAACATTAACCATACCATATAATATTAAATTATTTTATCTATAATGTGTAATTTTTTCATTTTAATTTCACTTAAAATAATATTAAAGATTGTAAAATGTAAAAGATAAAAGATTTAATTTTTTTTTTTCTAAAAAGAAGAACTATCTACTTTTTATTAAAAATATTTTAGAATTTTTTATCAAATCTTCCTATTGATAAATAAAGTTTTCACAATAATATTCAAGTTAATGCATTGCAAACAAATGTCTAATATCTTATTAATTAAAATTATTCCGTAATTTATAAATAATAATATTAATATGTGAAGTTAAATGTTTAATATGTTCTAAGAAGTAATACGTAATAATAAAAAATTAACTCTAAATTATTGATATTATATTTGTTACTTGCATCCTCATATTAAAATTTGCCTTTATACCACTAATTTTATTGAAGACACCTTGTCTGCGGCTATTATGAACAAGTACTATTGTTAAATGCATAAGACGTTTTCTATATTCAATCATCTAGTTATTGTCTTTCCTTTTTTGTAGTATTAAATATATATATTTTTGTTTGGGACTTGTATGAGACTGAGGTATAGTAGTTGATGAACCCTTCCTCCACTGTTCATTCGAAGATGGGAAGACTAGCCTTGTTACTCTAAAGTCTAAACTAATCCACAATAACTATGAACGACTGGAGTTTTTAATCGTTCAATACTCGAGATTCGTCTAATCTTTTAGTGAACAGTCGAGCGGGGTTTTTCGTGTGAGGTGTCAAATGTTGTTTTTGGATCTGTTCATAAGAGTAGCCTTGTTACTCTGAGTTAATCCGCGATAACTATGAACGATTCAATCATCTATTATGATCATTTAGGTCTTAATGCTTCTAGTGAAGAGCGAGTTTTCTATATGAGTTCAGGTGATTTGTATCTTGCTTAGAGTCGACTTTCACTTTCATATCAATAACGTCGATTTAATCTCGTTTGTATCTTGTTTAGAGTCGATTTTCACTTTCATATCAGTAACGTCGATTTAATCTCGTTTTATGTCTGCTTAGAAAGAATATTTCGGAACTTCATAACTTTAAACTTCATATTTTTTTCCCTATTGACGTGTTAGTGTCATCAAATGTCCCAACAAAACTTCATATTTTTTTCCCTTACGGACATCGAATGTCACGACACGTTCAAGACCATAAATTTTAATGATTTTTTTGGTACGTGTTAAAAGTCGTAAGTCATGCTTTCTTAAACTCTAGGATCAGTCAAAATACGTTATATATGAAACAAAAAGGTAAGTTAGAAAAATACATCTATTACTACCTTATAAGTAATATGATTGTGTAAAATATTTTTTCGCCCTAAAACGTAAACATTTATCACTTAATAACTATGTTTAATGATATATTTTCTTATTATAATTTTAAATATATACTATTTAATTCAATGTAAATATCCAGCACGAATAAATATTTGGTGAAATTAAACTTACAATTTTTTTCAGCCGCCTTGCGCACTTAGTGAACAAATTCAAAAGCTATATATGTATGCCCCCACCTAGAAGAAGAAAATGTAGGCTTAAACATAATTATTTTTCATATATATATATATATATATATATATATATATGAAGTCAAAAGAAAAATAATTTTTTGATGATAAATCATAATTTGGTGGGTACCTTATGTCTTATATCATAGTTTTTTTTTTCTTTTAGTTATTATTATTATTATTGTGAAGTGGGAAAATTTACTTATTAGTGAGTTGTCACAAGATAAACAATTTTTTTTTTTTAATAAAAGACAGCTTGATGTATTAAAATTTGTGCTATATAGAAGAATACGAGGAAGGATTGAACTATAGTTGTCTTATTTTGTATTTCTATCAGAAATTATTTTTTACAATTTGAAATTATGATCGTGACTTCTTGATCATACTATAGTTTTACGAGTTATTCGAAGTCTACCCATCAAAGAAAAAATTTAGTGAAATTTAATTAAGTTTGGCCTAAAAAGTCATTATGAATTGTCCAATCTTGTTTGTTTGTTTAGTGGATTAAAGATTCATCTTTTATTTGAAAAAATAAAATTGGGTAGGACCCACTAAAATAATTATTTGTGTAATATCCTAAGTTCATAATTGGACCCCCCACCACAAGACAAAAACCAAATATAATTGATGACCAACTAAAATATCATTATTTTCACCATTAATAATTAATTTTTTTAGATTAATTTAGTAAATATATTAGTTTTTGTATCTCAAAAAATTGTTAAACTTTTTTATAGCAATGTCTTTTATATAAATATAGTGAAATATTATTATACAAAATATATAATATAACATATTATGAAAAATTAATTTAAAAAAAATATTTATCACAGTAAAATATTATTATAGATAATAATTGTTATAAAGAAATTTGACAGTAAAAAATTCATAAAATATTATAAATTTTACATATCTCCTTAAATCACAATTTTCAGCAAGTAATAATTCATGAATATCTTTAAATCAAAAATAATTATTACTTTATAAGCTTTTAAAAGTTGATTTGAGTAGGCCAAAGTTTTTTTTTTTTTTTTCTTTTTCTTTTACATTGGCATCCTCATATTCCCACTTTACTTTAAGTATGTTCTTTATTTATAATTTTTATTTTTAAAGGCAGTTCGATGTACTGATTTTTTTTTTTTAGCAATTTGAAAATGATCGGATAATAAAGGTTTATTATGCAAACACCATCATTACTAAGAAAAAAAAAGAAAATATATAAATAAATGCATGCGACAAAGACCCAAAATATTAAAATATATTTAAATCTTATCACTTAATTTGTTAGGTATCAAAGTTGGCTCCACCCAAAAAAATAAAATTTAATAAAATAAAATAAATAAAATAGCTTTAATACTTTGAATTTTCTCTTATAAATATTCCACCATTTTGCTACTCAAGCTCTTATCTCTTCCTCTTCTTTTTCTTGCTCTTGTTCTTTTTTTATTTTTTATTTTTTATTTTAAAAAAAAAAAACTTAATATTTTTAGCCAGTCTATTTAAAAAGAAAATCTCTTTTTAAGTTTATGGCGGTGCTAAAAAATAATTATTATTATTATTTTTATAAGAACGGGAATTTTCATGAAGGAAAGTTTCATGTTCGTTTATCAAAAAATTACATGAACGTATGAGAAAAAGCAGGAACGAGAACAAGAGAAAGAGGATGATATATTGAACAAATGCAACTCTTAGGCAAGTCTAATGCTTGGCTCCATATTTTTTATTATTCAAAACTTATTTTAATTTATTTCTTGTTTTTATTTTTATTTTTATTTTTCACTCCCTAAATTTAGTTTTGATTTGGGAGGTCAATTTTTTTTTTGGTTCTTTTGTTTTGTATCTTTTAAATTATAGAGCAATCTTGTATCTTTAATTTCTTGTAATTTTGAAGCAAAAAAAATTATTTATTTTGCCCATTTCTTAATTTTGCACTTGGATTTTTTTTTACAATGTGATGTAACATTTGTGTATGCTTTTGAATATTCATTCTTAATTATAGGTCGCAAATTCAAGTTTTACATGAAGCAAAATCAATAATTCTGTCCTCAAAATTAATTAAAAATATTGGGTGGAAAATAAAAATTGTGTCATAATGTGTAGTAAATAATAGAATATAATCACATATTCAATATTTAGAACGAACCATATAGTATATACGCGGTAAATCATAAAATATGTTTATCAAAAGATTAATATTATCCTGTCAAATTTTTTGTTTATTAATTAAAATCTACTTGAGTAAAATTATGTTTGAAAATGTTTTAGAAAAAAAAATACAAAATTATAATTAAAAAAAGGGTTATTTTTATGATGTTCTAGATAAATCCTAATTATTGTAGCCATAATTTAGGATAATTAAGATAATGATTATTATTTACCTCTCTGTTTATGTTGTGTCATTACAAAAAAAAGTTAGTGTGAAGTCAAATAATTAATCATAATTAATTTAATTAGTTGATTTACGTGTCACAATTAGCTCAAAAGATTAGTATATTAATTAAAATGGAATATATTATGGCTTACTTATCCATTATGATTGTGTCATTACCGAAAACTATAGAACAAAGTTAAATAATTAATCATAATTAATTTAATTAGTTGATGTACGTGTCACGATTAGCATAAAAGATTAGTACAAACAAATTAAAACAAGAAAAAGAATCAATCATTTTCAATTAATTGATAATTTTCTATTGGTTAATGACTCACCAACAACCACAAGCATAATTAATTAGATTAATTAATCATCAAAGTGCCTAACTAGTTGAAATGAGAATTCATAAGTTAAATAATAAAAAAGTTGTAATTATGCAAATATTTATTATTTTTTCGATTCAATGTTGAATATTTTCCATTATATAAGGGGATCGAAAATAATAATGATTTTTTATTTAGAAGATGTTGAGTATATAAGAAGCGCATACATTGCTCTTGTGTTTGAATCTCGATTAATTTCACGAGATTACAACTACCTCCCATCCCGCCAGCACAAACATCGAGTAACTCTATCGACTAAGCTTAGACGAACAGGAAGAAATCATCGCGCGTTTTTGCCTTTGTTAGGACACTTTTTTGCACTTAATATCGTTCAAGACTCGAAATTTGAGTACATTACCAAGGTATGAGGAGGGTAAGACGTACGCAGACCTTACCCCTACCTCTGTAGGGTAGAGAGGTTTCTTCCGATAGATCCTCGACCCAAAAGAAATACGACACCTTGTAATATCAACAACGATAACATACTAGGTGTATGGGGTGGGTGGGATGTACACGAGCCTTACCTCTACCTTTGTGGCCTGGTCGGGGTAGATAGGTCGTTTCTGATAGACCCTCGACTCAAGAAATATGGCATCTTGTAATCTCAACAACGATAAAATAACGAGTGTATGGGGTGGATAGGACGTACACAGACCTTACCCCTACCTTTGTGGCCTTGTCGTGGAAGAGAGGTTGTTTTTGATGGACCCTCGACTCAAAACAAATATGACACCATGTTATATCAACAACAATAACATACTCAGCATATGGGGCGAGTAGGATGTACGCAGACCTTACCCCTACCTTTTCGGACTTGTGGGGGTAAAGAGGTTGTTTCTGATAGACCCTCGACTCAAGAAATATGACACCTTGTAATATCAACAGCAATAACATACCCGGTGTATGGGGTAGGTAGGACGTACGCAGACCTTATCCCTACCTTTGTGTCCCATTGAAGGTAGAAAGATTGTTTCCGATAGACCCTCAACTCAAAAGAAATATGACACCTTGTAATATCAACAACGATATCATACAGAGCGTATGGGGTGGGTAGGACGTACACAAACCTTACCCCTACCTGTGGCCTCGTGGAGGGGTAGTGAGGTTGTTTTCGATAGACCCCTGACTCAAAAGAAATATGACACCTTGTAATATCAACAACGATAACATACAGAGTGTATGGGGTGGGTAGGACGTACACAGACCTTACCTTTACCTTTGTGGCTTCGTGGGGGTAGAGAGGTTGTTTCAGATAGACCTTCGACTCAAAAAAATATGGCACCTTGTTATAGCAACAACAATAACATACCCGGTGTATGGGGTGGGTGGGACGTACACGGACCTTACCTTCACCTCTGTGGCCTTGTAGGGGTAGAGAGGTGGTTTCCAATAGACCCCCGACTATGATACCTTTGTAATATCAACAACAATAACATATCAAGCGCATGGGGCGGGTAGGACGACCTTACCTTTACCTTTGTGGCCTGGTCGGGGTAGATAGGTTGTTTCCAATAGACCGCCGACTCAAAAGAAATATGACACCTTGTAATATCAACAACAATAACATATCGAGCGTATGGGGTGAGTACGACGTACACAGACCTTACCCCTACCTTTGTGGCCTGGTCGGGGTAGATAGGCCGTTTCTGATAGACCCTCGACTCACTAGAAATATGGCACCTTGTAATATCAATAGTGATAACATACCTAGTGTATGGGGTGGGTAGGACGTACACAGACCTTACCCATTCCTTTATGGCCTTATCATGGTAGAGAGGGTGTTTCCGATGGACCCTCGACTCAAAAAGAAGTATGACACCTTGTAATATCAACGCCAATAACTTACTGAGCGTATGGGGTGGGTAGGACGTACACAGACCTTACCCCTGCCTTTGTAGCCTCGTGGGGGTAGAGAGGTTGTTTCTAATAGACCATCGACTCAAAAAAAATATGGCACCTTGTAATATCACCAACAATAACATACGGGTGGGTAGGACGTACACAGACCTTACCCCTACCTTTGTGGCCTTGTCGCGGTAGAGAGGTCGTTTTCGATAGACCCTCTACTCAAGAGAAATATAACACCTTGTAATATCATCAACAATAACATACCCAGTGTATGAGGTGGGTAGGACGTACACAGACCTTACCCCTACCTTTGTGGCCTTGCCGGGGTTGAGAGGTTGTTTCCGACAGACCCTCGACTCAAAAGAAATATGACACCTTGTAGTATCACACTGATAAAATTTTGATAACAGGTTAAATTAGATTCTTGGGAATCAAAGCTTGGACTTAAAAAGAGTATACAACTTTCGCGGAATACATGTCCCGTATAAAATTGGAACGATACATAGAAGATTAACATGACCGCGCTTGTACAAGGTCGATGCACGCAAATCGAGAAACGGTCCCAAGAAACTATTGGAGGATACACAGTTGTCCTAAAACCATTTCAGTCTTCTCTCCAATTGTTTCCACACATCTTGTTCTTGCATTTGTAAAACGTAGTCATGGGCTCATCTGCTGACCTTATCTGCACTTGATAATATGCAGCTTCCCTGTAACCACACGCCGGACACGGCACTGCCAAGACCAAATAAAAAAGCACAACGTTGAGGATTTCATATAGCCGACTTCTCTAGGACTGAGACGTAGTTGTTGTTGTAGTCTAAAAAACACAGCATATGTTTTTTTCGTGTGCAGACAACTTCAGCGCCACACATATATAAAGTTCCAAGCATCACAACACTTCTTGCTACCATAAACAAAACGTAAATCACATAAACATATACACAGAGACAGTTTTTTCGGTTCCAAGAAACAAAAAACACTTGACAATCTTCGTTAGCTGCAAAAGATCATAAAAGTACAAATGCGAAACTACCAATTCACGATGTTTACTTTTATCTCATTTTGTTTGGTTTGAGTCGACTCTCCAGGGATGAAAAGACGAAGCTTTGAATACTTTGCGGTAATTGAATTTGCTAGATCTCTGTCCATTCCAACTGAAGTATCTTTCTTGTTACTCGCTACAAGTATTTCGCTCCAGCTCTGTTCGTTATTGTTATATTTTTAACTCGCAGAAAGTCTAAAGACAGAAAAGTGGGCTAGACGGTCATAGACTACTTGACTTACAAATGGTTCATTTGCGCAGCATCATTATTATGAGAAGAGTTGGAGTCTAAGTTATAGAATAACATCAAAGTCGAAAAAACATTATGAAAACACAACTGAGTGGACAGGTTTTTCATTCAAAGGCTGAAATGTATGTTTGACGACGAACTTTGGAATACCAACTGTTTTCTAGTACAATATGCAATAAAGGCAATGCGGTAATGTTGCCAAAGTTGCATCGGTATATAGAAAACAGCAAAGAAGGAACATGAAGAAGCCAACCCAAGAACCTAATGATATTACATAGAACCAAGTATTATCATCACAATTTGTACCAAAGTTCTTCAATTTCAAACTCAAAAGTGATTATCAATATTACCTCAATCTAGTATACGTTCACACGTATATAAGAATCAATTACAAACTAATTGAGAGGATAAATCTTGATACAAAGAAAACAATATGGCCAAGGAGACAGTTATATTGATGTTATAAAAACCATTAAACTCAATGGACAACCAATTATTAGTCTATTAGTACGTCATCTAACGACCTCGATATATCATTTGTGTGTAACTTTCTTCTCTAAACTATTTGTACTCTGAATGTTGTTCAAAAAACAAAAAAAGCAAATCGACAGTATTTTGGTTAGTAATTTTAGACGAGGAAAAGTAGATCAAGATATATTTATCATTTAGAGGACATTACTAACTCATAGAGCAACTAATTCTCAAATCGTAAAGTGTAAGAAGTGGCAGCAAATCATGATAACGCCCAGAAGCTACAAGTAGAGAAAGTGCAGACCTTCAGCAGTCGAAGCATTATCCATGTCTTCTGTCGAAATCACTGGATCCATTTGTTTCTTAACCAAAGGCTGTCTTTTCTTCAACTTAAGCTATCAATACATGTAACGAAAAAAGTAAACTTACTGAATGGATAACAAAAAGGAACCAAATGATAAGTTGTCTAGTTATCTTACCCGGTTCTCTATGTTACTTACGTAAGGGCACACAGGGCAAAAGAATCTGGCTGGACGGTCCATATGAGGCAACTCGTATTGCAATAACGTTGTACAGTCTGGACACATTTCCATTTGCGGCTAGCTTTGTTATGTTGCAAAAACCTACAGAAATAAAAGGTGTCCTGCCGTTAAGATAATTCTACACAGATTCAGCACATGCCCAGATGCTCAAAGATCACCTAAAATAGGCACTCCATCCTTACGAACTTATATGATACTCTTTCCATTTTAGATGTTCCTAAAATCTTGAACCAATATATTAACATGCAACGATTACAATGTTTAAGAAACCAGCTTTTAAAACAATTCAAATTTGTAACGTTTTTGTTATCAGAATAACATTTCAACCATTAGTTTACTAGTTTGGATTACTATCACTAACATAATAAGTCAAAATAACATCCTAAACTATGACGCCCATGAAACAGATGCGGTAAATAGAAGTGCCACGTCTTTAACTGTCTAAGCTTTTAAGACGAGACAGTCGCATAGTTTGACACGAATCGCTCTATATCCCTTGGTTCTTGACAAATAAAAGTACATGGCATTCGGAAGTCGAGTTGAAAAGGTAAAGGAAAGAGAAAAGATTTGGGGTTTGTTCAATATTCATCTCCACCTGAATCCAGCCCTTGTGACTACTTTAACTAAAGGGACTAAACCATTTTGATCTAGAGAGCCAACAGAATCTTCTAATTCTTGTGGTGAATTGCTCGGAATGATACAACTGATGAACAGAAAGCAACAAAAACAACAACACATCCAGTGTAATCCCACAAGTGGGGTTTGGGAAGGGTAGTGAGTACGCAAAACCTTACCCATACAAGGTAGAGAGGTTGTTTCCGACAGACGCTCGGCAACTGAGGCAAAGGAAGCACTGAAATAAATAAATAGAACTATACAGCCTGACAAGTTTAAACCTTTAGATGAGATGGTAGACACAATCGGTGCTAGAGCTAGGAGGACAGAAGGGGGTTCATCTGAACCACCTTCGTGGAAAATCACACGGGATATATAAGCGCAATTCATTTTATGTATATATAATAGAAGTTGAACTCCACCACTGCACACAGTTCAGCATGTTTTGGTACCTAACAACTGAGACTTCTATATCCCTTGCTTTCTTGAAAAACTCAGCATATGGGGGGTTCGAAATTCGAGTTAAAAAGAGAAAAAAATCTAATCTTTGCTCCAAATATACGTGGATATTAGCACAGTGAACACAAATGTGGACAAAAATCGATTTTTAATTCACATGACCAAGAAAATGCTTCAATCTGGTGAATTGCTCAGGGTGATACAACAACAACAACAACAAACCCAGTGTATTCCCACCTAGTGGGGTCTGGGGGGTAAGATGTACGCAGTCCATACCTCTACCTCTAAAGAGGTAGAAAGGCTGTTTCCGATAGACCCCCGGCTCAAGACACGAGATACCGCACAAATACATAGTAAAGCACAGAACAAGATTTCATAACATAAATACGGCACCCATAAGTAATAAAAACAGAGAAAAGCACACAGATTCGTAATAAAACATGGAACTTGAAAAAAAACGGGGCAGTGAAATAAACAAATAGAGTTCTACCTCCCTAAAATTTTAAACTTTTAGCTGAGATGGTACACACAGTTCTTAGCGACGGGTTCGGCCGAATTCAGTACTTTTAAAATCTATTAAAATATGTTTAAATATTTAATTGTGAACCTAGTAACTAAGACGAGCTGACAAATTCAGAATCCATACACTTCAAATCCTGGCTTTACCTACGAACGCGTTTGAGTACCTAACAATTAAGACTTCTATTTCTTTTTCTAAAACCGTGGTGTCCGAGCCAGCTTATGAGCATCTCAAATAATTCCACGGGATATAGTGATACCAACAAGACAACAACATGTACCCAATAACTCTATGAGCACCTCGACTAATTACCAACAAGACAGCAACATGTACCCGATAACTTTATGAGCACCTCGACTAATTCCACAGGATATAGTGATACCAACAAGACAACAACATGTACCCAATAACTCTATGAGCACCTCGACTAATTACCAACAAGACAGCAACATGTACCCGATAACTTTATGAGCACCTCGACTAATTCCACGGGATATAGTGATACCAACAAGACAACAACATGTACCCGATAACTCTATGAGCTCCTCGACTAATTACCAACAAGACAGCAACATGTATCCAATAACTTTATGAGCACCTCGACTAATTCCACAGGATATAGTGATACCAACAAGGCAACAACATGTACCCAATAACTCTATCACCAAGATTAATTGAGATTTATATATCTATTGGTTTCTTGAAAAATTCAGCATATGGGGTTTGGATTTCCAGCTAAACAACAACATAAAGCAGAAAAAATTCACACTTTGCTCATCATATACATGGGATTTTTAGCACAATGACCACCAATATAAACAAAACTTAGATTCTTGATTCATAAATTCAAAATAAATAAATAAATAAATAAAAAGGAAAATAAGAGAGCTTACCTCAAGACTGAGAATTCAATCAATGGTTGCAGGGATTTGGGTTTGACAGCCTCTGAGGTTTTAAGAGGGGAGAGGGGGTTGGGGGCGGGGGGGTTGTATAGGTATGTAAATAGGGGTAGAATTGTAATTATATATACTTTGTTTTATTTTATTTTTTTATAATATAATGGACCCTAAGTATAAAGTGCAAGTTTTTATTTTATTAGGCCTTTTTTTTTTTGCCTAATATAACACTTCCTCAGCCGCTTAACTTTTTATTCTACTTCTCTTTCAGTAAGGCAATTATAATTGTATGTATTTTCGCTTCATTCATTTTTTCTTTCACAGAAACATGAATTTTCTTGAACTAGAATATAATAGTTTGTAATGTTGTTTTTGTATCAGTTGTGACTATTAACATGTTAATATACTTTTTTTCTTGGAACCCCTTTTGATCAATTTGTTTTGTAATTTTCTTGAACTAGATTATAATAGTCAATTATGAAGTTTAAATAAGTTAATATACTTTTTCTTGGAGCCCCTTTTGCTTTTTATGCTTTTAATTACCATATTTAGGTGCATGTTGTGTTCAGTAGCTTTCTTGAACTAGATTGTAATAGTCTTTATTGTTGTTGTTTTTTACCAATTGTAATTGTTAGACAAATTGATATACTTTTTTCTTGGAGCCCCTTTTGATTTTTATGCTTTAAATTACCATATTTAGGTGCATGTTGTGTTGTTTCTTGAACTAGACTATTATAGTCTTTAATGTTGTTTTTTTAACCAATTGTAATTGTTAAACAAGTTGATGTGAAGCATCTAGTTCCTGAGCTATGACCAAATTTGCTACGACGTACCTCAATCGCACGAGGTTTTATTACCCTTTCTCAACCTTTTTAGCTGACGTGACACCTTTGACGGGCCCCATTTTATGTAATAAAAGTGTCATGTGCAAAATACGCTAAAATTGATTGTAGCAACTTTGGGGGTTACTGAATGCTTATCTCATACTTTTTTCTTGGAGCCCCTTTTGATATTTATGCTTTCAATGATCATCTTTTAAGTGAAACGTGTGTTTAGTAGTTTCCTTGACTAGCCTGTGTAGTCTGTAATTGCTGTTTTTGTACCATTTGTGAATGGTAAACAAGTTAATATACTTTTTTGTTGAAATCCCTTTTGATATTTATGCTTGTAATGATCATATTTAGTTGCATTTGGTGTTAAAGGAGTTTTCTTTAATGGATTATAGTGTGTAATGCTGGTTTATCAATTGCTTTTAACAAAGGTCCAGCTCCAGAATTATTAATATACCTTTTGTTTAGAACCTTTTTTTGTTTTATGCTTTTAACAACCATTTTCGGTGCATATTGTGTGAAGGCGTTATCGTGGTGTTTGGTCGATTGTTCTTTGTGAATTATTACAAGTTCAAATGCCTTTTTTTTTCTTGGAATCCCGTGTATGTTTTGTGCTTTTAACTATCATCTTTTAGGTGCTTATTGGTGTAAGGAAGCAGAAAAAATGTTAGTATTGTTTGAAACGCCGGCAGGCTTTGCACTTTTCAAAGTACTGGATGAAGGAAAGCTCTCTAAAGTTGAGGTACCAAAGTGTTTAACTTAGTCTCGATAATTAATTATAATACATTGTAATATAAATGCGAATTGATGTTTATGGGTGTGTGAGTTTCTTCTGTATTTGATGAAGAGTCTTTTTATGATGCAGGACTTGTCGAAAGAGTTTACGACATCTGATTCTGCTGGAAAGGTTATCTTTCTCTTTATGCTTAAAAGGCTTGAACTTTAAGACATTGGACAGTAGAAGATTGTATTTTCAGGCAATTGTTTGCATACTTGTGAGTGGGTCGGTTATGGTTAGGTGTTAGGAGAGTTGGGTGTGGTAGGTGTCTTAGGTCGGTGTGTGTTACTACTACATGGGTATTCGTTTTCCTTATTTCTTATTTTGTTTGTTCGTTTTTCTCTTATTTCCTTTTCTTGGATATCTAGTGTTACTATTTCTTACCTTTGATTTTTGTTATGCTACCTTGGTATATTGTTCTATATCTTGAGCCGGGGGTCTATCGGAAACAACCTCTCTATTTCCTCGGAGGTAGCGGTATGGACTGCGTACATTTTACCCTCCCCAGACCCCACTCTGTGGGAATACATTCACTAGGTCTGTTGTTGTTGTTGTTGTTGTTGTTGTTTGCTTACTTGTAGCGCATTAAATATTTAACAGGATTACATTTTTTCCGGCTGGGGTGTGGTGGGGTGGGGTTGCAAGAGGGTAATATTTTGTACTGTGTTAATCTAGAATATGTCGATGGAAAAAATCAAAGGAGAAATTTTGGTAAATGTATACTTTCACTGGAAATCTGGTCTAAGTTGATATTGGTTACTGTATCGGAATTAGTTTGGATTGGAGCGGCAGTTGATTGACTGGCTAACAACATAGCACTTGTTCTGCTTTTTTTGGCTATGTGGATCGGTGTGTACGTGAATAGCTTACAATGAGGATAGTACTGATCTTCCTAAATTTTACTATCAGTAATCGGTTGGTTGGTACATATACAGGTTGTGAAGTTGAAAGCTTTCTCCAAGTTTGAGGACGCTTCAGAAGCACTATCGGCAGCAACTTTATTGATAGATAGCAAGCCTAGCAAAGGACTTTGTAAGTTTTTGAAAGCACATTGTGACGGTGAAACACTGGGTGTTGCGGATTCAAAGCTTGGAAATGCAATTAAAGAGAAACTGGTCAGCTCTTTCATCTTCTCCTTACGTCTTTCTTTTTTTAGTGTCTTCCGTTTTCTTTATTGAAGTTGATTCAGGATGTGTTTGCAGCAAATTGAATGTGTTCACAATAACGTTGTGATGGAACTGATGAGACGGTTGAGAAGTCAGTTGACTGAACTCATATCTGGTCTAGCCACTCAAGACTTGGCCCCGATGAGCTTGGATTTGTCTCATAGTCTTTCAAGATACAAGCTGAAATTTAGCCCCGACAAGGTGAACTTTCTATTGTGATAGGGTGTATTATTTTCTAATGTTCCTCGTCTTAATTTGTGTGTTATCGTTTAACTTTTGTAGTAAAATATATGCTAATAATTTAACTTCCCTTTTTAATAGTCTTGAGGACACGATCTTTTTCTCCAAACTAATAGTGGAGCTTATGACGCAATATTTTTTGCTCGTCTAGGTGGATACAATGATCGTCCAGGCCATTGGCTTGTTGGGTGATCTTGATAAAGAGCTAAACACCTATGCAATGAGGGTACGAGAATGGTATGGTTGGCATTTTCCTGAGCTTGCAAAGATTGTACAAGATAACATCCTTTATGCCAAGGCGGTTAAGTTGATGGGTGACCGCGTCAATGCGGCAAAGCTTGATTTCTCCGAGGTGGGAATTAACTTCCTTCTAGCTCTTTAAATCTTTCTTTGTTGAACTAGAAAGAACAGCTGAACTCCCTTCGTTGGTCAAAATAGTACGAATATTATAGTCGCTGCACTTGGTTGCTGTGGCATATTGCAGTCAAATTCCGCTTTTGCTATAACATGATATTCTCCAGCACCCAAGGGTGTGGCCGAGTGGTCAAGTGGGACGGGAACCATGAACTCTTAGGTTCAATTTCCAGTGGAGGCTAAAACATTAGTTTTCTTCCCGTCGAGGTGTGAGCAAGTTGACTCGGACACCACGGTTGATTTACTTCTTTGAAAGAAATTAAAACTCATATCTTGGTATGGTCTTGATTTGTTCGCAGATACTTACGGAAGATGTTGAGGCGGAACTAAAAGAGGCAGCGATGATTTCAATGGGAACTGAAGTCAGCGATCTTGATCTGGAGAATATTAAAGATTTATGCAGCCAAGTTCTATCCTTATCCGAATACCGGGCCCAATTGTATGATTATTTGAATGATTATTTGAAGGGCAGGATGAATACCATTGCCCCGAATCTTACGGCTCTGGTTGGAGAACTTGTTGGTCTCGCCTTATTGCCCACGGTGGCAGCTTGTTGAATCTTGCAAAACAACCTGGAAGTACAGTACAAATACTTGGTGCAGAAAAGGCTCTCTTTAGAGCTTTAAAGACGAAGCACGCTACACCAAAGTATGGGCTCTTATATCACGCGTCTTTGATCGGTCAGGCAGCACCAAAACACAAGGGTAAAATCGCAAGATCTCTTGCCAGTACAGTTTCTTTGGCAATTCGATATGATGTTCTTGGAGATGGCCAAGATAATACAATGGGTTTGGAGAATCGGATCAAGGTATGCAGTATGCATTATCAAATACTATCGTATTGGGACGGTTGTTTCTCATTTACTATCGTATTGGGACGGTTGTTTCTCATTTCAACTCATAACATAGTTACACCTAATTATCCTCCTCGTCAACTTTTGTAGCTCGAAGCACGGTTAAGAGCTTTAGAAGGCAAAGAGTTGAGTAAATCAGCTGGTTCTGCTAAAGGGAAACCTAAAATCGAAGTTTACGACAAGGATCATAAGTAGGGTGCAGGAGCATTGATAACACCAGCCAAGGTCAGGAATTGGACCTCACTTTCTAAAGTCGAACCTCTCTTTAACAAAGTCATTTGTCCGTATATTTGTTGGCTGCTACAGCGAAATGTTGTTATAGAGAACATATTAACAATATATAACGTAACATGAAAATCAGTTCCAAAAGCAAACTTGGCCGTTATAATGAAACGTTGCTATAGAGAGGTCCGGCTTGTTTTTACTTTGTTGATTCAATTTCCAGCTATCGACTTACCCTTCCTTTGTAGGTCTACAATCCTTCTGCTGATGCTGTTCTCGGACATGATGAAAACGAGGAGCAAAATATCAGTATAGATGGACCATCTCAAACTACGGAAGCTGAGAAGAAAAAGGAAAAGAAGAAGGAAAAGCCTGTTGACGCAGAGGATAATGTTGTATCTACTGTCGATGCTGACATCGGTGAACCCAAAGAAACGGATACCAAGGAAAAGAAGAAGAAGAAGAAGAAGAAGAAGCGCGATGAAACTGAAGAAAACGTTGAAGTGGAAAAAAGTAAGAAAAAGAAGAGAAAACATAGTGATGGTGTCGATGAAGATGAAAGTGAAACTGCTGATAAAAAGAACGAGAAAAAAGAAGAAGAAAACTGAAGAATAAGATGGACACGATGCTATGACTTTCGCTCGATAACTTTGTCATTGATCCCATATCTATAAGCAGGGCGGGCCACTATTAATCCTACATTCGTCCATTCCTTTCAAGCTTGATCCGGAGTTGTTACCTTGTTCGACTGAACTCGTTGGTTTCGCGCTCTATTTGGTTCGAGAGCCTTCCCTCGTAGATTTCCTTCACCAAGTCATCGCCAGCAATCAACTGGCATCAACATTTTTGGTACTTAGGCATGGTTCAGTATCTTTAAACTTGTAAAGGTGTCTTAAATTAGTGCTTGCTCTTTGTAAAATGTGACTTTTAATCTGCAGTAAGTAAGAGATTCTTGGGATGATTTTGACACATGATTTCATCTTTTTCTTTTTTTTTTTTAATATTATTCGCACATCGCCTGGGTACGTATACTAGTTAATGTTAGGAATTCAGAAATCTAGCACTACTTTCTTTTGGCGGAGCTAAAAGTTGCATGCTTGAGCTGCTTGCAAGGAAACATTTGCAAGTGAAAGTTGTTGCAAGGGTCTTCAAGAAGCTGTTTGCAAGTTGCCTACTTGATCGCAAATTTTCAAAAGCTGCTTAGAAGTTGCCTACTTGATCTGCTTGCAAGCTGTTTACTTGATTGTAGAACTCTGGAAGGCTTTTTTGAAGCTGCTTGCAAGTAGTCTCGCGGCTTGGGAACTGCAAGTTGTTTGTTAGAGCTACTTGCAAGTTACATACTTGATTGCAACCCTCAAGGCATTGGTGCAATTAGCTTGCAATCTGCTTACAAGCTGCCTACTTGAACTGCATTCCAAGCTATTTACTTGATTGCAAACTCTGGAAGCTTTTGTAAGGCTTTTTTGAAGATGCTTGCAAGTAGTCTCGTCAGATGCCTGCTTGAGCAGCTTGCGAGCCACCGGTTTGATTGCAAGGCTTGGAAAATACTGTTGTTTTCAATGTTTTGGGTACAAGAATCTGTATAAATGTAATAACAACTTCAACCCAAGTTCAAGTCTAGGACAAGAACAATTATGAAATTCCTTAACACAAGATTATAAATAATCTATCCAACAAGTATGTAACTTTCAGAAATGAGATGAAATAGAATTTTAAGGCCAAGTCCCCCGACTTCACGAAGTGTCCTTAAGGAATAATTCCCCTCACTGTACCCGAGGTTATGGAATCTTCCTCCCAGGATAAAATGGCCAAACAAACCAACTGTAGCGGTACCTCAAACAATTGGAATCTCTTCGAACTCACTCAACGATTTGATTGATCACACGGAATATTTTTGAAGACAAGAAGAATTTGTATTTCAGAAAATTTTTCATACCAAAACCTGTGGAAAAATGCAGGTTTATATAGTCTTCAAGTGCCCCTTCCAAAAGGTGGCAATGGTTCATCCGAAAAGGTGTATCCTTTGGAAGAGCCATGTCTGTTCATTTGAAGCATTGTGTCTTTTTCTGAACAGACACAACTATCCGAACAGTCACTCCTTTTCCAAAACATTATGTCTTTTCCCCAAAGGTTGTGTCCCCCCATTTTTCATTCACACCTATTGAACCCAACAAATACAAGTTATTTGCCTGAGCTACTTGCAAGTTACATACTTGATTGCAAGCCTTAAGAAAATGATGCAAGCTGCTTATTTGAGTTGTTTGCAAGCTATTTACTTGTTTGCAAAAGTTACATACTTGATTGCAAGCCTTAAGAAAATGATGCAAGCTGCTTATTTGAGTTGTTTGCAAGCTATTTACTTGTTTGCAAAAGTTACATACTTGATTGCAAGCCTTAAGAAAATGATGCAAGCTGCTTATTTGAGTTGTTTGCAAGCTATTTACTTGTTTGCAAACTCTGGAAGCTGTTGTAACGTTTTTTTGAAGTTGCTTGCAAGTAGTCTCGCAAGAAGCCTGCTTGAGCTGCTTTCAAGCTACCTGCTTGATTGCAAGGCTTGGAAACTGCAAGTTGTTTGCTAGAGCTACTTGCAAGTTACATACTTAATTGCACGCCTTAAGAAGCTGGAGCAATTTGCTTGCAAGCTGCTTACTTGAGCTATTTGCATGTGCTTACAAGCTATTTACTTGATTGCAAACTCTGGAAGTTGTTGTAAGCAGTGGCGGAGGCAGGATTTTCACGAAGGGGGTAAGTGAATATACAAACTAATCGAAGGGGGTTCATAAGTGAATATACAAACTAATCGAAGGGGGTTCGACATCTACTATATATACATAAAAAATAATTTTAACATAATTTTCCGTCGAAGGGGGTTCATCATACATGTAGCTCCGCCCCTAGTTATAAGGCTTTTTCGAAGCTGCTTGCAAGTAGTCTTGCCAGATGCCTGCTTGAGCTACTTGCAAGTTACCTGTTTGATTGCAAGGCTCGGGAACTGCAAGTTGTTTGCTAGAGCTACTTGCAAGTTACATGATTGCAAATTTGTTTGCAAGTTACTTGCAAGTTGTATATTTGCTTGCAAGCTGCTTACGAGTTGCCTACTTGAGCTGTTTGCAAGCTATTTACTTGATTGCAAACTCTAGAAGTTGTTGTAAGGCTTTTTTGGAAGCTGCTTGCAAGTATTCTTGCAAGAAGACTGCTTGAGCTACTTGCAAAGCTACCTGCTTGATTGCGAGGCTCGGGAACTACAAGTCGTTTGCCTGAGCTACTTACAAATTAAATACTTGATCGCAAGCCTTAAAGAAGCTGGTGCAATTGCTTGCAAGCTGCCTGCTTGAACTACTTGCGAGCTGACTGCTTGCTTACGAACTAAGGCTTTTATAAATCTGCTTGCAAGCTGCATGCTTGCGTGCTTCAGCTTCTTGCAAGCATCCTGGTTGAGCTACTTGCACTTTTTTTATTAAATTGCAAATTTAATCGGAAAACTATATAATAAACATCCACAATATAATATATTTATTGCAGAAATATTAAATTTCAACTCTGGAAATAACTACTTTTGCAAAATCTACTTGAATAAATTTCTATTTTTTTCCTAGAAAATCCAAGACCCAATTTTTTTTCTATTTTTGCAAATTCTAAAACACATAGTATCTTAGAATCTCTTTCTTCAAAAAGGTTGTCTTTTTATATTTAGATTTCTTTTTTCCTCTTCTTAATAATAATAATATAAACAATAAAATATCATAAATGAGGTATTTAAAAAAATAATGTGTGCACAAATCTTAACTATTAGGTCTTTTTTTTCCTTTTTATTTTTGGAAAAAGCTCTTTTCTTTATTTTGAAAGAAAAAGAAAAGATACCTTTTTATTATTATTATTATTATTTGTATCAAAAAGGTTGTCTTTTTGTATTTAGATTTCTCTTTTCCTTTTCTTAATAATAATAACATAAACAATATAATATCATAAATGAGGTATTAAAAAAAATAATGTGTGCACAAATCTTAACCATTAAGTCAATTTTTTTCCTTTTTTCTTTTTTGGAAAAAGTTCTTTTTCTTTGTTTTGATAGAAAAAGAAAAGATACCTTTTTATTATTATTATTATTTGTATCAAAAAGGTTGTCTTTTTGTATTTAGATTTCTCTTTTCCTTTTCTTAATAATAATAATATAAACAATATAATAATATCATAAATGAGGTATTAAAAAAAAATAACGTGTGCACAAATCTTAACCATTAAGTCATTTTTTTCCTTTTGGAAAAGGTTCTTTTTCTTTGTTTTGATAGAAAAAGAAAAGATACCTTTTTATTATTATTATTTGTATCAAAAAGGTTGTCTTTTTATATTTAAATTTCTCTTTTCCTTTTCCTAATAATAATAACATAAACAATATAATATCATAAATGAGGTATTAAAAAATATAATGTGTGCACAAATCTTAACCATTAAGTCATTTTTTCCCATTTTTATTTTGAGAAAAAGTTCTTTTTCTTTGTTTTGATAGAAAAAGAAAAGATTCCTTTTTATTACTATTTTTATCAAAAAAAAATTAAAAAGTTCAAATGGGAAAGAACTAAAAAGAGAATATGCATGTTATGTGCCCCAAAGCATATAGACTTAATAATTAAGATTTAATAATAATAGACTTGTTAATTCATACTCGGTGTTAGATATTCGTTTTAAAATTTTGATTAATTCAAATTTGAATAGTATAAATATATTTAAACGAAAAGTATTTCTTATTATTGAAATATTTATGATTATAAATATAAAAATATAATTGTCTAATTTTTTTTTAAAAAAAGTTTTCGACCACATCACATACACCTAGGATCATCGTGTAAGCCACACTTTATTCACGTAAATTGTTACTTACTAAGAATAATATGAATCTTAAATAATTTGATTAACAAAATATAAAGTATATCATCCCACGTTAAATTTTTCTATAATAATATTTCACTATATCAATTATTTTTTTTATAAAATTGATAATATACGCGATTTATATTACATGTTCTTTATAAAGAGTGCGTATTAGGGGTGTCAAGTGGGTTGGGCGCCCGACTCGGCCCGACCCGGCCCTAGTACCTAATCCGGCCCGGTTTGACCCGGTCCGGTAAGTCCTAGGGCTTTAGGGTTCCGGGTTCTGGGCCGGTTATTTTGTTAAAATGGGTCCGGCTAACCCGGCCCAGACCAAGCCCGGTCCAGGCCCACCGGTTAACCGGCCCGGCCCGGCCCGAAAAATTTAAAAAAAAATATTTTGGATTTTGGGCCAAACTAGGCGTTGGCCCAACGGCTATATAGTCGTTTTTGGGTCTAAACGGCTAGTTTTGGGCCCATTTATTAAAAAAAAAAAAAAACTTTAAAAAATACATTTTAATCCCAAAAAAAAAATCTATAAATACCCTACAACTTCAAATCATTTTTCACACAATTTTTCACTCTCTCAAATTTCATTCTCTCTCAAATCTCAATTCTCAAATATTCAATATATTTAATTTCTTAAAGTGTTCACTTTAATTTTTTAATTTTTCGTTTATACGAGAGGAAGTTTCTAAAGTCGCAATCTTTGGATACTTCCAAAATTTGGTATTGTCGTTTCATCTCTTACGTTTAATTTTTATTTATTGTATTAATTGTTTAATATTTAATTTTATTATATTTGTGTATTTTGAATATTTTTAGTTTAATTTAATTTATATTATGGATAAATTAAGAAACCTCGTTGCTAAAGGTGTTAAAATTTTTTGTCCCGAAAGCGGCAGTGGTAGTAAAAAGCAAATTACTAGCGGTAGAGGTAGTTCAAGTAGTAGATATACCCGTGTGTCTTCGCCTCCGGTACCGCTTGGTACACCTTTTGAGGAAGAAATAGGTGTAGGTGCTCACGATATGAATTATGTAGAAGCTCAGGAAAATTACGGTATAGAAGAAGAAAATGAAGTAGATGTGGTTAATTTAGACGAAGATAATGAAAATATTGTTGAGACACCCGCAGTAGAAGATGCTAACGTTAGATCTGAATCAGTTAATCTTCCTTCCCGTCCTTCCAGTGCCCCAAAACCTCGTAAAAGAACTAGTATTGCATGACAACTTTTTGAACGTATATCAGATATTGAGGTGCAATGCAATATTTGTCAACAAATATATAAGCATAGAAGTGGAGGCAAGCAAGGGAGTACAGGCACGTTAATGAGACATGTAGCTGAAGATCACAAAAGAGAGTTAAATATTGCAAAAGATGGTGGGGATGTTGGTGGGTCAACGCAAACTAGAATAGACCCAGCAACCGATCATGTAGCGAAGAAGTATAATAAATTGAGGGACATGGAAGAAATAGCTAAAATGGTAGTTGTGGGTTGTTTGCCTTTTAGTTTTTCTTCTTCTGATGCCTTTATTCATTATATACAAGTAATTTATAATCCTATATTTAATGGTATTCCTAGAACTACTTGTCGGTCTGATATTTTTAGACTCCATTCACAATATTGTTTTTATTTATCAACATTGTTAAAAAATATTCAATTTAGATTGTCCCTAACTTTTGATCTCGGTCGTGCTGTAAATAAAAATGATTATTTAACCGTTGCTTGTCATTGGATGGATAGTAATTTCGTGATGCAAAAACGTATTCTTGCTTTTTTATATGATGAAGATCGTAAACATACTGGACAATTTATTGTTGATTCTATTGTTAAAATTGCCGGATATTATGGTATCGAAAATAAAATTTTATGTATTGCTTTTGATAATGCTTCTAACAACAAGATTGGTATAACAAAAATAAAATCTCCGCTATCTCCTCCCTTGCCTGAAATTTTTCATATTAAATGTGCATGTCATATATAATTTAATTGTAAAAGATGGTCTTGACTTTTTTGAGCTTTATATTGAAAAAATTCGTCTTGCCGTTGGTTTTATTCAAGGAAATAATCGTAGATCGAGAATTAGAGAATTTAAAGTTAAATGTCAAGAAAGTGGACTTACACCGATTTTGATGCCTGAGGAAATTGATACTAGATGGAATTCTACGTATGAATTTTTTAAAACTTGTTATAAATATAGAATTTCTATTACACTAGTTTTTAACCAACATTGCGGTTCATTTGCTGATTCTGATTGAGTTGTAATTAATGATCTTGTTAAGTTTTTAGAAAAATTTTATGTAGCTACGGTTGAATTTTTCGGTGCTTATTATCCTACTGTTTGTAATATTTTGACATATATAGCCGATATTTCTGATTTGCTCAAAGAATATAAAAATAAAGAAGGTTATAAAAAAGCTGTTGGCGCCATGTTTACGAAATTTAAAAAATATTTTTTCTTGATTCCCTCTATTTACTTGGTTGGTGCTATGCTAAATCCGTGCATGAAATATAATCATATGTGTCACTTTAGTACTTTTATTTATACTAACTTAGAAATAAATACTAACCATGATTCTGAACAAGTACAACCTGATTTGTGGACGGCTACGGCTGATGCAAAGGATTACATAGAAAAATTATATAATCACTATGCTGATTAATTTGATTTAGCCGTACCTACAAATATCACTCCAACTGTCGCTCCTCATCCTCCCGAGGAGTCATCATTTTCTAAAAGGCCGGCATATAGTGATTTTTCTGATTCGTTTTATGATTTAAATTGTTGTAACAGTGTTGATGAGAGAACTTAGACATCAACTTATCAGGAAGAGCTAAAATATTATCTTCGGACGGCACCAGAGGATCGCAGACGACGGATCAACACGTTGGATTGGTGGAGGAGTAATGAAACACAATATCATGTGCTTTCAAGATTAGCTAGAGATATCTTGAATGTTCTAATGTCAGTCGTTGCATCAGAGAACGCCTTTAGTCGGGGACGACAGCAGCTTGGAGACAACCGACACTCATTGGGAAACAATGCAATGAATGTTCTAGTTTGCCTCAGAGATTGGATTAGAGCGGAAAGAAGAAATCAAGGAATGGAACCGGAGCCAAGCGACGAGCTGAAACTTGAAGAAATTATGACTTCACGGGAGAACTCAGCAAAATCAAGTCCAATGCATGGTTTTGCCCCCGTTGACTTCGACTATCCTATGCAAGTTCCCATTAATATTAACATGAATGAGTTGAAAAAAATGATGCATAATTTATAGATTTTCATTTATGTAAATTATAAATTTTGGGTCATTTTGCAATCAATAAAATTCCCCAAATTCATTCACTCCTTAGTCCTTGTTTTTTATTTTTTTTCATTTAACGATTTAAAATTTTAAATTGAATTTCTAGTTTTCTACTTTAAATTAAAAACTTACTTCTAATATATTATTAATTTACTACCAAATATTATTAATTTATTATATTAAGTAGCATATGTTTTGTATATTTGTGCATATATCTTCTATAGAAGTGTATATTTAACGTATACATATGTATATGTTTTATAAATTAGTACATAAGTATATTTATATATATTGTAATGTATATATAATGTAGTATATTTTATAAGTAGTAGTATATATACATTGAATGGTGCGTATACATAGAATATAGTGTATATATGTGAATAGATCTTCTATAGACGTGTATATTTAACGTATACATGTGTATATGTTTTATAAATTAGTATATAACTATACAAATATATATTGTAATGTATATATATTATAGTATATTTCATTTAAAGTATTACATATACATAGAATAGAGTGTATATATGTGAATGGATCTTCTATAGACGTGTATATTTAACGTATACATTACTTTATGTTTTATAAATGAGTATATAACTATACAAATATATATTGTAATGTATATATATTGTAGTATATCTCATTTAAAGTATTACATATACATAGAATAGAGTGTATATATGTGAATAGATCTTCTATAGACGTGTATATTTAACGTATACATGTGTATATGTTTCATAAATTAGTATATAACTATACAAATATATATTGTAATGTATATATATTATATTATATTTGATTTAAAGTATTACATATACATAGAATAGAGTGTATATATGTGAATAGATCTTCTATAGACGTGTATATTTAATGTATACATGTGTATATGTTTTATAAATTAGTATATAACTATACAAATATATATTGTAATGTATATATATTGTAGTATATCTCATTTAAAATATTACATATACATAGAATAGAGTGTATATATGTGAATAGATCTTCTATAGACGTGTATATTTAACGTATACATTACTTTATGTTTTATAAATTAGTATGTATATTGTAGTATATACTTTTTTTAAAGTAGTACATATATATTGAATGGTGTGTATATATGTGTATATATCTTCTATAGACATATATCTTTAAAGTATACAAGTGTATGTGTTTTATAAATTAGTATGTAACTATATATATATATACATATTGTTGTATATATATATATATGTATATATTGTAGTATATATTTTATTTAAAGTAGTACATATATATTGAATGGTGCATATATATGTGTATATATCTTCTAAAGTAGTATATATTTAACGTATACATGTGTACATGTTTTATAAATTAGTATATATATATATATATATATATTGTAGTGTATATATATATATATATATTATACTACTATAGCGTATGTTTTATTTAAAGTAGTACGTATAATCATATATAATTATATATTGAATGGTACGTATATATGTGTAATTGTTTATATATTTTTTTAAAAATATATATTGTATATTGGAGTGTATATTAGATTTTTTATTTATTTTTTAAACGAGTTTGACCGGTTTTTAACCGGGTTTAATCGAGTTTTGATGGATTTGACCGGGTTGGGTTAAGTGGACCGAGTTAGGATGAGTTTTAATTTTTTTACTATTTGGCTCGACCCGGTTAACATCAAAATCGGCCTTTAACCAACCCTCAACCCAATTTAAATGGAAGAGCCAATTCTGGATTGGCCCAGCCCGGCCTGCCCCGTTTGACACCTGCGTATTATAATTGAGGAATAATGGATAATTAAACGTTGTTTCACTTACTCGTCTATACTAGTATTAAAAGCAGTCTTAGAGTTGTACTATTATTTCTTTCACTTCGATTATTTTATTATAGTTACTTGTTTTTATTCAGGATATCTTGTTATGCTATTTGATTGTAACTTTCGATTTTTACTATGCGTGAAATTCGAGGAAGGATCAAATCACAAGACTTATTATACATAACCTCATTCTACATTTCCACATACTTATTTTTATGACTCAAACTCGTAATCTCTTGATCACATTCACATATCAATATCTTTATCAGTTACTATAAAATTAATCGCTATGAATATCCGGACAAACGAGACCGTTATAAAAAAAATCAAACACCATGAGATCTCATGTTCAATTCCTAATATAGCCAAATACTAGGAGATTTCTATACATAGGTTCTAACCTTCGTGGATAGAGTTATCGAGAATTTTTTACAGATGAAAGATGATAAATATTTCGTAAGATTACTTCAAGTGTACGAAAGCGGGCTTTCTGAGCGGGAGATATAACAATCTCTCTTCTTCATGTAGTGGGACTACATACTACATGAAGTAGAGAGATCTCGCTCTCAGAAAGCCAGCTTTCGTACACTTGCAGTAATTTTAATGTCCTCTTTGGATTCCACTTTGTGAAAATATATTGAATATGTTATTATTGTGTATGAAAGCTGATACAGACATAACATTCATAAAAAAATATCCTATTCATTCATTTTTATTTGTCATATATTAATTTGACATACTCATTAAGATTTTATTTTTTTATACGTAAAAAAATGACAAATAAAAAAATAAAAAAAAATTCAATAAGAAAATTAGTTAATGATTTATATAAAGATGTTATATAGTCAATCAACCACACATGTGGCACACATCTATAAATACCACCTTTCACTAATAAATAAAAGAAAAGCTCTACATCATTCACTTAATCATAATATAATGGCGGTGGAAGACGAACCAAGCTCCGCCGGTACCGGCGACATCAGCGGCGGCGCTGATGGCGTCAACGGCGGTGGCGATATCTACGCTTTACCGGAAGGTTGCATTGCGAACGTATTATCACTAACAAGTCCTCGGGATGCGTGCCGGTTATCGGTAGTGGCTACGATTTTCCGATCTGCAGCTGAATCCGATGCTGTATGGAACCGTTTTTTGCCTACTGATTATTGCGATATTATTCCCCGGTCCATTAATGGTGAACCGGGTTCAATAAGTTTCAAATCGAAGAAAGAGCTTTTTCTGTATCTCTGTGATCACCCTCTCTTCATTGATGGTGGTTCTAAGGTAATTTTTCATTTTTAGAGTGTCAAATTGCATAGATATATTAATATGAGAATCGATTGTAGTGTTGCGTTTCATTTTTTGTATAGTTTTCGGAAATTTAATTAAGTTGAAAATATTGATAATTTAATTCAATTTAGCTTTGAAAATTAGTTAAATTAACTCTTTGATAGTCTTCAAATCGAAGAAAAAGCTTTTCCTGTATTTATATGATCATGCTTAATTTTATCAATTTTAGTTGTTATGTTTCATTTTTCGGGAGTCAAATTGCATGGATATATAGTAGTATTTTTCGTATAATTTTTGGAAATTTTAATTTTAAATTGAAAATATTGATAATTTAATTCAATTTAGCATTGAAAATTAGTTAAATTAACTCTTTGATAGTGTTCAAATCAAGAATAAGCTTGTTCTGTATTTATATGATCATCCTTAATTTAATCGATTTTAGTTGTTATGTTTTATTTTTCGAGGGTCAAATTGCATGGATATATTAATATGGGAAGGATTGTGATATTATGTTTCATTTCTCGAGAGTCCAATTACATAGGATATACTAATATGAGAATGGATTTTAGTGTTATGTTTTATTTTTCGAGAGTCAAAGTGCATGGATATATTAATATGAGATCGATCATATTATACTCAATGTTTTTGTTGTGTAGTTGATGGTGGCACTAAGGTAAAGAGAGTCAAATTGCATGGATATATCTATTTTCTGTTTCGATAACCTTGGTACTGGATAGTTTGCACGCACTTCGATTAATTCCACGGCCTACCAAGTAACTCTGTGGCTGTCCATCCATGCTAGGATAGATGGGAAGAAATTACATGGATATATAAATGCAAGAAGGATTGATATTTATAGTATCTTTCTTGTGTAGTTTCGAAAATTTTAAATTGGAACCATTGAATTAATTTAGATTCGGAAATTATTCAAATTGGTTCTCATGAAGCTAAATATGACAAGCAAAAGTAAATGGAGCTGAGTATTTGATACTCCACATGTAGATTGTGAGGTGATCGTGAATTATGTTACTCGTTGTCTCCAAAATGTTGCCGCACCAATGTTGGATCTTCCAATAATGTTCTACTTTTGGTGGTCCCGACGGCATTTTGGAGTGTTCGAGCAAACGTAGGTTACGGAAGAAACTTGTTGACTATAAACGTGCCGAAAGAAAAATACTGGTGGTTTGAATTATCCCTAGACTAGAATCAGATTGGAGAGTTTGAGCAACATAGTTCACAATTCCATGTGTGAGAGTGAGAAGTTGCTTTGTATGCTTATCAGAGTTCAGTAATAACTTTATAAAGTGGTGCCTGCTCACCATATTTTTAAAGTAGTTCTGTGAATGTTATTAACATTCTATGATGCATAATTTAAAGCCTTCCCATGTACCGGGGCATTATCGCCTTTCCCCTCTCCTATCTTTTGGATATCAAAGTAAATAGTAGCGGGGTAAGCAATGGGACCAGTTGACGCACGTGTGTAATGTTGAATCCATATTAGTCTTTATGTAATAGTAACACGTTGATCAGTTTGCATCTTTTGTGCCGCACTTTTGATGTCATTGCTTTTGCTTTTTTGGTTAATGTGTGACGTAGCCCATTGTGACTATTGCTGGACTTAGTTTTGTTTCGTAATTGCTAAGTTTACGTCTGAATTGGTATTGATGAAATGCAGAGCTTCTCACTGGAGAAGGGTAGTGGAAAGAAATGCTACATGTTAGCTGCAAGGTCACTTGCAATTGTTTGGGCTGACACACCTAGATACTGGAGATGGATGTCCCTTCCTGAGTCCAGGTATTTTCGATTGACAATTTCAATTGACGAGGAATTTTTATTATGGGGTAGTGAACAAGTCTCTTTTCCCCAGCCTTTCTGTACTTGAATTGACAATTCATACTGGTCTTTTAATAACGTTCTAGTTCTAAGGGAAGAGTGGAGGAATCTTGGTTTTTAATAGTGTCGTATTTTCAGTCTCAAGTTAATCTAATGCAATGTTTTGGAACCTAGGTTCTCAGAGGTCGCTGAGCTTCTTGACGTGTGTTGGCTCGACATCTCTGGCAAGATAAACACGTCTATGCTATCCCCCGACACCAACTATGCAGCCTACTTGGTTTTCACAACGAAATCTAGGACCTATGGATTTGATCACCAAAGTGCAGAGGGTGCCGTAGGGATTTCGGGGCATGAAAAAAACACACAGATAGTATTCTTGGATCCTGAGGCAGCACGGAGGCACATGTATCAAATCGTTCCAAGGCGGACAGGATTCTTCAACCAGATGGCTGATATACTTAGACGTGAAGTGAATCCACCGCCTTCCGAAAGCGAAGCACAAGCACGATATCCACAACAGAGAAGTGACGGATGGATAGAAGTCGAGTTGGGAGAATTCTTTGTCAAGAGAGGACAAGACGTTGAACTCGAGATGAGCTTGATGGAGGTGAAAGAAGGTAACTGGAAAAGTGGCTTAGTTGTTGAAGGAATTGAAATCAGGCCTAAGGAAGGCTAATGAACTTGATACTGAATAGCTTTGTTGCTCGGACTCATCAAAAATGTCATTGGGTGCGTGTCGGATCCTTCAAAAGTAGTGCATTTTTGGATAATCCGACACGGGCGCGACAACATTTTTGGAGAATCCAAGCAACTTAGCTGAATAGTTCATTTTCCTATTGAGAGGCTAAAACCTATGAGGCCTAAAACCAATTGTCCCACATGTGGCTGGTGAGATTTTGACCCAAAAAATATAGAAAATTTGCACCAACTTTATCAACAATTGAATCATCATAGTCAACAAATTGGTGTAAAAAGCTAAATTTGATTTAGTGTCTTGGACATTTTGTTTTATGTTGGGATTTGTTATGTTTCCCTTTGTTGTATTTTGGTTAATAGTCATTTGTGTTGAAATAATTTTGTTGGAACTTGGAACTTACATGTTGATTAATAATGTCATTCCCATATGTTGTGCATTATATTATGTTAGGCATGACTATGTTGAGATATAAGTTGTTCGGACTCTTCAAGTATATCAACGGGTGTGCGTTTCCTTCACGTCACGCTTAAGAGGTGCAATTAGAATCCGTTATGTACAGGATCCAGAGACGAACTGCACCATAAGGGTGTACTTTACACGTCTTACCTTACATTTCTGTCTGAAGCTATTTTTAAGGCTTCAATCTTTAAATATTTGATTACATGACAACAATTTTATCAGTTACTTTAAACGTCACGTCACGCTTAAGAGGTGCAATTAGAATCCCTTATGTACAGGGTCCAGAGACAAACTCCACCCTAAGGGTGTGTTATACACAGTTTTACCTTGCATTTCTGTACAAAAGCTGTTTTTAAGGCTTGAAATCTGTAAACACTTGATCACACGAGAACAATTTTATCAGTTACTTCAACACTTCCTACTTTCTCCTTTATGCACCTCTTATTAAATTATAGACAAAAATGATAGTTTTACCGATTTACATCGTAAGAAACTTTTTTGAAATCTTATAAACTTGTTTATACTTTTAAAAATATAATTAATTACAAGGCTAATATGAAAGTAACAACAACAAATTTAGTGTATTCCCATAAAGTGGGGTCTGAGAAGGGTAAAATATATGTAGTTCGTACCGCTACCTTCAAAGGCTGTTTCCGATAGACTCCCGGCTCAAGATAAAAAATAGTAAATAAGATCGTAATGAAACATGAAACGGGATGAATGACATAATAGAAGTAAAAATTAATAAAAATAGAAATAAGAGAAATAAGAAATAAGACACCCACAAAGTACAATTTTTTTTAGTTAGGTGAAAATTAATATGGAACGAAAGAAGTAGTGTTTTATGTGCTTTCATGTTTAAAAAGGACAGTCCGCCGCAATAAAGTTTCTGCTATTCATGGAATTTGAGAAAGGGTCGAACTACAAGAATGTATTGTACACAATCTTACTTTATAGTTTTACAAGAAGTTATTTTCACGACTCGAGCACATGACCTCCTAATCACATGACAACAACTTTAACGATTACTCGAGCTTTTATATTTATATTTATTTATTTATATATAGATGTTGGCAGGTAGAATATCATCACACGTCCAAATAACATTTTTTTTTTCTCATTTAATGTTTGATACCCGTATTGAAACTCGACTAATACATATTCGCGTCGGGTAGGGTATTCAGGGGTAGGGAGGTCCAAGTAACATGATTATATGAAACTTATTTCCAATGTCACATGAAAATGGGCACAATTTTCAAAAAAGCACACATATGCACATGTACTTGTTTGTAACTTGCTTATCATATAGTTTAAATAACTCATATTGCTAAAAATAAAATCTATCATTTGAAATGTTACTCATATAATACGTGTATCTCTAAGTGGCCAGAAATTTAAAAGAATTAAAAAAACATACGTATAATATATGAAAGCAAAAGTTTAGAAATAAAAATGAATTATTAATATATTATAATATCAACGTATATAACTTAAACTCTATTAACGCAAAAAGAAAAACCTTATAATATATCATAGTAAATATTTTTATAGGATTGAATTTATATTAGTGGATGGAATGTATTATCTGATTATAATATTATTTTTGTTTCTTATTCTTTGATTTTATTTTATATAGTTTAATTATAATAGTATTTTATTATTATTTGTTGTTTTTAGTATTGGTGGTTGTTGTTGTTTTCAATACGTCTTATATAGATTATTTTTATTTTGAAATAGAAGGAGGTTAGATTTACAAATACTATATTCTTCTCAGATATTACTTTATGAGATTATGTATGTTTTATATTTTTGTTCTCATTTATTGAAAAACATAAAAAGATAATGTTGAATAAAAATGAATTATTGAAAATATATTGTATTATGGATGCTCATTTAAGTATTTATTTTATAGTTTTCTAAAGAAGTTTGCAATTAATCATGCAATTTGCACGTAGCTTTCTGAAAAGCCTCGTAGCAGCTTTTCAATTTAATTCAATTTTTTTTTTTTTTATCTCTATTATTATACACGTATAAAAGAAAATCTCCATTACGCTCTCTATCCCCACGCGTGCGCTTTATTACAAAATATTTTTTAACCAAAATATTCTACAAATTCCAGCCAACCAGCCGAGCGAGGACAATTTTTAACACCTCCCTTTCATTACATCTAAGTAACCATCTCATCGAAAAACTGGAGCTCAACAATGAAATTCTATTTTTTTACGAGAGCCATTAACATAAAAAAATTCTTTTTTAGTTTTTATATTTTTACGTTGACCCTTTCTTGAACCAGAACCGGAGGAGGATTAGAGGAAAAAGACCATTGCCACCCCTTTTCCTCCTCCTAATAATTTTATTTCGCTTCCTAACCTAAAATTGATGTTTAATAAACGTGATGACATGTACAAGAATACATTTTTTGGAATCTTGAGAACAACGTGAAGAAGTAATTTAAAAAATTAAATAAAATCTTGTACACCTTTTTTTAATATTTTTTGTAAAAAATTTCATTTGAGCTCCATTTGTAAATAGACAACAATTCATATATTATTTCTGAAAAAGATTCTTCTTTTTTTCTTTTTTTCATTTGAGGTGATTGTGGAAAATTTTTTTTGATCATGAGTTGCCTCCCATGCTTCAAGAAAAAAACCGAATCGCCGCCGCCGATAGAGGAGGTGACGATTGGTCGTCCTAGAGGAATCTCAACCACACCACCAGAACCCGGTATCATCATACTTTTAGTTTTTTTTTATTTATAGATATTTGAAATTTAAAGAAAATGAATTTATTTTTGTGTTCTTGTATGTAACATGTATATAATTTGATTCTTTTCATGTAACATCTATGTAAGAGAAGAATGCATGTGTAAAAGTCATGCAAAAGACAAGATTTGATTGGAAAAATGTAGCCTTTTGAGTAAATATGTTCATGCACATACTGCAAAAGTTGTCGTCGTATGACTAGGAGGTTACTGGTTCAAATCGAGGAAACAGCCGCTTGCAGAATTGCAAGGGAAGGCTGCGTATGTAAGACCTAATGTGGTCCGACCCTTCTCTGGACCTCACGTAAAGCATGAGCTTAATGCACCGGACTCACGGTAAAAGTTGTAAAAGTTGTTGTATGACAGGGAGGTTACTGGTTCAAACTGTGGAAACAGCCGCTTGCAGAATTGCAAGGGAATGCTGAATATGTAAGACCTAATGTGGTTCAGCCCTTCCCTGGACCTCACGTAAAGCGTAAGCTTAATGCACCAGACTCATTCACCTACGGTAAAAGTTGTTGTCGTATGACTAGGAGGTTAGACATACCCAGTGTAATCCTACAAGTCGAGTCTGGAGAAGGTAAGATGTACGTTGAACTTACCCCTACCTTTGTAAGGCAGAGAGGCTGTTTCCGACCGGAAGAATACCAAAGTTCAGTAAATATGTTCACCCTCTTAAGTATTCTAGCAATTAGAGAATTCAGTAAACAGGTAGATACAGAAGGATATTTGTTTTCTTTAAGCTGCAATAGGCACTGTGATTGCTGTTAAGACCTAAGTTGCTCGGACTCTTCAAAATCTCTACGGGTGTGTATCGGATCCTCAAAAAATAGTGTGTTTTTGAAGGATCCCACACGGGTGCGGCAACATTTTTGGAGAGTCCGAGCAACTTAGACAGCTTTTTTTTGGCTTGCCAACTCATGTCATCATTTCTCTACTTTCTTCTATGTTACTCGGATTCTCCAAAAACATTGCCACACCCATGTCGGATCATCCAAAATTGCACTACTTTTGGAGGATCGGGCGCGCACCTGGCGGCACTTTTGAAGAATCCCAGTAACATACACTTTCCTAACTAGGCAAGAATACGGTTTGCTACTACCTGTATATGCCTTGTGTAGTTTTCCTCACACATTTGTAGGCTTATGTTCACTTTCTCCATGCTTTTCGGATTGACTGACCAGCTGAACCATTTCAAAAAGTCGAAAAGGTTAACCCTATTCCAAACAGCAATGCTAAGACTTACACATTCCGAGAGCTCGCGAGTGCAACAAAGAATTTCAAGCAAGAATGCCTGATAGGTGAAGACGGATTTGGAAGGGTCTTCAAGGCAACACTTAACGGTGGAGAGGTAACATTCCATTAAACTCTCTTTTCGCCCTTGCTGTAACTTCAACATGCTGAATAAGAATCTGTCACCAAAAACAAACACCGAAAAACATTTTTCAGAATACTAGTCTTTTTCCAGAAACACAAATTAGCCTCTCTACCTCCACGAGGCAGGGGTAAGGTCTGCGTACACTCTACCCTTATGTTGTTTGGAAAATGACTTCTGTTATACCAAATACACCATTTATTAAAGTCCATCTATATTAGGGTGAAGAAAGACTTCAGTTTTGATGTCTGGTTTGTTGCGTGGATAGGTGGTGGCAGTGAAGCAACTAGACAGAAGTGGAACACAAGGAAACCACGAGTTCCTTGTTGAGGTATCAAAGTTGACTCTCCTCAAGCACTCAAATCTGGTCGATCTCCTTGGATATTGTGCTGATGGAGATCAGAGGATTTTGGTCTATGAATACATGCCGATGGGTTGCCTAACTGATCACCTGCTTGGTAAGTTTATGCTACGTCGCTCGGACTCTCCAGAAATGTTTCCTCCAAAAAGTTGTGATACTTTTGAAGAGCCCGAGAAACTTATGTCTGTGCTGCTCTTCCAATTTCATGTTGTCATAAACTTTCTTGATTCTGTATCTAGTTCTGTTACATTCCAGATCTTGGAGCGGATAAAAAGCCACTAGATTGGCTATCCAGAATGAAGATAGCTTTAGGTGCTGCTAATGGACTCGAGTATCTACACGAAAAGGCCGACCCACCAATAATTTATCGCGATTTGAAAGGCACAAACATCCTATTGGATAAAGATTTTAATCCTAAACTTTCAGATTATGGTCTTGCTGCGCTTGCAGGTGGAGGGAATAAGACAAACATGTCGCCGGTGATGATAACAAATGGTTATTGTGCTCCAGAGTTTGAAAGAAGTGGTGAACTTACTTTGAAGTCAGATGTATATAGTTTTGGAATTGTTTTGCTTGAACTTATAACAGGGCGGCGATCTGTCGATACTACAAGGCCAACAGATGAGCAAAGCTTAGTTGCTTGGGTGAGTATTCTCATTCTATCACAAAGAGTTCCCTCTTCTTTTCAAATCTCAAAGTTCTTGTGGAGGGGAGCATTGCAAACAAAGGTAATGTTGTCTCCGTGTGACCTATAGGTCATGGGTTCGAGCCGTAGAACTGATGCTTGCGTCAGGGTAGGCTGCTTAAGTTACACCCCAATGGGGTGCGGCCCTTCCCTGAACCTTGCGTGAACGCGGGACGTTCCGTGCACAACCTTGTGTGAACACGGGACGTTTAGTCCACCAGGCTGCCATATGACATATAGGTCATGGATTCGAGCCATGGAATCAGTCACTGATTCTTGCATCAGGGTAGGCTGCTTACATTACACCCCCTTGGGGTGCGGCATTCCCTGACCCTTTGTGAACACGGGACGCTTCATGCACCAGGCTGCCCTTCAATCGCAAAATTCTTGAGTTTCTTTTTGACTTAGAACTAAAGGAAGTTAGCGTACAGTTCTAACAGGTCATCAAATGTATGTGATTTTATTAGGCACAACCCTATTTCAAGGATCCAAAGAGGTTCCCCGAATTGGCAGATCCGCGTCTTGGAAAGAGGTTTCCCGTCAAAAGTTTAAACCAAGCAGTCGGGGTCACAGCAATGTGTCTTCAAGAAGAATCAACGGTTCGTCCTTTGATTAGCGATGTTGTGGCTGCTCTTAGTTTTCTTACAGTGCCGATGCCAGATGACCCTATTCCTAGTTCACCTTCTGCTCCGCCCCCAACGTCAAATGTTGGAAAGTCGAGTGCAAATAATGAAAATGAGGAGAGTTCAGAATATGACGACCAAGGTGATTCAGATGATGATAATCAAGGTTATTCCGATGAGGATGAAGACAGTGAGCGTGAAAAACAAAATAATGAAAAAGTCCGTGACCGACAACGCTCTAAAAAAGTTACTGACAAACGACAGTCTCAAAAAGTTAGTGTCAGTCAAGACGATGATATATCAAGTTCAGAATATGGATATGGAAGTGGATCAGGTTCAGAATATGACGAGGAAAGTGGCGATGAACAACACAGAAAAGTGACAGCAAAATCTGCAAAATATGGTTCACGTTCAAGACATAAAAGCCAGGTAAAATCTCGTGCTAAAAGTATCAACGCAGGTTCAAGTAGCTGAACACCCAACGGATAACATCACAACAAACAATAAGAAGAATGCAATTGCTGAATTTAACGGGCAACAAAGTCAATGATGCTTGCAAACACGAACAGATTCAAGTTTAAGTCACATATAGAGAAGCCGGTTTGAGCAAAAAACAAAGATCCAACGGGAGTAAGTGATAACACAAACTGCAGAAGTAAAAGCAACATTGACTCAAGTAACGTAATTGTTGATATTGTTTAAGGCAACAAGCAACTCACATTCTAATGCAATGAAGAATCAATACGTTGAAGTAATGGTTCAAATCACCCCGGAGTATATATTAGTAAATCATGTAACTGTACAATGTAATTAACCTTTTTCATATTTTTGTTTTGACAAACTTACTTTTCCATTTTTGCGATGAGCAGTGACGTTTTTTAATAAGTTGTTTCACTACAAAATATTGCAGCTTGTGCATGGAGATCTCCGGCCAATAAGCCACAAGCTCAAAAGGCATCCTTGTACCAACACTTTTTTGGTTTTAATAAGCTAATAAGTTTACTATAATAGTAGTTTTAAGCTGCATCAAACGAGCTTGATTTCTTGTTTACACAAGAAGAAATATACAAAAGAACATTTTACGATGACCTTCTAGGTATACAACAACAACAGACCCAGTATATTCCCACAAAGTGAGGTCTGGGGAGGGTAAAATGTATGCAGTCCATACCACTACCTCCGAGGAAGTAGAGAGGGGGTATAAAACGTCATTAATCAACCAAATTGCATCTTATTATGTGTACTTCAAGCTGAAACGGTTCATTTCAATGTTTCAAAATTCATCTGCACAATCTATTGCATGTACTTTTTAATGGTAATTTATCATCCGTACAAAGAAGGATCGAGAAAAGGGTAACAACATACACAGAGCATATGAAATTAAAGGTGTGACCTCTAACCCGAAGGAAATGAATACCCATACCGTTTGCCACCAAATTCGTAATTCCAACTAGTTGAAAAGCAGGGCAACTTGATCCGAGATATTCTTACTGTGCTTGTAGATATTTGATTTTTCAAACGGATCATGATATAGCAGACTTGACGTGAAACATAAGCAGCCATCGTAGAGTTATATCAGCTGAACGAGCTACTTAATTGAAGCTACAACAGGACCACCGATCCTTTCACTTCTTTTGTCATTGCTCTTTCTGTAGCCACCCGAGCTGCACGAAAGAAATATGTTAACAGAGAGGAGAAAATAAACAATTCTCAATGTGCGAATTGAAAAAAAAAAAAAAATACCTTCCAAGCATACATCCCCAGAAATGCTACAGTATCCGCTGACCAAACGACAGCAAACGACTTCAAGAAGAACGGGATTATAACATTAAGCAAGGGGATGAGGAGAAAAAGGTAATTGAGAGCTTCTTTCTCATCCTTCGAGCAGTCACGAGCCCGAAGGGAAGGAATAGCTGCAACAACAGAAATTAACGTTACAGCTAACTCGACGGAATAGAAGCAAGGATACTAATTAACTTTCTACACCTATAAGGATATCTATTTTTAAACACGGATACACCGTCAAAAGCTTACCATCTTAGGGAGATCGAAAAATTATTGATTATGTCTCCTCGCAAACTTGTATCGACCAAGGTAAGGTTGATCATTGATATGAATTACATTTCAACAACTTATACCTTTTTACGCTAGAGTTTACTAAGGCATCCACTGTTGAGGATAGAGAATATAATAACAGAAAACGATGAGCACTGTTCAAATAACAACTGAATAACAACGAATCTCATGAATATAAGATACCTTAATGATGAAAATTGTATCAAAAATACGAAAATAACATCATATTTCAAATAGCGACATAACTAAATCTACTAAAGGAACTTCAGATTATAGTCCTCCGATTGAGAGAATAGCGGAAGGAAAAGGAAATGAATTAACAGACGGATGAACAAGGTATATCTACTTTGCAGCAAGAGTTGAATTTTATAAAACGATACTACTTACTAAACATCCATATGGACCACATTCCCATTAGTCTCCAGATGTCCGGTTCATTTGAGGGAAATATGAGATTGAAGGAGAGAGCTCCACCAATCAACATTGACGCATAGCCTTGCACTTCAAAAACAGTGTATAAAACAGTTCCAGGTTTCGCAGGATTTTTCGTAGCAGTGGAAGCCCTTGGTGCAAATGTTGAAGCAGTCTTTAAAACAGCCTGGAAGAGAGTATTTGAAGTTAACACGCATATACTTAGCAAATAATATTTTCCCGTGTATACAGAAAATTTGAAACGTATCTACTTTAACATGAGCTTAAACGAAAGTAGGGATTCATTTAGCCGACCTCATTGTGCTTTGGGAACGAGGAGCATTTTTTGTTTGTCATAATTTTAGAAAGCACCATCAGAAACTTGACAGTTGTGAAGCTGGTTGGAAGACTTTTTAGCAAATTACCATATGCATCATTTCTAACGTCCTCAATGACGAACGCTAGAGCAAAATCAACAACTCATACTATTGGATCTCTTGTTTATGCTAATTCTAGTTATTATGAATGGGCCTTGCGACTAACTCAACGCCAAAATCTAGCTTTGTATCTTCAACGGAATCATTATATTAGATTATTTTCAAACAGCAAACTTACTTCACGCATTCTGTAAGTTTTGAGTGACTTTATTCTTTCCCCTTCGACAGCTCTAACAAGTCACTTGGAAGCTTCGCCCATTGCTTTCCCCAGTGTTGTCTTCCTCCAGTGGCCCCCACCCAATAGCCAATAGGCTGAAAAAGGTTGCAGTCAATTGCCCTTCCTGTTATCGTCAAACCAAGGACTACCACACAGGCCTTTCGCCAGAAAGCTACCCTCACCTACATACCTCATGTATACGCATTTCTATCCGTCCACTCGCCAGATCAGATAGACTACTCTACTAAGTTAGACATAAAAAGGCCATGCTTGAAAGTATTTCATTAGTTCCTTTCACCTTTATCAGCACTGTCTTGATGCTACTCCGTCAGAATCTACGTGGCACACTTCCCTTTTCAGTCCGTACCAAAAAAAAAAAAAAAATGCCACCTTTCTATAATTGGAAATAGTTGAACCTTAGAATTCCCTTTTACCCTTACTAAAATTATTTCTACTCACATAAACACAAATTTCAAGCCTTCCTTTGTTTCTTAAAATTTCGAGCTAAGTCAAATGGTGACACATAAATTCGTATGGAAGGAGTCTTAACTCTAACGTATGCCCCTTTCTAATAAAGTGTCATGCTAGTAAGTTATACAAGTTGTAGAGGTAATCGGGTAACCGCTACGTACACTCTACCCTCCCCAGACCCCACTACTTTCTCTGACTACACTAGCCACTAGGTATGTTATTGTTGTTGTTGTTGCTTGTAAGTTATACAAGTAGAGAAAACACAAACACTTGAAACCCAACTAATATAACAAGATAAAACTAAGTAAAGAACATAAAACTAAGTAAAGAACACATAAAGATCTCAACTTTTTGAGTTACTTATTATCAAGAACACTACTAGGACTTAAAAAAAAAGGGCAACCCGGTGCACTAAAGCTTACCGCTATGCGCGGTGTCCGGGGAAGGGACCCACCACAAGGGTGTATCGTACGCAACCTTACCTTAGATTTCTGCCAGAGGCTGTTTCCAAGGCTTGAACCCGTGAACAACTGATCACATGGCAGCAACTTTACTAGTTACTACTAGGACTAGTAGAGCTAAAATTTTACCCTATTCTTTCTTTCTCCTCAGTACCATTACTTTTTTCTTGAATTTCCTCTTCTGCGTACAATACACCCTTATGGTGGGGCCCTTTCGCAGACCCTGCGAATAGCGGGAGCTTTAGTGCACCGGGCTGTCCTACCCTCTTTTGGGTTCTCTACTACCTGTTTTTACAACTCGCTTGAACTTGCAGGAACACAAAGTTTGCATTTTTTTCCGCTAATAAATCTTCCTTTAATCCTCTACGACTCTTGAATATTCCAGAGTCTTACTCCATTTCAATTTGTTTGTGTTACTTCCCTCTTTAGTCCATTTCAAAACGAATGTTTCTTTTCATTTTCTGGCAACTTTTTAGTTCTAATTTTCCACAAGTGTGGAACATAACAAGACTAAAGGTCATTTTAGTGCAAAGATTCAAAAGTCATGGTTACTTTCTTAAACTCCGAGCCAAGTCAAAATCAAACAAACAAATTGAGACTAACAGAATATACAAGTAGAGAAAATACAAAGTACAAACACTTCAAAATCCAACTAACATACCAACCACTTGGATAATAAAACTTAGCATGTCAAAAATTGGATAAAACTAAGTAAACAACACATAAAAATCTCACTTATTTTGAGTTCCTTATTATCAAGAACACCACAACAAGACTAAAGGTCATTTTAGTACATTGTACATCAACATACCCAGTGTATTGTTTCGCATAGAGGGGTTTCTGAGGAGGGTAAAGTGTATGCAGTCCATACCACTATCTCAGATGAAGTAGAGAGGCTGTTTTCAATAGACTCCCGGCTTAGGACAGATAACAATATAATAAAAAAGAAACATAAAAGCAAACAATATAAAGGAATATCACACTGCTAGATAGTAAAGGAAACAAGATACACACAAAGTAATATTATAAACTAGCTAATAGAATCATAGACCTCATCAAAATGCCACGAACAAAAGGCTACAAGAAACTACAGGCACAGATACAAACAGACAGTGGCGGAGCGACATTGAATTCAGGGGGTCGGAAATTATACTATTTTTACATAATCAAAAATATTTTTATGTATATATAGTAGATGTTGAACCCCTTCGACAAGTCCGTATAATTACTTATAAACCCCTCAATGAAAATTCTGGCTCCGCCACTGCCAACAGATACAAACAGAGCACTCTTCCCTACTATTACGAACGTACTTCTACATGTTTTTAATTTAAGACAACAAGATTTAAAAGGCATTGGTTACTTTCTTAAACTCCGTGTCAAGTCAAAACCATACAAACAAATTGAAACACTGGGAGTACACAATTAGAGAAAATACAAAACAACAACACCACTTGAATAATGACACTAAGAACATCAAAAAATTACATAAACTTAAGTAAACAACACATAAAAATCTCACCTTTTTGAGCTTCCTATTATCAAGAACAACACAACAAGACTTAAAAGGTCATTCTAGTACATTCTACATGTTTTTAATTTAAAACAAGATTAAAAAGTCATCGTTTACTTTCTTAAACTCCTTGCCAAGTCAAAACCAGACAAACAAATTGAAACAATGAGAGTGCACAATTAGAGAAAATACCAAACAACAACACCACTTGAATAATGAAACTAAGAACATCAAATTACATAAACTTAAGTAAACAACACATGAAAATCTCACCTTTTTTAGTTCTTTATTATTAAGAACACCACAACAAGAATAAAGGTCATGTTAGTACATTCTACATGTTTCTAGGTCATGTTTCTACAACAAAATTCAAAAGTCATTGTTCACAACCACTTGAATAACGAAACTAAGAACATCAAAAAATACCATAAAACTAAGTAAACAACACATAAAATCTCACTTTTTGAGTTCCTTGTAATCAAGAGCACCACAACAATACTAAAGGTCATATTAGTACAAGATTCAAAAGTCATCGTTTACTTTCTTAAACTCCGTGCCAAGTCAAAACGAGACATTGAAGAAAATACAAAACAACAACCAGTTGAATAATGAAACTAAGAACATCAAAAAATACCATAAACTTAAGTAAGCAACACATAAAAATCTCACCTTTTTTAGTTCTTTATTATCAAGAACAACATTAGGACCACCACTAGAACTAAAATTTTCCTCCTCACCACCACCATTACTCTTTTCTTGAATTTCCTCTTTTGGGTTTTCAACTACCTGTTTATCCAACTCATTTGAACTTGCAAAAACACAAAGTTTCCATCTTTTTCCACTAATCAATTGAGAAGATTTCAAGAACCCAATTTTCTGTGGTGCAACAAAATTCAAGATTTGGTTGTTCAACACTGATGCTGATATTGTAATAGCTGAATTCATCTTTGGAATAATTTTTGTATGAGCTACAACATTTTTGTATAGAAGTAGTTTTTTTTTTAAAAAAAAAGTATGAACAAAATCTTGAAAATGGCAAGGATAACATTGGAGTTAGTGTTAAGAATCTAATTTGTGGCTCCAAATGAATTATCACGTAATATGAGAAAAATAGACTATGAAAATTTATTATAAACCATTTTACCTTAGATCACTTTGAAAAAAAATTTATAAGTTACTGTTATTTCTATTTTATGATTATTTTTTTATAGGTTAAATCAAAAATTAAAATGTTAAAAAGACTAAAAATCGATAAAAAATATTTTATTGATTTGATTATTAATTTAGCATACTTAAAAATTAAAAATCGATAATATATAAATCAAAGCAAACTGACCGATACACACCCCTACACGATATAAACTAGTTATTAAAATGTATTTCAAATGCTTAATCTAATCAATCTAATATGTGTTTTGATAAATAATACTATATTTTATTTAATATTAACTTCAGATTATTTAAATTTTAAAACGATTAAGAACTATGATTGAATATAATGGTTGGGAGGTAGGGATCGAATTCAACTTTCATCTTACTTAATTATGAACTCATTGTGATGAAGTGAATAAGACACCTCAAAATAAATTATTTTTATTTTATAGAGGTGTGGTAAAATAAATAAAATTTCTTTAAAAATAAAGAAATTAATAATAATAAAATATTTTTTAGTAAATTTTACTCGTTGAAAATTTAATTAATCAACACAGTAATTATAAAGCAATATTTTCACTTTTTTTTTTTTTGGACACATATATATAAAGCCAATTCCACTCAAACACTTGTAGATAACTTAATTGGCTTAGCTCTATGTGGTCTGCACATGGTGCCACATGGTTAACTATCAAGAATCCATATGCACCCAAAAAAATAATTAAAAAAATATTTTTAAAAAATTATATTTCTATATTTTTTTTATTATATTAGATTAGATTCCTATACCTTTTGAAATCTTAAAATATAATATATTATCTTTCAAAAAGAGAATTGTTTTGAAAAACAATAAAAAAAATGTATTCTTTTTTGAGATAGTCACACATATTTTAATATGATATTAAAGCATATCACTAAAGATCAAATCTCACTTACATACTTTACTCATGAATTTTTTTAATGATTTAATTTTGATTAAATGCACTGTCGAAAACGATCAAATTTTATTATCACTAAAGATCAAATCTCACTTACATACTTTACTCATGAATTTTTTTAATGATTTAATTTTGAGTAAATGCACTGTCGAAACCAAACTTAAAGGGAATCTATTAACTAACTAAAATCATATTTTTAACAATCTTAATGTCTACATAATACATACGTGTGTCTACTACCTTCAGTGTGATAATGGCCCCAACTTTGTTATTTCTTACATTCATCTAGCTATCCAATAACCTATTTGAGAAACTAATCATTTCTGCACAAAATCCATTTGTTTACTCAGCTGAAAAGAACTAAAACGGTGAGCTCTTAAATCTTTTTAAGACTTATATGAAATGTCATGTTGTGAAAAAAATATTACTGTATGTTCATATTTGTTTGTTTGGGAGGTTTTTAGTCGAGGATCTATTGAAAATAATCTGTTTAACTCTGACGTAGAGGTAAGATCTGTGTACATCCTAGCGAGACGACACTGATTATGTTGTTATTGTTGTCGTTGTTGTTGTGGTTGTTGTCGTCGTGTTTGGGAGGTTTGAGCACTTTGTTATAACTAGTCACCTAATGTTTTTTTTATGTAATATGGTTCGAATGCAGTAGGTTTTGCGTAGATTCTGTATGTGTTGAGAAGTTCGTAGAAGTAGAAATGATAGATTTTGAACTCGAATTAATAAAGTTCAAATCTTGAACCGCCTTTACTTTGAAGAGTTGATTTGTCGTATGGTCACTCAACTGAGAGTTATTACTACGTTCTATTTCATTGAGTCAAGTTTTGATGAGAAAGTGACTTTATTAGATAACAACTACTAGTCCAGTAATCATCTGAGAAATCGAGTTTTGCTTTGAAGCATCTACACACTGCTTATGAAGAATCACACTGCTTGCTGTCACGCGTTAAAATTCATGCACTGATGACAATAATATACCGAGTTTAGTTTCACAAGTGGGGGTCTAAGGAGGGTACAATGTATGCAGACCTTACCTCCACGCTGGAAGGTAGGGAGGCTATTTCCGTTAGACCCTCGACTCAACGGAAAACATACTGTTTCTCTTGAGCCAAGGATCTATCGAATATAGCCTCTCTACCTCTAAGATAGGGGGGCAAGGTCTACATACACTCTACACTTTCCAGACCTCATGTTGTGGGACTACACTGGGGCTTGAGGTCTACGTACACTCTACCCTAGACCACGTCACGCTAGACCACGTCATGAAACTACACTGGGTACGTTGTTGTTATCATTTGGCTTGAGGTGTGCGTACACTCTACCCTAGACCACGTCATGGAACTACAATGGGTACGCTGTTGTTATCATTTGGCTTCATGAGGTCCGCGTACACTCTACCCTAGACCACGTCATCCTAGACCACGTCATGGAACTACACTGGGTATGTTGTTATCATTTGGCTTGAGGTCTGTGTACAGTCTACCCTAGACCACGTCATGGAACTACATTGGGTACGTTGTTGTCATCATTTGGCTTGAGGACTAACTCATTCCTATTACTACAGGTACAAAGAAATGGAAGCAGAAGAAAACATGGAGCTTCATGCCATAATGATACCAGTACCTCTACAAGGCCATATAGTACAGTTCATCAATCTTGCAATAAACCTCGCATCAAAAGGTCTCACCGTAACTTTCGTCAACACACAATCAACTCATCTGAGGTTGAAGAAAGCGCAATCATTCTCCGACAGCTCCCTGGACTACAACATCTTCTCTGAGGCGCAGAAATCTGGCCTTGACATCCGATACACAACGATAAGTGATGGTTTTCCTCTGAATTTCGATCGGATGGGGAACCACAGTCAGTTCATGGAAGGGTTGTTCCATGTTTTCTCAGCACATGTCGATGATCTTATCGCAAATCTTGTCAATTCTAACCATATTCCTCCGGTTTCTTGCCTAATCGCTGACACTTTCTTTGTCTGGCCATCGGAGATTGCCAAGAAATATAATCTTGTTAACATATCAATGTGGTCTGAACCAGCTCTGGCATTCACAAGTTACTATCATATGAACCTCTTAAAAGCAAATGGTCACTTTGGTTCTCAAGGTACGATTTCTTAACACACCATATAATAGAGTTTAAGTTACGTGCATTGACAACGTATACTAGCAAGTTGCATTACACTGATAGTAACTGTTCAACAGATAATCGTGAGGATACGATAAATTACATACCAGGAGTTCAAGCTATTGAACCAGGAGATCTTCCTTCATACCTTCAAGATACCGAGCCATGGGATATAATGCACCGGTACATATTCAAGTCACTTGAAGATGCACGGAAAGCAGACATGATCATATGCAACACAGTACAAGAGCTAGAGTCCTCAACGATATCAGCTCTACAAGAGAAAAAGCCATTCTATGCACTAGGACCAATTTTCCCGAAAGGGTTCAGCAAAAGCGCCATTCCGACAAACCTATGGGTGGAATTGGACTGCAACGAGTGGCTAAACAGTAAACCGAAAGGTTCAGTCATCTACATTTCATTTGGAAGTCTTGCAAGTATTAGTAGACAAGATATACTTGAAATGGCTCATGGACTTCTCCTTAGCAAAGCTAGCTTTCTTTGGGTTGTTCGTCCTGACATCACGTGGTCGTTAGAGAGTAATCTTTTGCCATCAGGATTTGAGGACGACGTAAAGGAAAGAGGACTAGTTGTATCATGGTGTAACCAAATTGACGTAATCTCACATCCAGCTATCGGTGGATTCTTGACACATTGCGGGTGGAATTCAGTTTTGGAGAGCATATGGTGCAAAGTTCCAATGTTGTGTTTTCCTATATTCACCGATCAGTTTACAAACAGGAAACTGGTTGTCGATGAGTGGAAGGTTGGTTTTAATCTTACCGAAGGAAGAATCCTCAAACGACAGGAAATTGCACAGAAAATCGACTGTTTCATCACTAAAGTCAACGAGTTAAGTATCAATCTAGAGGAAGCGAGGAAGAAGCTCGAAGATGCATTATCCGAAAATGGTTCATCAGGAAGAAACTGCAAGCATCTAATCTGTGACATCAAGTACAAAATTCAGCAGAAAAGCAAGAGTAGTAACAAGACAAGCTTACTTTCGTATGGTAACTAGAAGAAATATCTGTATTGGAACGAAATGCACGTATATGTGATCATATAACGGATCCCAACTTATCCCCCGACTGAAGCCTAGTCAACTGATTGATTGAACAAGAACAAATACATTAATGCTCCGGCCCTTCTTTCTCGGATTCCACACATAAGTGGACGCTTCATGCACCAGGCTGCCGTTTTCTTATGTAGGAGGCTGTTGCAAAGAAGTGTCCCTAGGAGTAACTGTAAAGTTGCTGTCATGGGAGCAGGAGGTCTCAGATTCAAGTCGTGGAAACAGCCTCTTGCAGAAATGTGAGGTAAGGCTGCTACAGTAAAGCCTTGTAGTTCGGCCCTTCCTAGGACCCTGCGTAGTGAGAGCTCAAGTGCACCGGGCTGCCCTTTTTGAAATGTATTGTTTGTACTTATTTACTTGATTTTTGTAACACATATATAGGCTCCGAGCGGAAACTACTGATATAGAGACATATATCAGCTATTCTACATAAACGGTGAGAAAATTTAAGCAGTATGCATGATATACAGAACTGTATATTGGCTCCATAAGTACATATCTTTCGAGACAACTTACTTTCATATGATTTTTGGTCTAAGGTCTACCCCATTCCCTTTTTTAACACCTTCACTTACTATAGTTTCATGCCTATAGGCCGGTGCATCTATAGATCGATGAGGATACAACCGAATCATCTCATGAAAAGATGTATCAGGTCAAATAGAGCAGAATAGATATTGAGAACTGTATATTGGCTGTATAAGTATGTCTTTCGAGACAACTTACTTTCATATGATTTTAGGTCTATGGTCTACCCCGTTCCCTTTTAACGCCTTCACTTACTATAGTTTCATGCCTACAAGCCGTGCATCTATAGGTCGATGAGTATACAACCGAACCATCTCACAAAAAGATGTATCAGCTCAAATAACATATAACCGATACGACACAAAATCAATTGGCATAATATATAAATGTGCCCTTTAGATTGATTTCATCTCGCATTACCGCCCTTTAGCTTTGGATGTGCACAAGTAGACACTTAAACTTAAATAAAGTTGAACAAGTAGACATTCTTGTCCTATGTGGTATCTGTGTGTCATCTACATGGCAATCTTATGAGAATTGCCATGTAGATGCCACATATGACGCGAATGTCTGTTTGCTCAACTTGGTATAACCGCAAAATTGAAAGGCATAGATGTGACTTTTCGATGCCCATACAAATTTAATTGGCACCAATATGAATAATACTTCCTCCGTTCAGAATTACTCATCATTTACTCCCTCTATTCCTAATTATTCCCTCCGTCTTATTTTAGTTGGACATATTTCATTTTACACGGTGATCAAGAAATCATAAATTGAATGATTGATTTTACTATTTTCACCTTTTATCCATATTAATGATATTCATTGGATACAGAAATAACATTGAAATTAATAATTGTTCACATTTAATATATACTATTAATTATAGAGGTAAAATAGGAAAAAATAATTAATTCTCTTTTAATTTAGTAAGTGATCAACTAATTTAAGATATTTATTGTAATAAGATGACCAGCATTTTTGTTTGCACCCTCTTAAGAAAAACATTAACTAGAGACTAATTTGACTGAATTGCCATTATTTATTACTCTTCTTCATTTAATACTTCTTTTATTTGCATTGCAATATATTAATATCTCCTCATATTTACAACAGAGACTCCGTCCTATTTTACTCGTCTAAAATTTTCTGATTTAATTTCTCATTTTATTTGTCATTTTTTCATTAATCAATACAAGATAATTTTTTTTCTTTTTACCCTTGTTATTAATTGTTTTTTCTCCAAATTAAAATATAAACATTATTTAATAGGGGTATTATGGTAATATAACTTTGTTATTAATTGTTTTTCTTAATCAATGTGCAATGTTACATTGGGACGGGTAAAATGAGATGAAGAGAGTAAGTATTATTGGATATCTATTTTTAGCAAACACGATAATTATTTAGGAACGGAGGGAGTATTTACTAATTGAATTGTTATTTTTATTTATCATTTTAGAAATATTATTTTTTTTTTCCATTTTGCTTTTAATATTAATAGCTTATTCTCAATATTAATTTCAAAATATAATACTAGTAAGCATCAATTAATAAGAGTATTATGGTACATAATCATATTAATAATTATTTTAAGTAATAAAACCTCCTTCACTTTGAATTGTTGTCCAAGAAAATTAATAATATAACAAAATTCAGTTCCTTTTTTCTGGTAACATAGTTTTGATTCATTCATAGTTGTCTATCATCTGTACCATAATGTCTGTAAGTTTTTTTTTAACTCTTTTTCACCAAATCTTTAAATTATACACAACATATTTGTATAATTTGAATTTTTATATGTAATATAGATGTATAATTTTAATCTCCAAATCTTTAGTATGTACTAATTAAACTAACTGTAAAAAACCACCTTTTTATCTTCAGAATCTTTGTATAATATAGATTAAACAGCAAAAATAGTGAAATGGCGTTGAATAAATTGAGGTGTAATTGATAGTAGAGATTAATAAACAAACAAAAAAAGAAATAGGGTTGAATAAATTGAGCTGTAATTGATAGTAGAGATTAATAAACTTTAAAAATAATGAAATGGGGTTGAATAAATTGAGGCGTAGTTGATTGATTTATTGATTTTTGACAAGAATTTTAAAAAAATGTATATTAGAAATTTTAGATAGTGGAGATTAAGCTACCAAAAAAAATGTGAAAATGTCCCTGGATTTAGTCGAGGTGGGCGTGAGCTGGCCCGGATAACACGGTTGTAAAAACAAGGTGAAATAGGGTTAAATAGATTGAGGTGTATTTGATTGATTGATTGATTTTTTTATGGGAATTTTGAAAAAAAATTGAATCTTTATTATTAGAGTTGTTTGTTTGGAGCTAGACTTTATGTAGAAATTTTAGATAATAGATGTTTTTTTTGGATAATCGTGATGTCTGGGCCAGCTTACGTGAAATTTCACCTCCCACGAGCTACAAGTACCAAGTAACTCTATCCACCAAGGCTAAAACCGATTGGAAGAAATCACGTTTTTTGTCTCTATTGGATTTGAACGTGAGACGGCGTGGTTCTCAACCACTAGGCCACACCTTTGGGTGCTAGATCTAGAGATTAAACAACAAAAAAAGTGAAATGGGGTTGAATAGATTGAGGTATAGATGATCGTAGAGATTAAAAAAATCAAAAAGGTGAAATGGACTGGATAGATTGAGGTGTAGTTGATTGATTGATTAATTTTTTGTGAGGATGTTTTTAAAAATTCAATCTTTATTGTCAGAGTTGGTTTTCTAGGGCTATATTTTATGGTGAAACGGTGTTGAATAGATTGAGGTGTAGTTGATTGTAGAGATTAAACAACAAAATAGTTAAATGGGGTTGAATAGATTGAGGTGTAGTTGATTAATTTTTATGAGAGGTTAAAAAAATTAAATCTTTATTATCAGAGTTGGTCGTTTAGACCTTGATTTTACGCAGAAATTTCAAATATTGTGAATATGTATATAAAGTAACAAAAAGAGTTATAGCAGAGTGGGCTCAACGGATTTGTATCACCAACTCGCGCTAGTTTGTGATCCAGGGTTGTCCATTGATTTTGATAAAGATATAAATAAAGATGAATTGTGTACTATTGAAGTTTGCTATTTGCTGTCGGATATTGATTTATCGATTTTGTTATGGTGGTGTGTATAAAAATAGATAGAGGCATCGTTGATTGTTTGATTTTAATAGAGATAAAAAGATTGCAGATATGAAAAAACTGAAATTGGCTCGAATATAGTGGAATGAGCACAGAGGATTTGTTTAGCAAATCAATTACTTCGGGATCGAGGCATAAGAATGACTTGTTCGAGATAAAGAAACTGAAATATGCATTGTTAAAGTTGGTTTCGCGGAGCGGGTTAATGACTATTTGTTTGGTGTTGACTATATATATGTTTAGATCTTTGAGTACAATGGAAGTGCCCTAGTAGCAATGGTGGGGAAGAACTGCTTCGCTATTGCTAGTGACCGGAGACTTGGAGTACAGCTGCAGACCATCGCCACTGATTTTGAAAGAATTTACAGAATCCACGATAAGTTATTTATTGGCCTTTCCGGGCTGGCTACAGATTCTCAAACACTGTAATTCCTAGTTCCTTCTTTCGTGTTTCTTTTTCCATTGCTCTTTGTATTTTTCATCCTTAGCATAGGGATTTGGGACGGGGAGCGTGTAGCCCAATCTCTTCATTGATTTTATTTGTTTGAATTATATATGCTGATATGTGCCTTTGATTGTGTTTCTTAAGGTATCAACGGCTAGTGTTCCGTCACAAATTATATCATCTTAGAGAAGAGAGAGACATGAAGCCGGAGACTTTTGCCAGCCTTGTATCTGCTATTCTATACGAGAAAAGGTTATTAAACTATTTATATGTCCTGTGACTGTGCTAAAATTCCACAACTAGTTAAACGGTTGTTCTTGCATTTTTCATATTTGAATACATCTTGTCGGGGGTTGGTAAGAATTGAAAGGTGATGCCGCCAGATTAGAAAGCAATTTGATAACTTTAGTGAGTGAACTGTGAAAGTTTACTAAATACTTTTAGAAATGTATACACATTGTATATTTTGCATTTGTGTTTTTCATCGTCTGCAACTGGACCTTCAAGGCTATACTACTTTTTTACTCCCCTGCCGTCCAAAATAGAACATATATGCAGATTACATTTGTGTCGATGTTTTCCGATGACCTGGTGCATATAATACTTGCTGAAATGAGTTGCAAGTAATTGGAAACGTTGACTTCAGGTCTTCATCAAAGAAAATATCGGGAGCATTGACAGATGCACAAATTTCTCTCCTCTATGTACTGATTTCTGCATCTTGTCTTGTTTAATAGCTTTTCATTGTATATTTCAGAACATGAAACGTAAACTTTTTGGTCCATGTAAACTGATTGTCTATCTTCCGAATCATTTGATCTGCTTTGGCCCCATTTCTGCACCTAGAGTAGCATCCGGTCAAGCTGAGCACATGTTGGCAATTCGTAGCTTTTTTTGCCGTTTTATTCATGAGTATCGGAGACATTATTTACCATTAGTATCTCAACTCAATTGCAACCTTGCCTTCACTTCTTCTGTCTCTTTTACTGGACAAACCTATTGTACGTTACTGCACGTGCGTCTGGCTATACGTGTATACTGGTTCTTGAAATGGCATGGTTGCCTAATGAATTTGGTTTTTATGTAGATTTGGCCCATACTTTTGCCAACCAGTAATCGCTGGATTAGGAGATGACGGCAAGCCCTTTATATGCACAATGGACTCCATCGGAGCAAAGTATGTCGAGTTTCTTTCTACTTCTTCAAATTAATTTTTGTAGAGTTGTGCACTTCATGGATTTTTTTCCTATAATGTTTTGCTTACGATATTGGCATTATGGCTACTTGGACATCATCCGCAGGGAACTTGCCAAAGATTTTGTTGTTTCTGGTACTGCTTCAGAATCTCTCTATGGTGCATGCGAGGCCATGTTCAAGCCTGACATGGTTCGTTACTTACTCATAACACTGTATTCCATAATCTTGCTCAAATGACACGTCACAAGTCAATTCAGACGATAGTATCTTCTTGCTTTGGTTTTTTCCATACTTTTGCTCTTAGTTATACATGTCTGGTTACTTGTGTTTCCGGTATCATATGCAACTCTACCATTTCAGGGACCAGAAGAATTGTTCGAGACCATCTCTCAAGCCCTCATATCATCAGTTGACCGTGATTGTTTAAGTGGTTGGGGAGGGCATGTTTATGTCGTGTAAGCATTCCGTTGCCCCTTTCTTTGATTTTTTTCGTTAGAGAAATGACTACAGAAATGCATGCTCTAAATAGCTACTGCAATATAATGCTTAAAATCAAGTCCGTCATCTATTATGTTCAAGCCGGTAGACCATAGTGCTACCAGAAATGGATGCATCCTACCACGTAAGAAGGATTAACGAGTTTTTGCAGAACGATATTCTCAAAATAGAAAACGAAAAAACAACAAGAACAAAGCACAGAAAACTTCTAGGTTTTTTGAGTTTCCAACTTAGCTCTTGAATTCGTACCACGCAAAGGTTGCATATGGCGCTTTTCCACCCCATTCATAAGCGAGGCATCGAGGGAATACTTCTATTCCAAGTCAAGTCGACTTCTGATGCCATTTGCACTACTTTGCGTAAAGCTACATATATTTAAATCGAGTGGAGCACTACGTATATTTAAGGCTCCTTTATGCCTCTACCGTTTTCTCTTTGGTTTCGATTGGTAATGGTAGCTTGTGTGGTTAGGGGATCATAACGCTTCATCATATACTAGCAATTAGCACCCTAGGGTGTAGCCTAACGGATGATATCCAGATTACACGGTACCTGTACTGGTGTGAGATAGCGAAGTATTTTGTAGAATAGTCGAGATGAGTTCATCTTGAGTAAACTAGCACGTACACCACTTGTTATTCAAAGAAACTTCATTATATACCATCGGTATCTTACTTTCTTCGTACTCTTTGTTGTTGCAGTACGCCGACGGAGGTGACAGAGAAGATCTTGAAGGGAAGAATGGACTAAGGCAACAATTTTCATTTAGGTATCATGTACTTGTTCATTGCATTTCCTGGAAAAGACATTCCTTTTGTGATGAATAACCTGTTGTTGAAATACAGGATAAGACTCCGTACGATAGACCGTTGTGGTTCGTTTTCTTCATTTCAGTGATTGATCCGGAAGGTAAGGGTCTATCGGAAACGATCTCTCTGCCTTCCCGAGGTAGGGGTAAGGTCCGCGTATACCTCACCCTCCCCGGAATATGCGCCGCGTCAAGTAACAAGCACCTCAAAACGTCAATCAACATCAATAACACAAAGCTGACTACTGCAGAATACAGTGAAAGGCAGCCCGGTGCACTAAAGCTACCGCTATGCGCGGTTTCCGGGAAAGGGCCCCACCACAAGGGTGTATCGTACGTAGCCTTACCTTTTGCATTTCTGCCAGAGGCTGTTTCCAAGACTTGAACCCGTGACCTCCTGGTCACATACAGTGATAGTATAAAAAATGTCTCTCAATAAACATATACCACAAGTATACAACAAATAAAAAAAAAAGGCAGTCTGGTGCACTAAAGCTCGCACTATCCGCGGGGTTTGAGAAAGGGTCGAATCACAAGGGTTTGTTATACGCAGCCTTACCTCACCTCTCGACAAGAAGCCATTTCCACGGCTTGAATCCGTGACCTCTTGGTCACATGACAGCCCACAAGTATTAACTTTCACATTACCACGGCTTGAACTCGCGACCTCCTGGTCACATGGCAGCCCACAAGTATCAACTTTCACATTACCGAGGTTTTTTCGAAAACAACCTCTCTACTTTCACATTACAGGGGTACGGTATGTGAAGACACTATCCTTTTCAGATTCCACTCGTGGAATACCATTGGATTTGTTGTCGGAGCTTCTAAGTAAAAGTTATGCGCTTGGTATATACATCAAACTACGTTAATTTGCCATGAATCGAATTAAATCTTTTTTTCTTTTTCATTTTCATCGAGTGTCCGTACACCACTGGGCGCGACTAAATCCAACTTCGCGTCGTGACCTCTCATATTGGAGTGTAAAACGCTTTGTAATAAAGATGATTTCGTATGCGGGCTCAAAGCCTCAAACAATAGTAACGTTTCACAACGATAATCTTTGACTGCTTCATCTTTAATTAAAGATCTCAAACTCGAGGCCTAACACTTAATGAAGAAACTACTGATAAAGTATACGTAGATCTTACTCCTAACTTCAGAGGTAGAGAAGTTATTTTCGATACAAACCTACACGTTTGTTCAAATGATTAAATCAAAATTAATTTAATATGAACAAAATTAAATTCATTCCACATCTATTTTCTTCAATTTTTACATTTTCCACAATTATTTGTTGAAATTAGTACATCACATGTCTGTATTATTCTGTACATCTCTCTATATATATATTGCTACAATATACTCCGTCTGTCCTAATTTATGTGACACTTTCGCTGCGTGAGATTCAAACAACGTAAGTCTGAGTGACGGAGCCGGAATATTCACTAAGGGAGTTCATAAGTGAACATACAAACTAACCGAAGGGGGTTCTACCACATCTAATATATATACATAAAAAATAATTTTAACTATGCATTTATAGCATAATTTTTCGACCAAGTGGGTTCGGATGAACCCCCTTGGCAAAGGGTACCTCCACCCCTAAGTCTGACCATGAGTTTGAGCATGAAATCTTCAATTTTTTTGAAAGAAATTCATATGCTTGAAAACTACGTAAAAACTACCATAAGTCACAATAACTGACAATTCAAAATATTCAAAACATAGATGAAAAAATTACGGTAAAAAATAGAAATATTTGAATGTCGAGATCTGAAATGTATCACATAAATTGAGACGGAGGGAGTATCAACTACAATCAATTAAATTTCTTACTTAACTTCAAGAGAAACTAAACTATACACAAACATCAATATATATATATATATATATATATATATATATATTATTCTTTTTGCTTCCATTCAAACCCTATAAACCTACAAGGAGAATACTTAATTTTGTATTCAGTAATAGTTTCTAATTTAGGTGACCAAATTTGGCCTTTTGGACAAACTAATTGTTCATAATGTTTCTTTAATTCTGGTGTATTACATAAAAACTTACCATTAATATCACTATTACTTGTAATAATATCTTCTTGTTGATCTTCATTTCCTCTTGTAAGTAACTTAATTATAAACTCTGGTGACACTTTTATCAAAACCCTACCATTTTCCGCCTTAACGTATTGAAAAATAGGGTTTCTGAAGTTGACTGGAGTACTACTTCGTCTAGGGTTTGAGCCCAGGGTAGCCAGAGTAGAGGCAGAGAGCACGCTGCACGATGGAAAGTAATCTAGAGGGAGAATGAAGTACGTATCGCCTTTTCTGAGCCTGTCGTCTATGTTTAAGGAAGGAATAGGGTTTCCAATGTAGAACGAGTCTGCATGGCAAACCATGCAGTCTGGAAACTCGAACATTATCTCTCCGGCTAGCCTTTTTCCGGTCACCACCCTCCTCGATCCATCGTGGAATATTAGGTTGACCATTGATGATCTTGAAGGACATATGAAGTAACAACAGGATGAAAATGTTGTTTTTCCCATTTTGTTTGTTTGTTTGTTTGTTTTGGAGGTTGAATTTATGAAAATGAGATGTAAAAAGTTGTTGGAATAATGATTTTAGGTTTTGGAAATAGGGTTTTGTTTATATATATATATATGGAAAAATAGTTGACTTTGAGAATAGGTCAATACTGGTGGCTTTGAATATCTCTTTATTATTTATGTATATCAAGTTGTATATATGATTTTGGTACTTTTTTTTTTCATTCAATATACATATCAGATCTTGATCTTAAATTCGGATACGCGATGTCGAAAAGTCACACATTGAGAGGTAAAACTCTCCATGTGAAAGCTACTTTACAGGTTATCAAACTCAAATCTGAAATATGTGATTAAGAATAAATTGAATTATTGGAGTTATCTTTACACACAATGATATATATATATATATATATATATATAGCAATTAATTTGCCCTTTAGGGTAGGGCAGAGGCAATATATAGTGTAATAATGTGAAAGAAAATAAAATAAAATAGTTCAAAAAGTCAATAGTCTTTCATCAACATGATTGTAATAATTATTATACATCAAATGTAACATCATCTATCCTAGTAATTATATTTATCTCATGTACTTTTTATATTCATAGTCAATACATATAGAGAGTGATGTTTATATATTATTATTTGTTTTTTTACCCGTTATTCGAAAAGTTAAGAAATTGTTTATTCAAACGTTTTAAGTTTTAAAAAGTGTGAAGCATTCACGTTGTAGTTCGAATAAGTCTAGGTTCGAAAAATCCAACATGTAGGAATAAAACTAATTAAATTTCCTGACTACTACGAGCCCAATATCTCTGATTAATAATAAAAAAAATACTTACTGTTTCATGATAATTCTTTGTGAATTTAACAACTAATTAAACAATATATTTAGTTTTTAGGGAATTAATTAACAATATATAACAAGAATTCAATTCTAAAAAAAGTTGAATAATAGTGGTTGACTTGCAATTAACAACTACCTAGCTATTATTCAAACTCACAAAATAATGAAATCCATGATTTAAAAAAAAAAAAAAAAACACTTTTGCCAATTATTTATTTTTTCTTTTTTGTAAAAGGACATGTGACAATAATTAATTTGATAATTTTTTAATTTTTTTTTTTTTTGGCTGTATTAAGCATGTGTAATGGAAACACAAACTCCAAGTCAACTTATATATGTAGATCAACTACCAATATTTTTTTCCTCATAATCTCATTTATTTTCATTAATCCTAAGTTTAAACAAGTATTAAAATATTAATTTCTTTTCTCATAGCTAAGAATAATTATGTGACTAAAAAATTGAACAAGTAGATTCATCCTTACAAGACTAGGTTGACATTTTCTAATATCAACTCCAATTTTTCCTTTTATACGTTTCTTGAATAAATATTAATTAGAAGGGCTTTTTGATTATTTTATCCTCATTCATATTTAGGTTATAATTTTTTTTATTAAATATTTATTTTATTGAGATATTGTATCAACAACAATTATGGTCAATGAAACGTGACAAATTAATTATGGCTTTATTATTTAAAGACCTTGCCCTACTTGTATGACCATATTCAAGAAGCATTTTTCATAAGCACATATATAAATTGATAAAATCCAACTAATTTTTGGACCCCCCAAACCAATTATTATTTAGTGGATACATAAACAATTTTATCTTTTTATAATTTTTATTTGGTGTTTGATATCCACTTGCAATCTGATTAATTCAAATTTGCATAAAAAAGTTTTTTTTTTTTTTTTTAAACATAAAACGATCTCTATCAAAGATAATTTTGGATCCTCAAACTCAATTAGTAGTGGTTAGTGGATATTTTTTTAAAAAAAATTACTAGGAATTATTTTCTCTTTTATGATTCGACTAATCCAGATTCGGATCGAAAAACTTAATAATGGGACTAAAATACTCTTTATCAAAGACGATCAAAAAACTTTTTGCGCGTACGAAGTTTTAACTCGATATTGGACCGAGGGTTCGACCCTGGGTATGGAGAAAACTCTGTTGGGAGCGCTGCCACCTTAATGGGCCCTGCAACGCGCGATCCGGATTAGTCGGGGCTTCAATGCGGGCAGCGGACAGCGGATGGGAAACCAAAAAAAAAAAAACTCGATGTTGGACATCTATTTTGAGGCTGAATTAATTCTGATTCGCGGTTGATAATTCTCAATTTGGAGAATAAAATGCTCTCGATCAAAAATGACTTTATTTTCGAGATTTAATTCAATATTTTTAATTAAAGATGAAGGAATACGTAATATTCCACGAAACCTTTTGATGTTACGAAAACATTAATTATAGATTAGTATGTTTATCTACCAATTAAAGAGTAGTATTATTTAGGCCAAGTCCAAGCCAAAAAATGACCACATTAAAGCTTGTGGTATTCTATTTATCCACATCATTAAACATACATCATCACAATATTTATTCTATTACTAAACATTTTTAAAAGATTTGAAGGTGAGAGTGGCTTCGGTGGAGGACAAGATGAGAAAAGTGAGGTTACGTTGGTTTGGGCACGTGATGAGGAGGAACTTTGATGCTTCAATTCGGAGGTGTGAGATACTGATTATGGATGGTTTTAGGCGGGGTAGAGGTAGGCCGAAGAAATATTGAAAGGAGGTGACTAGGAATGATATGGGACAGTTACAACTTACGGAGGACATGACCCTTGATAGAAAGGTTTGGAGGACGCGGGTTAGGGAGTGGGAGTGCGTCCGTAACAGTAGGGAGCGTTCTTTATTTGTGACTGAAGTTTCTTGTTCGTGATGTTGAGTGATGTCTATGATTTCGGATAGATAGTTTTTAGTATTATCTTGTGACTAACGTTGTTAGTTTTTTTTGCATATTGTACTAGTTTATATGCATTTATGTTTTGTGTTTATTATAGGTCATAAGCCAGGGGTCTATCGAAAACAGCCTCTCCACTTCACCTGAGGTAATGATATGGTCTGCGTACACTCTACTCTCCCCAGACCCCACTTTGTGGTAATACACTGAGTATGTTGTTGTTGTTATTTGAAATATCATAATTAAAAATATATATTTGACTATCCAAACGATACAATAACAATAATAATAACATATCTAGTGTAATCCACGAGCCAAACATAATTGCATTATTTTTTTAAAATTAATCCAATATAATGCCAAATAAATTAGGAGGAAGGATATGACTTTTTGATAAAATTGTATATTGTTTTTAGCTTGTAGAATCATATTAGTTTGATTTTAGAAATAATGCAAATTATGTTTTCACACATTATGACTTTGGTGATTTTTTTATTTTTTTTTTTTAAAAAGAACTTTTTTATTTTTATGGTAAATCAAAGGAGCCTTATAATTTTGAACAATGGATAGTGGTTTGGTCTACAATGAGGGCAAAATTAAACTGTGTGTTGGTGAGAGTTGTTGGTAAAACAATGTGCAAATATATTAATTTAAGTATATTAGGCCAAATGTTCATTAAATGTGTTCAATGTTGTGAACATATATTATTATTGTTATATAAAAATAATAATGATTATTATTGGTAGTAGATTCTGATTTATATTAATTTTCAATGTAGTTGATGGGCAAATTAGATTTTTTTTTTTTTATAGACATAATACATGAATAAACACTCAAACTTGACCTTGATCGTCAAGTATTCCAACTTTGTGTATGCTCGTCTAGATACCTTATCTTGTCTTCACTATGTCGGCTGAACACTCCCAACTTACAAACTGATTCACGTCAGCATCAGGTGTTCGTGTTGTGTCCGTGGGACACAGTGGGAACGAGTTGGAGCATTCAATCAACTCCCAACTTACAAAATGATCATCTGAACACCTCCAAATTATGCGTCACGTCAACATCACGTGTTCGTGAGACACGGTGGGAACAAGTTGGAGCATTCAATCAGCTCCCAACTTACAAAATGATCATCAGAACACCTCCAAATTATGTGTCACGTCAGCATCAGATGTTCGTGGGACACAGTGGGAAAGAGTTGGAGCATTCAATCAACACCCAACTTACAAAATGATCATCTGAACACCTCCAAATTATGTGTCGCGTCAACATCACGTGTTCGTATCGTGATCGTGTGACACAGTGCTGGAGCATTCAATTGTCAGTTGAGACCAAGTTGAGGTTTCTAGATGTTTGACGAGGGTAGGGCATTCAATAGTCCAGAAAGGGTAGAATGTACACAGACCTTACCTCTACGTTTGTGCTATAGAAAGGTTGTTTCCGATAGACGCTCGACTCAACTACAAAAATTACAATCCAAGCCAACCATGCAACTCTTAAACTCAATTCATAAATCCAAATTTCAAGAGTATCACTATAATCTACAGACTACACAACTGCTGATAACTTGCAGTTCCATGGCCAAAAAGCCAAAGTTCAAACTCTACTAGACTAAAATGAAGTTGTACATCATAATGAGGAAAAGCCAACGAAAATGACGAACGAGGCTGCCAACGAGTTCCCTCGAAGAGAAAATCTGTGCTACAGAGGATGGTGCTGATAGGAGTAAGCGAAAAGCAGACAGACGAGGCAAATGTCACAAACTTTACAACCTTGAACTTGTCGATGACTTGGATTCAGTAGCGCTTCCAATTCTATACCCCAAACAGTTCCTTGATGAACGTATTAGATGCAGCTATCAAATGGCTGGCACAAATGGCACAGATTACACGAGGATCACAAAGTGCTCGAGATCATACGTTTACTTCAATGGTATGTGTGGCTGGGCTACTCTTCAAGCATTTCAAGAAGAATACATTATGATACTTATTTCACATTCCCTTCTCTTGCAAATCCTAGAGCATTCGCAAATATTCTCTTAGCAGCACCAATATGTTCATCGCGAATACTATCTTTGTGAACCTTTCCATCCTTTTTTACTGGTGTCGAGGAACCTGTCTCATTCGTGCTTTTAGGTGCGCTCTTCTTCATATGCGGTGATATACTGCCATTTGATTTGTTGCTTCTAGGATTACCACCCGAACCTGGATATTTTGTACGGGGGGTTTTAACCTCCATACACGTCTGCTTGCCCGAATTTGTCAGCCGTTCTTCCTTATGCTGCATATTTACATCCTTGGTTTGTTCTCCACATAGCTCGGTATTCGCTGGCCTGGTTCTTTGGCCAAGTGCATGTGCAATCATACGACGGGCAACTGTAGGATCTTTTTGAGGTCTATCCTTCGTACATTGTCTTGTCTCACCTTGATCAACAGAAAATATCCGTTTTCGGGCAGCCATATATGCTTCTTCCCTCTCCTCAAGCGAAAGGTTAAGGATTGGTATGGGTGTGGGCGTCTCTTCTACCCTTGACCCTGAAAAGCAACAACAATGCTTATTTTGTGGCTCACCGTTTTAGTACTTAAAAGAGTCTGTCACATTTGGATTTTGATAACTTGTTTGGACATTAGAATAATTAAATTTCATCTGAAATTACAACAACAACAAACCCAATGTATTCCCACATAGCGGGGCGGGTAAAATGTACGCGGTCCATACCACTACCTCCGGAGAAGTAGAAAGACTGTTTCCGATAGACCCCCGGCTCAAGACAAACAATAGTAAACAAATCCGTAATAAAGCATGAAACAAGAAGGAATAACAGAAATAAGACACCCACAAAGTAATACCCCTACACTAACGAGTCAAAGGCACCTCCAACCCCCATACCCTCTTACTATAGCAGCTCCAACCTATGGACCTAGCCCTAAGACTGCCAGCCCGGCTACCCCAAAGCTCTCCTAAAGCTCTCCTAATTACTCCTAATTACTGACTACCACCCACCCACATGCACTAGCCATCTAACCTAATTCGCGTCCTCCATACCTTCCTATCTAGGGTCATGTCCTCAGTAAGCTGTAACTGCTCCATGTCACGTCTAATCAGCTCTGTCTAGTATTTCTTCGGCCTACCCCTACCCCGCCTGAAACCATCCAAAGCTAGCCTCTCACACCTATGAACTGGGGCATCCATGCCCCTCCTCATCATCTGAAACTGCATGAATATTTCTCCGTTTTTAAGACATTGACGGTGCTTTCTCCCTATTTCAAAAGTGCTTTTCTTTATAAGGTAAGATATATTATTCCAAGAAGGCATCGAGAGGATGCAATATTTCAAAAATGTGATCTGGTTCCTATTGCTTACCCGTCCTTTCAAGTTCCGATCTATGAAAGTAGCAAAACAAGTAAGGAGATTGTTATCCACTTCCGGAACACATAAAATCTAAGAACACCTCATATACTAGGGAAGAAACAATACCTTCTGAATCTTCTTTTCTTCTATATATTACATCTACGGTCCTTGGAGATTGGAGCTCGTCATACTGCCACAGGAGATCACTAATGAGAATGGAAGGTCTGCAAATTGATTTCCCAATAATGTTAGAAGACAATGAACTAACAATGACAAGCTGCATCATTTAAAAGTTCAGAACTTCACGCACTTCGTGTCACTACAGAAGGGGAATAGGCAAAGTGCAAGAAGGTTGTATTTGATTCATCGTACTTACCAATAAGATGAGATATATGGATGCAGTGGTGTGGAAGTTGCTACCTTGAGATGGTTTATAATATGTTTGCACGGCTGAAAGTGTCGAGGAAATAAGAGTAGTTGTGATTTTGCGTATGTAACCAGCGGGTATGGGTCCTCCGGAGAGGCAGCGACCATCTTGGAATGGGTAGTCCAAATGAGGAAAGTGATAATATTGGTCCATCGGAGGGTTTATAGCTGCACACCTGCACCTACGATGTGCCAGATAGTGCCTAAATGATCCTAAACAAGGCTAAGACTCCAAGAAGTGTATCAACGAATCTATACAAGTAGTTGTCACAAAGACCCCTCTTTCCTTGTATTCCAACCAACGAATTAGCTTAGAATCAGCCTTAGCAATTCTCACAACGTGATGTTGTAGGCAAGCTGTTCACCTAAAAAGGTCTATTGTATCAACATTTGCACAAACAACCAAACATGACCTACAGATGCTCTGGCAGAACATATATATATGCTCATGGATTTCAATTAAGATGTGTTCAGAACTGCAATATGAATATTCACATGAGTTTAGGACAGTGCAATTTCTGTTTACATACATTGCCGTATCTGAGCAACGCTCCAAGACCAAGTGCCGTTCTTCCCCTTCACCAACTGATTGATGAGCAAACCTGCCAGAACAAGACAGTTTACACTTGTCCATAGCTCAAAGAACAAAGTACTCTATGTCTCTATGATATAAAGCGATCAACATTCTGAATGCAATTACCCAAAAATATCAGCAAGACGATGTAAGAGAAGGCGGTTATATGGATTTGTTGGTTCAAGCTCCAAGATTCCATCGGAACTGCATAAAAGTACTAGATTTATTATGAGTTGTACCCTCAGGAAAATAGCATTTACACATATTTACTTAAAATTGTATAAAGAGAAAAAAGGTATTTTAAGTGAAATGGGGAGAATATCATTGTTTTCCTCCTCCTTTGAATCAATTGACAAATACGAATTTCTGTTGAAAAGCGTTGATAAGTACATGTAAAGAACAGCGAGGAATTTCGCTTTACACGTGATAGATGTCAAGAACAATTGGAATAATTTCACTGTAAAGGAGGTGTAGATAGTTAAACTGATATAAGATGAAAATGAACTAGTATAAGTTAACTAAAAGAGTTTTCACCCACACATGCTGAAGCTTTGATGGAAAATGGCAACTTCTAATATTGTCCTATGTTGAACTCTTCAAAAATATCGACGGGTGCATGCAGGATTTCCAGAAGTAGTGTACTTTGGAGAACCGGACACTGGTGTGGTATCGAAAGTGAAGAGACGTGCAACTAAGAAATTGTCAAGGTTCGTGGACATCAGATAACAAACTATGACAAGTGTAAGAGAAATGAGTTGATGAAGATAGAGGTGCAGTTGTAGGTGACAAAGAGGAAAGCAAGGGTAAAAGCCTCTGTACAAAACTACCCACTTGTCTCGTACACTCCTTTAACCTTGATCTTTACCTTCATATTCCACACATCTAAGTTGCGCGGACTCTTCACTTTCGATGCCGCACCCGTGTCGGATTCTCCAGAAATACACTAGTTTTGGAGAATCCAACACACACCCATTCACATTTTTGAAGAGTCCGAGCAACATAGCCTCACATAATGAAGAGATGGGTAATCTTTTATTGGGGCAAGAAACGGCAATTTCACACTATTTGATGATGTCGTGAAGTACATATTCTCTTGAAACTACTAAATAATAAATTGTTTGTTATTAACACAGGCAATCATAAGTCTGCATCTTCATAACCTCCAGTAATACCTGGTATCATCGAGAAGAAAATTGACGAGGGTCTCCTCCATCGAGAGGATAAGATGCTTGCAAGGAAGATTATCTTTGACAAGAAAGGCCAGTTCTTCTACCTGCATTAATCCGATGTAAAGGTCAATAGAAAATGCATAAAGGTATAAGAAAATAAAGTAGTACACTGATTGTTTAAATAAAAGATTGTTAAACATCAAGAAAAATTGATTTAACGCGAATATCAAATGATCACGGCAACACTATTAACTAAATCACCAGAACATAACTGACTGTGTTAAAGACTTTATAATTTGGCCCGATAGACTAAACAATTTAATTAGCCTTTCCTGATTTATTGAACTAAACAAGATGATAGATAAGGTTTTTAGACAGCAAATACGAACTATATACATGTGTATGCTAAAGTCAATCAGAAACATATACCCAAAAGTTCTCTTCTCATATTTATCCATTCTTTCATTTATTTCTTCTTATTCAACAACTTCTCCAATCCCGCTCAAAAATACTAAGAAAAAACATATTTTTACAGGTGAATCAACTCCCCACCCCCACTCACCCCGGACCAACAACAAAGCATATACGAAACACCTATTCTGATAGAAACTTCTTGAAATCCAATATCAACTATAGTCAACTATACCAAGCACCCATTTTTGTACAAAAACTTCTATCAAAGTTCCAAAATCCAATATCATCTACAATCACAATCTATAGTTCCAACTATTTTCTGTCCAAAGTTCCAGACTTTAGCAAAATTGAGCTACTCTTGTAACATTTTTCACTTAGTTCAACTTATTAAACAACTTTTTTTCCAATTTTCATTCATTCCCATCCGTCCTAGCCTTGGTGGATAGAGTTATCCGGTAACTCTTGTTGGTGCCCCCCCACCCCACACACAAGAACCAACAATAAACCTTTAACAAAGCACTCATCTTTTGAACAAAAGTTTCAGACTTGAGCAAAATTGAGCTACTCTTGTAACATTTTTCACTTATTTCAACTTATTAAACAACTTTTTTTCCAATTTTCATTCATTCCCATCCGTCCTAGCCTTGGTGAATAGAGTTATCCGGTAACTCTTGTTGGTGCACCCCCAACCCCACACACAAGAACCAACAATAAACCCTTTACAAAGCACTCATCTTTTGAACAAAAGTTTCAGACTTGAGCAAAATTGAGCTACTTACACAACTTTTTTCAATTTTCAGCCAAATTAAACTACCAATTACTGCCTATTGCTACAAAATACTAAGGAAAAGCATAATCTTTGCAGCTAAATCCACCTCCCCCCACCCCCCTCAAGAACCAACAATAAACACCATAAAAAGCACCCCTTTTTTCAACAAAACATCTATCAAAGTTCCAAGAATCCAATATCAACTACCTAATTAAGCAAACAATATGTAAAACCAAAGCAAATTAAATTCAAGAAACTCTATAAATACCCAAATTACAACAAATCACTTCAATTCTTAAATAGAACAGAAATTCCTCACCATGGCAAATTCTGTAAGACTCATTGTGGCTAATAATCAAGAATCATAAAGGGTGTAAAACCCACAAATTTTCTTGAATTTATTTTTAGTTTTTTTTTTTCAATAGATTTTTTAAGGCAATTTTCGACAATTTTGGGAAAAGAGGAGAGGCCAAACAGACTTCTAAGGATTTTTCTTCTTTATTATTATTATTTTTTTTTATATATATTTTTTTAAATTACATCAATATTTACATTGAAACTCGACCAACTCAAATTTACACAATAGTTTCTTATGAAGATAAAAATAACAGTGTTACAAAAATATGTACTTTTTGATAAATTGTATAAATATTGATAAATATCATATTCGTATATGGCTGAAATATAATTAAGTAAAATAAACCTCTAATAAAATTAAATTTCATTATGTAAAAAGATAGAATATAACTGAAATATAATTTTATTAGATCCCCAAACCTATAATACATATATTTAGAATGATCGAATAATACTAGTACATTTTTCCCTACTTATGTATAATTAATTTCGTCTATGATTAAAATTAACATAAATTAGTTATAAATGATGTGTGACAAAATAGAAGTAGAAAATACTATTTATTGAAAATAACATGAATAGCAAAAAGTAAAATAATAGAAATACTAATAACATTTGTCATCATGATTTTGTTTTGGTGATGCGCCTCCAATATATGAATGAACTTGTTGGGTGGTCCGGCAGGGTTGTTGTGCCATTTTGGTGGTTAGGGCAAAACGTTATTGGCCCATTTCGATGGGTGTTTGCCTACAGTTTGGTGGGTGGGCCTGGGGTCTGGTGTAAGGCATCCCCTGGCGGGCTGTGGAATGGATATGGGTGATCTGATGATACGGGACAAATGACCATCTTATCTTTTGATGACATCTTTGGAAGCCAATACAGAGAGGCTCAAGATTTGGTCATCTTGAGAATACAAGAACATGCATGGAGGACCCGTTTTGAGCATAACTTAAAGCAATCTCGCGTGTGGAGGATTGCTTGGAGCATTTAGGATTGAGGACTCACGGTTTTGGACCTTAATTAAGGGCAGTTTGGACATTACACATGGTGTATTTACACACCATGGCCGCCCCTCTCATTAAGGGCAAAGTGGTCTTTTTATCTTCATTTCTAATATATTATAAATAGGCCCCCTTAGTCTTATTTTCACTAGTTTTTGAATGATGAAGAATTGAAAGATATATTTTCTCTATTTGAGAGTGTAACACCCTTAGTTGTATGGCTTGGAAAAGCCATCTTTAGTGTAGAGCTTGGAAAAGCCGATATTGTACGTTGCTTAGAAACGCTGGATCTTGAGGTGAGTCGATTACCTTGGTGGTCACCGTAAGATTATGGTTTTGATTGTTACATTCATTAGGGGTTAGTGTTGAAGTACACTTGGTTCTTAATCTTGTAATAATCTTGGTCTCACTATCTATCTTTATTTTCTATGCAATTTCCCTTGTGTTTGTGTTGAATCCGTGTCTTGTTTCATCTTGTGTCATTGTTGTTGTTTTGGTGTTAAAATACACCTTGTATCTTATAATCCTTGTGTTGTTATTGTTGGCCGAAAGTTGCTCTCAAAGGGGTCCTCGGGTTCTAGTTGATTTGTGGACTGTTTTGAGTAGTTTTTGAGCCTTCTCTTATTTTTTCCGTATCATTTGGTATCAGGGCATGGCTTGATTTTGTTCCTACAAGATCAATCTTGGGCTTGCTTGTTAGAAAATTAAAAAAAAAAAAGTGTTAAAAAACTGAAAATTCTAGAAAAGTGCAAATCTGTCCATTTTGTGTTCTTGGTCGAAAATTGTGTTGTTGTTATCTTGGCCAAGATTTGTTTGTTGTGTGACTAGATCTAGTAGTGTTCTTGTTTGTTTTGGTCTTTCTAGTGTTAGTTTTCTTGTCCACTAACACTTTGAGCCTAGATCTAAACTTGAGCTTGAACTTGTTGAAAGTTGTTGTTGTGAACATAAGCTTGGCCCATTGTTGTTGACCACTGTTGTGGTTGACTGTTTTGGCCGTGTGGTTTCTCCTTAATGTTCTAAACTTGACCACGTGATATTGCTGTTACTTGGTGGCTTGAGAACCATTTTGTTGAAGTTGTAGTTGTCTTGGCCAAGTGTTGGAGATATTGTTATTGTGGATTGGAGTTGGCCGTTGGGATTGTTGTTGTTCTTGAAGATTGTTGTTATTGTTCTTGGTGTGGTTGTTGTTGTTCTTGAAGTTCTTCACCTTCCTTCATATATTGTTAGAACATAAAGTGAATGTTAGATCCTAAAAGGTGAAGGAAAAAGGTGTATGTACTTGTTAGTCTTGAAAGACCACCAACCACCAAAAGACTTTATATCACTTCTCAACCACTTTTCCATGATTTAAGGACCCATGTTTTAAGGGGAAGTACAAGAAAAAGTCAAGTTTTGAAAATTGAAAAAGGCCCCAAGACTTATTTTCCCTCCTAAAACAAATTCCACCAATCCAAATTAATTTTTGACCAAGACTTGAACATTTGAGAATAACCACTTGATAAAACCGAACCAATACGTGGCTGCCGTGTCATCACTACTACTGTTCACACAATATTTTCGAGCTCAAAATTTTAGATTCTTAGTTTCATTTTTATTGTCCCTTAGTTTCATTGTTGGTTCTAATACTAATTAGCAACTAGTAATCATCTACTTAGTTGTAGATTAGTTGTTGAGTCCGTTTCTTTCGTGTGTTCGTTATTTATGTGTTTTTCTTATTTTTTTAACTCGTCGTAACTTCTTTGTTTCAAGTTTGTAAGTAGATTTTGTTTTGTGTCTTGAGTTGATCAAACAAGAATCTATTCCCGCCGCCAAGTATAATTGACATCCTATTGACTACCGGAGTATAAGCAACTTTCAATATTCGTCGCTCCAATTGTGAGAATCACAAATGTGAGTGAATGCGAGTGTTAGTGAGAAGCTTTTACTACTAATCTTGTTTGTTCATTTTGTAGGTTCAAAAGGTGATATAAGGAGAATATGTCTTCAATAGCCAGGAATTATTGTGACTACAACATGAGAGACTATGGTTGTAGTGAGAGGTTTTATGGCTACGAAGTTGAGGGAGATTGCGGAGGCTATGAAAATAGCCATGATCGAAACTTGGGCAGATTTGAAAGTTACTATTTTGAGTGAGAAAATGAGGTGAATGAAGTGCCTAGTGCTTATGGTAACTTTGGAGATGATGTAGGACCCCGTGATTGATCTTATGATGATGTTGGGGCATGTGAGGAGTCTTACACTTCTTACTCCGAACCTAGATTTGGTGTTAGGTATAACCCTTTCGTTCACAAAACTTATGAGACATATGATGAGAGTACACATGAGGAGTGTGAATATTCATATTCTCCACCTTATAGTGCTTCTTATCAAGGTTGATGTAGTGTGAATGGTTATACTAGTTATAGTGGAGGTTGTCCAATGAGAAGAAGAGGGTATGCATCTCCAAAATCAAGGGGTACTCGTATGCTTTACAATGTTGATCCAAGAAGAAGTGTACACTCCGGAAAGGTGACCATTTGTGGGATACCGGGCTGCCTCATTGTGCTAAATGATAGGTACTATAGAAACTACATCGTTCCATCCATGGTTGACTACTTGGGGTTTTTTCGTGAGCCTTTACTTGTTCCATACTTCTTGGATGGGTTTAAGGTTACCAAGAGGGTCAAGGTTGTCTTCTCCTAATTTGATTACCATGAGGAGGTATGGTGTGATGTTTTTCCCATAACCTATGGTCATGTGAGCTTGGGAGCCGATTGGTTTGCACAACATAAAGTTCCAAATATGCAAAATTGGCCTAATATTGTAAGAGACCGATGGAGAAATTTCCTCGAGACGTTTATTCTGCCCGGGCCATAAAAAGAAGTTCCTACCTACTCCAATTCGAATTATTATGAGAGACAAAATATTGAGAGGAGTAAGAAAGTGAAAGGTGGTAATCCGAGAGTGGAAAAAGAAGAGGTTGTGTTGAGCGAAGTGAGGGGATTACCATCAAACCGTGCTAAATTTAGTTGTCCTTCTATTTCTATGGACATTTGTATAGGTACCAACATGGCAAGCGAAGACGACCAATGTCAAAAGGAAGTTGCTGCCCAAGCTTATGGAGGACCTTTACCTCACTGCAAGAAAAGTCTACTCAAGATCTTCAAGGTAAAATAGCTAACTCTTACACTTTAATGCATGTGAATGATAATTGTATGGCTAGTAATATATTGAGTGTGAGTAGTAGCTTACTTATTTATGATTCTAATGATTCCTTGCCTCTTGTTGATGATGTACATATTGTGAGTGTGGATACACTAGTTGATCCTATTGATGACGAAATTGACTCCTCTTGTGAGATCAATTTATGTCCACCTAGTGTTGAAGCCTATATGTTGAATGGAAGTACATCGTCTTGTGTAATGGGTGTTGATCAACTTGTTTGTAAAAACTGTCCACCACTTGAGTATGTGTGTGATGTGCTTAATAGGACTCAAGTGAGTGAAGTATTTGAAAATGTTGGTCAACAAAGTGAGAATGAACTCGAGAGCTCATCTTGGGGGTAATGTTGTGTGTGAAACATCCTTGAAACTTGATATTGATCATTTAGAGAGTGAGGAACTTGCTTGTTCCAAATCTGTCTGTGAGGTAGATCACACTCTTTTTAGGTATAATGTCTTGTTTGAAGATGATTTAAACACTCCTAATGAACCTAGTGGTGAAAATGATGGTATAGCTTGCCTTGGAAGCTATAGCCTATATGCTAACCCACTATGGTGTGACAACATTTCTCCTAAAGAGGGAAATCTCTTCTTGGAAGATGAGAGTACTCTTAAGGGTAAGGAATGTGTAGTTGCGGAAGCTACTTCTTCTTCTACTTTGTGTGATTTCATTGGTGAGAGTACTCATGGTGATTATTGGGAAACTAGTAGTGAGTACACACATGAGAGCACCTTAGTAGAAGTCGATTTGAGTGATACCTTTCTCTACTCTCTATTTTCTTTGGATAATATGTATGTTAGTGTAGAGAGTATGTCATTTAGTTTGGGTGTAGACCACGGGAAAGAGAAGTATTGTCGAGACCCGTGTCTATGGCCACTTTTCCCATTTGACCCCGGTACCAAATTTTGAAATGGTGATGTTGGTGCACCAAACTTGTTGCTTGGTCTACATGACAAGCAAAGTGTCACTCTTGATGTATCCTATAACCAAATCCTTTGTACATCTTTTATTGAGTTTTTAATATGCCTTTCAAAGGATTCTTGGTTATATTGCAAATATGTGCAACCTTGGCATGTTGAGATGATTTGTTATGCTAACCCTAACCCTCATTCTATGAGGAGTTTGTATTTATTTGTCCTCTCTTCGATTTTGCAAGGTTTGGATTTGAGGTCGAATCCTTTTCAAGAAGGGGAGGATGATACGGGACAAATGGTCATCTTATCTTTTGATGACATCTTTGGAGGCCAATACATAGAGGCTCAAGATTTGGTCATCTCGAGAATACAAGAACATGCATGGAGGACCCATTTTGAGCATAACTTAAAGCAATCTCGCGTGTGGAGGATTGCTTGGAGCATTTAAGATTGAGGACTCACAGTTTTGGACCTTAATTAAGGGCAGTTTGGACATTACACATGGTGTATTTACACGCCATGGCCGCCCCTCTCATTAAGGGCAAAGTGGTCTTTTTATCTTCATTTCTAATATATTATAAATAGGCCCCCTTAGTCTTATTTTCACTAGTTTTTGAATGATGAAGAATTGAAAGACATATTTTCTCTCTTTGATTGTGTAACACCCTTAGTTGTAGGGCTTGGAAAAGCCATCTTTAGTGTAAGGCTTGGAAAAGTTGATATTGTACGTTGCTTAAAAACGGTGGATCTTGAGGTGAGTTGATTACCTTGGTGGTCACCGTAAGAGTGTGGTTTTGATTGTTACATTCATTAGGGGTTAGTGTTGAAATACACTTGATTCTTAATCTTGTAATAATCTTGGTCTCACTATCTATCTTTATTTTCTATGCAATTTCCCTTGTGTTTGTGTTGAATCCGTGTCTTGTTTCATTGTTGCTATTTTGGTGTTAAAATACACCTTGTATCTTGTAATCCTTGTGTTGTTATTGTTGGCCGAAAGTTGCTCTCAAAGGGGTCCTCGAGTTCTAGTTGATTTGTGGACTGTTTTGAGTAGTTTTTGAGCCTTCTCTTGTTTTTCCCGTATTATCTAATCAGACCGTTGGGCCATTTTGGTGGTCAAACGAACAAAACTGCGTGAATAGGCCATTTTTGGCCCATTTCGATGGTTGTTAGTCCACAAATCGGTGGGTGGACGCAGCGTTCGGTGTCGGATCTGGGAAAAAATTACAGGTGGCAGCCTCCAAACGGGTTGTAGAGCAGATGTGGATGGTCTGACTATACGACTGGGGCCATTGTGATGGTCAAACAAGTGAAATGGTGTGAACAAGCTATTTTTGACTCGTTTCGATGGGTGTTAGCCCATGGTTCGGTGGGTGGGCCTGGGAGCCGATGTCGGATGTAGAGAAAATTGATAGGCGGGCTGTGGAGTGTATGTGGGTGAGTGGTCCTCCTAGGCTACTCCATTTTGGTGGTGAAACGAGATAAACGGTGTGAACTGACCATTTTTGACCCATTTTGGTGGGTGTTAGGCTGCAGTTCGATTGTTGGGCGCAGGCCCGAAGTCAGATCTTGGCTAAAATCAACCGGCACAAGCGGATCATTTTTGGCCCATTTCGATTAGTGTTAGCCTACAGTTCGGTGAGTGGTCCCACGGGCCCGCTAATAAGTTTCTAGAGTCAATTGCAAGACCACCGCACCAAGTGGGCCTTTTATGCTATTCTTAACATCCACCCTACCACGCGATTTTGATCTTCAAATCAATTATTATTCATTACTTTTTGGGCCAAAAAAGAATGAAAATTGCGTAAATTTGTGGGAAAGTGTCGATTGAATATGATAAAAACCTTTTTTAGAAAACTGGCTCGACCAAAACGTCTGTCATTAATAATTTATAACTGAGGCATCATGGAAGCCCATTCCATATAAATAAAAATTAAGATAAAAAAAGTCAACCAAAAATAGGGAGTAAAAAAATAAAGAAAAAAGTAGTTGTAAATTGGTGAAACTTTAAACCTTTATAACTTAGTGCTTGAATGTCCGTTTGAGGCAATTTTTTTTTGAATTTGTGTTTTTTGTTTAGATCTATGCGGAAAAACTGCCGCAGGGCGGTTTGGTTGAGCTGATTTTCTGAAAAATGGCTTTTATCCTATTTAATCAAAAATTTCCCCCAATTCGATATGCAATGTTCACTCTTCTTTAGCCAAAAAAGTGATGAAAAGTAAACGATTGGAAGATCAAAATAGCATAATAAGGTAGATACGAATGATAATTTAAACATTTGAAAGTTAGTTTTCTAAAATCGATTTTCAGGGTGGACTCACAGTTTTCGGGGTGGGCTCGGGGACCAGCGTGATTTGGGTCGAAAATCGATCGGGCTGCCTTAGGCAGGCTGGGGAGCGGCCTAGTGTGGACCATTGTGGTCAGCGAGGCATTTAGGGTGGTCAAACGGGCGAAACGGTGCGAATGAACCATTTTAGGGTCAAATCGGTTTGTTATAGCCCACGGTTTTCAGGGTGGCCCCTGGGGCCGGGCGTGATTTGGGTCGAAAATCGATCGGGCTGTCCCAGGCAAGCTTGGGAGCGTTCTAGTGTGACTCATTGTGGTCAGCGAGGCATTTAAGGCGGACAAACGGGCGAAACGGCGCGATTGGACCATTTTGGGGGCCAAATTAGTATGCTAAAGTCTACGGTTTTTGAGGTAGGCTCGAGGGTCGGGCGTGATTTGGGCCAAAAATTAATCGGGTGGCCCTAGGAAGGCTGGGGAGCAGCCAAGTATAGCCTATTATGGTCAGTAGGGCATTTAGGGTGGTAAAACGAGCGAAATGGTGCGAACGGACCATTTTGGTGCCAACTCGGTGTGCTATAGCCCATGGTTTTCGAGGTAGGCTCGGCGGCCAGCGTAATTTAGATTAAAAATTGATCAAATTGCCTCGGTAAGGCTGGGGAGCGGCCTAGTGTGGCCCATTATGGTCTGCGGGGCGTTTAGGGTGGTCAAACGGGTGAAACGGCGTGAACGAACCATTTTAGGGATAAATCGATTTGTTATAGCCTACGGTTTTCAGGGTGGGCCTGGGGGCCGGGCATGATTTGGGCCAAAAATCGACCGGGTTACCTCAGGTAAGCTGGAAGCGGCCTAGTGTGGCCCATTGTAGTCAACAAGGCATTTAGGGTGGGGCAAAATAGCGGGAACGGGTTATTTTTGGGCCAAATCGGTGTGCTATAGCCTACGATTTTTGGGTGGGCCCGAGGGCCAGGCATTATTTGAGCAGAAAATTGATTGGGCTACCTCAGGAAGGACTGGGAGCAGCTTAGTATGGCCCATTGTGGTCAGTGGGGTGTTTAGGGTGTTCAAACAGGCGAAACGGCGTGAACGGGCCGTTTTGGGGACAAATCGATGTGCTATAGCCCATGGTTATTGGGGTGGGCCTGAGGATCGGGCGTGATTTAGGCCAAAAATCAATCAAACTACCCCAGGAAGGCTGGGTAGCAGCCTAGTGTGGCCCATTGTGGTCAGCGGGGCGTTTAAGATGGTCAAACAGGCGAAACAAAGTGAACGGGCCATTTTGGTGCCAAATCAGTGTGCTATAGCCCATGGTTTTTGGGGTAGGTCTGGGGGACGAGCGTGATTTGGGTCAAAAATTGACCAGGCTGCGAAGCAGCCTAGTATGGCCCATTGTGGTCAGTGGGGCATTTAGGGTGGTAAAATGGGCAAAACGGCGCGAACGGGCCATTTTGGGGCCAAATCAGTGTGCTATAGCCCACGGTTTTTAGGGTGGGCCCGGGGGTCGAGTGTATTTGGGTTAAAAATCAACCGGTCTACCTCAAGAAGGCTGGGGAGCGGCCTAGTGAGGCCCATTATGGTCAGAGAGGCATTTAGGGTGGTCAAACGGGCGAAATAGCACGCATAAGCCATTTTGGGGCCAAATCGGTGTGTTATAGCCAACGATTTTCGAGGTGGACCCGGGGGTCGATCATAATTTGGGCTGAAAATTGATTGGGCTGCCCAAGTAGGCTGAGGAGTGGCTTAGTGTGGACCATTGTGGTCAGCGAGGCATTAAGGGTGGTCAAACGGACGAAAAAGCGCAAACGGGCCATTTTGGGGCTAAATCGGTGTGCTATAGCCCACGGTTTTCAGGGTGGGCCTAGGGGCCGGGCGTGATTTGGGCTAAAAATTGATTAGGATTCCCCAGGTAGGCTGAGGAGCGGCCTAGTATATCCCTTTGTGGTCAGTGGGCATTTAGTCTGGTCAAACAGGCGAAACGGCATGAACGGGTCATTTTGAGTCCAAATCGATGTGCTATGACCCACGGTTTTTGGGGTGGGCGAGGGGGTCGGACGTGATTTGGGCCAAAAATTGATTGGGCTGCCCCAGGTAGGTTGGAGAGCGGCCTAGTATAGCCCATTGTGGTCAGCGGGGTGTTTAGGGTGGTCAAATGGGTGAAACAACATGAATAGGCCATTTTGGGGATAAATTAGTATGTTATAGCCCATGATTTTCGGGGTGGGCCTGGGGGTCCCAGGCAGGCTGGGGAGTGACCTAGAGTGGCCCATTGTGGTTAATGGGGTGTTTAGGGAGGTCAAATGGGCAAAACGACATGAGCGGGCCATTTTAGGGTCAAATTGGTTTGCTCCCACGATTTTTGGGGTGGGCCTGGGGTCGGGCGTAATTTGGGCTGAATATTGATTAGGCTGCCCTAGGCAGACTGAGAGTGGCCTAGTGTGGCCCATTGTGGTCAGCGGGGCATTTAGGGTGGTCAAACGGGCGAAACAACACAAAAGAGCCATGTTGGGGCCAAATTGGTGTGCTATAGCCCACGGTTTTTGGGGTGGGCCTGGGGGCCGGGTGTGATTTTGGCTAAAAATCGACCAGGCTTCCCCAGGCAGGCTAGGGAGCAGCCTAGTGTAGCCGATTGTGGTCAAGCGGGCGAAACGGCGTGAACAGGCCATTTTGGGGCCAAATTGGTATGCTATAGCCTACGGTTTTTGGTATGGGCCCAAGGGACGGGTGTGATTTGGGCCAAAAATTAACTGGGCTGCCCCAGGCAGGCAGGAAAGCGGCCTAATGTGGGCTATTTTTGTTTTCTGGGCGGTTTGGTTGGTCAAACATGCGAAACGGCACGAATGGGCTATTTGGGGGATAAATCGGTGTGCTAATAGCCCATGGTTTTTGGGGTTGGCCCGGGGTCCGATCATGATTTTAGCCGAAAATCGATCGGGCTGCCCCATGTAGGCTAGGGAACGGCCTAATATGGGCCATTTTGGTTTTCTTGGCAGTTTGGTTAGTCAAACGGACAAAGCAGCGCGAACGAGTCATTTTGGTGCCAAATCGGTGTGCTATAGCCCATGGTTTTTGGGTGGGCCTGGGGTCCGGGTATGATTTTGGTCAAAAATTGACCGGGCTTCCCCAGGCAAGCTGGGGAGAGGCCTAGTGTGGGCCATTTTGGTTTTCTGGGTGGTTTTGTTAGCCAAACAGATGAAATGGCATGAACAGGCCATTTTTGGGCCAAATCGGTGTGCTATAGCCCACGGTTTTTGAGGTAGGCCCGGGGTCCAAGCATAATTTTAGCCAAAAATTGATCGGGGGTGCCCCAGGAAGGCTGAGAAGTGCCCTAGTGTGGGCCATTTTGGTTTCCTGGGTGGTTTGTTGGTTAAACGATCAAAACGCTGCGAATGGGCCATTTTGGGGCCAAATCAGTGTACTATAGCCCATGGTTTTTGGGGTGGGCCCGGGGTCCGGGTGTGATTTTGGCCAAAAATCGATCGGGCTGCCCCAAAAAGGCTGGGAGCAGCCTAGTGTGGGCCATTTTTGTTTTCTAGGTGGTTTGGTTAGTCAAACGGCCAAAATGGCGTAAACGGGCCATTTTGGAGCCAAATCGATGTGCCATAGCCTATGGTTTTTGGGGTGGGCCTAGGGTCCGGGCATGATTTTGGCTGAAATTCAACTGAACTGCCCTAGGCATACTGGGGAGCGGCCTAGTGTGGGCCATTTTGTTTTTTTGGACAGTTTGGTTGGTCAAACAGGTGAAACGCGCGCGAACGGGCCATTTTGGGGCCAAATCAGTGGGCTTGGGGTACGGGCGTGATTTATGCCGAAAATCGACCAGGTTACCCCAGGCAGGCTGGGGAGTGGCCTAGTGTGGGCCATTTCAGTTTTTTGAATTGTTTGGTTGGTCAAACGAGCAAAACGGCACAAATGGGCGACTTTTAGGCCAAATCGGTGTGCTATTGCCCACGATTTTTTGGGTGGGCCCGAGCATTAATTTTGCTAAAAATCGACCGGTCTGCCCCAGGATGGCTTGGGAGTGGCCTAGTGTGGGCCATTTTTGTTTTCTAGGCGATTTGTTTAGTTAAACGGGCAAAACGGCACGAACGGGCCATTATGGGGCCAAATCGGTGTGCTATAGACCACGATTTTTGGGGTGGGCTTGGGATTCGAGCATGATTTTGGCCAAAAATTGATCGGGCTACCCCAAGCAAGCTGGAAAGTGGCCTAGTGTAGGCCATTTTAGTTTTATGGGTGATTTGGTTGGTCAAATGGACAAAACGGCATGAACCGGCCATTTTGGGGCCAAATCGATGTGCTATAGCCCACGATTTTTAGGGTGGGCCTAGGGTTCGGTCGTAATTTTTGCTAAAAATCGACTGGGCTACCCCAGAAAGGCTGGGAGCGACTTAGTGTTGGCTATTTTGTTTTTCTGGGCGGTTTGATTGGTCAAAAAAGCGAAACGACGCGAATGGGTAGTTTTGGGGCCAAATTGGTGTGTTATAGCCTACAGTTTTTGGGGTAGGCTTGGGGTCCAACCGTGATTTCGGCAGAAATATCTATCGGGTTGTCCCAGGCAGGCTGGGGAGCGGCCTAGTGTGGGCCTATTTTGTTTTCTGGGTTGTTTGGTTGGACAAACAGGCGAAACGGCGCGCACGAGTCATTTTGGGGCCAAATCAATGTGCTATCGACAACGTTTTTGGGGTGGGCCTAGGTTTCGAGCGTGATTTGTGCCACGAATGGACCGATAGGCCCAAGCAAGCTAAGGAGCGACCTATTTTTGTATAGTTTAATTTTCTGGGCGGTTTGGGTTGTGAAACGAGCAAAACAGTGCGAACAGGCCATTTTGGGGCTAAATCGGTGTGCTATAGTCCACGATTTTTTTGGTGGCCCAAGGTACGAGCGTGATTTAGATAAAAAATCAATCGGGCTGCCCTAGGTAGGTTGGAGATTGGCCTAGTGTTGGCTATTTTGGTTTTTTGCGTGGTTTGGTTGGTCAAACGGGCGAAACGGCACGAATGAGCCATTTTAAAGCCAAATTAGTGTGCTATACCCCACGATTTTTAGGGTGGGAACGGGGTGCAGGCGTGATTTTTACCAAAAATTGACCAGGCTGCCCCAGGCAGCCTAAGAGCGGCCTAGTGAGGGCCATTTTGTTTTTTTGGGTGGTTTGTTTGGTCAAACGGCGCAAACGGGCCATTTTGGGGACAAATTGGTGTGCTATAGCCCATGGTTTTTGGGGTGGGCCTGGGGTCCGTGCGTTATTTTGTCCAAAAATCAATTGGGTTGCCCCAGGCAGGTTGGGAAGAGGCCTATTGTGGGTTATTTTGGTTTTTTGGGTGGTTTAGTTTGTCTAAACAGGCGAAACGGCGCAAACGGACCATTTTAGGGCCAAATCGATGTGCTATAGCCCACGGTTTTTGGGGTGGTCCCGAGGTTCGGGCGTGATTTTGGCCAAAAAATAATTGGGCTATCCCAGGCAGGCTAGGGGCGGCCTAGTATGGTCCATTTTGGTTTTTTGGGCGGTTTGGGGTATCAAACGGGTGAATCAACGCGAACGGGCTATTTTGGGGCCAAATCGGTGTTTATAGCCCATGGTTTTTAGGGTGGGCCCGGGTTCGATCATGATTTTAGTCGAAAATTGATTAGGTTGCCCTAGACAGGCTAAGGAATGGCTTAGTATGGTCCATTTTGTTTTTCAGGATGATTTGGTTGGTCAAACAGGTAAAACGGTGCGAACGGGCCATTTTGGGTCCAAATCAGTGTGCTATATAGCCCATGATTTTTAAGGTGGGCCCAGGATTCGGGCGTGATTTTGGCTAATAATTGAATGTCCTGCCCCAAGCAGGCTGGGGAGCAGCCTAGTATGGGTTATTTTGGTTTTCTGGGCAGTTTGGTTTGTCAAACGAGCGAAACGACGCGAACGTGCCACTTTGAGGCTAAATCGGTGTGTTATAGCCCATGGTTCTTGGGTTGGGTTAGAGGTTTGAGCGTGATTTTGGCCAAAAATTAATTGGGTAATCTTGGTTTTCTAGGTGATTTTGTTGGTCAAACGGGTGAAACAAAGTGAACAGTTCATTTTGGGGCTAAATCAGTATGTCATTACCCACGATTTTAGGGGTTGGCTCAGGGTAGGGGAGTAATTTTGGCTAAAAATCGACCGCGCTTCCCCAGGCAGGCTGAAGAGCATCCTAGTGTGAACTATTTTTATTTCTTGGCAGTTTGGTCGGTCAAACAGGCAAAACAGCGCGAACGGACCATTTCGGGGCAAAATCGTTGTGCTATAGCCTACGGTTTTTGGGGTGGGCCTGGGGCCCGAGCGTTATTTTAGCTAAAAATCGACCGGGCTGCCCCAGGCAGGTTGGGGAGCGACCTAGTGTGGGCTATTTTGGTTTTCTGGTAGGTTTGCTTAGTCAAATAGGCAAAACGACGCGAATGGGCCATTTTGAGGCCAAATTAGTGTGTTATATAGCCCACGGTTTTTGGGATGGGACTGAAGTTAGGGCGTGATTTTGGACAAAAACTGACCAGGCTGCCCCATGTAGTGTGGGGAGCGGCCTAGTGTGGGCCATTTTGGTTTTCATAGTAGTTTGGTTGGTCAAACGGGCGAAACGGCGCGAATGGGCTATTTTGGGGCTAAATCGGTGTGCTATAGCCCACAGTTTTTGGGGTGCGCCCTGGGTTCGGTTGTGATTTTGGTTGAAAATTCACTGGGTTGCCCCAGGCAGGGTGGGGAGTGGCCTAGTATGGGCTATTTTGGTTTTCTGGGCGGTTTGGTTGGTCAAATGGGCGAAACGATGCGAATAAGCATTTTGAGGCCAAATCGATGTGTTGTAGCCCACGGTTTTTAGAGTGGGCTAGGGGTCCGGGCATGATTATTGTCAAAAATTAATCGCGCTACCCCAGGCAGGTTGGGCAGCAACCTAGTGTGGGCTAATTTGTTTTTCTGGGCGGTTTTGTTAGTCAAACGGGCGAAATGGCATGAACGGGCTATATTGGGGCCAAATCGGTGTGCTATAGCCCACTCTGTATGGGGTAGGCCTGGGGTCTGGGCGTGATTTTAGCCAAAAATTGACTGGGCTTCCCCAGGCAGGCTGGGGAGTGGCCTAGTGTGGGCTATTTTGGTTTTCTGGGCAGTTTGGTTAGTCAAACGAGCGAAATGGCACGAATGGGCCATTTTAGGCCAAATTAATGTGCTATAGCCCACGATTTTTAGGGTGGGCTAGGGGTTCGGGCATGATTTTGGCCGAAAATCGACCATACTGCCCAGGTAGGCTGAGGAGCATCCTAGTGTGGGCTATTTTAGTATTCTGGGTTGTTTAGTTGGTCAAAAGGGCGACATGGCATGAACGAGCTGTTTTGGGGCCAAATCGTTGTGCTATAGCCCACGGATTTTGTGTTTGTCCCAGGGTCCGGGCGTGATTTTGGTCAAAAACTAATCGGGCTGCCCCAGGTAGGCTGGGGAGCATCCTAGTGTGGGTCATTTTTGTTTTATGGGTGATTTGGTTGGTCAAACGGATGAAATGGTGCAAACGGGCCGTGTTGGGGCCAAATCGTTGTGCTATAGCCAATGGTTTTTGGGGTTGGCCCTGGGTCGGGCATGATTTTGGCTTAAAATTGATCGGGCTGCCCCAAGAAGGTTGGGGAGCGGCCTAGTGTGGGCTTTTTTGGGTTTCTAGGTAATTTGGTTGGTTAAACAGGCGAAACGGCGCGAACGGGTCATTTTGGGCCCAAATCGGTGTGCTATAGCCCACGGTGTTTAGGGTGGGCCGGGGTTCCGAGCATAATTTTGTCCAAAAATCGACCGGCCTTCCCGAGGCATGTTAAAGAGCAGCCTAGTGTGGGCCATTTTTGTTTTCTGGCGGTTTGGTTGGTCAAACGGGCAAAATGTCGCGAACGAGCTATTTTAGGGCCAAATCAGTGTGCTATAGCCCATTGTTTTTGGGGTGGGCCTGGGGTCCGAGCATAATTTATGCCAAAAATCAACTGAGTTACTCCAGGCAAGCTCAGGAGTAGCCTATTGTGAGGAATTTTATTTTTCTAGGCAGTTTGGTTGGTCAAACGGGCAAAACGACGCGAATGGGTCGTTTTGAGGCCAAATCGATGTGCCACAGGTTTTGGGGCGAGGACTAGGTTTGGGCGTGATTTTGGCTGAAAATCAACCAAGCTGCCCCAGGCAGGCTGGGGAGAGGCCTAGTGTAGGCCATTTTGATTTTCTAGGTAGTTTGGCTGGTCAAAAGGGGGAAACGAAATGAACGGGCAATTTTTGGACCAAATCGGTGTGCTATAGCCTACGATTTTTTGGGTGGGCCCTGGGTTCAATCCTGATTTTAGCCAAAAAGCGGCTGAGATTCCCCAGACAGGCTGGAGAGCGGCCTAGTATGGGCCATTTTGGTTTTCTGGGCGATTTAGTTGGTCAAACAGGTAAAACGGCATGAATGAGCCATTTTGGGGCCAAATCGATGTGCTATGGTTCGTTTAATTTTTTGTGACCATTTAGGTGGACAAACGGGTGAAACGGGTGAAACGGTGCAAACAGGGCATTTTTGAGCCAAATTGGTATGCTATAGCCCACGGTTTCGGGTGTGGGCCTGGGGTCCGGGCATGTTGTGGGTTGAAAATAGACCCGGACATGCCAGGGAGATTGGGGATCATCCCAGTTTGGACCATTTAATTTTTCGTGGCCATTTGGTGGACAAACAAGCAAAACGGCGTGAATGGGGCATTTTTAGGCTAAATCTGTGTACTATAAGCCCACGGTTTTGGGGGTGGGCCCGGGGTCCAGGCGTGTTGTGGGCCAAAAATTGACTGAGGCATTTCAGGGAGATTAGGGATCTTCCCATTGTGTTCCATTTAATTTGTTATGGCCATTTGGGTGGACAAACAGGAAAAACGGCGCGAATGGAGTATTTTTGAGCCAAATTAGTGTGCTACAACCCACAGTTTCGGGGGTGGGCCTGGGGTCTTGGCGTGCTGTGGGTCAAAAATTGATCGGGGCATGCCAGGGAGGTTGGGTATCATCCCAGTGTGGTCCGTTTAATTTTTCATGGTCATTTGTGGGGACAAACAGGCGAAAAGGCGCGAACGGGGCATTTTCAAGCTAAATCGATTTGCTATAGTCCACGGTTTTGGAGGTGAGCCCGGGGTCCGGGCGTGCTGTGGGCCAAAAATCGACCGAGGCATGTCAGGGAGGCTGGGGATCATCTAAGTTTGGTCTGTTTAATTTTTCATGGCCGTTTGGGTAAACAAACGGGAGAAACAGCGCAAACTGGGCATTTTCGGGCCAAGTCAGTATGCTATATCCCACGGTTTTGGTGGAGGGCCCAACCGTGTTATTGGCCAAAAATCGATCGAGGAGTACCGAGGAGGTTGGGGATCATTCCAGTGTGGTCCATTTAATTTTTCGTGACCTTTTGGGTGGACAAACGAGCGAAACAGCATGTACGAAGCCTTTCGGGCCAAATCAATGTGCTATAGCCCACGGTTTTGAGGGTGGGCCCAAGGTCCGGGCATTTTGTGGGCTAAAAATTGATCAGGGTATGCCAGGGAGGTTGGGGATCATCCTAGTGTGGTTCCTTTAATTCTTCGTGTCCTTTTGGGTGAACAAATGGGCAAAACAGTACGAACGGGGCATTTACGAGACAAATCGATGTGCTATAGCCTATAGTTTTGGGGGTGGGCCTAGGGTCCGAGCGTTCATGGGCCAAAAATCATTCGGGGCATGCCAGGAGAGTTGAGGATCATCCAGTATGGTTCGTTTAATTTTTTGTGGCCATTTAGGTGGACAAACGGGCGAACCAAACCGAACATAGCATTTTTAGGCAAAATTGATGTGCTATAGCCCACGGTTTTGAGGGTGGGCCCTGGGTCCGGGCGTGCTGTGGGACGAAAATTGATCGGGGCATGCCAGGAAGGTTGGGGATCATCCCAGTATGGTTCGTTTAATTTTTTATGACCATTTGCTGGACAAACGGGTGAAATGACACAAACGGAGCATTTTCGAGCTAAATCGGTGTGCTATAGCCAACGATTTTATGGGTGGGCCCATGATTCATGCATGCTATGGGCTAAAAATCAATCGGGGCATGCTAGGGAGATTAGAGATTGTCCCAGTGTGGTCCATTTAATTTTTTGTGGCCATTTGGGTGGACAAAAAGGGCTAACCGGCCCGAACGGAGCATTTTTGAGGCAAATCGGTGTGCTATAGACCACGTTTTTTGGGGTGAGCCCTTGGTCCTGGCGTGCCGTGGGACAAAAATTGATCAGGGCATGCCATAGAGGTTAGGGATCATTCCCGTGTGGTCCATTTAATTTTTTGTGACCATTTGGGTGGACAAACGGGCGAAAAGGCACGAACGGGGCATTTTTGGGCCAAATCGGTGTGCTAGCCCACGGTTTCAGGGGTGGGCCCAAAGTCCAGGTGTACCGTGGGATAAAAATTGATTGGGGTGTGCCAGGGATACTGGGGATCATCCAAGTTTGGTCCGTTTAATTTTTTGTCGCTATTTGGGGAAACAAATGGGAGAAACAGCGCGAACGAAGTATTTTTGGGTCAAATCGGTGTGCTATAGCCCACGATTTTGGGGGTGGGCCCGGGGTTCAGGCATACTTTGGGCCGAAAAGCAACCGGGGCATGCCAGGGAGTTTGGGTATCATTCTATTGTGGTCTGTTTAATTTTTCGTTGCCATTTGGGTGGATAAACGGGCAAAAGGGGTGAACGGGGCATTTTTGGGCCAAATCGATGTGCTATAACCTACGATTTTGGGGTGGGCACAGGGTTTGGGCGTGCTGTGGGTTGAAAATCAATGGAGTATGCCAGGGAGGTTGTGGATTATTCCAGTATGGTCCGTTTAATTTTTCGTGCCCATTTGGGTGGACAAACTGGCGAAATGGTACGAACGACGCATTTTTGGGCAAAATCAGTGTGCTATAGCCCACAGTTTTGGGGGTTGGCCCGGGTTACGGGCGTGCTGTGGACTTAAAATCAAATAGGGCATGCCAGGGAGGTTGGGGATCGTCCCAGTGTGGACCATTATATTTTTCGAGGCTATTTGGATGGACAAATGAGCGAAACGGCGCAAACAGTGCATTTTTCGGCCAAATCGGTATTCTATAGCCCACGGTTTTGGTGCTGGACTCGAGGTCCGGGCTTGCAATGGGTTGAAAATCGATCGGGGCGTGCTAGAGAGATTGGGGATCGTCCCAGTATGGTCCATTTAATTTTTCGTGGCTATTTTGGTGAACAAATGGGTGAAACGATGCTTATGGGGCATTTTTGGGCCAAATCAGTGTGCTATAGCCCAGGGTTTTGGGGTTGGGCCCAGGGTCCGACATGTTATGGGCCGAAAATTGATCTAGGTGTGCCAGGGAGATTGGGGATCGTCCCAGTGTGGTCCGTTTAATTTTTTGAGGCCATTTAGGTGGACAAACACGTGAAATACAGTAGGACATTTTCTAGCCAAATCGGTGTGCTATAGCCCACAGTTTTGGGGGTGGGCCTGGGATCCGGGTGTGCTATGGACTGATAATCGACCAGGGCGTGGCAGGGAGATTGAGGATCATCCCAGTATGGTCCTTTTAATTTTTTGTGGCCATTTAGGTAAAAAAACAGGCAAAACGATGCGAACGCGGCATTTTTGGGCTAAATCGGTGTGCTATAGCCCACGGTATCGTAGGTAGGCCCAGGGTACGGGCGTTCTATGGGCCAAAAATTAATCGGGGAATACCAGAGAGATTGGGGATCGTCCTAGTATGATAAGTTTAGTTTTTTGTGGCCATATAGCTGAAAAAACGGGCAAAACGGCATGAAAGGTGTATTTTTAGGCCAAATCGGTGTACTACAGTCCACGATTTTGGCGGTGGACCTGGGGTTTAGGAGTGATGTGGGCCAAAAATTGATCGGGGCATACCAGGGAGGTTGGGGATCATCCCAGTGTAGTCAGTTTAACTTTTCGTGGCTGTTTGGGTGGATAAACGGGCAAAACAGCGCGAATGGGGCATATTCGGGCTAGATTTGTGTGCTATAGCCCATGGTTTTGGGGGAGGGATCGGGTTTCGCATGTGCTGTAGGACAAAAATTTATTGGGGCATGCCCGGGAGGTTCGGGATCATTTCAGTGTAGTCCGTTTAAATTTTTGTGGCCATTTGGGTGGATAAACGGGAGAAACGGTGCGAACGAGGCATTTTCTGGCCAAATTGGTGTGCTACAACCCACGGTTTGGGGGTGGGCCCAGAGTTTGGGCATGTTGTGGGACAAAAATTGACTGGGGCGTGCCAGGGATGTTTGGGTTAACCTAGGGTGGTTCGTTTTATTTTTCGTGGCTATTTAGGAGGACAATCAGATGTAACGGCGCGAACGGGGCATTTTCAAGCCATATCGATGTGCTATAGCCTACGGTTTAGGGGGTGGACCCCGAGTCCGAGAATGATGTGGGCTAAAAGTTGATCGAGGTATGCCAGGGAGGTTGGGGATCGAATCAGTGTGGTCCGTTTAATTTTTCGTGGCTATTTAGGTGGACAAACGGGCGAAACCGTGCGAACGGGGCTTTTTTGATCCAAATCGGCGTGCTATAGCCCATAGTTATTTGGGTGGGCTCGGGATCCGGGCATTCTGTGGGTTAAAAATTGATTAGGGTGTGCCAGGTAGGTTACGGATCATCCCAGTATGGTCCACTTAATTTTTCGTGGCCATTTGGGTGGACACACGAGCAAAACGGGGAATTTTTGGGCCAAATCGATGTGCTATATAGCCCACGATTTAGGGGTGGACTCGATGTTCGGGCGTGCTATGGGCTAAAAATCAACCGGGGTGTGCTAGGGAGGTTGGGGATCATCCCTGTATGGTACATTTAATTTTTTGTGGCCATTACGGTGGACAAATGGGCAAAATAGCACGATTGGGGTACTTTCAGGCTAAATTGGTGTGCTATAGCTCATGGTTTCAGGGGTGGGGCAGGGTTTCAGGTGCGCTGTGGGCTGAAAATCAACTGGGGCATGACAGGGAGGTTGGAGATCATCCCAGTGTGGTCTGTTTAGTTTTTCGTTGCCATTTGGGTGGACAAACGGTCAAAATGATTCGAACGGGGTATTTTCGAGCTAAATCGGTGTGCTATAGCCCACGGTTTTGGGGGTGGGCCCGGGGTCCGGATGTTCTATCGGCCAAAAGTTGACTAGGGCATGCCAGGGAGGTTCGTGATCATTCCAGTGTAGTACGTTTAATTTTTTGTAGCTGGTTGGGTGGATAAACGGGCGAAACAGGGAAAATGGGGCATTTTCGGGCCAAATCGGTGTGTAATAGCCCACAGTTTTGGGGGTGGGACTGGGGGTCCGGGTGTGCTGTGGGCCGAAAATTGACCGGGGTGTGCCTGGGAGGTTGGAAATCATCCCATTATTGTTCGGTTAATTTTTCGTGGCCATTTGAGTGGACAAACGGGCTAAACGGCATGAACAGGGCATTTTCATGCCAAATCGGTGTGCTATAGCCCACAGTTTTGAGGGTTTGCCCTGGGTCCGGGCATGTTTTGGGCCGAAAATCGATCGGGGCGTGCTAGGAAAGTTGGGGATCGTCCCAGTATCGTCCATTTAATTTTTCGTAGCTATTTGGGTGGACAAACGAGCAAAATAGCATATGCGGAGCATTATAGGACTAAATTGGTGTGCGATAGCCCACAGTTTCGATGATGGACCCAGGGTTTAGGTGTGCTGTGGGTCAAAAGTTGATCGGGTCATGCCAGGGAGGTTGGGGATCATTCCAGTATGGTCTGTTTAATTTTTTGTGGCTATTTGGGTGGACAAACTGGCGAAACGGATCAAACGAGGCATTTTCGGGGTAAATCAGTGTGCTAGCCTACAGTTTTAGGGGTTGGCTTGATTTTTGGGCGTGCTGTGGGCCAAAAATCAATCGGGGCATGCCAGGGAGGTTAGAAATCGTCCCAGTATGGCCCGTTTAATTTTTTTGTGGCCATTTGGGTGGATAAACGGGCGAAATGGTACGAACAGGGAATTTTCGGGACAAATCGGTGTGCTATATCCCATGGTTTTGAGGGTGGGCCCAGGGTCCGGGTGTGCTGAGGGATGAAAATCGACCGGGGTATGTCATAGAGGTTGGGGATCGTCCCAGTGTGGTCCATTTAATTTTTTGAGGCCATTTAGATGGACAAACAGGTGAAACGGCGCGAGCGGGGCAATTTCTAGCCAAATCGGTGTACTATAGCCCACAGTTTCAAGGGTGGGCCCAGGGATCGGGCGTACTGTCCATAAATCAACCGAGGCATGGCAGGCAGGTTGGGGATTATCCCAGTGTGGTCCATTTAATTTCTCGTGTCCATTTAGGTGGACAAACGGGCGAAGCAGCGTGAACGGGGAATTTTCGGGCCAAATCGATATGCTATACCCCATGATTTTGTGGGTGGTCCCGGAGTTAAGGCGTGCTGTGGGCGAAAAATCGACCATGGCATGCCTGGGAGGTTGGGGATCATCCCTGTCTGGTCCGTTTAATTTGTCATGGCTATTTGGGTAGACAAATGAGCAAAACGGTGCAAATCGGTCATTTTAAAGCCAAATCGGTGTGCTATAGCCCACGGTTTTGGGGTTGGGCCCAGGGTCCAGGCGTGCTGTGGGCCAAAAATCAACCGGGGCATGCCAGGGAGGTTGGGGATCATCCCAATATGGTTCATTTAAGTTTTCGAGGCTATTTGGGTGGACAAATAGGTGAAACGGCACGAATGGGGCATTTTCGAGCCAAATTGGTGTGCTATAGCCCACGATTTTATGGGTGGGCCCGGGGTCCAGGTATGCTGTGGGCCAAAAATTGATCGGGGCATGCCTGGGAGTTTGGGATCGTCCCAGTGTAGTTTGTTTATATTTTCGTGCCATTTGGATAAACTAACGGGCAAAACTGCGCAAACATGGTATTTTTGAGCCAAATCGGTGTGCTATAGCGCACGATTTTGGGGGTGGGCTCGGGGTCCGGGCGTGTTGCGGGCTAAAACTGATCGGGGTATGCCAGGGAGATTGAGGATATTCTCAGTGTGGTCCGTTTAATTCTTTTGTGCATTTGGGTTGCCAAATGGGCAAAACGATGTGAACGGCGCATTTTCGGGCCAAATTAGTGTGCTATAGTCTACAGTTTTATGAGTGGGATTGGGGTTCGGGTGTGCTTTGGGTCGAAAATCAACCGGAGCATGCCAGGGAGTTTGAGAATCATCTCAGTGTGGTCCGTTTAATTTTTTGTGGCCATTTAGGTGGATAAACGGGCAAAACGATGCGAACAGGGTATTTTCAAGCCAAATTGATCTGCTATAGCCCACGGTTTTGGTAGTGGGCCCAGGATTTGGGCGTGCACCAGGATAAAAGTCAACCGGGGTATGTCAGGGAGGTTGGGAATGATCCCAATGTGGTTCGTTTAATTTTTCGTGGCCATTTGGAAGGACAAACGGGTGTAACGGCGCGAGCAGTGCATTTTCGGGCCAAGTCGGCGAGCTATAGCCCATGGTTTTAGGGGTGGGCCCAAGGTACGGGTGTTCTGAGGGATGAAAATCGACCAGGGCATGCCAGAGATGTTGGGAATTGTCCCAGTGTGGTCCATTTAATTTTTTGAGGCCATTTAGGTGGACAAACACATGAAACGGCGCAAGCGGGGCATTTTCTTGCCAAATCGGCGTGCTATAGCCCACAGTTTTGGGGATGGGCTCGGGGTTCTGGCATATTATCAGCCGAAAATTGATTTAGGAATGCCAGGGAGGTTTGGGATCGTCCCAGTGTGGTCTGTTTAATTTCTTCTGGCCAATTAGGTGGATAAACACGCAAAATGGCATGAGCGGTTCATTTTTAAGCCAAGTCGGTATGCTATTGCCCATGGTTTCGGGGGTGGGCCCGGGGTCCGGGCGTGTTGTGGGCCAAAAATTGACTAGGGTGTGCTAGGGAGGTTGAGGATCATTCCAGTGTGGTCCTTTTAATTTGTGGCCATTTGGGTGGACAAACGGGCAAAACCGTGCGATCGGGGCATTTTCGAGCTAAATCGTTGTGTTATAGCCCACGGTTTTTGGGGTGGGGGGCATGCTAGGGAGATTAAGGATCATCCTATTGTGGTCCGTTTAATTTTTTATGGCCATTTGGGTGGACAAATGTGCAAACGGCATGAACTGTGCATTTTTTGGACTAAATCGGTATGCTACAGTTTATAATTTTCGGGGTGGGCTCGGGGTGCGGGCGTGCTGCAGGTCAAAAATCAACCGGGGCAATCTAGGGAGGTCGGGGATCGTCCCAGTGTAGTCCGTTTACATTTTTGTGGCCATTTGGGAGGATAACGGGCGAAAGAGCACGAACGGGGCATATTCGAGCCAAATCGGTCTGCTATACCCCACAGTTTCGGGGGTGAGCCCAGGTTTCGGGCGTGTTGTGGACCAAAAATAGACTGAGGTATGCCCGGGAGGTTGGGGATCATCCCAGTGTGGTCTATTTAATTTTTCATGACCATTTGGGAGGACAAACGGGCGAAACGGCGCGAGCGGGGCATTTTTGGGCCAAATCGGTGTGCTATAGCCCATGGTTTTGGAGGTGGGTTCGGAGTTTAGTCATGGTACGGGATAAAAATTGTCTGGGGCATGCCACGGAGGTTGGGGATCATCCCAGGGTAGTCTGTTTAAATTTTCGTGGCCATTTGTGTGCACAATCGGGTGAAACGGCGCAAACGAGGTATTTTCGGGCCATATCGGTGTGTTATAGCCCACGGTTTTGGGCTGGTCCCCATGGACAGGCATACTGTAGGCCAACAAATTTTCCCAGTATGGCCCGTTTAATTTTTCGTGTCATTTGTGTGGACAAACGGGCGAAAAAGCGTGAACGGGGCTTTTTCGGGCTAAATCGGTGTGCTATAGTCCACAGTTTTGAGGGTGGGATCGAGGTTTTAGCGTGCTGAAGTCTGAACATTGACTGGAGTGTGCCAGGGGGTTGGGGATTGTCCCAGTATGGTCCGTTTAATTTATTGTGTCTATCGTGTACCAATAGGCGAAACGGCGCGAACGGGACATTTTCGGGCTAAATCGGTGTGTTATAGCCCACGGTTTATGGGGTAAACACGGGGTCTGGGTGTGATATGGGTGAAAAATTGACCAGGGCGAGCCAGAGAGCTTGGGGATCATCCCAGTATGTTCCATTTAATTTTTGTCGCCACTTGGGTGGACAAATGGGTGAAACGGCGTAACGGGGTATTTTCAGGCCAAATAGGTGTGTTATAGCCCACACCTTTGGGGGTGGGTTCGGGGTCCAGCCATACTGTGGGCCAAAATTTGACGGCGGCATTCCAGGGCGGTCGAAAATCATCCCAATGTGGTTCCTTTAAGTTTTTGTGGCTATTTGGGCGGATAAACGGGCGAAACAACGCGAACGGGGCATTTTTGAGCCAAATCGGTGTGCTATAGCCCACGGTGTGCCCGGGGTCTGAGCATGCTGCGATCGAAAATCAACCGGGGCATGCTAGGGTGGTTGGGAATCATCCCAGTGTGGTTCGTTTAATTTTATAGGGCCATTTGGGTGGATAAATGGGCGAAATGGCGCTAACAGGGTAATTTTGGGCCAAATCGGTGTGTTATAGCCCATAGTTTTTGGGGTAGGCTTGGGGTCCAACCGTGATTTCGGCAGAAATATCTATCGAGTTGTCCCAGGCAGGCTGGGGAGCGGCCTAGTGTGGGCCTATTTTATTTTCTGGGCTGTTTGGTTGGTCAAACAGGCGAAATGGCGCGAACGAGTCATTTTGGGGCCAAATCAATGTGCTATAGACAACGTTTTTGGGGTGGGCCTAGGTTTCGAGCGTGATTTGTGCCACAAATCGACCGACAGCCCCAAGCAAGCTAGGGAGCGGCCTAGTTTTGTATAGTTTAATTTTCTGGGCGGTTTGGGTTGTGAAACGGGCGAAACAGCGCGAACAGGCCATTTTGGGGCTAAATCGGTGTGCTATAGTCCACAATTTTTTTGATGGCCCAAGGTACGAGCGTGATTTAGACAAAAAATCGATTGGGCTGCCCTAGGTAGGTTGGAGATTGGCCTAGTGTTGGCTATTTTGGTTTTTTGCGTGGTTTGGTTGGTCAAACGGGCGAAACGGCACGAATGAGCCATTTTGAAGACAAATTAGTGTGCTATACCCCACGATTTTTAGGGTGCGAACGGGGTGCAGGCGTGATTTTTACCAAAAATTGACCAGGCTGCCCCAGGCAGCCTAAGAGCGGCCTAGTGAGGGCCATTTTGTTTTTTTGGGTGGTTTGTTTGGTCAAACGGCGCAAACGGGCCATTTTGGGGCCAAATTGGTGTGCTATAGCCCACGGTTTTTGGGGTGGGCCTGGGGTCCGTGCGTGATTTTGGCCAACAATCAACTGGGTTGCCCCAGGCAGGCTGGAGAGAGGCCTATTGTGGGTTATTTTGGTTTTTTGGGTGGTTTAGTTGGTCAAAACAGGCAAAACGGCGCAAACGGGCCATTTTATGGCCAAATCGATGTGCTATAGCCCATGGTTTTTGAGGTGGTCCCGAGGTCCGGGCGTGATTTTGGATAAAAAAGTAATTGGGCTATCCCAGGCAGGCTAGGGGCGGCCTAGCATGGTCCATTTGGTTTTCTGGGTGGTTTGGGGTATCAAACGGGCGAATCAACGCGAACGGGCTATTTTGGGGCCAAATCGGTGTTTATAGCCCACGGTTTTTAGGGTGGGCCCGGGTTCGATCATAATTTTAGTCGAAAATCGATTAGGTTGCCCTAGACAGGCTGAGGAATGGCTTAGTATGGTCCATTTTGGTTTTCAGGGCAATTTGGTTGGTCAAACAGGTAAAACGGTACGAACGGGCCATTTTGGGTCCAAATCGGTGTGCTATATAGCCCACGATTTTTAAGGTGGGCCCAGGATCCGGGCGTGATTTTGGCTGACAATTGAATGGCCTGCCCCAAGCAGGCTGGGAAGCAGCCTAGTATGGGTTATTTGGTTTTTCTGGGCAGTTTGGTTTGTCAAACGAGCGAAACGACGCGAACGTGCCACTTTGAGGCTAAATCGGTGTGTTATAGCCCATGGTTCTTGGGTTGGGTTAGAGGTTTGAGCGTGATTTTGGCCGAAAATTAATTGGGTGGTCTTGGTTTTCTAGGTGATTTTGTTGGTCAAACGGGTGAAACAGAGTGAACAGTTCGTTTTGGGGCCAAATCAGTATGTCATTGCCCACGATTTTAGGGGTTGGCTCAAGGTAGGGGAGTAATTTTGGCTAAAAATCGACCGCGCTTCCCCAGGCAGGCTGAAGAGCATCCTAGTGTGAACTATTTTTATTTTCTTGGCAGTTTGGTCGGTCAAACAGGCAAAACAGCGCGAACGGACCATTTTGGGGCAAAATCGTTGTGCTATAGCCTACGGTTTTTGGGGTGGGCCTGGGGCCCGAGCGTTATTTTGGCTAAAAATCGATCGGGCTGCCCCAGGCAGGTTGGGGAGCGACCTAGTGTGGGCCATTTTGGTTTTTTGGTAGGTATGCTTAGTCAAATAGGCAAAACGGCGTGAACGGGCCATTTTGAGGTCAAATTAGTGTGTTATATAGCCCACGGTTTTTGGGATGGGATTGAATTTAGGGCGTGATTTTGGACAAAAACTGACCAGGCTGCCCCATGTAGTGTGGGGAGCGGCCTAGTGTGGGCCATTTTGGTTTTCATAGTAGTTTGGTTGGTCAAACGGGCGAAACGGCGCGAATGGGAGATTTTGGGGCTAAATCGGTGTGCTATAGCCCACAGTTTTTGGGGTGCGCCCGGGGTTCGGGAGTGATTTTGGCTGAAAATTCACCCGGCTACCCCAGGCAGGCTGGGTAGTGGCCTAGTATGGGCTATTTTGGTTTTCTAGGCGGTTTGGTTGGTCATATGGGCGAAACGATGCGAACAAGCATTTTGAGTCCAAATTGATGTGCTGTAGCCCACGGTTTTTAGAGTGGGCTAGGGGTCCGGGCATGATTATTGTCAAAAATTGATCGTGCTACCCCATGCAGGTTGGGGAGTAACCTAGTGTGGGCTAATTTGTTTTTCTGGGCGGTTTTGTTAGTCAAACGGGCGAAATGGCACGAAGGGGCTATTTTGGGGCAAATCGGTGTGCTATAGCCCACTGTGTATGGGGTAGGCCCGGGGTCTGGGCATGATGTTAGCCAAAAATTGACCGGGCTTCCCCAGGCAGGCTGGGGAGAGGCCTAGTGTGGGCTATTTTGGTTTTCTGGGCAGTTTGGTTAGTCAAACGAGCGAAACGGCACGAATGGGCCATTTTAGGCCAAATTAATGTGCTATAGCCCACGATTTTGAGGGTGGGCTAGGGGTTCGGGCATGATTTCTGTCGAAAATCGACCATACTGCCCAGGTAGGCTGAGGAGCATCCTAGTGTGGGCTATTTTGGTTTTCTGGGTTGTTTAGTTGGTCAAAAGGGAGAAACGGCATGAACGAGCTATTTTGGGGCCAAATCATTGTGCTATAGCCCACGGATTTTGTGTTTGTCCCAGGGTCCGGGCGTGATTTTGGCCAAAAACTAATCGGGCTGCCCCAGGTAGGCTAGGGAGCATCCTAGTGGGGTCATTTTGTTTTAGGGTGATTTGGTTGGTCAAACGGGTGAAATGGTGCAAACGGGCCGTGTTGGGGCCAAATCGTTGTGCTATAGCCAATGGTTTTTCGGTTTGGCCCAGGGTCGGGCATGATTTTGGCTTAAAATTGATCGGGCTACCCCAAGAAGGTTAGGGAGCGGCCTAGTGTGGGCTATTTTGGGTTTCTAGGTGGTTTGGTTGGTCAAACAGGCGAAACGGCACGAACGGATCATTTTGGGGAAAAATAGGTGTGCTATAGCCCACGGTGTTTAGGGTGGGCCGGGGGTCCGAGCATAATTTTAGCCAAAAATCGACCGGCCTGCCCCTGGCATGTTAAAGAGCAGCCTAGTGTGCGCCATTTTTGTTTTCTGGCGGTTTGGTTGGTCAAACGGGCAAAATGTCGCGAACGAGCTATTTTAGGGCCAAATCAGTGTGCTATAGCCCATCGTTTTTGGGGTGGGCCTGGGGTCCGAGCATAATTTATGCCAAAAATCAACCGAGCTACTCCAGGCAGGCTCAGGAGCAGCCTATTGTGAGGCATTTTGTTTTTCTAGGCAGTTTGGTTGGTCAAGCGGGCAAAACAACGCGAATAGGTCGTTTTGAGGCCAAATTGATGTGCCACAGTTTTTAGGGTGAGGACTAGGTTCGGGTGTGATTTTGGCTGAAAATCAACCAAACTGCCCCAGGCAGGCTGGGGAGCGGCCTAGTGTGGGCCATTTTGATTTTCTAGGTAGTTTGGTTGGTCAAAAGGGGGAAACGAAATGAACGGGCAATTTTCAGACCAAATCGGTGTGCTATAGCCTACGATTTTTTGGGTGGGCCCAGGGTTAAATCCTGATTTTAGCCAAAAAATGGTTGAGATGCCCCAGACAGGCTGGAGAGCGGCCTAGTATGGGCCATTTTGGTTTTCTGGGCGATTTAGTTGGTCAAACAGGTAAAACGTCACAAATGAGACATTTTGGGGCCAAATCGATGTGTTGTAGCCCACGGTTTGGTTGGTCAAATGGGCGAAACAATGCGAACAAGCATTTTGAGGCCAAATCGATGTGTTGTAGCCCACGGTTTTTAGGGTGGGCTAGGGGTCCGGGCATGATTATTGTCAAAAATTAATCGCGCTACCCCAGGCAGGTTGGGGAGCAACCTAGTGTGGGCTAATTTGTTTTTCTGGGCGGTTTTGTTAGTCAAACGGGCGAAATGGCATGAACGGGCTATTTTGGGGCCAAATCGGTGTGCTATAGCCCACTCTGTATGGGGTAGGCCTGGGGTCTGGGCGTGATTTTAGCCAAAAATTGACCGGGCTTCCCCAGGCAGGTTGGGGAGAGGCCTAGTGTGGGCTATTTTGGTTTTCTGGGCAGTTTGGTTAGTCAAACGAGTGAAACGGCACGAATGGGCCATTTTAGGCCAAATTAATGTGCTATAGCCCACAATTTTTAGGGTGGGCTAGGGGTTCGGGCATGATTTTGGCCGAAAATTGACCATACTGCCCAGGTAGGCTGAGGAGCATCCTAGTGTGGGCTATTTTAGTTTTCTGGGTTGTTTAGTTGGTCAAAAGGGCGAAATGGCATGAACGAGCTGTTTTGGGGCCAAATCGTTGTGCTATAGCCCACGAATTTTGTGTTTGTCCCAGGGTCCGGGCGTGATTTTGGTCGAAAACTAATCGGGCTGCCCCAGGTAGGCTGGGGAGCATCCTAGTGTGGGTCATTTTTGTTTTATGGGTGATTTGGTTGGTCAAACGGGTGAAATGGTGCAAACGGGCCGTGTTGGGGCCAAATCGTTGTGCTATAGCCAATGGTTTTTGGGGTTGGCCCTGGGTCGGGCATGATTTTGGCTTAAAATTGATCGGGCTGCCCCAAGAAGGTTAGGGAGCGGCCTAGTGTGGGCTATTTTGGGTTTCTAGGTGGTTTGGTTGGTCAAACAGGCGAAACGGCACGAACGGATCATTTTGGGGCCAAATAGGTGTGCTATAGCCCACGGTGTTTAGGGTGGGCCGGGGGTCCGAGCATAATTTTGGCCAAAAATTGACCGGCCTGCCCCTGGCATGTTAAAGAGCAGCCTAGTGTGGGCCATTTTTGTTTTCTGGCGGTTTGGTTGGTCAAACGGGCAAAATGTCGCAAACGAGCTATTTTAGGGCCAAATCAGTGTGCTATAGCCCATCGTTTTTGGGGTGGGCGTGGGGTCCGAGCATAATTTATGCCAAAAATCAACCGAGCTACTCCAGGCAGGCTCAAGAGCAGCCTATTGTGAGGCATTTTGTTTTTCTAGGCAGTTTGGTTGGTCAAACGGGCAAAACAACGCGAATAGGTCATTTTGGGGCCAAATCGATGTGCCACAGTTTTTAGGGCGAGGACTAGGTTCGGGCGTGATTTTGGCTGAAAATCAACCAAACTGCCCCAGGCAGGCTGGGGAGCGGCCTAGTGTGGGCCATTTTGATTTTCTAGGTAGTTTGGTTGATCAAAAGGGGGAAACGAAATGAACGGGCAATTTTCCGACCAAATCGGTGTGCTATAGCCTACGATTTTTTGGGTGGGCCCAGGGTTAAATCCTGATTTTAGCCAAAAAATGGCTGAGATGCCCCAGACAGGCTGGAGAGCGGCCTAGTATGGGCCATTTTGGTTTTCTGGGCGATTTAGTTGGTCAAACAGGTAAAACGGCACGAATGAGCCATTTTGGGGCCAAATCGATGTGCTATGGTTCGTTTAATTTTTTGTGACCATTTAGGTGGACAAATGGGTGAAACGGTGCAAACAGGGCAATTTTGAGCCAAATTGGTATGCTATAGCCCACGATTTCGGGTGTGGGCCTGGGGTTCGGGCATGTTGTGGGCTGAAAATCGACCCGGACATGCCAGGGAGATTGGGGATCATCCTAGTTTGGACCATTTAATTTTTCATGGTCATTTGGTGGACAAACTGGCAAAACGGCGTGAATGGGGCAGTTTTAGGCCAAATCGATGTGCTATAAGCCCACGATTTTGGGGGTGGGCCCGGGGTCCAGGCGTGTTGTGGGCTAAAAATTGACTGAGGCATTTTAGGGAGATTGAGGATCATCCCATTGTGTTCTATTTAATTTTTTATGGCCATTTGGGTGGACAAACAGGAAAAACGACGCAAATGGAGTATTTTTGAACCAAATTAGTGTGCTACAGCCCACAATTTTGGGGGTGGACCTGGGGTCTTGGCGTGCTGTGGGTCAAAAATTGATCGGGGCATGCCAGGGAGGTTGGGTATCATCCAGTGTGGTCAGTTTAATTTTTCATGGTCATTTGTGGGGACAAACAGGCGAAAAGGCGCGAACGAGGCATTTTTAGGCTAAATCGGTGTGCTATAGTCCACGGTTTTGGAGGTGAGCCGGGGGTCTGGGCGTGCTGTGGGCCAAAAATCGACCGAGGCATATCAGGGAGGCTGGGGATCATCTAAGTTTGGTCTGTTTAATTTTTCATGGCCATTTGGGTAAACAAACGAGAGAAACAGCGCGAACTGGGCATTTTCGGGCCAAGTCAGTATGCTATATCCCACGGTTTTGGTGGAGGGCCCAACCGTGTTATTGGCGAAAAATCGATCGAGGTGTACCGAGGAGGTTGGGGATCATTCCAGAGTGGTCCATTTAATTTTTTGTAACCTTTTGGGTGGACAAACGAGCGAAACAGCATGTACGAGGCATTTCGGGCCAAATCAATGTGCTATAGCCCACGGTTTTGAGGGTGGGCCCAAGGTCCGGGCATTTTGTGGGCTAAAAATTGATCAGGGTATGCCAGGGAGGTTGGGGATCATCCTAGTGTGGTCCCTTTAATTCTTCGTGTCCTTTTGGGTGGACAAATGGGCAAAACAGTGCGAACGGGGCATTTACGAGACAAATCGATGTGCTATAGCCTATAGTTTTAGGGGTGAGCCCAAGGTCCGAGCGTTCATGGGCCAAAAATTATTCGGGGCATGCCAGGAGAGTTGAGGATCATCCCAGTATGGTTTGCTTAATTTTTTGTGGCCATTTAGGTGCACAAAAAGGCGAACCAAACCGAACATAGCATTTTTAGGCAAAATTGATGTGCTATAGCCCACAGTTTTGAGGGTGGGCCCTGGTTTCGGGCGTGCTGTGGGACGAAAATTGACCGGGGCATGCCAGCAAGGTTGGGGATCATCCCAGTGTGGTCCGTTTAATTTTTTATGGCCATTTGGTGGACAAACGGGTGAAACAGCACAAACGGAGCATTTTCGGGCTAAATCGGTGTGCGATAGCCAACGATTTTGTGGGTGGGCCCATGATTCATGCATGCTGTGGGCTAAAAATCGACTGAGGCATGCCAGGGAGATTAGAGATTGTCCCAGTGTGGTCCATTTCATTTTTTGTGGCCATTTGGGTGGACAGAAAGGGCTAAACGGCCCGAACGGAGCATTTTTGAGTCAAATCGGTGTGCTATAGCCCACGTTTTTTGGGGTGAGCCCCGGGTCCTGGCGTGCTGTGAGACAAAAATTGATCAAGGCATGCCAGAGAGGTTGAGGATTATTCCAGTGTGGTCCATTTAATTTTTCATGGCCATTTCGGTGGACAAACAGGCGAAAAGGCACAAACGGGGCATTTTTGGGCCAAATCGGTGTGCTAGCCCACGGTTTCAGGGGTGGGCCCAAAGTCTAGGTGTACTGTGGGCTAAAAATTGATTGGGGTGTGCCAGGGAGACTGGGGATCATCCAAGTTTGGTCCGTTTAATTTTTTGTCGCTATTTGGGGAAACAAATGGGAGAAACGGCGCGAACGGAGTATTTTTGGGTCAAATCGGTGTGCTATAGCCCACGATTTTGGGGCTGGGCTCGGGGTTCAGGCATGCTTTGGGCCGAAAATCAACCGGGGTATGCCAGGGAGTTTGGGTATCATTCTAGTGTGGTCCGTTTAATTTTTCGTTGCCATTTAGCTGGATAAACGGGCAAAAGGGGAGAACGGGACATTTTTAGGCCAAATCGATGTGCTATAACCCACGATTTTGGGGGTGGGCCCAGGGTTTGGGCGTGCTGTGGGCTGAAAATTGATGGAGTATGCCAGGGAGGTTGTGGATTATTCCAGTATGGTCCGTTTAATTTTTCGTGCCCATTTGGGTGGACAAACGGGCGAAACGGCACGAACGGCATATTTTTGGGCAAAATGAGTGTGCTATAGCCCACAGTTTTGGGGGTTGGCCCGGGTTTCGGGCGTGCTGTGGACTTAAAATCAAATGGGGCATGCCAGAGAGGTTGGGGATCGTCCCAGTGTGGACCATTATATTTTTCGAGGCTATTTGGATGGACAAACGAGCAAAACAGCGCAAATAGTGCATTTTTCGGCTAAATCGGTATGCTATAGCCCACGATTTTGGGCCTGGACTCGAGATTCGGGCTTGCTATGGGTTGAAAATCGACCGGGGCGTGCTAGAGGGATTGGGGATCGTGCCAGTGTGGTCCATTTAGTTTTTCGTGGCTATTTTGGTGGCCAAATGGGCGAAACGATGCGTACGGGGCATTTTTGGGCCAAATCAGTGTGCTATAGCCCAGGGTTTTGGGGTTGGGCCCAGGGTCCGGCATGCTGTGGGCCGAAAATTTATCTAGGCATGCCAGGGAGATTGGGTATCATCCTAGTGTGGTCCATTTAATTTTTTTAGGCCATTTAGCTGGACAAACACGTGAAATGGCGCGAGTAGGGCATTTTCTAGTCAAATCGGTGTGCTATAGCCCACAGTTTTAGGGGTGGGCCTGGGGTCCGGGTGTGCTATGGGCTGATAATCGACCAGGGCGTGGCAGGGAGATTGGGGATCGTCCCAGTATGGTTCTTTTAATTTTTCGTGGCCATTTAGGTGGACAAACGGGCAAAACGATGCGAACGCAGCATTTTTGGGCTAAATCGGTATACTATAGCCCACGGTATCGTAGGTGGGCCCAGGGTACGGGCGTGCTATGGGCTAAAAATTGACCGGGGCATACCAGAGAGATTGGGGATCGTCCTAGTATGGTCAGTTTAGTTTTTTGTGGCCATATGGCCAAAAAAACGGGCAAAACGGTATGAACGGTGTATTTTTAGGCCAAATCGGTGTACTACAGTCCACGGTTTTGGCGGTGGGCCTGGGGTCTAGGCGTGATGTGGGCCAAAAATTGATCGGGGCATGCCAAGGAGGTTGGGGATCATCCCAGTGTAGTCAGTTTAACTTTTCATGGCTATTTGGGTGGATAAATGGGCGAAACAGTGCAAATGGGGCATATTCGGGCTAAATCTGTGTGCTATAGCCTATGGTTTTTGGGGAGGGATCGGTTTTCGTGTGTGCTGTAGGACAAAAATTGATCGGGGCATGCCCGGGAAGTTCGGGATCATTTCAGTGTTGTCCGTTTAAATTTTCGTGGCCATTTGGGTGGATAAATGGGCGAAACAGTGCGAACGGGGCATTTTCGGGCCAAATTGGTGTGCTACAACCCACGATTTAGGGGTGGGCCCAGAGTTTGGGCATGTTGTGGGACAAAAATTGACTGGGGCGTGCCAGGGATGTTTGGGATTAACCCAGGGTGGTTCGTTTTATTTTTCGTGGCTATTTAGGAGGACAATCCGATGTAACGGCGCGAACGGGGCATTTTCAAGTCATATCGATGTGCTATAGCCTACGGTTTGGGGGGTGGACCCCGAGTTCGAGCATGATGTGGGCTAAAAGTTGACTGAGGTATGCCAGGGAGGTTGGGGATCGAATCAGTGTGGTCCGTTTAATTTTTTGAGGCTAGTTAGGTGGACAAACGGGCGAAACCGTGCGAACGGGGCTTTTTCGGTCCAAATCGGCGTGCTATAGCCCATAGTTTCATGGGTGGGCTCGGGATCCGGGCATGCTGTGGGTTAAAAATCGATCGGGGCATGCCAGGTAGGTTGTGGATCATCCCATTGTGGTCCACTTAATTTTTCGTGGCCATTTGGGTGGATACACGAGCAAAACGGGGTATTTTTGGGCCAAATCGGTGTTCTATATAGCCCACGGTTTAGGGGTGGACTCGGTGTTTTGGTGTGCTATGGGCTAAAAATCGACCGGGGTGTGCTAGGGAGGTTAGGGATCATCCCTGTGTGGTACATTTAATTTTTTGTGGCCATTACGGTGGACAAATGGGCAAAATGGCACGAATGGGGTATTTTCAGGCTAAATTGGTGTGCTATAGCTCACGGTTTCAGGGGTGGGGCAAGGTTTCAGGTTCGCTGTGGGCTGAAAATCAACTGGGGCATGACAGCGAGGTTGGAGATCATCCCAGTGTGGTCCGTTTAGTTTTTCATTGCCATTTGGGTGGACAAACTGTCAAAATGATTCGAACGGAGTATTTTCGAGCTAAATCGGTGTGCTATAGGCCACGGTTTTGGGGGTGGGCCCGGGGTCCGGGCGTTCTATCGGCCAAAAGTTGACTAGGGCGTGCCAGGGAGGTTCGGGATCATTCCAGTGTAGTACTTTTAATTTTTTGTAGCTGGTTGGGTGGATAAACGGGCGAAACGGGGAAAATGGGGCATTTTCGGGCCAAATCGGTTTGAAATAGCCCACGGTTTAGGGGTGGGCCCAGAGTTTGGGCATGTTGTGGGACAAAAATTGATTGGGGCGTGCTAGGGATGTTTGGGATTAACCCAGGGTGGTTTGTTTTATTTTTCGTGGCTATTTAGGAGGACAATCCGATGTAACGGCGCGAACGGGGCATTTTCAAGCCATATAGATATGCTATAGCCTACGGTTTGGGGGGTGGACCCCGAGTTCGAGCATGATGTGGGCTAAAAGTTGACCGAGGTATGCCAGGGAGGTTGGGGATCGAATCAGTGTGGTCCGTTTAATTTTTCAAGGCTAGTTAGGTGGACAAACGGGCGAAACCGTGCGAACGGGGCTTTTTCGGTCCAAATCGGCGTGCTATAGCCCATAGTTTCATGGGTGGGCTCGGGATCCGGGCATGCTGTGGGTTAAAAATCGATCGGGGCATGCCAGGTAGGTTGTGGATCATCCCATTGTGGTCCACTTAATTTTTCGTGGCCATTTGGGTGGATACACGAGCAAAACGGGGTATTTTTGGGCCAAATCGGTGTTCTATATAGCCCACAGTTTAGGGGTGGACTCGGTGTTTTGGCGTGCTATGGGCTAAAAATCGACCGGGGTGTGCTAGGGAGGTTAGGGATCATCCCTGTGTGGTACATTTAATTTTTTGTGGCCATTACGGTGGACAAATGGGCAAAATGGCACGAATGGGGTATTTTCAGGCTAAATTGGTGTGCTATAGCTCACGGTTTCAGGGGTGGGGCAGGGTTTCAGGTTCGCTGTGGGCTGAAAATCAACTGGGGCATGACAGCGAGGTTGGAGATCATCCTAGTGTGGTCCGTTTAGTTTTTCGTTGCCATTTGGGTGGACAAACTGTCAAAATGATTCGAACGGAGTATTTTCGAGCTAAATCGGTGTGCTATAGGCCACGGTTTTGGGGGTGGGCCCAGGGTCCGGGCGTTCTATCGGCCAAAAGTTGACTAGGGCGTGCCAGGGAGGTTCGGGATCATTCCAGTGTAGTACGTTTAATTTTTTGTAGCTGGTTGGGTGGATAAATGGGCGAAACGGGGAAAATGGGGCATTTTCGGGCCAAATCGGTGTGAAATAGCCCACAGTTTTGGGGGTGGGACTGGGGTCCGGGCGTGCTGTGGGCCGAAAATCGACCGGGGCGTGCCTGGGAGGTTAGGAATCATCCCAGTATTGTTCGGTTAATTTTTCATGGCCATTTGAGTGGACAAACGGGCTAAACGGCATGAACAGGGCATTTTCATGCCAAATCGGTGTGCTATAGCCCACAGTTTTGAGGGTTGGCCCGGGGTCCGGGCATGTTTTGGGCCGAAAATCGACCGGGGCGTGCTAGGAAAGTTGGGGATCGTCCCAGTATGGTCCATTTAATTTTTCGTAGCTATTTGGGTGGACAAACGAGCAAAATAGCGTATGCGGAGCATTATAGGACTAAATCGGTGTGCTATAGCCCACGGTTTCGATGATGGGCCCAGGGTTCAGGTGTGCTGTGGGTCAAAAATTAATCGGGTCATGCCAGGGAGGTTGGTGATCATTCCAGTATGGTACGTTTATGTTTTTGTAGCTATTTGGGTGGACAAATTGGCGAAATGGATCAAACGAGGCATTTTCGAGGTAAATCGGTGTGCTAGCCCATGGTTTTAGGGGTTGGGTTGGTTTTTGGGCATGCTGTGGGCCAAATATCAATCGGGGCATGCCAGGGAGGTTGGAAATCGTCCCAGTATGGCCCGTTTAATTTTTTTGTGGCCATTTGGGTGGACAAACGGGCGAAATGGTACGAACAGGGAATTTTTGGGACAAATCAGTGTGCTATATCCCATGGTTTTGAGGGTGGGCCCAGGGTCCGGGTGTGCTGAGGGATGAAAATCGACCGGGGCATGTCAGAGAGGTTAGGGATCGTCCCAGTGTGGTCCGTTTAATTTTTTGAGGCCATTTAGGTAGACAAACAGGTGAAACGGCGCGAGCGGGGCATTTTCTAGCCAAATCAGTGTGCTATAGCCCACAGTTTCTAGGGTGGGCCCAAGGATCGGGCGTACTGTCCATAAATCAATCGGGGCATGCCAGGCAGTTTGGGATTATCCCAGTGTGGTCCATTTAATTTCTCGTGTCCATTTAGGTGGACAAACGGGTGAAACGGCGTGAACGGACAATTTTTGGGCCTAATCGATATGTTATACCCCATGATTTTGGGGGTGGGCCCGGAGTTAAGGCGTGCTGTGGGCGAAAAATCAACCATGGCATGCCTGGGAGGTTGGGGATCATCCCTGTCTGGTCCGTTTAATTTTTCATGGCCATTTGGGTAGACAAATGGGCAAAACGGTGCAAACGGGGCATTTTTAAGCCAAATCGGTGTGTTATAGCCCATGGTTTCGAGGGTGGGCCCAGGGTCCAGGCGTGCTGTGGGCTAAAAATCAACCGGGGCTTGCCAGGGAGGTTGGGGATCATCCCAATATGGTCCTTTTAAGTTTTCGAGGCTATTTGGGTGGACAAATAGGTGAAACGGTGCAAATGGGGCATTTTCGAGCCAAATTGGTGTGCTATAGCCCACGATTTTATGGGTGGGCCCGGGGTCCAGGTATGCTGCGGGCCAAAAATTGACCGGGGCATGCCTGGGAGTTTGGGATCGTCCCAGTGTAGTTTTTTTATATTTTCGTGCCATTTGGATAAACTAACGGTCAAAACTGCGCAAACATGGCATTTTTGGGCCAAATCGGTGTGCTATAGCGCACGATTTTGGGGGTGGCCCCGGGGTCCGGGCGTGTTGTTGGCTAAAACTGATCGGGGCATTCCAGCGAGATTGGGGATAATCTTAGTGTGGTCCGTTTAATTCTTTTGTCCATTTGGGTTGATAAATGGGCGAAACGATGCGAACGACGCATTTTCGGGCTAAATTGGTGTGCTATAGTCTACAGTTTTGTGAGTGGGACTGGGGTTCGGGCATGCTTTGGGCCGAAAATCAACCGGAGCATGCCAGGGAGTTTGAGAATCATCTCAGTGTGCTCCGTTTAATTTTTTGTGGCCATTTGGGTGGATAAACGGGCAAAACGATGCGAACAGGGTATTTTCAAGCCAAATTGATCTGCTATAGGCCACGGTTTTGGTAGTGGGCCGGGGATTTGGGCGTGCAGCGGGCTAAAAAGCAACTGGGGTATGTCAGGGAGGTTGGGGATTATCCCAGTGTGGTTCGTTTAATTTTTTGTGGCCATTTGGGTGGACAAACGGGCGAAACGGCGTGAGCGGTGCATTTTCGGGCCAAGTCGGCGAGCTATAGCCCATGGTTTTAGGGGTGGGCCCAGGGTACGGGTGTTCTGAGGGATGAAAATCGACCAGGGCATGCCAGAGAAGTTGGGAATTGTCCCAGTGTAGTCCATTTAATTTTTTGAGGCCATTTAGGTGGACAAACACATGAAACGGCGCAAGCGGGGCATTTTCTTCCCAAATCGGTGTGCTATAGCCCACAATTTTGGGGATGGGCTCGGGGTTCTGGCATATTGTCGGCCAAAAATTGATTTAGGAATGCCAGGGAAGTTTGGGATCGTCCCAGTGTGGTCTGTTTAATTTCTTCTGGCCGATTAGGTGGATAAACACGCAAAACGGAATGAGCGATTCATTTTTAAGCCAAGTCGGTGTGCTATCGCCCATGGTTTCGGGGGTGGGCTCGGGGTCCGGGCGTGCTGTGGGCCAAAAATTGACCAGGGTGTACTAGGGAGGTTAGGGATCGTTCCAGTGTGGTCCTTTTAATTTGTGGCCATTTGGGTGGACAAACGGGCAAAACAGTGCGAACGGGGTATTTTCGAGCCAAATCGTTGTACTATAGCCTACGGTTTTGGGGGTGGGCCTGGGGTCTGGGCGTTCTGTGGGCAAAAAATTGACCGGGGCATTCCAGGGAGATTAGGGATCGTCCTATTGTGGTCCGTTTAATTTTTCATGGCCATTTGGGTAGACAAATATGCAAAGCGGCATGAACTGTGCATTTTTGGACTAAATCGGTATGCTACAGTCTATAATTTTGGGGGTGGGCTCGGGGTGCGGACGTGCTACAGGTCAAAAATCAATCGGGGCAATCCAGGGAGGTTGGGGATCATCCCAGTGTAGTCCGTTTACATTTTTGTAGCCATTTGGGAGGATAATGGGCGAAAGAGCACGAATGGGGCATATTCGAGCCAAATCGGTCTGCTATACCCCACAGTTTCGGGGGTGAGCCCGGGTTTAGGGCGTGTTGTGGACCAAAAATAGACTGAGGCATGCCCGGGAGGTTGGGGATCATCCCAGTGTGGTCCATTTAATTTTTCGTGACCATTTGGGAGGACAAACGGGCGAAACGGCGCGAGCGGGGCATTTTTGGGCCAAATTGGTGTGCTATATCCCACGGTTTTGGAGGTGGGTTCGGAGTTTAGTCATGTTGCGGGCTAAAAATTGACTGGGCCATGCCACGGAGGTTGGGGATCATCCCAGTGCGGTGAAATGGTGAAACGGTGTGAACGGGGCATTTTCAGGTTAAATCGGTGTGCTATCGCCCACGGTTTTAGGGGTTGGCCCGGTTTTAGGTAAGTTGGGGCTCATCCCAGTGTGGTTCGTTTAATTTTTTGTGGCCATTTGCATGGACAAATGGGCAAAACGGCACATGCGGGGCATTATAGGGCCTAATTGGTGTGCTATTATAACCCCCGGTTCAGGGATGGGCTCTGGTTTCGGGTGTGCTGTGGGCTGAAAATCAACAGGGGCATGCCAGGGAGATTGGGGATCATCCCAGTGTGGTTCGTTTAATTTTTTGTGGCTATTTGAGTGGACAAACTGGCGAAACGACACAAATAGAGCATTTTCAGGCCAAATCAGTGTGCTAAGCCCACTGTTTTGGGGGTTGGCCCGTTGTCCGGGTGTGCTGTAGCCCAAAAATTGATCAGGGCATGCCAGGGAGGTTAGGGATCGTCCCAGTATGACCCGTTTAATTTTTTGTGGCCATTTGTGTGGGCAAACGGGCGAAATAGCGTGAACGGGGCCTTTTTGGGCTAAATTGGTGTGCTATAGCCCACAGTTTCGAGGGTGGGATCGGGGTTCGAGCGTACTGAAGGATGAAAATCGACTGGAGCGTGCCAGGGGATTGGGGATCATCTCAGTATGGTCCATTTAATTTTTCATGTTTATTTGGGAGGACAAAAGGGCAAAATGGTGCAACGCGGTATTTTCGAGATAATCGGTGTGTTATAACCCACGATTTTAGGGGTGGGCATGGGGTCTGTGCGTTCTGCGTGCAAAAAATCTACCGAGGAGTGCCAGGGAGGTTGGGGATTATCTCAGCGTGATCCGTTTAATTTTACGGACGTACTGTGGGCCAAAAATTGACCAGGGAATGCTAGGAGGTTGGGGATCATCCCAGTGTGGTCCGTTTAAATTTTGCCAAATCAGTGCGGTAAAGCCCACGGTTTTGGAGGTGGGCCCAGGGTCTGGGCATACTTTATACTGAAAATTAATCGGGGCATGCCAGTGAGGTTGGGGATCATCCCAATATGGCTTGTTTAATTTTTTGTGGCCGTTTGAGTGGACATACGGGTGAAACGACATTAACGGGGCATTTTTGGGATAAATCAGTGTGCTATAGAACACGATTTTGGGGTTGGGCTCGAAGTTCAGGTGTGCTGTGGGCCAAAAATCAACCGTGGCATGCTTAAGAGGTTGGGAATCATCCCTGTGTGGTCCGTTTAATTTTTCATGGCCATCTGGGTGGATTTACAGGCGAAATGGCACGAAATGGGGCATTTTTGGTCCAAATCGGTGTGCTATAGCCCACGGTTTTGGGGGTGGGCCCGGGGTCCATGCGTGGTGTGGGCCAAAAATCGATTGGGGCATGCCAGGGAGGTTGTAGATCATCCCAGTGTGGTCCGTTTGATTCTTCATGGCTATTTGGGTGTACAAACAGGCGAAACGGCACGAATGTGGAATTTTCGGACCAAATCGGTGTGCTATAACCTACAGTTTTGGGGATAGACCCGGGGTCTGGGTGTGATGTGGGTGAAAAATTGACCGGGGCGAGCCAGAGAGCTTGGGGATCGTCCTAGTATGGTCCATTTAAATTTTGTGGCCACTTGGGTGGACAAATGGGCAAAACGGCGTGAACGGGGTATTTTCAAATCAAATAGGTGTGTTATAGCCCACGCTTTTGGGGGTGGGTTCGGGGTCCAGGCATACTATGTGCCAAAATTTGACGGCGATGTGCCAAGGCGGTCGAAAATCATCCCAATGTGGTTCCTTTAAGTTTTTGTGGCTATTTGAGCGGATAAACGGGCGAAACAACACGAATGAGGTATTTTTGAGCCAAATCAGTGTGCTATAGCCCACACTTTTGGGGTGTGCCCGGGGTCTGAGCATGCTGCGGCCTAAAATCAACCGAGGCATGCAAGGGTGGTTGGGAATCGACCTAGTGTGGTTCGTTTAATTTTATAGGGCCATTTGGGTGGATAAATGGGTGAAATGGCGCTAGCGGGGCATTTTTGGGCCAAATCGGTGTGCTATAGCCGACGATTTTGGGGGTGGGCTCGGGTTTCAAGTGTGCAGTAGGCCAAAAATCGACCGGGGCATATCAGGGAGGTTGGTGATCATCCTTGTATGGTCTGTTTCACTTTTTATGCCCATTTGTGTAGACAAATGGTGGGAATGAGACATTTTTGGGCCAAATCGGTGTGCTATAGCCCACAGTTTTGGGGGTGGGCCCGGGCTTCTGGCATATTGTCGGCCGAAAATAGATCTATGAATGCCAGGGAGGTTTGGGATCATCCCAGTGTGGTCTGTTTAATTTTTTCTGGCCAATTAGGTGGACAAACACGCAAAACGACATGAGCGGGTCATTTTTAAGCCAAGTCGGTGTGCTATTGCCTGTGGTTTTAGGGGTGGGCCCGGGGTCCGGGCGTGCTGTTGGTCCAATATGGTCCATTTAATTTTTTATGGCCACTTGGGTGGACAAACGGGTAAAACGGCGCGAATGGGGAATTTTCAGGTCATATAGGTATGTTATAACCCATGGTTTGGGGGGTGGGTGATGATAGGCGAAATTACACGCCTATAGTGCTATATTTTACCCATATTTTAGCTAAGTTTTGAGGACAAAATATATAATTCATGCACTTTTAGTCCTTTTTCCTGTAAGTGAGCTAACAAACGTGATTAGCAAGTTTTCAGGTATAAATGATGCAGAATTCAGCATTTTATGGATAACTTGACGCCAAAGAAAGCTTCACGAAGGAAGGACGGGGAATCTTGGACGCCAAGGACCAAAAGTGGCGCATGAAAAATCTGTCCCGGGCAAAAACAACAATTTTGAAGACTTTGGGGACTAGCAGTAACTTAGTAGGATTAGGATAATGATACATTAACCTAGTAGGATTGGGTTAAGTAATGCATTAGCTTAGTAGGAATAGGATATGGGTATTATAAATACCCTATTCTGCTAGAGATTTTTATTCATTCCTCACAATTCCCCCATTCCATCAATTCCCATCCATCCACCATCCATCCATCCATCAAAACAATTCTCTTTATTAATTCATTGTTGACATTATTTTTCATCTATTCGACTTTTAATCTTACAACAAGAGAATCGCTATTTTTCAAGGAATTCACGCGTAACACCACACCATACTACACGTGAGATCTTTTATTGTGGTATAATGATAATGTCTATTGTGATTTCCATCGCACTCATGAATAGCTAAACTTCTCTGTTGGGGTTATGGAAGCCTTATGAGATACTATCTAAGGCTATGAGTTTGTGAATTCGTGACACGTGTGTTGCTTATATCATTATTCTCTTCATCTTAATGCAAATTCTTGTGGCTGCAGACGCATAGAATAACGCCAGTATAGCATTAACTTGTTCGAAAGAAAAGTTATACGTATGGAAAAGAGATAATGTCAAGGTAATAGGGTCCCATCCCCTATTAAAAAGTTAGTGCCGTAACTGGATTAACCTCTTGGAGAATTTGTACCGTTAGATACGCTTTAAGCTCGAAAGAGTTAAAGTGAAATAGTCCTTGTTTAGGTCGAAAGACGCTTGGATTTACCATCGAATACAATTCTCTATAAGCACATACATGTCTGAATTCCGCACAACTCATAGCCAATAGAGACGTACAACTCATAAGGTGGACATAACCCCAACCTCTCAATTCTCATTGTTTTACATCTTACCAAACATTCTTACTTTTTACTTTGCTATTTTCCGTTTTTACCTTATTACTTTGGTTACATTACTTGCACGACAAAACTTCCCCCTTTTTACGAGACTTGCACTAAAAGTCTAGTAATCTTTGCTTACTTGTTGACCAAGATATTCCCTGTGGGATCGATACCCAACCCAGTTGGGTTATATATTTGACAACGACCGCTTTACACTCCTACGAGAGCTGTAGATTGAGCGTTATCAGTGGGTTCGGGGTCCAGGCATACTGTGGGCCAAAATTTGACAGAGGCATGCCAGGGAGGTCGGAAATCATCCCAATGTGGTTTGTTTAAGTTTTCGTGCCATTTGGGTGGATAAACGGGCGAAACAACGCGAATGGGGTATTTTCGAGCCAAATCGGTGTGCTCTAGCCCACGCTTTTGGGGTGTGCTCGAGGTCTGAGCATGTTGTGGCCGAAAATCAACCGGGGCATGCCAGGGTGGTTGGGAATCGTCCCAGTGTGGTCTGTTTAATTTTTCAGGCCCATTTGGGTGGATAAATGGATGAGATAGAGCTAATGGGGCATTTTTAGGCCAAATCGGTGGGCTATAACCCACGGTTTTAGGGGTGGGCTCAGGTTTTAAGCGTGCAGTAGGCGAAAATCGACCGGGGCATATCAGGGAGGTTGGTGATCGTCTCAGTATGGTCCGTTTAATTTTTTGTAGCCATTTGTGTGGACAAGCGGTGGAATGAGGCATTTTTGGGCCAAATCGGTGTGCTATAGCCCACAGTTTTGGGGGTGAGCCCAGGGTTCTGGCATATTGTCGACCGAAAATCGATCTAGGAATGCCAGGGAGGTTTGGGATCGTCCCAGTGTGGTCTGTTTAATTTTTTTTGGCCAATTAGGTGACAAACATGCAAAACGGCATAAGCGGGTCATTTTTAAGACAAGTCGGTGTGCTATCGCCCATAGTTTTGGGGGTGGGCCCAGGGTTCGGGCGTTCTGTTGGCCAAAAATCGACCAGGGTATGCTAGGGAGGTTGGGGATCATTCCAGTGTGGTCCTTTTAATTTTATGTGGCCATTTGGGTGGACAAACGGGCAAAACGGTGTGAACGGGGCATTTTCGAGCTAAATCAGTGTGCTATAGCCCACGATTTTAGGGGTGTGCCTGGGGTCCAGGCGTGCTGTGGGCCAAAAATTGACCGGGGCATGCCAGGGAGATTAGGGATCGTCTTATTGTGGTCCGTTTAATTTTTCATGGCCATTTGGGTGGACAAATGGGCAAAACGGCATGAACTGTGCATTTTTAGACTAAATTGGTATGCTACAGTCTACGATTTTTGGGGTGGGCCCGGGGTGCGGGTGTGCTGTAGGTCAAAAATCAATCGGGGCAATTCAGGGAGGTTGGGGATCGTCCCAGTGTAGTCCGTTTACCTTTTTGTGTCCATTTGGGAGGATAACGGGCAAAAAAGCATGAACAGGGCATATTCGAGCCAAATCGGTGTGCTATACCCCACGGTTTTGGGGGTGAGCTAGGGTTTCGAGCGTGCTGTGGATCAAAAATAGACTGAGGCATGCCCGGGAGGTTGGGATCATCCCAGTGTGGTCCATTTGGTTTTTCGTGGCCATTTGGGAGGACAAACGGGCGAAACGGCGTGAACAGGGTATTTTTTGGCCAAATCGGTGTGCTATAGCCCACGATTTTGGGGGTGGGTTCGGAGTTTGGTCATGTTGTGGGTTAAAAAGTGACCGGGGCATGCCATGGAGGTTGGGGATCATCCCAGAGTAGTCTGTTTAATTTTTCATGGCCATTTGTGTGCATAATCGGGTGTAACGGCGCGAATGGGGTATTTTTGGGCCATGTAGGTGTGCTATATCCCACGGTTTGGGGCTGGGCCCCGTATACTGGCATACTGTTGGCCAAAAATTGATCGAGGCATGTCAGGAAGGTTAGGGATCGAACCAGTGTGGTCCGTTTAATTTTTCGTGCCATTTGGGTGGACAAACGGGCGAAACGGCTCAAACGAGGCATTTTCGGTCCAAATCGGTGTGCTATAGCCCACAGTTTTGAAGGTGGGCCCAGGGTCTGAGCGTGCTGTGGACCAAAAATTGACCGGGTCATGCCAGGGAGTTTGGGGATCATCCCATTACGGTCTGTTTAATTTTTTGGGGCCATTTGGGCGGACAAACGGGTGAAACTGCGCTAACAGGGCATTTTTGAGCCAAATCGGTGTGCTATAGCCCATGGTCTTAGGGGAGGGCCAGGGATTCGGGCGTGCTGTAGGCTGAAAATTAACCAGGGCGTGCCAGGGATGTTGGGGATTATACTAGTGTAGTTCGTTTAATTTTTTGTGGCTATTTGGGTGGAAAAATGGTTGAAACGATGCCAACGTGGAATTTTCAGGCTAAATCGGTGTGCTATAGCCCACGATTTTGGGGGTGCGCCCGGAGTTCGAGCGTGCTATGGGCCAAAAATTGATCAGTGCGTGCATGGGAGGTTAGGGATCGTTCCAGTGTGGTACGCTTAATTTTTTGTGGCCATTTGGGTGGATAAACGGGTGAAACGGAGCTAATGGGGTATTTTGAGCCAAATCGGTTTGCAATAGCCCACAATTTTGGGGTGGGCCCGGGGTCCAGGCGTGTTGTGGGTCAAAAATTGATCGATGCGTGCCAGGGAGGTTCGGAATCATCCCAGTGTGGTCCGATTAATTTTTTGTGGCCATTTGGGTAGACAAACGGGTAAAACAGTGCGAACGGGGCTTTTTCAGGGTAAATCGGTGTGCTATAGCCCACGGTTTTGGGGGTTGGCTCGGGGTCTGGGCCCAAAATTGATCGGGGCATGCTAGGTAAGTTGGGGCTCATCCCAGTGTAGTTCATTTAATTTTTTGTGGCCATTTGGATGGACAAACGGGTAAAACAGCACATGCGGGGAATTATAGGGTCAAATCGATGTGCTATTATAGCCTCCGGTTTCAAGGATGGGTTTGGGTGTGCTGTGGGCCAAAAATCAACAGGGGCATGCCAGGGAGATTGAGGATCATCCCAATGTGGTCCTTTTAATTTTTCGTGGCCATTTGAGTGGACAAACTGGCGAAACGGCACGAATGGAGCATTTTTGGGCCAAATCAGTGTGCTATAGCCCACTGTTTTGGGAGTTGGCCCATTGTTCGGGCGTGCTATGGGCCAAAAATTAATTGGGGCGTGCCGAGGAGGTTAGGAATCGTCCCAGTATGGCCCGTTTAATTTTTCGTGTCATTTGTGTGGACAAACGGGCGAAATAGCGTGGACGGGGCCTTTTCAGGCCAAATCGGTGTGCTATAGCCCACAATTTCGAGGGTGGGATTGGGGTTTTAGTGTGCTGAAGGCTGAAAATCGACTGAAGCGTGCCAGGGGGTTGGGGATCATCCCAGTATGGTCCGTTTAATTTATCGTGTCTATTTGGGAGGACAAAAGGGCAAAACGGTGCAACACGGTATTTTTAAGACAAATTGGTGTGTTATAACCCACGATTTTAGGGGTGGGCCTGGGGTCCATGCATGCTGGGTGCTAAAAATCTACCGAGGCATGCCAGGGAGGTTGGGGATTATCTCAGTGTGATCCGTTTAATTTTACCAGGACATTTGGGTGGACAAATAGGACAAACAGCACGAACAAGGTATTTTTGGGCCAAATCGGCGAACTATATCCCACGGTTTTGGTGGTGGGCCCGGGGTCCGGACGTACTGTGGGCCAAAAATTTACCAGGGCATGCTAGGGGGTTGGGTATCATCCCAGTGTGGTTCGTTTAATCTTTTGTGGCCATTTAGGTGGACAAAAGGGCGAAATAGTGCGAATGGGGCATTTTTTTTGCCAAATCAGTGTGCTAAAGCCCACGGGCCCAGGGTTTGGGCATACTTTATGCTGAAAATTAACCGGGGCATGACAGGGAGGTTAGGAATCATTCTAATATGGTCTGTTTAATTTTTCGTGGCCATTTGAGTGGACATACTGGCGAAACGACGTGAATGAGGCATTTCCAGGCCAAATAGTGTGCTATAGCCCACGATTTTGGGGTTAGGCCCGAAGTTCAGGTGTGCTGTAGGCAAAAAATTGACCGTGGCATGCCTGGAAGGTTAGGGATCATCCCTGTGTGGTCTGTTTAATTTTTCATGGCCATTTGGGTGGATTGACAGGCGAAATGGGACGAACGGAGCATTTTTGGTCCAAATCGGTGTGCTATAGCCCACGGTTTTGGGGGTGGGAAAAAATCGATTGGGTCATGCCAGGGAGGTTGTAGATCATCTCAGTATGGTCCGTTTGATTCTTCATGGCTATTTAGGTGTACAAACAGGCGAAACGGCGCGAACGGGCCATTTTCAGGCCAAATCGGTGTGCTATAGCCCACGGTTTATGGGGTAAACACGGGGTCTGGGTGTGGTATGGGTGAAAAATTGACCAGGGCAAGCCAGAGAGCTTGGGGATCATCCCAGTATGTTCCATTTAACTTTTGTCGCCACTTGGGTGGACAAATGGGCGAAACGGCATGAACGGGGTATTTTCGGGCCAAATAGGTGTGTTATAGCCCATGCTTTTGGGGGTGAGTTCGGGGTCAAGCCATACTGTGGGCCAAAATTTGACGGAGGCGTGCCAGGGCGGTCGAAAATCATCCCAATGTGGTTCCTTTAAGTTTTTGTGGCTATTTGGACGGATAAACGGGCGAAACAATGCGAACGGGGCATTTTCGAGCCAAATCGGTGTGCTATAGCCCACGCTTTTGGGGTGTGCCCGGGGTCTGAGCATGCTGCGACCAAAAATCAACCGGGGCATGCTAAGGTGGTTGGGAATCATCCCAGTGTGGTTCGTTTAATATTATAGGGCCATTTGGGTGGATAAATGGGCGAAATGGCGCTAACGGGGCAATTTTGGGCCAAATCGGTGTGGGTGGTTTTGGGGGTGGACTCGGGTTTCAAGAGTGCAGTAGGCCGAAAATCGATCGGGGCATATCAGGGAGGTTAGTGATCGTGCCAGTATGGTTCATTTAACTTTTTGTGGTCATTTATGTGGACAAACGGTGCGAATGAGGCATTTTTGGGCTAAATCGATGTGTTATAGCCCACAATTTTGGGTGTGGGACCGGGGTTCTGGCGTATTGTCGGTCAAAAATATGTCTAGGAATGCCAGGAGGTTTGGGATCGTCCAATGTGGTCTGTTTAATTTTTTCTAGCCAATTAGGTGGACAAACACGCGAAACGGTATGAGCGAGTCATTTTTAAGCCAAGTCGGTGTGCTATCGCTCGCGGTTTCAGGGGTGGGCTCGGGGTCCGGGCATGCTGTGGGTCCAGTATGGTCCACTTAATTTTTTGTGGCCACTTGGGTGGACAAACGGGTGAAACGGCGCGAACAGGGTATTTTCAGGTCAAATAGGTGTGTTATAGCCCACGGTTTTGGGGGTGGGTTTGGGGTCCAGGCATACTGTGGGTCAAAATTTGACGGCGGCGTGCCATGGAGGTCGAAAATTGTCCCAATGTGGTTTGTTTAAGTTTTCGTGAACATTTGGGAGGATAAACGGGCAAAACAACGCGAACGGGGCATTTTCGAGCCAAATCAGTCTGCTATAGCCCACGCTTTTGGGGTGTGCCCGGGGTCTAAGTATGCTATTGCCGAAAATCAACCGGGGCGTGCCAGGGTGGCTGAGAATTATCCCAGTGTGGTCTGTTTAATTTTTCAGGTCCATTTGGGTGGATAAATGGGTGGAATGGAGCTAACGGGGCATTTTTAGGCTAAATCGGTGTGCTATAGCCCACGGTTTTGGGGGTGGGCTTCGTTTTCAAGCGTGCATTAGGCCAAAAATCGTTCGGGGCATATCAGGGAGATTGGTGATTGTCTCGGTATGGTTTGTTTAATTTATTATGGCCATTTGTGTGGACAAGCGATGCGAATGAGGCATTTTTGGGCCAAATCGGAGTGCTATAGCCCACAGTTTTGGGGGTGGGCATGGGGTTCTGGCATATCGGTCGAAAATCGATCTAGGAATGCCAGGGAGGTTTGGGATCATCCCAGTGTGGTCTTTTTAATTTTTTTGGCCAATTAGGTGGACAAACACGCGAAACGGCATGACCGGGTCATTTTTAAGCCAAGTCGGTGTGCTATCGCCCACGGTTTCGGGGGTGGGTCCGAGCGTGTTGTGGGCCAAAAATCTACTAGGGTGTGCTAGGGAGGTTGGGGATCTTTCCAGTGTGGTCCTTTTAATTTTATGTGGCCATTTGGGTGGACAAATGGGCAAAACGGTGCGAATGGGGCATTTTTGGGCTAAATAGGTGTGCTATAGCCCATAATTTTGTGGGTGGGCCTGGGGTTCGGGCGTGATGTGGGCCAAAAATTGATCGGGGCATGCCAGGGAGATTAGGGATCGTCCTATTGTAGTCCCTTTAATTTTTCATGGCTATTTGGGTGGACAAATGGGCAAAACGGCACGAACTGTGCATTTTTGGACTAAATAAGGATGCTACGGTCTGCGATTTTGGGGGTGGGCCCAGGGTGCGGGCGTGCTGCAGGTCAAAAATCAACCGAGGCAATCCAGGGAGGTTAGGGATCGTCCCAGTGTAGTCTGTTTACCTTTTTGTGGCCATATGGGAGGATACCGGGCAAAACAGCACGATTGGGGCATATTTGAGCCAAATCGGTGTGCTATACACCACGGTTTTGGGGGTGAGCCCGGGTTTCGGGCGTGCTGTGGACCAAAAATAGACAGAGGCATGCCCGGGAGGTTAGAGATCACCCCTGTGTGGTCCATTTAATTTTTTGGGGCCATTTGGGTGGACAAACGGGCAAAACGATGCGAACGGGGTATTTTTAGGACAAATCTGTGTGCTATAGCCAACGGTTTTGGGGGTGGGTTCAGAGTTTAGTCATGTTGCGGGCTAAAAATTGACCGGGGCATGCCATGGAGGTTAAGGATCATCCCAGGGTAGTCCGTTTAATTTTTCGTGGCCATTTGGGTGCACAATCGGGTGAAGCTGCGCGAATGGGGTATTTTCGGGCCATATCGGTGTGCTATAGCCCACGGTTTGGTGGCTGGGCCCCATGTATAAGTGTGTTGTAGGCTAAAAATTGATCGAGGCATGCCAGGAAGGTTAGGGATCGAACCAGTGTGGTCTGTTTAATTTTTCAGGTCCATTTGGGTGGATAAATGGGTGGAATGGAGCTAACGGGGCATTTTTAGGCCAGATCGGTGTGCTATAGCCCACGGTTTTGGGGGTGGCCTTGGTTTTCAAGCATGCAGTAGGCCAAAAATCGTTCGGGGCATATCAAGGAGGTTGTGATCGTCTCGGTATGGTCCGTTTAATTTTTTATGGCCATTTGTGTGGACAAGCGATGCGAATGAGGCATTTTTGGGCCAAATCGGAGTGCTATAGCCCACAGTTTTGGGGGTAGGCATGGGGTTCTGGCATATTGTCGGTCGAAAATCAATCTAGGAATGCTAGGGAGGTTTGGGATCGTCCCAGTGTGGTCTTTTTAATTTTTTTGGCCAATTAGGTGGACAAACACGCGAAACGGCATGACCGGGTCATTTTTAAGCCAAGTCGGTGTGCTATCGCCCAAGGTTTTGGGGGTGGGCCCGGGCGTGTTGTGGGCCAAAAATTGACTAGGGTGTGCTAGGGAGGTTGGGGATCATTCCAGTGTGGTCCTTTTAATTTTATGTGGCCATTTGGGTGGACAAATGGGCAAAACGGTGCGAACGGGGCATTTTTGGGCTAAATTGGTGTGCTATAGCCCACAATTTTGTGGGTGGGCCATGGGTTCGAGCGTGCTGTGGGCCAAAAATTGACCGGGGTATGCCAGGGAGATTAGGGATCGTCCTATTATGGTCCCTTTAATTTTTCATGGCTATTTGGGTGGACAAATGGGCAAAACGGCACGAACTGTGCATTTTTGGACTGAATCAGTATGCTACGGTCTGCGATTTTGGGGGTGGGCCCAGGGTGCGGGCGTGCTGCAGGTCAAAAATCAACCGAGGCAATCCAGGGAGGTTAGGGATCGTCCCAGTGTAGTCTGTTTACCTTTCTGTGGCCATTTGGGAGGATAATGGGCAAAACAGCACGATCGGGGCATATTTGAGCCAAATGGGTGTGCTATACACCACGGTTTTGGGGGTGAGCCTGGGTTTCGGGCGTGCTGTGGACCAAAAATAGACCGGGGCATGCCACGGAGGTTGAGGATCATCCCAGGGTAGTCCGTTTAATTTTTCGTGGCCATTTGGGTGCACAATCGGGTGAAGCGGCGCGAATGGGGTATTTTCGGGCCATATTGGTGTGCTATAGCCCATGGTTTGGTGGCTGGGCCCCATGTATAAGTGTGTTGTAGGCTAAAAATTGATCGAGGCATGCCAGGAAGGTTAGGGATCGAACCAGTGTGGTCTGTTTAATTTTTCAGGTCCATTTGGGTGGATAAATGGGCGGAATGGAGCTAACGGGGCATTTTTAGGCCAAATCGGTGTGCTATAGCCCACGGTTTTAGGGGTGGGCTTGGTTTTCAAGCATGCAGTAGGCCAAAAATCATTCGGGGCATATCAGGGAGGTTGGTGATAGTCTCGGTATGGTCCGTTTAATTTTTTATGGCCATTTGTGTGGACAAGCGATGCGAATGAGGCATTTTTGGGCCAAATCGGAGTGCTATAACCCACAGTTTTGGGGGTGGGCATGGGGTTCTGGCATATTGTCGGTCGAAAATCGATATAGGAATGCTAGGGAGGTTTGGGATCATCCGAGTGTGGTCTATTTAATTTTTTTGGACAATTAGGTGGACAAACACGCGAAACGGCATGACCGGGTCATTTTTAATCCAAGTCGGTGTGCTATCGCCCACGGTTTTGGGGGTGGGCCCGGGCGTGTTGTGGGCTAAAAATTGACTAGGGTGTGCTAGGGAGGTTGGGGATCTTTCCAGTGTGGTCCTTTTAATATTATGTGGCCATTTGGGTGGACAAATGGGCAAAACGGTGCGAACGGGGCATTTTTGGGCTAAATTGGTGTGCTATAGCCCACAATTTTGTGGGTGGGCCTGGGGTTCGGGCGTGCTGTGGGCCAAAAATTGACCGGGGCATGCCAGGGAGATTAGGGATCGTCCTATTATGGTCCCTTTAATTTTTCATGGCTATTTGGGTGGACAAATGGGCAAAACGGCACGAACTGTGCATTTTTGGACTAAATCAGTATGCTAAGTTCTGCGATTTTGGGGGTGGGCCCAGGGTGCGGGCGTGCTGCAGGTCAAAAATCAACCGAGGCAATCCAGGGAGGTTGGGGATCGTCCCAGTGTAGTCTGTTTACCTTTTTGTATCCATTTGGGAGGATATCGGGCAAAACAGCACGATCGGGGCATATTTGAGCCAAATGGGTGTGCTATACACCACGGTTTTGGGGGTGAGCCTGGGTTTCGGGCGTGTTGTGGACCAAAAATAGACAGAGGCATGCCCCGGAGGTTAGGGATCATCCTTGTGTGGTCCATTTAATTTTTCGAGGCCCTTTGGGAGGACAAACGGGTAAAACGGTACGAATAGGGTATTTTTAGGACAAATCTGTGTGCTATAGCCAACGGTTTTGGGGGTAGGTTCAGAGTTTGGTCATGTTGCGGGCTAAAAATTGACCGGGGCATGCCACGGAGGTTGAGGACCATCCCAGGGTAGTCCGTTTAATTTTTTGTGGCCATTTGGGTGCACAATCGGGTGAAGCGGCGCGAATGGGGTATTTTCGGGCCATATCGGTGTGCTATAGCCCACGGTTTGGGGCCTGGGCCCCATGTATAAGTGTGTTGTAGGCTAAAAATTGATCGAGGCATGCCAGGAAGGTTTGGGATCGAACCAGTGTGGTCCGTTTAATTTTTCATGGCCATTTGGGTGGACAAACGGGCGAACCGGCTCGAACGGGGCATTTTCGGTCCAAATCGGTGTGCTATAGCCTGCAGTTTTAGTGGTGGGACGAGGTTCTGAACGTGCTGTGGACCAAAAATCGTCCGGGGCATGCCAGGGAGTTTGGGGATCATCCCAATACGGTCCGTTTAATTTTTTGGGGCCATTTGGGCGGACAAACGGGTGAAACGGCGCGAACAGGGCATTCGGTGTGCTATAGCCCACGGTTTTAGGGGTGGCCCAGGGATTCGGGCGTGCTCTAGGCTGAAAATCAACCAGGGCATGCCAGGGATGTTGGGGATCATCCCAGTATGGTTCGTTTAATTTTCTGTGGCTATTTGGGTGGAAAAATGGTTGAAACGTTGTGAACGTGGATTTTTCCGGCTAAATCGGTGTGCTATAGTCGACGGTTTCGGGGGTGCGCCCGGAGTCCGGGCGTGCTATGGGCCAAAAATTGATCAGGGCATGCCAGGGAGGTTAGGGATCGTTCCAATGTGGTACGCTTAATTTTTTGTGGCCATTTGGGTGGATAAATGGGTGAAACGGAGCTAATGGGGTATTTTGAGCCAAATCGATTTCCAATAGCCTAAAATTTTGGGGTGGGCCCGGGGTCTAGGTGTGTTATGGGTTAAAAATCGATCGGTGCGTGCCAGGGAGTTTCGGAATCGTCCTAATATGGTTCGGTTAATTTTTCGTGGCCATTTGGGTAGACAAACGGGTGAAACAGTGCGAATGGGGCATTTTCAGGCTAAATCGATGTACTATAGCCCAGAATTTTGGGTGTTGGCTCGTGGTCTGGGCATGTTGTGGGCCCAAAATTGATCGGGGAATGTTCTGTAAGTTTAGGCTCATCCCAGTGTGGTTCGTTTAATTTTTTGTGGCCATTTGGATGGACTCACGGCCAAAACGGCACATGCGGGGCATTATAGGGTCAAATCGGTGAGCTATTTTAGCCCCCGATTTCAGGGATGGGCTCGGGGTTCGGGTGTGCAGTGGGCCAAAAATCAACAGGGGCATGCCAGGGAGATTGAGGATCATCCCAGTGTGGTCCGTTTAATTTTTCGTGGCCATTTGAGTGGACAAACTGGCAAAACGGCACGAATGGAGTATTTTCGGGCCAAATCAGTGTTCTATAGCCCACTGTTTTGGCGGTTGGCCCATTGTTTGGGCGAGCTGTGGGCCAAAAATTGATCGGGACTTGCCAGGGAGGTTAAGGATCATCCCAGTATGGCCCATTTAATTTTTCGTGGCCATTTGTGTGGACAAACGGGCAAAACAGCGTGAACGAGGCTTTTTCGGGCCAAATCGGTGTGCTATAACCCACAGTTTCGAGGATGGGATCGGGGTTTTAGCGTTTTGAAGGCTGAAAATCGACTGGAGCGTGCCAGGGGGTTGGGGATCATCCCAGTATGGTCCGTTTAATTTTTTGTGTCTATTTGGGAGGACAAAAGGGTAAAATGGTGCAACACGGTATTTTCGAGACAAACCGGTGTGTTATAACCCACGATTTTAGGGGTGGGCTTGGGGTCCGTGCGTGCTGCGTGCCAAAAATCTATCGGGGCATGCCAGGGAGGTTGGGTATTATCTCAGTGTGATCCATTTAATTTTACCAGAACATTTGGGAGGACAAATAGGCCAAACAGCACGAACGGGGCATTTTCGAGCCAAATCGGCGAACAATATCCCACGGTTTCAGGGGTGGGCCCGAGGTCCAGACGTACTGTGGGCCAAAAATTGACCAGGGCATGCTAGGGGGTTGGGGATCATCCTAGTGTGGTCCGTTTAATCTTTTGTGGCCATTTAGGAGGACAAAAGGGCGAAACAGTGTGAATGAGGCATTTTTTTTGCCAAATCAGTGTGCTAAATCCCACGGTTTTGGAGGTGGGCCCAGGGTCTAGGCATACTTTATGCTGAAAATTAATCGGGGCATGCCAAGGAGGTTGGGGATCATCCTAGTATGGTCTGTTTAATTTTTTGTGGCCATTTGAGTGGACATACTGGCGAAAAGGCATGAACGGGGCATTTTCGGGCCAAATCAGTGTGCTATAGCCCACGATTTTGGGGTTAGGCCCGAAGTTCAGGTGTGCTGTGGCCCAAAATTCGACCGTGGCATGCCTGGGAGGTTAGGGATCATCCCTTTGTGGTCCGTTTAATTTTTCATGGCCATTTGGGTGGATTAACAGGTGAAATGGCATGAACGGAGCATTTTTGGTCCAAATCGGTGAGCTATAGCCCACAGTTTTGGGGGTGGGCTCGGGGTCCAAAAGTGATGTGGGCCAAAAATCGATTGGGGCATGCCAGGGAGGTTGTGGATCATCCCAGTATGGTCCGTTTGATTTTTCATGGTTATTTAGGTGTACAAACAGGCAAAACGGTGCAAACGGGGCATTTTCGGGCCAAATCGATGTGCTATAGCCCACGGTTTCGGGGGTAAACCCGGGGTCTGGGTGTGATATGGGTGAAAAATTGACAAGGGCAAGCCATAGAGCTTGGGGATCATCCCAGTATGGTCCATTTAATTTTTGTGGCCACTTGGGTGGACAAATGGGCGAAACGGCGTGAACGGGGTATTTTCAAGCCAAATAGGTGTGTTATAGCGCTCGGTTTTGGAGGTGGGTTCAGGGTCCAGGCATACTGTGGGCCAAAATATGACGACGGCGTGCCAGGGTGGTCGGAAATCATCCCAATGTGGTTCTTTTAAGTTTTTGTTGCTATTTGGGCGGATAAACGGGCGAAACAACGCGAACGGGGTATTTTCGAGCCAAATCGGTGTGCTATAGCCCACGCTTTTGGGGTGTGCCCGGGTTCTGAGCATGCTGCGGCCAAAAATCAACCGGGGCATGCCAGGGTGATTGAGAATCATCCCAGTGTGGTTCGTTTAATTTTATAGGGCCATTTGGGTGGATAAATGGGAGAAATGGCGCTAACGGGGCAATTTTGGGCCAAATAGGTGTGCTATAGCCCACGGTTTTGGGGGTGGGCTCGGGTTTCAAGCATGCAGTAGGCCAAAAATCGATCGGAGCATATCAGGGAGGTTGGTGATCATTCCAGTATGGTCTGTTTCATTTTTTGTGGCTATTTGTGTGGACAAACGGTGCGAATGAGGCATTTTTGGGCCAAATCGGCGTGCTATAGCCTACAGTTTTGGGGGTGGCCCCGGGGTTCTAGCATATTGTCGGCCGAAAATAGATCTAGGAATGCCAGGGAGGTTTGGGATCATCCAATGTGGTCTGTTTAATTTTTTCTGGCTAATTAGGTGGACAAACACGCGAAACGGCATGAGCGAGTCATTTTTAAGCCAAGTCGGTGTGCTATCGCCCGCAGTTTCAGGGGTGGGCCCGGGGTCCGAGCATGTTGTGGGTCCAGTATGGTCCATTTAATTTTTTGTGGACACTTGGGTGGACAAACGGGCGAAACGGCGCGAACAGGGTATTTTTAGGTCAAATAGGTGTGTTATAGCCCACGGTTTTGGGGGTGGGTTCGGGGTCCAGGCATACCGTGGGCCAAAATTTGACGGAGGCATGCCAGGGAGGTTGAAAATCATCCCAATGTGGTTTGTTTAAGTTTTCGTGGCCATTTGGGTGGATAAACAGGAAAAACAACGCGAACGGGGCATTTTCGAGCCAAATGAGTCTGCTATAGCCCACGCTTTTGGGTTGTGCCCGGGGTCTGAGCATGCTGCAACCGGAAATCAACTGGGGTATGCCATGGTGGTTGAGAATCATCCTAGTGTGGCCCGTTTAATTTTTCAGGTCCATTTGGGTGGATAAATGGGTGGAATGGAGCTAACGGGGCATTTTTAGGCCAAATCAGTGTGCTATAGCCCACGATTTTGTGGGTGGGCTTGGATTTCAAGCGTGCAGTAGGCCAAAAATCGCTCGGGGCATATTAGGGAGGTTAGTGATCATCTCAGTATGGTCCGTTTAATTTTTTATTGTGTGGACAGGCGGTGCGAATGAGGCATTTTTGGGCCAAATCGAAGTGCTATAGTCCACAGTTTTGGGGGTGGGCCTGGGGTTCTGGCATATTGTCGGCCAAAAATCGATCTAGGAATGCCAGGGAGGTTTGGGATCGTCCCAGTGTGGTCTGTTTAATTTTTTCTGGCCAATTAGGTGGACAAACACTCAAAACGGCATGAGCGGGTCATTTTTAAGCCAAGTCGGTGTGCTATCGCCTACGGTTTTGGGGGTGTGCCTTGGATCCGGGCGTGCTGTGGGCCAAAAATCGACCAGGGTGTGCTAGGGAGGTTGGGGATCATTCCAGTGTGGTCCTTTTGATTTTATGTGGCCATTTGGGTGGACAAACGGGCAAAACGGTGCGAACGGGGCATTTTCGGGCTAAATCGATTTGCTATAGCCAACTGTTTTGGGGGTGGGCCTGGGGTTCGGGTGTGCTGTGGGCCAAAAATTGACCGGGGCATGCCAGGGAGATTAGGGATAGTCCTATTGTGGTTCGTTTAATTTTTCATGGCCTTTTGGGTGGCCAAATGGGCAAAACGGCACGACCTATGCATTTTTGGACTAAATCGGTATTCTACAACCTACGATTTTGGGGGTGGGCCCAGGGTGCGGGCGTGCTGCAGGTCAAAAATCAACCGGTGCAATCCAGGGAGGTTGGGGATCGTCCCAGTGTAGTCTGTTTACCTTTTTGTGGCCATTTGGGAGGATATCGGGAGAAACAACACGATCGGGGCATATTCGAGCAAAATCGGTGTGCTATAGACCACGATTTTGGGGGTGAGCCCGGGTTTCGAGCGTGCTGTAGACCAAAAATAGACAGAGGCATGCCCGGGAGGTTGGGGATTATCCCGGTATGGTCCATTTAATTTTTTAGGGCCATTTAGGAGGACAAACGGGCGAAACAACGCGAACGAGGTATTTTTAGGCCAATTCGGTGTGCTATAGCCCACGGTTTTGGGGGTGGGTTCAGAGTTTGGTCATGTTGCGGGCTAAAAATTTATCAGGGCATTCCACGGAAGTTGGGGATCATCCCAGGGTAGTCCGTTTAATTTTTCATGGCCATTTGCGTGCACAATCGGGTGAAGCGGCGCGAATGGGGTATTTTCGGGCCATATCGGTGTGCTATAGCCCACGGTTTGGGGGCTGGGCCCCGTGTACAGGCGTTCTATAGGCTAAAAATTGATCGAGGCATGCCAGGAAGGTTAGAGATCGAACCAGTATGGTCCGTTTAATTTTTTGTCGCCATTTGGGTGGAGAAACGGGCGAAATGACTCGAACGGGGCATTTTCGGTCCAAATTGGTGTGCTATAGCCCACAGTTTTGAGGGTGGGCCCAGGGTCTGAACGTGCTGTGGACTAAAAATCGACCAGGGCATGCCAGGGAGTTTGGGGATCATCCCAATGTGGTCTATTTAATTTTTTGGGGCCATGTGGACGGACAAACGGGTGAAACGGCACGAATAGGGCTTTTTCGAGCCAAATTGGTGTGCTATAGCCCATGGTTTTAGGGGTGGGCCAGGGATTCGGGTGTGCTGTAGGCTGAAAATCAATCGGGGTATGCCAGGGATGTTAGGGATAATCCCAGTGTGGTTCGTTTAATTTTTTGTGGCTATTTGGGTGAAAAAATGATTGAAACGATGTGAACGTAGATTTTTCAGGCTATTTGGTGTGCTATAGCCCACGGTTTTGGGGGAGCGCCCAGAGTCCGGGCGTGCTATGGGCCTAAAATTGATCAGGGCATGCCAGGGAGGTTAGGGATCGTTCCAGTGTGGTACGCTTAATTTTTTGTGGCCATTTGGGTGGATAAATGGGTGAAACGGAGCTAATGGGGTATTTTGAGACAAATCGGTTCGCAATAGCCCATAATTTTTGGGTGGGCCCAGGGTCCGGGCGTGTTATGGGTCAAAAATTGATCGGTGCGTGCCAGGGAGGTTTGGAATCATCCCAGTGTGGTCCGGTTAATTTTTCGTGGTCATTTGGGTAGATAAACGGGCGAAACAGTGCGAACGGGACATTTTCAGGCTAAATCAGTGTGCTATAGCCCATGTTTTGGGGGGATGGCCCGGGGTCTGGGCATGTTGTGGGCCCAAAATTGATCGGGGGATGCTAGGTAAGTTGGGGCTCGTCCTAGTGTGGTTCGTTTAATTTTTCGTGGTCATTTGGATGGACAAACGGGCAAAACGGCATATGCGGGGCATTATAGGGCCAAATCGGTGTGTTATTATAGCCCCCGGTCTCAGGGATGGGCTCGGGGTTCGGGTGTGCTGTGGGCCAAAAATCGATAGGGGCATGCCAGGGAGATTGGGGATCATTTCAGTGTGGTCCGTTTAATTTTTCGTGGCCATTTGAGTGGACAAACTGGTAAAATAGCTCGAATGGAGCATTTTTGGGCCAAATCAGTGTTCTATATAGCCCACTGTTTTGGGGGTTGGCCCAATGTCCGAGCGTGCTGTGGGTCGAAAATCGATCGGGGCGTGCCAGGGAGGTTTGGGATCGTGCCAGTATGGCCCGTTTAATTTTTCGTGGCCATTTGTATGGACAAACGGGCGAAATGGCGTGAACGGGGTCTTTTCGAGCCAAATCGGTGTGCTATAACCCACACTTTTGAGGGTGGGACCGATGTTTGAGCGTGCTGAAAGCTGAAAATTGACTGGAACGTGCTAGGGGGCTGTGGATCTTCCCAGTATGGTCTGTTTAATTTTTCGTGTCTATTTGGGAGGAAAAAAGGGCAAAACGGCGCAACGCAGTATTTTCGAGACAAATCAGTGTTATAACCCACGATTTTAGGGGTGGGCCTGGGGTCCGTGCGTGTTGCGTGCCAAAAATCTACCGGGGCGTGCCAGGGAGGTTGGGGACTATCTCATGTGATCCGTTTAATTTTACTAGGACTTTTGGGTGGACAAATAGGCCAAACAGCACGAACAAGGCATTTTCGGGCCAAATCGGCGAATAATAGCCCACGGTTTCGGGGGTGGGCCCGGGGTCCGGACGTACTGTGGGCCAAAAATTGACCAGGGCATGCTAGAGGGTTGGGATCAACCCAGTGTGGTCTGTTTAATCTTTTGTGGCCATTTAGGTGGACAAACGGGCGAAACAGCGCGAATTGGGCATTTTTTTGCCAAATCAGTCTGCTAAAGCCCACGGTTTTGGAGGTGGGCCCAGGGTCCGGGCATAGTTTATGCTGAAAATTAACTGGGGCATGCCAGGGAGGTTGGGGATCATTACAATATGGTCTATTTAATTTTTTGTGTCCATTTGAGTGGACATACGGGGAAAACGGCGTGAACGGGGAATTTTTGGGCCAAATCAGTGTGCTATATCCCATGATTTTGGGGGTGGGCCTGAAGTTCAGGTGTGTTGTGGGTCAAAAATCGACCGTGGCATGGCTGGGAGGTTGGGGATCGTCCCTGTATGGTCCGTTTAATTTTTCATGGCTATTTGGGTGGATTAACAGGCAAAATGGCACGAATGGGGCACTTTTGGTCCAAATCGGTGTGCTATAGCCCATGGTTTTGGGGGTGGGCCCGGGGTCCAGGCGTGCTGTGGGCTAAAATTCGATTGGAGCATGTCAGGGAGGTTGGAGATCATCCTAGTATGGTCCGTTTGATTCTTCATGGCTATTTGGGTGTACGAACAAGCGAAACGGCACGAACGGGGCATTTTCGGGCCAAATCAGTGTGCTATAGCGCACAATTTTGGGGGAAGACCCGGGGTCTAGGTGTGATGTGGGTGAAAATTGCCCGGGGCGAGCCAGAGAGCTTGAGGATCGTCCCTGTATGGTCCATTTAATTTTTTATGGCTACTTGGGTGGACAAACGGGCGAAACGGCGCAAACGGGGTATTTTTAGGCCAAATAGGTGTGTTATAGCCCACAGTTTTGGGGGTGGGTTCGGGGTCCAGGCATACTGTGGGCCAAAATTTGACGGCAGCGTGCCAGAGAGGTCGAAAATCATCCCAATGTGGTTCGTTTAAGTTTTCATGGCCATTTGGGCGGATAAATGGGCGAAACAACGCGAACGGGATATTTTTTAGCCAAATCGGTGTGCTATAGCCCACGCTTTTGGGGTGTGCCCGAGGTCTGAGCATGCTGCGGCCGAAAATCAACCGAGGTATGCCAGGGTGGTTGGGAATCATCCCAGTGTGGTCCGTTTAATTTTTCAGGGCCATTTTGGTGGATAAATGGGCAAAATGGTGCTAACGGGGCATTTTTGGGCCAAATCGGTGTGCTATAACCCACGGTTTTGGGGGTGGGCTCAGGTTTCGAGTTTGCAGTAGGCCAAAAATTGACCGGGGAATATCAGGAAGGTTGGTGATCATCCCAGTATGGTCCATTTGTGTGGACAAACGGTGCAAATGAGACATTTTTGGGCTAAATCGGTGTGCTATAGCTCACAATTTTAGGGGTGTTCCCGAGGTTCGGGCGTGCTGTGGGTCAAAATCGACTGGCGTGTGCCAAGGAGGTAGGGTATCATCCCGGTGTGGTCTTTTTAATTTTTAGTGGCCATTTGGGTAGACAAACGGGCGAAACGGCTCGAACGAGGCATTTTCAGGCACAATCGGTGTGCAATAAACCACGGTTTTGGGGGTGGGCCTAGGTTCTGGGCGTGCCGTGGGCCAAAAATTGACTGGGGCATGCCAAGGAGGTTAGGGATCGTTGATCCTTTTAATTTTTTGTAGATATTTAGGTGGACAAACGTGCAAAATGGCGCGAATGGGGCATTTTCGGGTCAAAGCGGTGTGCTATTGCCCACGATTTTAGGGGTGGGCCTGAGTTTGGGGCTTGTTGTGGGCCGGAAAGCGATCGGGGCATGTCAGGGAGGTTGGGGACCATCCCAGTGTGGTTCGTTTAATTTTTCGTGGCCATTTGGGTGGACAAATGGGCGAAACAACGTGAATGGGGCATTTTCGGGCAAATCGGTGTGCTATATCACATGGGTTTAGGGGTGGGCTTGTGGGCCAAAAATCGATCGGGGCATGCCAAGGAGGTTGGGGATCATCCTAGTGTGGTTTATTTTATTTTTAGTGGCTATTTGGGTGGACAAACGTGCGAATCAGCACAAACGGGGTATTTTAGGGCCAAATCGGTGAGCTATAGCCCATGATTTTGAGGATGGGCCTGGAATCCGGGAGTGTTGTGGGCCAAAAATCGACCAGGGCGTATCAAGGAGATTGGGGATTGTCCCAGTTTGTCTTGTTCAATTTTTCGTGGCCATTTTGATGGACAAGCAGGCGAAAAGGCGCAAACGAGTTATTTTAAGGCCAAATCGGTGTTCTACAGCCCATGATTTTAAGGATGGGCCCAAAATCCGAGCATGCTGTGGGCCAAAAATTGATCGGGGTGTATCAAGGAGATTGCGGATCGTCCCACTTTGGCCTGTTCAATTTTTCGTGGCTATTTTGATGGACAAGCAGACGAAAAGGTGCAAAAGGGGTATTTTTAAGTAAAATTAGTGTGCTATAGCCCATGGTTTTGGAGGTGGGCCCGGGGTTCAGGCGTGCTGCGGGTCAAAAATCGATGGGAGTGTGCTAGAGAGGTTGGGGATCGTCCCAGTGTGATCCGTTTAGTTTTTCATGGCCATTTGGGTGGACAAACGGTCTAACGGCGTGAATAGGGCATTTTCAGGCCAAATTGGTGTGTTATAGCCCACGGTTTCGGGGGTGGGTTCGGGGTCCAGGCATACTGTGGGCCGAAATTCAACGGAGGCATGCCAGGGAGGTCGAAAATTGTACCAGAGTGGTTCGTTTAATTTTTCGTGGCCATTAAGGTGGACAAACGGGCGCAACGACGCGAACAGGGTATTTTCGGGCTAAATCGGTGTCCTATTGCCCATGGTTTTGGGGGTGGGCTTGGGGTCCAAGCGTGCTGCAGCCGAAAATCGACCTGGGCATGCCAGGGAGGTTGGGAATCATCCCATTGTGGTCCGTTTAGTTTTTCGTGGCCATTTGGGTGGACAAATGACCGAAATGGCGCTAACGGGTTATTTTTGGGCCAAATCGGTGTGCTATAGCCCACAGTTTAAGGGGTGGGCTTGGGGTTCGACGTGCAATAGGCGAAAAATTGACTGGGGCATGCCAGGGAGGTTGGTGATCATCCCAGTATGGTCCGTTAAATTTTTTGTGGCCATTTGGGTGGACAAACGGGCGAAACGGTGCGAATGGGTCATTTTCGGGCCAAATCGGTGTTCTATAGCCCACGATTTTGGGGGTGAGCTCGTGGTTCATGTGTGCTGTAGGCCAAAAATCGACTGACATGTGACAGGGAGGTAGGGGATCATCCCAGTGTGGTCCGTTTAATTTTTTGTGGCCATTTGGGTGGACAAACGGTAGAAACGGCAGGAATGAGGCATTTTCAGGCAAAATCGGTGTGCTATAGCCTACGGTTTTGGGTGTGGGCCTAACTTTCGGGCGTACTGAGGACCGAAAATTGACTAGGGCATGCCAAGGAAGTTGGGGATCGTCCCAGTGTGGTCCGTTAAATTTTTCGTGGATATTTGGGTGGACAAACGGGTGAAACAGTACGAACGGGGCATTTTCAGGCCAAGTCGGTGTACGATTGCCCATGGTTCTGGGGATGGGCCCGAGGTCCGGGCGTGTTGTGTGCCAAAAATTGATCGAGGCATGCCGGGGAGGTTGGGGACCGGCCTAGTGTGGTCTGTTTAATTTTTCGTGGCCATTTGGATGGAAAAATGGGCGAAACGACGCGAACGGAGTATTTTCAGGCCAAATCGATGAACTATATACCACGGGTCTGGGGATGGGCCTGTGGGCCAAAAATTGACTAGGGCATGCCAAGGAGGTTGCAGATCGTCCCAGTGTGGTTCATTTAATTTTTAGTGGCTATTTGAGTGGACAAACGGGCGAAACAGCGCGAACGGGGTATTTTATGGCCAAATCGGTGTGGTATAGCCCACGATTTCGGAGGTGGGTCCAGAATTCGGGCGTCCTGTGGGCTGAAAATTTACCGGGGCGTATCAGGGAGATTGAGGATTGTCTAAGTTTGGTCTGTTCAATTTTTCATGGCCATTTGGGTGGACAAGCGGGCGAAACGGCACGAACGGGGTATTTTTGGGTGAAATCGGTGGCTATAGCCCATGATTTCGGGGGTGGTCCCTGGGTTCGGGTATGTTGTGGGCCAAAAATCGCTGGGAGCATTCCAGGGAGGTTGAGGATCGTCGCTAGGGAGGTTGGGGATCATCCCAGTATGGTCCATTTAATTTTTCGTGGCCATTTGAGTGGACAAACGGGCGAAACGGTGCGAACGGGGCATTTTTGTGCCAAATCTGTGTGCTATATATTGAGGATCATCCTAGTATGGTCCGTTTAATTTTTTGTGGTCATTTGGGTGAAGAAACGGGTGAAACTGCGTGAACGAGGCATTTTAAGCCAAAGTGATGTGCTATAGCCCACGATTTTAGGGGTGTGCCCAGGTATGTTGTTGGCTAAAATTTCACCGAATTTTGCCAGGGAGGTTAGGATCATCACAGTGTGGTCCGTTAAATTTTTTGTGGCCATTTGGGTGGACAAACAGACAAAACGGTGCGAATGGGGCTATTTTGGGTCAAATCGATGTGCTATAGATTACTATTTTGGGGGTGGGCTCGGGGTCCGGGTGTTCTGAGGGTCAAAAATTGATCGAGGCGTTCCAGGAGGTTTGGGATCGTCCTAGTATGGTCTGTTAAATTTTTTGTGGTTATGTGGGAGGACAAACAGGCAAAACGGCACGAACGGGGAATTTTCAGGCCAAATCGATGTGCTATAACCTACAATTTTGAGGATGGTCCCGAGGTTCGGCCGTGCTGTGGGTCAAAAATTGACCGGATCATCCCAGTGTGGTCCATTTAATTTTTTGTGGCCATTTTGGTGGACAAACGGGTGAAACAGCGCGAACGGGGCATTTTTGTGCCAAATCGATGTGCTATAGCCAACGGTTTCAGGGGTGGTCTCGGGGTCCGAGCTTGCTGTGGGATGAAAATCGACCAGGGCATGCCATGGAGGTTGTGGATCATCCCAGTGTGATCCGTTTAATTTTTTGTGTCCATTTGGTGGACAAACGGGCAAAATGGTGCTAACGGGGCATTTTCGGGCCAAATCGGTGTGCTATAGCCCAGGATTTTGGGGGTGGGCTTGGGGTCCAGGAATGAAGTGGGCCAAAATTTGATCGGGGCATGCCAGAGAGGTTGGGGATCGTCCCAGTATGGTTTGTTTAATTTGTTGTGGTCATTTGGGTAGACAAACGGGTGAAACAGTGCAAATAGGGAATTTTTGGGCTAAATCGGTGTGCTATAGCCCACGATTTTGGGGGTGGTCCCGGGATTCGGGTGTTCTGTTGGATGAAAATCGACTAGGGAGTGCCAAGGAGGTTGGGGATCTTCTCAGTGTAGTTCATTTAGTTTTTCGTGGCCATTTGGGTGGACAAACGGGTGAAACAGCGAGAACGGGGAATTTTCGGGACAAATAGGTGTGCTATTGCCCACGATTTTGGGGGTGGGCCCGGGCTACAAGTGTGTTGTAGGCGAAAATTTGACGAGGCCATGCTAGGGAGATTAGGGATCATCCCAGTGTGGTCCGTTTAATTTTTCGCGGCCATTTAGGAGGACAAAAGGGCAAAACGACGCGAACGGGGCATTTTCAAGCCTAATCGGTGTTCTATAGCCCAGGGTTTTGGTGATGGGCCCGGGGTCTGGGCGTGCTGCAGGCCAAAAATCGACCGGGGCATGCTAGGGAGGTTGGGGATAGTCCCAGTTTGGTCTGTATAATTTTTCATGGCCATTTGGATGGACAAATGGACAAAATGGCGCTAACGGGGAGTTTTTAGGCCAAATCGTTGTGCTCTAGCCCACAGTTTTGGGGGTGGGCTCGGGGTCCGAGCGTGCAGTAGGTTGAAAATCGGTTGGGGCGTGCCAGGGAGGTTGCGGATCATCCTAGTATGGTTTGTTTAATTTTTCGTCGCCATTGGGTGGACAAATGGGCGAAACGGCACGAACAGGGTATTTTCGGGCCAAATTGGTGTGCTCTAGCCCACGGTTTTAGGGGTGGGCCTAGGGTCCGGGCGTGCTGTAGGCCAAAAATTTACCGGGGCATACCAGGGAGGTTGGGGATCATCCAAACATGGTCCGTTTAATTTTTCGTGGTGATTTAGGTGGAAAAAATGACGAAACGGCGCAAACGGGTCATTTTCAGGCCAAAATCGTTGTGCTATAGCCCACGATTTTGGGGGTGGGCGTTGGGTTCGGGATTGCTGTGGGTTGAATATCAGTCGGGGCATGACAGAGAGGTTGGGGATCAATCCAGTATGATCCATTTATTTTTTTATGGCCATTTGGGATGAAAAATGGGCGAAACGGCGCGGATGGGGCATTTTTAGGCCAAATCAATGTTCTATAGCCCACGAATTTGGGGGTGGGCCTGGGGTTCGGGCGTGTTGTGGGCCAAAAATTGATTGTGTCGTGCTAGGGAGGTTGGGAATTATCCCCATGTGGTTCGTTTAATTTTTCGTGGCCATTTGGGTGGACAAACGGGTGAAATGGCATAACTGGGTCATTTTCAGGCCAAATCGATGTGCTATAGTCCACGATTTTAGAGTGGGCCTAGGGTACAGGCATGTTGTAGGCTAAAAATTAACCGGGGAGTGACAGGGAGGTTGGAGATCATCCCAGTGTGGTCTGATTAATTTTTTGTGTCTATTTGGGTGGACAAAAGAGCAAAACAACGCAAATGGGGCCTTTTAGGGCCAAATCGGTGTGCTATAGCCCACAATTTTGGGAGTGGGCCGAGGGTTCGGGCATGCTGTAGGTCAAAAATTGATCGGGGCATGCCAGGGAGGTTAGGGATCATCCCAGTATGGTCCGTTTAATTTTTTGTGGCTAGTTGGGTGGATAAACAGGCGAAACAGCGCGAATGTGGCTTTTTCGAGTCAAATCGGTATGCTAGCCCACGGTTTTGGGGGTGGGCATGGGGTCCGGGCGTGCTGTGGGCCAAAAATTTACTGGGGCATGCCAGGGAGGTTGGGGATCGTCCCAGTGTGGTCCGTTTAATTTTTCCTGGCCATTTGGGTGGACAAACGGGTAAAACAACGCGAATAGGGTATTTTCGAGACAAATTAGTGTGCTATAGTCCACAGTTTCGGGGGTGGGCTAGGGGTCCAGCCGTGTTGTGGGATGAAAATCAATCGCGGTATGCCAGGAAGGTTGGGATCCTCCCAGTGTGGTCCGTTTAATTTTTTATGGCCATTTAGGTGGACAAACGGGCGAAACGGCATGAATGGGGCATTTTCGACGCAAATTGGTGTGCTATAGCCTACGATTTTGGGGGTGAGCTCGAGGTACGGGCGTGCTGTTAGCTGAAAATCAACTGGGCATGCTAGGGACATTGGGAACGTCTTAGTGTCTTCCGTTTAACTTTTTGTGGATATTTGGGTGGACCAACGGTCAAAACGGCATGAACGGGGCATTTTTGGGCCAAATCGGTGTGCTATAGCCCTCAGTTTTGGGGGTGGGCACAGGGTCCAGGCGTGCTGTGGGCCAAAAATCGACTGGGGCATGCCAGGCAGGTTGGGTATCATCCCATTGTTTTCCATTTAATCTTTTGTGGCCATTTGGGTGGACAAACAGGTGAAACGACGCGAACGGTGCATTGTCGGACCAAATCAGTGTGCTATAGTCCACAGTTTTCGGGGTGGGCCCAGGGTCTAGGCACGATGTAGGACAAAAATCAATTGGGGCATGCCAAAGAGGTTGGGGATCATCCCAGTGTAGTTTGTTTAATGTTTTTGGCCATTTTGAGTGGACAAACAGGCGAAACAACGCAAATGGGGCATTTTTGGGCCAAATCGGTGTGCAACCCACGGTTTTGGGGCTGGGCCTGAGATCCGGACGTGCTATTTTCCAAAAATTAATCGGGGTGTGCCAGGGAGGTGAAGGATATTCCTAATATGGTCCGTTAAATGTTTCGTGTCCATTTGGGTGTACAAACGGGCAAAATGGCACGAATTGGGTATTTTCGAGCCAAATCGGTGTTTCATAGCCCACGTTTTTGGGGGTGGGCCTGGGGTATGGATGTGCTGTGTGTCGAAAATTGACCGGAACATACCAGGGAGGTTCGGGATCATCCCAGTATGGTCTGTTTAATTTTTTATGGCCATTTAGGTGGATAAACAGGCGAAACAGTGCGATCGGAGCATGCCAGGGAGGTTAGGGATCATCCCAGTGTGATCTGTTTAATTCTTTTCGTGGCTATTTGGGTGGAAAAACGGGCAAAACAGCGCAAACGGGGCATTTTCGGGCGAAATTGATGTGCTATAGCCCTCAGTTTTGGGGGTGGGCCCGAGATCCGGGCGTGCTATAGGTCAAAAATTGATCGGGGCATGACAAAGAGGTTGGGGATCATTTCAGTATGGTCGGTTTAATTTTTCGTGGCCATTTGGGTGGACAAACGACCGAAATAGTGCAAGCAGAGCATTTTCGGGCCTAATCGGTGTGCTATGTCCCACGGTTTGGTGGGTTCCGGGTGAGCTGTGGTCTAAAAATTGACCAGGGCATGCCAGGGAGGTTGAGGATCATACCAATGTGGTCTGTTTAATTTTTCATGGCCATTTGGGTGGACAAACGAGCAAAACAACGCGAACGGGGCATTTTGGGGCTAAATCGGTGTGCTATAGCCCATTTTTTAGGGGTGGGCCCAGGTTCCGGCCGTGATTAAGGCCAAAAATTAACTGAGGCATGCCAGGGAGGTTGGGGATCATCCCAGTATGTTCTATCTAATTTTTCGTGGCTATTTGGGTGGACAAACGGGCAAACTGGCTCAAACAGGCTATTTTCGAGCCAAATTGGTGTGTTTATCCCACAGTTTTGGAGGTGGCCCCGAAGTCCGGGCGTGCTGTGGGACGAAAATTGATCAGGGCATGCCAGTGATATTGGGGATCATCCCAGTATGGTCCGTTTAACTTTTCGAGGTTATTTGGGTGGAAAAATTGGTGAAACGATGCGGACGGGGCATTTTCAGGCCAAATTGGTGTGCTATAGCCCACGATTTTAGGGGTGGGCTCGGGGTTCGGGCGATCTATGTGATAAAAATTGATTGGGGCATGCCACGGAGGTTGGTAATCGTCCCAGTGTGGTCCGTTTAATTTTTTGTGGCTATTTGGGTGGAAAAATAGGCGAAACGGTGCAAACGGGGCATTTTCGGGCCAAATCGGTGAGCTATAGCCCACAGTTTTGGGGGTCGGCCTAAGGTTCGGGCGTGCTATGGGTCGATAATTCAAATGAGGCATGCCAGGGAGGTAAGGGATCGATCCAGTGTGGTTCGTTTAATTTTTCTTGGTCATTTGAGAGGAAAAACGGGCGAAACGGCGCGGACGGGGCCTTTTCAGGATAAATCGGTGTGCTATGACCCACGATTTTGGGGGTGGGCCCAAATTTCGGGCATGCTGTGGGCCAATAATTGATCATGGCATACTAGGGAGGTAGGATGCTCCCAAGCCTCCCTGGCATGCCTCGGTCGACTTTAGGCCCTAAAGACGCCCGATCCACGTGCCTCCCCAATGGATCGTAAGCGGCAGTACACGAACCCGACCTAAAAATGGCTAGTGCACACCGTTTCCCCCGTTTGATCCCTAAATTGGCCTCATCCATACAAATGGCCTACACTAGGCTGCTCCCAAGCCTCCCTGGCATGCCTCGATCGATTTTAGGCCCAAAAGATGCCCGAGCCACGAGCCCACCCCCGGTCTCATAGGCGACGGTACACGACCCAGGTATGAAAATGGCCAGTTTGCCCCGTTTTCCCGTTTGAACCCTAAATTGCCTCATCCACACAAATAGCCCACACTAGGCCGCTCCCAAGCCTCCCTGGCATGCCTCAGTCGATTTTGGACCAAAAATACGCCCGAGCCAGGGGCCCACACTAGGTTCATAGGTGGAGATACACGACCCTAGCTTGAAAATAATCTGCCCACCCCGTTTCGCCCGTTTGAACCCTAAATTGGCCTCATCCATACAAACGATCCAAACTAGGCCTCTCCCAAGCCTCCCTGGCACGCCTCAATTTATTTTGGGGCCAAAGAACACCCGATACATGGGCCCATCCTTGGGCTCGTCGGCGGTACATGACCCTGGCCTAAAAATGGCCAGTTCGCCCTGTTTCGCCCGTTCGAACCCCAAATTGGCTTCATCCATAGAAATGGCCCACACTATCTCTCTGGCATGCCTCGGTCAATTAGAGGCATAAAAGACACCCGAGCCATGGATCTACCCCCGGGCTCGTAGGCGGCGGTACACGACCCCAGCTTGAAAATGGCCAGTTTGCCCCGTTTCACCCGTTTGAACCCAAAATTGGACCCATCCATCAAACGGCCCACACTAGACCGCTCCTAAGACTTATTGTCATGCCTCGGTTGATTTTGGGCACAAAAGATACTAGAGCTATAAGCCCGCCCCCGAGATCGTAGGCGGTGGTACACGATTTCAGCTTAAAAATGGCCAGTTCGCCCCGTTTCGCCCATTTGAACCCTAAATTGGCCTCGTTAGTCAAACAACCCACACTAGGCCCCTACCAAGCCTCCCTAGCATGCCTCGATTGATTTTGATCCCAAACGATGCCGGATCTACGGGCGCACCCTCAATCTCGTAGGCGGCGGTATACGACCCCAGCCTAAAAATGGCCAGGTTGCCCTATTTCGCCTATTTGAACCCCAAATTGGCCTTATCCACACAAACGGCCCACACTAGGATACTCCCAAGCCTCTCTGGCACTCCTCGATTGATTTTGGGCCCAAAAGATGCACGAGCCACAGGCCCACCCCCGTGCTCATAGGCGCGGTACATGACCCCTACTTGAAAATTTCTAGTTCACCCCGTTTTGCTCGTTTGAATCCCAAATTGGCCTCATCCATATAAACGGCCCATACTAGGCTGCTCCCAAGCCTCCCTGGCATACCTCGATCAATTTTCGGCCCAAAAGATGCCAGAGCCACAAGCCCACCCCCAAGCTTGTAGGCGGCAATACACGACCTCGGCCAAAAAATGGCCAGTTTTCCCCGTTTTGCCTATTTGAACCCGAAATTGGCCTCATCAACACAAGCCACCCTGGCATGCCTCGGTTGATTTTGGGCACAAAAAATGCTCAATCCATGGGCCTACCCTGGGCTCATAGGTGGTGATACACAACCCTAGCCTGAAAATAGCATGTTCGCCCCATTTTGCCCGTTTGAACCCTAAATTGGCCTCATCAATACAAACGGCCCATATTAGGCCTCTCCCGAGCCTCCCTGGCATGCCTCGGTTTATTTTGGGCCCAAAGGATGCCCGAGCCATGACCTCACCCACGGGCTCGTACGTAGCGATACACGATCCAGGCCTGAAAATGGCCAATTCGCCCCATTTTGCCCGTTTGAACCCCAAATTAGCCTCATCTACCCAAATGGACAACACTAGACCACTCGCAAGCCTCTCATGCATGTCTCGGTCAATTTTAGTCCAAAAATATGCTCGAGCCATGGACCCACCCCCAGGCTCGTAGGCGGTACACGACCCCGGCCTGAAAATGAATAGTTCGCCCCATTATGCCCGTTTAAACCCAAAAGTGGACTCATCCAGACAAACCGGCCACACTAGGCCGCTCCTAAGCCTCCCTAGCAAGCCTCGATCAGTTTTGGGCACAAAATATGCTCGAGCCATAGGCCCACCCCCTGGCTCGTAGGCGACGGTACACGACCTCGATTGAAAATGGCTAGTTCGCCTCGTTTTGTCCATTTAAACCCCAAATTGGCCTCATTACACAAACCGCCCACAATAGGACTCTCCCAAGCCTCCTTGGCACACCTCGATTGATTTTGGGCCCAAAAGACGCCTGAGCCAGGGGCCCACCCTAGGCTCGTAGGCGGCGGTACACTACCCCTGCCTGAAAATAGCCAGTTCGCCCTGTTTTGCTTGTTTGAACCCCAAATTGGATTTATCCAAACAAACGGCCCACACTAGGCCGCTCCCAAGCCTACTTCTTATGCCTAGGTTGATTTTGGGCCCAAAAAATACACGAGCCATGGGCCCACACTGAAAATGGCTAGTTCACCCCGTTTTGCCCATTTGAACCACAAATCAGCCTCATCCACACAAATGGCCCATACTAGTCCGCTCCCGAGCCTCCCTGCCACACCTAGATCAATTTTTAGCCTAAAAAACCCCAGAGACACAAGCCCACCCCCGGGCTTGTAGGCGGCAGTACACGACCTAGGCCTGAAAATGGCCAGTTAACCCCATTTTGCCCGTTTGAACCCCAAATTGTCCTTATCCTTACAAACGTCCCAAAAAAGGACACATCCAAGCCTCCCAGGAACACCTGAATTGATTTTTGACCCAAAATATGCCAAATCCATGGGTCCACCCCCGGACTCATAGGCGGTGGTATACGACCCCGGCCTAAAAATGGCCAGTTTGCCCCGTTTCTCCCATTTGAACCCGAAGTTAGGATGATCCACCCAAATAGACCACACTAGGCTACTCCCATGCCTCCCTATCATGCCTCGATCGATTTTAGACCCAAAAGACGCTCCAGTCACGAGCCCACCCTCGGGCTCATAGGCAGTTGTACACGAGCCCGACCTGAAAATGGCTTGTTCGCCTCGTTTCGCCCGTTTGAAACCCAAATTAGCCTTATCCAAACAAACAGCCCATACTAGGTCGCTCCCAAACCTCTCTGGCAAGCCTTAGTCGATTTTGGGCCTAAAAGAGGCCCGAGCCATGGGTTCACCCCCAAACTCATAGGGGGCGGTACACAACACTAGCTTAAAAATTGCCAGTTTACCCCGTTTCACCCGTTTGAACCACAAATTGGCCTCATCCACAAAAAAAGCCTATACTAGGTCACTCCCAAGACTTCCTGGCACGCACCGATCAATTTTAGTCCCATAAAACACCCGATCCACGAGCCCAACCCCGAGCTCGTAGGAGACGGTACACGACCCCAGCCTAAAACTGGCCAGTTCGCCCCATTTTACCTATTTGAACCCCAAATTGGGCTCATCCACACAAACGTCCTAAACTAGGATGCTCCCAAGCCTACCTGGCATGCCTCGGTCAATTCTAGGCCCAAAAGATGCTCAAGCCATGGGCTCGTAGGCGGCGGTGCACGACCCTAGCCTGAAAATGGCCAGTTCGCCCTATTTAGCCCGTTTGAACCCCAAATTTGCCTCATCCACACAAACGGCCAATAAAAGGCTGCTCCCAAGCCTCCCTAGAATGCCTCGTTCAATTTTGATCCCAAAAGATGCCCTAGACACGGGCCCACCCCGAGCTCTTAAGCAGCGGTAGATGAGCCCAGCCTGAAAATGGCCAGTTCTCCCCGTTTCGCTCGTTTGAACCCCAAATTGGCCTCATCCATACAAATATCCCACATTGGGCTGCTCCCAAGCCTCCCTGGAACACCTCAATAGATATTAGACCTAAACGATACCTGATCCATGGGACCACTCCGGGCTCGTAGGTGGCGGTACACGAGCCTGGCCTGAAAATGGCCAGTTCACCTTGTTTCGCCTGTTTGAACCCCAAATTGGCCTCATCCACACAAACGGCCCACACTAGGCTTCTCCCAAGCCTTCCTGGCATGCCTCGGTCAATTTTGCGCCCAAAAGACGCCCGATACACGGGCCCTTCCCTGGGCTCGTAGGCGACGGTACATGAGCCCGGCCTGAAAATATCCATTTCGCCTGTTTGAACCCCAAATTGTCCTCATCCATACAAACAGCCAAAACTAGGCCAATCCCAAGCCTCTCTGGCACACCTCAGTCGAGTTTGGGCCTAAAAAATGCATGAGCCATGGGACCACCCCTGGGCTCGTAGGAGGTGGTACACTAGCCCGGACTAAAAATGGCCAATTCGCCTTGTTTTTCCTGTTTAAACCCCAAATTGGCCTTATCCACACAAACGGCTTACACTAGGCCACTGTCATGCCTTCTTGGCGTGACTCGGTCAATTTTGGGCCCAAAAGATGCTATAGCCATAGGCCCACCCCGGGCTTGTAGGCGTCTGAAAATGGACAGTTTGCCCTGTTTCGCCAGTTTGAACCCCAAATTGGCCTCATACACACAAATGACCTACACTAGGATACTCCAAAGCCTTCCTGGCGTGCCTAGATCAATTTTAAGCCCAAAAAATGCTCGAGTCACGGGACCACCCCTGGCCTCATAGGCAGCGATACACGAGCCTGGCCTAAAAATGGCCAGTTTGCCTATTTGAACCCCAAATTAGCCTCATCCACACAAATGGAACACACTATACCGCTCCAAACCTCCTTGGCAAGCCTTAGACGATTTTGGGCCAAAAAGACACCTGACCCATGGGACCACCCTTGGGCTTGTAGGCGATGGTATGCGAGCCCGGCCTGAAGATGGCCATTTCACCGTGTTTCGCCCGTTTGAACCACAAATTGGCCACTTCCACACAAACGGCCCACACTAGGCAGCTTCCAAGCCTCCCTAGCATGCCTCGGTGGATTTCAGGGACCTAAAGACGCTCGATCAATGGGTCCACCCCTGAGCTTGTAGGTGATGGTACACGAGCCCAGCCTAAAAATGGGCAGTTTGCCCCGTTTCGCCATTTTGAACCCCAAATTGGCCTCATCCATACAAATGGACCAAAAACTAGGACGCTTACAAACCTCTCAGGCATAGATTGATCGATTTTGGACCCAAAAGACGCCCGATCTATGGGTCCACCCCCGGGATCAGAGGCGACGGTACACGACCCTAACCTGAAAATGGCCAATTCTCCTCGTTTCACTCGTTTGAACACCAAATTGGCCTGATCCACACAAACGGCCCACACTAGGCCACTCCTAAGCCTCCCTGGCACGCCTCTATCAATTTTGGGCCTCAACGATGCCCGAGCCACGGGCCCACCCTTGGGCTAGTAAGCGGAGGCACAGGACTCCAGCCTGAAACTGGCCAGTTCGCCCCATTTCACCGGTTTGAAACCGAAATTGTCCTCATCCACACAAACGGCCCAAATTAGCCTGCTCCTAAGCCTCCCTGGCATGCCTTGGTTGATTTTGGGCCCAAAATCTGCCCTAGCCACAGGCCCACCCCTGGGCTCATACGCGGCGGTACACGAATCCGAGCGAATAATGACCAGTTTGCCCCGTTTTGCCTGTTTGAACCCAAAAATGGCATCATCCATACAAAAGGCCCACACTAGGCCACTCCCGAGCCTTTCTAGTATGCCTCAGTCGATTTTGGGCCCAAAAGATGCCCGAGCCACGAGCCCACCCCTGGGCTCATAGGCGGCGGTATACGAGCCCAGCCTGAAAATGGGTTGTTCACCCTGTTTCACCTATTTGAACCCCAAATTGGCATCATCCATACAAACGGCCCACACTAGGCCGCTCCCAAGCTCCATGGCTCACCTCGGTTGATTTTGGGAATAAAAATATGCCCGATCCATGGGCCAACCCCAGGGCTCATAGTCGGTGGTACACAAGCCCAGCCTAAAAATGGCCAGTTTACCCGTTTGAATCTCAAATAGGGTTCATTCACACAAATGGCCCAAACTAGGCTGCTCCCAAGCCTCTCTGGCATGCCTCAGTTGATTTTGTGCCCAAAAGACGTCTGAGCCATAGGCCCACCACAAGATCATAGGTGGCGGTACACGAGCTCGACCTGAAAATGGTCATTTTCCCCCGTTTCGCCTTTTTGTACCCCAAATTAGCCATATCCATGCAAACAACCCACACTAGGCCGCTCCCAAGTCTCCCTGGCATGCCTTGGTCCATTTTGGGCCACAAAGATGCCCGAGCCATGAGCCCACGCCTGGGCTCGTAGGCGGGCGGTACATGAGCCTTGCCTGAAAATGGCTAGTTCACCCTGTTTTGCCCGATTGAACCCTAAATTGGCCTCTAACACATAAACGGCCTACACTATGCCCCTCCCAAGCCTCCCTGGTAAGCCTCGGTCGATTTTGGGCCTAAAATATGCCCAATCCATAGGCCCACTCCCGAGATCGTAGGCGGTGGTACACGAGCCCGACCTAAAAATGGGCAGTTCACCCCGTTTCACCCATTTGAACCCAAAATTGATCTCATCCACACAAACAGCCCACACTAGGCCGCTTTTAAGCCCCCTGGTTTGCCTCGATCGATTTTGGGAATAATAAAATACCCGACCTACGGGCCAACCCCCGGGATCGTAGTTGGCGGTACACAAGCCTGTCCTAAAAATGGCCAGTTTGCCACATTTCGCCTGTTTGTACCCCAAATTGGTCTCATCCATACAAATAGCCCACACTAGGCCGCTCCTATGCCTCCCTGGCATGCCTCGGTCAATTTTGGTCTCAAAATATGCCCCAGCCATGGGTCCACACCCATGCTCGTAGGTGGCGAAACACCAGCCCAGCTTGAAAATGGACAGTTTGCCCCGTTTCACCCGTTTTGAACCCCAAATTGGCCTTATCCATACAAACGTCCCACACTAGGCCATTCCCAAGCCACCCTGGCATGCCTCTTTTGATATTGGGCCCAAAACACGCCCAAGCCATGAGCCCACCCCCGGGCTCATTGCTGGCGGTACACGACCCGGCCTGAAAATGGCCAGTTTGCCCCATTTTGCCCATTTGAACCCCAAATTGGTCTCATCCACACAAACGGCCCACACTAGGACACTACCAAACCGCCCTGGAATATCTCGGTTGATTTTATTCCTAAAAGATACCCGAGCTATGGGCCCACCTCCAGGCTTATAGGCGGCGGTATATGAGCCCAACCTAAAAATGGCTAGTTTGCCCCGTTTTGGCCAATTGGCCCCAAATTGGCATCATCCACACAAATGGCCCACACTAGGCTGATTCCAAGCCTTCCTGACATGCCTCGGTCAATTTTGGGCCCAAAATACGCTCGAGCGATAGGCCCACCCCCGGGCTCGTAGGCGACGGTACACGACCCCAGCCTGAAAATGGCCAGTTCACCCCGTTTCACCCATTTGAACTCGAAATTAGCCTCATCCACACCAATGGCCCACACTGGGCCATTTCCAAGCCTTTCTGTCCTGCCTCGGTCAATTTTTGGTTCAAACGATGCCCGAGCCACAGCCCATCTCTGGGCTCATAGGCGAAGGTACAAGAGCCCATCCTGAAAATAGCCAGTTCACCTCATTTTACTCGTGTGAACCCTAAATTGGCCTCATCCATACAAACGGCCCATATTAGGCCACTTCCAAGCCTCTCTGGCACGCCTCGGCCAATTTCTGGCCCAAAAGATGCTCGATTCCTTGGCCCACCCCTGGGCTCATAGGCGGTGGTACACAACCCCTGCCTAAAAATGGCAAGTTTGCCCCGTTTCGCCTGTTAGAACCCTAAATTGGCCTCATCCACACAAACTGCCCATACTAGGCCACTCCCAAGCCTTCCTGGCATGCCTCGCTAGATTTTGGGCCCAAAATATGCTCGAGCCACAGGCCCATCCCCGGGATCATAGGAGGCGGTACACAAGCCCAGCCTAAAAATGGCCAGTTCGCCCCATTTAGCCCGTTTGAACCCTAAATTGGCCTAATCCACACAAACAGACCATACTAGGCCGCTCCCAAGCCTCCCTGGCATGTCTCGGTTGATTTTGGGCCCAAAATACACCCAAGACAAGGGCCCACCCCCGGGTCGTAGGCGGCGGTACATGAGCCCGGCCTAAAAATGGCCAGTTCGCCCCATTTAACCCTTTTGAACCCCAAATTGGCCTCATCCACACAAACGGCCCACACTAGGCCGCTCCCAAGCCTCCCTGGCAAGCCTCGGTCAATTTTGGGCCCAAAAAAAGCCCGAGCCATGGCCTACCCTGGACTCATTGGCAACGGTACATATTAGGCAGCTCCTAAGCCTCCCTGGCATGCCTAGATAGATTTTGGGCCCAAAAGATGCTCAACCCATGGGCCCATCCCAGGCTCGTAAGCGACGGTACACGAGCCTAGCCTGAGAAATGGCCAGTTTGCCTCGTTTTACCCGTTTGAACATGAAATTAGCCTCATTCACTCAAACGGCCCACACTAGGCCACTCACAGGCCTTACTGGCATGCCTCGGTCAATTTTGGGCCCAAACAATGCTCAAGCCATGGGCCCACACCCGGGCTCATTGGCAGCGGTACACGAGTCCAGCCTGAAATTGGCCAGTTCACCCCATTTTGCCCGTTTGAACCCTAAATTGGCCTCATCCACACAAATAGCCCATACTAGACCGCTCCCAAGCCTCCCTTTCACGCCTCGATCGATTTTGGGCCAAAAAGACACCTGAGCCACGGGCCTACCCCTGGGCTCGTAGGTGGAGGAACACGAGCTCAGCCTAAAAATGGCCAGTTTACTCTATTTTGCTTGTTTAAAATCCAAATTGGCCGCATCCATACATACAGCCCATTATAGTCCATTCCCAAGCCTCCCTGGCAAGCCTCGATCAATTTTAGGCCCAAAAGACGCCCGTGCCATAGGCCTACCCCTGGTCTCATCGGCAGTGGTACACGAGCCTGACTTAAAAATGGCTAGTTTGCCCCATTTTGCCCGTTTGAACCCTAAATTGGCCTCATCCACATAAACGGCCCACACTAGGCCGCTCCCAAGCCTTCCTGGCATGCCTTGGTCGATTTTGGGACCAAAACATGCCCGAGCCACTGGCTCAGCCCTAGGATCATAGGCGGAAGTACACGAGCCCGGCTTGAAAATGGCCAGTTCACCCCATTTTGCCTGTTTGAACCCCAAATTGGCCTCATCCACACCAACGGCCCACACTAGGCCGCTCCCAAGCCTCCCTATCATGCTTCAGTTGATTTTGGGCCCAAAATATGCCCAATCCATGGGCCCACCCTCGGGCTCGTAGGTGGCGGTACATGAGCCCGGCCTATAAATAGCTAGTTCGCCCTTTTTGCCCGTTTGAACCCTAAATTTGCCTCATCCACCCAAACGGTCCACACTTGGCAGCTGTTAAGCCTCTTTGGCATGCCTCGGTTAATTTTAGGCTCAAAATATGCCCGAGCCACTGGCCCATCCCTGGGCTCATAGGCGGTGGTACATGAGCCCTGCCTGAAAATGGCCAGTTTTCCCCGTTTTGACTGTTTGAACATCAAATTGGCCTCATCCATACAAACGGCCCACACTAGGCTCCTCCTAAGCCTCCCTGGAAAGCCTCGATCAATTTTGTGACCAAAATATACCCAAGAAATGGGCCCACCCCCAGGATCGTAAGCGGCGATACACGAGCCCAGCCTTAAATGGCCAGTTCACCCCGTTTCACCCGTTTGAACCACAAAATGGCCTCATCTACACAAATGGCCCATACTAGGCCACTACCAAACCTCCCTGGCACGCCTTGGTCGATTTTAGGCCCAAAAGATGCCCGAGCCATGGGACCAACCCCGGCCTCATAGGCGGTGGTACACGAGCTCGCCCTGAAAATGGACATTTCACCCCATTTTCCCATTTGAACCACAAATTGACCACATCCACATAAACGGCCCATACTAGGCTTCTCTCAAATCTCCCAAGCATGTCTCGGTTGATTTTGGGCCCAAAATACGCTCGATCCATGGGTCCACCCCGGGGTCGTAAGTGGTGGTACATGAGCCCCGCTTGAAAATGGCCAGTTCACCCCGTTTCGCCCGTCTGAACCCCAAATTTGCCTCATCCACACAAATGACCCACACTAGGCCACTCCCAAGCCTCTTTGGCACGCCTAGCTCGATTATGGGCTCAAAAGAAGCCCAAGCCACGGGCCCATCTACAGGCTCGTAGGTAGCGGTACACGAGCTCGGCCTGAAAAATGTCAAGTTCGCTCCATTTTGCCCATTTGAACCCTAAATTAGCCTCATCCATACAAACGGCCCATACTAGGCCTCTCCCAAGCCTCCCTGGCATGCCTCGAACAATTTTGGGCCAAAAAAATGCCCAATCCACAGGCCCACCCCAAGCTCGTAGGCGGGACGGTACACGAGCCCAGCCTAAAAATGATCATTTCACCCCGTTTTGCCTGTTTGAACCCTAAATTGGCCTCATCTACACAAACGGCCCATATTAGTCTGATCCCAAGCCTCCCTGGCATGCCTCGATTAATTTTGGGCCCAAAAGATACCCGATCTGTGGGCGCACCCTTAAGCTCATAGGTGGTGGTACATGAGCCCAGCCTGAAAATGGCCAGTCCATTTCACCCATTTGAACCCTAAATTTGCCTCATACACACAAATGGCCCACACTAGACCGCTACCAAGCCTCCTTGGCATGCCTCAATCAATTTTGGGCCCAAAATTTGCTCTATCCATGGGCCCATCCCCAGGCTCATAGGCGACGGTACACGAGCCCAGCCTGAAAATGACCTGTTTACCCTGTTTCGCCTGTTTGAACCCTAAATTGGCCTTATTCACACAAACAGCCCACACTAGGCCGCTCCCAAGCCTCTCTGGCACACCTCGGTCGATTTTGGGCCCAAAATATGCCCGAGACATATGCCCACCCTCGGGCTTATACGTGGCGGTACACAAGTCGGCCTAAAAATGGCCAGTTCGCCCTGTTTTGCCTGTTTGAACCCCAAATTAGCCTTATCCACACCAACGACCCACATTAGTCCACTTCCAAGCCTCCCTGGCATGCCTCGATCAATTTTAGGCCTAAAAAATACTCGATCCACGGGCCTACCCCCGGGATCATTGGCGAAGGTATGTAAGCCCAGCTGAAAATGGCCAGGTTTCCTCGTTTTGCCCTTTTGAACCCCTAATTGGCCTCATCCACATAAACGCCCCAAACTAGGCCACTCTCAAGCCTCCCTGGCACGCCTCGGTCAATTTTTGTCCCAAAAGACACCTGAGCCACTGGCCCTCACCCGGGCTCGTAGGCGACGGTACACGACCCCAGCCTGAAAATGGCCAGTTTGCCCCATTTTGCCTGTTTGAACCCAAAAGTGGACTCATCCACACAAACGGACCATACTAGGCTGCTCCCAAGCCTCCCTAGCATACCTCGGTCAATTTTGGTCCCAAATGATGCCCAAGCCACGGTCCCACCCCAGGCTCGCAGGCGATGGTAAAAGACCCTGACTGGAAAATGGCCTGTTCTCCCCGTTTCGCCTGTTTGAACCACAAATTGTCCTCATCCACACAAACGGCTAATACTAGGCAGCTCCCAAGCCTCCCTGGCATGCCTCTATTGATATTGGGCCTAAAAGATGACTGAGCCATAGGCCCACCCCGGGCTTGTAGGTGACGGTACACGAGCCCGACCTAAAAATGGCCAGTTCACCCCGTTTCGCTCGTTCATACCCCAAACTGGCCTCATCCACACAAATGCCCCATACTAGGCTGCTTCCAAGCCTCCCTGGCACGCCTTGGTTGATTTTAGGCCCAAAAGACTCCTGAAAAATGGGCCCACACCTGAGCTTGTAGGTGGCGATAAATGACCCCAGCCTGAAAATGGCCAGTTCACCCCGTTTCGCCCATTTGAACCCTAAATTGGCCTCATCCACACAAACATCCCATAATAGGCCACTCCCAGGCCTCCCTGGCATGCCTTGATCGATTTTGGGCCCAAAATACAACCGAGCCATGGGACCACCCCCGAACTCGTAGGCGACAGTACACAACCCCGGCCTGAAAATGGCCAATTCACCCCGTTTCGCCTTTTTGAACTGCAAATTAGCCTCATCCACACAAACCTCCCACACTAACTCTCTCCCAAGCTTCCCTGTCATGCCTCGGTCAATTATAAGCCTAATAGATGCCCGAGCCATGGGCCCACTTTCGGGATCGTAGAAGATGATACATGAGCCCCCGGCCTGAAAATGGCTAGTTTGCCCTATTTCACCTGTTTGAACCCGAAATTGGCTTATCCACACAAACGGCCCACACTAGGCTGCTCCTAAGCCTCCCTAACATACCTCGGTTGAGTTTTTGCCAAAATATGCTTGAGCCATGGGCCCACCCCCGGATCGTAAGCGGCGGTATACGAGCCCAGCCTAAAATGGCCAGTTCACCCGATTTCACCCGTTTGAACCCTAAATTTTCCTCATCCACGAAAATGGCCAACACTAGGCCGCACCCAAGCCTCCCTGGTATACCTCGGTTGATTTTGGGCTAAAAGATGCCTGAACCACGGGCCCACCCCCAGGCTCATAAGCGGTGGTATACGAGACCAGCCTTAAAATGGCTAGTTTGCCTTGTTTTGCCCGTTTGAACCCTAAATTGGCCGCAACCACACAAACAGCCCATACTATGCCACTCCCACGCCTCCCTACTATGACTTGATCAATTTTAGGCCCAAAAGACACCTGAGCCACGGGACCACCCCCAGGCTCGTAGGCGGAGGTACACGAGCCCAACCTGAAAATGGCCAATTCTTCCCGTTTTGCCCGTTCGAACCCCAAATTGGCCTCATCCACATAAAAGGCCTATACTAGGCCACTCCTAAGCCTCCCTAGCACACCTCGGTCTATTTTAGGCCTAAAAATGCCTAAGCCACAGGCTCTCCCCCGAGCTCATAGGCGGCGGTACATGAGCCCAGTTTAAAAATTGCCAGTTCGCCCAATTTCGCCTGTTTGAACCTGAAATTGGCCTCATCCACACAAACGGCCCATACTAGGCCTTTTCTAAACCTCCCTGGAATATCTCAAGCGATTTTAGGCCCAAAAAATGCCCAATCCATTGGCCCACCTCCATGCTTGTAAGAAGTGGTACACGAGCCCAGCCTGAAAATGGCCAGTTTGCCCTGTTTCACCTATTTGAACCCCAAATTAGCCTCATCCACACAAACGGCCCACACTAGGCTGCTCCCAAGCCTTCCTGGCACGCCTCGATCAATTTTGGACCCTAAAGATACCCGAGCCATGGGCCCACCCCTGGGCTCGTAGGCGGGCGGTACACGAGCCTGGCCTGAAAATGGCCAATTCGCCCCATTTTACCTGTTTGAACCCTAAATTGGCCTCATCCACACAAATAAGCCGCACTAGGACAGTCCCAAGCCTCCTAGGCATGCCTCAGTCAATTTTTTGGCCCAAAAGATGCCCGAGCCATGGGCCCACCCTGGGCTTGTAGGTGGACGGTACACGACCACAGCCTGAAAATGGCTAGTTTGCCTCATTTTGCCTGTTTGAACCCTAAATTAGCCTCATCCATACAAACGGCCCACACTAGGCCACTCCCAAGCCCCCCTGGCATGCCTCAGTCGATTTTGGCCCAAAAGACACCCGAGCCACGGGCCCACCCCCAGGCTCGTAGGCGGCGGTACACGAGCCCGGCCTAAAAATGGCCAGTTTACCCTATTTTGCCCATTTGAACCCCAAATTAGCCTCATCCACACAAACGACATATACTAGGCAGCTTCCAAGCCTCCCTAGCACACCTTGGTCAATTTTAGACTCAAATAATGCCCGATCTAGGGCCCACCCCTGGGCTCGTAGGCGGGGGTACACAAGCCTGGCTTTAAAATGGCTAGTTTGCCCCATTTCGCCCGTTTGAACACCAAATTTGCCTCATCCACACAAACGGCCCATACTAGACTGCTCCCAAGGTCGATTTGGGGCCAAAAAAGACTAAACCACAGGCCCACCCACATGCTCATAGGCGGTGGTACATGAGCCCGGCCTAAAAATGGCCAGTTGGCCTCCTTTTGCCCATTTGAACCCCAAATTGGCCTCATTCACATAAACGGCCCACACTAGGCCTTTCCTAAGTCTTTATTTCTTTCCCCAGTCAATTTTGGGCCTAAATGATGCCTGAGCCATGGGCCCAGCCACGGGCTCATAGGCAGCGGTACACGACCCCATCCTAAAAATGGCCAGTTCGCCCCGTTTTACACGTTTGAATGCTAAATTAGCCTCATCCATACAAACAGCCCACACTAGGCCGCTCCAAAGCCTCTCTGGCATACCTTAATCAATTTTAGGCTAAAAAAACACACGAGCCACGGGCGCACCTCTAGGCTCCTAGACGGCGGTACACGACCCCAGCTTGAAAATGGCCAGTACGCCCCGTTTCGCTTGTTTGAACCCTAAATTGGCCCCATACACACAAACATCCCACAATAGGCAGTTCCCAAGCCTTCCTAGCATGCCTCGATAGATTTTGGGTTTAAAAGACACCCGATCCAAGGGCCCACCTCAGGCTCATAGCGGCGATACACAATCCCAGCCTGAAAATGGCTAGTTTGCCCTATTTTGCCCGTTTGAACCCCAAATTTTCCTCATCCACACAAACAACCCAAAATAGGCCACTCCCAAACCTCCCTAGCAAGGCTCGGTCGATTTTAGGCCTAAACGAGGCCTGAACCATAGGCCCACCCCGAGCTTGTAGGCGGCAATACATGACCCTGGCTTAAAAATGGACAGTTCGCCACGTTTAGCCCATTTGAACCCCAAATTTACCTCATCGACATAAAAGTCCTACACTAGGCCACTTCCAAGCCTCCCTGGCATGCCTCGGTCAATTTTGGGCCCAAATGATGCCTGTGCCACGGGCCCATACCCAGACTCATAGGCGGCGGTACACGACCCTAGCCTAAATATGGCTAGTTCGCCTTGTCTCTCACATTCGAACCCCAAATTTGCCTCATCCACACAAACGGCCCACACTAAGACGCTTCCAAGCCTCCCTGGCATGCCTTGGTTGATTTTTTGCCCAAACGACTCTCGAGCCACAAGACCACCCCCGATCTCTCAGGCGGCGGTACACAAACCCAACCTGAAAATGGCTAGTTCATCCCATTTCGCCCGTTTGAACCCCAAATTGGCCTCATCCATACAAACGCCCCATACTAGGCCGCTCTTAAGCCTCCCTGGAATGCCTCGAGCGATTTTGGGCACAAAAAATGGCCAAGCCATAGGCCCACCCCCGGGCTCGTAGGTAAACGGTACACGGCCTCATCCTGAAAATGGCTAGTTTACCCCATTTCACCCATTTGAACCCCAAATTGGCCTCATCCACACAAATAGCCCACACTAGGCCACTCCCAAGCCTCCCTGGCATGCCTCAGTAGATTTTGGGCCCAAAAGATACCCGAGCCATGGGCCCACCTCCAGGCTTATTGATTAGAGCCACACCGACTACTCCAAGAGCATTCATCCATAAACCGGTTACTGCTACAAAATCGATTAGGTGTCTATAACTTCATTTCTCGGGAAATCTGTACATTGGAAGATCCTGAATTTGAGACTTTCTATACTAAAAATATTCTCTTAAACGAAGGTATTCGTGCTTGGATGGCGGCTCAAGATCAGCCTCATGAAAACCTTATATTTTTTGAGGAGTTTTACCACGTGGAACGCTCTTTAATAGAACTTTCTCTTTAGTCGGGGTCATGATCAAGATGCCGATTTTGCTAGGTGGGCAGGGAATGCCCGACAACTCAATTTATCAGGGAAACTATTGGGATCTCATGTAGCTCATTCTGGATTAATTGTATTCTGGGATAGAGTAATGAACCTATTTGAAGTGGCTAATTTCATACTGGAGAAGCCAATGTATGAACAAGGATTCATTTTACTTCACCATCTAGCTACTCTAGGTTGGGGGGTAGGTCCTGGTGGGGAAGTTAGAGACATTTTTCCATATTTTGTATCTGGCGTACTTCACTTAATTTCCTCTACAGTATTGGTCTTTGGTGGTATTTATCATGAACTTTTGGGTCCTGAGACTCTTGAAGAATCTTTTCCATTTTTTGGTTATTTACTAAAATCCCCCTTTGGAGGGGAAGGATGGATTGTTAGTGTGGACGATTTAGAAGATATAATTGGATGGAACGTATGGTTAGGTTCCATTTGTATACTTGGGAGAATCTGGTATATCTTAACCAAACCCTTTGCACGGGCTCACCATACGGTGTGCTTGTATGGTCTGGAGAGGCTTACTTGTCTTATAGTTTGTTTGAGTGCTTTATTTGTTTTTGGTTTCATTGCTTATTGCTTTTTCTGGTTCAATAATACCACGTATCCTAGTGAATTTTATGGGCCTACTGGACCAGAAGCTTCTCAAGATCAAGCATTTACTTTTCTAGTTAGAGACCAACAACTTAGGGCTCTTCTTCTCTCTTTCATTAACGAGTCCAGTACATACAAATCTAACGGTAGTTCATCTCCTTCCGAGCTCACATTTATTTTTCAGTGTATGCTTCCCATCTCTATCTTTCTACCGGCAGGCACATCTGTCCTTTGCGTCATCGATAATGAATGAAAGTCAGTCTCACCCCCTTGTCACTTAAAGGGAAAGCCCGAGAAGGGCAATTTCAACTAAGGAAAGAATAACAATAACAAGAATTGCTTAAGTAAAGTAGTCCCACTTCTTTTTTTCGGTATACCGCTCTGCGAGCAGAGCTAATGAACAAAAATATTTCAGAGTATCATGGAAGCTTTGAGGAAGATATGGCTATCTATTCTCCATTTCTTTAACCGTAGTAATGAAGAAAGCGAAGGGTCCGCGTATGTAAATGAGAAGGTTTCTTAAATCGAAAAAAGGCCCATGGTTGAGTGAGCATAGAGCTCTGCTCTTTTCTTTCCTTTTGAAGCTGCTTTCCCTCCTTACCAACCTGAGGGTAGTAATATATAAGCAAAAGAGTAGGCAAATAGGGAAAAGTGAAATAAGGGGATAGAGGCAGTCAATCGGTAGAAGGCAAGCAACTCTCATAAGAGGTTTTTTATGCCGGTTCCCCCAGCAGTTGTGCCCCAACTCTACTCCTTGATGAAGTTCATCAATTTCTGCGTTTTCCGTTTGTACTTTACTAAAAGTCTAGTTATATGAGTAAGTAGGAAATAATGTAGGTAAAGTAAAGGGGTCAATTACGCTCTATCAGTCTTGGAAGGAGTTCATGGTGTATGCATTCTCGTTTTTGAAATCATAGAGCTCAAGTTTTTTCCCTCTCCTAATCTGAATCGACTCTACTCATAAAAGGGGCATTAGATCGAAGAAATGTTGGCGGTCTATCTGCCATATCGCTTATTCTTTCTCGGGCCAATGCTTCATTCTCTGCTTTTTGTACTAGTTCGATAAGATGAAATGAAGAAAACTCTTATCCCCAACGAACTGATTTATGTTCGTCGATAGGCTTCTTGACTCCACTGCTACCCACCCGAAGTCGACTATTGATCCGTCGCCCGAGCCCCTTTTCCTTTCGTCCTTGCCTGAACCCTAAACCCTAAACCCAAAAACCCTCTTTCTCTCTCTTCTCTGGTGATTTTTTTCTTCTCCCTATGCTTCTCCTTGGCAGCCCTTTCATGGATGCTCAGGCCACTGGGCAGCCTCCTTCTGAGGGTGTCCATCCTACCCCCGCCCTAAATTATGCACAAATTCTACAACCCACCACACAAAATCCACCAAAACAGTCCATCCCCACAATGCCTATAAAACCTATTATTTTCCATCATGGAGAACCCACAGTGCAGTGGAGTTTGGATGAAGTGCAGCGCATGATAATTCATGAAAATCTCCAATATGCAATTGTTGGAAAATGTTCTTATAGCTGGCCAGAAATACATGCTTTACAGAAGTTGATTCCAAGCCAATGTGAAACAAAAGGAGACTGCAATATTTGCTTTCTTTGCAACCGTCATGTGCTAATCAGATGTACGCAACTTGAAGATTACATTCAATTGCTATCTAAACCAGCATACTACATCAAGGATAAGCATATGCATCATCAGATGAGGCCGCTAAAGTGGGACCCTTGGTTTGATCCGATGGAAGAGACGTCAGTTGCGATGGCATGGATTTCTTTTCCTACTTTACCACCTCATTATTTTGTGAAGGAGGCACTTTTTTCTTTAGCTTCTTCCGTAGGGAAGCCACTCCAAGTTGATTTAGCTACAAAAATTAAAATGCCACCAAGTTGTGCACGTGTAAATGTGGGAAGTTGATTTGCTGGCAGATCACCCAAAGAGAGTCCAAATCCAATGTATTAATCCTTCTACTGGAGAAATAAGGGTCAAGTGGATAAAAATTAAATATGATTTTATGCAAAGTATTGAAAACATTGTTGTTTGCAGGGACATGACGAAGAGGGGTGTAGAGTTCTTCACCCTGAACACATTTCGAATGATAAGAAACAAGAAGATGGTGATAGTGTCAAGCAAACTGATCAACATGCTGCTGCTGGACACATTGATCAGGTGACAAAAAAAATCAAGCAATTACTGGTGCAAATCCAAATCGAGGTTCAGGACAACCTGTTATGAACGGGAAAAATTCTAATGCTCTAATGAGAATCTTATCGAGCGACAAGGTTGTTGGGAATATTCAAAATACCTGGCAATGGAGTAAAGGCCAAAATCGACCCACTTTGGTTGATAATAGCAAAAATCAAAATTTAGAAAGTGGAAACGGTGTAGTTACAGGAAAGGAACTGGAAGTTGGTAAGGAACCAGGTGCGCCCCTTCAAACTTCAAATAAATATGCAGCTTTGGAGAATGGTGATGGAGAGAATAATCAACTGGATAAGGTGCCACATAAAATTGTTGCAGCTGAAGCAGGTCACACTACTAACGCAAGTAATGTGGATAAGAATTTAAATGCAATTGCCCCTATGTTTAAGCCAAGAAATACCACTGGTTCTCCTGCTAAGGAGAAGAGCACTAAAGAGTGGGTGACTTCTGCCTTTTCCAAAGAGAATGGGAGTCAATTGGTTACTACTAACCAGTCTTGCCAAGAAATCCCATCTCAAACATATGAGACGACCACAAAGAAAGGAGACAGGGAAATAGAAGAAAGTGAAATACATGATTGCAATGTTGATGAACATGGCGATGATCGGAATCAAATAAATAGTCAAGTTCAAGGTGTTTATACCAGCCACAAAATGCCATAAGCAGTAGCGTTAGTTTCAGGGGAGACAGTGAAAGAACCTAAAATAATTTCCAAGGAAGATGCAGGTGTGAATCCGATAGTGCAGCAAGGTGATATAACTGTTAGTACGAATGCGGCTGGGCATAAGAATGAGAAAAAAGTAGAGATGACTAATTTTAATAACGTTGCTGAAGTGCGACCAGATGCGCCAGATTGTGAGAATCCTCAGTTTGCGAAGCGAGATTCTAAAAATTCAAATAAGAAGGGGAAGAGGAAAAATAGCAATAACAACAACCAGGAGCAGTCAGGGGCACAACAGAATCGACAAAACAATACCAAAGAATCTCAGGGATAGCTTGTTGCGTGTTGCTCAGAGTGCAAGGCCAGGAGATAAAGATAACGAATTTACAGGCATTGATCGAGATGAGGAATCCACCACTCAAAATTTTCAAAATATTGCTAGGGAAAGGGATTTATCACCGAGGAAAATATAGAAAGGAAAATCTGGTGGTAAAAAAAGAAAAAAAAAACGAAGGGACAACAGCGTACCAACTTCAGGTATGCAAACGAGGAGAAGTGCGTCTAAATCCAATATGTAGCAATGAATAATGCTCTTATCTGGAATATTAGATCAGTGTACACTAAGAAAGATTTTAAAAGGATTCTGTCAATGCATAAAAAGCACCAGTTTTATCTCATTGGCTTGTTAGAACCTTTTCAACATGCCCATAAAATTGAGAAGTATAGGAGGAGGTTGGGGATGCCTACTGCTTTGTCAAATATTAATGGGAAAATATGCATTTTTATGGATGAGAATTGCGAGGTGACAGTGCTCATAGATACGGCAACAACTTTCTTTGAAGTTATTCAATAATGAACTCGGCAAGTAGATAATAATTACACTTGTTTACGCAAAGTGTGATTTGGTGGAGCGGGTTGCTTTGTGGGATTCAATGCATTTGTTGGGATCTGGTATGAGTGATCCTTGGCTAGTCACAGGTGATTTTAATGTCATTGTTGACGAGGAGGAAAAATATGAAGGGCTTCCAGTATCCATCAGTGAAGTAGAAGATTTCAGGCACTGCATTCAAACATGTAATTTATCTGATTTGGGCTTCAAGGGAAGCATTTTTACATGGTGGAATGGTCTAACGGACGAAGCTTGTATTTTTAAGAGATTGGACAGGTGCCTGGGCAATTTTGAATTCCAATAGATGTTTCTGGGATGCGATATGACTTATTTAATTAGATTTGTCTTGGATCACTCTCCGTTATTGCTTGAGTGCAAGGTTGACAGTCCACAAATTAAGAAATCATTCAAATTTCTAAATTTTTGGACAACTCACGAGAGCTTTCTGGACATGGTGCATCAAAACTGGAATTTTGAGTTTGCGGGTAATCCTTTTGTTCAGTTTAATCTGAAGTTGAAGAAGATGAAGAAAATTTTATCAAGTTGGAGCAAAGCAACTTACGGAGAAATTTTTCAGAAAATTGCTAATATGGAGGAAGTGATCAAGGTCCTGGAAGTTCAATTCGAACTCGATCTTTCGCAGTAGAACAGACAGAGTTTGTTAAAAGCCCAGGCAGAATTAACAAGAGTGATGCATATTGAAGAGGAACTTTGGAAGCAAAAAGCAAATATGAGTTGGTTTTAAGAGGGCGATAGGAATTCTAGACTCTTTCATACACAGGTGAATGACAGAAGAAGGAGGATGCAGATAAGGAGGATCCAACAAGATGGTCAGTGGTTAGAATCAACTGAGGAAGTAGCCAATACTGCTGTGAATTTTTTCCAAAAACAATTCACAGAAAAAAGTGTTCCATCAAAATTTTATATTCTAAAACATGTCCCTAGCATGATCAACATGGAACAAAATAAAGAGCTGGGTGCCTGGCCAACAAAAGAAGAAGTCAAGAATGCAGTTTTTGGCTTGAATGGTGATAGCGCTGGAGGTCCCGATGGTTATACTGGAAAATTTTTCCAATTTTGCTGGGAAATAGTAGGAGATGATGTGTGCACAATGGTTATAGAATTTTTTGGAGGTCGACAGCTACCTAGATTTATTACTCACTCGAATTTTGTGTTGCTACCAAAGAAGAAGGAGGTGATCACATTCTCTGACATGAGGCCGATAAGCCTAAGCAACTTCGTTCACAAAATCTTTTCAAGAGTAATTCATGATAGATTAGTTGGCATTTTGCCCGAGTTGATATCTTCCAATCAAGATGGCTTTGTGAAGGGCAGAAGCATTGTAGAGAACATCTTACTTGCCCAAGAGATAGTCACCGACATCAGATTGAGGACAAAGGCAGGGCCTAATGTAGTCATAAAGCTTGACATGCAGAAAACCTACGACAGATTATTATGGTTTTTCTTAACGAAAGTTCTAAGAAAGATGGGGTTCAGCGAGAGATTTATCGGAATAATTTATGATACAGTGAATAACAACTGGTACTCGGTTTTGGTAAATGGGCAGCCGTATGGTTTCTTTAAATCTTCCAGGGGAGTAAAGCAGGGGGATCTGCTGTCTCCCACTTTATTTATTTTGGCTGTGGAGGTGATGTCCAGGGGTCTAAATTCTCTTCACAGTGATTTGTATTTTTGCGTCTTTGGTCTTCCTAAATGAATTCTAAAAATTAATCACCTAGCTTATGCAGACGACACCATCATTTTTTGTCTTCGTGCCCTATTTCCTTATAGTTGATTATGGAGGTGCTCACAGATTATGAGAAGGCATCTGGACAAAAAGTCAATAAGGAGAAAACCGCAGTATATATGCATCACTTGGAGGATCCTATATTGATGGAAAGGGTGCAGCTTGTTACTGGGATTAGTAGACATGAATTTCCTTTGACATACTTAGGATGTCCGATCTTTTATAGCAAGCGGAACATGTCATTTTACTCGGACCTCATTCAGAAAGTGTTGGGTAGATTGCAATCCTGGAAAGGGAAATTACTTTCTCATGGGGGAAGAGCAGTTCTTATTTCTCATGTGTTACAAAGCATGCCGATTCACTTGTTATCGGCTGTCGACCCTCCTGATTATGTAATTGAAAAATTACATAAGATTTTTGCTCAATTCTTTTGGAGCAACTTTGTGGGCGATAGAAGCAGGCATTGGGCAAAATGGTTGGAGCTGTGTTTGCCACAGGATGAAGGTGTCTTGGGGTTCAGGTGTCTTGGGGTTCAGGTCCATGTTCGATGTGTCCAAGGCTTTATTTGCCTTGTGGAGCGCTTTCATGAGCAACAAATACTCTAAGAAGATTAATTCGGTTATTGTATTATGGAAGGAAGGGTCACACGTTTGGAGGAAAATGTTCGAAGCCAGGGATTTGATTGAGCATCAAATTTACTGGAAGCCTAGGATGGGATCTTCTCAATTTTGGTTTGATAATTGGACGGGTCTTGGAGCATTATATCACGTCACTCTAGCTGATTTTTATTGTGATGAGTCGATTCTTAATGTGGCTAATATCGTTAGTGATAACAGGTGGAACAAACAATTGTTGAGGAACATTTTACCTGCTAATTTAGCTGAATACATAATAGAAAATATCCAAGTTCCATCACAGTTGCAGGAAATGGATACACCATACTGGATACTCGAGACTACCGGAGAATTCTCTATAAAATCTGCTTGGGATTATATTAGATTGATGATAACGCTCAAATTACACTCTTGAATGGGTGTAAGTGATCGATGTCAATATAAAACCCAACTAGGTTGGGGTCGAATCCCACAGGGAATAGGGTGTGAACGTCAATTTGTTTACAAAATACTTTACTGGTAGTTTATCATTTCTGAAAGTTGGGGGTTTAAAGTTCACAATGTATCAATCTTCACTTTCTGAATTTGTAGATTTATTATCAATATAAACGGGAAACCAGGGTTATGATCACCAAAGGTTTTGGGTATTGATAGATACCAGGTAATGCTAGAGATTCTCGGAATGAGTAGAACAACAGAATATCCATGACTATGATACTATCTGACTTATCTCTCGACCTCACCAGACAATTTATTATCTAATTCTTTCAACTTAGATAATTTATCTATATCCAATCGGATGTTATCTCAGGTAGATTAATTCAGTTATGGCATTAATCATTAAACAGAAGGTTGGTAGCTTCCGAGTCCCTGTTCATAATTCTCGCCCTCTAGTCTATTTCTCCGTTTAAAATCTAAGGCATAATCTAATGTTTACAACCACTAGATTTCAGTTAAAACCACAGAATTTCAAGATGTTCTACTACTCTTTGAATCCGTTAAACACCTAGCATCATATCAAACCCTAATCCTTGGATCCTATAACCCCGGCTAATGAATTTAGCCACTCATGATTTGACGAAGGAAATCACAAGCTGAATTCATGATGATAATGATAAACTTACGTATAGATGGAAAACAAAAAATAATTTCTTCAGTTAAATCCCAAGTTAGAAACCCAAGAATGGTTGGTAAGAAAGAAACTAAAAATAATTGGCAAAAGAAAACAATGTGCGTATTTCTCCCTCCAAAATTCTTGTTCTGAATAATGAAAACTTCCCTCTTTAAAAACCCTAAAGACTACTATTTATACTAAACCGTAATTAAGGAAATAAAATAACAAAATCATAGCTGGGCTCGGATTTAGGTGACACCATATTGGTGTTGGTCGTCAGGCTTCTGACGGCGTCTCAAATATGTCGTTAGAAGTCATTCCATCTTGACCTATTTTGCCTCACTCTGACGATGTCCTATGATGGCTTACCACACTTGTGACGGCGTGTAGCAAATGTCGTCAGACCTTCAGCTTATTTCACCATGTTCTGCCTCACTCTGACGGCATATTCTGACGGCTTACCATACTTGTGACGACATATTGAGAATGTCATCACTCTCATCCAGTAACTCTTATCTACTGTTCTTCTTGACGCCTTTTTCTGGTAGCTTACCATATCTCTGACGGCAAGCAAGAAATGCCGTCAGACTCATATCAGCTCAGTTGTACCAGATTTTACTTATTTTGTTCATCTTTCCTATGTTTTCTTCTCATCCTTGCTACAACTGCAATATCACAAGAAAACGATCAAAAACAACCAAAATTTTCTTAAGACTTTGCAATTATTTAGAGTTAAAAGCCTCAAATGTGTTAGCATCTACTCACACATCAACAAGCACTGTGTGATCTAGGAGCAAGTGTTAACCTGATGCCATTGACTATCTATAAAATATTGGGTCTGGAAAATCCCACACCGACCAACATGAGGCTGGTAATGGCGGATAGATCAGTAAAGCGACATTAACTTACACTAAAAAAATATATCAAATATAACATACAAATTATGTACAACGTAATGTTTATCTTTTACTTATGTTTCAATATATAAAATAAATATTTTCCTTTATACATACGTTAAATGATGTTAAACATGCATAATCTTTATATAATGAATATGTGTGTATATATATATCATACCGTTGGGATAGACCATTGAAAATTGCTATATATGTATTTGAAAGCTGAAAACTGATGTTTATAGTACATATTTGAAAGGTGATGTTTATAGTACGTATTTGCAGTAATAATAATGTAATATATAATCGATAATTCATCATAATATAACGAACGTGTTCTATTATAAGGTAATATACTTATGGATGTGATATAAATAGTACGAATTCAAGAGTTTATATATATAGAGAGAGAGAGAGGGGGGGGATGGATGGATGTAATATACTTATGGATGTGATATAAATAGTACGAATTCAAGAGTTTATATATATATATAGAGAGAGAGAGAGAGGGGGATGGATGGATGTAATATACTTATGGATGTGATATAAATAGTACGAATTCAAGAGTTTATATATATATATATATATAGAAAGAGAGAGAGAGAGAGAGAGAGAGAGAGATGGATGGATGGATGGATGGATGGATAGATGGATAGATGGATAGATGGATAGATAGATGTAGTGATCGATTGATGAACGATGTAGTAGGTATATTAATGACATAAAATAATGTAATCTATAATTCATTTGAGAATTTGTGAAATACGTTGTATATTATTATGGGGTAGTAAAATCGTGTATGTGATGTTTATAGTACGTATTTTAAAACTGATAGACAATTGAATATATGTATATATACGTATATCTCGTGTAGTGACGTCTGTAGTAATCGAAAGCTAGACAATTGAATCTAAATATCAAAATGTTTTGACTGATACGTTGATATATATCAAAATATTGAGAAAGTAGATATACTATTTCGGGTCAATGTAGACACACATATGTTTTTGAAGTTGTAATAACGTAAGACTAGTATTACGAGCTATATGAGAGGGGGGGGGGGGAAGAAGCAGGGGAGGGGGAGACAGAAAATTGAACGACCGCGCCAAATAATGTAACACAAATAATCGATAATTTATTTGATTAACACGTTGTATTATGAGCGAGGTATATATATATCAATGAATTTTGCAAATTACGATAAATTTTTGGCTAATTAGCTTTTAATTATGATATATATATATATATATATATATATATATATATATATATATATATATATATATATATATATATATATATATATATATATATATATTTATAATATAAATCATAATTCACAAAATTCATTGATATTATTATATTATTGAGAAATATACTACTCCTGTTAATGTGTTGATAAAATAACCAACTATCTGATTTGTACATATACGCATTGCGCTAATATGATGAAAACATAATTAATTATAGGATTTAATATTTTTATTAAAATTGAGCACATGTGATTGTTTTTCTATAATAACTATTGTAAAACTAAATCAAACACTTATATTTTACTTTGTGATCATTTTTGTAAAATTTTAATTAACTTAATTTATTAATATTTTTTAAAACTAATTAATCATTTTTTATTTTAACTAATTAAAATATTTTTTTTACGAATTTACGAAGACCGACCACTTGTGTCAGTTTTACAAAAAAAATCCATAAAACCGACCACTTGTGGTTGGTTTTATGAAAATTTTTTGGGAAAACCGACCACAAGTGGCCGGTTTTTGTAAATTAGTTAAAAAAAAATTAATTAAATAAACCCAACCCCACAAGACCCGACCCGCCCCATCATTTTTTAATAATTTTAAAACAAATAAACCCCAAATCAACCCCCCCACACACACACACGCACACACACAAAATCCCCAAATCCTCAAATCTACCCTATTACCGTCGTTTCCTGCCGCCTCAAGCCCTGATAAGTTTCAAAAACTTTAACTCTTTGTTTTTCTTGTTAGATACTAACTAAAGGGTTTATTATGCTTTGGTACTAATTTTAGTTAGCTCAAAGTAAAAAATGTATTTGTTCTATAAAGCATTTGTTCCAGTTATTATGCTTCATTACATAATTTTAGTTAGTTGAAAGTAAAAAAGTAATGAAAATTTCCTTTTAGTTAGATCAAGATTCAATTTTAGTTCAAGAAATTTCCTTTTAGTTAGTTGAAGATTCAATTTTAGCTATAAGTTCCCCTCTTTGTGTGTTATAGCAAGTAAATTAGGGTTTATTTATATTGATACTCCATTGTAGTTTTAGTACGTTGGTGGTTTGTTTATGGTGATTTTAAGCTAAAATACGAGAAAATAAGGATGCCAAAAATTTTATTATTTTGAGTAATGATCCAGTTTTTTTAATTCTACTTGCCTAATGGGTTGCTTAGAATTTGATGCTACCGTTTGACAGAATCCGAATTCAGGAAAAGGATTGCTTTGGTATTTTTTAGTTGACCACTTATCTCTTTCACTTTAATTTAGGCCAAGCTAAGGTAAGTTGACTTTCCTCTAATTTGTTATAATGAAGTATTGTTATTTTTTATATTGAAGTCTAGTGAAGCCGTGTGTGGCCATGTTCGATTCACTAGCATGTTGTTATCTTCTTGTTATTGCATATTAAAGTCTTGTGAAGCCGTGTGTGGCCTTGTTCGATTCACTAGCATTGTTGTTGACATCTTGTTGATTTTGTTGTTGCTTGTTTCTTGTATTGTGAACTTGAACTTGTATCATTTGTATTGTGAACTTGAACTTGACTTTAAAGGTGATTTTTTTGTTTAGAATGTGACTTGTTTGGTGACTTAGTTACTTGAAAATGGTTAAGTGTAGGGACTTTAGAGGTGATTTTTTTGTTTTGGATGTGGTTCGATTGGTGACTTAGTTACTTGAAAATAGTTAAGTGTGGGGACTTTAGAGGTGATTTTTTTGTTTTGGATGTGGTTTGATTGGTGACTTAGTTACCTGAAAATGGTTAAGTATAGGGACTTTAAAGGTGATTTTTTTGTCTAGAATGTGACTTGATTGGTGACTTAGTTGGTTGAAAATGATTAAGTATAGGGACTTTAAATGTGATATTTTTGTTTAGAATGTGACTAGTTCGGTTTAGTTACTTGAAAATGGTTAAGTGTAGGGACTTTAAAGGTGATTTTTTAGTTTAGAATGTGACTTGTTTGGTGACTTAGTGTAACGCCCCGATTCTGGTAACCGGAACGCTGCATGGTGCTAACAATCCCGAAGGACCACTAGCTAACCCATGACTGATATTTGTACTTGTACACTGCATAATATAGAGTATAAATGTGGAATATGTAAAACTGTAAGGCCATAAGGTTCAAATCTGATAAAATATAACATCTAATGGGGTATGAAATACCCAAAACAACTTAAGTAAACTGTCTGAAACATGATAGCCTGGAAAGCCTCTAAAACATGATTTGTCTGAATAAGGAGTTGATGGAACATATCCCCAACTAACTCCAACTATTGAAGTAAACTAAAATCTGAACTACTGAAATAATAAGGCATCCTCAAATGATGAGGACTCACTACTAGTTTGTCTGCTGATGATCTGAAATCCTACTGCTGCTCTGGGGCTCATGCTTCTAAACCACCTCATCTACTCTCAACTAGCAGGTATGATGTCTCGACCTATGGTGGCTATGTAGTTCTGGAATGCAAGGATGCTACTAAGAATCACACCCTAATTTGACAGGTGAGTTCCCATCCTTGGGTTCACTCGGTGCTAATTACTATTTCCATCTAAATAGACACTGAATATGATTAACTGAATTGTATATGGACTGAGTTTACTGAATTCCGTTGACTAACGGAATGTTACCGAATTCTGATAATTGACTGAGTTCATGAGATTACTGAGATGTTTCTGAGTCATAAGACTGACTGAAGTCTAAGGATCATGGATTGACTATAGGTATCGTGAAAACATGACTTGGCTCTAGGCACACAGCTATATTTTCTGGGTACAAGTACCTCCAGGACTTGATAGAAGGAGACTTGACACTTCTTGACATTCTTGAATACATGAATTATCTCAACTATTTATAATAAAATAAGTTGGGGATTTCATGAAGTACATGGTTAACATAATCTTGTACATGGTAGGAATTCACATAATTAAGATCATAATTTCATACCCTAACATCATGGCATTCCAACAACACATTCATTGTTCAATAATAGCATGGAAACCATTCAAGCATAAGGTTAATAGAACTAATTCATCTTTTATGCCATAATAATTCATAATACATGTTTCTTGTTTCTCTTAAACATTTTACCAAACACCTTACATGCACCATTTAGGGCATAGGCCTAAGGACCAAATTAACACATCATAAACAATAAATTTTACATGTTTTCAACTCGCATGATGTCATAGCTTCATAATAACCCATAAAAATCCCAACTTGAAACCATACAACAACAAAATATTTACAACACATGATTTTTAAAACGTGATTCTTGGGCTCCACGGATGAAAGGAATCCATGGATGAACACTATGCATACCTGGGTTGAGTTTTCTTGAAGTTCTTGAACTTGAAGGATTTGAATCTCTGAGTTCTTGGAGAAGATTTAGATTTTATTCTTGAGGATTAATCTTAGAGAGAAAACCTTAATTTTGTTGTTGTGAAAGAATAATTAACAAATGAGCTGAGGTTAGATATAACTGGGTATATATAAGCGGGTGGTAAAAGATCAAAAAACTCCTGTTAAAACGACTTAAAATTTCCGATTGGGATATGCGACGGTGGGGTGTGACGTTCCGTCGCATGGTCGATGGTCCATTGGACTGATCATCGCACAGAACTAGAACTGGGACTCACTACCTTTTGGTGATGGTGGGGTGCGATGGTCCATTGCATGGTCGACGGTCCATCGGACCTCTCCGTCGTACTCAACCAGAGAGTGGACTCACTGCCTCAATGCAACAGTCGTGGTGATGGTCCATCGCTAGTCCGACTGTACATCGGCCTGCACTGTCGCACCTGGGCGATTTTACTGCCTTCTGTATTTCGGCCATAACTCTCGTATTCGATTTAGGATTTGGACGAAATAGGTATCGATGGAAAGCTTATTCAGTTTCCCACATGACAAAAAAGTGAAAATATTAAAAATTTCACATATATAAAAGTGGATTCATCTTTCAAAGTAAGTTTCTAACATTCTTGGGACGATTTAAAGCTAGGTAGAAGTACAGGGTATTACACTTAGTTACTTAAAAATGGTTAAGTGTAGGAACTTTAGAGGTGATATTTTTGTTTTGGATGTGGTTTGATTGGTGACTTAGTTACTTGAAAATGGTTAAGTGTAGGGACTTTAAAGGTGATTTTTTTTATTTAGAATGTGGTTTGGTTGTTGACTTACTTACTTGAAAATAGTTAAGTGTAGGGACTTTAGAGGTGATTTTTTTGTTTAGAATGTGGCTTGTTTGGTGACTTAGTTACTTGAAAATGATTAAGTGTAGGTACTTTAGAGGTGATTTTTTTGTTTAGAATGTAACTTGTTTGGTGACTTAGTTACTTGAAAATGGTTAAGTGTAGGGACTTTAGAGGTGATTTTTTTATTTTGGATGCGCTTTGATTGGTGACTTAGTTACTTGAAAATGGTTAAGTGTAGGGAGTTTAAAGGTGATTTTTTTGTTTAGAATGTGACTTGATTGGTGACTTAGTTACTTGAATGTTTGGTGACTTAGTTACTTGAAAATGGTTAAGTGTAGGGACTTTAGAGGTGATTTTTTTTTGGATGTGGTTTGATTGGTGACTTAGTTACTTGAAATGGTTAAGTGTAGGGACTTTAAAGGGGATTTTTTGTGTAGGGACTTTAAAGGAGATTTTTTTTGTTTTGAATACGGTTTGGTTGTTAACTTAGTTGGTTGAAAATGGTTAAGTTGAGGGACTTTAAAGGGGATTTTTTTTTATTTTTAATGTGGCTATGTTTGGTAATAATTAAAATTTTGTGACTTGATCTAATTAGTTGAATCCGATTGATTGCGTAGATGAAACCTGATTATAACTAGATATATCAATGGAACAATGATAATAAAATGGGTATTAGGGAGGAATTTGTTGAAGGTGTGAAAAATTTTGTTGAACATGCTAAGACACTTAATGTTTGGACACAATTTCGGGCTATTCGTTGTCCTTGTATTAGATGTGATGGTATAAATCTTATAAATGAAGAAGATGTAAAGGAATATCTTTATAGAAGGGGGTTTCAGGAGGACTTGTTAAGATTGCATGGTGTTCATGGTGATGCTGCGCAAAATAACTTTGTTGTTGGAGAAAGTAGTACGTCTGCAGGGCATAATGAATATCAAGATACTAGAATGACAGAAATGGTGCACGATGCTTTTGGGATGCAACACGGGGATGACTTTAGGAAAAATGTCGAATATGTTCCGAATAGCAAAACCGGCAAATTCTATGAACAATTGCATACTGCTAGTCATTCTTTGTTTGACGGGTGTTCGCACTCTCGTTTATCTGTTGTTGTTAGATTATGAAGTATTAAATCTGACTGGAATATTATTGAAGGAGGAATGGACTCAATGATAGACCTTATTAAAGAGTTAGTTGACCCCGGCTTAGAGGTTCCTGATTCTTTCTATAAGGCAAAAAGATTGGTGTCAAAGTTAGGTATCTCATCGATTAGAATTGATTGTTATGAAAATGGTTGCATGTTATACTTTAAGGAATATGCTAACCTAGAGTCCTGTAAGTTTTGTCAGCACCATCGATATAAGCATAGTTCTAGTGGAAATCCAATTGCTATTAAGGCAATCCATTATTTACCTCTAATACCAAGGTTGAAGAGGTTGTATGCTTCTAACAGATCAGCTGCTCATATGAGATGGCACAGTGAAAATAGAAGGCCTACTGGTGTTATGTGTCATCCATCTAATGGAGAGGCTTGGAAGCATTTTGATTCAACTTATCCAGATTTTGCAGCTGAGCCACGAAATATTCTTTTGGGATTATGTACGGATGACTTCTCTTTTTTTTAGTAGATGTTGCGCCATATTCATGTTGGCCTTTATTTGTCATCCCTTATAATCTTCCTCTTGAAATACTGATGACTAGTCCGTATATATTTCTGAATTGTGTTTTTCCTGGCCCGCGTAATCCAAAAAGCGAAATAGATTTCTACTTGCAACCTTTGATCGATAAACTTCAAATTTTGTGGCATGAAGGGGTTAAAACTTGAGACATCTCAGTTAAACAGAATTTCAATCTGTGAGCATATATAATGTGCACAAATCTCATCGATCATTTTCCAAAGCCGAAGCCAAAGCCAAAGCCGAGCGAGCGACGACGGCGGTGCGAGACATCTCTTATATTTCCAGAGTGTTATTTCACTGACAATTATTTATATTTATCACCTGCTTGTGTTTCCTCTACAGTTTGCGCAAGGGTGCATTCAAGACTGTGTATGTTCCTAAACTCAATTGCTGATTTTTTATTGTTCTTTTTTATAGCACTAATTGTGTATTCATAGCATAAAGCATTTTGTCTTCTTTTTTTTTAAAAAATGTGTTTCAACTACAAGGCATTTGACTTACATGATGGTATTGAAGGCGCATGGAGCCGAGTGAAAGTCGAGGACGTTTTGCAGTCACTTGACAAGTTGGGAAAGTTATATGCAGAGATGCATCTTCTTAGAAAATTGAAGCATGGGAATATAATGAAGTTCTGTGATTCATGGGTTGATGACAAGAAGAGAACAGTTAACATGATCACTGAACTCTTCACATCTGGGAACCTGAGGCAATGAGTTTCTCATAGTTCCTCATTTTCTTTGCTTACAAATTGTGTTGTCATACAATAAATATGTAAATTGTACTTATCAGATACCGCAAGAAGTATAGAATTGTTGATACGAAGGCAATAAAGAATTGGGCAAACAGGTACTTCAAGGGTTAGATTATCTTCACAGTTACAACCCTCCTATCATTCATAGGGACTTGAAGTGTGGCAACATATTTGTCGATGGAAATATTGGAGAAATTAAGATTGGGGACCTTGGATTGGCTACCATTTCGGAGCAGTCTACTTTAAAGAGTATTGTTACAGATACTTCTTGTATCGATATACATTGAAATAATGCCCCCTCTTCTAAAACACTAACTTTATCTATTCCTCTGAAGGGACCCCAGAATTTATGGCCTCAGAGTTTTACGAAGAAGAATACAATGAACTGGCTGACATATATTCCTTCGGCATGTGTATGTTGGAACTAGTAACCTTTGAAGATCCTTATAGTGAATGCAAAAATCCTGCTCAAATTTTTAAGAAAGTTAGCTCGGTAAGTTTGATAAAGTTGCTTCTTTAAGTTGTGTAGGCATTACATGTTTTAGTGAATTGAAGCAATTTTATTTATTCTCAGGGTGTTAAACCTACTTCCCTCGGCAAAGTTACTGATCCCCAAATCAAAGCATTCATCGAGAAATGCCTGGTTCCTGCTTCGCTGAGGTTGCCTACCAAGGACCTTCTCAAAGATCCATTTCATTAGATTGAGAAATTAAATGAGCCAACCCATAGTCTGTTTCTAGCTTTCACCTTACCAAAGTCCAAGATCATTAAGTTCATTGAAATCTGCACCTCATTCAATGGATGTAGATTCCGAGTATAATCAATCAGTTTATACAGACTCCCATTTTGGAAGTCCTTGTGCTCCGGCATTGGAATTTTAGAAGTTTCATCAGAATAATGAATTTAAATTGACGGGTAAGAAGAAAGATGAGAACTCAGTTTCATTGACCTTGTGAATTAAAAGCCATTTAGGTATGTAGATGCGTTCAAATTCATTATTATTTTTATTATTTTGGCATTTTGGAATAAAATTGTCTCTTTGTTTATTTAAAGCCTTCGAATTTTTCAGGCAGAGTAAGGAATATACACTTCAACTTTTATCTTTATACTGACATTGCACTCTTAGTTGCGGCTGAGATGGTTGAACACTTGGAACTAGATGATCATGATGTAGATTTTATTGATGACTTCATTAATTATATAATAATGAAAATTTTGCCTAGTTGGAAGCCTTTCGATTATTTTTCTAGTGGAGGGAGAAGTCAAAGAGAAAAAGCTATAGAGAATTACCTAACCTTGTCGCCCATCACTACCACATCTAATGCTCGGCAAGATGATATTCCAGTTCTCAATATTAATAACCAAACTGGTAGTACTCATCGAGCTGATGAAGATAAATTGTACACAAATTCAAGTAGCACTTCTTGTCACGTTACTTTTGCTTCCCCATCACATTTGGCAAATATGTGATAGATGGAGAGTGTCAAGGTTCACCTGCTACTGAATTTTTGGAAAAAGATTACTTTAACTACTGATCCAAGCTCAAAGTATGATCTCAAGATATGATACACACTGTACAGAACCACACTACACTAATTGTTCCATTGGATGGAAGGTTCTGGAAGCTTCTCGATTGTTAGTCAGTAAGCAATAACAAGTTGTTAGAGGTTGTTAGGCAAGTGGTTAATCAGTTATGATGAGCTTTCACTAAGTTGGAAATGAGCTCACTATCTTAGCTCAAGTATATAAATAGCTGCAATGCTGTAATGTACAGATGAAGAATAAAATTCCCAACTACACTCTCTCCTTTGTTCTTCCTTGTTCATGGATTATCAAGCTGTAATGCTTGAATTTCACATAGTATCAGAAACACGAGCTCAATACTGAGAGTATTTCGATCCTTTTTCCTCATATTCTCAGAGAATTCTTAAGACCTCTATATGTTCTCTATTTTTTGTTCTTTTATCTCTGCAAGTTTGGTCGATTTTGCAGTTCAATTTCTTCATTCATGGCACCTAAAATTGATCAAAGCGATCCTGTCTGGGATGATTTGAAGGAAAGATATGACAAAGTGAATCGTATGCGCATATATCAATTGCATCGTGAAATCAATATGCATTCTCAAGGTACTGATTCAATCTCAGCTTATTTTACTAAGTTGAAAACCTTGTGGAGTGAGTATGATGTTCTGGTCCCTAATCCTAGCTATGATTGCCCTAAGTCTAAAGAGTACTCAGATCATATGTGTCAACTGAGACTTCTATAATTTTTGAGTGACTTGAATGAGTCCTACGATCAAGCTAGGAGATAAATCTTACTTAAGGTAGTAACTCCGACTCTCAATCAAGCTTATGCCATGCTCATAGAGGATGAGATACAACACTCAGCATGTATTCTTGCTATGCACGATAGATCAGAACCTCTTGCTATGCAGGTGAATCGCAATTATGGTTATGGACAGGGGAACACAAATTACAAGAGTAGAAAGTGTGACTACTGTCACCTCTCAGGTCATATAAAAGAAAACTACTACAAATTGTTAGGGTATCCAAATGATTGGAAGAACAAGAAGAAACAAGGTTATATTCCTCCCAATTTCAGGTCACATAATGCTGGTGGTAACAATTTCACACCACATAATAGGGGTAACAACTATACTAGCATTGGTAGCAAGTCTTCCCAAACTGCAAGCATAGTAGTAGGACCAGGTGATGCTACCAGTTCCAGTCATGATGTAAATTCTGCACCACTGGCAAAACCTCATACATTCACAAATGAAGAGTACACTCAAATCATGAACATGTTGAACAAGGATACTAAGGATATGAAACAAGTCAATATGACATGTATTACCACTTGTTTTTTATCCGAGGCTTGTTCTGACAGTTGGATTGTAGATTCAAGAGTTACACATCATGTGTCTCCCCATAGACACTTGTTCAAAGATAGCACCAGCCTGGTTCCAAGATAGCACCTTCCCATAAAGCTTTTAACTAAAAATAAATAAAAAGTTATTCTAAAGGATGACCCTTCTGTTTTTTTTTTATTTATCAAATTTTATAAAATAATAAGTCACTTACCTTACTCTACATGAATAGATAAATTATATAGTTGTTTAAATATATAATGACTTGAGAATTTATTATTTATTACGATAAAATATTTTTTATTGTTATTAGGAATACTTGAAAGGGACTTGCGAAATGTCATTTTTTATTAAAAATAAACTTTGATTTGTCGTATCTAAATTAGTAAAGTCGGCTTTCCAAATTAGCAATAATACGCCTATCTACCACAAATTTATATTTAAAGGATTTCCAAATTATTACCTAATAAGAAACTAATATTATTCTAAAGATAAGCTACTATTTCGTATTAGAGAAGTATTAAAAGGATTCTAACAAACTTGGTCATTATTATAAAGATATCTTTTAACCTATAAATTTTAAACTTTTAATGATGTAAATTAAATGTCGAAGTCTAGTGATTATGCTAAGTCTAAAATCTAACGGGCGAAGAGGGAATGATAAAAATTCGCTACACGAAATCACATAAGAACATATAAAAACACAACTTTTAAATAATAGTGCACGAAATATTAAATAAAGAAAAGAAATAATAATAACAGGTTTCTAAGGAAGAAGAGTAAAGCTTGAAAAGAGGAAAGGGTGCACTAGACTGCTAGAAGGAGATACGTAATGCAATTTGCTCGCTTCTCTGATTTGAACAGAGATGGAGTCATGCCATGAGACTCCAAACACACTCCCTAGTGTACATGAAAAAATAAGAAAAATATAGATTAGGAGCCAAACTAATTGTAAGTAAAATGAACGAAAAGAAACACGTGCCACATGAATATTCGAATATTAAATTTTAATGAAACCGCGAAAATAAATCAGTATATACCTATTAGGAACAAACATTTGGGAATAAATATTTTGGGATGTAAACAGCTTTTGTCTCATATAACAGGCAACTCAATCCAAATGAACATGAAAAAGAAAGTAAATTAACAAGACTTCTAACAATTCATCGGGGGAAAACATACACTTAAATCCTTGTCAAGGAACACGTGAACCAACCTCATAAAAAAAAACCTCATATCATAATATTCAAACCTGTTATCCGTCAAACTCCACAACAACAACAAAAAAAAAAAATCCATTGTATTCCCACAGTGATAAACATAATGAGTTTTGGACAAAATTAACTAAAATACCCTTTCCTTTAAAAACCTTTCATAGCATAACTTTTAATAGAACATTTTTCCTTATATCTCCTGACATTTTATAACAATATAATAATACTTTAATTAAGCGTAATCCTTTCTCGTTAAATATTTTAAATAAAGAAGAACACTAGTTTACGGCAAAGCTATTCTAACATTTGTTATCTTATGAAAAGAAAGAAAGAAAGAAGTTAGACTTTTAAAAAAAAAATTCCATTTAAAAAAAAAAATCAATAAAGCTTTAAAATTAATTGATAAAGAAATGACATCCCTTTTAATGCAAAAAGATAAAGTAAAGCAATTATTTTTTTTTTCTTTCAACACCCCTTTTAATAATAATAATAAAAAAAAAAGATGCAACTATTTGCCCTTTCCTTTCATGCACCTCTGGTGCCATAAGCGGAATTAGCTGGTAACGCACGTATCAATTTTCGAAATCTTTTTATTTAAAAAAATAATTTGTTTCACATTAGCTGTCACAATTGTAAAATCAAGATTATTTTACACATATTTTTTCATTCTACTCATATAATTAAATGACTAAACAAATATAAATACTCAAAGTTATGTTTTTTTTAAAGCATAATTAATAAGGCTAATTTGATAAAAATAAATTCTATTAATTATTCCTTAATGGGAGTACTAAGTTCATAGGGCCAACTAAAATAAAACAGAGAGAGTATTTAGTATTGATGATAGCATTGAAGATATATTTAAAATCTCCGCAATACCAAAATAAAATTCCAGGATCATAACAACAACATACCAAGTAAGACCTAAAATTAATTAATTCATAAAAAAAGATCAAAACGAGGCAATCTTACTAAAATAAGAACAACAGCAACAAGGACACCAAATAGACTCTAAATACGAAACTAAAACATAGATATTGGATGAGTTAACCAAAAAAATAAATAAATTTAAATAACATTAATTCTTATCAACCATTTTCACGCATAGCCCTAAAAGAAATAGAATAAGCAAACAGATCCAAATAGGCAGAGTTGAGATAAATGACAAGAAGCTATAAACAATCGTATTTTATTTCTACAAAAAAAACTGAAACAAAAAATGTGAAGATGAAGGCGATTACTGACCTTGTGTGGAGAAACGAACTAGGGCTTCAACTCAAAGACTCGAACTTTAAATAAACAAGGAAAAATAGCAGGCCCCTGGCGAATTGATCTCTCTTCACCCTTCTTCATAAAAAGAGCTGTAGCGACTTCTTCAAGTATCACAAAATTCAAATTTCAAATTAAACGAAAAAAAGAGGAAGAAGGAAAATGAGCACCAAAGTTTTCCTTTTCAAAGATTATGGGCTCTGCAAAAGTTAAAATTTTCGGTGGACTTTTCGTGATTGAAGTGTGTTTGGTTGAATTTCACGTGAAGAGAGGATTTTTAGGATTGTGTTGGTCATATTGTTGATGTTGCTGTTGTTTGATGTTGTAAGGTGATCTGGGCTAGGGGGTTTGGTTTGGGCTAGTAAAATGAGTTTTGGGGCTGGTCTTCCAACATTTTAAAGGGCTAAATTTAATTAAAGAATTTGGCCTAATCGGATCAATGAATTTATCTAATTCTTGTCGATCCATTTCAACTTGACTAATTCATCGATGCTTATTAATTTTCTCAACAATTTATATATATATATATATATATATATATATATATATATATATATATATATAAAATTAAAATAAAAATAGTGTAAATATTGCAAAAAAATAAAATAATATAGTAAATATTTTGTTAATATGCTAACATGTGTTTGTTTATTCATTTTTTAAAAAATAAAATAAAATAATGAAATGATAATTTAAAATTTATTTATTTATTTATTTATTTTTGATTAAATTTGTGAGATGCGATATTAGTAAAAAAATATCATTTTCAAATTGTTAATGTTGAAACATAATTTGAAGAAGAAAAAAGAAAAAAAATTCAAAATTCTAAGCATCGAGAAATTAATTCTATGAAAAGGAGAGCCAAAATTGGGTGTCAACAATAATACTGATCATGTAGGACCAAAACACAACAGATTCATTACAGAAGCTATTGTTCCCAATTGCAGACTATGGCACCAAAGACTTGGGAACCCAGCTCCTTAGGTTTTAAGATACTTAGACATTTTGATGAATCACAGTGATGTAAATATGTTGAATAAATGCACTGTATGACCACTAGCTAAACAGACAAGAATGTCATTTTCCATAAGTACTACTAAATGTTCTGCATGTTTTAAACTTGTACACATGGATTTATGGGATCCTTATAGAACATCTACATTTGATAATAAGTGTTATTTCTTAACTATGGTGGATGACTATAGTAGATATACTTGGGTTCATCTGTTGCAGCAAAAATCTGAGACCATAGTAGCTATTAAGACATTCATATCCATGATTAAAACACAGTTTGAAGTGGTGATAAAGGCTATTAGATCTGATAATGGGACTGAGTTGGTACTTAATGTCACACATTATTTCAGTCTCTAGGTATTCTACATTAGACTAGCTGTCCTCACACTCCACAACAAAATGGAGTGGTTGAGAGGAAGCACAAGCACATATTAAATATAGCTAAAGCTCTTAAGTTTCATTCCCACTTGCCCATCAAGTATTAGGGATTATGTGTGAAAGCTGCAGTATATATTATGAACAGGTTACCAACCTCATTCTTGAGTTGTAAGAGCCCATATCAGTTGTTATTCTCCAAGGATCCCAAGCTATCTCATTTGAGGGTGTTTGGATGTCAGTGTTATGTGACTGTTGTCCCTAGAAGTGACAAGTTCTCTAAAAGAGCTAAACCTGCCATGTTAGTAGGATATTCAGAGTCTCAAAAGGGTTACTTGCTACTGGACATCCACTCAAAAAGACTATTAGTGAGTAGGGAAGTTGTGTTTCATGAAGATTCATTCCCCTTTGATCCATCACAAGCAAAATTACAGCATCCAAATGCTTCCAAAACCGATGAAGACATCAATGACTTTCTGGTATCCATAGATAATGAAGTTGGTACTGATGTTCCATTAGAGGATATTCACATTGATGATGCTGATTTTGCTGATGCTGCACCACCCGATGTACCTTTCTCTGATGCAAATACTAAAGATGATTTCCAAGCTGAGCCTTCTCTGACTTAAGCTTCTTCAGATGTTGCAGTACCTGGTGTTGTTTCACCCGACACCACTCATGAAGAAATATATAAAGATGACCGTTCCCTACCTCAACTTTCTTCTAGTAGACCAACAAGAATAAGCAGTCCACCTGTGTGGGTGCATGATTATGTTGACACTTCAAAAACCCAGAGATGCAAGCACCCCTTAGCCCACAACCTATCTTACAGTAAACTGAAACCTGCATATTAGTGGTACTTGTTAAAGTTCTCCACTCTAACTGAGCCTCAACACTTTAAACAAGATATAAAAGATGAAAGATGGGTGAAAGCTATGAAGTTAGAAATCCAAGCAATGAAGGCTAATAACACATGGACCATTGTTGACCTGCCCAAAGAAAAGAACATTGTTGGTTGTAAATGGATATACAAGATTAAATATCTTGCAAATGGTAAAGTGGAAAAGTTCAAAGCAAGATTAGTGGAAAAGGGATATAGCCAACAAGAAGGGCTAGATTATCATGAAACATATTCACCAGTGACAAAAATGGTTACTGTCAGGAGCGTGATTGTTGTAGCAGTATCTAGAGGATGGCCTCTTTATCAAATAGATGTCTATAATGTATTTTTACAAAGGGATATTTTAAGAGCAAGTGTACATGGAGCTGCCAGGAGGTTTCAGAAACCAAGGAAAGCACAAAGTTTGCAAGTTGCTTAAGTCTTTGTATAGCCTCAAGCAGGCTTCCAGACAATGGAACCTAAAACTGACTCATGTTTTGCATGATACCGGATTCACTCAGAGTGCTCATGACTATTCTCTCTTCATTCTACATCAAGGTGATTACACAGTAGTAGTTCTTTTATGTGTTGATAACCTACTCCTTTCTGGAAGCAATGCAATATTGATTGATGCAACAAAAGCCAAGTTACATCAGCATTTCAAGATGACGGACTTGAGGAATCTCAAATACTTCTTAGGTATTGAAGTCCTCATATCCACTTCAGGGGTGATATTAAACAAAAAGAAGTATTTCCTAGAATAAATTTCAGATGTTAGTCTTAGTGGTTCAAAACCTGCAATCACTCCCTTAGAATACAATGTAAGGTTAACATCACTTGAGTATGATTTCATGGTCTTTATAATTTCTGGTATACTCTCTCATCAATGCAAGATTTTCTTTTCCTCTTTAATTAGACCATACAAGTGAAATTGGAGATCTGATGCAGTTAAGCTTGATAAAAATATAGAATGAAATATTTTTTTTTGATTAATATAACATTTGAAGCTGTATAATGATGTTAATGGTATTTTATTATTCCTTTAATCTTGTTTTCATGATTGCATGACATATAATAAGTCATATATACTAATATCTCAGTCAAGTATGATGACCTTCTGAACTTTTGGTGTTGTTCCCTTTTTGAGCTTGTAAACTTCTGTCCAATGGTTATAGGTTCAATGAAGCCTGGGCTTGTGCAAAAGTAACCCTTTCGTCATTTGCTTCTGTGATAATATTCTTGAATTGTTTGCCCATTTAGTCTTCTCAATCTCATCTTTAAATACTTCAACTTCTTTACCACTATGAACATTTTACATCCCTCAATATCATGCCTTCATTATTCTTTTACAATGTCTAAGAGTTGTAGATGGCATGCCCACCCATTGCAAAAATTTGTAAGCAGGTCTAAGCCTACTTGGTCCATCCAATATAGTCACTTTGATGTCAATTTAATTGTGTTATTAATTTGTCATTATAACTATGGTCAAATGGTAAACTTATCTTAGCCATCTAGTAGAATCAAGTTTGTTTCCTTCTATTGGGCAAGAGTCATTTATCTACTTCTGTTAAATTGTAAATAGTATTATGTATGTCCTTAAACTACGTTGCTAGCCAATTATTTTACTTTTTCTTCCTCTTGAAGATATTATTCTCATTACTTATTGGAAGTTGACAGGCCCTGCCTGATGAACTGTTGACCTGTGGATGTTCTGCTTGAGTCCTTGATCTCAGCCACGGCTCAATAGCATCTTCCTGCCACAAATAATAACTTGAGTTCTCTTTAGGTCAGTAGAGCTGACTCCTTTACATATCTTTTAAATTGTGATGTTTTCACTGTTAGGAAGAAATTTTGTTTCGGTAGTGTTCTGCTTACCAGAAATTGATTCTTAATGGAAGTAAAATCATGGATAATTCATTAAGCTGGAAGAGATAGCTTCTCTAAAGAATCTTGTGTTTATTTCACTGAACGAAAACCAGTAAGTACCAGATATTTCCTTTATCAGCATACTACTCTCCAAGTTTAATGAGATTTTTAAAGTTCACACATTCTTTTCTGCACCATTAACTGATGGGTACACCAAACATGTAGTTATATTTGAGTGTGAGGGGCGCAGTGTCATAGTTCTAATTTATTGGATTGTTTTGGTAAAATAATATGAACACTGAAGTATATAAGTGAGTAGTATAAAGCTGCGTATCCTTCATTCACAAAATTCATGGTATTAAATTGTTTTGATCAGTGGCATTTAGATGTTGTTTCGTGTTACAATTTTATTTTCTAATACGTCTTACTCTATTTACCAACCTCAACCATTTATCATATGTCATTATTTCGACTAAAGATTTCTTATATGATTGTATCTACTAATCTTCTTCTTGGTATGCAGCATAGCAACATTGCCCAAGAGAAATCGGCACTTGGACCAGTATGAGACAACTTCATATTGCACTTAACTATTTAACAGGTCTCCCATCTGAGGCAGGTGTGCTTCTCTTATTGCGGTAAAGAAATTGCGCTTATTTTTATTTTATTAACTGGAATCAAGAAATCCAAATTCATCCTATCACTGTTCTGATGAGAAGGGTTAAGAATTCAAAAACTGAACGTGAGTTGACTGATTAATGGTAAGAACTATGTCTTAGTAAAACTTATCCAGATTTTCTAGATTTCTTGGATATAATGTTTGTTACTCAAACATGGAAAAATTTACGATGACAGATTGTAGAATATATATTCACTTGTAGTTCAGATTATGTGTGTCGGTTAATAGAAGATACAACTGCTTAAACCAAAGCTACAATGTGAACGCCTTTATAGAATACGTTGCTATGTATCTTTGGCCAGTGAAAGAATATAGAGTTAGCCCATGACTGGTGAATAAATTATAGTGTATTCGGATTTAATTACTTCAGATTCTGAGATCATATGGGTGTAGAATATGCAGATTCAAGGATAAATTTTTTCCCCAGAACTATGTGTTGCCATGTCTTAATTCTTGTAGGTGCTAATATCTCATTTGCATATTTAGTGTTTGGGTTTTAAATTGTTGAATGTAAATAAGACTTCAAGGTTAAACTACAAAAATGTTTCCATCACGTTGTCTATTATTTTAATTTGATTTTTGTGGTCATGTCTTCCTATCTAATGGAAATAGTTATCTAGATAATTTCATTGTTTGTTACATGTCCAGCCTGATGTATAACTCTTCTTGCCTGCTAATGAATCTTTTTTTTTTACCGTTGATATATCATATTGTTATCTTTTCTGTCAACAGTTGAAAATGAAAATGTGTCTGTAATTCTGGAGTAATTCTTAAGAGGTATACGACCTGTTACAACAACATGCTCTTACATATAAATTAAACTAACTTTCTGTACTTATGTTGCTGGGTTGTATTAATAGAAATGGGAGCAGTTTTCACGATTGACTTTGTTATTTATAAACTGTAAAGAGAACTTAACTATAGGAAAGCCACATTTACTGCAGCCATAATATATGAAAGCATGCTGTAATAAAGAAGATTTCAAAGTTTAAAGATATTAATAAGTTATGGAAAGACCTCGGTTTTTATTTTGCCACTTATCATGGTGGCTTTGCAGGAAGAGGTTATGATGACTATTGCTCCCAGTGAAGAACCACTTGATTTGATTGTATGTCCAGCTTAAGAGCTTGCAAGACACCGAGGCCTTTGATGTATATTGATGGAGTTGATATGAAGCCCCAAATTAAAGTTGTGAAGAAGGGAGTGTACATTGTCGTTGCTAAATCAGGAAAGCTCAAATATATGCTAGCAAAGAAATGGATGAACCTTGAAAATTGCAGGTACTTACCAAATCTTTAGTTGTCACATGTTGCTTCCTTCCTATTGCTTGCTATACCACATAATTTGTGGTAATATCTAAGTCTACCCCATGCCTTTGAGAGAGTTCACATACATATAAATAACTGTTAAAAGCTTCCATAACATACACTTTTGTTCTGCATTTACACAGGGTGAATTGTTCAAGAAAGGATGCACAACAAAAATGATTCTATGGGTCGTGGATTATACAACCATACCAGATAAGTCGACGTCTCATTCAAAGATCATTTTTATTTGAGCATAGTGTACTATAATTTGCATCATTTGGCTTCTATTTTTTCTTCTGCGCACAAAATCATCCTACCATTGTTCGTATGCAGAAGATGATTAAACATATATTTATCAATATGTAAAATAAAATTGAATGTGTAATTACTTTGAATTTCTTTTTTCCGGCTGAAACTTGACTGTCTGAATAAAATATAATCCATGCTCTTTGATTTCTGATTTGAATTGTTTAAGCACTAAACTACATTAGAAACATGTATCCTGTCACCTTGAAAACAGTGAAAACAAATACATCTTAAAGTAGTAGCAACAAACAGAAAGATATTTTTAAACCGTAGAATAGGTTTATAAACAATGGAAACAATCCGAGTATAAGAAATATGAACAATTGTAAACAAAATTTAATACCTTTTTATCCTGAAGTACCATTTCAATTGCGTGACAGCGTTAGGATTAAAGCGAGCTTTCACTTCCCATAGCCGAACAACCAAGATCTTTAACTTCCACTGCATTTTAGTGATTGTTAAGTCGTTGATGAAGTCTTAACATTTTTTATAGAGAATGAAAGTATATGTAGATTGTGGTAAGGATTAAATGAATTGAAGTAGTTTATGAAGGAATCAGTGATAACATTATTATTTTATGTATGCAGGTATATGCAGATTGTGGTAAGGATTTAAAATATAGAAGTTGTTTAAGAAGAAATTATTGGTTACATTAACATTTGAAAGTTTCTGTAGACAGCGGTAAGGGCCGTTAGAGTTGTAGTGGTATACGAAAGAATCAGTGGTTACAACGGAAGATGAATTGAATTTATAGATGAAGGGGATGAAAAAGGGCATTTAACAATTGAGGATAAGATTAATGACAGTTGTGAAATAGGTAATATTCCGTTGAGCAGTGGATAAATGGATAAATAAGATGTTGATAAAAGAGTTATAATATACTTTGGTAACTTATTGAATAAAAAGAGTTAACTCTATAAATTATTTTTTATATTTGCTACGTTAGTACTTATGGAATAAAAAGAGTACACTATATAAATTAGTTAATATTTTTGATACCTTAGTTCTACGATATTTTTTTTTACAAATACAACTTAAAAGAATGTAAATTTTTGATGTTATAACTGATCTTTAATTGTATTTATCTTTTTTTTTAAAAAAATAAAAGATAATGTAACTGTAAATTTGAATTTGAATGTTTAAAATAACTAACATAACAACTATTCATTTTAGTTTGTTTTTGCTTTTTTTTTTTTTGAAATAAGGGTCCAAATGTTAGAGCGTGGTAAGTTTTAAACTTTAAATTGTTAAAATATTTACCAAATCGATACATTGCTTTTACTACAGAAATATTTATATTTATTTATTGAAATTAACTTATCTTTCAGTTGTTATAGTTTAACTGAAATTAAATTTACAGTTTTTTGTCGGTAGTTTATAGAAGTTGTTAAACTTTTACATATTTTTTTATCTTTTTAGTTATTATTTAAAATTAAAACTTAATTATTTAAAAATAATTAAAAAATAGTAAAAGCAATGGATATTTTAAAGGATGACATTTGGGTGAATGAGAGGGTTGGACCTTTTGTTATTAAGAATATATAGATATAGATATAAATATGAAATTTTTAATTAAACAAATTAACTCGTTTATATTTGCTACTTAGTTAAGTGTATAAGTTTTAGATTTTTTTTTTTGTAAAAACAAATGCAATAATGAATTACTAACATTTGTATTTGTTTACAATTCAATGCAGATGGATATTGTATATGATAACATATGGTTGAATGAGGAGGTTGCATCATAATCAAATTTTGCTTGAAGTGATGCCAATATACTAAATGTATAAGCAATTTATGTGATTTAATTTGATTTTATTTGAATTTTGATTTAATGAATGTGAATTTCAAGTGAGAGATTTGTAATAAGAATTTCAAGTAAGAGATTTGTAATAAATAGTGTATGTTTGCACTTGTAAGTTGTTATTGACAATAGTATAGTTATGATCATAAAAAAAAATAAAAAAAAATAGTGCAGTTACATAAAACAAATTCAAAATCAATTTTGTTCTATAAAAAGTAGTATAGGAAGTTTGTATTTGTAAAGTGTATTATATTATTGTGTAAAGGGGGTAACAATTATAACCACCTTACAAACATTCGAACTAAAAATATAAAATTGTGAAGTAACTGATAATTTGAAGTTGAAAATAAAAAAAAAAAAAACTATAAAATTGTAAAGTAACAGAAAGTATAAAATTATGAAGTATCTGATAATTTGAATTTGAAATTTTTTGATTGTAAAGTAATGGAAAAGTTGCATTTGAAATTTATAAAACAACTAATGCAACAACTATTTCCTAACTAATTAACTAAAGTAACATGTGTCAAAATGTAATGTTTCCACTTGGCTAAATGGAGAGGCTTTGTCCTCTCCTTTTAATAATACTAGTATATTTATCCGCACGATGCGCGGATCATGTACGCATTAAATTATTATTATAATTCTATGAATTAAATAAATAAAGTTTTTATTTTTAATTTTTAAACGAATAGAATTATACTATCATAAATAACATAATTTTTTTGAAAAAGGTGTATGTAGGAGAGTGCAAAAAATGAAACTATCAAGAAATTGTATATCATAAAAATGTGAATATTCATTTTATTATAATGAATATACATATTCATATACTTATTAATATATATTCATCTTAATGTTTATATAATTTTTACAAAACAACTCAAATTATTATCAATCTTTTCATATTTTTAGATATCTGAAATTAAAATTCATCATCTATGATTTTTGGTTAAGCTATGATTCGAAATTTTAGATAAATTAATATTATATTATTAATTAAATTTCATCCAAATTGTTAAGTATTAATAAATAGATAAAATAATTTATTAATTTGATTATTGATTTAACATATTAAAATTTTTTAAAAACTAAACTAACAAAAATTTATAATATCAAAATAAATTGAGTGATGCAAATGTATAGGCACATGTAGTTTCAAGCAATATACTACCATTAATATTAAGTAATAAATTAAATACAAATTTATTTTATGTTTTCTTAATTAATTGAATTTATTAAATTAGTTTCCCTATGGTTCAAACTAATAAAAAACATCCAGCCCATTAAATATTAGCCCAAGTGAATTTATAATAATGATCCAGCCCATTAAATAATAGTCCCTTTTTCTGAAAAATAAAATAAACACCTGGATGTATCTAGAATAGGAAACATTTGGTATTAATTTTTTTTTGTCTGAAAAGTCACTATCCTATTACCTCCATCTTTATTTTCTTGATGTCGATAAAAAAAAGAAATGGCAAATTTTCTTCTTCTGTAAATATATAGAGGCTTTCAATTATCTCATTTGGTTCTTTAACTTCATTATATGGATTGTATATGTAACATCCTTAAATAGATAGATTTTTGTTTTGAACATGCAAATGAGATCTGAGCTTGATGCAGCTGAAAATGATTATTATAAGCTGGAATGACATGATTAACTTACCAAAATTTGTTGTGTATACTGATTCTTCAGGCATGTGTTATACTTTTCTATTGATGTATTGATGAATCTATGGTTGATATTATGTAATTTATGTCAAAAATGGTCTAATGTGCTGTTAATTGGGGGTTGCTTTGTTGGTATTGTTGTGACTTTCCGTGTTTTGAATAGATTGCTTAGCATCCATTTTGATTTGTTTTTGCATGTGGTTTTATATGTACTGAAATAGTGGAATTGATCTGCAAAACTTTCTAGTATTGTGTTGTTAATCTCGAACAAAACTGTATTAATTATCTTTTATATTTATATATCAATTATATACTGATTTTGAATCACAATTCATTGTATCTTTTATTGTGCTGATATACTTGAGTTTTGTAGTAAATGTCAAGATTTTTTAATGCAACATTTTTGTTTCTTGTCCTTCGGATTATTTTACTATCTCTTCTTTCTTTTACCTAAATTTTGAACTATTTTGTTGTAGTTTCTTTTCCTTTAATATCTGGTGCTTTGCGTACTTATCTGGTGTTTTTTTGTAACTGCTTAGGACTGTTTTCCTTGAGCTGAGGTTCCGGAATAAAGCTCACAACCTCTGAGATAGGGGTAAAGATTGCGTACACTTTACCTAAGATTCTGTACACACTACCTTTTCGAGACTCCATTTTGTGGGACTATTCTATGTATGATGTTGTTGTCGTAGATGTTTGTTGCCGCCGTATTCCCATTTCTAACGATTATGCTATGTGATTCGAATCAAAGTGCTTATTCGTTCTTATTTTGTGACAACACATATTAATATTTGGGTTTATATGATACAGAACAAAACAAAAGAAATTAAGCGCGGATGTGGACACACTATACTAATTACAAAGATCCTTCTAACTCATAAAAGTAGCTTATCTCCAGATACATCACAATTCACCCCTATTAATTCGCCTACTGCGTCGCAAATCTCGCAAACTTAATATGGGTACATTTTGTCTATCGATTTGACTCATTTATCCTGATTTTGTGCCTAATTAGATTTTGCCTTATTTGTGAGGAACTATTTCACTAATTGATTTTCTAATTTCTCTTTGCCCTTATTTAGTGTGACAGAAATTCATTTATGCATTAATTATGATAAATTTAGATGATATTGCAATTGATTGATACTAATGTCTTTTACCCCCTCTTGACTTCCTTTAATAAGTAGGGAGAATTTTATTTTCCTTATTTTGTTTATGGAAGATTTCAATATTATGATTTAGACAGATTCTTCTTTGTTTATTTGTGGCAACCATAGCATGATTGATGGAGTTAGTGATTTACCTCATTGAATAATCTCCTTGATTGAATTATCAAATATTTTTCTTCCTTTTATTTTTGTGATCTTTTGCTATATAAACAACTCCTCCTCAAAGAATGCTGAGACAACTTACAATTTACACACTCTGTATAATAAGCTCACTTGAGTCCCTCTATTCTCAGCCAAGGATTTATTTTTATGCAGATTTAACTTACATACGTTCATAACTTAAATTTTTTTTTTTACAACAAGTGTGTTTTAATCTGTTGTAGCGTCTCATTTTCCTTTTCCTTTCTTCCCATATTATAGTATACTATTCACTATGGAAAATTCCCAACAACCTCTTGCCACAGAGAGTTTTTCATATAGCTGGTTGTTGAACAGAAAACCATCCATTGATTGCCTAACAGAATCCCCTAGACCCTCTTATAGTAGTCATGATGATGCTGAGAAAGAGTTAAAATTTATCGCTTATTTGAAAAGATTCCTAAAAGAAGAACAAGACTTCAACTTTGATGTTCATCCCGTTTCAGAATCTGTTTATGCCGATGAAATCTTCTCTGATGGATATATCATGCCTCGATATCTTGATAGATCAAAGATTGAATCTTGTCGCGAAGCCTTCAATAATTTCAACACAAATTCATCAGTACCCTCAACTAGTATTCCTCCCACACCAATATCTAAACTTTCAAATTCCACAACTAGTCAAGCTGATTATCTTGAAAAATGAAGTTTTCGCGCAAAATCTTGGTTAAGTGGTTTGGATTCGTCAGGCCAATCTCCAAAAGGATAGCAAGTTCAAGAAAAAGTACTGCAAAAGTTGATGAACTTCAAAGAAAAGTAAGTGAAATTCAAAGCTGTAAGAGTACTACTGATACTTCATTTCAGGCATCTCCTCGTCGAATGTTGAAATCTTATTCTTTTGTCAATTGGTGTGGAAATGATAACAACCAAAGAAGTAGTAGTAGTACTAGAAGTGTTAAGAGGCTTGTTCCACATGAGGATTGTTCCCCTATAAAAAGTCCATCCAATGATGTTTGGCACGAGAAGGCGATTTCCGATGCAATTTTGTACTGTAAGAGATCGTATGTCAACTGAGCCTGATATCGATCGTGGTGATCGTTTTGACCAGAAGAAGCAATTCTAGATGTTAAATTTCATCCTTAAATTCTTTTCTCCGATGTATATTTAGATTTTTGGCTCTTCATACAAATAATCTATCATTTATCACTCAGATTCAATATTTTGTACATTCTGATGTGAAAATGAAAAACATAAAATAGACAAGCACACCCATCTTACTTGTATATTTTTAGCTACTATTTGATGCTTTATTATTATCTGTTGTTTTGTTATTATCAGTTGATTCTTGTACCTTGATTATGGTATTGTTTTGTTGTAGTTTTTGCATAACTGCTATATGTTATTTTGTTATTATCAAATGATTCTTGTACCTTGATTACGTATTGTTTTGTTTAGCTGCTATCTGTTTTGTTATTATCTATTGATTCCTGTACCTCCGTATGCTCTACCTTCGCCAAACCTTACATTGTGGGTCTGCACTTGGTATGTCCTCGTTGTTGGAAAGAAACAATTTGATTTATCTATGGTTGCTTACTTAATTGTTCCTAAATGCATTATCCTCCCATAGAAAATTGCTCTTTAAGGAGTTGATTCTCTTTTCAACTCATCTATTGGGAATAGGAGTAAGAGTCATAAGCATTCTGTCAACAGGTTTTAGAAGCATTATAGCCTAAATAGTATTGTCCCGTTCATCTCTTTTACGTATTATATACCTTTTGCTAAGTTAGCTACTTATGTTATCATACAATACTCTGCTGGTAATGCACGAGGCTACAATAAAAAGGGACGAGGCTACAACAAGTATTCGTTTAATAGCTTTCCTTGGTAATCATTTGATTGGATTGGCGTCAAAACTACATTCATGTTTGTAGTAAAATTTTGCAAAAGACTGAATGAGGTGTGGCTAGGAACTGAGATGACTATTTCTTTCTTGCTAATCCCTCCACTCTTGGTGAACTGTGTTTTTACCTCCCTTTTCTGTATCATGTTTGGTTGGATTTGGGCATTTATTGTAGGTTTTGGGCTTCATAAGGTTTGGACTATAGCATTTGAATAGCAGACTGATCTTTCTGTATACTAAGATAGACTACTTTTAACAATTATTTATGTTTATCGTTAGTCTTAGATTTTGTATCTTCCCCTTTCATTTGCCTTTTCTCTGCTTCAATTCGACTAGAGATGCTACTTGCTGAAAACATCTGACATATTAAAAGTATGTCCTGTTGCCAACTTCACTAGATTAAAATGTTAATCTGCTCATCTCAATTTCAGAACATAGGGATTTTTAGCACTGTTTACAGGTGATACTGGTGAGATTCGTGCTGAAGTGAGAGAACAAATATATACCAAGGTTGCAGAGTGGAGGGAGGAAGGAAAGGCAGAAATTGTGCCTGGTGTCCTCTTCATTGACGAAGTACATATGCTTGATATTGAGTGTTTCTCTTTCCTAAACCGATATCTGGAGAATGACATGGCACCTATGTTGGTTGTTGCGACCAATAGAGGCATTACTATAATCCGGGGAACAAACTACAGATCCCCACATGGGACTCCAATTGACTTTCTTGATCGCCTGCTCATCATCTCTACACAACCTTACAAAGAGGAAGAAATTCGCAAAATCCTGGACATCAGATGCCAAGAGGAGGATGTAGAAATGTCGGAGGATGCAAGAGTTCTATTGACCAAGATCGGGGTGAATACGTCTTTGAGATACGCCATCCACCTTATCACTTCTGCAGCATTGGCTTTCCAAAAACGGGAAGGGAAGGTTGTGGAAGTGGAAGACATTACTCGAGTCTATAATCTGTTTTATGATGTGAAGAGATCCACACAGTACTTGATGGAGTATCAGAGCCAGTACATGTTTAAAGAAATATCAGCAGGAGAGGCTGAAGAAGATGAAACTACTGCAATGGTGTCCTGAAAGCTTCTCGACTTGGGATTCAGGAGGTTGCAACTTAGCTTTGGCGAGGTATTTAGCTACCTGGTTCTTACTTGATGATTTCTTCTCTTCCATTTATGTTTTCTGACTTGAACAAAATGTTAATTGATAAATGTGGATCCAATATGATTTCCTATTCCTCCCTTTAATTAAGAACTACATCTGTTAGGCATTCGTATAAAAGTTTATGCGGATATATTGGGATTTAGGCTATTAGTTTAACTAATCAATTTTATAATTTATAGTAATTAAGTTGAGGGATGGCCTTGGCTCAGCGGTAAGCTTGCTTACCGTGGTGTGCCAGGGTCGGGGGTTCGAAACGCCCCTCCAGCAAAGCTGGGGTGAGGGCGCGTAGGTCAAGCCCGGAGTGGTCCCCCCCTCCCCGACACCTACGGAGTAGGTATGAACCGGGTCGTCCCATAGTAATTAAGTTGATATTTCGAAGTTATCAAGTGGTGATGATGTTTTGTGATGTAAAGGACTTCTTTAACCATTCTACATAAGCATTTTTGAGCACAGTGAATTGAAGTTCATTCTGGAGCAAGTAACCCGAAACCTTCTGCAGAAGGCCCTACTGTTCAAGCTCGAGGTATTTTCCGAGGACATGATGATACTGTAGAAGATGTTCAGTTCTGCCCTTCCAGGTAGCTATCACATCTCCTCCCACATTGTATAAGATGTTCAGTTTAGTCCTCCAGTTTTTTTGATAGGAGTTGTGATACTTGATGTTGCTTGGGTTAAAAAACCTTCATGTAACGTGCGCTTGACTGAAGATTAGCTAATACTCGCATGAGCTGTCATGTCACATGTCAAGCTTCTTTTTCTTCTGAATCATGTCTTGGAAATTTCAACCTTAAGCCATTCGATATGATGTCCCTTTTGTTAATATTACAGCCTTTATAGTGGATTGTTCCTTTTGTTTTCTGTTTTACATAATTGTCAGTTATACAACTAGAGGAATGTATGATGTTTTTGTTAACTTTATAAAGGCTGCATGTGGTCTGAGTAAGAAGTCAAAGGAGCAGATTGTGGACATTGATGCTGCAGATGTGAACTGTGAATTGGCAGTTTTGGAATATGTTGAAGACATTTACAGCTTCAACAAACTAGCTGAGGTATTTATTGTCTTGAACTTGAGCTTTATTTTCGTTTCTTGTATACTAGCAATATCTATGATCAACTCGATTTTTTGTGGTTCTTTGCAGAGTGAGACAAGAGTTCATGACTAATTGATTCACAGCCTACCACAAGTTTGAGCTTAATCCAGAAACTCTTTACCTCACAATCTACATTGTTGATCACTACCTCGCTGTGGAGACTGCATCAAGAAGGGAACTGCAGTTGGTGGGCATTAGTGCCATGCTTATAGCCTCTAAATATGAAGAAACTTGGGCTCCCGAGGTAAAATATGAAAGCCTCTATCACCAAATGAGCTGTTAATGTCTAAAGCGAACAACTTTCTAAATGTTGTAATTTGTTTTTTCAGCTCAATGACTTCGTGTGCATCTTGGACAAAACTTACAGTCACGAGCAAGTGTTAACTATGGAGAAACAAATTCACGAGCAACTGGAATGGTATCTAACAGTCCCAACACCTTATGTGTTCCTCGTCTGTTCCATCAAAGCTTCTTTACCTGATTCAGAAGTTAGTTCTTTAATTTGGGCTCCCGAGATAAAATATGAAAGCCTTTTTCACCATATGAGCTGTTAATGGCTAAAGCTAACAACTTTCTAAATGTAGTAATTTTATTTTTTTAGGTCAATGACTTCATGTGCATCTTGGACAAAACTTACAGTCACGAGGAACTGTTAACTATGGACAAACAAATTCTCGGGCAACTGGTTGTCGTGGATAAAGTTGTCGTGGTTGTGCGAAGTGAAGTTAGCCATGTGGAAGCCTCATTATTTGCCGATTAACCGACTATTGTAAGTGTTTGGTTATTGTTTTCAGTACCAAAGCTCCTCAGTTACATAGTTTTTGGGTTTACATTGTGTTAAACTGGTTGGAAGTCAAAGGTATGTTTGATATCCCTTTAGGGCTATAACATATCTGGTTCCGAAGAAGATCATCTATACTTACTTGGAAAGTTATTTCTCTACGAGTTCTTACGTTCTATTACTCAATGTATAAACCAGACACAAGAGGCTGATGAAACTACCACATTCAAAGACCTCAAACTAAACTTTGTCTTTCAATTGCGTCGATCTTGGAATAAAGAGCTTATAAGGTGATACAATCTTTGTCCAATTCTTTTTATTGATGTCTTTATACTCATAGAATGACCGACTTTGTTCTCGCGGTTCTCATACAAATTCATATACATTGTCAGTTTCGGGAACCTGAGAATATCATGGACTACAGTTTTGTGATTGGTCTACATATCTGCAATTATTGCATCCTTTTGGTAACAATTCTGGAAATCTTTGTACATCTATGTTACATTGCGTTAAACTGGTTGTTGTGGATAAAGTTGCCGTGGTTGGTGAGGTGAAGTTAGCCATGCGGAACCCTCATTGTTTGCCGATTAGCTGACTATTGTAAGTGTTTGTTTGGTTATTGTTTTCAGTACCGAAGCTCCTTGGTTACAAAGTTTTTTGGTGTACATTGTGTTAAATTGGTTGGATGTCAAAGGTATGTTTGAAATCCCTTTAGCGCTACAACCTATCTGCTTCCGAAGAAGATCATGTACAGTTCCTCCTGCAGTTATTTCTCTAGGAGTTCTTACATTCTCTTATTCAACAAATGGGTGTCTTAATGGATATGTCATAGAATTGTTAAGTGCACACTATTAAAGGATAATGTTTTGTTTTATAAATGGTAACCAGTTGGTCATACTATAACAATGAGAATGCTAGAGCTGTGTTGCTTAAAAATATAAATTGCAGAAGAACTCATAACATGGAAAGACAATAATCTGCGTTAACAAATCAACTGGCATTCTGTAATATGATTTCAGGTGAAACGAATCAGTGAAGTGGCTCAGGGTAGCAAGATATTGACCACACACACTGACAGTCCTGGTGTAAGCATCTGTTTCTGAATATTTCAATTTCATTTGGTAACCCTATCGTACACATTTGTTTCCCCCCTGGTGGTTTTTTGTTAGCCAACATAAAGCTGGTGGAAACTCTAGGCTACAAGCAGATGAGTTGATTCCGATGGATTCTACTGTGAGTGGATATGCCACTACTTCACTATTCTCTAAAGCTGTTTGGGTTTCGATTAATCCATTGCTTAGTACAGGATACCAATCCCCTTTAAAGTTAGATGAAGTGCCTTTGCTTCCACCTGATTTCCAAGCTGTAAGAACGTCAGAGTTTTTACAAAAAAATTTCCCTAAGCCAGGTGAAAATATGAAGTATCCTGTATAAATAACATTGATCTGATGTTTCAGGAAAGACGTAATAATTAGTTTCCTTGCAATAGTGCAGTTGTCTGATATATATGTCGGAACAACTCTAATCCGAAGTTTCATTGCTACTGCTTCTGCGGATAGAACAAAACTTTGAGCCCGATTCAAAGTATGACATCTTTTCTACTCTACGTCCTTATTTTTGACATATTCTGTGCTATGTAAACTTACAAATTGAAAATAGCGGTAAATAACAATTTTATTTTTTCTTATGACAAGTGAAACCGCAGCGCTGCACCACCCGCCCAGGTTAAATTCCCACTGATGTGTCGACTAATTCTACATCCAACCTTTTCGGCAAACCGGAAGCGTCTTCATTTCTCTGCAATATTTACAAGAGCCAGTCAACAGTGTTCTGCAGAAGATTTAGTACCTTGGAAGTTACCAACCACCTCAAGAACCCAGGATACATGGAAGTTTTCTGTATGACCTCTTCTATGCTAAGATACAATTCCAAGACATGTACTTATTCTAGCTTTTTTTTCGAATGTCTATGTTTGTCTGAAGTTTCTACAATAGGGTAACTCTGTTCCCACCAGTGACATGTCTGACTAATTGTACTCCCAACCTTTACTGCAAACAGGAAGTGATCTTCATTCCTCTGCAATTTTTACAAGAGCCATTCAATGGTGTTTTGCAGAAGATTTAGTACCTTGAAAGTTACCAACCACCTGAAGAACCCAGGATACATGAGAAGTCTTCTGTGTGACATCTTCTATGCGATGAAATCACAAGTTATTGCAGTTGGTGGTAGCACCTCCTGGTTTGGGAAACTCGAGGTGATTGCACCATGAGTTCGATTTGGATGTGTCAACGAAAAATGAACTTTGGCTATATGTACTCTTCTGGCTGGGTGTCAATCGTCATGTTCAGATGAACCTGTTGACAACCTCTTTTTAATTTAAATTGGAGCCAAAGTAGTAACAGTGTTCTTGGAACAAAAAAAGTACGAAAAGATGAAAAATAGTATCATTTATTCATATAAAGTTTCAAAATATATCATAAAGAAGCATGTGTAGAGAACTTAGTCCAATTAACGATAGTTGCTTTCTTTCGTGCCATTTTGTTTCGCACAAGGTAATTCGACTAACAAGAACAAGCCAAAGCTTCATGTTGTGCTGCCTCCCCCTGCCTCAACATCACAAGTGCATTATGGTAGTAATCCCCGCTAAAGTTCGTACTCAACAGGAGAAGTTGAATTCTCCTCCTCCTGACAGCCTGCTACAGCCCAGACACTCACGCGAATTCCACACCTTCCTATCTAGGGTCATGTCCTCGGTAAGCAAGCTGAAGCTGCTGTATGTCGCAGACTGAAAAATTTTAGCTCGAAATTATTGGAACAATTCTTAACATCCGAAAAATTAATCAAGTTCTTCTTTTGACCTCTTAATTCTAGTGTTTAAATGTATAGATGTTTTACTCATTCAGGTTTAGTTAACTTATAAGAATCATATTGAGTTTTTTTTTTGGATGAAGAATCATATCAAGTTATATGCACACTTGTGAATTAAATTGTTAGAGCATGTTATTTAGTGTTTCCATTCTGAACTATAAACGAAATTGTTGAGATACGCTCTAACTTAAAGGGGTTCCTATTACCCCTGGACTAATTAATGTAATTGACGACAGCAATATTGGAACATAAATGGGCGGATTCACAACGCTGGTTTTATGGATTCACCATCTGAATCTAATAGTTTTTGCCAGAACCTATATATATATATATTAAGAAATCACTGAATATCCATTAATATTTTGAATTGAGAACACATAGTTTTCAAGTTATGTACAACGGAATTTACTACAGTAATCAAACACTGTATTAGTTATACAGAGATTATATAATCATTAACAGATAAAAGGCATGTAAATTGCGAACACAGGATTCTCGACATGAATGTATATATGTGTGAGTCTCTGTGTGTATTGCTGATAAAGTTGGAGTAACTGGGAAAGTTGATGTCATGCGACCAGGAGGTCTCGGGTTCAAGCCTTGGAAACAGCTGGCAGAAATGCAAGGTAAGGTTGCATATAATACATTCTTGTGGTGGGGCCCTTCTCCGAACCCGTGCATAGTAGGAGCTTTAGTGCCCCAGGCTGCCCCTTTTTTTTGTCATGCTCTCTATAGTATTTTGTCATGGCTTCTAACATTTCTTTTTGTAACTGTAAAATTTCGGAAACCTCTTTGCCTGCCAATGTAGGAGTAAGATCTCCATATACTCCCAAACCTCACTTGTGGAATTTCATTGGGTATATTGTTGTTGTTGTACCATGAATTATTTAGTGAAGGTACATTGGTTCTATAGCATTGTCGGTGACGAAAAATGATCTCCTGCGACCGCTTATAATTTAAATAGAAGAAAACGATCTTACATAGATTGTTATATCATGTGATAAAGGATGTATCACTAAAATAACATGTAATGGACTAGAAAACCATATCTTTCATATGTAATTCAAGGCATTGGGTAAAAGCTGAAATATTTAGTTGAATTATTTATTTGCAAGCAATAAGTACAAGTAGTAGCTAGCATTCATGTCTCTCTTACTATTTCCTTGCACTATAAATAAGAACCAACAAGTACAATAAAATAAAGAGGCAACCTATGGAACAGACAGTAATGGCAAGACCAAGTGAATGTGATAAAGTTGCAAATATACCAGTTGCAATTACAACTGCAAACAATGACAAGCACTGACAAATAGCTGCGAGATCATAAAGCTTACCTACAATTTCCTTACTTTGAGGTTCTATACTTACATCTGCCATGAGGAAGTAGATGAATATGGCAACAGCTGAGAATGTGAAGGCAATGGCATCGGAAACAACAAATGCACGAAATGCTGTTTTTCTGGTTAGAATCGCCATCCCTTGATTATGGCTATTGGGGTCGCTCTCAAAACCTCCTGGCAATGTGATGCCAGCGGCGAAAGAGTCTATCATTATCAAAGTGGCCACAACAATATGGATTTGAGCTATCTTCATAATACTTTTGATTACTGTTTGATCTGCCTTTTTAGCTTTATCGTGATCATCTTCCCTCAGTTTCATTTTGACTCCTGTTCCCGTTTCATCATTTGAATTGGGCATGTACTCGTACTTCCGCTTTACCTTAAAGTCACGTTTTCCAAATCGGCCAATGCTACACAAATCCTCCATCAATTTCTCCTATTTTCATCAATAGTACAGTTTATATTGAGTCATTCTTATTCTACTCTTGCAAGGACAAAATAACTTCAGTAGTTATCTGAAAATTCTATCAAACATGATATTTCAGATAATTAGCATGTAGTACGGAGGCATTTGAACTTGAAAAGGAGTATTTGAAGTTTTATGGAACTACTTGTGTTTGGAAAAGAAGCTGAAGATTTGAGAGTGAACACGAACCACTCTTTCACTTGACAAAATCCGTGAACTAGTATTTCAATATTTCACCAGCATATACTCAAGCGCAACCAGTGTTTGAAAAACAAATGTGTGGCCGCTTACCTTCTCTGTTGTCACTGTGCATGACAATGCTATATCGAGTGGAGTCTGGTTTTCTTTGTTAAATGACATCTTCTTTGCTCTAGGATGGTTTATTAATTCACGCACATGGTTACCGGAGGCAGCAAGCAAATGGAGAGGAGTGTTGCCATCACTATCTGGCTCATCAACAAGGTTGTCGCACTTATCAGAGTCTAATAAGAAGCGGACTACCTCGTCTTGATTGTTCAATACGGAAACATGAAGAGCATTTTGATTGTTTCTGTTAAGCATATCCCAACAATCAGGGCAGTGATTTAATAGCTCAATGATCATGTCTACATCACCTTCACTGGCTGCAATGTGAATTGCTGTAGTCCAGTCATTTTCACTGCCTGCCGGAAGGTACACTAAGGATTTTTTCCACGCCAGCATATCAGAAACTACGTCTTCCATTCCTAATTTAACAGCATAGTGCAGTGAATTCCAACCCCAAAGTCAGGTTCCTCGCATAAAGGCTTATTCCATCTCCAGAGTGATCTAATGCAATCTGGATGCGTCAACAGTCAACACGATAAATGTGCAAATAAGGGGTTAGATCATCTCGCAAATATAGTTGCACAACAGACATTACGAGTGCAAAAAATAACAACATAGACATGTTGTGAACATGGATACCCCAGAGGCTAGCCAAGTTGTTGGGACCGAGGCTAAACCATGAAGAGGCCCAAGAATTAGACAGACCAACAATAGTTTTGCTAATTTGTGAACCCATATTTCAATTGTTTCATATGCCGATTAATCAGTTTTCAGTCTTCACATAGCACTAAAGTTTTCACTATATGTGTAGGGTCCAGAATAGGATCGGACCACAAGGATCTATTGTACATAGTCTTACCTAGCATAATATCGCATAATTTAGACATATATCTCTATTATTTAATATTTAAATTATCTTTAGTCGAATTCCTGCACCCGTATCCGTTCACTCCGAAATTAAGAAAGAAAGAAATCCTGCAAAGACTAGACTAGAAAACACTTGCAAAGGGATACAATTGATCATATATAGCTGAAATTATATACAACATCAAACACATTGTTGCACTTTTAGAAATTAGAACAAATACATTATCTTTATAATGATGAAATCCTCTTTTGTCACCTATGTTGCGCAGACTCTTCACTTTTGATGCTGCAACCGCGTCGGATTCTCCAAAAATACACTACTTTTGGAGAATCCGGAATGCACCCGCTGACAATTTTGGAGAGTCCGAGCAACATAGCTTGTCACGCATTGGCAGCTCTGATCTGGTTTCTTTCACTATGCTTCTTTTTTTTAAGACCAATTGATCCAACAAAGCCAAGCAACATACACAAAGAGAACCCGCCCATGACAGCGACAGTAACAGCGATACCAACTGAATGTGCTAACTTAACATACATACCAGTTGCAAATGCAATTACAACTGCTGTCATCGACAGAAGCTGCAACATAGTTGCAACCATATAAAGACGGATAATAAGCGAGAACTCCTTTTCGGATGATATTGCATTTGTCGCCATGGAAAAGTAGGCGAATTGCATTTTTATTAGAATCGTCATCCCTTTATTAGGGCTATCAGTATCACTATCAAAACCACCTGGTAACGTGAAACCAGCTGTGAACGTCACTGTCATTAGTAGCGTTGCCACAACTAAGTGCATTTCAGCTGTCTTCATAATATTTTCGACTATTTTTTCTTCTTGCCTAACTCTTTCTTCTCGATCACCCCCCAACTCCATCTCTGGTAACAACTGCATCATCCTTCTCGCACCTAGAATGCGCTTGAAGACCTTATCTACTATGTGGAAGACCATTCTTTTTTATTAAAATAGCTATGCAATTATCCAAAATTATGATCTTGGTATATATATATATATATATATATATATATATATATATATATATATATATATATATATATATATATATATATATATATATATAAGTCCTTTGCTTTCTCAATATTATATAGGAAAACAATCAGACTCTTCATCCTCAAGTATCTGTTGAGTAGTACATCTTTCTTTTTTGAAAAGAAAAATACTCTCTCCATTTCAACTTGTTTGGCTTACTTTTCATTTTAGTTTGTTTAAAGAATGATACTTTCCGTTTTTAGCAACTCTTTAGTTTCAACGTTCCATGTGACAGGTTTAAGACCGACACTTTACTTTTTTAGCAACTTTTTACTTTCACCTTTTCACGTGACAGGTTTAAGACTGACACTTTCCCTTTTTAGTATCTTTAATACATGAAATTAAAAACCATGACCATATTATACAATAAGAATTCATATTAATTTTGAAACGAGATGTTGATGACATATCTATCACTCAAGAACATTATACGAAAAGATTGAAGAACTGAGAGCCAGTGAACATGTCAAGGTTGTAATATAGACACGAGTCTCTATGTAAGTTATGCAGGAAGTTTCAGATCATAAGGCCCATTCTTTTATCAAAGCAACGTTACTTCTCACTAACACGCGATATTATCTATAGTAGCTTGCTTTCTCATTCATGGAATGTGGGATTCTTTAACCAAAGCAATAGTACTTCTTAGTAACACGCAATATTATCTATAGTAGCTTGCTCTTGTAGAATCTTTATCAACTTCCAATGCCAAATTGTATGACTCACAAGTTAAGAAAGGAACACAAAAAGAGAAAAATAGAAAAAACAAGAGAATGTCATCATAGGTTGCTTCTTAATCACCAAAGTGAATGTCGTTACTCCAAAAGAAAAGATTGCAGTGTAAAGCATTGTAGCTATGCGTAGGGTCAGGAGAAGAGGGTCAGACAATAGGGGTCTATTGTACGTGGACTAATCCTACATTTCTGTAAGAGTCTGCATTATAAAGCATTGGATTTGTAATACGAAAAAAATCTTGATTTTCCAAATTTATTTGAACCACGTGAAAATATTTTTCTTGTTCTATCATTTTCAATTATATAGCTTTAGTGCACCGGGCTGTAGGGGTCCAACCCCATTTTTCATAGAAAACCAATTCTGCCATAAACTTTGTCAAAATTGGTTGGCAAATGTTTTTCCTCAAGTTGACATTGTTGACTTGCTACCTCTCCATAGAGGTAAGCAATGATGCCACAAGGGCATATTTTCTCCAATAAAAAGAGCACGATAATTCACTTGGACATTAACACCAACCAGTGCCAAATAGAGTGTGATAAGAAATAGTCTGTGAAGGAAAAAATAGAGTGAGCAATATTTTTAGTAAGGTGTGGTAGTCATTTGAAATTCCTTACTAGGTATTTTAGTAAGGTGGGAATTGAAATTTTGAGTGTGTAGTAGTCACTTTGAATATTGTATTTTTGACTCCTATTGTTCTTGTTGTTTAACCGTATTACCATTTTAGTAATTATTGCTCTTTATTACTGCAATATTATTTTCGTGGCGGGATTTATTCCCAACACGGGCTGCCCTTTAACGTTGAAGTTGGTGGACCGATAAAGGATCCAAATGACATGTTGTAAATACAGATAGCCCAGAGGCTAGCCAGGCTGTTGTGCCTGAGGTTAAACCAGGAAGAGGCCCAAGAATTAGACAGACCAACGATAGATTTTCTTGCGATTCGAATAATATAGGAACGAAACTATTCACAAGATGGGATTGTACATTTTTATGGATGAAACGACATTTAAGATGGGGAAATGATTGAATTTGCTAGCAATGTGAAAGAAATAGCCTTTAATCTTGAAAATAAGAATGATTTTGCTCCTCTACAATTTGTGATCCCATGTTTGGATGTGCCATGAGGGAATATTGCCACGATAATCAAATATCGTCAAATGTCATTATTACTATTATTATTAGTGAGGCTTTCGCAAGGGATGTTTTCTTTTTTACATTCTCGACTCTTAGAATGAGCGACCAAACAATCAAAATTAGACAGGTGCAAGTAGCTTAACCGCCTTATCCATAATTGAAACTATATCCGTCACACTGAAAATGCGTATGTCAAAAACCCATGCAACATAGTCATACCCAGGGTTTTGATCTAGTGGTAAGAGAGGACTTGTGAATTAGGCGCACGTGACATGTTCGAACCTTGCAACAGACAAAATCGTTTCTCCACTTCTAACATTTCTTTTTTGATCTGCTTTGAATTGTTTTACTGGGTATATTGTTGTTGCTGTAGCATGAATTATTTAGTGAAGGTACATTGGTGCCGAAAAAATAATCATGTGATAAAGTAGCAAACATACCAGTTGCAAATGCAATTACAACTGCTAACATTGACACGCACTGATAAATACCTGTCCAACCATAAAGCTTACTTACAATTTCCAAATGTGAAGGATCTCTACTTTCATCTGCTATGAGGAAGTAGATGAATATGGCAATAGATAAGCATGTGAAGGTGTAACGCCCCGCATTTTGGGCTATAATATAGACCATGATTCTGATGCATTGATAATACCGAAGCCATAAATCCTATGCCAATATGGCATGTTAATTATTTGCGTAGTATGTGAATCCATTCAAGCTTGAATTTAGACTATAGAGGTCCTTCAACTCAAGGACGAGTTGAAACTATTTCGATCGATTAAGTTTTAGTGGATGTTGTAATTTGTGTCATCTTCCATCAACCATAACTCTCTGTATATATCGAATTAGAGAGCCTACTATGTGTAAAATGATAGGTCTTTGAGTTAGATTTCCAACGATACCAATTTTGCTAAAATCCGGCACCCAATCAAGAAGTTATGGCCTTTCAAAGTAGTATGCGTCGCCTAACCAATCGCACATGGTCCCTGGAAAACATAGGCGATAGCATAGGTGTCACCTATGTAAACATAGCCGATAGCATAGGCGGCGCCTATGTAAAGGTTTCAAGTGACTTAAACACTCCGTTTTGGGGGCAAAATGGTCTTTTTCCCACCCTTATTTAGCCATAAACACGAAATTCAGTTCCCAAAGACCCCAAAATACACCTTCATTCATCAAAATTATTCAAGAACTCTCTCTAGAGTTTCAAAATAAAAACCCAAGTAGTTCAAGATTCAACCATGCGTTTTCAAAAAAAAATAAAGATTTGGAATCTCCGCAACGTAGGCTTTAAGAAGCACCTATCATATTCGCATATAGAGGTACGCAGGGTTATCTCAAAAATCTGATGGGCTTAAAAATTCATGTTTTAAAAATGGGAGTTTTGAAATTATGAATATAAACATGTTTCAAGCATCTTTATGATATTGATTTGGTCTTTAGGCCTAATTCCAAAGTGATTTGATATATGATATATGTATATGCATGTGTTCCAAAAAGATGTTAACTTGAGAGCATGGATGATATGGAATCCCTCTCTTGATGTGAAATTTGTTTTAAATGTTCATATGATGTAAATTGTTTGAAAACATCTTGAAAAGCACGACATAGAATGTTTTGAGAATTGATATGATTTTGACTTGAAAACGAGAGGGCTATTTGTGTTGAAACATGTTAAATACAATGGTTGAATGAGAAGAATGATATGATATTGATGGCTTGCAAGTCGGGTATGACAATACCCTACAGAATATGATATGTGATTGAATCAGATGAAATTTGAATGCATTGATTTTACATAAGATAGGTGGATGCCCGAAGAAGGAGTTTGAGTGTAAGGGCTCATCGCTGGAAACCGTGTTTGCTACATGAGAATTTGGTAACCTACTTTGTGATCTTGCATACCTGAATTTATGTCATTCCCAAGTTGGGACTATAGTTAGGAGCCCTGCTTTGTGATCTTGTGCACTACCATTGGGTCGAGACACCCTGTTGTGTGATCTTGTGTGTCTTCCCCTCACTTATACTCTAATCTCGGTGGCAATCGAGGTTTATTGGTGTAAATGTGATATGTAGGGTATTCCACCTAGCTTAGCTGCATTGCATTGTTGTTGAAACCAATTACATTGCACCCAAGTGTTTTTAAATGATTTGATATGAAACTGCTTTATAATGGCTCTCAACTATATTTTATAAAAATAATATGTTTTGTTTTGATATCTCTGCGTACCAGTACTCTTGTATTGACCCCCTTCCCTCCCAGGTTTGGAGGCACAGTCTAGGGGTCCAGAAAATCAGTAAATTTCCTCAGACAGATTCGCAGATTCACTTGGTGAGCCTTCTATATTTCGGAAGGCCCGATATCTGACAGTTTCATTTATTACTTATTAGTTTTTGGTCTACTGGGGGCCTTGTCCCAGTTTTCAGATAGATATTTGTTTCAGTTATGTAGTAGAGATTTCGCAGACGTTATAGAGATGTTGATTGAGATTGTGGGACATTATTCCCCATTATTATTTTCATATGATTCTTGATAATGTTTCCGTTATATAGTGTATCTTCCGCATTTTTTTTCATATAAGTCATGTGCATGATTACCAAATAGATAAGGGGTGTTTTGGGCTTTGATGGTTCAGAATACTCGTCACGGCCAGGGCCCCGGTTCGGGTCGTGACAAAAGGCATTGGTATCAGAAACAACAAATGCACAGAATGTTGTTTTCCTTATTAGAATCGCCATCCCTTGATTAGGGCTATCGGAGTTGCTCTCAAAACTTCCTGACAATGTGATACCAGTGACGAAAGTGTCTGTCATGATCAAAGTGGCCACAACAATATGGATTTGAGCTACTTTCATAATACTTTCGACTTTTGTTTGATCTGCCTTTTTTGCTTTATCGCGATCATCTTCTCTCCCTCTGTTGCATTTTGACTAATCTTCCCATTTCATCCTAAAGTAGTATTTTGACTCTTTTTCCCATTTCATCATTGTACTCGTACGTCCGTTTTACCTCAAAGTCTCATTTTTCAAATCGGTCAATGCTACACAAATCCTCTACCAATTTCTCTTATTTTCATCAGTAGTACAGTTTATATTGAGTTAGTCAAAAAATTTATCACAGTAACTTGTCTTATTGAGAACTAATTTGTTCATTGCATAGGAGACAATGATATCATCTAAAATAAATTCTAGCGAAGGTAGAGCAAGAAATAGAATTACAATTTTACTTGATGTTTCAACGCCACATTAAGAATGGATAAAATCTGAAGAATTGTGAGTGCACGCAAATCTTTCTTCGCTTGACATAAACCTTGTACAATATTTTACCATCATTTACTCAAGTGTAACCAGTATTTTAAAAATTATGTGTGGCTGCTTACCTTCTTTGTTGTCGCTTTGCAAGACAATGCTATATCAAGTGGAGTCTGGTTTTGTTTGTTAAATGCCATCTTCTATATTAATTCACGCACATGGTTACCAGAGGCAGCAAGAAAATGGAGAGAAGTGTTGCCATCGCTATCTGGCTCATCAATAAGGCTGTCGCACTTATCAGAATCTAAGAAGCAACAGACTACCTTGTCTTAATCGTTCAGTATGGCAACATGAAGAGCATTTTGATTGTTGTTGTTAAGCATATCCCGACAATTAGGGCATTGATTTATAGGTCACCTTCACTAGCTGCAATGTGAATTACTATCATCCAGTCATTTTCACTGCCTTCCGGAAGGTACACCAAGGATTTTTTCCATGCCAGCATATCAGTTACTATGTCTTCCGGAAGGCACACCAAGGATTTTTTCCATGCCAGCATATCAATTACTATGTCTTCCAATCCCAATTTAATAGCATAGTGCAGTGAATTCCAACCCCATAATTCAAGTTCCTCGCATGAAGGCTTATTCCATCGCCATAGTGATCTAATACAATCTGGATGTATCAACACGATAAATGCATAAATAAGGGGTTAGATCTTCTCACAATTATAGTTGCACAACAGATTATGGGAAAGTCAACTAAAGTTAGATATCGATATAGCAAATAACAAAAATTATGTACCTTTATGTTCCTGAATTACTGCTGCATCCAGCGGCGTTCTATTAGATAGAATTGCAACATAAGTTGGTTTCTTGCAGGATTCCAAGATGTTAATCAAAGCATCATGAAAACCAGATTCAGCCGCCAGATACAGTGGGTCTCTTGTACATGGTTAGGCAGAAATTCGAATTCAGAATCTTCTTTCACCAAGAGCTTAATCACATCTAGATGTTGGCTCCACACGGCCTTGAGCAGGGCTGCATCTCCACTAGCATCTGTCATCCTCATGAGTTTATCATTAGTATTATGATCTTCGACACATGCAAGTAGCACATGGACAACTTGATACAAGTCAAATGGCCTCCTTAATTTTTGAAGAAATGATTGGAGATCATCATTTAAAGGCTCAAGACTTGGTCACCCCGAGGGCACAAGAATAGGCAAGGAAGACCCGTTTTGAGCAAAAGCAAGGCCGTGTGTGGAAGATTACTTGGAGCATCGAAGACTTGAGGACTCACGATTTTGGACAACACTTAATGGGTCATGATTTGGTCCTCTTCATTAAGGGTATTTTGGTCACTTCATTGGGTCCAAATGCACTCTATGGCCACCCTACCCTTTAAGTGCATTGTTGTCATTTTGCCTTGTCTTGTAATAGAATATATATATAGAACATTTTAGGTCTTTTTAGGCTAAATCGGTGTGCTATAGCCCACAGATTCGTGGGTGAGCCCGAGTTTCAGGCGTGCGGTGGGTCGAAAATTGACCGGGACATGCCAGGGAGGTTGGGGATCATCCCAGTGTGGTCCATTTAATTTTTTATGGCCATTTGGGTGGACAAATGGACAAAACAGAGGGAACAGGGCATTTTCGGGTCCGAGCGTGTTGTGGGCCAAAAATTGATCAGAACATGCCAGGGAGTTTGGGGATCGTCCCAGTGTTATCCGTTTGAATTTTTGTGGCCATTTGGGGGGACAAACGGGTGAAACAGCGGAAACGGGGCATTTTTATGCCAAATAAATGTGCTATAGCCCACGGGTTTGGGGGCGGACTGAGGGTACATACGTGTTGTGGGCTAAAAATTGATCGGGGCATGCCAGGGAGGTTGGGGATCGTCCCAGTGTGGTTCGTTTAATTTTTTGTGGTCATTTAGGTGGACAAACAGGCGAATCGACGTAAACGGGGAGTTTTCAGGCCAAATCGGTGTGCTATAGCCCACGGTTTTGGGGGTGGGCCCGGGGTCTAGGCGTGCTATGGGTCAAAACTCGACCAGGGCATGTCAGGGAGGTTGGGGATCATCTCAGTGTGGTCCATTTAATTTTTTGTCGCCATTTGGTTGGATTAACGGGCGAAATGACACGAATGGGGCATTTTTAGGCCGAATCAGTTTGCTATTGCCCATGATTTTTAGGCCAAATCAATGTTCTATAGCCCACATTTTCGGAGGTGGGCTCGGGGTTCAGGCGTGTTGTGGATCAAATATCGATTGGTGTGGGCCAGGGAGGTTCGGGATCATCCCAGTGTGGTCTGTTTAATTTTTTGTTAACGTTTAGGTGGACATATGGGCGAAACGACGCAAACAGGGCATTTTTGGGATAAATCGGTGTGCTATAGCCCACGGTTTTAGGGGTGGGATAGGGCATGCTGTGGGTAGAAAATTAATCAGGACATTTTAGGGCAAAATCTGTGTGTTATTGATCACGGTTTTGGGGGTGGGCTAGGGGTTTGGGCCTGCTATGGGCCAAAAATCGACCGGGGCATGCTAAGGAGGTTGGGGATCATCCCAGTATGGTCCATTTAATTTTTTGTGGCCATTTGGGTTGACAAACGGGCGAAACGGCACGAACGAGGTATTTTTGGGCCAAATCGATGTGTTATAGCCCACGGTTTCCGGGGTGAGCCGGGGGTCTAGGCGTACTGTGGGCTAAAAATCCATTGGTGTGTGCTAAGGAGGTTGAGGATCATCCCAGTGTAGTCCGTTTAATTTTTCGTGGCCATGTGGGTGGACAAACGGGGAAAATGATGCAAAAGGTGCTTTTCAAGCTAAATCAGTGTGTTATAGCCCACGGTTTTGGGGGTAGGCCGATGGTCTGAGTGTACTGTGGGCCAAAAATCTATCGGGGTATGCCAGGGAGGTTGGGGATCGTCCCAATGTGGTCCGTTTAATTTTTCATGACCACTTGGGTGGACAAACGGGAGAAACAGCGCAATTGGGACATTTTTGGGCTAAATCGGAGTGTTATAGACTACGGTTTTGGGGGTGGGACTGGGGTACGAGCGTGCTGTGGGCCAAAAATCGACTGGGGCATGCCGGTGAGTTTGGGGATTATCTCAGTGTGTTCCATTTAATTTTCATGGCCATTTAGGTGGACAAACGGGCGAAACAGCGTGAACGGGGCATTTTTATGACAAATTAGTGTGCTATAGCCCACGGTTTTGGGGGTGGGCCCGGGGTTCGAGAGTACAGTGGATCGAAAATAGATCGAGGCATTCTAGGGAGGTTGTAGATTTTCCAGTGTGGTCCATTTAATTTTTCGTGGCCATTTGGGTGGACAAACAGGCGAAACAGCACGAACGGGGCATTTTCGAGCTAAATCAGTGTGCTATAGCCTACGGTTTTGGTGGTGGGCCCGGGGTTCGAGCGTGCTTTGGGCCAAAAATTGACTGTGGCGTGCCAGGAATATTGGGGATCATCTAAGTGTGGTCCTTTTAATTTTTTGTGGCCATTTGGGTTGACAAACAGGTGAAACGATGCGAATGGGGCATTTTCAGGCCAAATCGGTGTGTTATATCCCACAGTTTTGGGGGTGGAATCGGGGTCCAAGCGTGCTGTAAGCCAAAAATAGATCGGGGCATGCCAGATAGGTTGGGGATCATCCTAATGTGGTTCGTTTAATTTTTCGTGGCCGTTTGGGTGGACAAACGGGTGAAAGTGCACGAACGGGGAATTTTTTGGGCCAAATAGGTGTGCTATAGCCCACGATTTTAGGGGTGGGCCCATGTTTCGGGCGTGCTGTGGGCCGCAAATCGACCGAGGCATGCCAGGGATGTTGGGGATCATCTTAGTGTGGTTCGTCTAATTTTTCGTCTCCATTTGGTTGGACAAACGAGCGAAACGACACGAACAAAGCATTTTCGGTCCAAATTGGTTTGATATAGCCCACAGTTTTGGGGGTGGACCCGGGGTCTGGGTGTGCTGTGGGTTAAAAATTTATTGGGGCATGCCAGGAAGGTTGGGGATCGTCTAAGTGTGGTCCGTTTAATTTTTAATGGCTATTTAGGAGGACAAACGGGCAAAACAGCACGAACGGGGCATTTTGGGGCAAATCGGTGTGCTATAGCCCACGGTTTCGGAGGTGGGCTCAGGGTTTAGGCATGCTGTTGGCCAAAAATTGACCGGGACATGCCAAAGAGGTTGAGGATCATCCCAGTGTGGTCTGTTTAATTTTTTATGGCCTTTTGGGTGGACAAATGGGCAAAATAGTGTGAATGGGGCATTTTTGAGCCAAATCTGTTTGTGCTATAGCCCACGGTTTTGGGGGTGGGCTCAGGGTTTGGGCATGTAGTAGGCCAAAAATAGACCGGGGCATGCCAAAGAGGTTGGGGATCGTCTCAGTGAGGTTCGTTTAATTTTTTGTGGCCATTTGGGTGGAGAAAAGGGGGAAACGATGCGAATGAGGCATTTTAGGGCTAAATCGGTGTGCTATAGCCCAGGGTTTCGGGGGTGCACCCAGGGTCCAGGCGTGCTGTGGGATAAAAATCGACCGGGGCATGCCAGGGAGATTGGGGGTCATATCAGTATGGTCCGTTTAATTTTTCATGACTATTTGGGTGGACAAACGGGCAAAATGGCGCGAACGGGGCATTTTCAGGCTAGATTGGTGTGCTACAGCCCACGGTTTTGAGGGTAGACTCGGGGTCTGAGTGCGCTATTGGCCAAAAATCGATCGGGGCGTACTAGGGAGGTTGGGGATCATCCCAGTATGGTCCGTTTAATTTTTTGTGGCCACTTGGGTGGACAAACGGGCGAAACAGCACGAACGGGGCATTTTCGGGCCAAATCGGTGTGCTATAGCCCACGATTTTGAGGGTGGGCTCGGGATTCGGGCGAGCTGTGGGCCAAAAATTAATTGGGGCATGCCAGGGAGATTGGGGATCATCCCAGAGTGGTCCATTTAATTTTTCATGGCCATTTGGGTGGACAAAATTGCGCGAATAGGATATTTTTAGGCCAAATCGGTCTGCTATAGCCCAAGGTTTTAGAGGTGGGCCCATGTCCGGGCATGTTGTTGGCCAAAATTTGATTGGGGCATGACAAAGAGTTTGAGGATCATCCCAGTTTGGTCCGTTTAATTTTTTATGGCCATTTGGGTGGACAAACGGGCAAAACGAACGGGGCATTTTCGGGCCAAATCAATGTGCTATAGCCCACGATTTTGGGGGTGAGCCCTAGGTTAAGGCGTGCTGTAGGCCGAAAATAGACTAGGACATGCCAGAGAGTTTGGGAATCATCCCATTGTGGGTGGAAAAATGGGCGAAACAGTGCGAATGGCCATTTGGGTGGACAAACGAGCGAAACGGCGCGAATGGGGCATTTTTGGGCAAAACCACCCGGGGTCAGGGCGAGCTGTGGGCCAACAATCGACCGGGGTGTGCCATAGAGGTTAGTAATCATCCTAGTATGGTCAGGTTAATTTTTTCGTTCTCATTTGGGTAGACAAACGAGAGAAATGACGCGAACCAGGCACTTTCAAGCCAAATCGGTATACTATAGCCCATGGTTTCGGGGGTGGGCTAGTGGTCCGAGCTTTCTGTGGGCCAATAATTGATCGGGGCATGCCTAGGAGGTTGGAGATCATTTCAGTGTGGTTCGTTTGATTTTTTGTGGCCATTTGGGTGGACAAATGGGTAAAACCGCGCGAATGGGGCATGTTTGGGCCAAATCAGTGTCGTATTGCCCACGATTTTGGTGGTGGTCCCTGGATCCGGGCGTGCTGTAGCTCAAAAATTGATAGGGACATGCCAGGGAGGTTGGGGATCATCCCAGTGTGGTCCGTTTAATTTTTCGTGGCTATTTGGGTGGACAAACGGGCGAAACGGCGCGAATGGGGCATTTTTGGGCTAAATCGGTATGCTATAGCCCACGATTTCGAGGGTGAATACGGGGTCCAGCCGTGTTGTAGGTCAAAAATTGATCGAGGCATGCCAGGGAGGTTGGCGATCATCCTAGTGTGGTCCGTTTAATTTTTTGTGGCTATTTGGGTGAACAAATGGGCGAAACGGTCTGAATGGGGCATTTTTGAGATAAATCATTGTGCTATAGCCCACGATTTCAGGGTTGGGCCCAGATTCTGTGTATTTTTTGGGCCAAAAATCAATCGAGTCATGATAGGGAGGTTGGGGATCATCCCAGTATTGTCTGTATAATTTTTCGTGGCTATTTGGGTGGACAAACGGGCGAAACGGGACAAACGAGGCATTTTTAGGCCAAATCGATGTTCTATAGCCCACGATTTCGAGGGTGGGCCCAGGGTACGGGCGTGCTGAGGGCCGAATATCGACTAGGGTGTGCTAGGGAGGTTGGGGATCGTCCCAAAGTGGTCCGTTTAATTTTTTATAGCAATTTGGGTGGACAAACAGGCAAAACGGCACAAACGGGGCATTTTCGGGCCAAATCAGTGTGCTATAGCCCACGGTTTTGGGGGTGGGCTCAGGGTAAGGGCATGCTATGGAACAAAAATCGATCGAGGCATGCCAGGGAGGCTGGAAAATATCCAAGTGTGGTCCATTTTATTTTTGTGCCCATTTGGGTGGACAAACAGACGAAACCGCGTGAAGGGGGAATTTTTAGGATAAATCGGTGTGCTATACCCCACGGTTTTGAGGGTGGGCCTGGGGTTCGGGTGTACTGTGCGGTGAGAATCGATCGGGGCATGTCAAAGAGGTTGGGGATAATCCTAGTGTGGTCCGTTTAATTTTTCGTGGCCATTTGGGAGGACAAACGGACGAAATGGCGCGAACGGGGCATTTTCAGTCCTAATCGGTGTGCTATACCCCACGGTTTTGGGGGTGGGCCCAGGTTCGGGCGTGCTATGAGCCAAAAATCAACTGGGGCATACCAGGGAGGTTGGGATCGTCCCAGTGCGGACCCATTTAATTTTTTGTGGCTAATTAGGTGGAAAAATGTGTGAAACAATGGAAATGGGGCATTTTGAGGCCAAATCGATGTGCTATAGCCCACGGTTTTGGGAGTGGGCCTGGGGTCCGGGCATGGTGTGTGCCAAAAATTGATCGGGACATGCCAAGGAGGTTGGAGATTGTCCCAATATGGTCCGTTTAATTTTTTGTGGCCATTCTGGTGAACAAACGAATAAAACGGTGCAAATGGGGCATTTTCGGCCCAAATCAGTGTGCTATATCCATGGTTTCTGAGGTGGGCCCAGGGTCTGGGGTACTGTGGTCCAAAAATTAACCGGGGCGTGCCAGGGAGTTAGGAATCGTCCGAGTGTCGTCCGTTTAATTCTTCATGGCCATTTGGGTGGACAAATGAGCAAAAAACCACGAACGGGGCATTTTCGAGCAAAATTAGTGTGCTATAGCCCATGGTTTTAGGGCTGGGCCTGGGGTCCCGGTGTACTGTAGGCCAAAAATTGACCAGGGCATGCCAGGGAGATTGGCGATCGTTCCAGTGTGGTCTGTTTAATTTTTTGTAGCCATGGCAACAGTTCAAGAACGAGGCATTTTTGGGCCATATCAGTGTATTATAGCCCACGATTTTGGGGGTGGGTTCGGATTTCGGGTGTGCTGTGGGTCAAAAATTGACCGGGGTATGCCATGGAAGTTGGGGATCATCCTAGTGTGGTCCATATAATATTTTGTGGCCATTTGGTTAGACAAACGAGCGAAACGGCGCAAACGAGGCATTTTTGACCAAATCGATGTGCTATAACCCAAGGTTCTGGGGGTGGGCCCGGGGTCTGGGCGTACTGTGGGCTGAAAATTGACCGGGGCATACCAGGGAGGTTGGGGATCGTCCTTGTGTGGTCCGTTTAATTTTTTATGGCCATTTGGGTGATCAAACGGGCGAAACGGCATGAACGGAGAATTTTCGAACCAAATTAGTGCGCCATAGCCCATGGTTTTGAGGGTGGGCCGGGGTTCTAGCCGTGCTGTGGGCCAAAAATCGACTGGGCTGTGCCAGTGAGGTTGGGGATCATTCCATTGTGGTCCGTTTAATTTTTCGTGGCCATTTGGGTGGACAAACGGGCAAAACGGAATAAATGGGGCATTTTTAGGCAAAATCAGTATACTATAACCCACGGTTTTGGGGGTGGCCCCAAGGTTCGGGCGTGCAATGGGCCAAAAATCTACCGGGGCGTGCCAGGGAGGTTGGAGATCGTCCCAGTGTGGTCCATTTTATTTTTTCTGGCCATTTGGGTGGACAAACGGGTGAAACGGCACGATTGGGGCATTTTTGGGTCAAATCGTTGTGCTATAGCCCATGGTTTTGAAGGTGCGCCCGGGGTACGACCGTGTTGTGGGCCAAAAATCGATCGAGCCATGCCAGGGAGGTTGGAGATCATCTTAGTGTGCTTCGTTTAATTTTTCCTGGCCATTTGGGTAGGAAAATAGGCAAAACGGTGCGAACGGGGCATTTTTAGGCCAAATCGATGTGCTATAGCCCACGGTTTTGGGGGTGGACCTAGGGTCCGGGCATGCTGTGGGTCGAAAATCGACCAAGGCATGCCAGGGAGGTTGGGGATCATCCCAGTGTGGTCCGTTAAATTTTTCGTGGCCACTTGGGTGGACAAACGGGCAAAATGGTGTGAACGGGGCATTTTCGGGCCAAATCAATGTGCTATAGCCCATGATTTTGGGGTTGGGACGGGGGTCTGGGTATGCTGTTGGCCAAAAATTGACCAAGGCATGCCAGGGAGGTTGGGGATCATCCCAGTATGGTTCATTTAATTTTTTCGTGGTCATTTGGGCAAACAATCGAGCGAAACAGTGCGAACGGGGCATTTTCAGGTCAAATTGGTGTGCTATTGCCCACGATTTTGGGGTTGGGCCTGGGGTTCAAGCGTGCTGTAGGTCTAAAATCGATTGGGGCATGCCAGAGAGGTTTGGATCATCCCAGGGTGGTCTATTTAATTTTCTGTGGCCATTTGGGTGGAAAAAGTGGCGAAACAATACGAACAGGGCATTTTCGGGCAAAATTAGTGTGCTATAGCCCACGGTTTCGGGGATGGACTCGGAGCTCGGGCGAGCTGTAGACCAAACATCGATCGAGGCATGCCAGGGAGGTTAGGTATTGTCCTAGTGTGGTCAATTTATTTTTTTCAGGGATATTTGAGTGGACAAACGACCGAAACAACGCAAACGGGGCATGTTTGGGCCAAATTGGTGTGCTATTGCCCAATGTTTTGGGGGTGGGCCTGGGGTCCGGGAGTGCTGTAGGCCAAAAATCAATCGGGGAGTACCTTGGAGGTTGAGGATCATCCCATTGTGGTCTGTTTAATTTTTCATAGCTCGTTGGGTGGACTAACAGATGAAACGACGTGAAAGGGGTATTTTAGGGTAAAATTGATGTGCTATAGCCCATGGTTTTAGGGGTAGGCCCAGGGTTCGGGCGTGTTGTAGCCCAAAAATTGATTGGGGCATGCCTGGGAGGTTGGGGAGCATCCCAGTGTGGTCCTTTTAATTTTTCGTGGCTATTTGGGTGGACAAACGAGAGAAATGGCGCGAATAGAGCATTTTTGGGTTAGATCTGTATGCTATAGCCCACGGTTTTAGGGGTGGACCTGGGGTCCAGGAATTTTATGGGTCGTAAATCGACCGAGGCCTGCAAAGGAAGTTGGGTATCGTTACAGTGTGGTCTGTTTAATTTTTCGTGACCATTTAGGTGGACAAACGTGCGAAACGGGGCGATTGGGGCATTTTCAGGCCAAATCAATGTGCTATAGCCCACAGTTTTGGGGATGTACCCTGGGTTCGGGCGTGCTGTGGGATAAAAATTGACAGGGGCATGCCTGGGAGGTTGGGGATCGTCCTAGTATGTTCCGTTTAATTTTTCATTACAATTTGGGAGGACAAACAGGCGAAACGGCGCAAACAGGGCATTTTCGAGCCAAATCAGTGTGCTATACCCCATGATTTTGGGGGTGGACCTGGGTTTTCGGGGCATGCTGTAGGCCAAAAATTGACCGAAGTATGCCAGGGAGGTTGGGGATCATCCCAGTATAGCCCATTTAATATTTCGTGCCCATTTGGGTGGACAAACGGACGAGACAGCACGAATGGGGCATTTTTTGGCCAAATTGGTGTGCTATACCCCACAGTTTTGGGGGCGGGCTGGGGGACGTACTGTAGGGTAAAAATTGATCAAGGCATTCCAGGGAGGTTGTAGATCGTTCAAGTGCGGCCTGTTTAACTTTTCTTGGCAATTTTGGGGGACAAACGAGCGAAACGGTGCGAACGGGGCATTTTTAGGCCAAATCGATATGTTATACCCCACGATTTTGGGGGTGGGACTGAGTTTTGGCATGATGTGGGTGCAAAATTGACCGAGGCATGCCAGAGTGGTTGAGGATCATCCCAGTGCGGACCCGTTTAATTTTTCGTGGTCATTTGGGTGGACAAATATGCTAAACAGTGCGAACTGGGCATTTTCTGGCCAAATCGACGTTCTATAGCCCACAGTTTTGGGGGTGGGCATGGAGTTCGGGCATTGTGTGGGCCAAAAATCGATCGAGGCATTCTAGGGAGGTTGGAGATCATCCCAGTGTAGTCTGTTTAATTTTTTTTGGTCATTGGGGTGGACAAACGTGCAAAACAACGCGAACGGGGCATTTTCAGGCCAAATCGTTGTGCTATAGCCCACGGTTTTGAGGGTGGACCCGGGTCCGAGCGTGTTGTGTGCCAAAATTAATCGGGGCGTGCCAGAGAGGTTGGGGATCATCCCAATGTGGTCTGTTTAATTTTTGTTGTCATTTAGGTGGACAAACTGGCGAAACAGCATGAACGGGGCATTTTTGTGACAAATTGGTGTGCTATAGCCCACAGTTTTACGGGGTGGGACCAGGTTACGGGCGTACTGTGGGCCAAAAATTAATCGGGGCATGCCAGGGAGGTTGGGGATCATCCCAGTGTGGTCCGTTTAATGTTTTGTGACCATTTGGGTGGACAAACGAGCGAAACGGCGCGAACGGGGCATTTTCGGGCCCACAATTTCGGGTGGGCCTTGGGTCCGGGCGTGCTATGGGCCAAAAATCGATCGGGGCATGCCAGAGAGGTTGGGGATCATCCCATTATGGTCTGTGTAATTTTTTGTATCCATTTGGGTGGACAAACGGCGCAAATGGGATATTTTCGTGCCAAATTGGTGTGCTATTGCCCACGGTTTTGGGGATAGGCCTGGGGTCCGATCGTGCTATACGCCAAAAATCAATTGGTGCATGCCAGGGAGGTTGGGGATCATCCCAGTGTGGTTCCTTTAATTTTTTGTGGCTATTTGGGTGGACAAACGGGCGAAACAGCGTAAATGGAGCATTTTCGGGCTAGCTCAATGTGCTATAGATCACGATTTTGGGGGTGGGCCCAAGGTTCGGGCGTGCTGTGGGCCAAAAATTGATCGAGGCGTGCCAGGGAGGTTGAGAATCGTCCTAGTGTTGTCCTTTTAATTTTTTGTGGCCATAAACGGGGCATTTTTGGGCTAAATCGATGTGCTATACCCCACGATTTTGGGGGTTTGCCTGGGTCCAGGCATGCTGTGGGCCAAAAATTGATCGGGGTGTCACAAAGAGGTTGGGGATCATCCCAGTGAGGTCCGTTTAATATTTCATGGCTATTTGATTGGACAAACGGGCGAAATGGCATGTATGAGGCATTTTTGGGCCAAATTGGTATGCTATACCCTACAGTTTTGAGGTTGGGCCCAGTGTCCAGGAATGCTATGGGCCAAAAATCAACTGAGCTGTGCTAGAGAGGTTGGGTATTATCCCAGTGTGGTCCATTTAATTTTTTGTGGCTATTTGGATGGACAAACGGGCTAAACGGGGTGAACGGGGCATTTTTGGGCTAAATCGGTGTGCTATAGACCACAGTTTTGATGGTAGGCCCAGGATCCGGGAATGTTGTGGGCCGAAAATTGATTGTGGCATGCCAGGGAGGTTGGGGATCATCTCAGTATGGTTCATTTAATTTTTTGTGGCCATTTGGGTGGGAAAATGAATGAAACGGCGTGAACGGGGCATTTTTGGGCCAAATCAGTGTACTATAGCCCACGATTTTGAGGGTGCGTGATACGAGCCAAATGGCCATCTCTTCTTTTGAAGATGTTATTGGATGCCAATGCATAAAGACTCAATACTTGGTCATCTCGAGTGTACAAGAACACGCATGGAGGACCCGTTTGGAGCTTGACATAAGGCAGACCCGTGTGTGGAATATTGTGTGGGGGCTTACCTTTGATGCCAACCCGAGACTACAAGTGCTGAAGAATGATCCCAAGGTTGTGGAGCATTGAAGAAGAACCCTTCATTAAGGGTGTTTTGGGGATCACACTTAGTTAGAAAGACACTTCATGGCCACCCCTTTCATTAAGGGTATTATGGTCATTTTTGTTATGTAATAAGCTAGCCTCTATATAGTCTTCTATTAAGTCATTTGCTCTTTAGTTTTGGAAGGATAAACTAAAGTCTTCCATTTTTGTAATAGCTATTTAAGGAACATGTTAGGGTTCCATTAAGCAAATTTTGATGATATTTGTGAGTGTAGAACACTTTTAACAAGCTCTCTCTAGATGGAGGAGTGACCAAACCGAAACTAGGGCACTATACAATGGTGGAATCACTTATATGTTGTATTTTCTTAGAAACATTGATGCTTGGGAGGTGGAATCCGAACTTGTATCTTTGTAAGAGATAGGTTTATTTTTGTGGGTAGCCTTAAGGGTCCAAGATTGTCCATTTTTGGGTTCTTAAGATTATTCCTTCATGTGGTCTATCTATCTATCCTTTTACTTTCATTGTAATCTTGTTTAGAGTTTGTGTTATGTTGAAGAAGTCTTGTAAAAGGTTGTTGTTTGATCCAAATTCAAAGGGAGTCTGATTTCGTTCCTACGAAGTCAATCTTGGGTTTGTTACTTAGAAAATAAAAAAAACAAAAAAAAAACTGAAGGAGTGACCAAAAATTCCAGAAAAGTTGAAATCTGTCCATTTTTGTTTCTTGGCCAAAAATTGTGTTCTTGTTGTCTTGGCCGAGATTTGTTTGTTGTGTGTCTAGATCTAGTAGTGTTCTTGTTTGTTTTGTTATTTCTAGTGTTAGTCTTCTCGTTCACTAACACTTTTGAGTCTTGATCTAAACTTGAGCTTAAACTTGTTGAAAGTTGTTGTTGTGAACAAGTTAATGGCCATGTATTGATGTTGTTGTTCTTGTCCGTGTGGTGACCTTTCTTGTGGACTTGTGCAGGACGTTTTTGGTGTTGTTATTGTTCTTGAAAAGTTGTTGTATTCTTGTTTTTCATCACAATCTTCACCCCTTGTTAAGACCAAAACACCACACTAAAGTACTTGGCCGTTTGTTGGAAGTTTGTAGTTGACCTTGTTGTTGTGGAATTGTTGTTGTTCTTGGGAGATTGTTGTTGATTTTCTTGGTGATTGTTGAAGTGTTCTTGATGTTCTTCCAAACCTTCATACCTTGTAAAATAAAGTGAAAGTTAGATCCCAAAAGGTGAAGGAAAAGTGTGACAACTTTGTTAGTCGCCATCACTCACCAATTAGTCAATCACATTTCAACCACTTTTCCATAAAACAAGGATCCATGTTTTAAGGATGAGTACAAGTTTAGTCCAAGACTTTTGAGTCTTGAAATTTGAATTGAAAAAGAAACTCCAAAGACTAGTTTGTGTTTCCCTTCATTGAACAAGTTACACCAAAGTCAAAATTGTAAAAAAAGCCAATATTGTTCTTTACTTGGAAACGGTGGATCTTGAGGTGAGTTGATTCCCTTGGCGGTCACCGTAAGAACTTGCTACTTGTTAACTTGTTTTGTAGAGGTTTTAGAGTTTTGATACACTCTTTAGTTGATACCTAATGGGTTCTCTTTGTGTCAAGTTAGCTATCTTTTACTCTTTTCAAGTTTATGTTTGCTTCTCGTATCGTGTTGTTGTCTTGTTGTTGCGGATAAAAGATTGTGATTGTGGGTTGTTTGCGGACTATTTTGGTGTTGTAGATGTCGTTTGGTATCAGTTGGCCAGGGGTCCGAGGGTGTTGTAGGCCTAAAATTGATCGGGGCGTGCCAGAGAGATTGGGGATCATCCCAGGGTGGTCCGTTTAATTTTCTGTGGCCATTTGGATGGACAAAGTGGCAAAATGGTGCGAACAAGGCATTTTCAGGCAAAATCGGTGTGCTATAGCCCACGGTTTTGGGGGTACGCCTGAGGTCCAGATTGTGGACCAAACATCGACCGGAGCGTGCCAGGGAGGTTAAGGATCGTCCTAATGTGGTCAATTTAATTATTTTGTGGCCATTTGAGTGGACAAATGAGCAAAACAGTGCAAATGGGGCATTTATGGGCCAAACCGATGTGCTATTGCCTACGGTTTTGGGAGAGGGCCGGGGTCTGGGTGTGCTGTAGGCCAAAAATCATTGGAGAGTGCCTTGGAGGTTGGCCCAGGGTCCGGGCGTACTATAGCCTAAAAATTGATCGGGGCGTGCCTGGGAGGTTGGGGATCATCCCAGTGTGGTCTTTTTAATTTTTCCTGGCTATTTAGGTGGACAAACGGGAGAAACGGTGCGAACGAGGCATTTTTTGGCTAAATCGGTATGCTATAGCCTACGGTTTTGGGGGTGGACCTGGGGTCTGGGCGTGCTGTGGGCCTAAAATCAATCGGGGCAAGCCAGGGAGGTTGAGGATCGTCCCAGTGTGGTCTATTTAATTTTCCATGGCTATTTGGGTGGACAAACGGGCAAAACGGTGCAAATGGGGCATTTTCAAACTAAATCGGAGTGTTATAACCCATGATTTTGGGGGTGGGCCCGGGGTCTAGGCATTTTATGGGCCATAAATCAATTGAGGAGTACCAGAGAGGTTAGGGATTGTCCCAGTGTGGTCTGTTTAATTTTTTGTGGCCATTTGGGTGGACAAACGAGCGAAATGGAATAAACGGAACATTTTTAGGCCAAATCGATGTTTTATTGCCCACAGTTTTGGGGGTGTGCCCGGGGTCCGGGCGTGCTATGGGAAGAAAATCGATTGGGACATGCCAGGGAGGTTGAGAATCGTCCCAGGATGATTCATTTAATTTTTCGTGCCCATTTGGATGGACAAACCGGAAAAACAGTGTGAACGGGGAATTTTGGACAAATCGATGTGCTATACCCCACAGTTTTAGGGGTGGGCCCGGGTTCTCGATGTGCTATGGGGTAAAAATTGATCGAGGCATTCCAGGGAGGTTGGAGATCGTCCCAATATGGTTTGTTTAATTTTTCGTGGCCATTTGGAGGGGGATAAACAAGCGAAATGGCGCGAACGAGGCATTTTCAGGCCAAATCAGTGTTCTATAACCCACGGTTTTGGGGGTGGGCCCGGTTTTAGGCATGCTGTGGGTTAAAACTCTACCAATGCTTGCCAGGGTGGTTGGGGATCGTCCCAGTGTGGACCCTTTTAATTTTTCGTGGCTATTTGGGTTGCCAAACATGCAAAACGGCGCAAACGGGGCATTTTCCGGGCAAATTGATGTTCTATATCCCACGGTTTTTAGGGTGGGCCCGGGGTTCGGGCATTGTGTAGGCCAAAATCGATTAGGGAATGACAAGGAGGTTGGGGATCGTCCCAGTATGGTCTATTTAATTTTTCCTGGTTATTTGTGTGGACAAACGTGTGAAACGACGTGAACGGGGGGTTTTCAGGCCAAATCGGTGTGCTATAACCCACGGTTTTGAGGGTGGGCCCGGGTCCGAGCGTGTTGTAGGCTAAAATAAATTGAGGCGTGCTAGGGAGGTTGGGGATCATCCCAGAGTAGTCTTTTTAATTTTTTGTGGCCATTTGGGTGGACAAACTAGCGAAACAGCGCAAAAGGGGCATTTTTATGATAAATCGGTGTTTATAGCCCACGGTTTTGGAGGAGGGCCCAGGGTCCGAGCGTACTGTCGGCTAAAAGTCGACCGAGGCATGCCAGGGAGGCTGGGGACCATCCCAGTGTAGTCTGTTTGATTTTTCGTGGTTATTTGGGTGGACAAACGGGAGAAACGGTGCGAACGGGATATTTTCGGGCCAAATCGGTGTGCTATAGCCCACAGTTTTGGGGCTGGGCCTTGGGTCCGGGCGTGCTATGGGCCAAAAATCGATCGAGGCATGCCAGAGAGGTTGGGGATCGTCTTAGTACGGTCTGTTTAATTTTTTGTAGCCATTCGGGTGGACAAATGACGCAAATTTTCGTGCCAAATCGGTGTGCTATAACCCATGGTTTTGGGGATGGGCTTGGGGTCCGATCGTGTTGTGGGCCAAAAATAGACCGGGGCGTGCCAGGGAGGTTGGGAATCATCCCAGTATGGTCTCTTTAATTTTTTGTGGCTATTTGTGTGGACAAACGGGCGAAACAGTGTGAACGGGGCATTTTCAGGCCTGCTCGGTGTGCTATAGACCATAATTTTGAGGGTGGGCCAAGGGTTCGAGTGTGCTGTGGGCCAAAAATTAACCGGAGCATGCCAGGGAGATTGGGGATCATCCCAGTGTTGTCCGTTTAATTTTGCGTAGCCATTTCGGTGGACAAACAGGGGAAACAACGTGAACGGGGTATTGTTGGGCTAAATCGGTGTTCTATACCCCATGGTTTCGAGGGTGGGCCAGGGGTCCGGGCATGCTATGGGCCAAAAATCAATCGGGGTGTGCCAGGGAGGTTGGGATCATCCCAGTGAGGTTCTTTTAATTTTTCATGGCTATTTGGTTGGACAAACGGGCGAAATGGCATTTACGGGGCATTTTCGAGCCAAATTGGTATGCTATACCCTACGGTTTTGAGGTTGGGCCCGGTGTTCGGGCATGTTGTGGGCCAAAAATCAACCAAGGTGTGCCAGAGAGGTTGAGGATCGTCCCAGTGTGGTCCATTTAATTTTTAATGGCCATTTGGGTGGACAAACGGGTGAAATGGCACAAACGGGGCATTTTTGGGCCAAATCGATGTGCTATAGACCACTTTTTTGGTGGTGGGCCTGGGGTCCAGTCATGCTATGGGCCAAAAATCGATTGAGGCATGCCTGGGAGGCTGGGGATCATCCCAGTGTGGTCCGTTTAATTTTTTATGGCCATTTGGTTGAAAAAACGGATGAAACAGCACAAACGGGGCATTTTCGGGACAAATCGGTGTACTATAGCCTACGGTTTCATAGGTGGGCTGGGGTTCAAGTGTGTTGTAGGCCTAAAATCAACCGAGGCATGGCAGAGAGGTTGGGGATCATCCCGGGGTGGTCCCTTTAATTTTCGGTTGCAATTTGGGTAGAGAAAGTGGCGAAACGGTGCGAACAGGGCATTTTCAAGAAAAATTGGTGTGCTATAGCCCACGGTTTTGGGGGTAGGCTCGGGGTTCGGATGATCTGTGGACCAAACATCGATTGGGGCATGCCAGGGAGGTTAGGGATCGTCCTAGTGTGGTCAATTTAATTATTTTGTGGCCATTTGAGTGGACAAACAAGCAAAACGGTGCAAACGGGCCATTTTCAGGCCAAATCGATGTGCTATACCTCGCGGTTTTAGGGGTGGGCCCGGGTTCGGTGAGCTGTGGGCCGAAAATCAACTGAGGCATGCCAGGGATATTGGGGATCATTTCAGTACAAATCCATTTAATTTTTCACGTCCATTTGGGTGGACAAACATGTGAAACGGCGCGAACGAGGTATTTTTTGGCCAAATCAATGTGCTATAGCCCACGATTTGAGGGGTAGGCTCGGGGTTCGGGAATGGTGTGGACCAAAAATCGATCGGGGCATGCCAGGGAGGTTGAGGATTGTCCCGGTGTGGTCCGTTTAATTTTTCGTGGCCATTTGGGTGGACAAACGTGCGAAATGGGGCAAACGGGGCATTTTCAGGCCAAATAGGGGTACTATAGCCCATGGTTTCGGGGGTGGGCCTGGGTCCATGCGTGCTGTAGGCCAAAATCGATCGGGGCATGCCAGGGAGGTTGGGGAATATCCCAGTGTGGTCCGTTAACTTTTTAGTGTGGTTCGTTTAATTTTTCATGGCTATTTGAGTGGACAAATGAGCAAAACTGTGAGAACGGGGTATTTTTGGGCTAAATTGGTGTGCTATAGCCTACAGTTTCGAGGGTAGGCTCGGGGTCCGGGCATGTTGTGGGCCAAAAACTGATTGAGGCATGCCAGGGAGGTTGGGATCATTGTAGTGTGGTTCGTTTAATTTTTTGTGGCCATTTGGGTGGACAAACGGGCAAAATGGCACAAATGGGGAATTTTCGAGCTAAATCGGTGTGCTATAGCCCACGATTTTAGGGTTAAGCCAGACGTCTGGGCGTATTGTGGGCTGAAAATCTATCGAGGCATGGTAGGGAGGCTGGGGATCGTCCCAGTGTGGTCCATTTAATTTTTTGTGGCTATTTAAGTGGACAAATGAGCAAAACGGCACGAACGGGGCATTTTCGAGCTAACTCGATGTGCTATAGCCCATGGTTTCAGGGGTGGGCCTGAGGTCCGAGCATGTTGTGGGCCAAAAATTGATTGGAGCATGTTTGGGAGGTTGGAGATCATCACAGTATGGTTCATTTAATTTTTCATGGCCATTTGGTTGGACAAACGGGCAAAACGGCAGGAACGGTGCATTTTCAGGCCAAATCGGTGTGCTATAGCCTACGGCTTTGGGGGTAGGCCTGGGGTTCAAGCGTGGTGTAGGCCAAAAATTGATCAAGGCGTACCAGGGAGGTGGGGAATCATCCCAGTATGGTCTGTTTAATTTTTCGTTGCCATTTGGGTGGACAAACGAGCGAAGCGACGCGAACGGGGTATTTTTGGGTCTTATCGATTTGCTATAGCCCACGATTTTGAGGGTGGGCTAGGGGTCCGGGCGTGTTGTAGGCCAAAAATCGATCGGGGCATGCCAGGGAGGTTGGGGATCATCCCAGTTTGGTCCGATTAACTTTTTGCGTATATTTTAGTGGATAAATGGGAAAAACAACAGAAACGGAGCATTTTGGGGCCAAACTGGTGTGTTATAGCCCACAGTTATGGGGGTGGGCCTAGGGTTCGGGCATACTCAGGGCCCAAAATCGATTGAGGCATGCCAGGGAGATTGTGATCATCCCAGTGTGGTTCGTTTAATTTTTCGTGGCCATTTGGGCTGACCAACTGGTGAAACAGCGCAAACAGGGCATTTTGGGTCCAAATCGGTGTGCTATAGCCCACGGTTTCGGGGATGGACTCGGGTTACGAGCGTGCTGTGGGCTGAAAATCGATCGGGGCGTGCTAGGAATGTTGGGGATCATCTTAGTATGGTCCGTTTAATTTTTCATAGCCATTTGGGTGAACAAACGGGCGAAACGGCATAAATGGGGTATTTTTAGGCCAAAACAATGCGCTATAGCCTACGATTTCAGGGGTGGGATCGGCGTTCAGGCATGCTGTGGAACAAAAATCGACTGAGGCATGCCAGGGAGGTTGGGATCGTCCCAGTGTGGTCCGTTTAAATTTTCGTGGCCATTTTGGAAGACAAACGGGCTAAATGGCGTGGATGGTGCATTTTCAAGCTAAATCGATTTTCTATAACCCATGGATTCGGGGGTGGGACCGGGGCCTGGGCATGCTGTGTGCTGAAAATTGACTGGGGCTTGCCAGGGAGGTTGGGGATCATCCTAGTGTGGTTCGTTTAATTTTTGGTGGCTATTTGGGTGGACAAACGGGAGAAAAGAAGTGAAAGGGGCATTTTGGGGCCAAATCGATGTGGTATAGCCCACAATTTTGGTGGTGGGCCTAGGGTTTAGGTATGTTGTGGGCTAAAAATCATCCGGGGTATGCCAGGGAGGTTGGGGATCATCCCAGTGTGAATATTTAATTTTTCGTGGCCATTTGGGTGGGCAAACGGCCAAAACAGCATAAACGGATCATTTTTGGGCTAAATTGGTGTGTTATAGCCCACAGTTTTAGGATAGGGCCCGAGGTCCAAGCATACTATGGGCCGAAATTTGATCGGGTCATGCTAGGATGGTTGGGGATCATCCCAATATGGTCCGTTTAATTTTTTGTGGCTATTTGGGCGGATAAACTGGGAAAATGGCACGAACATGGCATTTTTTGGCCAAATCGATGGGCAATAGCCCACGGTTTCAGAGGTAGGCCCGGGGTCCGGGCGTGTTGTGCGCTGAAAATTGATCGGGGCATACCAAGGAGGTTGGGGATCATGCCAGTGTGGACTATTTAATTTTTTTGTCTATTTGGATGGACAAACGGGCAAAATGATGTGAACAGAGCATTTGCTATAGCCCACGATTTTGGTGGTGGGCCTGGGGTCCAGGCGTGTTGTGGGCCAAAAATCGATGTGGGCATGCCAGGAAGGTTGGGGACCGTCCCAATGTTGTCCTTTTAATTTTTCGTGGCCATTTGGGTGGACAAACGGGCAAAACAACGCGAATGGGGGTGCTATAGCCAATGATTTTGGGGTGGGTCAGGGCTCCGGAGGTGCTGTGTGCCGAAAATCAATTGGGGCATGCCAGGGAGGTTGAGGATCATCTCAGTGTGGTCCGTTTAACTTTTTGTGGCTATTTGGGTGGACAAACGGGTGAAACAGGGTGAACGGGACATTTTTGGGCCAAATCGGTGTGCTATAGACTACGGTTTCGGGGGTGGGTTTGGTTTTCGAGTGTTCTATAGGCCATAAATTGATCAAGGCATGCCAGGGAGGTTGAGGATCGCCCCTGTATGGTCTATTTAATTTTTTATAGCTATTTGGGTGGACAAACAGGCGAAACAGTGCGAACGGGCGAAACGGCGCGAACGGAAAATTTTTAGGCCAAATCGGTGTGCTATAACCCACGGTTTTGGGGGTGGGCCTTGGTTTCGGGCATGATGTGGGCCAAAAATTTACTAGGCCATGCCAAGGAGGTTGGGCATCATCCCAGTATAGTTAGTTTAATTTTTTGTGGCTATTTGGGTGGATAAACAGGTGAAACGGCGCTAACGGGGCATTTTCAGACCAAATCAGTGTGCTATAGCCCACGGTTTCGGAGGAAGGCCCGAGATTTGGGTGCGCTGTAGGCCACAAATTGGTCGGACATGCCAGGGATGTTTTAGATCGTCCAAGTGTGATCCGTTTAATTTTTCGTGGCCATTTGGGTGACAAATGGCCGAAACGGCACGAACGGGGCATTTTCGAGCCAAATCGTTGTGCTATAGCCCACGGTTTTTGTGGTGGGCCCGGGGTTCAAGCATGCTGATGGTCAAAAATTGACTGAAGCATTCCATGGAGGTTAAAGATCATACCAGTGTAGTCCGTTTAATTTTTCGTGGCTATTTGGGTGGACAAACGAGCGAAACGGCACAAAAAGGGCATTTTCGAGCTAAATCAGTGTGCTATAGCCTATGGTTTCAGTGGTGGACTCGGGGTCCGGGCATGTTGTGGGTCAAAAATCGACCGGGACATGCAGGGAGGTTGGGGATCATCCCAGTGTGGACCGTTTAATTTTTTATGGCCATTTGGGTGGACAAACGGATGAAACGGCGCGAACAGGGCATTTTCGGGTCAAATTGGTGTGCTATAGCCCATGGTTTTGGGGATGGACTCGGGGTTCGGGCGTGTTGTAGGCCGAAAGTTGACTGGAGCAAGCCAGGGAGATTGGGGATTATCCCAGTGTGCTCCATATAATTTTTAGTGGCCATTTGAGTGGACAAACGGGCGAAATAGTGCGAACAGGGCATTTTCGAGCCAAATCGGTGTGCTGTAACCCTCGATTTTGGGGGTGGGCTCAGGGTTCGGGCGTGCTGTGAGCCAAAAATTGACAGGGGCATGCCAGGGAGGTTAGGGATCATCCCAGTGTGGTCCGTTTAATTTTTTGTGGCTATTTGGGTGGACAGACGGGCGAAACGATGCGAACGGGGAATTTTCAGGCCAAATCGGTGTGCTATATCCCACGGTTTCGGGGGTGGGCTCGGGGTTCGGGCATGTTGTGGGCCAAAAATCTATCGGGACATGCCAGGGAGGTTGGGGATCATCCCAGTGTGGTACGTTTAATTTTTCGTGGCCATTTAGATGGACAACGGGTAAAACGGCGTGAATCGGGTATTTTTGGGCCAAATCGGTGTGCTATAGCCCACGATTTTGAGGGTGAGACCGGGGTACGAGCGTGCTATAGGACAAATATCGACCGAGGCATGCCAGGGAGGTTGAGGATCATCCCAGTATGGTCCGTTTAATTTTTCGTGACTATTTGAGTGGACACACGGGCGAAACAATGTGAACGGAGCATTTTCAAGCCAAATCAATGTGCTATAGCCCACGGTTTTGAGGGTGGGCCTGGGGTCCAGACATGCTGTAGGCCTAAAATTATCTGGTGCCTGCCAGGGAGGTTGGGGATCATCCCAATATGGTCCATTTAATTTTTTGTGACCATTTGGGTGGACAAATGGGCGAAATGGTGCGAACGGGGCATTTTGGGGCCAAATCGGTGCGCTATAGACTACGGTTTCGGGGGTGGGCTAAGGGTTCGAGTGTTCTGTGGGCCAAAAATCGACCGAGCCAAGCCAGGGAGGTTGGAGATCATCACAGTGTGTTCTGTTTAATTTTTTCGTGGTCATTTGGGTGGACAAACAGGCAAAACGACGTGAACGGGGCATTTTTAGGCCAAATCGGTTTGCCATATCCCACAGTTTCAGGTGTTGGCCCAGGGTTCGGGCGTGCTGTAGGATAAAAATCGACTGGGGCATGTCAGGGAGGTTGGGGATCATCCTACTATGGGCCGTTTAATTTTTCTTGCCAATTTGGGTGAACAAACAGGCGAAAAGGTACAAACGGGGTATTTTTGGGCTAAATCGGTGTTCTATAGCTCACAGTTTTAGGGGTGGGCCCGAGGTCCGGGCGTACTATGGGCTAAAAATTGATCAAGGCATGCCAGGGAGGTTGGGGATCATCCCAGTGTGGTTCGTTTAATTTTTTATGGCCATTTGGGTGGACAAACGGGCGAAACAGTGCGATCGGGGCATTTTTGAGCCAAATTGGTGGGCTATAGCCCATATTTTTGGGGGTAGGCTCGGGGTTCGGGCATGCTGTGTGCCGACAGTCGACCGAGGCATGTTAGGAAGGTGGGGGATCATCCGAGTGTGGTCCGTTTAATTTTTCGTGCACATTTGGGTGGACAAACGGGCAAAACAGTGCAAACAGGGCATTTTTGGGCCAAACCGGTGTGCAATAGCGGTCCAGAGTCCGGGCGTACTGTGGGTCAAGAATTGACCGAAGCATACCAAGGAGGTTAGTCCCAGTGTGGTCCGTTTAACTTATTGTGGCCATTTCTGTGGACAAACAAGTAAAACGGCATGAACGAGGCATTTACGAGCCAAGTCGATGTACTATAGCCCACAATTTTAGGGGTGGGCCCGGGGTCCGGGCATGCTGTGGGCCAAAAATCTATCGGAGCATGCCAGGGAGGTTGGGATCGAACCAGTATGGTCCGTTTAATTTTTTGTGGCCATTTGGGTGGACAAATAGGCTAAGTGGCGTGAACAGGGCATTTTCCAAAAAATTAGTGTGCTATAGCCCACAGTTTTGGGGGTGGGCCCAGGGTCCGAACGTGCTGTGGGCCGAAAATCAATCGAGGCATGCTTGGGAGGTTGGGGATCGTCCCAATATGGTCCGTTTAATATTTTGAGGCCATTTGGGTGGAGAAACAGGCAAAATGGTGCGAATTAGGCATTTTCGTGCGAAATTGATGTGCTATATAGCCCAAGGTTTTGGGGGTGGGCTCGGGGTCCGGGCGTGCTGTGGGCCAAAAATTGATTTGGGCATGCCACGGAGGTTGGGATTGTCCCAGTATGGTCCGTTTAATTTTTTGTGGCCATTTGGGTGGACAAACAGGCAAAACGGCATGAACGGTGCATTTTTGGGCAAAATCAATGTGCTATAGCCAACTATTTTGGGGGTGGGACCGGGGTCCGGACGTGTTATGGGTCAAAAATCGACTGAGGCATGCCAGGGAGGTTGGGGATCGTCTTAGTGTGGTCCTTTTAATTTTTCGGGGCAATTTGGATAGACAAACGGCAAAACGGCACGAACGGGGCATTTTGATGCCAAATTGGTGCGCTATAGCCTACGGTTTTAGGGGTGGGCTTGTGGTTTAGGTGTTCTGTTGGCCAAAAATCGACCAAGGTGTGCCAGGGAGGTTAGTGATTCTCTCAGTGTGGTCCGTTTAATTTTTTGTGCCCATTTGGGTGGACAAACGGGTGAAACAGCGTGAACGGGGCATTTTTGGGCCAAATCGGTGTGCTATAGCCCTAGGTTTCAGGGGTAGGCCTGGGGTTTGGGTGTGTTGTGGGCTAAAAATTGATCGAGGCATGCCAGGGAAATTAGAAATTTTCCGAGTATGGTACGTATAATTTTTTGTGGCCATTTGGGTGGACAAACAGGCGAAACGGTGTGAACGGGGCATTTTCGGATTAAATCGGTGTTCTACTGCCCGCAGTTTTAGGGGTGGGCCTAGGGATCGGGCATCCTATGGGACAAAAATTGACCGAGATGTGCCAGGGAGGTTGGGGATCGTTCCAGTATGGTCCGTTTAATTTTTCGTGGCCATTTGGGTGGATAAAAAGGCAAAGCGGTGCGAATTTGGCATTTTTGGGCCAAATCAATGTGCTTTATCCCACGGTTTCTGGGGTGGGCTTGGGGTCCGGGCGTATTGTGGGCCAAAATTCAACCAGGGCGTGCCAGGGAGGTTAGGGATCATCCTAGTATGGTCCCTTTAATTTTTCGTGGCCGTTTGGTCGGACAAACGGGCGAAACAGCGCGAACTGGAAATTTTCGGACCAATTCAATGTGTTATAGCCCTCGGTTTTGGAGTGAGCCGGGGATCCGGCATACTGTGGGCCTAAAATCGAACGAGGCATGCCAGGAAGATTGGGGATCATCCCAGTGTGGTCCGTTTAATTTATGTGGCCATTTGGGTAGACAAATGGGCAAAACGATGCGAACGGGCATTTTCTGGGCAAATCGGTGTGCTATAGCCCATGGTTTTTGGGGTGGATTCGGGATCCGGGCGTGCTGTGGGCCGAAAATCGACTGGGTTGTGCCAGGGAGATCGAGATCATCCCAGTGTGATCTGTTAAATTTTTTGTGGCCATTTGGGTGGACAAACAGGCAAAACGGTGTGAACGGGGCATTTTTTGGCTAAATTGGTGTACTATAGCCCACGGTTTCAAGGGTGGGTTCGGGGTCCAGGCATGTTGTGGGCCAAAAATTGATTGGGGCGTGCCAGGGAGGTTGAAAAACATTCCAGTATGGTTTGTTTAATTTTTTGTTGCAATTTGGGTGGACATATGGGTGAAACGGCGCGAACGGGGCATTTTCGGGAAAATCGATGTATTATAGCCCATTGTTTTGGGGTTGGGACCGGGGTTCGGGCGTACGGTGGGCCAAAAATTGATCGAGACATGCCAGGGAGGTTGGGGATTATCTCAGTATGGTCCGTTTAATTTTCGTGGCTATTTGAGGGGGGACAAAAGATTAAAACGGCGCGAACGAGGCATTTTCAAGCCAAATCGATGTGCTATATTTCATGATTTTGGGGGTGAGCCCGGGTCCGGGCGTGCTGTGGGCTAAAAATCGATCAAGGTATGCCAGGGAAGTTGGGGATCATCCCAGTGTGATCCGTTTAATTTTTCGTGGCCATTTGGACGGACAAATGAGCAAAATGGTACGAACGGGGAATTTTTGGGCTAAATCAGTGAGCTAGAGCCTATGATTTTGGGGGTGGGCCCAGGGTCCGTGTGTGTTATGGGCCAAAAATTGATCGGGACATGCCAGGGAGTATGGGTATCATCCCAGTGAGGTTCGTTAAATTTTTTGTGGTCATTTAGGTGGATAAACGGGTGAAATGGAGCGAACGGGGCATTTTTGGGCCAAATCGGTGAGCTATAGCCTATGATTTTAGGTGTGGGTTCGGGGTCCGGGCGTGCTGTGGAGCAAAAATCGATCAGGGTGTGCCAGGGAAGTTAGGGATCATCCTTTTATGGTCCGTTTGATTTTTTGTGGCCATTTGGGTGGACAAACGGGCGAAACAGCAGGGATGGGGAATTTTCAAGCGAAATTGGTGTGCTATAGCCCACGATTTTGGGGGTGGGTCTGGGGTCCAGGCGTACTGCGGGTCAAAAATTGACCTGGACATGATTAGGGGGTTGGGGATCGAGCCAGTGCTGTCCGTTTAATTTTCCGTGGCCATTTCGGTGGGCAAACGGGTGAAACGATGCGAACGGGGCATTTTTAGGCCAAATCGGTGTGCTATAGCCCACGGTTTTGAGGGTGGGTTCGGGGTTCGAGCATGCTGCGGGCTGAAAATCAACCGGTGTATACCAGGGAGGTTTGGGATCATCCCAGTGTGTTCCGTTAAATTTTTTGTGGCCATTAGGGTGGACAAATGGGCAAAACAGCGAGAACGGAGCATTTTTAGGCCAAATCAATATGCTACCCACGGTTTTGAGGGTGGACCCGGGGTCCGAACGTGCTTTGGGCAACCGACCGGGGTGTGCCAGGGAGGTTGGGAATCATTCCTATTTGGTTCGTTTAATTTTTCGTGGCTATTTAGGTAGACAAACGGGCGATATGGACAAAACTAGGCATTTTTAGGTCAAATCGGTGTGCTATAGCACACGGTTTTTGGGGTGGGCCCGGGATCCGACGTGCTGTGGGACAAAAATCGACCGGGGCAAGGGAGGTGGGGGATCATCCCAGTGTTGTTCATTTAATTTTTTATGGCTATTTTGATGGACAAAGGGGCAAAACGATACAAACTGGGCGTTTTTGGGCCTAATCAGTATGCCCACAGTTTCGGGGATGGGCCTAGGGTCCGATGTGTAGTGGACCAAAAATCAACTGGGGTATGCCAGGGAGGTTGGGGATCGTCCTTGTGTGGTCTGTTTAATTTTTCGTGGCCATTTGGGTGGACAAACGGGCAAAATGGCGTGAACGGGGCATTTTTGAGTTAAATCGGTGTGCTATAGCCCATGATTTTTGGGGTGGGCCCAGGCTCCGGGGGTTCTATGTACTAAAAATCAATCAGAGCGTGCTAGGGAGGTTGGAGATTATCCCAGTGTGGTCCATTTAATTTTTCGTGGCCATTTGGGTGGACAAACGGGCAAAACGGCACGAATGGGGCATTTTTGGGCGAAATCGATGTGCTATAGCCAATGGTTTTGGGGTGGGCTCGGGGTTTAGGCATTTTGTGGACAAAAATCAATCAAGGTGTGCCAGGGAGGTTGGGGATGGTCCCGGTGTGGTCCATTTAATTTTTCGTGGCCATTTGTGTGGACAAACATTCAAAACGGGGCGAAATAGGCATTTTTGATCAAAATTGATGTGTTGTAGCCTACGACTTAGGGGGTGGGCTCGGGGTCCAGGCAAACTGTGGGACGAAAATCAACTGGGCATGCCAGGGAAGTTGGGGATCAACCCGGTGTGGTCCGTTTAATTTTTTGTGGCTATTTAGGTGGTCAAACGGGCAAAACGGCGCGAACGGGGCATTTTTTGGCCAAATCGGTGTGCTATAATCCATGATTTTAGGGTTGGGCCCGGGGTTCGGGTGTGCTGTTGGCGAAAAATTGATCTGGGCATGCTAGGGAGGTTGGGAATCGTCCCAATGTGGTCCGTTTAATTTTACGTGGCCATTTTGGTGGACAAACGGGCAAAACGATGCGAACGGGGCATTTTCAGGCCAAATCGGTGTGCTATAGCCCATGATTTTGAGGGTGGGTTCGGGGTTCGAGTGTGTTGCGGGCTGAAAATCAACCGACGCATACCAAGGAGGTTAGGGATCATCCCAGTATGGTCAGTTAAATTTTTTGTGTCCATTTGGGTGGACAACTGGGAAAAACAGCGAGAACGGGGCATTTTTAGGCCAAATCAATGTGCTACCCACGGTTTCGAGGGTGGACCCGGGGTCCAAGCGTGCTGTGAGCAATCGATCGGGGGTTCTAGGGAGGTAGGGAATCATTCCTATTTGGTTCGTTTAATTTTTTGTGGCCATATAGGTAGACAAACGGGCGAAATGGCATAAACTCAGCATTTTTGGGTCAAATCGATGTGCTATAGCACACGGTTTCTGGGGTGGGCCCGGGGTTCGGCGTGCTGTGGGACAAAAATCGATCGGGGCAGGGGAGGTGGGGGATCATCCTAGTGTTGTTCATTTAATTTTTCATGGCTGGCATTTTTGGGCCTAATCAGTATGGCCACAGTTTTAGGGATGGGCCCAAGGTCCGACGTGTAGTGGGCCAAAAATCAACTGGGTGTGCCAGGGAGGTTGGGGATCATCTTAGTGTGGTTTGTTTAATTTTTCATGGCCATTTGGGTGGACAAACGGGCAAAACGGAACGAATGGGGCATTTTTGAGTTAAATCAGTGTGCTATAGCCCACGATTTTTGGGGTGGGCCCAGGCTCCATCAGGTTTTATGTGCCGAAAATCGATCGGGGCGTGATAGGAAGGTTGGAGATCATCCCAGTGTGGTCCATTTAATTTTTCATGGCCATTTGGTTGGACAAAAGGGCAAAACGGTGCGAACGGGGTATTTTTTAGCAAAATCGATGTGCTATAGCCAACGGTTTTGGGGTGGGCTCGGGGTTTAGGCGTGTTGTGGGCCAAAAATCGACCGAGGCATGCCAGGGAGGTTGGGGATCGTCTCGGTGTGGTCCATTTAATTTTTCGTGGCCATTTGTGTGGACAAACATACAAAACATGGCGAAATAGGCATTTTTGGGCAAAATCGGTGTGCTATAGCCTACGGATTAGGGGGTGGGCCAAGGGTCCGGGAAAGCTGTGGGCCGAAAATCAACTGGTCATGACACGGAAGTTGGGGATCATCCCGGTGTGGTACGCTTAATTTTTTGTGGCTATTTGGGTGGTCAAATGGGCAAAACGGCGCGAACGGGGCATTTTTTTGCCAAATCGATGTGCTATAGTCCACGATTTTAGGGTTGGGCCCGGGGTTCGGGTATGATATTGGCCAAAAATCAATCTGGGCATGCCAGAGAGGTTGGGGATCATCCCAGTGTGGTCCGTTTAATTTTTTGTGGCCATTTTGGTGGACAAATGGGTGAAACAGCGCGAACGGGGCATTTTTAGGAAAAATCGATGTGCTATAGCCCATGGTTTTGGGGGTGGACTTGAGACTCGGGCATGCTGTGGGCCAAAAATTAAGTGGGGCATGCCAAGGATGTTGGGGGTCATCCCAGTGTGGTCCGTTTAATTTTTTGTGGCCATTTGGGTGGACAAACGGGCGAAATGGTACGAACGGTGCATTTTCAGGACAAATTGGTGTGCTATAGCCCACGACTTTTGGGGGTGGGACCGGGGTCCGGGCATGCTGTGGGTCAAAAATTGATCGGGTCATGTCAGGGAGGTTGGAGATCATCCCGGTGTAGTTTGTTTAATTTTTTGTGGCCATTTGGATGGATAAACGGGCAAAACGGCACAAACAGGATATTTTGGGGACAAATCGGTGTGCTATAGCCCAATATTTCAAGGGTTGGCTCGGGGTTTGAGCATGCTGTGGGACGAAAATATATTGGGGCGTGCCAAGACGGTTGGAGATCATCTCGGTGTGGTCCGTTATATTTTTCATGACCATTGGGTGGACAAAGGGGCAAAACGGCGTGAACGATGCACTTTCGGGCCAAAGCAGAGTGTTATAACCCGCAGTTGCGGGGGTAGGCCCGGGGTTAGGGCGCGCTGTTGGCCCAAAATAAAACAGGGCGCGCCAGAGAGGTTGGGAATCATTTCGGTGTTGTCCGTTTAATTTTTTATGGCCATTTGGGTGGACAAACGGGAGAAATGGCACGAACGGGACGTTTTTAGGCTAAATCGGTGTTCCATAGCCCATGGTTTTGGGGGTGGGCCCAGGGTCTGGACGTATTGTGGGCCAAAAATTAAATGGGCCATGCCAGGGAGGGTGGGCCTAGGGTCTGGGCGTGTTGTGAGCCAAAAATTGACTGAGGCATGCCAGGGAGGTTGTGGATCGTCCCAGTGTAGTCTGTTAAATTTTGTATGGCAATCTAGGTGGATAAACGGGCATACCGGAGCATTTTAAGGCAAATCAGTATGTTATAGCCCACGGTTTCGGGGGTGGGCTTGGGGTCAGGGCGTACTGTGGGTCAAAAATTGTTCGGGGCATGCCAAGGCAGTTGGGGATCATCCCATTGTGGTCTGTTTTTTTTTGTGGCCATTTGGGTGGATAAACGGGCAAAATAGCGTGAACAGAGCATTTTCGAGCCAAATCGGTGTGCTATAGCTCACGATTTCGGGATGTGCTCGGGGTTTGGCCATGCTATGGGCTAAATATTGATCGTCTCGTGCTAGGGAGGTTGGGGATCATCCCAGTGTGGTCCGTTTAATTTTTTGTGGCCATTTGAGTAGACAAACAAGCGAAACTGCACCAATGGGGTATATTTGGGCCAAATTGGTGTGCTATAGCCTACGGTTCTGAGGGTGGGCTCGGGGTTCATCCGTTTTGTAGTCCAAAAAGTATCCGGGGAATGTCAGGGAGGTTGGGGATCATCCTCGTGTGTTCCGTTTAATTTTTCATGGCCATTTTGGTGGACAAATTGGCAAAACAGTATGAACGGGCATTTTTGGGCTGAATCGGGGTGCTATAGCCCATGATTTTAGGGGTGGGCCCGAGGTTCGGGCGTTCTATGGGCCAAAAATCGACCGGGGCATTCCAGGGAGGCTGGGGATCATCCCAATATGGTCCTTTTAATTTTTTGTGGCTATTTGTGTGACAAACAGGCAAAACGATGCAAACGGGGTGCTCTCGAGTCAAATTAGTGTGCTATAGCCCACGGTTTTGGGGTGGGCTCGGGGTTCGGGTATGTTGTAAACCAAAAATTGACCTAGGAGTACCAGGGAGGTTGGGGATGGTCCCAGTGTGGTCCATTTAATTTTTCGTGGTCATTTGGGTGTAAAACGGGTGGAACGGCACGAAAGGGGCATTTTCGGGCCAAATCGGTGTGTTATGGCCCACGATTTTGGGGGTGGGTCCAGGGTCCAGGCGTGCTGTGGGTCAAAAATCAATTGGGGCGTGCCAGGAAAGTACAGGATCATCTCGGTGTAGTCCGTTTAATTTTACGTGGCTATTTGGGTTGACAAACGGGGAAAATGGTGCGAATGGGGCATTTTTGGGCCAAATTGGTGTGCTATAACCTACAGTTTTGGGGGTGGGCCTGGGGATCTGGAGTATTGTGGGGCAAAAATTGATCGGGGCATGCCAGGGAGGTTGGGATCATCCCGGTGTGGTTCGTTTAATTTTTTGTGGCCATTTGGGTGGACAAACGGGAGAAACGGCACGAACGGGGCATTTTTTAGCCAAATCGGTGTGCTTTAGCCCACGATTTTGGGGTGGACCCGGGGTCCTGGCGTGCTGTGGGCCAAAAATTGACCGGGGCATGCCAGGGAGGTTGGATATCATTCTTGTGTGGTCTGTTTAATTTTTTGTGGCTATTTGGGTGGGAAAACGGGCAAAACGGCGAGAACGGGGCATTTTCGGGCCAAATCTGTGTGCTATTGCCCATGGTTTTGAGGGTGGGCCTGGGGTACGAGAGTGTTGTGGGTCAAAAATTAATCAGAGCATGCCAAGAAGGTTGGGGATAGTCCTAGTGTGGTTCATTTAATTTTTTGTTGCCATTTGGGTGGACAAACGAGCGAAACAATGCGAACGAGGTATTTTCGAGCCAAATCTATGTGCTATAGCCCACAATTTCGGGGGTAAGCCCAGGTTTCGGGCATTTTGTGGGCCAAAAATCAATCAGAGCATTACAGGGAGGTTGGGGATCATCTCGGAGTGGTCCGTTTAAATTTTCATGGCCATTTAAGTGGACAAACGGGCGAAACAGCGCGAACGGGGTATTTTTAGACCAAATCGGTGTGCTATATCCTACAATTTTAGGGGAGGGCTCGGGGTTCGGGCGTGCTGTGGGCCAAAAATCGATCGAAGCTTGCCAGGGAAGTTTGGGATCGTCCTGGTATGGTCCATTAATTTTTTTGTGGTCATTTGGGTGGACAAATGAGTAAACTGGCGCGAATGGGATGCTATTGGGACAAATCTATGTGCTATAGCCCACGGTTTCGAGGGTGGGCTTGGGGTTCGGGTGTGCTGTGGGCCGAAAATTGAATGGGGCATGCTAGGGAGGTTGGGGATTATCCTGATTTGTTCCATTTAATTTTTCATGGCCATTTGGGTGAACAAACGGGTGAAACAGCGTGAAAGGGGCATTTTTGGGCCAAATTGGTACGCTATAGCCTACGGTTTTGGGGGTGGGCACCAGGGTCCGGGCATATTGTGGGCTAAAAATTGATCGGGGCGTGCCAAGGAGGTTGAGGATCGTCCCTGTGTGGTTCATTTAATTTGTTGTTGCCATCTGGATGGATAAACGGGGCATTTTCGAGCCAAATCGGTGTGCTATAGCCCACAGTTTTGGGGGTGGGCCTAGGGTTCGGACGTGCTGTTGGCCAAAAATCAATCGGGGCATGCCAGGAAGGTTAGGGATCGTCCCAGTGTGGTCCGTTTAATTTTTATTGTCCATCTGGGTGGACAAACAGATGAAACGGCGCGAACGGGGCTTTTTCAGGCCAAATCGTTGTGCAATAGCTCACGGTTTTGGGGGTGGGCCCAAGGTTCGGGTGTGCTGTGGGCCAAAAATCTACTGGTGCATGTCAGGGAGATTGGGGATCATCTCAGAATGGTTCGTTTAATTTTTCGTGGCCATTTAGGTGTAAAAATGGGCGAAACAGTGTGAACGGGCTATTTTGGTGCCAAATCGGTGGGATATAGCCCAAGATATATGGGGTGGTCCCAGGATACGATCGTAATTTTGGCTGAAAATAGATCGGCCTGCCCCAGGCAGGCTGAGGAGCGGCCTAGTATAGGCCATTTTGGTTTTCTAGGCGGTTTGACTGGTCAAACTGACGAAACGGCATGAATGGGCCATTTTTGGGCAAAATTGATGTGCTATAGCCAACAATTTTTGGGGTAGGCCCGAGATCCGGGCGTGATTTTGGCTGAAAATTGATCGGGCTACTCCAGACATGCTGGGGAACTACCTAGTGTGGGATATTTTGGTTGTCTGCACAGGTTGATTGGTCAAATGGGCGAAATGATATGAACGGGCCATTTTAGTGCCAAATCGGTGTGCTATAGCTCATCATTTGCGGGGTGGGCCCAGGGACCGGACGTGATTTTGGGTAAAAATTGACTAGGCTGCCTCAGGCAGTCTGGGGAGCAGCGTAGTGTGGGCCATTTTGGTTTTATGGGCGGTTTGATTGGTCAAATGAGTGAAACTGCATGAACGGTGTATTTTAGGGCCAAATCGATGTGCTATAGCCCACGATTTTTGGGGTGGGCCCGATATTCGGCTGTGATTTTGGTCCAAAACTGACCGAGCTTCCCTAGGTAGGATGGGGAGTAGCATTGTGCAGGCCGTTTTGGTTTTCTAGGTGGTTTAGTTGGTCAAACAGACAAAACGGCACGAATAGGCCTTTTTGGGGCCAAATCGGTGTCTATAGCCCATGGTTTTTGGGGTGGGCCCGTGGTTCTGGCGTGATTTTAGCCAAAAATTGATCAGGATACCTCAGGCAGGCTGGGGAATGGCCTATTATGGGTCATTTTGATTTTCTAGGCATTTGAGTTATCAAACAGGTGAAATAGCACGAACGGGCCATTTTGGGGTTAAATCGATGTGCTATAGCCCACGATTTTTGGGGTTGGCCCAGGGTTCGGGCGTGATTTTGGCTAAAAATTGATCGGACAGCCCTAGGCAGGCTAGGGAGAGGCCTAGTATGGGCCAATTTTGTATTCCTATCAGTTTGGTTGGTAAAACAGGCAAAATTGTGCGAACGGTCCATTTTGGGTCCAAATCGGTGTGCTATAGCCCACGATTTCTTTGGTGGGTCTAGGGTCCAGGCATGATTTTGGCTAAAAATCAACTGAGCTAACCCAGGCAGGATGGAAAGAGGCCTAGTGTGGGCCATTTTAGTTTTCTGAGCGACTTGGTTGATAAAACAAGCAAAACAGCAAAAACGAGTTGTTTTAGGCCAAATTGGTATGCTATAGCCCACGGTTTTTTGGGTGGGCTAGGGGTCCGGGTGTGATTTTGGTCAAAAATCGATGGGGCTGCCCCAGGCAGGCTAGGGAGTGGCCTAGTGTAGGCCATTTTTGTTTTCTGGATGGTTTGGTTGGTCAAACGGGCAAAACAGCATGAACGGGTTGATTTAAGGTGATATCGGTATGCTATAGCCCACATTATTTGGGGTGGAGTCAGGGTCCAGGCGTGATTTTGGCCGAAAATCAATCAGGCTACCCCAGGAAGGCTTGCGAGAGGCCTAGTGTGGGCCATTTTGGTTTTCTGGGTGGTTTTATTTGTCAAACGGGTGAAAAAGCATGAATAGGACATTTTGGGGCAAATCGATGTGTTATAGCCTATGATTTTTAGGGTGGGCTCGGGTTCGAGCATAATTTTGGCTAAAAATTAATTGGACTGTCGCAGGCAGGTTGAAAAGCTGCCTAGTATGGGCGATTTTGGTTTTCTGGGTGGTTTGGTTGGTCAAACGGGAGAAACAACATAAATGTGCCATTTTGGGGCCAAATAGGTTTGCTATAGCCCATGATTTTTGGTGTGGGCCGGGGGTCCGGGTGTGATTTTGGCCAAAAATCGACCGGACTACCCTAGGCAGGCTGGGGAGCAGCCTAGTGTGTGCTATTTTTTTCTGGGCGGTTTAGTTGGTCTAACAGGTGAAATAGTGCGAACGGAATGTTTTGGGACCAAATCGGTGTGCTATAGCCCACGTATTTTGGGGTGGCCCCTGGGTCAGGGCGTGATTTTGGCCAAAAATCATCCGAGCTTCCTAAGGCAGGCTGAAGAGTGGCCTGGTATTGGCCATTTTGGTTTTTTGGGCGGTTTGGCTGGTCAAACGGGTGAAAGGATGCGAACTGGCCATTTTGGGGTCAAATCGGTGTGCTATAGCCCACGGTTTTTTGGGTGGGCCCGAGGTCTGAGCGTGATTTTGGTCAAAAATTGACTGGGATTCCCTAGGCTGGCTAGGGAGCAGTCTAGTGTGGGCCATTTTATTTTTCTGGATGGCTTGTTTTGTCAAACGAGCGAAAAAATGTGAAGGAGCCATTTTGTAGCCAAATCGGTGTGCTATAGCCCACGGTTTTAGGGTGGGCCCAGGGTTTGAGCATAGTTTTGGCTAAAAATTAATTGAGCTGCCCCAAGTAGGCTGGAGAACGACCTAGTGTGGGGTATTTTTATTTTCTGAGTGGTTTGGTTGGTCAAACGGGGGAAACGGCGTGAATGGGTCATTTTAGGGCCAAATCGGTGTTCTATAGCCTATGTTTTTTGGGAGGGCCCGAGGTTCGGGTGTGATTTAGGCCAAAACTTGATCGGGATGCCCCAAGAAGGCTGATGAGTGGCCTAGTGTAGGCCATTGTTGTATTTGGGCGGTTTATTTGGTCAAACGGGCAAAAGGGGCCGAACGGGTCATTTTAGGACCAAATCGGTGTGCTATAGCCCATGGTTTTTGGGGTGGGCCTAGGGTTCGGGCGTTATTTTAGCCAAAAATCAATCGGGCTGCCCCAGGCAGGCTAGGGAGTGACCTAGTGTGGGACATTTTGGTTTTCTGGGCGATTTGGTTGGTCAAACGGGCGAAATGGCATGAACGAGATATTTTGGTACCAAATCGGTGTACTATAGCCCACGGTTTTTAGGTTGGGCTCGGGGTCCAGGCATAATTTTTGCCGAAAATCAATCGGGCTGCCCTAGGCAGGCTGGGGAGCGGCCTAGTGTGGGACAGTTTTGTTTTCTAGGCAATTTTGTTGGTCAAACGGGTGAAACGACGGAAACGGGCCATTTTGAGGGAAAATTGGTGTGCTATATCCCATAGTTTTTGGGGTGGGCTCGGGATCCGGGTGTGATTTTGGCCGAAAATCGATCGGGATGCCCCAAGCAGGCTAGGGAGTGGCGTAGTATGGGCTATTTTAGTTTTTTGGGTGGTTTTTTGTCAAACGGGTGAAACTGCGCGAACGGGCCATTTTTAGGCTAAATCAGTGTTCTATAGCCCACGGTTTTTGGGGTAGGCCCGAGGTCCAGGCGTTATTTTTGCCAAAAATTGATCGGGCTGCCCCAGGCAGGCTGGGGAGTGGCCTAGTGTGGGCTATTTTGGTTTTCTAGGCGATTTGGTTCATCAAAGGAGCGAAGCAGGACGAACGGGCCATTTTAGGGACAAATTAGTGTGTTATAGCCCACGATTTTTGGGATGGACCCGAGGTCCGAGCATAATTTTAGCTGAAAATTGAGCGGGCTACCTCAGGTAGGTTGGGGAATGGCCTAGAATGGGCCATTTTGGTTTTTTGGGAGATTTGGTAGGTAAAACGAGCGAAACGGCGCGAAAGAGCCCTTTTGGGGCTAAATTAGTATGCTAAGCCCACGGGTTTTGGGTTGGGCCCAGAGTCCGAGCATTAATTTGACCAGAAATCGATCGGTCTGCCCCAGGCAGGCCAGAGAGTAGCCTAATATGGGTCATTTTGGATTTCTGGGTGGTTTGGTTAGTGAAACGGGCGAAACGGCGTGAATGGGACATTTTGGGAACAATTCGGTGTTATAAAACCCATGATTTTTGGGGTTGGACCGGGTTTCGAGCGTGATTTTGGCTAAAAATTCAACAGGCTGCCCCAGGCTGGCTGGGGAGCGGCCTAGTGTGGGCTATTTTGGTTTCCTGGGCGGTTTGGTTGGTCAAATGGGTAAAACGGCACAAACGGGCCATCTTTGGGCTAAATCGGTGTGCTATATCCCTTGGTTTTTGGGGTGGGCTCGGGGTTCGGGTGTTATTTTGGCCGAAAATCAATCGGACTTCCCCAAGTAGGCTGAGGAGCAGCCTAGTGTGGGCAATTTTTATTTTCTGGGCGATTTGGTTGGTCAAACGGGAGAAATGGCACAAACGGACCATTTTGAGGCAATAGCGGTGTGCTATAGCCCACGATTTTTGGGGTGGGCCTGGGGTACGGGTGTGATTTTGGTCAAAAATTGATCAGGCTGCCCCAGGCAGGATGAGTAACGGCCTAGTGTAGGCCATTTTGGTTATCTGTGCAGCTTGGTTGGTCAAACTGGAGAAACGGTGCGAACGAGCCATTTTGGGGCCAAATCAGTGTACTATAGCCTACGATTTTGGGGTTGGACCCGGTTCCAGGCGTAATTTTGCCCAAAAATCAACCAGGTTGTCCCAGGCAGGCTGGGGAGCGGCCTGGTGTCCATTTTGGTTTTCTAGGCGGTTTGGCTGGTCAAACGGGCAAAACGGCGTGAACATGCCATTTTGGGGCTAAATCAGTGTGTTATAGCCCACGATTTTTATATGGGCCCAGGGTTCGGGCGTTATTTTAGCCAAAAATCAACCAGCCTGCCCCAGGCAGGCTGGGGAGTGGCCTAGTGTGGGCTATTTTGGTTTTCTGGGAGGTTTGGTTGGTCAAACGGGCAAAAAAAAGTGAACGGGCCATTTTAGGGCTAAATCGATTTGCTATAGCCTATGATTTTTTAGGTGGGCCCAGGGTACGAGCGTGATTTTGGTCAAAAATCAACCAAGCTACCCCAGCCAGGCTGAGGAGGGGCCTAGTTTGGTCTATTTTGATTTTCTAGGCGATTTGGCTGGCTAAACAGGCGAAACGGCATGAACGAGCAATGTGATATAGCCAATAATTTTTAGGGTGGGCCCAGGGGCCAGGCGTGATTTGGGTCGTAATTGACCGATCTGCCCCAGGCAGGCTAAGGAGTGGCCTAGTGTGGCCTATTGTTGTCATCAGGGAATTTAGGGTGGTCAAATGGGCGAAACGGCTCTAACGGGCCATTTTGAGGTCAAATCGGTGTGCTATAGCCCATGATTTTTGGGGTGAGCCCGGGGGCCAGGCATAATTTACGTCAAAAATTGATCGGCCTACCCCAAGCAGGCTGGGGAGCGGCCCAATGTGGCCCGTTGTGGTCAGTGGGGCATTTAGGGTGGTCAAAAGGGGGAAACGGTGTGAACGGGCCATTTTGGGGCAAAATTGGTGTGCTATATCCCACAGTTTTTGCGGTGGCAGGGCGTGATTTAGGCTAAAATTTGATCGGGCTACCTCGGTTATTTTGGGGAACGGCCTAGTATGGCCGATTGTGGTCAGCGGGCATTTAAGGTGATCAAAAGGCTGAATAGGTAGTTTTGGGGTCGAATCGGTGTGCTATAGCCCACGATTTATGGGGATGGCCTAGGGGCAGGGCATGATTTAGGCCAAAAATCAATCGGGCTTTCCCAGGAAGGCTGGGGAACGGCCTAGTGTGGCCCATTTTGGTCGAACAAGCGCAACTACGCGAACGAGCCATTTTGGGGCCAAATCGGCATGCTATATCCCACGATTTTTGCGGTGGGCCATGGGGCCAAGCGTAATTTGGGCTAAAAATCGATCGGGCTGCCCCAGATAGGATGTGGAGCGTCCTAGTATAGCCCATTGTGGTCAGCGGGGCATTTATGTGGTCAAACGAGCGAAGGAGCGCGAATGAACCGTTTTGGGGCTAAATCAGTGTGCTATAGCCTACGATTTTTGGGGTGGGCCCAGGGGCAGGCTGTTATTTGGGCCAATATTGATCGAACTACCCCAGGAAGGCTGGGGATCGGCCTAGTATAGCCCATTGTGGTCAACGAGGCATTTAAGGTGGTCAAACGAGCGAAATGACGTGAGCGGGCCATTTTGGGGCCAAATTAGTGTGTTATATCCCACGATTTTTGGGGTGGGCTGGGGGGCAGGCATAATTTAGGTTGAAAATTAATCGGGTTGCCTCAGGTAGGCTGGGAAGTGGCTTAGTGTGGCCCATTGTGGTCAGCAGGGCATTTAGGGTGGTCAAACGGATGAAACGGCGCAAACGGGCCATTTTGGGGCCAAATCAGTGTGGATAGCCCATAGTTTTTGGGATGGGCCCGGGGACTAGGTATGATTTGGGTCAAAAATTGACCGGGCTACCCCAGGCAGGCTAGAGAGCGACCTAGTATGGACCATTGTGGTTAGCGGGGCGTTTAGGGTGGTCAAACAGGCGAAACGGCACGAATGGGCCATTTTAGGGCCAAATCGGTGTGGTATAGCCCACGGTTTTCGAAGTGGTCTAGGGTCAGGCGTGATTTGGGTCAAAAATCAATCGGGCTGCCCAAGGCATGCTGGAAAGTAGCCTAGTGTGCCCCATTGTGTTCAGCGGGGTGTTTAGGGTGGTCAAACGGGCAAAATGGCGTGAACGGGCCATTTTAGGGTCAAATAGATGTGTTATAGATCACAAGTTTCGGGGTAGGCCTAGGGCCGGGCGTAATTTAGGCCAAAAATTGACCGAGCTACCCCATCTTGTGGCCTATTGTGGACAATGGGGCATTTAGGGTGGTCAAATGGACGAAACGGCATGAACGGGCTGTGTTGGGCCAAATCGATGAGCTATAGCCCACAGTTTTTGGGGTGGGCCCTCGACCGAGCGTGATTTGTGTCAAAACTCAACCGGGTTGCCCCAGGCAGGCTGGGGAGTGGCCTAGTGTGGCTCATTTTGGTCAGTGATAGGGTGGTCAAACAGGCGAAACGGCGCGAACGGGGTATTTTAGGACCGAATCAGTGTGCTATAGCCCATAACTTTTTGGGGTGGTCTCGGGGGCCGGGCATGATTTTGGCCTAAAATTAATCAGGTTGCCCAAGATACGCTTGGGAGCGGCCTAATATGGCCCATTATGGTCAGCGGGGCATTTAGGGTAGTCAAATGGCGCAAACGGGCCATTTTGGGGCCAAATTGGTGTGCTATAGCCTACGGTTATCGGGGTAGGCCAGGGGTCGGGCGTGATTTGGATTAAAAATCGATCGGGCCACCCCAGGCAGGCCGGAGAGCGACCTAAAATGGCCCATTGTGGTCAGCCAGGCATTTAAGGTGGTCAAACAGGCAAAACGGTGGGAACAAGCCGTTTTGGGCCCAAATCGGTGTGCAATAGCCCATGGTTTTTGAGGTGAGCTCAGATTTGGGCCAAAAATTAATCGACCTGCCTCAAATAGGCTGGGAAATGGCCTAGTGTCGCTCATTATGCTCAACGGGTTGTTTAGGATGGTCAAACGGGCGAAATGGCGTGAATGGACTATTTTGGGGCCAAATCAGTGTGATATATAAGCCCACGATTTTTGGGTTGGCCCGATGGTCGGGCGTGATTTAGGATGAAAATCGATCGGCCTGCCCCAGGCAGGCTGGGGAGCGACCTATTATGGTCTATTGTGGTCAGCGAGGTATTTAGGATCGTCAAATGAGCGAAACGGTGCGAACGGGCCATTTTTAGGCCAAATCGGTATGATATAGCCCACGATTTTTAGGGTGGGCTCGGGGGCAGGCGTGATTTGGGTCGAAAATCGATCAGTCTTCCCCAGGCAGGCTGGGGAGTGGCCTAATTTGTCCCATTGTAGTCAGTAAGGCATTTAGGGTGGTCAAATGGGCAAAATGGTGCGAACGGGCCATTTTGGGGCCAAATCAATTTGCTACAGCCCACGGTTTTTGGGGTGGACCCAAGGGCTGGGCGTGATTTGGGTCCAAAATTGATCGGGATGCCGCAGGCAGGCTGGGGAACGGTTTATTATGGCCCATTGTGGTAGGTGTTTAGGGTGGTCAAACGGGCGAAATTGTGCGAACGGGCTGTTTTAGGGCCAAATTGGTGTGCTATAGCCTACCGTTTTCAAGGTAGGCCCGAGGGTCGGGCGTGATTTTGGTCAAAAATCGACCGAGATTCCCCAGCAGGCTGGGGAGCATCCTAGTGTGGCCCATTATGTTTAACGGGACATTTAGGGTGGTTAAACTGGCGAAACGGTACGAACGGGACATTTTGGGGCCAGATCGGTATGCTATATCCCACAGTTTTTGGGATGGAACCAGGGGCCGAGCATTATTTGGGTTGAAAATTGATCTGGCTGCCCCAGGCAGGCTGAGAAGCGGCCTAGTATGGCCCATTGTGATCAGCGGGGCGTTTAGGGTGGTCAAACGGGCGAAACGGCTCGAATGGCCCATTTTGTGGCCAAATCTATTTGCTATAGCCCACATTTTTGGGGTGGGCCTGGGAATCGGACGTGATTTGGGCCAAAAATCGATTGAACTGCCCCAGGCAGGCTGGGTAGCGGCCTAGTGTAGCCCATTGTGGTCAATGGTAGGGGTGTATAGACCAAACCGTCAAGTCAAACCAAATCGAAGAACCAAACCAAACCGAGAAAAAAAAAACTAACTTATGGTTTGGTTTGGTTAGTTTGGCGTTTAAAAAAAACGACCATTCTTGGTTTGGTTTGGTGTTAACCAAAAAAAAATCAAACCGAACCCAAATCAAACCGACATAATATATATATATATATATATATATATATATATATATATATATATATATATATATTTGTGTGTGTGTATATTTATGTGTGTGTGTGTATGTGTGTATATATATATACTAGTTTAGTCGCGTGTGCCTCGCACGTGTAACGTTTGATTATTTAAAATTAAATAATTTTATCTATTGCGGAGATTTTTAATAAAGTGTAAAAGTCCAAATCACTTTTCAAAAATCTTTCACACTTTAATGTAATAATGTAAATATAAACAGATACACATATGTGTTTCCCAATTGCAAGTGGTTGATGGTATCACTTTTACATTTGTGTACCTCTTTCTCTTGTTGCCACAGGATAAGAGAGATGCATCAATTTAAACCATATTATTTTTATGATTATTATATATATATATATATATATATATGTGTGTGTGTGTGTGTGTGTGTGTGTGTGTGTGTATAAATTAAAATCGTTCCTTATTTTTAAACTCAAATCTTTACAAATTTATTGATTACATTCTATTACGTACTTAAAATATTTAAAAATCTAGAACTTCTTAATTTTTTATTATTCTAATAGTTTTATATTTATTTTTAGATTTTTCAAATCTTCTTAAAATCAAATTTAGTTGATTTAGAATTCTTAAACTAATAAAAAAATGTATCAGTTGTATGACTTCAAATAAGGAAAGAGTTACCATAAATATATTTAATTAATTTTTAATTCATAAATCAGAAAAAGATATAGAAATTCTGATGTCTTCTAATAAGGAAATATTTTTACCATAAATACATTTAATTAATTTTCAACTCTTAAATATTAGGACGAAATAGTGAAAAAGACGATTTTGTTTAAATATTAGGAAGAAATAGTGAAAAGGAAGATTTTGTTTAAAGCAAGGATTTCAATGAACGGCAAAAAGTTTAATTCACTTTTCTAAGGATATTCACACTTTTAATATTATATATATATATATATAGCATGTATATAATTTAACTTTTTATACATAAAATATTAATTATAATCTACTTTTTAAATACTTTTCAATTAGTTTTGTTAATTTTTAATATTTAGAAAGTGGATGTGTGTGTGTGTATATATATATATAATATTTATCCATTAATTGCTAATAAAATGATCCAAAATCCAATATAAACTTAAAACCTAAACTTTTCACTCTTCATCTTATTTTTTAGTTTCAAGAGAGTTTTTTCGCTCCTCAATTTTTCATAATTGTGATTTTTCATTAGCGCATGAGTGAAAACATACTTGATCTAAACTTCAATCACAATATGATTGTCAAAAATAAATATTATAAAAAAAATGAGAAAAATCAAAAAAAACGAAAGAACAACTAAAACATAAACCGAAAAAACCTATTTTATGTTGGTTTGATTTGGTTAATAGTTTTAATAAACCGACATAATTGGTTTGATTTTTTTCAATAGAAAATCAAACCAACCCGACCTATGTACACCCCTAGTCAACGGGGTATTTAGGGTGGTCAAACAGGCGAAACAGCGCGAACGGGCTATTTTAAGGCTAAATCGGTGTGCTATTGCCCACGGTTTTTAGAGTGGGCCTGAGGTTCAGGCGTGATTTGGGACGAAAATCGACCGGGCTGCCCCAGGCAGGCTTGGGAGAGGCCTAATATGGCCCATTGTGGTCAGCGGGCGTTTAGGGTGGTCAAAAGGGCGAAACGGCGCGAACGGTCATTTTGGGGCCAAATCGATGTGCTATAGCCCATGATTTTTAGGGTGGGCCTGGGGTCGGGCGTGATTTGGATCGAAAATCGATCAGGCTACCTTAGGCTGGTTGGGGAACGGCCTAGTGTGGCCCATTGTGGTTAGCGGGGCATTTAGGGTGGTCAAACAAGCGAAACTGGGTGAACGGACCATTTTGGAGCCAAATTGGTGTGCTATATAGCCTACGATTTTTAAGGTAGGCCCGGGGACCGGGCGGGATTTTGGTCAAAAATCGACTGGGTTGTTGGGGAGCGGCCTAGTGTGGCCCATTGTGGTCAGCGAGGCGTTTAGAGTGGTCAAACGGCGCGAACTGGCCTTTTTGGGGTCAAATCAGTGTGCTATAGCCCACGATTTTTGGGGTGGGCCAGGGGGCCGGGCGTGATTTGGGTCAAAAATCGATCGGGCTGCCCCAGGCAGGCTGGGGAGCAACCTAGTGTGGCCCATTATGATCAGTGGGGCATTTAGCATGGTCAAATGGGCGAAACGGCGCTAACGGACCATTTTGTGGCCAAATCGGTTTGCTATAGCCCACGGTTTTTGGTGTGGGACCGGAATTCGAGCATGATTTGGGTCGAAAATCGATCGAACTGCCCCAGGCCGGCTACGGAGCGGCCTAGTGTGACTCATTGTAGTCAGCGGGCATTTAGGGTGGTCAAACAGGCGAAACGGCGCCAATGGGCCATTTTAGGGCCAATCGGTGTGCTATTGCCCATGGTTTTTAGTGTGGGCCCGAGGGTCGGGCGTGATTTAGGTCGAAAATCAATCGGGCTGCCCTAGGTAGGCTGGGGAGCGTCCTAGTATAGCCCATTGTGGTTAGCGGAGCATTTAGGATGGTCAAAAGAGTGAAACGGCACGAACGGGCTATTTTGGGGCCAAATCAGTGTGCTATTATAGCCCATGATTTTCGGGGTGGGCCCAGGGATTGAGTGTGATTTGGGCCAAAAATCGAACGGCTGCCCCAGGCATGTTGGGGAGCGGCCTAGTGTGGCCTATTGTGGTCAGCAGGGCGTTTAGGGTGTTCAAACGGGCGAAACGGCGCAAACGGGCCGTTTTGGGGCCAAATCGGTGTGTTATAGCCCACGGTTTTTGGGGTGGGCCCGGAGGACGGGCATGATTTGGGCCGAAAATCGATCAGGCTGCCCTAGGCAGGCTGGGGAGCGGCCTAGTGTAGCCCATTGTGGTCAGCGGGGCGTTTAGGTTGGTCAAACAAGCGAAACGGCGCGAAGGAGCCATTTTTGAGACAAATCGGTGGGTATTAGCCCAAGGTTCTCGGAGTGGGCTGGGGCCCAAGTACGGTTTGGGCGAAAAACCAACCAGTGGTCGGTCACCCGGGGGTTGTGGAGATGGTGAGGGTGGCCAGTGGGTCTGTAGAGCCGTACATAGCTTTTTTAAAGAACATATAAGCTAAATAAATGAAATTGAGGATTATTTCTGTTTTTTTCATGTGTTAGCCATATGGGCTTCCGGATGAGTTTCGGCCGCAACCTCTTGGGTCAATTGTGTTGGTTCAGATGCGCAGACGTAGTATTTTTAAAAAACATCGAAGTGAAATAACAAAAATTGAGTATTATTTCAATTTTTTCGTGTGTGTTAGCCTATGGATTAATAGGGGATATAAGCGGCCAAACATGTTTTGGAAGAAACCTCTTGGGTAGGCCGAAGACGGCCAATTAAATGAATTGTGTTGGTCCGGATGGCCAGATATAGCTTTTTTAAAAACATATGAGCAGAATAACAGAAGTTGAGAATTATCTCAATTTTTCATGTGTGTTAGTCTATAAATTAATGACGAATATGAGCATCCGGATAAATTTTGACCGAAACTTCTTGGGTGAGCCGTCAACGACCTACTAAATGAATTGTGTTGGACGAATGGGCAGGGGTATCTTTTTAAAAAATATATATATATATGAGAGAAATAACAGAAACTCAGGATTATTTCGATCTTTTCGTGTGTGTTAGCCTATGGGTTAATGGGAAATATGAGCGTCCCAATGAGTTTTGACCGAAACCTTTTGGGTGCAACGACAACAAACTATTGAATGAATTGTGTTGGTCTAGATGTGCAGACGTAGGTTTTTTTAAAAATATATGAGCGAAATAACAGGAATTCGATGATTGTCTGTCCTCTCTTACCTCATGTTGATTCTAAATTCTAGGTTGTTGGCCTAAAACTGCAACATACACTGCTAAAATAAGTTGCTTTGAGGATGGTTCCTCAAGACAAAATGTTAAAAAGGGAAAAACAGAACTATCATGAATTCACATATATAGTCTTATGATGAACATTCAGTGAGTTCTTGACTTTCATTTGTTGATATATCGACACCGAGGAGAGACAAGTCCTTCCGCAACAAATCTGCATTCTCGAATTGAAGGCCTTTGAGTCCGAGTTCAATTGCAGCTTCAACGTTCCTCATCCTGGACGATCAATGACATAACTCGCGTGAGGAATTCGGATTGAACAAATTTACATGTTATTACTGCTTCTGCAGAAGCCAAGAGTGAGTGATAATTGCCAGTTCTTTAAGATAGATTTGACAAATAACTTCTATATTGGATAGATTTGACAAATAACTTCTATATTGTCCAACCATAGTTAATAATCAAAACACACCTGAACTACCGCCTTCTCACAAGTTTCACGCCCCAATAGAGGGTGAAAGTTCAAGTGGTAAAAAGGAACAACTGATCGTTGAGGTGTGAAACTCATGAAAGGCGATAGTTCAAGCATGCTTTGACCATTATCACAACTTAAAAGCATGAACCAGAACATGGGAAGAGGCCAAAGGCATGGACTCTGTCGATATAATTATGAAAATCATATTGGGACATATGAGAAATATAGGTGAAGAATATTATTGAATTGTTGTAACTACATTACTACACTGAGACCCTATGTCTAGACACTACATTCTAGTCATTTTCCAAATCGGACACTACATTACAATCTTTTTCCAAGCAGGATTCTATATGTTATTCCTATTCCTACTCATATTCTAACAAGACAAAAAGTTAAACTTGTGACCAAGGGTAACCATACATAGTTAACGGATGTATCGATTCTCAAGAAGAGATAAGCCATGGTAGCAAAATCAACATGTCCTATATGTTTAAGTTTTCTTAAAACCTCATTATCAAGGTTTCCAAGGGGAGAGGCAGCGTTGGATTAGAAATGACAAAAACAAATAAGTCATGTAAATAGTCACTTACAAGCCACTAACCTAACTAAATATTGATGCATAATTAACACTACAAAACTTAAAAGCATCGTTGCTTGGACTATTCAAAAATGTCGACCAGTGCGTGTATTGGCTCCTCCAAAAGAAGTGCAGATATGGAGGATCCGACACGGGTACTGCAACATTTTTGGAGAGTCCAAGCAACATAGCTTAAAAGCAAACAATATTACGACATACCTGTCATCAACAAAAATACAGTTGGAAGCTTCTACGCCGAGATGCTTTACAACTTCTGAATAAAAATCGGGATCAGGTTTCCGTTTTCCTGTTAACATATGAAAAACTCAGGTCTATGCTCCAATCTATTAACACTTCATAATATGTCTTGCACGTCAAATTCAGAACTTTTCAACTAGGAACATAAGCAGAGGATTCAAAACTTCAAAATTTGAGATGCAGTATAACAGAAAAAACTAAAAAGAAGTATAAAACGATCAGCATTTAAAGTCGAAATCTTGTAGACCAAGCAACTTTGATTGTACAATTGAACATATTTAACTTGTACAACACATTTAGATAGATACTCAACCCACAAAACGATCAAAAGATGATGTATAGAGCCAAATATTCAATTAAGCCATTATAAACGCTGAAATGGACACGTCACTTCATTGATTCTTGTTAGAGTAGGTAAAAAGTCCCACATTGGTTGGGGAATGGACTAGTGGTTTGCTTAGATGGACTTGGGTAATCTTCACCTCTTGAGCTAGCTTTTGAGGTTGAGTTAGGCCCAAGGTCCATTCTTGACATGGTATCAGAGCCAGGTCCATCCCCGTTTTGGGCTCCCGGTCCACGCGCCAGTGCCAGTTAGGCCTGGGCGTGAGGGGAGGGGGGGTTAGAGTGGGTAAAAAGTCCCACATTGGTTGGGGAATGGACTAGTGGTTTGCTTATATGGACTTGGGTAATCCTCACCTCTTGAGCTAGCTTTTGAGGCTGAGTTAGGCCCAAGGTCCATTCTTGACAATTCTCACCAAGAATCCTCACAAAAAAGAATACGGAATTGACTCTCAAAGGTAGAAAAACCTTTAAAAGTCCAAATTCCCAAGCAAATTACAACAACAACATACAAAATAACAAAAGTGTAATCCCACAAAGTGGGGTCTAGGGAGGGTAGGTGTACGCAGACCTTACCCATACCTAGGCGGTAGAGAGGTTGTTTCCAATATATCCTCGGAAACTCCAAAGCAAACTAACTTTTAGAAAAAAACATTTAAATCAAGTATATAAGTGAAAACTTTTAAGTGGAGTGTTTTGTCTCAGACTTTTTTTTTCTAGTCAGCATATCTTCCTTCCTATATTTCTATTTGGATAAAGCCTATCAGTCTATGTATCTATCCAAGTATCAACCATCGGGACGTTGCCTGTTGAACTTTTGATTCCAGGGGCGGAGTCATCATCATAGTTACGGGTTCGACCAGTAGCTTCGGCTCAAACCTGGTATTTTATGTTAAAAAGGCACTGGTTGCTTGTGTAAGCATCCAAAAATTCTACATATGCAGGACTACATAAGGAGCTAGCCACATCAACGTGAAATATTGATCAAACAAAAGTCGAGAGATAGAAAATCTGTGTAAGGTAAGACGAAAATTACCAAATATACAGGAACAAAATGTCCAAGATAGGTAATTTGAGAGTTTTAGCTTGTCTTCAATCATTTGGTACCTGAAGAAAAGAACGAAGTTTGAAAGACTTGAATATCTGAAGTAATGAAAGTTTGAGACGAGTTAATATGGGGCATCATGGTCGATGAGGATTTATATAGCCGACTCCATCTTGTTTGAGATTGAGGCATAGTTGTTGTCATACCAGATTGGATAATTTGTGAAAGCATGGATTTCGTATCCATTTTCTTTCAAAGAATTCAATAAGCCTTCAACACCTTCAAGGTAGGAATATCCTCTTCTCATACAATTTTTGAGGCCTGGACGGAAAAATTAATGGTTTTCAGTTTACATTGAACAAACAAAAGACGCTAATAGATCAAAAAAGTGACTAAACAAATCATACTTCGTTAACATCAATCATACAAATGCAGGAGACAACAGAACAATTAGGAAATGATGGTAAGGTTCTTCGCTTCCTAGGAAAGAGGCCGAGAGTATTCATTAAACAGAAGTTCTTAGCAATGAGGCTGTTCTGCACTTCCTCGATAACTTTACAGTTTCATACACGAATAAATGATTACGGTAAGTCCCACATCTTCTATCATTTAACGTTTTAATTTCAAATTTTATATCTCCTCTTCATAATAGGAACAGATTGAGCGAGTACAATAGATAGATTTACTGAATCACGAGCTAAAATGAAATTATGAACTCATCGTGTCAAAATTAATACTTCATGAAATATGTCAGGAAGTTGTCTGAGACTGTGATAAAGTGCTGACATCCGATAATGTCTAACATACCCTCCATATCAACAGATCTTCCATCCTTGAAGAATTTCCTAGTCAACTCCTCCTGAAAAGTGTAGTATGACGAACTTTTATAAATTAAGAAAAGAGAAAAAACAGTCGAGCGAATTCCCAAAATATTTCTTCCAGTTCAACTTTCAAAACGAAACTTGGACTATAAATGTCGGAACTCCTTTAAAACTGGCAAAAGATGCCAACAGTAGATGGCTCACAAAACTCGAGAAGAGAGAAGTGACCACGCGCACACATACACAAAAGAAAGGAAAATGCAGCATTTACAGCTTAATGAAAAATGGTGATCTTGTGGGTACGAATCACAAATCATCTCCATTCCTTTAATATTCTTCGTCTTTTGATAAGGGACTGCATGCGCTCACAAAATAACAGAGAAATAATCAAATGAAAAGACCATCTACAGTTTATTCTTATATTGTAGACACATAAAAGAACAGTAAAAAGGGCAACCCGGTGAACATAGCATCCCCCATTAGCAGGGTCCAGGGAAGGGCCGCACCCTGTGACTACTTCCATGGCGAGAACCCATGACCTATAGGTCATACGGAGACAACTTTAGCGTTGCTCCAAGGCTCCCCTTCACACATAAAAAAACACTGAGAGACAGAATTTCCAACATAGAGGGAAAATGTCTATGTGCCCCCAAGTAAAAAATGTGTGAAAAAATTAGATAATATTTGATTTAGTCAATCAAAAAGAGAACAAACATAGTCGTCATCTTTCGAGATAAAAACGAATTTAAATATATAGTAATATGCCTCCATTAAAATGTCTAGCTACATGAAACAGTTCAAGTAGAAAACACTTCTTAAAGTACCTCAGTGATTAGGCCTTTTTCAAACTCAATCCAGGCAGTTGGATGCTTGCATTCCAGCAATTCTTTCATTGGCATTCTGAATAAAAAATCTCAATTTGAAACAGGACAAAAAAAGATTTAGAAGATAAATAATAAAAGAAAAAAAGAAAAATATCTGGACTGGTTTGTATGAAAAATGATGGAAAAAGACGAGGGATGAGAGAAACGAGATAAAAGGTGCCCAAAGCAGCATTGGACCATTACCAGAAGAGATAGCATCAACCTGAGGTGGAGAAGAATTCGGCATTCATAAATAACCGGTATTTGCCTGCTGCAAGAGAAAGAGTTCCGAAACACTGTTGGAACAATTTGGGAAGATGACTAATAGTTGTGTGATGAGTAAGATACGTAGTTCGACTATCCAAGTTAAGTTACATATGCCAGCTGAAGTAGGGGACTTTTGCCTTGATATTTGAGGAATGACACATTTTGAGAATTATACAACACGGTATTAACTATATGTTGAGCAACGGTACAAAGTTGATTGAATTAACATTAAACTATTTCAGTTTACACACGTATATGAAGTGCTCACTTAGCTTTCAAACACGCAAGATTAGTTCGGGACTATACCCACTGTGGTTAAAATCTTAAAACAGGAACTCCACAGCAATCAAAGACAAATGATTACTAGATACATCGATGTGAAGTTCATTTGCCAATTCCAAAGACTAAGAGGACTGTTGTGACATGCAGAAGATCGAAATATCTTTACTCTACAATTAAGCATCATGGACGTTAACCACGTGAATGAATCAATGCAAGAAAAAGCACATCTCAATTTTCTTCCCAAATGGTGGTATCTTTGGGGAAGTGTCACAAATTTTTGATCTTGTAAACTCCCTTTATAAACTTTACATGAGTTGAGCTTAATGGAATGGTAAAGATCCATATAGCCGACCCCAATTTGTTTGGGACTAAGGCGTAGTTGTTGGTTTGTTTGTATACTCCTTTAAAATCGTATATTAATATATATTCACGCAGATCAGAAGCCAAACTCTAATCAAGCTCAAGTGGCTACAACACATCAACTTTACGAAATTCCCTTGCCATTTCCAAATCAACTTTCAACTTGAACCCTCACCAACAGCAACAAGTGGAAATCGAATACTCACCAACAAATCGAAAATTCACGTGAGCTACTAAAATTCCCCCTAAACCCATTGAGTTATTGACTGAGAAGTTCAAGAATTCCAGCATAACAAGGCAATAACATAAAAATGCACATCTTTAACTCAACAGAAAAAGTATCAGAAAAAACGCAAGGGGGCAACCTGAAATTCAACATAGTAAATATCCACTGAGTTCTTGATTCAACAAATTCAAGATTTCCACCATAACAAGACAACATAAAAATGAGATCTTTAAACTCCACAGAAAAATATCAGAAAACAGTACATACTCCACCCATTGACTTATTACAACAACAACAACATATGGTCCCACAAAATGGGGTCTCGGTAAGATAGAGTGCAAACAGACTTTACCCCACCTCAGAGACAGAGAGGTTGTTCCCGATAGAATTCGGTTACCCATTGAGTTATTGACTAAGAAATTCAAGAATTGCAGCATAACAAGACAACATAAAAATGGAATAACTCAGCAAATTCAAGAATTGCAGCATAACAAGACAACAACACAACAATAGGATCTTTAAACTCAACAGAAAAATATCAGAAAACAGTAAGGAGCAAAGTGGAGTTCAACATACTCCCTTTATACAGCAACAACAACATATGTAGTCTCACAAAGTGGGGTCAAGGTAAGATAGAGCGCACGCGGACCTTACCCCACCTCAGAGATAAAGAGGTTGTTCTCAATAGACCTCGGCTACCCATTGAGGCAGGGGCAGATCCAGGATTTTCAGTAAGGAAGGGGGTCAGCCTCTACTATTTATACATAAAAAAAAAATTTACCATGTAAAAATAGTATAATTTTCCGACGAAGGGGGTTCGGATGACCCCCTTGTAACCATGTAGATCCGCCACTGCATTGAGGCTATTGACTGAGAAATTCAAGAATTGCAGCATAACAAGACAACATAAAAATGGAATAACTCATCAAATTCAAGAATTCCACCATAGCAAGACAACATAAAAATGAGATCTTTATACTCCACAGAAAAATATCAGAAAACAGTAAGGAGCAAAGTGGTGTTCAACATACTCCACCAATTGACTTATTACAACAACAACAACATATGTAGTCCCACAAAGAGGGGTCAAGGTAAGATAGTGTGCACGCAGACCTTACCCCACCTCACAGATAGAGAGGTTGTTCCCGATAGACCTCGACTACACATTGAGATATTGACTCATAAATTCAAGAATTCCAACATTACAAGACAACATAAAAATGGAAAAAGTCAGCAAATTCAAGAATTGCAGCATAACAAGACAACATAAAAATGGAAAAAGTCAGCAAATTCAAGAATTCCCAACATAACAATAGGATCTTTAAACTCAACAGAAAAAACAAAAGTACCATAAAGATAGTAAAAGTGTGTAACTGAAAGTCAACATAGTAAATACCTAAGGAAGTTAGGGACATCATGGTAAAAAGGGTCACGAACAATAGTATCCATAACATCAAAAAGCAATATAGGAAGTTTCCTTTGAGCCATCACTGTTGATATTGATGAAGTACTGACACAACAACTAATATTATTACTACTAAAAGACCCCATTTTTGTAGATTTACAAGATGTTTGTTTTTTTTTCAGTATAAATGGGAAACTGATATTGGATATACTAGATGGCTTACATGATATCAATAAAGCCATATAGAATTTTGGATTCTTTTTTGTTTCTTCAAGATTTGTAATGTGTCATTATTTATTTTGGGTATTTATAAGGAGGAGTTTTATTATGAAATTGAATTAAAAAAAAAAAAATTGTGAAGGTGGGAAATCTTGGCTGCCTACATAATTCTTGCAAGAGTCTTGCCACACTAGGTGGCATGGAAAATGGTGGGTTGGTTGGGTGTGTGTGGGGAGAGGGGGGGGGTTGATTTCAAAAATATTTAATATTTAGATAGTAATATATTTAGGTAATAATATATTACTATTAATTCGGTTTTTTCTTTCGTTCCCATCGATGTTAATGTCCGCATTGGAGCCTGATTAATTCGAATGTGTGTCCGGGGTTGAGGTTATGGCTATGGCCTTTTAGATTTGATTTGATTTCAAAATTATTTACTAATATTTAGGTAGTAATATATTTAGGTAATAATAAATGAGGCGTTGTAGTTAAAATTTGTCTAATTATAAAATATATAAATTAAAAAATTTATATTTGAGCACTGAAATTTGCTTTGTATACAAATAGAAAATTTTAGGAAAAATCATTTTGTATACAAAAGACCCTCAACTTAAAAATATCAATATCATGTTGTCTTTAATAAGAAATCGTATATTTGAGCTTCTCAAAGAGTAAAGTATCCAGTACCTTCTCAAATTATGACCAAATTTATTACGATACACTCCAACTTCACAAGGGTCCTATTACTCCTAAACTCAATTTTAACGTATTTTTATTACCCTTTTTAGTTAACATGACACATTTTAGCTGACGTGGCACCTTTGATGTGGGTCTTATTTTTATATAATAAAGGTGTCATGTCAGCACAAAATTGTGATAAAAATACGTTAAAATTGAGTTCAGAGGTAATAATACTCGTGCGAAGTTGGAGTTTGTTGGTTATATTTCGAGGGGGTACAGGATGCTTATCTCTTTCTTAAAAGAAAACAAATTCTATTAAAAACGTTTTGCCTCAAAAATAAACTCGTTCTTAACTCATGAATCTTAATTTAATCGAATCTCAATATCTTCGCATAGATGCAACAAGATAATGTGTACATTGATTTTACCTCTTTTTTTGTAAAGAAAAAATATGTCTCCGATAGTCCCTCGATTTCAACCTTTAGATTATACATGCATGAATCTGAATTTAATCGAGCCCACGGTATCAAACACCCTGTGAAAAACAAAAGTACTAACGAACCTTAATATCTCTGCATAGATGCAACAAAATAATCTGTACGTTGAGCCCCTTGACTTCAACCTCCGGATAGATTATAAATGCATGAATATGAACTTAATCGAATCTTAATATCTCTACATAGATGCAACAAGATAATGCGTACGTTGAGTTCCTCTACTCCAACCTCCACATAGATTATACATGCTTGAATCTGAATTTAGTTGAATTTCAATATCTCTGCATAGATGCAACAAAATAACGTGCACGCTGATTTTACCTCTTTTTTTATAAAGAAGAAAGACTATTTCCGATAGACCATCGACTCCAACCTCCGCATAGATCGTACGTGCATGAATTTGAATTTAGTCGAATCTCAATATATCTGCATAGATGCAACAAGATAACGTGCACGCTGATTTTACCTTTTCTTTTATAAAGAAGAAAGACTATTTCCGATAGACCATCGACTCCAACCTCCGCATAGATCGTACGTGCATGAATCTAAATTTAGTCGAATCTCAATATATCTGCATAAATGCAACAAGATAATGTGCACGCTGATTTTACCTTTTCTTTTATAAAGAAGAAAGACTATTTTCGATAGACCATCGACTCCAACCTCCGCATAGATCATACATGCATGAATCTTAATTTAGTCGAACCTCAATATCTTTGCATAAATACAACAAGATAACGTGCACGTTGATTTTACCTCTTCTTTTATAAAGAAGAAAGAATATTTTCGATAGACCATCGACTCCAACCTCCGCATAGATCATACATGCATAAATCTGAATCTAGTCGAACTTCAATATCTCTACACAGATGCAATCTTTATAAAGAAAAAGATTGTTTTCGAAAATCCTCAACTCCTCTGCATAGATCATGCATGCATGAATCTGAATTTAGTCGAACTTCAATATCTCTGCATAGATGCAACAAGATAATGTATAGACTGACTGTTTTCGATAGTCCTTCGACTCCAACCTCCACATAGATCATACATACATGAATCCGAATTTAGTCGGACCCACCTTACCAAACAAGCAAACACCCCGTGAAAAAACAAAAGTACTAACGAACCAACCAGTGACATTCTTTCTCAGAAAAAACCTGTACTTTCTTCCTTAATTGTCGGCTCAAAAAAAGCCAAATTACTATACTTTCATTTTTCTTGTTTACATTTTTTTTTTTTTTTGCAAGAGTAATTGTAAGGGGAAAAAAAAAAAAATCAATCAACAAAATATCCTTGCATTTCTCTTCCTTCTCAAACTTTCAAATAAAAAAATAATCAAGAATCTGTACGTATATTCATACGTATATATATGTATACAAAAATGTATAATATACGTACAGAACATGTAATTTGAGCTACGTGTTTGTTTGAGCTGTGGGGTTGTGTTTATTTTGTGTAATTCGAAGAAATTAAGGAAGAAAAACAATATGGACAATTGGAGCAATGGGTGTTTGATTATGATGTTGTTCTTGATTTTTTTAATGAGTTTTGTTGTAGATGTTAAGGGGGGGAATTTGATGTTTAATGTGAAGCATAAATATGGTGGACATGAGGGGTTGAGTTTGAAAGATTTTAAAGAGCATGATAATTTTAGGCATGGTAGAATGCTTAATGCTATTGATTTCAAATTGGGTGGCAATGGGCTTCCTACTGATGCTGCGTAAGTTTTCTTGAATTTTATGTTTATTTGGGTGATTTTATATGTACGATTGGTTACGTGTTTGAGTCGTGGAAATAGGTTCTTGCAGAAATGTAGGGTATAATAGGGTCATTGTGTCTGGCTCTTTCTTGGACCCTGCGCATAGCGAGAGCTTGGTTACGTGTTTGAGTCGTGGAAATAGGTTCTTGCAGAAATGTAGGGGATAATAGGGTCATTGTGTCTGGCTCTTTCTTGGACCCTGCTCATAGCGAGAGCTTGGTTACGTGTTTGAGTCATGGAAATAGGTTCTTGCAGAAATGTAGGGGATAATAGGGTCATTGTGTCTGGCTCTTTGTTGGACCCTGTGCATTGCGAGAGCTTGGTTACGTGTTTGAGTCGTGGAAATAGGTTCTTGCAGAAATGTAGGGTATAATAGGGACATTGTGTCTGGCTCTTTCTTGGACCCTGTGCATAGCGAGAGCCTGGTTACGTGTTTGAGTCGTGGAAATAGGTTCTTGCAGAAATGTAGTGTAGTGTAGGGTATAATAGGGACATTGTGCCGGGATCTTTCTTGGACCCTGTGCGTAGCGAGAGCTTAGCGCATTGGAGTCCTGGCTAGTTGGCGTGTTCCTCGACTAATTTCATAGATTATTTGGTACTAGAGGTGGAGCTAGGATATTTTGCTTATAGGTTATGGATTTTTCGAGTCGTGAAAATAGGTTCTCGTAGAAATGTAGGGTAAGGTTTAGGTATAATATAATAGACCTTTTTCTCGGACTTGTGCGTAGCGAGAGCTTAGTGCATTGGGAATTGGGCTAGCTGGTGTGTTTTTAAGAATTTCTATTGGGAATTGTATATGTATTTGATATATTTCTAGTCGTGGAAATAGGTTCTTACAGAAATGTAGTAGGGTAAGGTTGTGTATAATAGGACCTTTGTGGTATGGCCTTTCGTGGATCGCGTGCATATATAACGAGAGCTTAGTGCATTAGGACCAGGGCTAGCTGACGTATTATTTAGAATTTTATTTTGGGCAATTCTACATGTATTTCCGGACTCCACTGTGTATGTTGTTGCGATTCTATATGTATTTAAGATATTTTGAGCTACGGAAATGGGCTCTTGCTGAAATATAGGGTAAGGCTAGACTCTTGTGGTTGGCTCTTCCTTGGACCATGTGAATGAGAGAGTTTAGTGCGTCCGGCTGCCATCTGGTACCAGGGGTCACGGGGTCGACCTGTGACAACAACCTCTTCCAGAAATGCAGAGTAAGGCTAGAGTCTTGTGGTCTGGCTCTTCCCCTGACCACGCATAGAGGGAGTTTAGTGTGCTTGACTTCCCTCTGGTACTAGGAAGTCACGGGTTCGAGTCGTGGAAACAACCTCTTGCAGAAATTGTTGCATGGTAAGGCTAGACTCTTATGGTCCAGCTCTTCCCCAGACCATGTGCATAGAGGGAGTTTAGTGAGCCTGGCTAGTGCTGCTGCGGGGCATGTAGATTGTGGTGGTGGAGAAATTATAAAGGATCATACTATCCTGTACCATTGTGGTTATGAATTTTCCTCGTATGTAAATGATGCAGGCTCTATTACACTAGGCTAGCTGTTGGAACGCCTCCAAAGGATTATCATGTCCAGGTTGATACGGGAAGTGACATTTTATGGTTGAACTGCGTTGGCTGCAAGGGATGTCCTACAAAAAGCAACCTCGGGGTATGATTCTTCTTCCAATATATGTGTCAATTGCCGTTCTTTATGCATAAAATGGATGCTGGCTCTGTTATTTGTAGACGAATTTCATATAGTTACCTTTTCTCCCAATTGTATTCTCATCTATGTCGTTAGTTGTTACCTTACAGATAGACTTGATGTCATATGAAACGAAAGCTTCTGCAACGGGAAGATCCGTTGCCTGTGACGAACAGTTTTGCATGCTCAATACTCCCTACTCAGATTGCAAGGCCGGAATGCCATGTCATTTTCAGGTTAGTTATGGAGATGGTAGCAAAACAGCCGGATTCTTTGTGAAGGACAATATTCAGTTTGATCAAGTCTCGGGAGACCTAAAAACAACGTATATGAACGGGTCGATAACATTTGGGTAAGTTAGAATTAAAATATGCCTGTTTTTGCTGAATACGTATACAGATAAATTTGAATGAACGTAATTTATCACTTGATGACATGTAGCAGTTTACATCTTTTTTATCCAACATAGGTGTTCGTCTCAACAATCTGGAGAGCTAGGTACATCAAATCAAGCAGTTGACGGAATACTTGGTTTTGGACGAGCAAGTTCTTCCTTACTTTCGCAGCTCGCTTCCACTGGGAAGGTTAAGAAAATATTTTCGCATTGCTTGGACGGAAAGAAGGGAGGTGGCATATTCACCGTTGGACCAGTAGTTTATCCACAAATAAATCATACAACACCACTAGTCCCAGACGCGTAAGCATTTTTAGTATAAAAAAATGTTTGCTTTGTTGCGTGATTTTAGCCTCACTTACCTCCATTATCCGTGGAATTGGCTCCTTTTGTTGACTATTCTGAACTCGTAACTAAACTATTTGTCTCCTCTTTAGGCCACACTATAACGTTATGATGAAAGGAATTGACGTTGGTGGTCAAGCTCTAGACATTCCGACAACTATGGCAATAATCGACAGTGGGACAACCTTAGCTTATCTTCCACACGTGGTCTACAATACGCTTATGAACAAGGTAACTACGGACATTTCAGAAATAATGCAATTGGCTTATTCCTTAGAGCGCTTACGCCGCATGTATGCATGGATATTTTTCTAACCTTTCTGCTTTATTCTTCCTTCTCGCTGTTGGCATAGCTGATAGAACGGCAACCACAGTTGGAAATTCGTCTTGTTGAGAAAAGTTTCCGCTGCTTTGACTACACCGGGAAGTAAGATTCTTTCTGGTCTCTTGTGTGAGTTTCATATTTCTTTCCGTTAAACATTTGGCATGTCAGATCTTCTCATTTTCGCTTTGAGTATATACACTGATACAGTAAGGAAGATTATACGCTAAAACTGTGTATACTAATGTTTGTAAACTTATTTTCTCTATTCCGGTCAGTTCGAATAAATAACTGACAAACTCGATGTGTCTGCTGTTGTAGGATTGATGACGGGTTCCCAGTTGTAACCTTTAAGTTTGCAGATTCGGTTTCTTTGACAGTTTATCCCCACGATTATCTTTTCCAAGTCAGAGTAAGTACTTCAAATATGCTAAATTCTTTAGCTCTTATCTAATTCAATCAGACGGAGTTTTCTATTTTTTTCCCAAGAACGTTGTTTTTCGATATTACAATTTGATTATTTGACTTCTTGCTTTTTATAATAACATTTCTTAGGTTCTCGAGCCATTATCAAACTAACAATCATCATCGTAGGCCTTTAGATTTGTCTCCTAGAATCTCGTCAGCATTATGATAGCCTTCTTCGTTACCATGATAGATTCGAGCCTGCTACTTTTCTGGTAATTTGTGTCTGTCGTGTCTAGATACTTTGAGCGTTTATGTTTTATTCTACTCTTTTGTTGGTTTGTTCGTCGACGTGTACATTTATGTTGCCCCATAAAAGAGGATAGGGCCAAAAAGTTTTGTGAAGTGTGTTGTTAGGATGCTGAGAAAGTGAAACGAATCAATTTAGATAGTCCTTTGTGGCTGCTGTGGCAACTAGATCAACGCGTTATTGCTTCAAGAGAAATTCCAATCGAAGTTCAGTATAACTTGCGATCCCTTTTCCTCACGGAAATCTTATCTCAGTTCTCTGGATTAAATTTTGCAGGAGACTCAATGGTGTATCGGTTGGCAAGACAGCGGTATGCAGACGAAGGATGGAAGTGGAAGAGGAATCACGCTATTAGGAGGTATTGTTCGACACCTTCTCTTACTCTTGACAGAAGTGCATTTAAACTGAAGTAAATCGTTATAATTTTTATTGAAGTACGTTCGTGAAGCTTAAGCTTATCTTATCGTTAAGAATTGTGCTTACGTTGATAAAAACTACTGATAGACAGCTTTGCACATTAACGTTTTGATGTTTTGTTGCAGATCTTGCGTTAACGAACAAGCTAGTTGTGTATGATATTGAAAAGCAGACAATTGGTTGGACTGAATATGACTGTGAGTATAAATAGTTAATCGACTACGTTCTTCTTTACTCGACAGCGTAGAAAGCTATCTAGAAATTGGTTCTTATGATGGTTAGTCTTATACTTGTCTTCAAAACGTTAACGATAACTATAGATGTTTGCTTTTATCTGTTATATTCTTAGATAAATTCATATCGACTCCAAGAAGTCGTAGGCCATCCAGAACGATTTAGGTTCCCATTGCTTAAGGGGGTGGGTTATCGTCTCCTGTATGGTTTGAACGAGTCTCGCCTAATGAGCTAACTTTTGGGATTGAGTTACGCTCGAGGTGGTCCATTTTCTTAACATGGTAGTAGTTATCCATTTACGCAATGTTGGAGCCTTACATTATATTTGCCATGCTCCACACTTGCAATTCCGGAAGTGCACGGAAGTGGGTCGTTAAGTGTTCCATATTGATCGAGGAAATGAAATATTGTGTCTTGGATAATTCTCATCTCATGAGTTATTGAGGTTGAGTTAGAGCGAAGGTCTATTTTTCTTAATAGAATCGCAATTTCCTTTCATGTGATTATAGATTTATCTCGTATCCTTTTGACGCCTTCAATCGTTATAGTTTGAGACACTTGAGAACTGGTGCATTTGAATGTCTTTGAAAGACACGGTTGAACCCGATCAGGCAACTTTCTTTCATTTCTAATCTCGTGCACCTTCCCCGGATCACAAGGGTCTATTTTACACAGCCTTGCATTTTTGCATGAGACTGTTTCCATTGCTTGAACTCGTGACCTCTACAGGTCACATGACAACAACTTTACCAGTTACTCCGAGCCTCCCCTTCAACTATGTCTATCGAAGTGCCTTACTGCACATTTTTGCAAGAGGTTGTTTCCATTGCTTGAACTCGAGACCTCTACAAGTCACATGACACAACTTTACCAGTTACTCCGAGCCTCCCCTTCAACTATGTCTATCGAAGTGCCTTTGTTTCTCTCTACTTACTTTCCCAGTTATCATAAGTTTGGAGAATTCCATGTCATTTTTCCAAGTTTCTCATCAAGTATGTGTTGTTATTTTCAGGCTCTTCTACCATCAAACTCAACTATGAGGAAAGTAATGGCAGCGCATACGCCGTGGCTGCTCACAATATTTCATCAGCTCATATTATGGACTCGACGATGTTTTTCACCTTCTTCTTGACGATCATCTCGGTCTTGTTCATTTTGTTGAAGTGATAACAGAAGACAGCAGTACAGTGAGTAGTTTCTGCACCATCATCATCGTTGTAGCAAGAAAGAAAGATCGAGAAATAGAACCATCTGATCACTTCGTTCTCAATAGCCACGAGATGATCACCATAACGATAATGACAGATGCTGTTATTACGCTTGCAGTTTCACCAACCATGCACATCTACGTCAAGAATTCAAATAGTATATACTCCATCACTACTCCGATCCTTCGTAGGAACTATCTGTAACAACGAACTTGCAAAATGGATTTGTTTATCGTAACGAGATTAGTCATTCTTTTATCATTAGCAGTTTCCCTTTAACATGCCTAACCATATATTTAACAATGCTTTGTTAGTTATACATATTCGATGAATTTCTTAACACATAGTATATTTTTTGAGCAAAAAGCTACTGAGTTCGACTAAATCTGTATTCGAGCTTCAAGCTTCGCTCCTGAACAAGAGTACCGACAGTTCTTTTTCAATGTCTAAACAACTATCGTCTGTGAATGTAAGCTTTGTCATGGATATACTGTGGCTGGTAAGTCATTTTGTTTACATTTTATTCGATTTGTTATATCACAACACGTCTGTATCAATTTCTTCTTGGCTCATTTATTTGCGTGGTACATAACTCACTCTGCACAGAGTCCGAAGAGGAGCCGAACCTACATTAAAACTCCCTCCCACTATGCGTAGAGTCTGAAGAAGGGCCAAACCACAAAGATCTATTGTACGCGGTCTTGCCTTACATTTCTACAAGGGACTGTTTCCACAATTTGAACACACAAACTCATCACATGACAACAACTTTACCATTACATTTCTGCAAGGACTATTTCCACAATTTAAACCCGCGAACTCGTCACATGACACTATTTCCACAATTTGAACCCACGAACTCGTCACATGGCAGCAACTTTACCACTCAAAACGCTCTCCTTCACGAGATAATTTGTTCGCACAAAATTCAAAAATTATAACCATACACCCATGCAATTCTTACAAGAGAAAAGAACCAAAAAAAAATAATAGCTACTAGTTTTTTTCCCCTTTTCTGGTAAAACATCTATGAGCTACCATTACACACACTACAGAGAGAATTATTACAGTGAATAAACTGATAATAAGAACTAAACATAATGGAAATTAAGGCTTGGACATGATAATAACTTACTAACACCTAGACACATGACATGTGTTTACCTGTCGATTTACCATGGTTAAGTGATTTGACGAGATGATAATATAATATTAACCATAGTCGAGGGAAGTCGCTGCAGACATCTATTGGTTTGGTGTAAACGCTTGGTGGGGTGAAGTTTTTACTAGTATTTCTTCTTTGATTTTGATCCTCCAACAGCTTTGTCTGGGACAAATCTTGGTAATGTCATTACTGTGTTCACTCGAGACACCCCGTTGAGGGGAGATGATTCGTTCCCCGTCTTTGGTAGCAACTCGTCCTGTTCCGAGGGTTCATCTTTGCTGGCTGCTGAAACTTCTTCACCTTCTCGGAGAGTACTTGAGCGATTAAACGCAAGAGGACTAGAGGCACCATCTGCGTTGCTGATAACTTCTGTCCTTTCCATCGACATGAAAGTCTTGTCTTTTGCAGAAGCAGTAGAGAAATTATTTGAGTTCGAATCGAAAAAAAGGCAGACAACTGCACAGTCATCGGCTTTAGAAGTTGGGTACATGATCTTCCAGGCTCGAACGGCTTCTTCAACGAGTGATCGAGCTGCAGATGAACAAGATGAAGCCGAATCCACAATGTTTACTACTTCATCGTTTGAAAGCACGTCCCAAATCTGTCATAGATATCAAATTTATTCGACTAGTAACAAGATAAATACTGAAGCAAAGTAACACCAAAGCAGGATTCAAGTGAAATACCCCATCTGTCGCCAGAACAATGAACTCATCTTTCTCGGATAAACGTCTATAAGAAATTTCAGGAACTGAGATGACACCAAAATCCTTGAGGCAAAAATCTCCGAAAGCACGAGCCATGGCAAGTCCAGGAGAGTCGTTTTTTGGCATCCACACTCTTGCAACATCCGGTTCATCTTGAAGAGAAAACACTCGCCCTTTACATTTGCGAATCCTCTCAGCCTCCGCTGTAAATTTAGAAAGCAGAGTTAAGAGAACACTATAGTAAGGAAAGTAACAGTGAATCTTGCAAAATTCGCTCATTTGTCAAACAACCTCCAATGATATCATACATGTCGGAATAGATTTTCCCCGGTCCTTCTCCTCATATTTTCCTTCCAACTCTATGTAACAGTACCACATTTCTTTCTTTCACATGTTTACATTGTGATAACACAATTGCACAACATAACTGATAACAAAGGGTATAACTACCCATTCACTTCTAACGTAAAAGAGAAGTCGAAAAAAAATTTGAACAGGGAGAGGTAGAGAAAAATGATAAAGATTTCAACTGAAGCACATGGACCTGTCCGACCTATAATCTCTCGAATCTATGCGTACTTGGCTAGAAACGTACTACATTGAAAGCAAAGGATCAAATATAAGTGAGACTAATTAGCTGGAACATAGGGGTCAGTTGTTATGGTGACACTTATATAACGTCTTTGGTTTTGGCTAAAGATCTTCTTGTCAATGTAGAGATGTATGTGAGATCTAGAGAACTATTGCTCGACAACCCTGTGTTTAGCTTAAAAGATGCTTTATTGGGTATTGATGCAGAGGATTCGAATAGGCAACCTCAACTAGTCCGAGACTAGAGTTGATCAATTGACTGATTTCATATATGAATTGATAATTCGACCCACACTACAACAACTTTACTCTATAAGATATACTCGCCACCGTTGACAGATGAGATCCTAATCTTTCTCTCTCTTTAACCAATGAACCCAAAAGTCCACAGTTTTGACCATTATCAACTTATCTCAAATAGCTAGCGTTTATGTTTTCTTGATTTCGTTATCAACAACCCGAGAAGGCTTGACTGAAAGCTGAAATTTGTACATCCGCATAAGGGCCAAAACCAAGGGGGCAGGGATATAACACTCGGGGGATAAACACGCATTTTTTCTTGGGGAGGGAGGATGCATGAACGTGTAAGATTGCAACAGCATGGCGTCACTTCAAATCTGATGGCTATTTGCAACAGTTTAGCTTAGAACAGCTGACATAACATTTATCGAGAGATAGATAAGTTCATTAAATGAACAGAAACTAAGCGGTAATTTGTTGATCAACACAATTTTGAAAAAACGAAAAATGTCACGGTGCAAGCAGCAAGATATCATGTATGAACCTGGTAAATCCGGCTTAAGGTCTACTGTCAATTGCACTGCAGTGAGAGAATCATCCTCGCCTCTCGTAGCCAGCACAGCTCTAGAATCCCCAATATTACCAATAACGAGATTCTTACCCTGCCAAAAACCAAAATAAAAGAGTTCATATTCAGAATAAAATGGCAGAAAAACTAGCTAGCTTCAGCTTGCTGAATATGTCAACGAACCTGTTTAACCAGGGTTACAGCTGTTGTTCCACTACAGAAGCAATCGATATTCGTATAGCTTCTGAGTTCTCTATCCATAACCTTATAAGCCTTCAGAAATGACTCTTTCAATGTTTGAAATACCTCTAGGTGCTTTTCAGTCTCTTCAACATCAATGGAGAGTCTCGACTCCTCACCTGCGATGAGGAAAGCATCCTCGGGATATAGGCTACTCCCCGTGTTGAGACTGATCTCTCTTAGAACATCTTCACTTTTTATATTAACTTCCCAATGTGTGCTTAGCTTTAAGGGAAGAGCATCTCTGACTCGCTTTGCAACCATATGACCAAAAGGACCATGGCCATCAAAAACACCACAGAATACAGTATCTTCTCTGGAACCGAAATTCTGGAATTTAAAATGTTTTAGCAGATTAGGAAATGCGCTTCCATCAGGTAACGAGACAACATACGAGAAAGTAATTCAACAATGAAAAGGGGGAAGCCCAGTGCACTAAAGCTTCCGCTATGTCCGGGGCACGGGGAAGGCCGGACCACAAGGGTCTATTGTACGCAGCCTCACCTTACATTTCTGCACGGCGCTGTTGTTTCCATAGGTTGAACCCATGACCTACTGGTCACATGGCACCAACTTTACCAGTTACTCCAAGGCTTCCCTTCCCAATGATGAAAAGGGGAAGGATGATAAATAGAATGATGGGGAGCCCATCCTATATACATGTCCAAAGAGAAAACCTTTCCTATCCCGTCAGGATGTAGTGACATAAATCAACTATCGAGACAGAGTATCCAGTAGCCAAGCATCTCATACTATTGCATTGCATTCGTAATTGATCTTCTTCCACCGATATACACATACAACATAGACGTCAGAAAATAAAGTATTTCTTCAACTTTCAGATGGTTTTTCATGTAACTGTGTACGTATCCATGACAAGAACGGGAAGTAGCCATAACATAACTATCTATAAAGAGCATGCAGTAGCCAAGCCTCTCATAACATCATTCGTCATTAAACTTCTTCCCCAGATATACACTTGCAACATAGAAGTCAGAAACTAAAGCATTTGTCCAACTTACAAACAGCATTTCTAATTTACTGAATTTGCTTATATGAGGTCATTCCCACCCTCCATTCATTTGCAACGAAGTAAAGCAAATATAATGAAGTGAAGTTTCATAACTATATAAAAAGTGCTAAAAAATAACTTGACGAGATCAGAGAAAGATTTTCTGTTGAGCAGATCCAATCACAGACTTTTTCAGGAGCAACTTAGAGAAAATAATGCAGGATAGCAGATCAATACAAAATGATGCGTAACTCGATTGTAACCCTCTTAACTCTACGAAGCTTATAGAAAAGTAAACAGAGAACACATTGTAGGGGCCTTGAACAACTTGAAAGGGCAGCCCCGTGCACTAAAGCTCCCGCTATGCGCGAGTCCAAGGAAGGATCGGACCACAAGGGTCTATTGTACGCAGTCTTACCCAGCATTTCTACAAGAGATTGTTTCCACGCCTTGAACCCGTGATCTAGTCACGTGGCAGCAACTTTACCAGTTACGCCAGGCTCCCCTTTAAAGGGGCATTGAACAACTTTCAGAGAAAAAGGAGTTGTTAACATTAGGCACCAAAAAATCAAGTGACAGTGCCAAGATTCAAGAAATGTATAGGCTTAATCACAAAAAACAATCAGTAGGCTCCAAAATTTGGATCTAAAAGATAACTACCACACAACTTTTTAGCTCCTTGAGCTTCTTCCATTGCAACCATGATTCTGGAGATCATGAACATTGCAAGTCAATTTGCTAATCACCATTATTTCACAAAGACAGCATAAAAAGATTCGACGACTAACCTCCCACACAATCATAGCATCTTGATTAGTCCCTTTCTTGCCCTGCTGACTGAAGAGTGAAGCTACCTCACTAGAACCATTCAAGAACATACGCCCGGGAATCCTATGCAGCAGTTCTTCCTTATGATAGTCAAAGGAAGAATTCCGCGATCCCGACCTCCTTTTTGAGCTCCTCCTCCTCCTAACTGGTGTTGCAGGAGAACCGGGATGAGGACTCCTGCTATCAGATGACAAGCAGGACCCCATCCCGAGGCCCCGGACTATATTCAGTAAGCACTCCAGAACAACAAAACAATCAAACACCCTATACCCCTATTCGAATCCGTACAAATTCCCTTGTTCAGTCTTCAAAGTCTATTAACCAATCCTCTACTTCAATCCAATAACTTCATCATTATCACACAATCGAAAAACAAAAGAAATCCAATAAACAGACTACTAATGCAAATCCAAATCCACTTCAACTCCAAAATATCTTTCACCCTCAAAAAGTTATGAACTTTTCAGCAATTCTTCAACACTCACGCATATAAACTAGTTCTTGAAACAATGCTATAACACCATAAATTACTACAGTGTAAAATAACAACAGCAACTAATTTAAACTTCCCCTTTACCCCTTTTTCCCTTTATATCCAGGAAAGGCAACTTCACAGATGTTATAAACATTAAAGAACAGATATATCACAACTAATTGCCCCTTTTTTAATTTATTTAATATAGCAAATACCCCCAAAAGACACCTTTTTTATTCTCTCTCTCTCTCTCTCTCTTCCACTATTGATCACCTTTCACTTACAAGAAGGGTTAACAACAAGACACCCATCACAGTTTGCACAACAACAAGGTCAATCACTAACCCAATTGCAAGAAACTGTCAAATTTTTCAACAAATATCAGTGTTTGCAGAACAAGAATTTGTCAAAATTTTCAAAACCCCACTTCAAGTTCAGCTCAATTTAAGCACCTTAGCCAAAATCAGTTTCCAGAAATTACAAAAACCACCAAAAATTCAACTTCAAGACAGGGGAAAAAACTTGATTCTTGTCAAATTTTTCAGCTCAAATTTCCAGAAAAAAATTCAAAACCCACCAAATTCAAGTATACAATAGGGGGGAAAGTTGATTTTTTTAATCAGATCAAAGCCCAAATCAAGAAAATATCAATTTTTTCAAAACCCCACTTCCCAATTCAGCTCAATTTCCATAAAATTCGAGTAAAAACTTGAATTTTTTTTTAATCAAATCAAACCCCAAATCAAGAAAACATCAAAATTTTCAAAACCTCACTTCCAATTCAATTAATTTTTTTATCAAACCAAACCCCAAATCAAGAAAATGCCAAATCTTTTCAAAAAAACACCCAGTCCCAATTCAGTTTGATTTCCAGAAACTTTCAAAACCCCACTTCCCAATTCAGCTTAATTTCCAGAAATTCACAAACCCCACCAAAAATCCACTCAAATACACTCTAAAAAAACTTGTTTTTCCCCATCAGATCTTTGTAGAACTTGTACATAAATGAAGTGAAGTAGTACAAGTCTTAGAACTGATTAAAGAAACTAATAAATGGATATTTGGATATTGGTTTATTGGATAAGAGAGAACAAAGGGGGAAAATAGAGGAGGAGAAGAAAAATAGGAATGCAAATACAACAATAAAGTGACACACAATAAACACACAAGAAGGAGAAAAAAAAAGGTGCAAAAATGGCGCCTATAATACTATGTTTTTCGGTTACTGTGTATACATCTCTTGTGTTTTTTAATTAATTAAATAAAATAATTATTTTATTATAATATCCTTATTAAATAATATTTACTTTATGTCTCGGTCTTGAGCCGGGGTCTATCGAAAACGACTTCTTTATTTCTTTGAAGGGAGGGTTGTTCAAAATCGAACTGCAACTGATAAGCCAACCGCAATTTGACTTATTGGTTTATTGGTATTGGGTTGTTGGATTAACGGCTGAAAAATGAATTAATATTTTATAGTTAACGGTTTATTGGTGCGGGGTGGATTACTCAATTTTCTTATTGGATAAATCGTTAATCCGCTAACCGTCCGATAATTACTAATCCGACCCGAACCAACCGATATCTTATTGGTTGATTAGTGGATTAGTATATTTAAAAGCCGATATCCGATAAGCCGAACCGTTAAGCATATTTATCCACCCGATAAGCACCCCTATTTAGCGGTAGTGATATCGAATGCATACATTTTATCCTCCCCGAAATCTACTTTGTGAAAATACACTAGGTTTGTTGTTGTTGTTGTACATTATGTCTTAAAATTAATTTGAAGAAAAGACAGTTAATGTTAAGTGTAAAATAGAAAAAAAAAAAAAAATCTTGATATGTTAAAAATGACAAGTAAAAGTAGAAATACAATTAAAAAATTAGTGATGAGTAAAAACGAATAGAGGGAATATATTTTTTATCGAGTTTCATATCTCAACTATATTTTAGCTTTATAAAGTTTTGAAATAAAATATAAGATTAATTTATGAGTAAATAATATAAATTTTGATAGTATAAAGTCTAATAATGAAAATATTAATATTTTATATGATCATTAAAAAATTTAATTTTGAATATGTGGAGATACATTAATTAATTTTTGTTATATTTTTTTAATGTGAGTCCGTCGAGATAGATAATACATCTAATGAAGATATATTTTTTTATTGTGAAGACACATAATTAGCTTACGAGAATTTTTTTGATTTTGAGTGTATTGAGATATATAATTAGCTCCTGATACATTTAATAAAGATACATTTTTTCCTTCATAAAAATCATAATTAGCTTTCGATACAATTTTTTCTAATTTTGAATCTGTCGAGATAGATAATACATTCGACGAAGATGTTTTTTTTATTGTGAAGATACATAGTTAGCTTTCAATTTTTTTTTATTTGGAGTATGTCAAGATATATAATTAACTCTCGATATATCCAACGAAGATACATAATTAGTTGAAATTTTTGTAACTACTTTGTAAGGATGGTGATTTGTGTAAAATGATAAGTTAAGGTGTATGTTTATGTTAATTTTTTCTTAATTTATCTCACGTTTAGTTAAGAATATTAGTTGATTCTAAAAGGCATGGTAAAAAAAAATTAATTTGGCTTCCGTTTATATTTTTGTCTCCAACTTAGGATGTGTACAAATTGACACTTAAATTTGTATAAAATTGAATAGGCAGATACATGCATTCAATGTGGCGTTCTAGTGATCAGTTCATGTACTACGTAGCGTTCTATGTGTATGTGATTATTTATTCAACTTTATAAAAATTTAAGTGTCTATCTGTGCATATCAAACGTTATAGGTCGTAGATGTCAGTCGAGATCAAATTAAAGGATATATTTGTGTATTATGCCTTTTTTTAAGCGGGATTATGTTTTTTTATCAAGCTTCATATCTGAACTATATTTTAACGTTATGAACTTTTGAGATAAAATGTAAGATTATTTTATTTTGTGAACAATTAGGAGTATAAGTTAATTTCAAAATTATTTATTTTAGATATAATATGTAAACACGCTTTTTTAACTTGATTTTAGCTGATATTTATATCGTTCAACTTTAAGTGTGAATAAGTAGACATTTATATTATCATGAAGTTGAAAAGGCAGATGTACATATCTTATGTGGCAAATGTCTCGTGATTTGACAAGTAACACATATCTTAAAGTTGTAAAGGTAGACGTACATATCTTACGTGGTAAATGTCTCAGGATTTGATAAGTAACACATGCCTTATATAGCAAATGTCATGCGATTTGACATGTAAAGTGTTGCATCTCACGTGATTTGTCAGGTAAGACGCGCATATCTATTCTTTTAATTCTATAATAATTTGACGGCTTCTTTGATATAGAATAAGAGATAACTGATCTCGAAATTAATTTTAGAATGAGTTTATTTCATGTTTAATTAGAATAAAAGCATATGATAACTTATTTCATGATTAGCTATCTCGAAATTGTATGGTTATTTTTATTCCGCATCGAGAATGAAATAACAGTCTTAGAATAACTAATCCCTGAATAAGTTATCAAAAAATAACTTAATCCCCGACCAAGGACTCGTTTGGTAGCTAGTTTGGGAGTGAATTATATACGTATTAAATCATGCATAAGTAATATCATTTTTTGTAGATAATTATGAGGTAAATTATTCATAGATAAAATTGACACAATATTTGATTTGTAATTTAGAAATCTGCACAATTAATAGATGTATACGTTATGAGAGAATCTATATATTATGTTATGCGGAAAAAAAAGATGGAATAAGTAATATATGTATAGCCAATACATGAATAATTTATCACTTCATATCTGCATAACTCTAACCAGCTATTAAACGACCTCTGAATATCTACTTATATACATCCAAAATTATAAATATAAATATCAATTGAAACCAAATTAAAACACACAAACTCTTATGTACATCCAAAAAGTTAATTTAATTGAATTATGAAAAATAAAGTACATCAAACATAAAAAAAAAAAAAAAAAAAAAAAAAAAGATATTCATTAGGTGTCCTAAAATTATTAGTAGAAAACAGGTGTTGAAATAAAAGACCCTCAACAACAAAATTTACAACTTTATAATGTTTGTTTTATGCTTTTACATTAAAGTACAGCTACACATAATTCAAAGTCTACAACATTCCAAAAATTATTTATTCTTATCTTATTTTATGACAAAACCTTACTTTCTCAATTAATTTAAATTCACATCGCATCAATTTTATCGAAGTAAATTTTAGGTAATCTATTTAGATTTATTTATACGAATCATGAAATATTTTTATTAGATATTTTCATCTCATCTTTTAACAACTCTTTTATGTATGCATTCTGAAGCATTTATCACGTAGTTATATAAAATATATCATCGTCTTTAATTATGTACACATCATGATTAGCATCATTTGAAATGTACGTAAAATTTATGACTTATTGAGTTTAATGTGTATAATTAATGAAGATGACATATTTTAAGTGATTAATTTATTTATGTGATAGACGTTTGAAAAGAAACATAATAACAATATCTAATAGAGATAATTTATTATGCGTTCCAATAATTAAATAATCAACACAAACTCTAGTTCAAATATTAAATGAAATCGTTTTATTAAAATTTATTGACAAATTATACAGGTGATCAATATTTCAACCAAACTTTAACTAAAAATTATATAGAAGGATTTTATTTTTCCAATCTACTTCACCATAACTTTTGACTAATTAGGGGTGTTATTGTTTTCTTCTTTTTTTAAAAAAATAAAAAATATAGGGAGAAACACAATGATATTATTATAATTGTTAATTATGTGGAGATTATTGATAATGACAGCATATATTTGCAGTTAGAATATTTCTAAAAAAAATAAAATAATACTCAAACTTCTAAACAAAGTAAATTATTTTTAAAATGGTTTTGCCAACCTTACAAATTGATTTATTACGCAATTAGTTATTTGGTTATATCTTTGATAAAGACATTTTTAGGTCGTAGGAAGATGCAAGAATAAAATAATATACTATCAAATCTTTTTATAACGATATTTTATTATGAGATCGATTTTTTGTATATCAAATATATATTATTCATAATAATATTTAAATATAACAATCAAGAAATTTTATCAAGGATATGATCTTAAATAGAAGGGTGTAGACAGATAGCCACCTTTGCTTCGAGGGTTCATCCGAACCTCTTCGATGAAAAATTATATTATTTTTATATATTTTTTACATTATTTGTATGCATATATAATAGATGTTGAGCCCCCTTCGATGGAAAATTATACTGTTTTTATATTATTTTTACATTGTTCAAAATATTTTTATGCAAATATAGTGGATGTTGAACCCTTTTCGATTAGTTCATATATTTACTTCTGATCCCCTCAATGAAAATTCTAACTCCGTCACTAATCTAGAATTATAGTATTAGCTTATTTACGTGGTATTTGACTTTTATCTGTTGTCATATATTGTATTATGTTTATTAAGTGGTCGCACCTTATTATTTATGTTACTGTTTCGTCTTATTTTTCTACTAGCAGTAGCTATTTTTTTTTTCCACTTCTTTCTTTTTTTTTCTCATTATTATTTTGATTTATTTTATTTGAGTCGAGGTTTTTTTGAAAACGAATGTTCTATATGATGTATTTGGTAGTGTTACAGATTTGACATTTTATTAAAATAAAACCACTTCTTTTCAAAGAGATGGTCTATTTCTAGTTAGGAGTTTCTTTCAAAACAAAATAAAAAATTAATTAAAATCAAGGTAAATAAAAAGAAATACAATTTACCGTGAATAACTAATGTTTATATTATTATAATTTGTAATTGTTATTCAATTATTATTGATTCTATGATTCTATCACTTGTATTCATTCGCTTTAATCATTACATCAATATACATAGTCTTGTATTACGTATACAATCACGATAGCATGTATATGCTCTCTTATCATACTATATTCTCCATTATTTAACAAAATACGATAAAGGTACATATAAAAAAACGATAAAGAAAAAGATCCAGCTCTATAGATACATATAACGTACAATCGTCCGCTGTAAAAAATATATACAACGTATAATCGAAGAAGAAATCAATGGTTGCAAAAAAATAAATAATTTGATGTAGATATGTTTCTAGATGATTAACTATACGTAACTATACTATGTATCAGCTAATGATGATGCATATGAGCAATGGCTAAACTGTTTCATATACGTAACAGAGTTATGTATTTGAGTTGAAATAAAATAACTCAACAATGTCTAACCCATACATATACATAATTGTGTTATGTATCAGTCATGAAAAGACATAAACATATACATTATAGATATGTATCGAAGAATTCGAGATTTGTCTATGAATTTCATCGTGGTTCGTTTCGATTCATCGGAGTTGGAGCTCCTCGCCGGAGCTACGGTTTGAACGGGAGAAGAATTGTATTTTTTAATAGAGTTAATAGAAGAAGACTTGAAAGAATCTAAGGAAGAATTTCAAGTTTGATAAGGAAGAATTGAGTTGGAATTTTAAGTAATTTTAACATTTTTTAATAAGAAGTGTCATAAAGGATTACAGTTTGTAGTTTATTTACGGTGCGTAATTAATGTTTGGATAATTATAAATTGTAGTTGTTCGATTGTTACAGCTTGTATCACTTGTATTCATTCGCTTTAGTGGTTGCATCAATGCACACTGTCTCGATGAATACTGTTACGATGGGTTATATCATTCGCTTAATTTTCATGTGTCATGCATACAATCCCGATATATATATATATATAGAGAGAGAGAGATAGATAGATAGATAGATAGATAGATATAGAGAGAGAGACGAAATACATATACAGGTCCCTGGACTATTTCACTTTTTCCGTATAGGCACCTCAATTAAGTCAGGTACCCTATTGAACCCTTTATTCCTTCACAAATGATTTCAATTGAGCCCAATTTGTTGACGCGACAAAAAATGTAAAATGCATGTAATACACACGTTGATGATGTGGCAAAGTGACGAATTAAACAATAACACATGTCATTCTAATTTAAATAATTATAAAAATAATTTTCTAATAAAGAGAGTGTATTACACATTTCACGCATGTCAGCGTCACGTCAGCAATTGTGCTCAATTGAAACATTTTGTGAAGGAGTAAAGAATTCAATGGGTACCTGACCTAATTGAGGTGCCTATACAAAAAAAGTCGAATAGTTAAGAAGCTTGTATATGTATTTAGCCCTATATATATATATATATACTAGCTTAACACACTATATTCTTTCTCAAACAATGAAATACAATAAAAGTACATATAAAAAGACAATAACGTAGAAGACTCAAATTGATAAATACAACATACAGTCATCCACCATAAAAAATACATACGACAAAAGGATTATATTAACTATACATCAATGAAAAAATCGATAAAGTAACAATAAAAATTTGGGGTTTGAAAAGGAGGGGAATTAACTAGGTATTTAGCCATAAAAATCAAATATTTTATTATGAAATTTCTAAAGTCGAAGATAAAATTATGTTTAATTACAAAACTTACAAATAATATATAATTATTTGATTATTTTTTTTAAAAAAAAGTGAAAATCAAACTTTGAATATTTTGCAAAATCCCACATAAAATTTAAATTATACTTTATTTCATGACCAATTTTTTTTCTTATATATTTTCCCTCCCCCCCTTTTAAAAGAAAGTAAAAATCAATTTTTCTCTAAAACCCCTTTTAACTTAAACCCTAACAAAGAAAGCTCCTTTGTTTTTTGATTCTTGATTTTGTCAGCAATGGCTTTGTTGCTTAGACTTATACCTCGACGTGAACTTGCTAACTCTTCTTTGCTCTTTGCCTACAAAGGGGTATTTTATTTTTGCTCATTTTTCAGTTTTTATTTATTTATTTGGTGTGTTTTATGTGAATAAAAATCCATTCTTGATGTTGTAGTTCTGTGATAAAAATCAAAATTTTCTTTTGCTTCCACTTATACACTCTTTGCTTACAAAAGGGTAAGTTTTTTTTGCTCATTTTCAGCTCTGTGTTTTTTGGGGGGTTAAAGTAAGAGAGTGTGTGTGTTATGTGAATAGAAAAACAATTTTTGAGTGTGGCCTATGTGTTGACGACGTGGTTGAGCATCATGAGGGTGTGGCCGAGTGGTCAATGGCGTGAGTTGAGCAACACGAGGTGTGGCTTAGTGGTCAATGACGGGAGTTGAGCAACACGACGTGTGGCCTAGTGGTCAGTGAGGTGGGTTGAGCAACACGAGGGTGTGGCCTAGTGTGTCAGTGACGTGAGTTGAGCACCATGAGAGTGTGTCCTAGTGGTTAATGACGTGTGTTGAGCACCATGAGGTCTCAGGTTCAATTCCCATTAGAGACAAAAAGCGCTAGGTGATCTCTTCCCATCTGTTCTAGCCTTGGTGGATAGAGTTAGAGTTACTTGATACATGTTGCTAGTGGGAGGTGGCAGGTATTCCGTGAAATTCATTTAGGTGCACGAAAGCTTGCCGAACACCACGGTTATCAAAAAAAGAAAAATCCATTCTAGGGAGTTGGGATTGTAGTTCTGTGGATGAAAATCAAATTTTTTTGCTACTCTTATTCACTCTGTGCCTATAAAAGGGTAGTTTGTAAGACTGCGTATAATAGATCCTTGTGGTTTAGCCCTTCGCGGACCCTGTATGTAGCAGGAGCTTTGGTATACTGGGCTGCCCTTTTGTTATGTGTTTTATGTAAAGATCCCAATATCTATAGCTGGTGATTTCATAAAAATCATGTCCTTGGGGTTGTTGTTTCTTGATTTTTGCAGGGTTTGAGAAGAAGCTTATTTGGGGTATCGGATCAAATATGCTACTATTCTACTCGAGGTTTGTAAAAATTAGCGACTTGGGGTTATTGTACTTACTGATATGTTTTTCATATTCACTTGAGAAAAAACTTATTTGGAAATTTTTCCCTGCTCATATATTTCAATTTAAGAAGGAAAAAAGAACTTGTGTTTTACTGTAAATTGTTGAGAAATGTTGCTCGGATGGTAGGTACACTTTACGTCTGACGAGCAAAAAGTTATGAGCTCCTGGAGGGTGGGGTGGGGTGTATGGGGTTAATATCACACTTTAATTTGAACTGAAGTAGCTGACTTGAAAGCTGCTAGTTGGGCTTTGATGCTTCTATTCCCATTTCCTACGGTCACATTTGGTTGGAAACTTGAAATTTTGAGCCTTTGGAGTTGTGATTTTTGGAATTGAAGTTGAAACTTGGAATGTAAACTTTGAGCTTTTGAAGTTGTGATTTTGGGAATTTTGAAGCTCAAACTTGAAACTTAAAAATTTGAGTTCGGAAGTTGAAACATGAAAATTTGAGATTCTAAAGTTGTGATTTTTGTAATTTGAAGTTGTGTTTGGACATGCATTTAACTCGGAAAAATTCGAAGTTCTGTGAGTGAAAGTCCCAAGAGCTCAAATTTGAACTTAAAAATATTTGAAGTTAGAAAATCTGGTCAAACGCTAGCTGAGTGTCTGTCCACCAATATATGGAATTCGAATTCCATATAGATGTATAATTTGCTGATATATTTTCAATATTTTCTTTCGTTGCCTTGTTCAAAAAGTGACGAGGTTTCTTCATTTCCGAGGCTTAGATCTAAATAAACATGAAGTTTTCGTCTCTGGATGCTCATTGCTCCTTGTAATATATTCAATTTCAGGTAAGAAAAAGTCAAACTCAGATAGCAGTGATTCAGGCGAAGAGAATTTGTCCAAGAAAGACTTGGCTTTGAAACAAGCACTAGATCAGATCACTACATCATTTGGAAAGGGATCCATCATGTGGTTGGGTCGCACGGAGTCCCCCAAACAAGTCCCTGTAGTGTCTACTGGATCTTTTTCTTTGGATATTGCCCTTGGGATAGGGGGGCTTCCGAAGGTAAAAGTATAAAACCATACCCTCTTTCGTTGGGCATTTCGAACATGGTGAATAAAAATGGTCATGTTGATCATTTGGCTCCTAGATATTATGCAAATAAGCAGCTAGGAGACTATTTTACTAGATATGTGAATCTATGTGAATGGAGAGCTGTCGATCAGTATTAGGATAACAGGTTATTTTCTTATCTTCATTAATACTTACGTCTTGCTTTTGTACAGGGACGTGTAATAGAGATATATGGTCCAGAGGCTTCAGGGAAAACAACTCTTGCTTTGCACGTAATTGCAGAGGCGCAGAAACAAGGAGGTTTGTCTAGTTTGTACTTCACTACTACACTAACATGCATTCTCAAAAAAAGAAATCCACTATATCAACTGTACTTGAACTGTTAGATAATCATAGTCGATGATAACACCACTGTGCCCATCGCTATTGCAGAACCTTACGTAAGAGTTTCACCTCATACGGCTCCTCAAAGGAAAAAAAAAAACTACCATTCATTTGCTTTTCCACTTGCAACGTTCATCAGGACCAGGATATATGGGAAAAGGACCCGAGAACAGAATCTCTGGGCTTCTTTCCGCTGATTGTCATTTGTTACTTGGTTCTATGTTGTTTTAAGCAAAACATAAGATTTTGTTACCAAAATTGGAGTAGAGGAGAAGTTGATCAAGCTGAAATGTACGTTAATGAACCAGAACTTTTCAAATTCTTTGAGAATAAGTCGACATGGTAGCGCAGTTGTTAAAAAAGAAGTCGACTGTATGAAGAAGAGACCTATAGCAGCTCCACAGAGTACCAGAATGATACTCTATCTTACACATGGTGTAATAAGATAATTCTTTTTTTGATAACCGTGGTGTCCGGACATAAGATGCATCTATGTTGGAAACTTTTTGTTTTATGCTCTAAATAGATACACCACACCTAAGTTGCTCGGACTCTTCAAAAATGTCTACAGGTGCATGTCGGATCCTCCGAAAATAGTGTATTTTTGAAACAAGGAGGTTCTTCTGCGTTTTAGTTGCTTTGTGGAGGGGTTCACGAACGCCTTTCAAAACACAAAGGATATATGCATTTTTAGCTTATTGCGACTGACACATGGAAATTGCTTATGCTGCTTCTTGTTTCTTTGTAGGTTATTGTTGTTTCGTTGATGCTGAGCATGCTCTTAATCCAACATTGGCCGAGACCATTGGAGTAAATACGGCAAATTTACTTCTGTCTCAACCAGATTGTGGTGAGCAAGCTCTTAGTCTGGTCGATACAATAATAAGGAGTGGTTCGGTTGATGTTGTTGTTGTGGACAGTGTAAGCAAGATTGAAACCGTTGCTTCATGTTTCTTGTTCTTTTACTTTCAGAGTCAATCATATTCATAGTCTCGGCTATCTAAACACCGTTTGTGGACAATTGACTTCTACGGCAGGTGGCTGCCCTTGTCCCGAAAGGTGAGCTTGAAGGTGAAATGGGGGATGCTCATATGGCGATGCAAGCTAGACTGATGAGTCAAGCACTCCGCAAACTGAGTCATTCTCTGTCGCTATCACAGACCATTTTAATCTTCATAAATCAGGCAAGAGCTGTTCGATTAAATTGCATGTTTTGGATCGATTAGTTCCTTGTGTTGTTTCCATTCTGATGGAGATAAGCAAAATATCTAGTCGGTGTAAATAACTTGGCTGATTAACTGCACCCTGGTTCAGGTCAGGTCAAAGCTTTCAACTTTTGGCGGATTTGGAGGGCCTAGTGAAGTTACTTGTGGCGGTAATGCCTTGAAGTTCTATGCTTCTGTTCGTCTAAACATAAAGCGCATTGGCTTCGTGAAGAAGGGGGAAGAGGTATCAAGATATTAAAACTTGCAAGATTTTTGATTATACAGGCAGTCATTTTGATACGGTATCATCTATTTTACAGACGATAGGAAGCCAAGTTCTAGTCAAGATTGTGAAGAACAAGCACGCTCCTCCATTTAGAACCGCGGAATTTGAGCTTGAGTTTGGTAGAGGAATTTCCCGCGAAGCTGAACTTATCGACTTAGGAGTGAAACATAAGCTCATTGCAAAAGGCGGTGGCGGTTACTACAGTATCAACAATCACAATTTACGGGGTAGAGATGCTGTAAAACATTTCCTATCCGAGAACACTAGTGCAAGGGAGGATCTTATGATGAAACTTAGAGAAAAGCTTATCGGGCACGAGGACAAACAACATGTTGACCCTGTCGAGGAGGTTGTATTGAGTGATACCACCGATGAAGATACTGCTCCAACTGCAGTTGAGGCATGAAGGTATCGATAAAAAGCTCATCGGACTTTGCCTTGCCTTGTCAACTAATGAAACTGCTGGCTCTTGTTCATATCAGTATGCAACCAGCATCATCGGTTTGTAATCTGCTCTTGCGCGTATCCAGCTGATATCAGTATGCAACCCGTATGGAGAAAGGACCAGACTTTCGTTCAATTTTTTTTCCGGTGACCACCTGATATTCTCTTGTACATAACAGTTGTAACTTCAGAGAGAATCTGTATCAATCATTTATTCAGTAAAGCTCTTCCCTTTGTCTACGACTGCTAGTTCTAAGTGCGGAAATTTTTTTAAAAACAACTCCAATTTGTACTCGATGTCCAAAAACAACTCTGATTTTCAATGTGAAAACAAATGAGTGATCACTTATTTCACGGAAACTAGTGAAAGTAGTCGAGAAGGTAACACGAAAATAAAGGTCCAAAAATAGCAAACCCATACAGATTTATGTTTTCAAACATCAAGAAGCAGCATAACAAACTGTCAAATTGTGAGAATATTCAGAAGTCTTTCTTATTCTTTCAATCCTCGAAAACGGAATATAACTACTCTCCGGGAAAAGTTTCAGAAATGGTCAGCTAAACGGAGATGATACTTGACCAGAAATTCATTCCTCTTCCTCCGCCTCCTCTAGCCATTTCACAAAGGGCTCCAGCGACTTGACAAAGTTTTGCCTGCCACATTGTTTAGACATGAACCACATTAGGTAAGACAGACAAGATTCTAACATCCAAGAGTGAGTCTCATCGGTTATTTTGGCCAAAGAGATTTAGAACAAACAAATGCTTACCTGCCCTTAAGGTTGGTTCCTTTCCGGAACCAGTGAAGAATGGTATCTTCTGCTAGCACATCTTGTTCATAAAGAGACCTCACAATCTCGGGAAACAGCTTCATCAGTTTAGCATCCTCGTAGCACTGGACTTGGACTTTGTACATTAGTTCCAATTCAAGCTTTCCAGTGGTGCAGAAAGTATTCAACAGTTCTGCCCATTTTTTTACCTACATAAAAAGGAAAAGGAAGAAGAGAACCAGCGATATGTTTTAGCAACAAAAACATCTGTATTTTACTACAAAGATACAAATTGCTAAACAGAACGCAGATAAACATGTTAGATGTTACACGCCAGGATGCATGCATGGTTATAGGTACCAGATAACAGAAAAACAAGCATTATCTACTTGGACAAACTACAAAATCCACTAAGCCATGCAATTGAACATGTGAACAAAACTAAGCTAAAACGAGACACAGTTGCTGCAAGGTGTCATGTTAGCTATCGCATTCAGCAGCAATATTTCCAGTTCACTTGCGGAGATGACAGCAAGACTAAATTGCCAAAAATGACGGGACAATCCCATCATGTGTCAACTAGACCTTTCAGCTAATACTAGATATGGTTGTCAATACATACCCCACTAACACTGTTGATACCTAGTCATATTTCCATACAGAGTATATAAATAACTAACCAGGTACAATGTACATAATAAGCTATTGCTGATCTAAAGTTGCCTATCATATCTTGCCTTCTCGAGTATACATGATATGAACAATTAATTAGCCACCAAATCCCACTAAGAAAAAGTCAACACTATGTAAAAGTTATAACAGAATTTAATCACACCTTATTTAAAAAAGTTAAATCATTTTATCTGCACATCTATGGAATAAGACACAAATAGATAAAACAAAAGGGAAAAGAAAAACGTGTAAGCCTAGTTGCAATAACAACAAATGCTTTTTTGTAACTTATCTCATTGTTTTGAAATCCACTAACGCTTGAACCGTGATCACCTCACTTTGACATACACCATAAGTTTGTAACTAAAACAGGAAAAACCAGGAGAAATGGGATAAACTCTGCTAAATTTTTCGAGCAGCATTTAGTCCTAGAAAGATATGCACACTTTTTTGAGTAAGGCAGTGCATTATGTCGCTCGTGTATTGTTATATAGGAAGTAGCTAAGAAGTTTCCTCATTTTGGAACTACAATGAGAATATTTTATATGTTACAATTAGTTGGTTCTACGCAGTCTTTTTTTATTCTGAAGCAGATAACAATTTGCAGTTTCAGAAAATAAAACTACACTACGAAACTTGTAACGACTTAAATGTTAATTACCTGGCGAAGAGCAAAATTAGCATTTTGCTGTTGGTTCTTTCCTGACCATTGAATAGCATCCATCAAGACATCCCACAAAATTCGCACAACCTCTATATCTGGTAACTTGGCATCTTTGACATGCTGCTTCACAGTTTCTATGACTTCAGAGATGGCAACTTCTTCAGCTAGCTGAGTTGTTAATGTAGTTTTCATTTCCTTGAGCCTCACCTCAAATATCTTCTTATCATTATATTCCACCAAAGGTAAAAGGCCAGCTTTGCTGAATACGCAAGTCCATAAACCATTAGACATAGCTAGAGTAAGATGTGCTTGAATAAAATGATCATTTTTTCTTTAACTCCTACAACCCTTGCACTCCGACCAACCAAAAACAGGGAAAGAGCAAAAAATTGGCAAAATACATTACTTGTTCAATTTGAACACCAAAAGACTCCTGAATAGGACTTTTTCCTTGCATCATATTTTCAGTTTTACCAAGTAATGTCGGAATTAGGTCGGTAGGCTGGCATAGCGCCTAGAAAATCCAGGCAAAAGCCTTGTTTTAAAAGAAGAATGCTCTAAGCAGGACAAAAAGGTATACCAAATACGAATCCCTATTGAACTGAGACAGCTGAAAAAAGCTTGTAGTAAAGCTTGAAACTCTGTACAAAGAAATCTCAAATCAAGAGATCATCTAACACTGTTCCCCATTTTATCCAACCCAAAACAATTTATTAAATTTATTAATCACGATTAAATCTGTAATGGTGAAGCTCTAAATAGAAGTCTCATCAGCCAATGACCCCATTTATATGTTTTGGGTTGGATAGGTTGATGTAACTCGTCAGCCCTAAATATGGGGCAAGGAGGCACGTTGGAGGGGGGGTTGATGAAGCCTTAAGCAGGTACATTAATGGAACTCTAGGTGGACAGACTGGGACAGATCTTCAAAAAACTTTTCTGAGCATCATTAATCATCTTATAATAATGATAATAAACACCAGATATTTTATTAAATGAACTGAAATTTTATACTCTTTTAAATGATAAATTAAACATGTAAACCGAACAGAATACTACTGATTAGTGATATTAAAGAAAAATGACTATATAATATAAAAGAATGTTAAAAGATGAAAAAAGTGCAAAGGAAAATTAATGAAAAGAGAAAAGAATAATACAGGAATATGAAAAGGGACAGAGCTACGGTGGTGGAGGGGGTAAAAGAATGAAAAAAGTTAGGCCACTTCACAGTCTCTTCCACCCCACATCCCTACACAGCTATAAAATTCATGTGAATATTAAATTAGAAATTTACTCACGTGAAATGCTCAGAGACAGCTTCAGGCGTCCTCTTAGTAGAGGGGAAGAACTCGAGAAGATCATCCTCCATCTTACCCCGCTTAAGGATTGAGATCAGATCATCAATACTGTTGTCAATCAGATATTCCCTGAAAAAGTCTGTGATGAAAGAGAGAACTAGCCCTTTGGCAACAAGGTTGTCTTTGAGTAATGGCTGGAGAACAGTTTCCGGGGGAAGGCCTGAAAGCTTCTGAGAAAAAGCAAGGGCTGTAAAAATTGAGAGCTTAATCCTTTCATTTTCCTCAAAGAGTTCAAGAGACTGCAACATTTTTCGCATGACATTTTCAAGGTTCTTTATCAGAAACGGTCTTCTTCTCAATATCTTCTGAACATAGATGACAGAAGGCAAAATGGCTTCACGTATAGGTTCACACTCAATCACAGAATAAGGGTGGCGCTCCCCTTCATCAAGTTTAATTGTTCCAGGTTGTGTACGGCCTCCAATGAAGACAACCTATCACAACACCACGTGTTAAGATGAAATGCTAAAAAGAAGCACCAATTACACAGCAAAGGGAGAATGGTAATTGACATTGTACCATCCATGCAACACAACAATAAACATTTTAAGCACTAAACATGTTTACAAACAAGATACCTTTTCGACAAGCACGTATGGTATGCTTAATTGCAGCAAATTGAAACAACTCAATGCCGTATATGATCTAATTAGGTAAGAACAAAAAGGTAACAGCCTAAAACAACCTATAACACAACTGACTGCTATACTAGTATCAAAATTTGATATGAAAGCAGTCTTCTTAATACAGGGAAAATAAGACCTCAAGAAATAAACTAAAAAGAAATAAATCAGACTCCATCGAACCAACAAAAAGATACTTTCTCATCCATATACAATAAAATCCTATGTACATGCACTTTGAGGAATATAGTGACAAAGTTCCTGTATGATGATAATGTTATAAATTTATCATCATAGAACCAACAAAAAGATACTTTTCATCCACCTACTATTAAATCCTATGTATATGCACCTTGAGGGCAATAGTGATGAAGTTCCTGTATGAAGATAATCCTATAAGTTTATAGTATAGTATTTACCTCGAAAAAGGTATCACCGTATCTTGAGAAGTTGAGGTCTGAAGACTCAAGGTTCTTAGCAACAAGTTCCTGCGAATAATAAAAAATTTAGTTTTTTGTTGCCAAGTATTACCAGCATCAAACATTTAATTGAAATAGATCACCAAGTCGTAGTGGCATTAACATAATAGAATGGACAAAGAAAGAAGTATAAAGCAGTTTTTCAAAATTAAATATCCAAATTACCAAATCACCAGCATTATCCAGATAAATCTGGACCACTGCATCCGCAAATGCTGCAGGGTCCAGCGGCGCTGCAATATTCCGTTTGCGGGTCTTAATCCGCGTACCACTGTAATCATAGGACAAAATCAACAAAAAAATAGCGGACATGCAATGAATAGCAAACAGCAATAATAACAGTAAGAAATAAGGCCGGGGAACAGGAAGAAGAAGCCTTACCCGAGAGTGGGTTTCTCCTTTGAGCTGTCAATCAAAGCAAAAAACAAAACGTTAATAGAGGAAGACGGACAAAAAGCATAACATAGCAATCTCACAGACTATGCAGCAGAAACAGCATGGATACAAGCTCCACAAAAGCCAGTAAGCCACTGCCGCCAGTGCCAAAAGTAGAACAAAACAATGAAATTTGGAGGAGAAGTTTGAATCTTTTTGGCTTGCAACATATAAACAAGAAAATTCAAGGAAAGCAACAGTAGACAAGTACTACAGTGGATGAACGTACATCAACCAAAGATTACTAGAAAGTACTACAAAAAAATCATTCCTATACATAATCAACTTAAACAATATACATACTTATATCTCTAATTTATACCTAAAGAGAAACTACAGCGGTCATTCACTATTGCACTTATGTTACTGTATGTTCTTTAATGAATGCACAAAATACTATTAATGAAAGGGATTCACACTATCCCCTTCTCACCCTCTCGTCTTTCTTTAGATAAAAAGTAAATTGGACACAGAGGCTGTTAGAGGGTCATCTTGCCGCTTAAAAAGAACGAATTCATATCCGTTAGTTCATGAAGGAAAATATTGATGCTTCGATAAAATTAATTTAGAACTTCTTCAATAATGTATATTTGTTTTAGTGAAGCGGAGATTCTTCCATGTAAACGACTCTTTGTCATTGTAGTTTCTGCCCCTTATTTTTTCAAAATGCAGCTTCAAAAGAACACGGTTTTAAGTCCATCTCTCTTCCCAAAATAATTTGCAACATTTAAAGTAAATTCCACCCGCGAACTATTCCCCGGGATACCCGCCACCTCCCACCAACAAGTACTAGTAACTCCGGCCACCAAGACCCGTACAAATGAGAAGAAACCACCTAGTGTTTCTATCTCCACTAGTATTAACTATGTACAATACAAATATAACCATACACCGTAGTTACCATCGTTTTCATGTAATTTAGCACCTTCAAAACACAATCAAACTAATAATTTTCCTCAAAATATAGATCTTCCAAATACTAAAGCAACAAAAAAAGCCCTACTCAACTTCAATACCAAAACAGCATTATTCATACTGTAAATCGACAATCCATACGAAATTATCAGACCCAAATCCCTAATTAATTACACATCAAACAGAAAAAGTCGATAAAAGTACTTTAAAAAATCGGAAAAAATTCAGCTACAAGAAGGAAATGTCGAATCCCTGAGTAATTACACATCAAACAGAAAAAATCGACAAAATTATCAAAAAAATCGGAAAAAATATCAAAAAATAAGAAAAAAATGAACAAAAACAAGGAGAGATTGAATCTCTAAGTAATTACACATAAAACAGCAAAAATCGACAAAATTATCCAAAAAAAATGGGGAAAATAACGGAAAAAATATCAAAAATAAGAAAAAAGGGGGGACAAAAACAAGGAGAGATTGAATCCCTAAGTAATTACACATCAAACAGAAAAAATCGACAAAATTATCAAAAAAAAAAGGGAAAAAAGAGAAAAAAAAATGAACAAAAACAAGGAGAGATTAAATCCCTAAGTAAATACACATAAAACATCAAAAATCGAAAAAAAACATTAAAAAAAAAGGTAAAAAATGGAGAAAAATAAGGAGAGAATGAATCGATTACCTCATAAACCAAGATGGAGAAGAATCGAGATCGATGCAGAGACTATCTGCGAGCTTTTTGGGAAAAAAAATGGGGGAGAAAAATGAAGAAAAAGGGGCAAATGAGTACTCGTGAGCTGTAGTAAGATATTTATATGCGGGTCATAACATAGATTTTATATCTGACCCGAGAATCCGAGTTCGAATCTTACTTGCAACATGATGTTAAGTGGTACTATGGGAGGTAGTGTGTGTCCGCGTCTCGTCGTAAGGCTCATTTTTATTTGTGAGTTTTCGCCTTTTTTTTATGCATCTCGACTAATTTCACTATCTTTTCTTTTGTAATGATCGTAGTGTCCAGACCAGCTTTCGTCAACCCCAACAAGTTTTGTGCGCCTCGACTAATTCTACGTTTTTTTTATGACCATAGCGTTAGGGCTAGCTTTCGTGCACCTCGACTAATTTCACTATTCATTTTGTAATGACCGCGGTGTTCAGGATAGCTTTCGTAAACCTCAACCAAACCTTTTTTAATGATCGTGGTGTTAGGGCCAGCTTTCGTGAACCTCAATCAATTTTTGTGTACCTCGACTAATTCTACGACTTTTTTATGACCTTAGTATTCAAGCTAAATTTCGTGCAGCTTGACTAATTCCATTATTTTCTTGTAATGACCTGTGGTGTACAGGCCAGTTTTTGTAAATATTAACTAATTTCACGGAATATTTGTCACTTCCCACCTCGACTATTTCTACGATTTTTTTATGATCTTGGTATTCGGGCCAACTTTCGTGCACTTGATCGATTTCACTATTTTTTTGCAATGGCCGTGGTGTCCAGACTAGCTTTCGTAAACCTCAACTAATTTCACTGTTTTTTGTAATGGCCATGGTGTCCAGGCCAGCTTTCGTAAACCTCAACTAATTTCACGAGATTTTTGTTACCTTCCACCTCGACTAATTCTACGGATTTTTTTATGACATTGGTATTTGAGTCAACTTTTGTGCACCTCGACTAATTTCACTGCTTTTTTGTAGTGATCGTAGTGTCCAGGCCAACATTCGCAAACCTCAACTAATTTCGTGGGATATTTGCCGCCTCCACCTCGACTAATTCTGCTACTTTTTTATGACCTTGTTATTCGAGTCAACTTTCGTGCACCTCAACTAATTCCGCTATTTTTTTTGTAATGACCATGGTGTCCAGACCAACTTTCGTAAACCTCAACTATATTTGTCACCTCCCACCTCGATTAATTCTCTGACTTTTTTGTATGACCTTGGTATTCGAACCAACTTTCGTACACCTCAACGAATTTCACTGCTTTTAATAACATAGCTTTTATAAATCTCAACTAATTTCATTAAATATTTGGACATGCAGTCACTCTTATTATGAACCGCTTTAACCTTAACGTGAGACTTTTAACATAAATATCAAACATCACATAAAAAACGAAGAAAGTTTGAATGGTGAAACTTGAAAGGAAAGGTGATAAAGTTTTGAGAAAAGTACATACGTGACTTTAGCATGTTAGTTTGTGGAGGCCCATTTGATTTGACAAAACATAGCCCATATAATTGGAGCTTTGATTTTTAAGTCCAATAATGGGCCTTCTCAATGACAAAGGGACACATACAACTTATAATGAAAATGCGCTCTTAAACATTTGACATTTGACATTTGACATTTGACAAGACAAAATAACAAATCAAACATATCAGATAGATCAAAAATTTAAAGTTTATGAATTTATATTTTGAGATATTAAGTTAATATTGCGTAAAATATTTAGTATTTTTCTGAACAATGATCAAATTTGTTACGACACACTTCAACTTCAAGAGGATCCTACTACCCCTGAACGAAATGTTAGTGTATTTTTGTTAACTTTTTTAGCTGACGTGACATCTTGACGTGGATCCCATTTTATATAATAGAGGTGTCACATCAGCACAAAATAGTGACAAAAATACAATAAAATTGAGTTCAGGAGGTAATGAAATCCCTGTGAAAATTGAGTATGTCATAACAACTTTGGTCATAGTTTGATGGGGGAGGGTATCGGATGCTTATCTCGTTAATATACAATAATAGTTGAGTTTATAGTCAAATATTTATTATATGTTTAGAGAATCTTTGAATCATATTACAAAGTTTAGGCGCAAAAAAAATTAAATTCAGATGAACTCATACATTACAAGTTAGATTTGTCTATGATAAAATATCTCATCGAGAGTTTTATTTCGAAGAAATTGAAAGAAAAACTTTGCTAACTATAATAATACATGCTTTGTGTAAGAAAATTCCTATATAATACATGCATAGTCAAATTTAAAATTCCGATAGATGTATAACATTATGTAAAATTCCTATATAATATATGTATTTGGTTAGAAAAAAATAAAATAGTTGAGTACGATCGACTATATGTGTGAAGATCTCGAGAATATCTACAAAGTACATCGATTTATAGATTTTTTTTTTACTTAAACTCTATGCATGCGTCGAAACATGTTTAAATAATAACTTAAATAAGTGATAACGACAACAACGAAAACAATAACAAGATACAAGTGTAATCCCTCAAAGTGACAGAGTGAGGTAAAAAAAAATTCACTTCGATAATCAGTTTGATTCTATCTCTTGTCATTCTGTTTGAAGAAAAGAATGGATATTTTGAGAAACGTATCGAGAGGGAATTGAATTTGATTCGACAATGTTTAGATCTGATTCCAAATCATGTCTAACCAAAATCAATTCTCCCTTGATACGTTCCTTTAAAATTCGAGTAAGAAATATTAAATATTATATGGTAAAACTATACCTCGATTGTTTTCGATAGATCCTCGAGTGTATTTTTTTAAAATTTAACTCCTCGAAATTTGTGTTTCACCTAGGTTGATGGTCACAGCTAGGCCTATAACTTATATTATAACTTAAATGTCTGCAAATATTGTCACATTACACCAACTACTATAATGTTTTTTTTCAAAAAAAATTGGCAACAAGCCATTATTGACTTACACAATTATGACATAATTAAATTAAAAAATAGTATTGAATCTTGGACCATGGTGGTTGACACACTTGACCATGTTGTTTCATAAAATAATGTTTAACAAGATATTGTCTCTTTTTAATTAATTTATTTATAAGTATCTTTTATTAGTGAAAGGTAATATTTAATCAATAAATACAATAATACGTTCAGTAAAATCTAACATGTGAAATATAAAAAGAGTAAAATAAACGTAGATCTTATTCATATTTCACCGAAGGTGAAAAATTATTTTAAAAATTTCTCTAACTAACTGACCTCTAAGGTGGTGGTACGGATTGCGTACACTTTATCAGCTCCAGACTCCACTTTGTGAGAATATTCTGGATACTATTAAAAAAAATAGTTTTAGTGACTTGTTTGATTTAATTTACAATATGATATAATTTAATTCCAACTATAATCAAACAAAAGAAAATATATAGTAATTAGTAAAATGTTAAAACAAAATACAAAAAAATAAATACAAAGGGAGTTTTTTTATAATTGTATGTGGACCCCAAATTTGTTTGGTATAGTTGTCATATATTGATTTATTTCATGAATCTACAAGCATGACAAAGACAATGAAGTGATGACAATTGGTACATTTTCTTTTATTATTCTATTTGAAAAAGAAGAAGAAGATATATTTATATATTTGGAAATAAATTAAATTTTAATAATAAGAAAATGTTATGGCATATTAAAATTAATAATTCTAATATATTATGTACATTTTAGTTATAACAAATTTAGCAAGTAGTGACACAATAACTCATTGTTTTCATTTTGTAGAAGCACTATATTTTCGATTGAGATTCAAATAATTTTATATTATTTTTGTTTGGATCAATTTTTATTTTACTTGATTCAGAATTATTCATCTCGTTCTCACTTAAAATAATATTCAAGTCACTCTTTTTTAGAACAAGAAGATGAATTTTTTTGATCAGTCGGAGCATAATTATTTTTATTTTTATTCGATAATAAAGATGAATCTTGATGAGAAACTAATTTACCATCATTTAAAATTTTCCCACTCGAACGAAGAAATCCTGTTCATCTTAGTCCTTAATTTCATATATATATATATATATATATATATATATATATATATATATATATATATATATATATATATATATATATATATATATATATATATATATATGTATGTTTAAGTTTATTTTTTTCTCTTCTTGAACGATTTATTTATGTGAGTGTGTTGTTAAGTCAAATTCAGTTACACTTTTAAATACTATGATGCAATTTCATGAACAAGTTATTTTTTATGTTTTTATAGTATGTTTTACGTCTATAAGCCGCACGTCACAAAGATCTCAAGATTAATTTAACTTTTTAGTGTTTTATAAATTATATCGTATAGTTGTAATTGATTATACCGATACATGATCATGAACATAGGCAAAAAAACAAATAAGATGCATATCCTATATAGAAAATATATATTTTTTCTTACATCATCATCGATCTAATCATTTTAAGGGACATTCAATTTCTTATTTCTTCAATACTTTTTATTGTAGAAAGAACAATCAACTTTTCACTTTTATTACAAGAACTTGTTTAATAAGGTCAAAACTTATTCATAGCTCTGATACCATTTCACTTTTATTACAAGAACTCGTTTAATAAGGTCAAGACGTATCGTAGCTCTGATACCAATATAATATTTGAATCAACAAATATTAATTTAGGAGACTTAATAATTTCTTGGCGAAAGTGGATTTGCATCAACCACAACTCGTTTCATTGATCATTGAAAATCCTCACGAAATGGATGAACTTTCATTGAAAATCCCCACGAAACGGATGAACTTTCTTTATTCACAACCTAGATATTTTTTAAAGATGCAAAATGTTTCACTATCTCGAGCCGTTATCTAATATGAAAAAACTAATTTCCTACATCCATAATTGTGTATTTATAATAGGGTTAGGGTTAAAGAAGACGACAAGTTAATGGGCTAACAGACTAATTAACACTCCTTATGACTAAATCCGACACAATGAATACTTTCAACATAGCCTCTAATAGTAAAACAATAATTTTAATATATCAATTTTTGAGTTTGAATTCAATTTATACTTGATATGTTTAATTATTAGGTAAAAAAATAAATGAAACTATGAAATTTCCTATTTTGAGGTTGTGGAATACAAACACCTTAAATAATGGATCATTAAATTTTGTATATTAGATCATTAAATAAAATAGAATAATACACATTAAATAAAAATTATGAATGAAGAGTGGAAAATTATTTATGAGTGAAAATAAGAGATAGAAGTAAAAAGAATAAAAAAAAAAGTGAAAAGGTGTCGGAGAAAAGAATCAAAATAAATAGACCAAAATCTTTTATTATAAGTTAATAATAACATTAGGTAAGAATATAAATAGATTGATGAATTCTTCAAACTTATTTTTGAATTTCACTCTGAATTTTTTATTTGATATAAATTTAAACTAGTTTAGACGTAAGTTAAGAATATCCGGTGCATGACACATCTTAAGACATGATAACAAGATCACTTAATCATTGACAACACTTTATTACATACTCGTGATTATCATAAAATTGTAAATTATATCACGGATAATCTGGTACATATTACGATAATTGTGTATTATAACAACAAGATCAATCGATCGTTAATAACATCAGGTCACATATATTTTAGTTATCAATAAATGTTTTTATCCATCTTAAAATAAGTATTATATTTCAAGACGATCATAATAAATCTTTCATTATAACTAGTCTACCTAATATAATAACGCTTTATTTGGTTATATCATTAAATTTTGAATACCAACAACAACAATAATATATCTTGTATCATTAAATTACAAATATCATATTATTGAATAAAATAGAAAAGGGCACATTATGTAATGATCCAAGAAAGAAATTTTTTAATAATGAAAGATAAATAGAAAAATGAAAAGTAAAAATAATAAAGAAGTGGAGAGGTGCTAGAAAAAAGAATCAAAATAGATAGACTTAGATTTTTTACACTATAAGTTAATGACAACATTAGATAGAAAAAAAAAAACAAAGATTGATGAATTCTTTGACCTTAATCATAATTTTTGAATTTGGATCCTAATTGTCACACCTCTTTTTCCGCTCGAGGGATGGAGGTCGAAGGATTTTTCCAATTAAAGTGACGATATTGAATATGGATTATTTTTAATTACAGAGTCGTCACTTGAAATTGAGTTATGGTGTTCCAAGTCACCTTATTAAATTCCTAATCAAAAGGAAATGACTCTTTGTTGGTCTGCGAAAATAGAAGATCGGGTAAAGAATTCTATTGATCGAGGAGAAGGTGTGAGGCACCCCTCGAGTCCCGTGGTTCAAGCACGGTTGCTTTTATTGGTTTATCTTGACTTAAATTATTTTAATAAATTATGTTAAGGCCTGAAATCGCTCATTTTTAATTACACCAAAAATGTCTGACTACACCTCTTATGTTAAATAAATTGGCAAAAATTAATTTTAGAAGAATATTTGTCAAGGTACATTATTGCATCCTTGAATTTTTAAATATCTCAGAAAGATGCGTACACCGAATTCTTAATTGAAACGAATATTTTAAACGTGCCTGGAATTTGCCTAATGTTAAAGGCTTTGGATCATCTCTTATAAATTAGAAATAATTTTATCTTGTCTAATTTTATTCTTATTTTTGCTCTCTTTTCTTTTAAAATTCATGACGAATTTTGGATTAATCCGCAACTCATCTCGCTCCCTCACAAATAGTTTTTTCCTCTCTTTTTTATGCAATGAAATTTAGAATAAATCTGTATCCCATCTCGCTTATTTTCACCTTAATTAATAAATGGGCCCTAAAAGTAAGTGCAAGCTTAACTAAATTTTAATGAAAAATAGTATGTTAATCCCATAATTATTACAAGATTATTATGCTATTTTTATATTTCAAATACCACAAATTATATGTTAATGAGAAGAGATCTAGGAAACTTTGCCATACACATACTATGTATAAAAATGTATTTTTTGATAAACTAATAAAGATCAACTAAATTTAAATCAACAATCTAATTTTTTATAGTATCACTATATCTTTTTAACTTCATGTATTTATTTTGTTTCCTATTTTTCTAATATAATCGAATAGTGACTCAAAAGAAACCAAACTCCTCATTCTAACTAAACAACTACATAGATCCGTAGTATATATTATTTTTATTTTTTTTGCTAACCATAATACTCATAAACCATAACTTCACAGAATAATTTAGTCACTAACTTAAACTCAAACTCTAACTTATGTTTTAAAATATTTAATCTCAAAATGGTGTTAAAAATATAGTACCAAAATGCTAAACCTATTACAAATGCATGCAAATATTATTTTTGAAAAAGTATGTAACTAAAATTGGCCATTAACATTGCACCTTTATATAGTCTAACTAAAAATTAATCCTATGATCTTATTTATATTTTTTATTATAATCACACTCTTCATGTGTGTTTCAAGCAAGACATCAATTAAAACTGTAGTAGTAAAAATAAATAAATTCAAGGAAACAAAACTAACACACTAAGATCAAATTAACAAATTATTAATTCCATTTTCAATAACCAAGAGCACCGAGCAAAGAAATGAATTAACCCACCGTTAACTAACAATATTCAAGGAAAAACAAAAATATTAAACCGATTACAGATCTGACCAAATAAAAACGAAAAGAAAAGAATGAACAAAATCACCATTGGAACACCAACATCACAATTTTATTTGACACATTATTATGCTACAAGAGAAGGTTCGAGGGTTACCTCTTGCATATTAAAATTTAAGTAAAAGTTGTTAATAATCCACTGAATTCCAAGAAATATCAAATGCTCAACTCCTTCTGATTCAAACTGTATGATGAACTAACTAAACGAGAAACACGAACGACGTCACCAAAAACTCGAATGGACCCCAACTTGAACTCAAGTCATCCTTCCGTTTTCCTTTTTTTTTTTTTTGGTTTAACGTACTCTCCCTTTTTCTCTCTTTCTGTGTTTTTTTTTTGTTTGTGTCTGAATCTGTGTAGAATAATACGTTCAATCTCTGGGGGTGGAAGTCCTTAAGTAACAGGGTTCTTGAGGGGGGGGGGACTGGAAAGTTGGGGGAAACAGTTAGATTAGGGATCAGATAGGGAATTTTAAATTTTGAATTATTATTATTATTTTTTTTAAATAGAGATAATAATTATACCAAATAAAAATAATAAATAAATAAATAAAATAATAATAATAAAAATAATATACTAATAATTGATTAGTTTTTATATTTAAGAAAATAAAATAAAATTTTATAAATAGCCAAAAATAAATATAATTAGGATAGTACTAAAACTACTAACTTATTTATTAAAAAGAAAAATATTTTTATTTTTTAAATTTTTGTATTTTTTTTAAAATTGGAATAAAATAAAATAATATCTCAAGATTAACTTTATTTAGTTATTTATTTTTTAACTAAATATTTATTGAAAATAAAATAATAATTAAAATAATATCGAATCAAATATAAATATTTAATATAAAAAAATATATATATATTACACTCGGAGAGGGTTAAAAATCACGTGTATAGTCCATGGCACCTACTATGATATAACAAGAAGATCAATTCCATTACATCTATTTTAATTATGAATATATCTTTTTTTTTTGTTATTCGATAAATATTATATTGCAAGATGATTATTATAACATCTCGTCATGATAACTTAATATATGTCATGTGTTGTTTATCTTTTAAATTATTCTAGACACTAATGAAGAGCACGAAGTGCTGACTGATAACACAGATAACTAGACGTTTATAATACAGATCGATTATTATAAAATTGTATTAATTTTTTAATTATTTGTATCATGTCGCATACTATGTTAATCGTGAATTATACTGACAAGATCACTCAATCACTTATAATATCACACCACATATATGCTAGTTATCAACAATTTTTTTTTTATCTATTTAAGATGATCATCATGAATCTTTTATATAACTAATTTATTTAATATATACCACTTTATTTAGCCATATCATTAAGTTTCAAATACCATCAACATTAACAATGTATTCAATATAATCAACAAATGAAATATAAAAAAAATATACACAGATCTTATTTCTTCCTATATCATTAAATTTTAAATTTCAAATTATTGAATAAAATATAAAAGTGCACATTAATTAATGATCCAAAAAATATTTTCTTTTATAATAAAAAATGAACAAAAAATGAAAAGGAAAAGAAATAACCAAGTTACAAAAAAGGAATCAAAATAAATAAAAGAATAAAGTACAGACAGATTTTATTTCTACCTCCTATAAAAAAATTTCAAATATCAAATTATTAGATAACATAGAAAAGGACACTCATCCAAAAAATAAAATATTTTTATAATGAAAAAATAAATATAAAACTAAAAAGGAAAAACAATAAAGTATTGGAAAAAGTGAAAAAAATAAATAAATATTATTCAAACAAAGTAGCCCACATGCCACTAAACTATTTTGGCAATTGTCCAAATATGTCTGCCATTTTCCACTATAAATTATCCTTCTTTCCTTCTCTTTCCCATAATCACTATTTCTTTTTCCCTCTGCATTTATCTAGTTAGTTTTATTGAGACGTCCTTAATTTAATTCATCTTCAATGGCTGATGTTGTTGCTGATGATAATATGAACGCTGTTCAGCGTCGTCTCATGTTTGAAGACGAGTATGTTCTCTCTCTCTTTTTTACTATTTTCAGTAATTTTTTTTGTTAGTTTAATTATATATCAATGTTGATGGATTGAGGCGGATCTATGATTTGAAACTTTATGCTAATATGAGTCGCATGCAGGTATCACGTAACTCTGTCCATTAAGATTTGTTAAACAAATGTGAAGAAATTTACTAATGTGTTTTACATGCTATTGAACTTGAGACCTCATAAGTGCTTAACGGATTTTATTAATATATATATAGTTTGAATTAGTAGCTTTAGAATCGAGTAACTCATCGAGGTGGATCTACGATTTGAAGTTTATAGATTCTTAATACAAACTGATTTTTTTTTTCATTTTAATAAAAAGTGAAATTAACTAGTGTTTTTACTATGAGATTTGAATCTGAGACCTCATTGAGCGTTAGGTTATACCCTCTAGATATTTAGCGGATTTTATTAATATATATATATATATATATATATATATATATATATATATGTATATATAGGGCTTCGAAATGATTTTATTAAGTCGGGGTATGTTGTTGTTGTATATATAGAGTCTGAGCAAAAGTTACTGGATGCTATCGAAACTGCTCTAAATCGGCTTTTTGTACCCTCGTATTCTTAATTTTGTACGTGCTTTATTGACTATTAGGCCACATGTTTGAATCTTTGTAGACATAGGTTTTTTACGCCCTTTGTTTCTATTTGTTTGTCTGGTTTTGACTTGACACGGAGTTTAACCAAGTAAAGAAGACTTTTGAATCTTGTCGTAACTGTTGTTGTTGTTATCAATGGTTTAATGCTTTCTCTTCTTTAACACTTGCAGATGTATTTTGGTGGATGAGAATGACAAAGTTGTTGGTCATGAATCCAAGTACAACTGTAAGTTTAGATTGCTACTTTGTCTGTGTAATTTCCCCAGTGTTTAGATAGTCTAGCGTATTCCCATTGGTTGAAAGAGAGTCTTGGAGTAACTGGTACAGTTGCTGCCATGTGATGAGATAGTACACCCTTGTGGTGGGGTCCTTCCCTGGACCTGTGCATAGCAGGAGCTTTGATGCACCGGGCTGCGCTTTTAGTGTATTCCCCTTGGTGGCGATATCTTATTTTGACAGTGAAGTTCTTGTGATACAATGCAATGCTATCTCACAATTAACTGCGTCTGTTGTCCGCGGAGAATCTAGAATTCACAAATTAAATTTGCTAATTTAACTTACTTGATATATGTCTGTTCTCTGCTTTCGTATTCTGAATCTTTTAGCTAACTGTTGAGATCGAAGGAGATTTATTGGTTAGGATGATATTCGTTCATATCTATTACGATCATTTGTTCATGTCTCGTGTTTTTGCTCGTTAACCTGCTATCGATGTGCAGGTCATTTGATGGAAAAGATCGAATCTTTGAATTTACTGCACAGAGCTTTCAGTGTGTTTCTTTTCAACTCGAAGTATGAACTTCTTCTTCAGGTATATATGTATGCGTATGAATAACGACTCCTGATGTTTCTTTTCCTTTCAAGTTATTGTACAAGTTGTTATTGAAACGACTGACAGGCGTAATCTGCTGAACTTGTTGGCGTTATAAGATATCATAATTAGTCATAAGTCGCCAAATGAGGTGTAGTTGAGATGTATCTTTGTAGCTTTTGAAGATTAAACGCTTAACGTATGTATAATTCTTGTGTTGTATGTGTAGCAACGTTCTGCAACAAAGGTTACCTTTCCATTGGTGTGGACGAACACTTGCTGCAGCCATCCTCTCTACCGAGAGTCTGAGCTTATCGAGGAGAATGCTCTTGGTACATTTCCTGTTTGAGTTGAAACTCGTAACTTTCAGTTTGTTTTCATCAATTCATTCCGTGTTGTAATTTCAAATATTAGGCGTAAGAAACGCTGCACAAAGGAAGCTTCTTGATGAACTCGGTATTCCTGCTGAAGATGTCCCGGTTGATGAGTTCACGCCATTAGGCCGTATTCTTTACAAGGCCCCGTCTGATGGAAAGTGGGGAGAACACGAACGTAATGACATATCTTCTTTTCTATTTTCATCTTGGAGTAACTGGTAAAGTTGCTGCCATGTAATCAGGAGGTTACGGGTTCAGGCCTTGGAAACAGCCTCTGGCAGAAATGCAAGAAAAGGCTGCGTACGATACACCCTTGTGGTGGGGCCCTTCCCCGGACACTGCTCATAGCGGTAGCTTTAGTGCACCGGGCTGCCTTTTTTTATCTTGGTGTGCTTATAACCTATTTTACAAAGCCAAAAGGGCTTAGTAATCGTGGAACTACAGTCGTAAAACATGAATGTGCATTGAGCAGATAGGTATGTATGTATAACTCCGACCTGATTCCTTCTGTGTTTATTGTAGTCGATTATCTTCTCTTCATTGTCCGTGATGTCAAGGTGAATCCGAACCCTGATGAAGTTGCCGATATCAAGTACGTGAACCAAGAACAATTGAAAGAGCTTTTGAGGAAAGCCGATGCTGGCGAAGAAGGTTTGAAGCTATCTCCTTGGTTCAGACTTGTCGTCGACAACTTCTTGTTCAAATGGTGGGATCATGTTGAGAAGGGGACTATTTATGAAGCTGCCGATATGAAAACAATTCATAAGTTGACTTAAAGATGCACTACTTTTCGAGGATCTGACATGCAATCATCCCTATGTTTTGTTGTTGTTGTGAGAATAGAACAGTAGTAGTAACATTGAGTTGATCATAACTTGTTGTCACATACACATGTCTTGGTTGAATTTTAATGAAGTTAGTTTCTTGTTTTGTACTTGGTAAATTTTGTGTTGGTCCAATTTTTTTTCGCGTACGCTCTACCCTTCCCAAACTACGGGTATGTTGCTGTTATTCACTTGAGCCGAGGGCAGGGACGGAGCCCGCCTTTTATTAGGGGTTCATCCGAACTCCACTTTGATGAAAAATTATACTATTAATACATGATTAAAATAATTTTTTTTTACGTATATATTTTAAATGTTGAACCCCTTTCGACTAGCTAGTTTTTCTTCAATTTTTGAATTCCCTCGCTGAAAATCCCGACTCCGCCTCTCGAGGGTCTTCCGGAGGCAGTTTCTCTATCTCCGTGAGGTAGGTATAACGTTAGTCGCTTTGTGAGATTTCATCAAGTATGTTGCTGTATTAAGTACGTATTCGTTTTTTGGACCCCTATTTTAACCACAACCTAAGTTCATGAATTGATGAAAGTTCAGTTAGCCAATGTTTTCGAACTTTTCACTCGATAAATTCACTTTTCATATCCGAAATTCAAGACTCGCTTCTTCAAATTTGAAATATATATGCAATAATATTGTATTTCAAAACGATCAATATGAACCTTTCACTTAAACAACTTAATAATATGTATCACAAGCTATTTACGTGTAGCATTGAGTTTCGAATACCAACTTATTAAGTGGGCGTTTGACCAAAATTTTTTTTTACTTTTTTTCTGAAGTTAAAATTCGAAAAACAGGTTTGGTCATAAATTTTCAAAAAATTAAGTTTTCACTTTATTCCATCATTCAATAAATATTGTATTTGGAAATGGTTATTATGAACCTTCCACTATAATAACTTAATATATATATATATGACATATTATTTATTAGCCGTATCATTAAATTTCAACTACCAAATTATTAAATAAAATAGATTAGGGCACATTAGGTAATGGTCCAAGAGTGGAAAATTATTAATGATAGATAATGAGAGGTAGAAATTTAAAAAAAAAAATATTAAACAAATGGAAAGGTGTCACATAAAAAAATAAATCAAAATGGATAAGCAATTTTTTTGCAAATATGAATGGGAGAAAAGCACAAAACCAAATAAAGATCATGAGGGAATGAGGCAATCACTGCTGAAGTTGTGCATTTTTATAAGCAACTTTTGGGGTCAGCTAAACCCTATTTAATTGCTATCTCTCCCACAGTGATCAGAGAAGGCACTTTGCTGACGTGATGCAAGCACTTAAAGGCATAGATGGTAACAAAGCTCCTGGTAGAGATGGCTTCAATGCACATTTCTGCTGTTTTACAATTTTTCACTACTGGTGAAATGTACAAATTCATTAACACCACTTTTGTGACCCTGATCCCTAAAACCAAACAGTATAGACCAATATCCTGTTGTAATACCATATACAAGATCATATCCAAAATGCTCACCACAAGGCTTCAACCTCTCATGGATCATCTTGTAGACATTAGTCAAGCTGCTTTTGTCCCTGGTAGGGTTCTAAATGATAACATTTTACTTGGTCATGAACTAGTTAAAGGATATGGGAGAAAGGGTATCTCGCCTAGGTGTATGATTAAAATTGGCATGCAAAAAACATATGACTCAATTGAATGGCCCTTCCTTGAGGAGGTTTTACTGGGTATGAATTTCCCTGGGCAATTTGTACAGTGGATAATGAGTTGTGTTAGAACAGTGTCCTACTCTATAAATATAAATGGTGTTCCTAGCACACCATTTGCTGCAAAGAAAGGGGTAAGACAAGGTAACCCCCTGTCACCTTACCTGTTTGTCTTGAGTATGGAGTACCTGACCAGACTGTTGAAAAGATTGGGACAGAATCCAGACTTCAACTTCCACCCACGATGCCAAAAATTGAATATTATTCAACTCAGTTTTGCAGATGATTTACTACTATTCTGCAGAGGTGATGTAGTTTCTGCTACCTTGCTTAACAACTGCTTTCAAGAATTCTCTGCAGCTTCAGGCCTTATAGCCAACCAGTCAAAGAGTAGCATATATTTTGGGGGTGTAAATGAGAGTACACAGCAGCTCATATTACAACAACTGGGGTTTACTGCTGGACAACTCCCCTTCAGATACCTGGGAGTGCCTTTGAGCACCAAAAAGTTATCAGTGACCCAATGCCAGCCTCTAATTGATAAGATGGTTGGAAGAATTACAAACTGGACAACTAAATTTCTCTCATATGCTGGTAGATTACAACTAATTCACAGTGTGCTTGTTAGTATACAAAACTTCTGGTCTCAAGTTTTTCCAATACCAAAAACAATTCTAAAAAAGGTAGAAACTATGTGCAAAAGATTCTTGTGGAATGGAGATATCCAACATCGAGGCAAGGCACTAATAGCATGGGACAAGATGTAGTTCCCCAAATCAGCTGGAGGGTTTAAATATATTGACATGTATATATGGAATAGAGCTGCTATCCTCAAACATTTATGGAACTTGAATAAGAAAAAGGATAAATTATGGATCCTGTGGGTACATGCATATTATTTGAAGGGAAGGAAGCCTTGGAGCACATGGACCAAACAAGCGTCATGGATTATTCAGAAAATCTTACAAGTTGGTAAATGGATTGATGCAGCTGGTTTAAGTATAGAAGAAGTTATGGAGCAGAACTCATTCTCCATCAAGAAAATGTACCAACAGCTTAGGGGCTAATTCTCTAAAGTGGACCGGAGGAAACTACACTGTAACAATCAAGGGCACCCAAAATGGAGGTTTATTATGTTTATAGCACTTAATCAAAGATTATATACTAAAGATCGACTAGATAAATAGGGCATCCACACCAGTCTAACATGTGCATTATGTGACGAGGAAATGGAAGACCACCAGCACCTGTTCTTTAAATGCTCAACTTCAGGGGATATATGGCAAAGAATACTCAACTGTCAAGGTGTTACAAGGGGGAGTATGGGATGGAGAGAAGAGGTGCAATGGGCCAATCTGCATGCAAAGGGAAAACTAGCAAAAGCAGCAGTCTTCAGAATGAGCCTAGCCGCCACTGTATATCATATTTGGATGGAGAGGAACCAACGAATATTCCAGCAACGAAAGCAGCAAAGAGAAGCAATCAGTAGACAGATCATCCAAGACCTTCACTGCAGGGCTAGCATGTTTCCTAGATTAGCAGGGTATATGCTTAGTCTGAACTTCTATAGATGAGAAATATGGAGTATGTTCCTAGTTAGTTATTTTGTAATTACCTGAAGTTGGGACGTGTCCAACTCAGGCCAAAAACATCTGCTCACATAAATTTGAATCTGTTACCATAAGTTAATGACAATATTAGGTAATTAAAAATACAAATTAGATTGGTGAATTTTTTGACTTTAAAATCATAAATTTTTGAACTTGAATCCTAATTTTTCTATGTGACATAAATTTAAACTATAGTTTAGACGTAGATTAAGGGTATCAGGTACGTGATACATGCTAGAATATGACTTAACCATTCACAACACTTCATTACGTATACTCTAATTATTACTATTTTTTTTTTTTGTTCGATAAATATTATATTTAACATATCACCATGATAACTCAATATATGTCATGTGTTGTTTAGCTTTTAAATTAATTTAGACACAAATAATACAGAAAATTGAACGTCTGTAATAAAAGTCGATTATCATAAAGTTGTAATTTTTATTGTGTATATCATGACACATACTGCGGCAACTAGGGGTGTACATAGGTCGGGTTGGTTCTGGTTTTATTAAAAAAAAAATCAAACCAATCATGTCGGTTATTAAAACTATAAACCAAATCAAACCAACATAAATTTTTTTTTTATAATCTTTAGTTTTTACAATTATATTGTGATCGAAGATTAGATCAAATATGTTTTCACTCATGTGCTAATGAAAAACCATAATTATGAAAAATGAGGAGCGGAAAACTCTCTTGAAACTAAAAAGTGAAATGGAGAGTGAAAAATTTAGGTTTTAAGTTTAGATTGAGTTTTCGATCATTTAATTAACAATTAATGGACAAATATTATAACTTACAGGCCCAAATCTAAATATATACTACAGTCTACATCTACTTTCAAATTATTGAAAATCACTAAAACTAGTTGAAAAAGTATTTAAAAAGTAGATTATATTATAAATGTATTTACATTATATTGAATGTCAATCAAGATCTACTTTGGTATCTATTAAGATTTGAAGCATCCGTCTTTTACTCAGACTAGGAGTAAATTTTTCCTATAAATAGAGGGGTTTTGTTCATTGTATTTACAATCTTATGATCTCTCATCCCTCAAGAGAAGAAATAATAATCACTCTCTCTATTCTCTCTATTCTTCTTCTTTATTCTTTCTTATTTTATAACACGTTATCAGCACGAGACTCTGCCAAATAAGGTGAGATTATAAATCTAAGGGTCAAGGTTAGTAATTTCTTATGTTATTTGTATTTTTCTATTAATGATATAATTATTGTTGGATTTGAGGAAAAATAATTGGTTTGGAACCATTTATGTTTTAAATTCATTCCTCAAGAACAATATTATCAAAAGGGATGATAATATTTGGGTTCAAGTTCCATCGATTTATGCGTAAGACGCTTTTATATGGACAAAATATTGAGTTTGAATCTCAATACACCATATTGATGATATTGTGATAGCTAAGATAAAATAATGGGTATTGGGTGAAAAGTCATGAAATTCGACCCATTGAATATGCTCCATTCCATGAAGAGAATGTGGTAGCAATGTATGATAAATCTGAAATATGACAACTTGCTTCATTCTTGAGGTGTATGTGGTAGCAGCGCATAATATGTCTGAAAGAAGACAAGTGATTGAATGCACAAATATAATAATGATCATCAAAAGTGATGATATTTTCACACGATTATATGATTATAAGATATGCTAGAGAAAAATTCTCTACATCATATGTATGCCTCGATTTGCTTCTGAAGTAGCAAAATCTTGAAAGAGGTTATAAGCTATCATAATTTGATAGGCTTAAAGCACGATTATATTCTATTTCTGGGGAATGAGAAACTTATTAATGCAAACGTGAACTTAATTGTGATTGTATCACAATTCACCTCCGAAAGAGGTTGAATAATTTTGAAATCTACTTCTGAAGTAGTAAATCTGAAATTTATTCATGTAATAGTAAATCTGAAATTTACTAAAGAAAAAATGCATGTCATGGTAAACTTGAAATTTACTAGAATAAAAGTTCATAAATTGATATGAACGATTGTGACATCTAGAAGATGTGCATGTATTGAAGAACTAGAAGATTCTTCAAGAATTGTTTATGTCTTTTGTTCTCATGACAAGTTGGTTGGACCAACTAATATTGGGATTGGATCCCTTCAAATCTGAAAATTATAAAAGGTGAATAAGTGCCCGTTTACCTATCATGTGATATGTTGAAAAGATGCATCAATAAGATGATCACATGTACATTCATGGTCAACCTACGTTTGACATTCATAAAGTTACTTGTTCAATATAAATTGAGCATAATTTTCAGATTGTGTAATCAAGATAATTCATCTTGATTGTGATGGTTTAGCATTGAATGTCTTCGATAAATATCTAAACCATTGTTATTGAGAACAAAACTTAATGTATTGGTCTGAAATATGATATATTGCAATAGCATTTGTATGCATTAGACCAATAAATTATGATTATATTTTCCCTCTCAATTGGTTCAAGGTCGGGAACCAATTATTCCATCTAATAATTTTGATGTGCGGTATACGATTAATGAATATACCATAATGCACAACGATGAATTCCTCAAAGAAGTAGAGGATGTATGTTAGTTTTCCTAACATAAAGGGGAGATTATAAGCGCTATGAAATATGTTAGGAATTATCACCAGATCCTCATCCAAAAGATAATTCAAGTCAAATGCCGAAAGCATCTCATATTAAGCGCAAGTGCTATTATTTTGTGTTCCTAAAGGACAGAATCTATACATGCGTGAAGCGTGGTAGACTAATCGGTTCCAAATAAAATAGTCCTTGAAAAATAAGGAGCAAATAATCATAATAAGAAGGCAATGAACTCTTGAAGGGCCTACGACATAACACTTCATGAAACCTTATATAAGGTTTATGTGCCTGAAAATAATGAAGTGATGAGATCTCAAAATGTTATGTCGCATTGTGAACCAATATAAAATAATATATTATCAATATCTTTGACACAATATTGGCGCAATATTGTGAAAGATTATGAGGATCTAAATTTTACGTTTATTTAAGCATGCTGACGTAGAAAAATTTATTAAGTGACATAAAAGGATGCATTTTGGTAAGCGTAAAACTTATTTGATTTGCAGTCCAGGCACTTGAAGATGTCACTCATGAAATGTTGAATATTGTCACTTGACAAAACTTATGTACTTTTAAGAATTCAAACTGCTTGAAGCATATAAAAGTTTCTGGGAAACTTATTTATAATCCTTATATTGTATAAGCTTATTGCTTGAACATCATTGGAACTCTTGGAGAGTTTTCAAGCAATAGCTTATTTACTGAAATTCAAAATATATCGAATTGGATTGGTTATAAAGTACCATATCTTAGTGCAACTGATGCACTCATGTACCTTGTAAATACTACAAGGCCTATAGCCTTTTCAGTCAATTTGTTAGCAAGGTATATTTCTGCTCCTACTATGAGACATCAAAATGGGATAAAACACATGAGCTTGTTTTATTCTAAAGATTGCAATCCCGATCTTATTGGTCATGCTGATGATGAGTACTTATCTGACCCGCATAAAGCTTGGTCTCAAATAGGCTATGTGTTCATATGTGGTGGTACTGCCATATCTTGGAGATATACAAAGCAGTCTATCGTAGCCACTTCATCGAATCATGCTGAGATAATAGCTATTCATGAAGCAAGCCGAGAATGTATATGGTTGAGGTCCATGATACATCTCATTTGAGAAAAATGTGGTGTGAAATATGACAATCTACCCACAATTTTATACAGAGATAATTCAGCATACATAACACATCTTAAGGGAGGATTCATAAATGGAGATAGAACGAAACACATTTTGCCAAAGCTTTCCTACATACATGAGTTACAAAAGAATGATGATATTAATGTGCAACAGATTCGTTCAACTGACAATGTGACTGATTTATTCACCAAATCTTCTCCAATTGCAATTTTCAAAAAGATGTTGCACAAGATCGAGATGCAAAGGTCAAGGATGTTCTCATTAAGGAGAGTTAATACGCGCTGTACTATTTTTCCCTTACGAGGTTTTGTTTCACTGGGTTTCCCTTGTAAGGTTTTTAATGAGGCAGTCGAAATGCGCATTATTAGAGATGTGTACTCTTTTTCCTTCACTAGATTTTTTTTTCTATTGGATTTTTTCTAATAAGGTTTTAACGAGGCACATTATCTACTAATTAGACATTCAAGGGGGAGTGTTATAAATGTATTTACATTATAGTGAATGTCTATTAAGATCTATCAAGATCTACTTTGATATCTATTAGGATTTAAAATATCCGTCTTTTACTCAAACTAGGAGTAAATTTCTCCTATAAATAGAGGGGTTTTGTTCATTGTATTTACAATCTTATGATCTCTCATCCTTCAAGAGAAGAAATAAGAATCACTCTCTCTATTCTCTCTACTCTTCTTCTTTATTCTTTCTTATTTAATAACAGATTAGAATTAATATTTTATATATAAAAAAAATTGAATATTATATATATATAATATGTCGGTTTGATTTGGGTTCGGTTTGACTTTTTTTTTTAACACCAAACCAAACCAAGAAAGGTCGGATTTTTTTTTTCTAACACCAAACCAATCAAACCAAACCATAAGTCAAGTTTTTTTTCTTGGTTTGATTTGGTTCGTCAGTTCGATTTGACTTGACGGTTTGGTCTGTACACCTCTAGCGGCAATCATATATGACAATAAGATCACTCAGCAACTAATAACATCACATCACAAAAGAATTTAACGTATATGACATGTGCTATTTAGAGGGTGTTTGGATAGGATTAAAATATGATCAAACTAGATTTTAATCACTTTTTTAGCTTTTTTTAGTTGTTTGGTAAAATTAAAAAGAGCTTAAAAAAAGCTAAAACTGGATTAAAAAAAGCAAAAATTGAGAAGCTGGATACCCCCAGTCTTTTACTTTTTAGATTAAATTTTTTTTAGGTTTGATCAAAACATTTACCTTTTTATCCCTTATATTTTTTCTAATTCCAACAATATCCTAAACTTTGTATCCCTTATTGATTTTTCTTTCTTTTTCTTTTTGCTGTTTTTTTCATCTTTTCCCTCTAGTTTTCTGTTCATCTTTCTCCTTTATTTTCAGAGAATCTATTATTACATAAGAAAACACTCAAAAATTTTATCATCAAATTGAGCTTGTGGTAAGTTCTTCTCTATCCGTTCATATAGAATCCTTGCATGTTATTCAAATTTTAAAAATTGATTCTTTTAATAGTTTGTTTCATTCCTAAAAATTTTATGTTGTTTAGAAGCTTGCAATATTACAATATAATACTATATTTATATAAAAATATCTTAAAATTTTTATTTTTTAATATTTAGAAATTAAAAAGTAACTTATATTTATAAATTGACCTGGCATAATCACTTTGCATTGAAAGTGTAATTAAATATATTGAATAAAAAGAGAATCAAAATAAATTATTCTTAATTATTTTGATAAGCCCACATGTCACTTAACTATTTTGCCAATTTTTCTAACTCTATTTTCCCTTTTCCCCTATAAATTATCCTTCTTCCCTTCTCTTTTCCTCACTATTCTTTTTCTGTGTTAGTTTTATTGACAGATTTCAATCCACTGTAGTTTTATTGAGACGCTCTTGATTTCATTCACTTTAATTTTACTGAGACGTCCTTGATTTTATTTAGTATAGTTTTATCTACATGGCTGATGTAGTTGCTGATGCTAATATGGATGCTGTCCAACGACGTCTTATGTTCGAAGACGAGTTTGTTCTCATCTCTTTGACTATTTTTCGATTTTTATACGTGATATATTTAAGATCATAGATTAAATGACATTTTGATATGTTTGATATATATAACTTTAGTTTAAAACCATAAGATTTAGAAGTCGTTCTATATTTTCTTAAATTTTGTGCATGTCAAAATCCGTTATTCTTTTTGAAACAAGGAGTATATCTTTAGAATCTTTAATTTATTTTTGTTCCACTGGCACAGCTATCGAGTAACTCTGACACTAAGTGGGGACAAAGTTAAAGCTGATCTATGATTTGAAGTTTAAGGATTGTCAGGGTGACGTTTAAAGGGCAGTCCGGTGCACTAAAGCTACCGCTATGCGCGGTGTCCAGGGAGAGGCCCACCATAAGGGTGTATCGTACGCAAACTTACCTTGCATTTCTGCCGGAGGCTGTTTTCAAGGCTTGAACCCGTGACCTCCTGGTCACGTGACAACAACTTTACAAGTTAATTTTTTATTTTTATTGATAACCGTGCGTGGTATGTGGGACTAATTCCTCGGGATACTTGCTACCTCTTACTAGCACATGTAACGAGTAACTCTGTGTATGAGATTTGAATCCGAGACCTCATTGACCACTAAGATAGTTGCTTAGATTCTCAGTTAAATATTTATAGATATTTAGTGAATCTGTAATTCGTGTGGTAAACCTTCCACTACTAATGAAAAGAAATCACCTTTGCGGTAGAGGTAAGGTCTTCTGGCGTTGGGTTAGTTATGAGAATCGTACAAAGTTATGAAATAAGATATGAGGACGATATTGTTGAATAGTAAAGGTTAACAATGCTGAGGGTCTATCGGAAATATCTCTATCCCTGAGGTAGAGGTAAGGTCTGTGTATACTGTATCCTTCGTAGACCTCACTTTGCAGGACTGCACTAGGTATGTTGTTGTAGTAAAGGTTAACAATGCTGAGGGTCTATTGGAAATAACATCTCGACCTTTGAGGTAGAGGTAAGATCTGCATATACTCTACCCTTCTTAGACATCACTTTGTGGGACAACACTAGGTACGTTGTCGTAGTAAAGGTTAACAATGTTGAGGGTCTATCGGAAACAACATCTCGACCTTTGAGGTAGAGGTAAGGTCTGCGTATACTCTGTCCTACATGGACATCACTTTGTGGGACTACACTAGGTATGTTGTTGTAGTAAAGGTTAACAATCCGAAACAACATCTCGACCTTTGAGATAGAGGTAAGGTCTATGTATACTCTACCCTCCCTAGACCTCACTTTGTGGGACTACACTGGGTATGTCGTCGTAGTAAAGGTTAACAATAATATCTATGTATTGATGAAAGCAAAAAATCATTTTTCCTTGGAGATTTTCCATATTCAAGGTCCAAATGTGCTCTTTCATACAAACACAACCTTTAATATGTTGTTCAGGATACAGATTTGAATGTGAAATTTACTGAAGGTTTAAGATAAGGGAACTGCTTTGTTACGCTTGCAACGTCAAGAAATCATGATTATATTGGATCGGTTATAGTTACAAGTTGTGATTTACCTGCAATCTGGCCGGTTTCTATCTATGTGAAAAAATACTTGACTTTCTCAATTATCGTATGCTGCCAATGAGTTGAAAATTTGTTTTCTGGTTGTCCTCGACGAGGATTCTTAAACTTCTGAACGTTTTTACCAGGTCTAAATTCTAGATACGTTATGTATGAGTCTTCCCTAATGTTTTGGTAATTGTTACACGACAACCTTTTCTGCGCTTTTAACCTGTAGTTGTTGTTGTCAGTCTTTGATCTGCATTTTTAGAGTTTTGGCAACTTTTTTTAACCTTTTTCGCCTGGTTTAATGTACGCATTCTCATCTTTATTACTTGCAGATGTATTTTGGTGGATGAGAACGACAAGGTTGTTGGTCATGAATCCAAGTACAATTGTAAGTTTAGATTTTAGCTTCGTCTTTGGTATTTCCACGATGTGTTTTCTTCTTGTGTTCTGATATTGAAGGTCTTTGTGATTCGATGCCAATGTATGCTATCTCACAATTAACGGAGTTTGTCGGCCAAGAACCTAGATTCGTGCTTATTTTTTACTTGAAAATTTGAGTAAACAAAAGTAGCTTTTAAGATAAATTCATTCATGTCTATACGATCATTTGTTCATGTCCAGGCCATTTGATGGAAAAGATCGAATCTCTGAATTTATTGCACAGAGCTTTCAGTGTGTTTCTTTTCAACTCGAAGTATGAACTTCTTCTTCAGGTATGTATGTCGCATAAATAAACACCTCCTGATGTTTCTTTTCCTTTCAAGTTATTGTACAAATCGTTATTGAAATGACTGATAGACGTAATCTGCTGAACTTCTTGGCATTATGAGATATTACATAAGTAGTCATTAGTCGCCAAATGAGGTGTAGTTGAGACGTATCTTTGTAGTTTTTGATGATTAAACCACTTAATGTATGTTATTCTCGTGTTGTATGTGCAGCAACGATCTGCAACAAAGGTTACCTTTCCGTTGGTGTGGACGAACACTTGCTGCAGCCACCCTCTCTACCGAGAGTCTGAGCTTATTGAGGAGAATGCTCTTGGTATATTTTCTGTTTTAACTTTTACGATCCCAGTTTCTCTTCTTCAATTCATTCTGTGTTGTAATTTCAAATGTTAGGTGTAAGAAATGCTGCACAAAGGAAGCTTCTCGATGAACTTGGTATTCCTGCTGAAGATGTCCCGGTTGATCAGTTCACCCCATTGGGACGTATGCTTTACAAGGCACCATCTGATGGAAAGTGGGGAGAACACGAACGTAATGACATATCTTCTTTGTATTTTCTTCTTGATGTGCGTATAACCTATTTGACCGAGCTTTTATGAAGCCAAAATGACTTTTTCTTTTTCAAAAGAGTGCTTATTTCGGAAAGTTGGGGTGCTTCCGGCAAAAAATACTTTTCAAAATAAGTAGATATCTGAAGCTTGGCCAAACAAGCTATTAGTAATCGTGGAACTACTTTTGATTCCTTCTTAGTTTATTGCAGTCGATTATCTTCTCTTCATCGTCCGTGATGTCAAGGTGAATCCGAACCCTGATGAAGTTGCCGATATCAAGTACGTGAACCAAGAACAACTGAAAGAGCTTTTGAGGAAAGCAGATGCTGGCGAAGAAGGTTTGAAGCTATCTCCTTGGTTCAGACTTGTCGTCGACAACTTCTTGTTCAAATGGTGGGATCCCGTTGAGAAGGGGACTATTCAAGAAGCTGCCGATATGAAAACCATTCACAAGTTGACTTAAAAGCTACGTTGCTTGGACCCATGTTGATTTTTGGAGGATCTGACATGCACTCATCGGCATTTTTGGAGTCCGAGCAAATATAGCTTAAAAGTATACATTCCTATCCCGTTAAGACAAATAAATTTGGTGGTACAATAATTCCTTTTACATCCCTACGTTTTGTTGCTGTGAGAATAGAACAGAAGTATCGTTGAGCCGATCAGAACTTTGTAATATAAACATGTTTCTGTTGAATTTTAATGAAATAGCTTCTTGTTTTGTTCTTGGTAAATTTTATATTGGTCCAATTTTTTTTCGTACGCTCTACCCTCCTTAGACCTCACTTGTATGATTTCGTTGGGTATGTTATCATTGCTGCAAGTGCACAAATCCTTGTCTGAAGTTTGACATATTTCTTGTTTGTGCAAGCTTCCGCTATATGGATCTGAAGTTTCAGACGTATATGTTTGAAATTTCTTTAGGTAACATTGTCGATTACCATTAACCGTTAAAACCAAAAGCACAACCTAAGAGCACTTGATCGTAGCCACCACTTCCAGCACTTGGTTGACATCGCCCATTGTAATGTTTCAGCACCGAGTTAACAAACCAGTTGCAGTTGACGAAAAGGTGATGACAGGTTTCTGTGACTCGAAGAGTCACACAAGCAGCAAGTAGGATCCTGTACAGGTATGTTCATATGCATTATAGTCTCTCTTTCCGGTTAGCGCTTTCTGTTGCACATCGAGCCACAAAATGAATCTATGCTTAGGTACCGCGAGACTGAATTCCAAGTAAGTTCAGCCACTCACATTCTCTGCTGCGTGCCAATTAATGACAGATAACTACTAGTGATCGATAGCGTAGTCTCCTTTATTTAATTCGGCTTCCTCGAATACCAACTACTGTCTACAGGAGCCTTTGTGGACTCAAATGGAAGGATCTTCTCTTATGTATATGACATGCACCCACTTCACCCATAACGAGTCCTCGTTCATCACAATTTGCTGCGACAACTTCCCATCGGATGCTACATTCCAACATACCCAGTGTATTCCCATCGGCCAAGTGAGGTCTGGGGAGGGTAAGTGTACGCAGTCCATATCACATTGGATGAGATAGAGAGGCTATTTCCAATAGAACACCCTTTGATGGTTGAACCTTGTCTGCACAAATATTGTCTGCACTTCCTGTCTACCTCTTGCACTACACCTTTAGGCAAGATAAACACCCACAAAGTATACGCAGACCTTACTACTACCTCGGGGAGGTAGAGAGGCTGTTTCTGGAAGACCCTCGGCTCAAGTGTTGCAAATCCAGGTAGGTAGAGAGGCTGTTTCCGGAAGGCCCTCGGCTCAAGTGTTGCAAATCCAGGTACAAAGAAAAGGAAGATAAACACCCACAAGTGAGGTCTGGGGAGGATAAAGTGTACGCAGACCTTACCACTACCTCGGGAGGTAGAGAGGCTGTTTCCGGAAGACCCTCGACTAAAGTGTTGCAAATTCAGGTACAAAAAAAAAAAGGAAGATAAACACCCACAAGTGAAGTCTGGGGAGGATAAAGTGTACGTAGACCTTACCACTACCTCGGGGAGGTAGAGAGGCTGTTTCCGGATGACCCTCGGCTCATGTGTTGCAAATCCAGGTACAAAAAAAAAAAGGAAGATAAACACCCACAAGTGAGGTCTTGGGAGGATAAAGTGTACGCAGACCTTACCATTACCTCGGGAGGTAGAGAGGCTGTTTTTGGAAGACCCTCGACTCAAGTGTTACAAATATCGGTACAATGAAAAGGAAAACAGTGAAGAAAATATGACAACTAACAAGGGAACAATGTAAAATCTAGCAGAATAACAATAATCAACTACAAAATAGCGCGATAATCGAAACACAATAAACAACAACAACGACAAATACCTACGGCGAAACCCTAAGCTACCATAACACAGTATACGACAACACTCCTACCCGACTAACCTTCTACTCTAATACGCGTCTTCCACATCCTCTATCTAAGGTCTATGTTCTCGATAAACCTGAATATACGTCATGTCCTGTCTAATCACTTCATCTTTGATAAATTCACTTGTCATATTCGAAATTTAAGACTAACTTCTTCAAGCTTGCAATAATAGTGTGTTTAGATGGTATTAGTTTACTTCATAAATTTTCGTATATATTTTCTTTTATGATTTTTAAATAAACTTAGATTCATTCATTATATGCTTCATTTAATGTACAATAAATTCCAAACATATATACTAGAAGAAGAAAAAGTTTAATTACACTAACTACTAATTCAATATTTTGTAAGAAATACCATTAGATTAAATGAGAACATCAAATAAATCTGGACTCTGTAAATGTAAATAATTTTTACTTTATCAAATGATATACAAATAAATCTTCGGGATAATACTCACAAAAATACCTGAACTTTGACCGAATTTTCAGTTGAGCATACTGAACTTTGCGGGGGTCCTATTACCCCCTAGACTTTTTAAAGTGGATCTAATTCCCCCGAAACTCTATACCCAGTTTCAGCGGCTGGCGGTGTAATACACGCGCCCGAATTTCCAGTTGAGCATACTGAACTTTGTGGATTATCGCCCTAGACTTTTTAAAGTGGATTTAATTCCCCCGAAACTCTATACCCAGTTTCGGCGGCTGGCGGTGTAATACACGTGCCCGGATTTTCAGTTGAGCATACTGAACTTTGCGGGGGTCCTATTATACCCCTAGACTTTTTAAAGTGGATTTAATTCCCCCCTCCCCCGAAACTCTATACCCAGTTTCGGCGGCTGGCGGTGTAATACACGCGCCAATCTCGTTTTTGCAAGTGTATTGGCGTGTGTAATACACGCGCCACCTCATATTTAATGTGTCCAAGTGGGCAGATATATGCCATTAAAATACGAAAAAAGGTCTAGGAGGGTAAATAGGACCCACGCAAAGTTCAGTATGCTTAACTGGAAATCCGGTCAAAGTACAGGTATTTTTGTGAGTATTATCCCTAACTCTTCTAAATTTTCTTTCCGAATACATTGGATTTTTTAATTTTCTCACGTTCGATTGATCAAAATTTTTCTTCTACGATATTCTACGTTAATTGTTTCCTACGCGCCCTCGAACGTATATACTTCATCTTCACCCCCACCCCCTAAGCCTCTGCTCCCACCACCCACCATTGACCATCCACCAGTGACGAAGCTAGAAATTTTAATAAGAGTGTTCAAAATTTAATATGTACATATGGAAAATAATTTTTGACCTATATACTTCATATGATTTTCTATATTCAGTTGTGTAATATTTTCGACAAACGGTATTCGACTGCCCATCCTTCACTGCATGTAGCTACGTTTTTGCCACCCACCACTCAGGGGCGGAGCCACCTTTCATCGAAAGGGTACATCCGAACCCCCTTTGATGAAAAATTATATTATTTTTACATAATTAAAAATATTTTGTATGTATATATATTAGATGTTGAACCCCTTCGGCTAGTTCGTACTTCAGAATCCCCTCAATAAATATTCTGGCTCCGCCACTGCCACCACCCATATCCCTACCATCACCTCTTCCCACGCCTCCCATAATATTTGTCTAGATTATATGCAAACGCTTTTAGGATAACATTTTTTTACTTACGCACCAAACACGAAAAATAAATAAAAAATCCATTTTTTTCAAAAATAAATAAATAAAAATTTCCACTTAGTACATTGTACTTCGTACGGAACAATGCAATTGGGATCGTTAATTAGTTAGTTCTAGTAACGTAAAAATAGTAAACTAGTGATTAATTTTGATTAATTACTATCCATAAAAATTAACTATATTGCTTGATTTACGTGAATTTATGGAAGATAATAATATATGCTAACTAATTCAACTATATTGCTTGATTCACGTAAATTTATGGAAGTTATTTACCCAAATCTTTTGAGAAAATTCCATAAATTTTGTCATAATTTTTTTTTTTCCAAGTAAAAAATGTTTTGAGCTTTTTTGAATATCGAAAAAGATTATTTATAGTTACATCAAACGAATAAATGGATTTATATTTCTTTTAGATGTACTTTTAATATTCAACTATGAAAATGTTTTTTTTTGGGATTAATATCAAAAAAAGATTACCTAACTCTGTATTTCTATCGAACGAATAAATGTATTTTATATTTCTTCTAAATGTTCTTTTATCAACCAACCATGATTAATTAATATATATATTGTTGCCTCAATTTATAGTCAACCACGATAAACTTATAGTATATAGTTTGATGTAAATATCAGATGTTTGCGAGTTTCGGTGTAATATATACCTCTAAGTTTATATATGTACGACTTTTTTGTTAATTCACTATGTACACAATCAGATCATTTATAAAATAATTATAGATAATCTCAATAAGTATTAAGAGGTAACATGGTGTTTGGGATGAATTTTAATGTGATGGAAAACAAATTGCAATTACAAATAAAATGTGAAGTAACATAATTTATTGATAAACAATATGAATCTAATTCTGTTTGTTTCTTTGATTCTTCTATCTGATTTTTTTCGTGATTCGAGGATTGTTAGTAGCGTATTTCTTAGTATAATTTGAGAATATATTACCTTTATATATATTCTTATCTCGATGTATTAATGTATTAAATACATACACAATCAAATCATTTATATATATATATTCTTATCTTGATGTATTAATGTATTAAATACATACACAATCAAATCATTTATAAGATAAATTAATTGTAAATCTCTATTACTAAGTATTAAGATATTAACCTAATAATAAAAATGGTAATTAATTAACGTGTTATCGGGTGCATAATAATAATTACTCTTACTTCACTTAATTATTTAACCATCGTAAATTTGTATAGTTTGACGTAAACACAATATACAAGCGAATTTTTGAGTAATATATTCCTCAAAGTTTTATGCATTAACGGCGAATTAGATAGGTATACAATCAAATCATTTATAAGTACGGAGTAATCGATAACCTAATAAAAAATGAGAATTGATGTGTTATCAAAAATTAAAATTGAGAAAAAAAATACTATCAGTATATATAACTTAAATTATTTTATAACTATCATTATTATTAGTTTAATATAAAAAAAATGATTATAAATAATTAAAGGTTGCCCTAATCCCTATGTTTCTCAACCTTTTAAAAACCTCTTTTCTCACTTTTTCAGGCTAACCAAATAATATTCCTATTTTTATGCTAACTAAATACTTAAAAATCTCACTACTTATAGTAGATTGTTTCCCTTACAATAAACAAAAAAATAATCTACTTTTTCACTCACTCTATACATGAATTTGTGAAAAAAAATTAAACTAATCTTATAGGTGTAAGTTTGAATAAATGATTTAGTGAAAATTTCTTTTAATTATTAGCAATAATAAGCCTAGCATTGTTGAAAATGCTAGGCAACCATATGTGATTTCGAGGCAAACAAGTTGACGTAGTGATACTTCAGGTATGATTCTAAACTCGTTTGAGGCTAAATACTTGTTTACGTGGCAGAAAATGTAGCATATTTGAACGTTCTTCGAGTATTTTTGAGGATAATTTAGAAATACTTCAGGTATGATTCTAAACTCGTTCGAGGATAAACACTTGTTTACGTGGTAGAAAATGTAGCATATGTGAACGTTATTCGAGTATTTTTTATGATAATTTAGAAATACTTCAGGTATGATTCTAAACTCGTTTGAGGATAAATACTTATTTATGTGGTAGAAAATGTAGCGATTTGACTCATCATTTTGCATATTTGAACGTTATTCGAGTATTTTTGAAAATAATTTTCTATATTTGACGCAGTGACATTGAGGTATGTAGAAAATGTAGCAATTTGACTCATCATTTTGCACATTTGAATGTTATTCGAGTATTTTTTAAGGAATTTTCTATATTTGACGTGGTAACATAATTCAGGTATGATTCTAAACTCGTTCGAGAATAATCACTTAGCTTGTTTAAGTGGCATGTTGCATATTTGAACGTTGTTCGAGTATTTTTATGATAATTTTTATATTTAACGTAGTGACATACTTCAGATATGATTCTAAACTCGTTTGAGGATAAACATTGAGCAATTCGACTCATCATTTTGTATATTTGAACGTTATTCGAGTATTTTTATGATAGTTTTTATATTTGACGTAGTGACTCTTCAGATATAATTCTAAACTCGTCCGCGGATAAACATTTGTTTAAGTGGTTGAAAATGTAGCAATTCGACTCATCATTTTGCATATTTGAACGTTATTCCAATATTTTTTATGATAATTTTCTATATTTGACATAGTGATACTTCAGGTATGATCCTAAACTTGCTCGAGGATAATCACTTGTTTAAGTGGTAGAAAATGTAGCGATTCGACTCATCATTTTGTATATTTGACATTATTCGAGTATTTTTTAAGATAATTTTCGATATATTTTTGTTCGTATTTCTATATTTTTTTGTATCACGAGAATTCATCATGGTAGATTGACTAGTTTTACGCTGGCTGTCAACTTACCGTAGCTCTCATTTGTTTTTTTCTATATGGATTTGAGATGGACAATATGAGAAGACTTTTTGTTTGAGATTGAAGCGTGGTTATTATTGTTGCTGGTGAAACGTTATTTTCAACGAGGTGCTAGCTACCTTGGTTTGCGTGCCATGTCGTCGCTGCCACCTTGCCGGACGGATTTCCTGACGATACCGCCCGGCATTAGTCCGGCGGCATTGCTTGATTCTACCTTCATCCTCCCAAGTTCAATGGTATATATATATATATATTTTCTCATGATTTTATGTTATGTTTAATATTTATGGAACTCTTGAATGTTTAATAATAAATCGATCTGATCGTGTAAATATCTTTTATATCGCGAATACGTAGAAATTATTAAGCAATGAGGTTATTGGAACCAAAATGGAAACAAAAGTTCACCAATGAGCTATATGTGAGCTTGTTGTAATGGAATTTTACTTGTAATCAATTGTCTTGGGTTTCACATCTGGTGTCCGGTACCCGGTTTAGAGCTCGAGTAGTCTGGATTTGCGCCAGGGAGCCCCCGCTTTGAGGGGCTAAACTGTTTTCTTCTAACGGCAACTCCATTTCCAAAGCTTGAACATGAGATCTCTAGTTAAGGATGGAGTAGTACTTTAACGGTCCACCACAACCACCGTCTTGATGGTTTAGTGTCTAAAAGGGTAGTCTGGTGCATAAAGTATCCTTTGTTCATGTAAGGTACGGGGAAAGTCCGTATGCGATGTAGATAGCTCATCCTAATGCAAACATTAGTGGCTGCTTCCACGGCTCGAACTCATGACCTATTTGTCATATTTAGTGTCTCATTGATATTGTGTAACTTGTACAACATGAAATTTTAGAATGGAAGCCTTGGAGTAACCGGTAAAGTTGTTATCATGTGACCAGAAGGTCACGGGTTCAGGCTGTGGAAATAGCCTCTGGCAGAACTGCAAGATAAGGTTACGTACAGTAGACTGTCCTTTCTTACAAAAAAACATGAAATTTTAGAATGGAAGCCTTGGAGTAACTGGTAAAGTTGCTCCCATGCGACCAGAAGATCACTCACGAGTTCAAGCTGTGGATACAAGCCTCTGCCAGAACTGCATTGCGTACAGTAGACCCTTGTGGTCCAGTCCTTCCTGGAACCCCGCACATAACGGGAGCTTTAGTGCACCAGACTGTCCTTTCTTACAACAAACATGGAATTTTAGAATGGAAGCCTTGGAGTAACCGGTAAAGTTGCTCCCATGCGACCAGAAGGTCACTTACAGGTTCAAGCTGTGGAAACAGCCTCTGCCAAAACTGCAAGATAAGGTTGCGTACGGTAGACCCTTGTGATCCAGTCCTTCCCCGGACCCCACACACAGCGGGAGCTTTAGTGCACCAGACTGTCCTTTCTTACAACAAACATGAAATTTTAGAATGGAAGCCTTGGAGCAACTGGTGAAGTTGCTCCCATGCGACCAGAAGGTCACTCACGGGTTCAAGCTGTGGAAACAGCCTCTGCCAGAACTGCAAGATAAGGTTGCGTACGGTAGACCCTTGTGGTCTAGTCCTTCCCCGGACCCCACACATAGCGGGAGCTTTAATGCACCAGACTGTCCTTTCTTACAACAAACATGAAATTTTAGAATGGAAGCCTTGGAGTAACTGAGAAGGTCACTCACGGGTTCAAGCTGAGGAAACAACCTCTGGCAGAACTACATTGCGTACAGTAGACCCGGCTGTCCTTTCTTACAACATGAAGTTTTTGTTTTGTTTATACATTTATTGCCCATGTAAGTAACCTTTGTTTCCCCTTTAATGCAGACACCTACTGATAATGTTGCACAAATTTTGCATTGCATTGAGTCAACAAACAATCAAATCCCTCAGCAACAAGAAGAGTTTACTAAGAAACAAAACCAATTTGAGCAAAGAGGCATATTCAGTAGTAGCATTAGTCCTAACAATTCATCAGATGATGGATACACATGGAGAAAATATGGACAAAAGCATGTAAAAGGGAGTAATTTTCCAAGAAGTTACTACAAATGCACTCAACAAACATGTCCTGTGAGGAAAAAAGTTGAGTGTGCACCAAATGGACAAGTCATAGAAATTGTCTACAATGGTGCTCATAATCACCCGAAAACTCAACATCTTCGACGAAAAGCTATGGATGCAGATTCCTATGTTGTTGGACAAGAAAATGGATCATCATCATCATCATTGATATGGAGAAACGATCAGCAACTTGAGTACAATAAGGATGTTAATAGTTGTTGTAATGGACTAGAAAGAAAACCTTCTGCATCTGTCTTGTCTGATGTCTCCTCCGATCCAATGTTGTCGAACAATCTGAAATCGATGAATGTGTTTGAATCAGATGCAACTCACGAGCTTTCTTCTACGCTAAATAGTTTTGATGATGAAGATGAAGATTTGGCCACTCAAGAAGGTAATTTTCTTGGGGATGGTATCAATGAGTTTGAATTTGAGCCAAAAAGAAGGTATGCATTTCCTTCTACCGTTTCTTTTTCTTTCGCTTGATCCATTTTTGCGGACGATTTCAATAGTATTAGGACACCTAAAAGTATGTTGAAACTAAGTTGCTCGGACTATCCAATAATGTTGCTCGGAATACCTGTGTCGGATACTCAAAAAATGCACTGCTTCTCGAGGATCCAGTATGCACCGGGTGACATTTTGAAGAGTCCGAGCAATATAGGGTTAAAATAACTTGATAGTGTGAAACTTTAAGAGTGTTATCTTTTTTTTTTTGGTGTGTGTGTGTGTTTATAACGCGTATTGTGATCCATTCGGCTTACTTATGTTGTGGAATTGACCGCAGGAAGAAAGAAAGTTATTCAGTTGAACCAAGTTTACTGTCGAGAACAGTGAGAGAACCGAAAGTAGTCCTCCAGGTGGAGAGTGAGACCGATATTCTTGAAGATGGCTATCGCTGGAGAAAATATGGCCAGAAAGTTGTCAAAGGAAACCCTAATCCCAGGTATCTATTTATCGGATACATGTAAAATGCATAGTTGTATCTAGTTTCCTCGACAACTTTCTGCATTTTTGAGGAATCCGAGCAGCATAGCTCTTAACGATGTTTCATGTGTAGGAGCTACTACAAATGTACGAGCGCTGGATGCTTAGTGAGGAAACATGTCGAAAGGGCATCAGATGACTTAAAATCAGTAATCACAACGTATGAGGGGAAACACAACCATGAAGTGCCATCGGCAAACAAGACGAATGGTGTTGCAGGACATTTTCGATCAGCATCTATGTTGAACAACGGGCAGCAGCAGCCGGCTTGCACAGCATCTCGTAAGAGTCTTAAAGATTCAACTATCAGAGTGCAATTTCAAGATCTACCCATTCCGTTCGAAAGAAAGTTTTTCATGGGAAGTGAATATTTAAGGCCAAATTTTGGTTCAAGTTACCTCAGTGACTTGAGTTTCGGAGGTGGTTCTTTGCAGCTCCCGGACTTTGCAATACCATTACCATTGCCATCGCGAATGAGTTTTCCTGCAAGACAGAACGAGCCTCGTCTTGGTGACTTTCAGATGAATAATCATCTCTTGCTGCCAAATGGTGCATCGACATTTTTAGCAGCTGGGAATACACGACATATTAACGATGACAACAATAACTCGAGACTACTTAAAGCCAAAGACGAGGTCCAGTACTGGACCTAGCTCTCCCGGTAGCTGTCTTCTGATACATCATTCAGTATAGATTCTTTCATCTAGTGGATGCAGGTGAACTCACTGCGTTCGACTTAAATAATACACATACACAGTTCAACGTTTAGAAATATATGTACTTATCCCTAGTCAAGGTGGCGCCAACAGATGCTACGACACATTGGAACCAACATGTTCGTGAGAAAACAAGATACATGGAGCATAACTTCAATGAAAGGCGATAACTGTGCATTTCAAGAACTTGCGACTTGCATAACAGGCCGAGTAATTGGCCTAATTGTTGACATTTTTACTAACATGAACACCTATATGTTGCTCTCACTGTATAGCGTTAAGCAAGCAGATGTATACGGTTCATTAGTCAACAATGAATACGAGTGGAATTACCCGATTTACCTTTCATGGATTGACACACTTGACCCCTCAGCAATATCATTACATTACCGTCAATATTCTCTATTCACATTTCCGAAAGTCTAAGATCTGTGACAACTCGAAAAATGCAGAAAATTTCCAAAAGAGCTGTCGTTTTACTCCAAATTATTTAATACCAAACCTGAGTTCTCGAGGGGGTGGCCTAGTGATCAAAGAGTTGGAGCTGCAATCTCGGGAAATAGGAAATGAATCCTGGTAGGTAAATGGGAACAATAGCTGATAAAGGTTTGGACTCCGATTTAGGAGGTGCCAAATGTACCCCGTCATTGATTTGAGATCTTGATAAGGTGAATTCCCAGTCTACTCGATGCTGTGCATACCGAGTGGTAAAGTTACATGATGCCTCGGCTTAGTATAGTAAAGTAAGTATGTTTAAAAGAAAACGAAATGCATATCTATGTAGTGTCTAGTTAGTTGCCTTACAGCAACAGTAAAGTTCTCTCCACGTAACCAATAGGCCAGGGGTTCAATCCAACGCTACTGATGCTTACGTCATTCCCTTTACCCTGCATGAACACGGGGTGCTTTGTGGATCGGACAGCCTCAGTGCATCAAACGATGTGACAATCAAGCTACAAGGACTAATTCGTGAAGTAAAAGAAGACAGATCGCCAACTGTTACTACGAACCTAAGTGGAACGGATTTTTACAACAAAACGAGAAAAAGAGTATTCGATTCATGCAAAATACAAGGATGTAGAGCGCTCTACAGAACAGAAGTCATCGGAGGTTTCTGCAGAATTTCTTCTATACATAGCAAACATCTTTTCGTTGAACCATAGTTCGTGTAGATAATGCTCTCGAGGCAATGCCTTATGCACGAAACATCAAAAGTCTCGAGAAATCTCCCATCTGTTTCCCTCCATTTCGCGCCAGCAAATTGCTTGTACTCATCCATCACAGAAGACAAACACCAACTCTGCCATTTCCTTAGGCAACCAACAACGAGGCCTGTTCGATGCTGCAAGATCAAATATAGTATATTTGATATCACGAAGTATATTTTACGAGGATTTAACTTATATACACCCAGTGTAACTCATATACGGAATCAATGTACCTTTCCGCGCTTGCAGTGGATTAGAACCGGATGATTTCTAATATCTGGAGACAAATAAAGAATGAAAGTTAACATTCATATACTAGAACCTATGTTGCTCGGACCCATATCGAATTCACCAAAACTGGACTCCTTCCGGAGGATCCGATACGCATCTAATGACACTTTTGGAGAGTCCGAGCAATATAGATTGGATTTATAGGCCTAAGAACATGACAGGGAGAATGCTCGAGATTGTATACCCGTTAGCACTTTCAAAGCCTCCGTTATAGCACTCCTTGACATAGTCGATGGCTCCTGAAGGGGAAAAAAAAAACTTCAAATTCACACAAAGCTGATTATGCCAACTATCAATTTGTTCCTATCTGAACTATCACGATCTACTCAACTAGGTGTGTTGACATAGATGGTGAAAGTTCAGATAGGAAAACGAAACAGTTCATGATAGTTCAGATAGGAAACGGAAACAACTTTACGATAAGAAAAATGAACTACCTTAGTACCATCCATTCCAAATTGGAAAAGCTTTACTTTGTTAAATTTAAGAAACTCCAAGTTTTCTTCAGGATAAGGCTCTAAACTCAAACATCTGTAAACAATGATAAGAAAGAAATTTAATACAGTTAACTCTGTTCACCAAGACTCGGGATATATGAAAAGAGATCACCGAGTATATTTGTCGCAGATTTCAATTAAACGTCAGACCTCATGTTTTTCAACCAGCTTTATTGACCACTAGGCCAGACTGTTGGGTGTGATACAGAGAATTGGTTACTGTTATAGATCAACTCAACTCGACAGCGTAAACTTTTTTTGATGTATATGTAATTTAACATAGTTATTTTCTAGTTATTGCAACACACTCCAACTTCACAGGGGTCTATTGCACCCCGAAATCAATTTTAGCGTATTTTTGTCACCCTTTTGTGCTGATGTCGTACCTTTATTACATAAAATGGGGTCCACATCAAAGGTGCCACGTCAGCTAAAAATGTTGACAAAAGATGTCACGTCAGCTAAAAAGGATGACAAAAATACTCTAAAATTTTGTTCAGGGGATAATAGGACCCCTGAAGTTAGAGTGTGTCGTAACAAATTTGATCATAGTTCAACGGCTACTAAATGCTTTACTTGACAACATATGGTAACAGAAATCAAAGGACAAGAGACAACATATGGTAACAGAAATCAAAGGACAAGAGACAACATATGGTAATAGAAATCGAAGGACAAGAAACTACAAGAGAAATACTACGGTTCCGAAACACAAGCTCAATAAAAGAGAGAAATTAGAGAGAAACTAACATGATAGAGTTGAGATTGAGTGATTGCAAAAATGGGAAATTGGAGGGCTGAGGGAAACCACATCTATAAATGCAGTTATCTTCCACTGCTGAAAAATTTGTAGGTTGCACTAAAATACCATCATCTTCTTGTAAAATCATATCCATTTAATAACAAGTACGTCTCGATTCCAAGAAAGTTGGAAGTATGACTCGAATCCAAGAAAGTTGGAATTCGCGCCTCAATTCCAAGAAAGTTGGAATTCGCGCCTCAATTCCAAGAAAGTTGGAGTCAGCTATGTGAATCGTCACAAACACTTATGTACTCGATTCCAAGAAAGTTGGAACTATGACTCGATTCCGAGAAAGTTGGAGTCGTGCCTCAATTCCAAGAAAGTTGGAGTCAGCTATGTGAATCGCACAAACAATTATGCCCTCGATTCCAAGAAAGTTGGAACTATGACTCGATTCCAAGAAAGTTGGAGTCGCACCTCAATTCCAAGAAAGTTGGAGTCAGCTATGTGAATCGTCACAACCAATTATACCCTCGATTCCAAGAAAGTTGGAAGTAGGACTGTGACTCCAAGAAAGTTGGAATTCGCGCCTCAATTCAAAGAAAGTTGGAGTTGGCTATGTGAATCGTCAGAAACAATTACGCCTCGATTCCAACAAAGTTGGAGTCGCACCTCAATTCCAAGACAGTAGGAGTCAGGTATGTGAATCGTTGTCACAAACAATTACGCCTCAATTCCAAGAAAGTTGGAAGTATGACTTGATTCCAAGAAAGTTGGAGTCATGCTTCAATCCCAAGAAAGTTGGAGACGGCTATGTACATCATCGTCAAGAAGAAAAGGCTTTTAATTAGCTAAAAATTCAAGAAAGTTAAAAGTAAGCTATGTTATTAATCGTCACGAGATAGGACTTCAGTTAAACATCAAGAAAGTTGAAGTCAGCTATATGAATCATTACACGAAAAACTATGGGATTTTTGGATAAAAATTCTTGTAATAATTCAACTACAAAAAGTTCATTTGTTTTTGTCAAAGTTTATATAGACAATTATTATTCATATCACATGTGGTGAACACCCTTTGCATTATCCAATTGTTTTTGACCTTACAAATTATACAAATTATGTTTATTTTCTTAAGGAATTATCATGTCCAAGAGAAAATACATATATAGTTTTCAGATATGTATTTTTAAAAAATGGATTGAGGGGCAACAATCAGCACTTTTTGAAATTATTTTTATAGATTTATTTTGTCCAATTATTATTGTATATATTTTGCCCAATTATTAAAAATGCAGCAAATGACATAAGTCACATGGTAAAGAATATATAGAGAAAATACCTCGAAACACCCCTAAGTTTATAGCCAAAATTTACTTTAGATCCTAAACTAATTGGACAATTATATACCCCTTAACAACTTTAAAGTGAATTTTTTACACCCCAAATTGCTAACGTGGCAAATTCTTTAAAAATCAGTGCGTAAGTGGTCCAAAAAATATAGAAAAAAATGAGCCCCACCTTATAAATTTTATAAATTCTCTTTATATATATATATATATATATATATATATATATATATAATGTAAAAGTAAGAAACCATTTCTTCTTCATCTTCTTCATTGCCTCCCCTTTCCTTCCATTCCCCTCCGCCCCCACCTTTCAACACATCATTTCTTTATTTTTTTCTTAAACCCTCACCAACCCCATTTCTTCATTGAGGCGAAGCCATGGAATATTCCATAAAAGGTGAAATTGAATGTTTTGAGAAATTTGTGAATAAAAACTTTTATGTTTTTGAGTTAAAAAAGTGCGAAACTTATGATACTTGATAGGCAATTTATGTCAAAATTGTCTCAAAGTTGACAACTTTATTATTTTAAATGAATTTTTTCGAATTCCTCTCTACCCTGATTTCTCCTCTTTCTCTATTTTGATTTTTGCCAATTACCGTACTCCTCAATCCATCGTCTCTACGTGTGTGTGCTGTGTGGAATTGAGAGTTTGTGTGGGTGTTTGTTTGCTGTGAGTGAGTAAAGAAAATTGGAGGCCTTCCTCTGTAAATGAAGAATGTCTATATGTATATCTCAGTGTGTGCGTATTGTGAAGGGATGGTGGTGTGTGTACTTATGGTGTGTGATGCAGTGTAGTGAGAGTGACGATAGAAGGAGTGATGCTCATTCTCTTCTATGTGTGTCTATATTATGAATTGAATTGTTGTTCATGATTGTTATCTAATGGTGTTAATGAAAAAAATGAAAAAAATTAGAAGAGAAGGCATTAGGGTTGGAAGGAGAGAAAGAGAGGAGGGGGGAGGGGGAATGGTCTGAGGAGAAGAAAAATGGGTGGTGGTGGTGGTGGTGGTGGGGGGGGTCGATGAAGAAGGAAAATGGTTAGGGGTGGGGGGTTTGAAGAAGAAGAAAATTATAATTTTTTTTTAAAAAATATATAAAATTAGTATATGTATATAAAAATTGTATATATGTGGGATTACTTTTTTTCTTTAAAATTATAATATCTTACGTGAAAATGACATGGCATTGACGTGGCTCAAATTGGGGCGTGTGTACTTCACTCTCCGCAGTGAGAGTGGTATAATTTTTTTAGGGGGGTAAAAAATTCACTTTAAAGTTGTTAAGGGGGTATATAATTGCCCGATTAGTTTAGGGTTTAAAGTAAGTTTTGGCTACAAGTTTAGGGATGTTTCGATGTAGTATCTCGAATATATATTCAGATTTAATTGGACCACCTACCCCTACCCCACCCCCCAGAATATATACATAAATATGACCCTAAACTTGACACCAAATTATAACTTTGACCTTAAACTTTGATAGTGCACAAATAGGACCTTTAACTATTCAAAACCTGAACAAATATGACCTCCGATTTTGCAACCCCCATGCGTGAGTTTCACTCGCGCCTACGTGGAAAGCTCATCCAATCACACGATGCCACGTCGTTAAAAGGGCTGACTTGGAGGGAGGTCATATTTGTGCAGTTTTGAATAGTTAAAGGTCATATTTGTGCACTGTCAAAGTTTTGTTTTTTTGTATTAAAACGGCGTTATTTTTATTATTATTATTATTATTACTAAAAATTACACAAATACTCAACTTATGTTTCCAATATTATAAAAAATCTCAACTCCCTAAACATATTACAAAAATTCCAACATATACATAGAATGCTATGTATATGTGGGGTATGTTATGTATATTAATAGAGAGAGAATAAAGTAATTAAAAAAGTGGGAGAGAGTGTAATTACTTATAAAAGGGTTGGTATTTATTATTATTATTTTTATTTATTTCTATAGCAGCATCTAGCTTTTTTTTTAATAAAAAAAAGAAAATCACTAGCAGGGATCGAACCCGCGCAGTAAGCTGAAGGAAGCGCCCAAGAAGAGCAAATAACACCACTGGGCTATCTAAGTTTCTTGTTTCATGTGGTTCAATATTAATATATGTACATAAATATATATTTTCTACCTTATATATACAACGCAATCTTTTTACCAAGGGGGTTCGGGTGAACCCCATGACAACCACGTAGGTCCGTCCCTGCGTTAATTTAATAACGTTTTGATAACGTTAATTTAATATACTACTACTATCCTTAATAACGTTAATTTAATAACATTTTATTAAAACTATAATTTTTTTATTATTAGTATAGTTTCATCTTTAATTTAATATTTAAATAAATTATATTTAGATATATTATATAACATAAATTCGCCCTTTGCTTTATAATATATATACATACTCGCTCGATTTTTTCGTATGAGGCTGACCCACCTAATTAATAAATCTTCAATATTGCTTTTTTTTTCGCAATGACAAAAGAAATTAGATGTCATTTTCATCGTTGAGCCAAAAATAATGAAAAATAATAGTGAAAAGTCATTTAAAGGTCATATTTGTGCAGTTTTGAATAGTTAAAAGTCATATTTGTGCACTTTCAAAGTTTAAAATCAAAGTTATAAATTTGATGTCAAGTTTATAGTCATATTTATGTATTATGCCCTTAGATTTTAAGCTGGACGCATCCAGTTTTGCGTGTTGAACACGCGTTTTGCCACGTAGGATCGGAGGTCATATTTGTGCAGTTTTGAATAGTTAAATGTCATAGTTGTGCACTGTCAAAATTTACAAAGTTATAATTTGGTGTCAAGTTTAGGGTCATATTTATATATTATGTCTATTTATAATGGGAAAAATTATCTGTTTCCACCTGAACTATACACGAAATTGCTGAGACACACCCAAGCTTTAGAAAGGTATCCCCTGGACTAATTAAAACTATATTTTTGGCAACCTTAGTGCCTACATGGCACATCAGTGAATCAATACACTAAAGGTCCACGTAGGCATCAAGATTGTGAAAAATATGAATTTAATTAGTTCAGGGGGTAATAGGACCTTCCTAAAGTTCGGGTGTGTCTCAACAATTTCATGTATAGTTTAGAATGAAAACAATGCATTTTCTCTTTATAGTATATTTGGTCAGCTTGCATATATCTTAATTATTACGATGAGTAGTGATTATCTTTCATTAGAAGGGTCGAGAAACTTAATATGTTCTTGAATAACGTAAGAGTGCCCCTAGCCATCGCAAAGCTTACAACAAGTCGAGTGTAATCTCAAAAAGTAGGATCTGAGAAAGGTAGAGTGAATATAGACCTTATCCTTATTTTGAAGTTAAAGAGATCGTTTCCGATAGACTCTCGACTCAATGAAAAGCACTTCAAAATAATTCGAAAAAAAGAGACAACGATAGTAAAGAGCCATGACAAAATAGTTTGAACGCTATAAAATAATAATATAAATAAAATACAAGAAACGAGAAAGTCTCCACAAAACTTCTATAACAAAATGCATTTAAAAGTATGACGAAGCACCACAATAACTGCAACAAAATAATATGATAAATAATCAACATTGTGTGTGATTCTTGACTTTTTTCAATAGGGTTTTTGGATTTTTTCTCATAATAATAATAATCAATTTCTCCATTTCATGGCCACTAATATGCCATGAAATTTAATATTTTTATTTTAATTTAAATACACAAATAATTCAAACATTTTTATTCATTTTATTTTTCAATTATAATTTATACTTTCTCTATCCTAATTTATATAACATAGTTTAAATTTATACTACATTCTTCAATTTAAAAATAGATAAGTATGTAGTATTCTCTCGCAATATGGCGGAAGTTTCTATGCCACACTTCAACTTTACATTGGACATATTATCTCTGAACTCAATTTTAGCGCATTTTTGTCACTCTTTCATGCTAACATGACACCTTTATTATATAAAAATAAAACCCACGTCAAATGTGTCATGCCAGCCAAAAAAATGTTACATCAGCTAAAAAGGATGACAAAAATATACTAAAATTAAGTTCAGAGGTAATAAGCCCTCGTGAAGTTGAAGTGTGTGATAGCAAATTTAGTCATAGTTCAGGCGGTACATTAAAGTTTTTTAACTCTAGCACAAGAAATAAAAATCTTAAGTAATTATACCAATAATTAGAGAAAAAAAATAACAAAGACTTTTTATTTTTATTTTTTTATATGACATTATTAAAAAAAAAAAAAAAAGGTTGTTGGATCCTCCCCTCCCCCCCCCCCCCCTCCCTCCAAATGCACCTAACCAACTACCTCAATCTTCTAACTATATACTTCCTCTCTAACCACTTTCAAGATTCTTGACAAACCCCAAACATCCTCAAATTCATCAAACATTATTCAAGAAAACTAACAATGAAGGTAATTGAGAAAATTCAAGAATCTATCAAAGATGACAAAGTAGTATTCTCCTTTGAATTTTTTCCACCAAAGACAGAAGATGGTGTTGATAATTTATTTGAAAGAATGGAAAGAATGGTATCACATAATCCATCATTTTGTGATATAACATGGGGTGCTGGTGGTTCAACAGCAGATCTAACACTTGAAATTGCAAATAGAATGCAAAATATGGTGTGTGTTGAAACAATGATGCATTTAACTTGTACTAATATGCCTGTTGAGAAGATTGATCATGCTCTTGAAAATATTAAGAGTAATGGTATTCAAAATGTTCTTGCTCTTCGTGGTGATCCTCCTCATGGTCAAGATAAGTTTGTTCAAGTTGAAGGTGGCTTTGCTTGTGCTTTAGATCTGGTAAATTTATCATGCCCCCTTATTCCAAGATTTGATTTTTATGTGTTCAATAAGTTTTGATTAGTGAATTGATTACACATTGTGAAATGTTGGGTTCAAAATTTGATCTTTGTTGAGTTTTGAGTTCTTTGTGTGTATATTGTGTTGATTGGTCGCTCAGTTAATAGTTATTATATCAGAAAGTCGGTTTTTTGGTTAAAGAAATGGAATCAAGAAGAAGGGTGAGAACTATTAGTTTCTTCAAGTTGAATGTGTCTTTGCTTGTGCTTTAGATCTGGTAATTTTCCCTGCCCCCTATTTCAAGATTTGATTTTTATGGGTTCAATAAGTTTTGATTAGTGAATTGATTACACATTGTGAAATGTTGGGTTCAAAGTTTGATCTTTGTTGAGTTTTGAGTACTTTGTGTGTATATATATTGTGTTGATTGGTCAATCAGTTCCTTTGTCTTGAGCTGGGGGTCTATCGGAAACAACCTCTATACTTCTTTAGAGGTAGTGGTATGGAATGCGTACATTCTACCCTCCCCAGACCCCACGATGTGGGAATATACTGGGTGTGTTGTTGTTGTTGTTGTTGATCACTCAGTTAATAGTTATTATCTCAGAAAGTCGGTTTTTTGGTTAAAGAAATGGAATCAAGAATTGAGAACTATTAGTTTGTTCAAGTTGAAGGTGTTTTTTCTTGTGCTTTAGATCTGGTAAAATTTCCCATTTCATGTTCCAAGATTTGATTTTCGTGGGTTCAATAAGTTTTGATTAGTGAATTGATTGCACATTGTGAAATGTTGGGTTCAAAATTTGATCTTTGTTGAGTTTTGAGTACTTTGTGTGTATATATATTGTGTTGATTGGTCACTCAGCTAATAGTTATTATCTCAGAAAGTCGTTTTTTATTAAAGAAATGGAATCAAGAAGGGTGAGGACTATTAGTTTGTTCAAGTTGAAGGTGGTTTTGCTTGTGCTTTAGATCTGGTAAATTTATTGTGTCCCCTTATTCCAAGATTTGATTTTTATGGGTTGAATATGTTTTGATTGCCGAATACATTGCCCTTTTTGAAACGGTGGGTTCAAAATTTGATCTTGGTACACGTATATCTATATTTTGTGTTGTTCCTAAGGGTGTGGTCTAGTGGTTAATGAAGTGGATTGAGAACCGTGAGGTTTTAGGTTCAAATCCCAATGGAGAAAAAAGAACATTAGGTGATTTCTTCCTGTTGCTGGTGGTGGGAGGTGGCACGTATTCCGTATAATTAGTTGATTTTGATTGATCCGACATGTTGTGATTGCTGAATCCATTACACATTTTGAAATGTAGGGTTCAAAATTTGATCTTCGTACGTATATATATCTATATTTCGTGCTGCACCTAAGGGTGTGGCCTAGTGGTCAATGATGTGCGTTGAGAATTGTGAGGTCTTAAGTTTAAATCTCAACAGACAACAAAAACATTAGATGATTTATTTCCATGTGTGTTAGCCTTGGTGGACTCTAGCACCAATTGTTGGTGCGAGTTGGCAGGTATCCCGGTAGAATTTGTTTAGGTATCAAAAAAAATCTATATTTCGTGTCGAGAATGTCGGGTTAAGTTGGGCCCAATGATGATAACATGCTGCATCTGCAGATGTTGGTAGCAGTTTCAACTGAAGGCATTGCTTCTAGTTTGAAGCATGTATACATATGGGAGAAAAAAATTGAACTTTACATATACTTATGTTGGGTTAAGATAAGTTTGTCCAAGTTGAAGGTCTTTTGCTTGCGTTTTAGATCTGGTAATTCCTCGTGTCCTGTCCTAAGTTGTGCGGACTCTTCACTTTCAATGCCGCACCCGTGTCGGATTCTCCAAAAATACACTACTTTAGGAGAATCCGACATGCACCCGTTGTCATTTTTGAAGAGTCCGAGCAACATAGGTCCTGTCTATGATTCAAGATTCAATTTTGATTAGTACCCATTACACATTTTTGAAATTTTGGGTTCAGAATTTGAGGTTTGGTGAGATTTTTAGTACTTTTTGCATATGTATTTATATTCCACGTTGAACCCATTGATGAGAATATGCTCCACCTGCAAATGAGTGCAGCAGTTTTGAGTGAATATGAAAAAAATGCAAACTTGACGTATATGATTGTCGCATTCTCTCTCAGCTCATTGAATACAAATCCTGAATCTGGCTTAGGTTCATTATTTATAGTCTTTGATCTGTGATCTGATTGATTAGTCTCATACGGTAATTCTTCTACTTCTGCTATAACAGTTGTGTTATAATTTGATTGCCTTTGTTTTCCTTTGCAGGTAAAGCACATGAGGGCCAAGTACGGCGACTACTTTGGGATAACTGTTGCGGGTTACCCAGGTTAGTTACCAATATCTTGGGATTTTCGGTGTATTTAACTACTTCGTTTGTTTCAATTTCTATGATACTCTTTCCATTTCAGAACATCTCAAGATGGTTCATACTAGTATTATACTTTCAAGAATCCAAATTCATTACTCGATTCAAGATTTGAACTTTGATGAATTCATTAAACTATTCAATAATTCAAATTTGACGTTTCCTCTATCAAACGAACTTTGAACCATTATCTTAGTATTTTCTTTCACTATAGCTGATATATGATACAAGTCATGTTTTAAACCCGTGCCCAGTTAAATACTAGCACATTAAATGAAACCGAAGAAGTATGAAGTAAAATTTGTCCATTTTGGTTGCTTATTTTGTTTCTGCGGTATGATCTTCATCTATACTAATATTGACTATGTTACTGTTTCTCAGAGGCACATCCCGATGTTATACCTGCTAATGGGCTAGCTACACCAGAGGCATATGAAAAGGACCTTGCCTATCTCAAACAAAAGGTAGATATTTAGCATTACGTTTCGCCCTCGGTGAATATTATACATGTCATATTGATCTGCCATGAAGAAGAAAAGGAAGCGTTCTTGTTCCGTTTGTAAGTTTTTGACACTTGCGGGAACTTGTATTCTTCAGGTTGATGCTGGAGCTGATCTCATTGTAACTCAACTCTTCTATGATACTGATAATTTCCTCAAGTTCGTCAACGATTGTCATCAAATTGGGATAACTTGTCCCATTGTTCCAGGAATCATGCCCATCAACAACTATAAGGGCTTCTTGCGCATGACTGGATTTTGCAAAACTAAGGTATTCCCTTATTTTAGAGTACGGTCCCGTTCTTAGTCTCGAATTTTGTGTCTGCATGTTGGGTCAAATGTTGCCTTCTGCGTATTGCCATGCACGATAACTCCAAAAACTTGGAAATGTGATTTTACAAAATATTTTGTCAGGTGAACCAGAAAAAAATGAAATCGTCAAGCTATCCTCGTCTAATAATCCTAACTATTTGTTTGTTTTTGTTGAACGAATTCCTTGAACAAAACTCTCTTTGCTTGTCTTCCTTCAATTAACCACAATATTTTGCATAACTAAGTTGCTCGGACTCTTAAAAAATGTCTATGGGTGTGTGTCAGATCCTCCAAAAATAGTGTATTTTTGAAGGATCCGACATGGGTGTGGCAACATTTTTGGAGAGTCCGAGCAACTTAGCTGCATAATGCAATCTCTATCCATTGCGTCACTTTAGCCTCGTCAGTCAGCCTTCTTAACCACCCTGTATGACATTGTCACAGTTCTGATTTACAACTATATTCGTCGTTCCACATTTCAACCTCAAAGCATGAGCTACTTAATTTGTACCTTTGCATGCTGGTGAAGATGATTAGTCAAGTGCTGCATAGACATGCTAACTGGAAGCTCAATTTGGTTCAAACAAATGTTTTAGATCCAGCATTTTTCTTGTTGATGTTTCTTATAACCAAATGCTCAAGTTCAGTTCGGTATTCATTTTATTCTGTATATACTCGGTGATGCTTTTGTGAGCCGTTTTGTATTTTATGTTCAGTAAAAAAGATGTCTTCGGATAGAACACAGTTTGATAGTCCAAGATGTTTAGCTGATCCTGCAATTCATACACTCAATTTTTTCCCTTTCTGAATGACATTATAGATCCCGGCAGAGATTACAGCTGCCTTGGAACCTATTAAGGATAACGAAGAGGCTGTCAAAGCATATGGAATTCACCTCGGAACTGAAATGTGCAAGAAGATTATGGCCAGTGGCATTAAAACTTTGCATCTTTATACATTAAACATGGAGAAATCCGCACTCGCCATTTTGATGGTTAATTCTCTTACCTTGTAATTACTGCTTTAAAATATGAGCGTAAATTTTGCTTACATTTGTGAGTTTGCAGAATCTTGGTTTGATAGAAGAGTCCAAAATTTCAAGGCCATTGCCTTGGAGACGTCCTACAAATGTTTTCCGTGTTAAAGAAGATGTCCGTCCTATATTCTGGTATGTAGAGATACAAACCAACGTCAAAATATTTCTCCCTGTTGTGATTAACAGCTGATCTTTCATTTACAATTGACGGCAGGGCAAACCGTCCAAAGAGCTACATCTCAAGGACCATTGGTTGGGATGAGTTTCCACATGGTAGATGGGGCAATGCTCAAAATCCGTCCTATGGAGCACTTAGTGATTATCAGGTGATTGCTGCTGATCGAAATCATATTTTTTCAGTGTTTAACGGCCTTAACAATTTGAATAAAAAAAAGGGCTGCCCGGTGCACTAAAGCTACCGCTATGCACGGTGTCCGGGGAAGGGCCCCACCACAAGGGTGTATCGTACGCAGCCTTACCTTGCATTTCTGCCAGAGACTGTTTCCAAGGCTTGAACCCGTGACCTCCTGGTCACATGACAGCAACTTTACCAGTTTCTCCAAGGCTCCCCTTCATCTTAACAAGTTGAATAATTTCCTAAAAGTAGAGTGGGATACCATCCACTCCTAAGAAATCAATATGTATCGTTTTAAGTTATATTGCGATAACGAGGGTAAGGATTTGTTTGGGTGTAGACGAGAAAGGAGTTTGTCATTCTGCTTTACTTGTGGAGCTGTAACCCTGATTGAAGCTAACGTAGGTCAGAGTAATATAACTATTTGAGTGAAGTCCCATGAACTGTCTGTTTCTCGGGCTGATAGGTCTAATTACGTATCCAATACTTGAATGCTCAATGTTGATCGCTATTATACAGTTGGTTCTCATCTTTTGCGACAACAAGTGTAATAAAAGCATCTTTCAACAAAAGGATCACCCTAAAATAATCATCTCGTGGCTATTGCATGCGTAGTTTTATTCCCACACAGCCTTTCCTTTCATCACCAGTCCTAGATAACTTTGCCCGAAATTACTCGGATGTGCTAATTTCGTTACACTAAAACAAAATAAGTTCTTGATCGAAAGATGGAGGTCACCAACGTTGTGCATTTGGTTTAGAATGTTCTAGTTACCTTTGTTATCTCTGATATAACTGCCTTGTCACTCTCCAATAGTTCATGCGGGCACGTTCACGTGATAAGAAACTTCAAGAGGAATGGGCTGTTGCTCTCAATAGCGTGGAAGACATCTATGAGGTATGGTTTCGTTACACTTCACTTACTGTCAAAACTCGCCTCGTTTCCAAGTCCTTACGGAATTTTCACATTATCAGAGATTTATGAACTACTGTCTCGGGAAGCTGAGAAGTTGTCCGTGGTCTGAGTTAGATGGGCTTCAGGCAGAGACAAAGATCATCGATGAACACTTGAGTAATATAAACACGAAAGGTTTCTTGACTATTAACAGCCAACCAGCAGTTAACGGTGCAAAATCTGATGCTCCTTTAGTTGGTAAGTTAACGGAAGGAAGATTAAATTGCTTCTTTTAATTTCAAATAACTTCTTTCTAGCGTTGTCAAAGGCGCACTTAAAGCCCTGAAGCGAGTCTCAAAATGCGTTGAGCGTTTAGCCTCGCTTAATAGGCGCTTCAGTTTTATCATCAAGGTTCTGAGACATACTTTCCCGAGTCAATGAGTGACACTAAACAATTGATATTTCACCTTAGTGCTTTTTTTTCATTTTTTGGTTTTGATAACGCGTCTTCTTTTGCCCTCTTTTTGCAGGATGGGGTGGTCCTGGTGGATACGTTTATCAGAAGGCGTACTTAGAGTTCTTTTGCTCACGCGAGAAGTTGACTGCTGTTGTCGAGAAATGCAAGGCTTTCCCTTTCCTTACGTACATGGCGGTGAACAAGCAAGGGAACTTCATTTCCAACATCCACCAAATCGATGTCAATGCAGTTACATGGGGCGTCTTCCCAGCTAAGGAGATTGTACAACCAACCATCGTTGATCCTGTAAGCTTCATGGTGTGGAAAGATGAGGCATTTGAAATCTGGTCGAGAGGTTGGGCTCAATTATACCCCGAGAATGATCCATCAAGAAAATTGCTCGAACAGGTACACACGCTTCGTTAGTTCCTCTCTATCTTGATAAAAAACCGAGTCCCTTCACCATTCGTCCTAGTTTCTGTTGTACGTTTTCTGAGTTAATTTCACGGATGGTCATCCACGTTTCAGTTCATTGCATCAAAGCGATAAAACTAATAACGGAGAAATAACTCGACTATGCATATATACAACAACAAAAACAACAAACCCAGTGTATTCCCCCAAAGTGGGGCTCGGGGAGGGTAAAGTGTATGCAGTTCATATCACTACCTCAGATGAAGTAGAGAGGCTGTTTCCTGTTTACAATAAACCCCCGTCTCAGGAAAAGATAACAGTATAACCAACGAACAAACAGAAAACGTAACAACACACAACAAAAATGGGATAACACACTGCTAGATAATAATGAAAACAAGGCACCCCCAAGGTAATACTATAAACTCTCTATTCGAAATCGAAGACGAACACCGAAACATCACGAACAAGCAACTACATGCATAGATACAAACAAAAACACTCTTACCTACTATTAGGGACGAACTCCTACCCACAAATCCTCTACCGTAATCCGCATCCTCCATACCTTCCTATCAAGGGTCATGTCCTCCATAAGCTGTAACTGTTCCATATCATGTCTAATTACCTCCCTCCAATATTTCTTCAGTCTATCTCTACCCCACCAAAAACCATCCATAGCCAGCCTCTCACACCTCCAAACTGGTGCGCATCTGTGTCCCTCCTCATCACATGCCCGAACCATCTCAATCTCATGTCCGCATCTTTTCCTCTACCGAATCCACTCCCACCTTCTCCCGATTAATCTCATTTCTAACCCTATCGCTCCTGGTAAGTCCACACATCCATCACAACATCCTCATCTCCGCCACCTTCAACTTTTGAATGTGTGAGTTCTTAACTGGCCAACACTCCACCCCATACAACATAGCCAGTCAGACTGCCACTCTGTAGAACTCAGGAGGCATCTCTTATCACACAAGACCCCCAACTATGCATATATATCACTAGAAAATGAACAAATGCTGGAAACTACGACTTTTCCCTTTACAAAAACTTGTTCTACGATGATCATCCGTGAAGTTACCCCTTATTTTTGCTCGCGATCGCTACTAATAAAACGGAAAATTCATTTCGTTTTACAGGTTCAAAACAGTTACTTCTTGGTGAGCCTCGTCGATAACGATTACATCAATGGTGATTTGTTTGCCATCTTCAAGGATATTTGAATTTAGCAGCTATACAATGAAGTTTCTTATTTGAGTTTTGAGTAGAAATTTTGTGATTTATTGTTGTTCTTTTATGATCATGTAACATGAATAATACAATGGTGTATCTGTTCTCTTCAACTTTTTTGTCAACTTCAATTTTAATATACCTTACTCCTCAATTTTTGGCAATTTTATTAGCATTTGTATTACAATTTTTAGAGATATGCATCCAGTATCTCCTCGAAATATGGCCAAAGTTTCTACGACACACTCCAACGTTACAGGGGTTTTATAACCCTCTGAACTCAATTTTACTGTATTATTGTCACCCTTTTGTGCTGATATAATACCTTTATTACATAAAAATGGGGTCCACATCAAAGGTCAGGGGCGGAGCTACCCTTTATATACGGGGTTCATTCGAACCCCCCTTCGGCGAAAAATTATACTATATTTACATGGTTAAAATTATTTTTTATGTATATATAGTCAATGTTGAACCTCCTTCAGTTAGTTCGTATGATCACTTGTGAACCCCCTTACTGAAAATCCTGGCTTCGCCACTGTCAAAGGTGCTACGTCAACTAAAAAGGTTGACAAAAGTTGTCATGTCAGCTAAAAAGACTGACGAAAATACGCTAAAATTTAGTTTAGGAGGGTAACAAGACTCCTGTGAAGTTGGAGTGTGTCGTAAAAAATTTGGTCATAGTTTAGGGGTATACTAGATGATTGATAAAAATTATTTACTAGCTTATTCATATCCTCGTTCTCTCTTGTAAATATTTTATAACATATAAGAATACTCAATCACTATATATATATATGTTGATGAGTGGAAGGACAACTAAATATATATTAGTAAAATTTATGTTGGGAAAAAAAAAACATTGTAAATTTATATATGTAATGAGAAAAAGATAGCCATATAATTTTTTATGTGTAGCCCGGAAGCATCGTTTGCTCTTTGGTTTTTAATAATTGCTATTTGTGCTTTATTGCCTTAAAAGGAAAAAAAAAAATATTTTTAGTGGCATACAAAAATATTAAAATAAATTTTTGTTGATTAAAATAAAATATTTTAAGTACAAGAAAGTAATGGCAAAAAATTGTATTTTCTAGATATAGAGTGAAATATCTAGTACTGTGAGCTATGATACATTTCAATCTCATGGGGGATTTTATTACTGCTAATTAAATTTAGCGTAATTTTATCAATTTTTTTTAGCTGGCGTGACCTTTTTTGTAGAATTTTTAGCTAATGTGGGCCCCATTTTATGTAATAAAGGTGTCACGTCAACACAAAAGGATGACAAAAATATGCTAAAATTGAGTTCAAGGGTATTGTAATAGGACCCTATGAAATTGGAGTGTGTCGTAGTAACTTTGATCATAATTTGGAAGATGCTTATGTCCAGAAATAACACCCCCACCCAAAAAAAAAATATAACTCGAAAAGTGTAATAAATACATCCTTCAGTAACGACGTGTATTATTGAATGTAGAGAACACTACTCTCAGAAATGACTCCTGCATTGCATTAATATAAATTTAATCGAACCCTTAAACAGAAAACGCTGAACTAAGAAATGTATCTTGCAACGCGTGAATTTAAATTTAATCGGGCCAAATATAGTGTACCAACACAAAAAAAGAAAAAAAAAAAATACTTACTACGTGCTACATTTTGTACCGTTCAATGTACACACACAAAAATACAATAATTGGGTAGTTAGGTAGGTACCTAATATTAGCAATAACTACACACTTCATCTAAAAATTGTTTTGAATCTTGAATAAAATTACAATTTTTTTTTTCTTTTTTGATCTGCATAGGAAAAAATGGAGAACCAAGTACTAGGAAAAACAGTGGAGAACAAACAAATAATATTCAAAAGTTACATTGAAGGAATTCCAAAAGAAACTGATATGGAGTTGAAAATTGTAAAAGAATTGAATCTTGAAAAAGTTTCAAAAGGTTCAAATGGATTATTGGTGAAGAATTTGTATTTATCTTGTGATCCTTTTATGCGTGGACGAATGCGCGATTTTACCGGCTCTTACCTTCCTCCTTTTGTTCCAGGAGAGGTAAGTAACGCGCTAAGGATTTAAGTTATATACACTGACAGTTAGAATTATTTTTTTTTTGGTTGAAGTGTAGTTTTACTTGTTGTAGCAAATGTTGGTTGTCTTGTTTTCTGTGTGTTATTGGTTTTTTACTTTTTTTATGGACAGTTAACTGTAGTTATCTTTTCACCGCGACATGACAGTCAAGCTGAATTGTCATTGTTGCCTACTGAACTAAGGATTTAAGTTATATACACTGACATCGGTAAGCTTTTAGTCAAGTGTAGTTTTACTTGTTATAGCAAATGTTGGTTGCCTCATTTTCTGTGTTATTAGTTTTTTACTTTTTTTATGGACGGTTAACTGTAGTTATCTTTTCATCGCGACATGATAGTCAAGCCGAATTGTTATTGTTACCTACGGAGGATTTAAGTTATATACACTTACATCGTTAAGTTTTTAGTAAGTGTAGTTTTACTTGTTATAGCAAATGTTGCTTGCCTCGTTTTCAGTGTTATTGGTTTTTTACTTTTCTTATAGATGGTTAACTGTAGTTATCTTTTCACCGCGATATGATAGTCAAGCCGAATTGTTATTGTTGTGAACTAAGGATTTAACTTATATACACTGACATCGGTAGGTTTTTAGTTAAATGTAGTTTTACTTGTTATAGCAAATGTTGGTTGCCTCGTTTTTTGTGTTATTGTTTTTTTACTTTTTTATGGACGGTTAACTGTAGTTATCTTTTCACCACGCTGTACTAAGGAATTAACTTATATACTGATATGCCTATTGTTATTCTAGCCTCTTGAATGTCTAGGAATGCTGAAATTAGCGTAATCTTAGTATTACGTACTGTATAAATGAATTTCGTTCATGTCTTAGGTTGTATTTTAAGGTGTTAGCATTTTCGTAGTGGTTGTTTTCAGAATTCTTGTTGTAATATCAGTGTATTTTGTGTAAAACATCAGTATTTGTTCCTTTATTTACTGGTTTTCGCGGAAAGTTTATCATATACGCTGATTTTGTGAAGTTTTTTAGAGTTTAAAGTGTAGTTTTACTTGTTATAGCAAATGTTGCGCGGTGTCTCAGTACTTCAATCGCAAACTCTACTTCTAGCTATCACAATATGCAACAACTTGCACCTACAATTCATCTTGTTTCTAGCCATTTTTTCGCATGTATAATCTTCATGTTGCCGCTGACATGGACCTCCTGAATGACATGCTGCACAATGCTATCCTCTGAAAAGCTCATATTCCTTTCGCTCCATAAGCTATACGCGGCCGCTGGTAGAGTAATCGTATAGACCTCAACGTCGGTTCCTTCTTCCCTTGGCGTGACTGATTGTCCTCTGTAGGCTCATCATCGCTATCTCTGGGATTCCTTTGTATAGTACCCCTTGCCATCTAAGTAGTTTCAGCCAGACTCGTCCTGTTCATAAAGCGGGCATACAGTGCTTGTAGTTTAGTATGAGCACGAAGATTCATTTTGGCAAGCGGCCTAAGTTGTAACAAATTCTTCTTCTCCGGTCAAACTTTTGGAAGGTACCTCTAAGCTTAAATCGCGTACTTTTGGGGCTTCAGTATCCTTTGAACGCAATCCATGATGCTTGCTTAGGAATATCAACGAAGAAGTCCCTATCGCGTCCCATAGTAACAGCAAATTCCACCTCAGCGACAACTTGGTCTTTCTCCCGACTTGGATTCCATAGTAGTTTGATCGCAGCTGCTATAGTAGTACAGAGATCACATTGTTTTGTATTTCGTCTTGGCCATAAGTTTAGTGTAACAAAACTTATCCTATATATGTTTTGAAAAGGTGATTGAAGGATTTGGCGTATCAAAAGTTTTAGACTCGGATAATCCAGACTTCAAGCCAGGCGATATAATCTCAGGTTTCACCGGTTGGGAAGAATACAGCTTAGTATACAATACCGATCAGATGAGGAAAGTTCAGGCCGATGATATGCCTTTGTCTTATCATGTCGGTCTTCTTGGTACGCTTCATCTTGACCATTCTTGTTTTCGCCTCTTTAGTATCATATTTCCTTGTTGGAGTTTCCATATGCCCGTCCCTCTATCCTCGCACACTTAATACCAGGCTTAGTTCGCATCGCACAAGGCTCAAACCTGTGATCTAAGTCGCAAGTTCATCAACTTTGGCCACTTGAACTAAGCCCCGGGGGGAAAAAGAACAGGATCATACGATGGCTTTTGCTCCCTATTGTTATCTAATTGAATGTGGACTTTATTCAGGCATGCCAGGTTTTACAGCTTATGCTGGATTTTACGAGGTTTGCAAACCTAAAAGAGGGGACTATGTTCTCGTCTCTGCTGCCTCAGGAGCCGTTGGTCAGCTTGTTGGCCAACTCGCGAAGTTATATGGATGCTACGTTGTAGGAAGTGCCGGAACAAAACAAAAAGTAAGTCTGTTTCGACAGACTGTAAAATATCTGCAAAACTACATTGCTGTTTATGTTCCTGACTGCGACTTCAACGTATTATCAGGTTGATATACTGAAGGATAGACTCGGATTCGATGGAGCATTCAACTACAAGGAAGAAGCGGACCTTGATAAAGCTCTCCGAAGGTTAGAAAAATGTCTAAACGAACTTCTGCAACTGTCGGAAAGACAGAAAGTAGAACAAACTTACAGCCAAACGTGGATCCAGGGCCGGTTCTGTGGGTTCAAATGAATTCATTGTTTTCTTGATCGAAGTATACATATGACAAACAAATAGTCGAAGATCACACTCATTCTGAATTCACTGGCTCTAGATCGCGGATATGCCTGCTTCTGCATAGAGCACGATAAAATGAATTAGTCTATTTTCGTAGAAACAACCTACTCTACTAGCTCTTATTTTCGCTTTGTTCATTGTTTTCTTATCGAATTATACATTGACCAACAAAAAGTTAAAACTATACATATAATAAGATCACACTCGTTCTGAACTCACTGGCTCTAAATCCTGGATTTGTTTCTGTGTATGCTTAGAGCACGATAAAGATGAATATAGTCTATTTTCATAGTAACACTCGTTCTGAACTCACTGGCTCTTTCCGCGTCTGCTTAGAGCACGATAAAGATGAATATAGTCCATTTTCATAGCAACACGTGTTCTGAACTCACTGGCTCTAAATCCTGGAATTTGTTTCTGCATCTGCTTAGAGCAAGATAAAGATGAATATAGTCCATTTTCATAGTAACAATCAAATGTACTAACACTTATTTTTCACTTTGTTCGATAGACATGTCCCCGAGGGGATTGACATTTACTTTGACAACGTTGGTGGATCCATGCTAGACGCAGCACTGCTCAACATGAAGATTCATGGCCGAATTGCCCTATGCGGAATGGTATCACAGCAAAGCCTTTCAAATCCACAAGGGATACACAACTTGTTACAGCTCATCACAAAGCGCGTTAAGATGCAAGGCTTCCTCCAGAGCGATTATCTACATCTATTCCCGCGCTTTCTTGAAGACATTACTAGCTTGTACAAGCAGGGAAAGATAACGTACTTAGAAGACATGAACGAAGGCCTTGAGAGCGCTCCGGCTGCCTTAGTTGGACTGTTTTCTGGACAGAATACCGGTAAAAAGGTCATCCGCGTTGCTCACCATTGATCTTACTCGGATCCCCTCGGGTTTTTTTTTTCTTTTTCTAGAGAGACACAGATCTTATCGCTACCTCGGAGTCTATAATGACAAGAACCAGGTTCTTTTGCATAAACAACAAGGCCTAGATGATCATTTTGTAAGTTGGAGACAGTGCAGACGAGTTCAGGTGCCTAGATCGATCAGCACTCTCAAAGTTGGAGTGCTACCTTGCCAGCTTAGGTCAATTTGAGTGTTTGTTTATGTATTATGTCTAAACTAAAACAAAGATCTCAAGTTCGAATCTTAACGTAAACTAAAACACTATGTGATTTTTATTTTTTTCTTTAGATAAGCATCCATTATCCTCTCGAATTATGCCCAAATTAGCTACGACACGCTTCAACTTTACATCGGTTCTATTACCCTTTAGCTCAATTTTAGTGCAATTTTGACACCCTTTTGTGCTGACGTGGCACTTTTTTTTACATAAAATGGGGCCCACATCAAAGGTTCCACGTCAGCTAAAACGGTTAATAAAAGGTGATATATCAACACAAAATGGTGACAAAAATACGCTAAAATTGAGTTCAGGTTGACGAAAGGTGCCACATCAGCACAAAAGGGTGACAAAAATACGTTAAAATTGAGTTCAGATTGACAAAAGATGCCACATCAGCACAAAAGTAGGACAAAAATACGCTAAAATTGAGTTCAGGTTGACAAAAGGTGCCATATCAGCATAAAAGAGTGACAAAAATACGCTAAAATTGAGTTCAGGAGGTAATAGGGCCCCCGTGAAGTCGGAGTATGTCGTAGCAAATTTGATCATAGTTTAGGGGTACTAGATGCTTAATTCAACTCTTTTTTTTCCTTGTTCGTTCAAGTTTCGATGGATAAAGTTAATCACTACTTCTGCATGCGACACTTAATAAGTGCCCCATAAAATTAATCGAAATACACAAGCTAATACGAACATCTCATCAAAATAAAGTGCATGCATGTGGATCCTACATAGTCAAATAGCCGTTACACCTCCAAATATTTTGTATTTTTTTCCATCTTATTCCCAACGTTCTTATTCTCAATCAACCTCAAAATTTAAAAATATAACCGTTAAACATCTATATATACAAAATTCATCTATAATACTCGTCACTTCACTTACCAATATCTCCAAAAAAAATCCAAAAAAAAGACACAAAATTTATTCAAAGAATCATCAAATGGGGTTGAACAACTTCTACTCAGATTCAACTGAACATCATCACACACACACACACAAAATCTTCCTTTTTGTTAACTACATTCTTCTTGGTGCATCTTCTAGTTGCATTTTCTTGACTCTTTCCCTACGTTTAATCCCTTCCCTCTGTGGATTCTTCTTCATCCTCCTCCACGTATTCACTATATGTGGCGCAGTCTTTGGCTGCGCCACAGTGTCAGCACCTCATGCAGGTGCTGACAGCAAGTGGTACGGAGCACACATGGTGTCCTCCGTACTCACAGCAATATTCCAAGGCTCAGTTTTCGTGCTGATCTTCACGAAAACTGGGGATTTCCTAGGGAATTTGAAGTCTTATGTGAGGGAAGAAGATGGTGTTGTGATTTTAAGATTGGCTGGTGGATTATGTGCTTTGATTTTTTGTCTTGAATGGGTTGTACTTACACTTGCATTTTTCTTGAAATACTATGCTTATGTTGAGGGAAATAATGGAAATGTTGCAATGAAGAATAGAGGTAAAGTTCAAGATAATGATGAAGATATCAAGAATTGGCCATGGCCTTTTCAAGTCTAAGTGAAAGAAATAGTGGCTATATTTGCAAATCTTAAGTAAAAGAATTTGTGGCTACTCTTGCAAATGTAAACTTCTATTTGTTAATTCATTGATTTATTTGGTTTATTGATGTACTTTGATTGGATCTTCCTTTGGAAGGTCCATTATATCAATACGTGTACTTGTTTAATAATGAGGAAAAAGAAATTATGCAATGTTTTACTACTAGTGTTATGGGTTGATATTTAGAATCGGAGCCAGAATTTGACGCTTATGGATCCAGGATTTAGCCTTTAAGTTACATATTAAGTGAAGTTTCTACGATAAATACAAAGTTAGCATCAGAGTTACTGGCTTCCTCCGAACCCCAGTGTTGTGTTTTTTCTTGAAATATTTTGCTTATGTTGAAGGAAATAATGGGAATGTTGCAATGAAGAATAGAGGTAAAGTTCAAGATGATGAAGATATCAAGAATTGGCCATGGCCTTTTCAAGTCTAAGTGAAAGAAATAGTGATTATATTTGCAAATCTAAGTAAAAGAATTTATTGGCTACTTTTGCAAATGTAAACTTCTATTTGTTAATTCATTTATTTATTTGGTTTGTTGATGTAATTTGATTCCACTATATCAATATGTGTACTTTGTATAATGAGGAAATTGAAATTATGCAACATTTTACTACTAGTGTTTATGGGTTGATATTTAGAACTGGAGATAGAATTTGACGCTTATGGATCCAGAATTTAGCTTTTAAGTGAAGTTTCTACGATAAATACAAAGTTAGCATCAGAGTTACTGGCTTATGTTGAAGGAAATAATGGAAATATTGCAATGAAGAAAAGAGGTAAAGTTCAAAATGAGGAAGATATCAAGAATTGGCCATGGCCTTTTCAAGTCTTAAGTGAAAGAAATAGTGGCTATATTTGCAAATCTAAGTAAAAGAACTAGTGGCTACTTTTGCAAATGTAAACTTCTATTTGTTAATTCATTGATTTATTTGGTTTGATTATGTAATAGATATTATGAAATATTTTGCTACTAGTTTATGAGTTGATATTTAGAATCGGGGCAGAATTTGATGCTTATGGATTCTTCTTTATACACGAAGTTCCTTTTTGATTGAAAAAGTTAAATTAATGACAGAAATTCATTTTGTTCCACCGATATTGTTTGAGTATTTTACGACAGCGGAAATCTGCAACTAGTTTCTTTTTGTGCATGTGGGCATCTCCAAGCTCGTAATAGTAATCAAATCGAGCCCCGCGCCCCATCACTTCGTACATTCCCATATCATTCCCCCAAACCTAATCTCTAATATCGGTTGTTGCTCGTAAGGATAAGCAAACTAAGACCCCCACCCTATAACTCTACAACATCTCCATACTCATCCCACCGAACTTGGGCTCAGTTACTCTTACATGGTGTAATATTGTTTGCTTTGGTTCATGCCTATATGGTTTTTTTCAAAAGACCTCACACTCAGGGGCGAATCCAGGATTTTCAGTGAGGGGGTTTGGTTGTACATATACGGACTAGTCGAAGGGGGTTCAACCTCTACTATGTAAAAATAGTATAATTTTCCGACGAAGGGGGTTCGGATGAACCCCTGGACCCTATGTAGATCCGCCACTGCTCACACCATTAAGAGGTTTTACATCTGAAAAAACATTATTTTTACAAAAATTATTTTTCTAAAAAATATATTATCTAAAATTTTAATCAATCAAACATGATTTTTTTTTAAAAAATATTTTCCTCCATTCCAAACACACCTTACATATGGATTAGATTTTTGTAACCCAAAAAATTCATTGGTGAATTGGATTCTTTTGGATGCACACCAAATTGGGTAGCCAATGCTTCCTTTTATAGGTGTACATGTGTAAAGAAAAATATTCTTGTACAACATGACAATTTCATGTTATTTCTCCTTCACATAATCATAAAAAAATAATTCACATGAGATTTTCTTTTTAGATTTTGTCTTGACTTCTTTATTTTCGTTATCAGAGATAAAATTTGCGTACACATAAACAAATTTAAAATGGAGCGTAATTTTGGAGGATTTAGAAGGAGGCATGGTGTTCGCCCAAACCCCATCGATAAAAGAATATATTGTAAACATAAGGTATTATTTTTAGGAAAAATGCTTTGTTTCCACTTTGAACTATATGCGAAAATGTTGAGGCACACCCCAACTTTAGGAGGGCCTTATTACCCCTGGACTAATTAAAATCATATTTTTGACAACCTTAGTGCCTATGTGACACATACATGGCACATATGCACTGAAGGTCCACGTAGGCACTAGGGTTGTTAAAAATATAGTTTTAATTAGTCCAGGGTGGTAATAGGACCCTCCTAAAGTTCGATGTGTCTCAGCAATTTCGTGTATAGTTCAGAGTGTAAACTGAGCAGTTTATCTTATTTTTATTTGTAGTTTGTATATATAGATTTTGAATCACCTAAACACAAAATTAGAAATTCGCTCACTCATCTAGGGAGTCCAAAATTCACGTTCAGGCTTCAAGTTCAAATTTCAAGCACTATATATATTTTGTTAATGCTCGATTCGCTATTATATATACACACTACCCTCCTCAGATTCCATTCGTGAAATTATATTTTGTTGTTATTGGTTGTAATTGGAAACTTCTATCATTTTTATTCTTTGCTTCTTTTCTCTCACTTGCCTTTTTGAGTCATCACATGGCTATGATGCCTTGTTCCCCAATAGCAATTTTGTTGTTTTGATTTCTTATTCAGTGTTTTGATATCTCCATTAAAATTCGATTAATTTGAATTCATGTCATGAATACATTCTCTAAATATCGCTTATGAAATTATAATAGATATATTTTTGTATAATAAATTTGTTAAGACTATATTGTTGGAATATTGAGGTGTTGTGTAAGAAGCTCTAATGATATAGAGTAAACCCTGAGAACTGTGATCAAATTTGCTAAGACACACTTCAACTTTATAGGGATCCTATTATTCCCTTGAACTAAATATTAGCATATTTTCATCAGTCTTTCTACCTGACGTGGCACCTATTATTAACTTTTTTATCTGATATTACACCTTTTGATAAGGAGAATCATATATTCTACCTTACAAATTACAACACTGGAGGCTGTAAAAGTGAATATATATATATATATATATATATATATATATATATATATATATATATATATATATATATTTATTGAATATCTTTTACCTTCCGTTTTCCAATACCTTTAAAAATTGCCTTTATTAAAGATAGAAAAGATAGGAATTATATTGAACTCCCTTCCTTTTTATTTGTTTTATTTGAATCGTGTTTATATTCCTAAATATTTATTTTTTTAATCTTTCAAGAATAATCTGAATAAAATCATCATATGTTGCCCTTATTCAATAAAAGTGATCGTTATTAATTTAAAAAAGAATACATTTATAAAATTATTCTTAATTTTATAGAAGCAGCAAATTTATTAACGGATATGTCCAATTCAACTTGAGTAAATAAATAAATAAAAGAAATCATGAGGCAATGGAAGAGTCAATTGTCATTTTCAAATTAGAATTTTTTATCCAAGAATATTTCATCTGCTGGTCCACTTAGACATGATGATCACTTGGCCATTAAAAAAAACAAAATTGTAACCCCCCCTCCCCAAAAAATAAAAAATAAAAAAACTCAAAAGGGTATATAAAGATTTTATAAAAAGCATATTCATTCATAATATCACTATGTCTTTTATCAAGTCATGACAAATGACCAGTAAAGCATTACTAACCCTCTGAACTATTATCAAATTTTCTATCATATATTTTAGTTTTACGGGAGTTTTATTATCTTATTGAACTAAAATTTAACATATTTTTATCTTTTTTTTAACTTACGTGGCACTATTTGTCAACATTTTTAACTGACGTGGCACCTTTAATGTGGATCTCATTTTATGTAATAAAGGTGCCACAATAATAAAAAAGGTGACAAAAATACGCTAAAATTGAGTTCAGAGGGTAATAGGATCTTTGTGAAATTAGAGTGTATCGTAGAAACTTTGTTCACAGTTCAGGGGCACTGAATTAATGCTTATCTCACTAATTACTCTACAACAATGCTGTCTAATTTCATAAGTGAAGTCTGGAGATGATAAAATGTACACATACTCATCGATACCTCGTAAAGGTAGAATAATTGTTTTCGATAGACGATTTTTGTTTGTATATATAAGAAAGAACCTTTGTTTGCCAGGTGAGACCAAGTTTAAGCGTCTGTTTATGTATTATTATTTTTTTTAAAAAAATTAATCTTAAAATATTAAGTTGATCTAATTTGACTTATCTTTCAAGTTGATCAAATTAACTCTCCAAAAATAAAAAACATCACATAAATTAAATCAGAGGGATTATATATCATGAAAACACCACCCATATCTTATCATCTGTTTCTATAAGGTGACAAAATATAGTGTATTTATTGTCTGAAATAGCAATAACTTAGCATCTACAACTAAGCATATGTATCTATTTGTTGGATTCTTGTAAATGATTTTATTTTTACTTTTTACATATATTTTTAAAAAAATATTTAATTAAGCATGTAAGTTAAAAATATGTAAAGTAGTAAAATTCTCCTTTTACCTTTAGCTAGGAGCTTCTTTTCCTTCTGTCCAGCTTTATGAAAACAACATTCGATTTGCATGTGTTAAGTAAATAGTTAGTGTTTCTTCTAAGTCAGGATCAAACTTTTTTTTTAATTTAATCGAGTCGTTATGCTGAATCGAAAAATCATTTTATTAAGAATAAATGAGAATGCTAAAATTAAATAATTTTTCTGAGATATGGAAAAGTATCATCACGCATAAATTGAGATGAAGGGAGTAATTATATATGAAACAAGGTGTTATTCTCCAAAAGTTGGGAGAATTTTATTATGATCATTCAAGATTTAATATATATATATATATATATATATATATATAGTAACATTTGATCAATATATATATAAATAATTTTTTGGTAAAGGATATTTAACTGGGATTGTTGTTGTTGTAAAGGATATTTAACTGACTAGCACTCTTTAGTTAAACAGAATATGTTGATGATTTTAATCATTAATTAAATAGTATAACTTTTCGTTGAAAGGGTTCATTTTTAATATATTACAAAAATCAACATCAACCTAGTGATGGAGTCAGGATTTTTACTATGAAGGTTCAGAAGTAAACATACGAATTAATCAAAGGCGGTTCAGCGTCAACTACACATACATAAAAGATAATTTTAACCATGTTTAATCAACATCAACATAGTGGCGGAGCCAAAATTTTTGTGAAGGATCAGAAGTAAACATACGAATTAACCTAAGGGGATGTCAACGTCAACTATATATGTATTAAAAATAATTTTAGCTATATATAAATAGTATAATTTTCCATCAAAGGGGTTCATTTTTAATATATTACAAAAATCAATATCAACCCAGTGGCGGAGTCAGGATTTTTACTCTGAAGATTTAGAAGTAAACATATGAATTAACCTAAGGGGATTCAACGTCAACTATATATATATATATATATATATATATATATATATATATATATATATATATATATATATATATATATTAAAAGTAATTTTAACTATGTATAAATAGTATAATTTTCTGTCGAAGGGGGTTCATTTTTAATATATTACAAAAATCAACATCAACCTCGTAGCGGAGCCAGGATTTTTACTCTGAAGGTTCAGAAGTAAACATACGAATTAACCGAAGGGGGTTCAACGTCAATTATATATACATAAAAGATAATTTTAACCATGTATAAATAGTATAATTTTTCATCGAAAGGAGTTCATTTTTAATATATTACAAAAATCAACATCAACCTAGTGGCGGAGCCAAGATTTTTACTCTGAAGGTTCAGAAGTAAACATATGAATTAACCAAAGAGGGTTCAACGTCAACTATATATATACATAAAAGATAATTTTAACCATGTATAAATAGTATAGTTTTTAATCGAAGGGGGTTCATTTTTAATATATTACAAAAATCAACATCGACCTCGTGACGGAGTCAGGATTTTTACTATGAAGGTTCAGAAGTAAACATATGAATTAACCAAAGGAGGTTCAACATCAACTATATATATACATAAAAGATAATTTTAACCATGTATAAATAGTATAATTTTTCATCGAAGGGAGTTCATTTTTAATATATTATAAAAATCCACATCAACCTCGTGGCGTAGCCAGAATTTTTACTCTGAAGGTTCAGAAGTAAACATACGAATTAACCAAAGGAGGTTCAACGTCAACTATATATATACATAAAAGATAATTTTAATCATGTATAAATAGTATAATTTTTCGTTGAAGGGGGGTCATTTTTAATATATTACAAAAATCAACATCAACCTAGTGGCGGAGCCAGGATTTTTATGAAGGTTCAGAAGTAAACATACGAATTAACCAAAGGGGGTTCAACGTCAACTATACATATGCATAAAAGATAATTTTAACTATGTATAAATAGTATAATTTTCCGTCTCGAGGATTCCAATAAACCCCCGGAGCTAAAGGTGGTTCCGCCCCTACATCAAACCCTAGCTAGCTAAAAAGGTTATAGAATCTTGGCAAAGTACAAAAACATAGCATATAAATAGCCATAGCTAGTTCCTCCATTTGATAAAAGAAAAATCATTTATAGTCAAAGTATTATTATAACAACATATAATAAACTTTATATTATCATGCCAAGTCCAAGAGTTGATCCATTAATTGTTGGTCGTGTTATAGGTGATGTTTTAGATCCATTTACTAAGTCTGTTGATCTTAGAGTTGTTTATAATAATAGAGAAATTAATAATGCATGTGTGTTGAAACCTTCACAAGTTGTTATGCAACCTAGGGTTCATATTGGAGGAAACGATCTTCGCAATTTTTACACTCTGGTAATTTATAAATTCGTTTGATCTGTCTTATTTTACATGATGCTATTACTATTCAGAGTGATCTTCGCAACTTTCTGTTTTATTTTGTGTGATTCTATTACTATTTAGAGTTATCTTCGCAATTTTCTGTTTTATTTTATGTGATGCTATTGCTATTCAGAGTGATCTTCACAATTTTTACACTCTAGTAATTTATAAGCTCGTTCGCTCTGTCTTATTTTATGTGATGATATTACTATTCAGAGTGATCTTTGCAACTTTTATACTCTGGTAATTTATTAGCTCATTCGCTCTGTCTTATTTTATGTGATGATATTACTATTCAGAGTGATCTTTGCAACTTTTACACTCTGGTAATTTATAAACTCGTCTATTTTGTTTTATTTTATGTGATGCTATTGCTATTCAGAGTGATCTTCACAATTTTTATACTCTAGTAATTTATAAGCTCGTTCGCTCTGTCTTATTTTATGTGATGATATTACTATTCAGAGTGATCTTTGCAACTTTTATACTCTGGTAATTTATTAGCTCATTTGCTCTATCTTATTTTATGTGATGATATTACTATTCAGAGTGATCTTTGCAACTTTTACACTCTGGTAATTTATAAACTCGTCTATTTTGTTTTGTTTTATGTGATGATATTACTATTCAGAGTGATCTTCGCAATTTTTACACACTGGTAATTTATAAACTCATCTATTTTGTTTTATTTTATGTGATGATATTACTATTTAGAGTGATCTTCGCAACTTTTATACTCTGGTAATTTATAAACTCGTTCGATCTGTCTTATTTTATGTGATGATATTACTATTTAGAGTGATCTTTGCAACTTTTACACTCTAGTAATTTATAAGCTCGTTGTTTTATTTATGTGATGATATTACTATTCGGAGTGTATACATTGATGAGGTTTATTTTTTCTCTATAGTTTGAGATATTTCTTTATTGTTTTGAATTATTAACTATTTTTGCTTTATTTTATGTGATGGTATTACTATTCAGATAGTACGTCAACAAGGTTTAATTTTCTCTGATCCTAATATTGTTTTAATGTTTTGAATCATTAACTATTTTTGCTTATATAGTACTTATTATACTTTGCTCACTTTGTTTTATTTTATGTGACGTTATTGTTATCTAGAGATTCAAAGAAGGTTTTTCTCCGATCATGATGATTTCAAATATTTTTTTCAGTGTTTTGAATTATTAATACTATTATTATTCGGAGAGTCAAATAGAGGTTTAATTTTCTCTAATTTCAAAAATTGATTTAGTATTTTGAATTGTTAACTATTTTTCGATTATATGGCACTTATTATACTTTGCTCCTTCTGTTGTATTTTATGTGATGTTATTGTTATCTAGAGAGTACTCAAAGAGGGTTTTTCTCCGATCATGATGATTTCAAATACTTTTTTCAGTGTTTTGAATTATTAATGCTATTATTATTCGGAGAGTCAAATAGAGGTTTAATTTTCTCTGATGTCAAATATTGCTTTAATGTTTTGAATTGTTAACTATTTTCGATTATATAGCACTTATTATTCTTTGCTCCTTCTGTTGTATTTTATGTGATGTTATTGTTATCTAGAGAGTACTTAAAGAGGGTTTTTCTCCGATCATGATGGTTTCAAATACTTTTTTCAGTATTTTGAATTATTAATACTGTTACTATTTGGTCAAATAGAGGTTTAATTTTCTCTGATCACGATTATTTTGAAATAAATTTTGAATGTATTAAACTACTAACTATCATTGCTTATAGTACATTTTATGTGACACTGTTATTATTTGGAGAATCATTACGGTTTTTCTTTGATCATGATTATTTCAAACATCAAACACTTCTAAATATGTGTTGAATTATTAGCTATTTTGCTCATAGTACTTTTGATAGTCGTTCTGTTTTGTTTTATGTGACACTACTATTATATTTGGAGAGTCAAAGAGGTTTTTTCTCCCGCCATTAAAATGATTTCAAAAACTTTTTTCGATCTCTTGTCATTTAACAAACTTTATTATGTAGTTTTCAAATATATTAATCTTATTCATAACATTTTTCGGAAAACTATGTCTAAATTCACATCGAAATTAAGTTGGACGCTCGTAGTGGCGCCACTAATCTAAGCATAACATCTTTTAATTTCATTATCAGAATTTCTGACTCTGCCACAAAATATTTATACTTCAAACCGCCACCCAGATTGAAATATTTGAGATTTTTTGTGGTTTTTTTATATATATATATTTTTTTTATGAAGATTATGGTGGATCCTGATGCTCCAAGCCCAAGCAACCCTATAGATAGGGAGTATCTACATTGGTTAGTATAGCTTCACTAGTTTCCTATTTTTTGGGTTTTATCATTAATTTTTTTTATTGATATTTTTTAAAAAATATGTTTTGATCAATACGATCATGTTTGATTCTTTTTCATGAATCAAGTACATAAACATTCTTTTATATACAATAGTTGATAGTAAGACTTAAAACACATGATATCTGTCTGCGCTAATATCATGCTAAAGTGTGTGACCGTATACCTAATTAATGTGCAAGACATATATGTTTTAAGAAAATCCACACTTATTGCCAACATAAAATCATGACTTAATACATAGCATGTTAATACATGTTATTTTACGTCGAAACTCAAACTAAATCTTGTTTCAGTTAAATACCTGATCAACTCCTAATAAAGTGTTTCAATTCGACACTTTTGGTTCAAATTTAGGAATTTTTTTGCGTGTGTTCTGATTTGTTAGTTAAGTTCACAACATCAAATATATCATTTCTTTAATTATATCCTTCATCTCAATAAAACCTCAAATGTTTTTTACTTGAGGATGATATATGTAATTAAAGGAGATGAAATATTTTACGTGGTTAACTTACTATTTAATAAACGAAATATAAAAGCACATGCATAACTTTTTTTAAAAATTTAATCGAAAGTACCTAACTGAAACACTTTATTAGGAATTGTGGGGTTCAATTGGACATAACTTAATTCGAGTATCTAAATAGAATAGATAGAATATCCTGATAACTTTAGAGGTTGATTATATTTCAACCTAAAAATCATAATGTCACCCATAACCATAACTAATGTCACTAAAAAATAAATCACTTAAACAATAAATGAAATCAAAAGTGTTTTCTTTTTTAAAAAAATAAATAAATAATCTAACACTTTATTTCATAACTATTGTACTTAATTTTTTTGTCATACTTTTGGCTGTAACATATATATTATGTATATAATTAATCTAACACTTTGTTTCATAATTTTTTCTAGGTTGGTCACAGATATCCCAGCAACTACAGATACAAGCTTTGGTAAATCCTCTTATATACTATTATTATACATCATGACTTTATATATATGTATATATACACACACACTTCATTTGTACTAAAAAATTGATGTTACAATAATGTGCACCTCATCAGAAACCCTAACGAGTACTACTATACATTAATTTTTGTGACCAAACGAATAAATTAAACACACATGTGGTCATTATTATGGCCAAAAAATTCCCAAAAAGGACCAGAACGACCACAAGTTTCAATAGTCTTCTTAGATAGAATGTATGTTTTAGTCATTAATTATTCTATTTTTTTATGTTTACTCTAGGAAATGAAGTTGTATGCTACGAGAAACCAACACCATCGATGGGAATTCATCGATTTGTTTTGGTTTTATTTCGACAATTGGGACGTGAAACTGTGTATGCACCGGGTTGGCGTCAGAATTTCAACACAAGAGATTTTGCTGAGCTATACAACCTTGGATTGCCTGTTGCATCAGTTTACTTCAATTGTCATAGGGAGAGTGGTACTGGTGGACGTCGCACATAAAAAGAAAAGAAGAGAAAAATAAATATATTTAATAAATAAAACTTTATATTAATATGTCATCGCGACAGTATCTTAGTAAAGTAACTGAATTCAGGATTCAGGATTCAGGGGGCTGGGCTACGTCAAGTCAGAAGAGTACTGTTTCTCCACTAGTGATGGTGGTTATGTGCGAAATTTTAATATTAAAAAAAAAAAAATCTGAATTTCTGATGAACTTTTTATCGAATTAATGCTTTGTTGGAAATTCTGATTTTTCTAGTAGTGATTATTTTTACGTAAACCCTAATGTTTTAACTAATATATAGTATTGGTTAGCATATGATAATTATATGGCTTGTAATAATAACTTTCTATCAAATAGTATTCGTCACAATTATTTCTGACGGAATTTTCATCGAAAATTGATATTATCAATGAAAATTCTGAATTTTCTAATAATGACTTTTTTTTTTAATGTGAAGCCCTAGATGCTTGAAGTCCACTACTAAAAGGACTTTCTTTCATGTTATGATTACTATGTATTGTTTAGTATATGATAATTGTATGACTTGTAATGATAAATTTAGTTCGAATTATTTAGTCACAATTATTTTAGATAAACTTTTCATCAAAAATACATGTGTTTTACGAAAACTTCTGTCAGAAATTTTAGATGAGAAAAAAATAATAATTAGTTTCTTTTTTAAGATAATAAAATTCTTTATCACATTACATGATTAATAACTACACTACTCAAATTCGATTACCACTATTTAGAAACCCTAACTAATTAATCAATAACTAAAGTTAACTCACGAAAATTAAAATACTAATCATAATTTAGAGACAATGATATCAAAATTAGATATGTCTTTGAAGTGAAAAAAATACATATATGTCACATGCATTAATGTATTCGCACATGTGTGTTTTGTGTCAAGCTGACGAATAAAACTTGATAAATTATTATACTTGAAAATTTCCTAAGAAAATAAGAGAGAGAATTTTTTTTATAAAAAAGGGGGGGGGGGGGGGGGGGGGGGAGGGAGGGGGATAAAAAGATGATGTTAACTGATTTTGATAGATCCTCGTCTTTTATGATTATTTTTTAAAAATTGGAATAATTCTAGTGAGACAAGAACTAGAATATCCATATAATAATAGTCATGGATCATAGCTATATATCTCCAAATAGTTACATAAAGTGAACTTCTTTCTATTAAAATTTTGAATATGATTCCCTAAGAACAAGTTGTATTCATGATATAGACATATAAATAATAATGGAGAATAATCCTTTGTAAAAAGTGTGAAAACAATATTTTTGTCCAAGTTAAAAAGTTTTTGGAATTATCTTTTTTGAAGAAAATGATATATATGATATTCCTAGATTATTTGGATACCTTGAACCACTTTTATTTACTTTTCTTGCTTGTGATTGGTGCCACGAAGGACGGGTTAATGAGAATGGGTTAAAAGAGAGAGACTGACAAGATTCTAGGTTCAGGGATGGGCGTAGACGTTTAGTTTTGGATTTATTGAATATAATAATGTTTTGATATTTTCTTAATCGGCCCATGAGGTGGCCGACCCCAGACTCACCAGCAGACCAGCTTACTTGAGTCGAGCTAAAACACCTTGTTTCTTCATAGTCTTCAAAATTCATAATTCAATCCTATCAGCTAAGATGAATAGATAGACTCATATTTTAGCTTAAGATCAAAAAATATTAAAAAAAAATCATAAATTTCTCATATGCGAAAGAATTATACGCAATAATAATATTATATGAATGAGAAAAAAGTTTTGAATTTTGAATATAAAAACAAAAAAAAAAAAATCATCAAGAAAGTGCACTCACCAAATTAAAAATATTCATCTTTTGTTGTTGGAATATCTGCACCAACCTGTCCATGGTCCATGGAAAGCATATACTATATATTTATATGGATCTTGGTTTATATTACTACGATAAAATAAAAAATAATCTCAGCATAAAATTTTAGAGAAATTAATATCATGTATGAATTGGTCATACAAGAAAAAGAGAAAAAATAAAATCTCATAATTTAACAATATGTAGTTGTCTTTATTAACTGATCTACTAATATTCACTTGTAACTTAGGTAGAATTTATGTATTAATTTATACGAGATAAAATGAAGAATAAAGAAAATTTATGATAGCAATACAGATAAAATAATATGTTAATTAAAATATAATTTTGAGCACTAGACACTACTAAAAAAACATTGTTAATTTTTAACTGACGATCCATCAAAATTTAGTAATTTATCGTTAATGGTTTTTCAATGAAAAATTTATCAGAAACATTATCAACGAGTCAATTTCCAACAAATATAATTTGAAATAATAATATTCTAGTAGCGAATAGCGATTAAAGAAATAAATTTCAGATGTATTTCAAAAAAAAAAAATTAGGGTTTTTTATATTTGAGGTGGAATTTTGGACTCAACGAGCTAGTTATTTTTCTCAAATTTAGAGTATATACGCCTTTTTTTTTTGGATTTTTTTTTGTTTAAGGTGAAGCTTTGAACTCAACGAGCCAAATAATTGTTAGTGATTAACTTCTATCGCTAAATAATAAAAAATTAACGCTACTTGCATTTAACGATAAATTATCGAGAAAATTATGTTATCTACGAGTTACTTTTAGTGATTGATGATTAACTTCTATCGCTAAAGAAATTGTTTTTGCATTTAAGTAACTTAGTTTGAGTTTTTATTGAAATTTAAAAAAAAAAAAATTAAAATAGCGATTGTTAATTTCTATCGTTAAACAATAAAAATATATCGTTAGTACTACTATTTAACCATGATTATCAAGAAAATTCTGTTAGTTACGAGCCACTTAAATGATGAATTTTATAGTTGATGATTTTTTTTTGTCCAAGAATTAATATATGTATATACTTCTCTTAATTAAATGATTTTCTTTTTTATTGATTATAATAGCTTTTAGAAAGCTAGCTAGCTAGTTAATTTATTTTAGTCTAAACTACGCATCCTTCAATATTTAATATGCGATTCAGAACTCATAAACATCAAATATTGAATTTTAAGGTATACATTAAAAGTTCACAATTTAATATATATATATATATATATATATATATATATATATATATATATATATATATATATATATATATATATTCTAATCCATTTATCCCAATTTACGTGACAATATTTTTTTATTAGTCTGGTGCAAAAGGAATAACATATTTAAAACCACAAGTTTGAAATTAAGGACTTAGTGCTACATAAATATTATACATATTTACGCTATATCGCAAGTTTTAAAAATATATTTTTTCTTAAATTTCGTGTCAAGTTAAATTATGTCATAGAAACTAAAACATGTAAAATAGTGGACAGAGTTATTTGATACCTGTTGCTATTAGTGAGAGGTGTAAAGTATATTCCGGGATATGGTCAAGGTTCACGGAGTTGGTCCAGACACCACAATTATAAAAAAAAAATATGTAAAGTGTGTGATATATATATATATATATATATATATATATATATATATATATATATATATATATATTATGGGTAATGAATTCTTCATCATATTCCAACTACAAATTAAAAAGTATTTGAATAATATAAATGAAAGTCAACGTATATAAATTATTAGAAGGAATTTAGAGACTAATTCAAAAGAAAATTTGTTAATGTTGCATTAATAGTATTTCCATATTATTTTAATTAATTATTTACTCATGTATTTATAAATTGTAAATTAGAAAAAATAAGATATCACAATATTATGCTTTTGTCTAAAATAAGATTCGACCTAACTCTAGGAAATTGTCATTTATTATTCACTTCATAGAGTTGAAATACATGAGATTTTATAAGAGTTGAAATATATCATCACACATTTAAATCAAATCAATCAATTCAATGAAATAAAAGTATACTCTATATATAGCTAGGCGTTTCAACGAAAACTTAACTTATTAGAAAATATATTTTTATTTATATAATTTATCTGTGATAAGCAGTCAGTTATTAATTAGCGGTTAAATCAAACTTTTAAATGAAGCTTTTTTCTTCAATATTGGAAATTAGAATTTTCTAAATTATTGGCAAGTGTGTAAAACTTGCTAGTACAATTGTATTAAGCCATGAGATTTAGTTAATTAATTCAATTAATTGGGATTATTTGTCTACGCAACATTTTAGCTAATTATATTACAATATGCATATATATATATATATATATATATATATATATATGTAGATTACTTACAAGTTAGTACAAGTTAATCAAAAATTAAATATAAAGTGAAAAAGTCAATTCTCCTAGATTTAGTTTACAAAACTAGCAACTTGCAAATATAATTAGATCTAAGTCTTGCAGTTTTCATTAATTAATAATTTTATTTAACCAATTGATCTAAACCTTTTAATTAATTTTTATAGCATTGACAGGATATAAAATTGTACATTACTTACAAGTTGCAACTTCATCAAAAGTTGAATATGAAGTGGAAAAGAATGGAATCCGATACGTTAACAAAAGAATAGAAAAGGCTTTGACTTAAAAATAGTCGATTCTCAATTGCTTTCTTGCTACTAATTGATAGGCACTTAGTTTTACAAAATTAACCCTTGAACTCATATATTAATTTTTTTCTATAAATAGAAATGGAAATTAACTCTTACATAACCAATACTAATTTATTTTCTAATGGCAATATTTCAATTATGCTCCAACAATATTATGTTTCTCTTTATATTATGGATTTTCCCTAAGCTATCAATTACTGCCAATTCTAATCCAAATGTAAGTATATTTTTCTCTAGGAATTTGTTCGGTATAAAGGAAAATATTTTTTATGAAATAATAAGTCGTTGGCATATTATATTTATGCCCTCATTTAATTGTATGTTGCTCAAAAATGTAGTTGTAAGTGTATCGATAATGCAATTTATCATATTTTCAAGTTACTGGTCGCTTTATTTTTTTTTTTTTACGAACTATTAAATTTTGTATATTGTCAATATAATTTTAATGTGTTGTAACAAATAACTTTCCTTATTTATTTTTTCATATTATAGTGGCATTGCAAGAAGCATTACACATTAGCTAATTGGTTAAACCATGGTGGTGATTTGTACAATCAAAGAAATGCGTATGGTGAGAACAAAATTAGCCGTATGACTGCTTCAAAGCTGAGGTTAAAATGGGAATTCAAAGCCGGAAAAGATATAACAGCGACTCCAGCAATCTACGCTGGAATATTATATTTTCCGAGTTGGAATGGAAATATATATGCAGTTAGAGCTGACGATGGAGGTTTAGTATGGAAAAAAAGTATGGAAGAATTGACTGGAATTAGCGGGAAATTTAATGCATCGATATTGACAAATGTGACAAGTATAGTGGCAAGAGCAACACCAAGTGTTGTAAGTGATAGGGATATGGTGATTGTTTGTGTTTATGGACCAAGTTTGGCTCTTGCATTAAAAAGAAGTAATGGTGATCTTATTTGGAAAACAAAATTGGATAATCATCCTCTTAGTGTTGTTACTACGTCTGGGACATACTACAAGGGGTAAATTTTCAATTATACTTTCTGATTTTACTGCTAGAACTAACATCACTATAATGATGAATATTGCTTAGCGAAATTTTTGACTTTAGTACTACTAGAACTAACATTACTATCGTGATGAATATTGCTTAGCGAAATTTGTGACTTTACTGTTAGAACTAACATCAGTATCATGATGAATGTTGTTTAGCGATAATTCAGACTTTACTGCTAGAACTAACATCACTATCATGACAAATATTGGTTAGCGAAATTTCTGACTTTACTGCTGGAACTAACATCACTAACGAATAGGAATATTACTTAGCAAAACTTTTGACTTCAGCGCTAGCGTTAGCACAAGCCAATCCAAATTTGCATGTTTGCAGAGCTTTTTACGTGGGAGTCTCATCGCTAGAAGAAGGTGCTGAAGCCGACGAATGTTGTTATTTTCGCGGTAGCTTCCTCAAGTTAGATGGTAAAACTGGAAAAATCCTATGGAAAACCTTCATGCTGCCGGAGAATGGCGGTAAAAGTGGCAGTTATTCTGGCGCCGCGGTATGGGGAAGCAGCCCTTCCATTGATTCGCGAAGAAACCACGTCTACATTGCCACTGGAAACCTATATTCCGTCCCTAAACGCATCGAGGAATGTCAACAGGAGCAGAATCAACAGAACCATACGAATAATGCGACTCAACCCAACCCCTGTATCGAGCCTGAGAACCACTCTGACTCGATTTTGGCTTTGGATTTGGATTCAGGGAAGATCAAATGGTACAAACAACTTGGAGGATACGATGTTTTTATACTAGCATGCTTAAATTCAACGAACCCTAATTGTCCACTTGGTCCCAACCTTGATTATGATTTCGGAGAAGCTCCGATGATGATAAGTGTGGTTGTTAATCAGACGAAGAAGGTAGACATTGTAGCTGCAGTGCAGAAGAGTGGAATTGCATGGGCACTGAAGCGTGATAATGGCGACATCTTATGGTCTACGGTAAGTACGTACTCTAAACTTTTTTTTGGCTTCTGATCAGCTTGCGCTCACCTTTACTGTTCTGTCTGATAGCATAGCGAACGCTTGATGCATGTATGCAGCAAGCAGGTCCTGGAGGTGTAAGCGGAGGAGGTATATGGGGATCAGCCACAGATACAAAGAGGGTATACACTGGCATAGCCAACAGCAATAACGTAAACTACACATTGTCTCCATCGACGAATGTGACCACAGGTGGAGCGTGGGTGGCGATGGATGCTAGAACAGGCGAAATCCAATGGACAACAGCAGTTCCAAACCGACGTAGATCAAACCCTGTGACTATTGCCAATGGTGTGTTGTTAGGTGGTGCAACGGATCCGCGAGGCCCTGTCTACGCCATTGACGCGAAAACAGGGAAGATATTGTGGTCGAATGAGACCGGTGCAACGGTATACGGGGGTGTGTCAGTGAGCAATGGTTGCTTTTATGTTGGCCATGGTTACAAGGTTAATTTAGGAGCCTTTAATCCTATCACCACTGGCGGAACTTCACTATTTGCCTACTGTGTATGTTGAAATGCCAAAGAATATTTATTGTATATTTGTAACGAATAACTGCATTTGTTGCAGCAGACAATATCTAAATAAAGAAACGTGGGTTCTCTCTAACAGCTTAACAGCTTTTTTTTTTCCGTCTAAATATTTACATTTTCGTTGTAGTTTGACAAATTGAAGGGAAGCCTTAGAATAACCGGTAAAGTTGCTGCCACGTGACCAAGAGGTCACGGGTTCAAGCCTCGGAAACAGCCTCTGGTAGAAATATAAGATAAGGCTGCGAACAATACACCCTTGTTGTAGGGTCCTTCCCCGAACCCTGCGGATCGGGCTGACCTTTTTATTGTGGTTTGACAAATTGCAACACGTTGACCTTGCGCATATCGGGAGGTTTAGTGTATCGGTTGGTTCGGTTCGGTTGTATTTATTATTGGTTTGGTTTATTGACTTTCGATTTTTAAATTTGCTAAACCAATAATAGTTTTTTTATCGATTTTCGTTTTACCTATTTTTAGTCCTTAACGGTTCGGTTTTCGGTTTAACCGATAAGAAAATACTCATAAAGTAGAAATAGTAGTAACTAACATGAAAAAAAAAATTGAATCTTAGTTGCATGCAACCATAAATCCTACATGATGTACTTTAATTTACAAGAATCTTCAAGTTTGAACTAAATGTTATTAGGAGAAATTAAGAGATTGTATAATTGAAATAATAGTTTGTTAATTGGTAGAAATTAAAGAGAAATACATAATAAGTTATATATATATATATAAATATATATATATAAATATATATATATATATATATATATATATATTTATATATATATTTCTTATTAGGTTATCGGTTTACCCAATAATCCAATAAGAAAAAATCGAACCGAACCAATAACCAAATATTTTTTTTGATAAAACCATTAAAACCCAATAAACCAATAACATTTTTATCGATTCAGTTTATCGGTCGGTTCGGTTTTTGCACACCCCTAGTCAAAGAGGTTAGGCAAAAGGTCTAGGATACCCTTGTACTTATCCCGGACGGTCATTCTAAGGGTTTCAAAGGGTTTAAGTGTTCAGTTGACTAAGTAGGAGGTTGACGAGGACAAGTACAAAGATCTCCCAGGCCATTCGGCCAAAACTTATCTAAATTGTATGCTTGACATAATAAAACTTCATCTATACAATACCCCTATAAAATGTGAGATCGATAAGTTATTTAAGTTATAGTGTCGGTTTTAATCTCAAAATTATAATTATCGAATATCCTGATTTTCAACCAAACGACCCCAATTTTGCTTCACAAGATACTATAAATACTTTTATTTATTTAATTATATCTACAAGAGAAGCAACCACCTATTAATCTGACTTTTGAATATTGAATTTAATTTGAGATTTAATTAATTGCATAAAAGTATTAGAGTATTAATATAGAACTCATAAAATCGTAGGCCATATATATTATTGGTAAAAATTTGACTTACTCAACCTATTAGTTAATTCTAACATGCATATAATTAAATTGTACATTACTTACAAGTTACAACTTAATCAAAAATTGAATATAATGTGAAAAGTCAACTCTTTTGGATTTAATTTACAAAATTAATAATTATTCCCCTTGAACTCTTATAATATAAATAAATTAACTCTCAGAAAGAACCATAATTATACTGATTTATTTTCCCATGGCAATAATACTCCATCTATGCTCCAATAATATGATTCTCTTTATATTGTGGATTTTCTTTATGCTTTCAATTTGTGTCAATTCTAATCCCAATGTAAGTATATGTTTCTATACTTCTTTGCATTGTTTTTTTTTTGATTGAGCCGAGAGTATGTAGAAAATCGTCTTTCTGCCTCTACGATGGCGGTACGATCTGTGTACAGATCATATGTTGTTTGGTGTTGTATTTAAGTATATATTTCTCTAGAAGGACGGAGTCCTAGTTTCTGTTAGGCCGATCATTTTGTTGGCATCTCGTATTTATATATGGTCCTATTCAGGGGCGGATCCAAGATTTTCAGTGAGGGGGTTCAGTAGTACATATACGACTAGTCGAAGGGGGTTCAGCCTCTATTATTTATACATAAAAAAAAAAATTACCATATAAAAATAGTATAATTTTCCGACGAACGGGGTTCATACATGTACATCTGCCACTGGTCCTATTTCGCTATCGCTCGAGAATGTAGTTGTAGATAGCTCAATCTTAGAGGGTTATTGACTTCATTTTTCATCGATAACGCTACAGGTTACACCATATTACATATAGGATACACCGGTTCTTAAACCTTTTATCTCGAGATAATATTTCAAATTTATGGGGTCATTGTTAGGGGTGGGCATTCGTTTTGATAGTTGAATATCGGTTTGGTTTTTCGATTTTCGGATTGATGAAAATGAAAACCATAACTAAACCAAAATTATTTCGGTTCGGTTATTTCGAATTTTTATTTCGATTTTAAAGATTAAAGAAGTGAGCATTTAAAACTGGTGATTTTTCTAGAAAACAATCTTTTTTTCAAACCTATTTTTCATTCCCAAATATAATTAATTCAACATGCATGAAATAACCATAAATATCGACCTCACTAAGTCATCGCCATTGGCGTGACGGCAGTGGCCACACTCGGCAACGACTGCCGACGGCAGTGACGAACTGAGCAAATGAACTGAGCAAACGACTGTCGTTGGCAATGTTGAAATTTCAAATGAATTGACGAACTGAGGATGGTTGAGCGTTGCTGCAGCCTTCACGTTAATGTTAGGGTCAAAAGCAAAGCAGTATATTAGGATTTAGGGTTACTAAATGATTATAATTTATATATTTATATGTTATATCAGATTATATTATATTTTTAGTATATTTACATATGTATTAAATTTTATATATATATATATATATATATACATTATAATATATTATGTATATAATTTCGGTTTATCGGTTTATTCGAATTCTTTTTCTGTAAATCCAAAAACCAAATCGTTTAACCAAATTTCTAAAATTTGAAATCGAAACCAATCCGAAAAACCAAAATTATATTTCGGTTTGATTTTTCGATTGTATCGGTTTAAACCAAAATATGTCCAACCCTAGTCATTGTTGTGTATTTCAGCTTTTATAGCGTGTAATTTGTCTTATTTTCAAGTTACTGGTCCTTGAACAATCGGTGTAATTTTAACTTATTATAATAAAGAACTTGCCTTATTTTTTACTCTTTTTTATTTCTCGTATATAGTGGATAAACCATGGTGGTGATTTATACAATCAAAGAAATGCGTATGGTGAAAAGAAAATTAGCCGTATGACTGCTTCAAAGCTGAGGTTAAAATGGGAATTCAAAGCCGGAAAAGATATAACAGCGACTCCAGCAATCTACGCTGGAATATTATATTTTCCGAGTTGGAATGGAAATATATATGCAGTTAGAGCTGACGATGGAGGTTTAGTATGGAAAAAAAGTATGGAAGAATTGACTGGAATTAGCGGGACATTTAATGTATCGTCATCACCTAATGTGACAAGTATAGTGGCAAGGGCAACACCAAGTGTTGTGAGTGATAGGGATATGGTGATTGTTGGTGTATATGGACCAAGTTTAGTTCTTGCATTGAAAAGAAGTAATGGTAATCTTATTTGGAAAACAAAATTGGATGATCATCCTCTTAGTGTTGTTACTATGTCTGGGACATACTACAAGGGGTAAGTTTACTATTCAAAGTTTTCTGATGTTCCATACCTGCTTTGAAATTCATATCATCAAAATTTGGCTCGCTTTTGACAAGATATTCGTAGAAAATGGGAAATAATCTTTTAGATGATAAAGAATCCTAATAAAAGAAACGTCTATTAGTCAAATTCTCAAATGTCAAACTTAGAAGCCTTCAACATTATGATTTAATTTAAGAATAATAATAAGAAAAATATAGACATGTCAACTAATTCTATCGCGCACCAACTACTTTCCACCCGCAACAGATATCAGGTAATTACTATTAACACGTCGTGCCCATGCAAATTTTGCATGCTTGCAGAGCTTTTTACGTGGGAACCTCGTCGCTAGAAGAAGGTGTTGAAATCGACGAATGTTGTTATTTTCGCGGTAGCTTCCTCAAGTTAGATGTTAAAACTGGAAAAATCCTATGGAAAACCTTCATGCTGCCGGAGAATGGCGGTAAAAGTGGCGGTTATTCTGGCGCCGCGGTATGGGGAAGCAGCCCTTCCATCGATTCGCGGAGAAACCATGTCTATATCGCCACTGGAAACCTATATTCCGTCCCTAAACACATCGAGGAATGTCAGGAGGAGCAGAATCAACAGAACCATACGCGTCCGACCCAACCCGACCCATGTATCGAGCCTGAGAACCACTCAGACTCGATACTGGCGTTGGATTTGGATTCAGGAGAGATAGAATGGTACAAACAGCTTGGAGGATACGATGTGTGGTTCGTTGCATGTGCAAATTCAACGAACCCTAATTGCCCGATTGGCCCGAGTCCAGATTATGATTTCGGAGAAGCTCCGATGATGCATACCGTGGTTGCTAATGGAAGGAAGAAGGTAGACATCGTAGCCGCTGTGCAGAAGAGTGGGATAGCATGGGCATTGAAGCGTGATAATGGCAAACTCTTCTGGACTACTGTAAGTGCTCGAAATACATGTATAGTTTTAGATTATGTTACACGAGCATAGGTATCGAGTACGGATACCTAATGATGGCTGTGTACGGATTAACTTGCACACACCTCGACTAAATCATTAGGTACCTGTTAGGCTGCTATCTCTCACTAGCACAGTCGTCTGGTAACTCTTTCCGTCTTAGCTTATGGTGAACAAAAACTGGAATTGATGAATGCAGGAAGCTGGTCCCGGAGGCACGGGAGGAGGAGGTATATGGGGATCAGCCACAGACAAAAAGAGGGTATACACTGGCATTGCCAACAGTGGCAACTTAAACTACACACTGTACCCATCGAAGAACGTGACAACAGGTGGAGGCTGGGTGGCAATGGATGCTAAAACTGGCAAAATCCTATGGACAACGGCAGTACCAAACAACGGTAGGTCAAACCCTGTAACTATAGCCAATGGTGTGCTGTTAGCTGGTTCGACGAGTCCTAGAGGTCCTATATACGCCATTGAGGCAAAAACTGGGAAGATATTGTGGTCGAACGAGACTGGTGCAACTGTGGCCGGAGGTATGTCAGTGAGCAATGGATGCTTTTACGTTGGCCATGGTTATAGATCTGGTATCGGAGTCTTTAATCCCAACAATACTGCTGGAACTTCACTCTTTGCTTACTGTGTATGTTGAAATTGTATGCTGCATTTGTCAGACTATAAATAAAGGTTTAGAGCTAAGTTGCTCGGACTCTTCAAAAATGCCTACGGGTTCATGTCCGATCCTCCAAAAATAGTGTATTTTTGAAGGATCGGACACGGGTGCGGCAACATTTTTGGAGTCCGAGCAATTTAGGTTTAAGAGTGTATTTTAATTATCGAACTTGTACAGACATAATCAGCATGATGTATAGTTATAGTAGCAACCTAACACCTATGTTACTCGGGCTCTACGAAAAAGCTATCAGATGCGTGTCGGAGCCTTCAAAAGTAGAGCACATTAGAGGGATCCGACACGGGTGCGGCAATATTTTGGGAGAGTCCGAGCAACTTGGCACAAAACAATGAAAAAGTGAGCTCGAGGACTCAGATCACCATGGTGTCCGCGTCAGTTTGCTTTATAGTCCCGGTTTTAATTCCAGGATTATAAGCGCGGAATATCCTAGTTTTGAACCAAACGGCCCCTTGAGAATTAAAAAGGATACTGAAAATAAGCTAACGAAACACTACTTTAGCTATAACATTCAATATTCGAAAGTAATACAGTCATCGATATGCCAAAAAGGTTAACATTGCAACGGAAACACAATAATATGAGTTCTCTCTCAAATTCTACATTGCCTCGTAACTCTATGAATAGCATAAATGCTTCTTCACAGGTCTTGCACGCTCAAACCTACAATTCGACATGTAATACGACTGTTAAAATCATATTCAACCTCAGACAATACAAGATGTTCTGCATTCTTTTAGTACACTTGAGTGGGTTAAATCAAGACAGACGTATAAACGTTACAGAGAATATCACCGTAATAGGCAAAAAGTAGCAGTAAAAGAGTGCAAACCTGGAGGAAGTGATTGCTTCAACTTGTCGGCCTTCTCAAAGTCGGACACACACAGTGTGTAAAGGTACTTGGAGCAACGAACCTTGAACTTGACCATATCCTTGTTCTTCTTGATCTTGACAGTTCGGGCATCCTTCCTTCTGGCTGTCAGAAGGAAATCCTTGATCTCGTGGATTTGCTTCGGCTACAAATAAACATAAAGTAAAGACTCACTACGCCACATTGCATAAAAATGAACAAAAACAGAACACAAAGAAGCCTTCAGCAGGCCCGAGAAATCGCATCAATCAGATAAATACACCCCAAGGATGGAACAAAAAAACATGAGAAAGATCTTCATCACCAAACACGAAGTTGTTAGGCATATACACATACCACGGTGAAGCTAAACAAGCGAGCAAGATTTACTAAAGAAAGCTTTTTTTTTTTAGAAACTACTAAAGAAAACTTCCACAAAAGTGGAACTGAGTATTGGAATGAAATCGGGATAGAGCGGAACAGATATACAGAGGTCAAGTCCAACTGGTTTGGGGGATTTATACCATCTACTAACAAAATGAATGAAACACAAACTACTACCGATATGTAATAAAACGCATATCGTGTACTTGTTTCCCAAGCGCAGATAACACAATGCTTCTCCTCTATACATCTTTATGCATAACAATCTAGAGAGATTCTTGATTTCAAATCACGAACCTACAATAAAATGGACAAACTTGCTTGCTACAAATATAGTTAACACTTTCCCTACAAAAGTCTCGATCATCACCTAACCTAAGTTGTGCGGACTCTTCACTTTTGATGACGCACCCGTGACGGATTCTCCAAAAATACACTACTTTTGGAGGATTCGGCACGCACCCATTGACATTTTTGAAGAGTCCGAGCAACCTAGGACCTAACTGCCCACCCCCAAATCAATTCAAGTTATGCCGGTCTAAAACGCGTTGAATTTTTTATCTATTATTTCCTGAAAAATAAACTAAATATCATAGATTCCAAAACTAAAACTTAAGACAAAAATGGCTAAACATGCTCCAAAATTGAATCTTGGAGCAATTCCATTACAGGGTAAAAGAAGGAAACTCTTCCGATTTACACTAATACTCCGACATTGTACCACTTCCCTCAAAAGCCTTCATTTTTATCTCAACAAACGACTACTTAATATAAGTAGAAACTTCTCCAAGGCTTTACGATTTCATGGGTAAACGAAAAAACGGAAAAGAAAAAAAAAACATAGAGGAAACCAACAAAATCAAGATTCATTACAATTCAGAATCGTTAGCCAAAGACAACATAATACTATTGCGATTCATGACACAAACTTGTAGCAAAGATGGCAAAACTCAGGGGCGGAGCCACCTTTAGCTCAAGGGGTCTCCTTCGACGGAAAATCATACTATTTATACATGGTTAAAATTATCTAGTATGTACATATAGTTGACGTTGAACCCCATTTCACTAGTTCGTATATTTACTTCTGAACCCCTTAGTAAAAATCCTGGCGCCACCAATGGAGGGGCGGAGTCACCTTTAGCTCAGGGGTTCATCCGAACCTCCTTCGACAGAAAATTATACTATTTATACATGGTTAAAATTATTTTTATGTATATATAGTTGACGTTGAACCTCCTTTGGCTAGTTCGTATGTTTACTTCTAAACCCCTCGGTAAAAATCATGGCTCCGCCACTAGCCAAACTTGTTCCAAGATTCCATTTTGGAGCAAACCCAAACTCCAAAACTTAGATTAATACACAAACATTGTAGCACTTACCAAAAAAAAACCCTATTTTTATCTCAATAAACATCTAATTTATGCAATTCTAAAATTGTAAAAAAGAAAAAATAGAGGCACCCCACAAAATAAAGATTCATTACAAGTATAAATCATTAATCGTTAACCAAATAATGATGCAATAATACAGATCTAACTAACTAACTATCAAGGTATTTGATGTTCGAAACTTCAAGATTCAGCTCAAAATATTGTAAAACAAACAACATATTACAAAGAATTTATGTATATTAAGGATTAAAATGAGAAAAATAAAGGAGAAAATGTACCATTTTTGAGGGGAAAGTGGAAGCTATGAAGGAGAAAACGGCAGCTCAAGAGATGGAAGAAAGAGTGTGAGAGAGAAAAAAAGATTTATATATATGCATTGCTAAAACCCTAATCACTTGTAAAATTATTTTTATTTTATTTTACTTTTAACTCATATTATTTAAACTTTAATTTAAAAATTTTACTTGTAAATAAATATTAATAGTATCTATTTTTGGTTTACTAGTATTTCAATTTAACTTGAATAAGCTGTTTTTTTTTTTTTTTGTTTTCCACCGATCTGATTAATTTAAATTTGTGTCACAAAGGCTCACTTTAGGGGTCAGCACTCGCGTTAAAGTTCGATTAATTTAGATTCACGCGCGCTTCCTACTAACAATGACTCCATTCTAGAACTCAAACTCGAGACCTCTGATTAATAAAATATGATACTTACCACTCACTGCAAATTTTGTTTATAGAAAACTGATTTGAATAGTATTTTCAAGAAAATAATGGCTGTAAGTTTTTAAAAGTGAAATTCATGTACTGTTATAATTGACTTTTTTTTTTATATAAAAAAAAAAAGTAAAAAAAAAGTGGAATCTTGGGTAGAAATTCAAGTAAGTTGAGCTCGACTATATGAATCATAATTATCCATGTAGCTCCATTTAAGTCCGTCTCAGGTAGAAATTCTCGATATTTTCTATCAAACGATACAAAAAAACACGTTTGCATGACATATATATATATCTCCTAAAGAGAACTATGTCTCAGTTCCAAGTACGTTGAGCTCGGCTATATGAATCATAATCGTCCATATAGCTCCATTTTAAGTCCGCCTCAGGTAGAAGTTCTCGATATTTTTTACTGAACGATACAGAAAACACTTTTGCATGACATATATATCTATCCAAAAGAGAACTATGTCTCAGTTCTAAGTACGTTGAGCTCGACTATACGAATCATAATCGTGCATATAGGTCCATTTTAAGTCCGCCTCAGGTAGAAGTTCTCGATATTTCCTACTGAACAATACAAAAAACATGTCTGCATAACATATATATCTCTCCAAAAGAGAACTATGTCTCAGTTCTAAGTACGTTGAGCTCCACTATACGAATCAAATCGTCCATATAGCTCCATTTAAGTCCGCCTCAGGTAGAAGTGCTCGATATTTTCTACTGAACGATACAAAAAACACATTTGCATGACATATATATCTCTCCAAAAGAGAACTGTCTCAGTTCTAAGTACGTTAAGCTCGACTATACGAATCATAATCGTCCATATAGCTCCATTTTAAGTCCGCCTCGGGTAGAAGTTCTCGATATTTTCTACTGAATGAAACAAAAAACATGTATGCACACATAAATCTCTCCTAAAGAGAACTATGTCTCAACGTTGAGCTCGACTATATGAATCAAATCGTCCATATAGCTCCATTTAAGTCCGTCTCAGGTAGAAACTCTCGATATTTTCTACTGACCGATACAAAAAACACGCCTGTGTGACATATATATCTCACCAAAAGAATACAAGAGATGCAGTATAAAAACATATACTAACAATATGATCATAATTCCTGTACAAAAATCGCGCTTCTTCCATTTCCTTTAACAGATAACGGTATACTGAGAGTCTCGAATGATGCAGGAGTTGACGGATACGCCACAGGAAAGTTTCCGACCTGATTACTGTGTCGGAGGCGCTACATAACAAGTTGAAACTGCATATAGAATGGTATCTGTATCGCTGTTGTTAGTTGCCATCGTTCTGAAGCAATGATCTTGGACTACGATTTACACTTGCTGCTGAAACTTTTCTGATGGAGACTGCGTTATGAGTACTCGCGTGAAGTAGGGAAGCTGAGTCCGTCTTTTATATGGGACACCGCGGTGGGGCATAACCATTTTAACATATTCGGACCTAATACCTGTTGACGATTAATAGGTCAACACAAAAATGCAACTTCATTACAATTTATGTAAGAAAGAGCGAGAGGGAGAGAGAGAGAGAGAGACGGTACCAGACTAATATTTTTACAAGCACCAACGTCATAAGGATGATGATAATTCATCCCAGATTTACTTGCCAGCCACACTGCTCGTTTTCCCTCATAGTACTGTTGAAGAATCTCTGATTAGCAATTACGAAAATAGGGAAATCCATGAGGTAAATCTAGTGTACTCGACAGTGTGACTACCTCTATAGTTGTCATATTGCGAATTGTAAGGTAGATATGCCAGCCGAGGAGAGTGCCCAGTGTCACGCTTAAGCCAATAATCACGACACCAGTTGCAATCTGTTTAAAGATGATATATAGGTTTCTGAAATCACTTATAATTCACTATACGGGAAGGCGAGAGTAAAGGCAAAAAAGATTTCATGAGCAAAAAGAGTAAAAGCTATAGAATACGACACACTGACTCACATAAAATAGCTTAAGAGGCATCACTCCTTCGAAATTCCAATCTTTATGAAGTGCATCGCTTACCAATATAACCTGAGAACGCCAAACATTATACTCACACAGATCGAGCAGAAGTAGCTAAAGCCATATATGACTAAGTTAACCATACCGAGGAATAGATTGAAGCAATAGTTGCATAGAAGATTAAAGTTACAAACGCCTTGTAGTTCCTATGACCAACACAATTGTTTATCCACGCACAATGATGATCCTGTTGAAAAATTATGGTCAATTAGCAGAAACGCGTACTATTTAGCAATTAAAAAGGGAATCATTAAGAACAATAAGAGACGCCCACCATCCTTAGAATACACCTTCTGCAGACACGGCAATGATGAGCCCTCGGTGGCTTGTATTCCGAGCACTTGTCACATTTCTTCTTAAGCAGACCCTGAATGTTACGTATACAACAATTTTCTGGATTGTGAGTGTATATGCGACAATAAATGTGTGATTGTTAGTAAGTAGAGTTATTTCTCCAGCATATATTACAGAATGAACACTTCCTCTCTACCGTTTGTGTGTACATAAAATAGAGCTACACAGACACTACTCGTTTTTGCTTGCAACAAGAAAACAGAAGATATCGACACTAATTTTTCAATATAATGTTAATGCTATGTATTGTTCAAAGGAATTTCGATTCATTTCCAGCCACACACAGCACGTTATGCAAATAGGCAGTGTTTCCTGCAATTCATTTCTCTGTATACTGCTAAGATCCCTATGACTATCCCCGGGATTACCCAATTTACTCCGAAGAGGTTCCGGAAAAACACTCCATACCTCTGTCTTGTGCAATTATTGAGAAACACATGCAAGATCACCAATACCATAAAACTATTTTCTCTTATAATTTGATCGAAGGTTAAAAAAAAAGATACAAAGCCATTTTCTCCACTACCCATCCTTGATCGTGACACATTATAGGAGTAGTAACCAGCAAACAAACTGTACAAAAGGTCTAGAATTACGGAGATTTCTGCTCCAGCAAGCCAACGCTTGGCTATCGAGAAACCTCTTTGTTTGGTAATGTAATCTTATTTGCTTGGTCTGGCTATTGGACATCTTTTTCCCTTTCTTTTACGAGATGTAACATCATATATGACTAAGTCTCAATATATAGGCCGTTTGTGGCGATAAAATGTTTCTTTTTCTAATACCTGAAACCCCCTCTGGACTGCTATCGAGGAGCCAAACAGTGGCATTTTCCCACTTTGCAACCTTGGTAACTCATCCCCCAGAACCTTAGCGTCAGAGGTTCTAGGGTCCCTATGACCTGTGGCGGAACCAAGATTTACACCAAGGGGATTCAAAATATAAGGAAATAAACACACGAAGAATCTAAGTAATTTCAATATCTATTGTATATACATAAAAATACATTTTTGACCTTGTATATGCAGTCTGCCTCTCTACTTCTTTGGAGGTAGCAGTATGGACTGCGTACATTCTACCCTCCCCAGACCCCACTTTGTGGGAATACACTGGGTTTGTTGTTGTTGTTGTTGTATATGCATTCTTAGTTTTTTGGCGAAGAGAGTTCGGACCTTATGCCCTCCTAACTCCACCCCAGTTTACATTAGGCTACTTATATTGTGGGTATAAAATTCGGCTATTAACAAATAGCATCTGGAGAGAACCAAACATCAATCATCATATATTGAAACAAATAAATGATGCAACATAAAGATACCCCTGCGAAATTTAAAGCTTTGGACCATTTGATGAGGTACCACCAAGACGACTTAAAGGTACGTTCTACATAGCGGTGGTTAAACCAACTATGTTATATAGGGTGGAGTATTGGCCTATCAAGAACACCCATGGTTAGAAGTTGAAAGTTGCGGAAATGAGGATGTTGAGATGGATGTGTGGCCAAACTAGGAGCGATAGGATTATAAACAAGGACATTCGAGACGAGGTGGGAGCAGTCTCTATAGAGGACAAGATGAGGGAAGTGAGAGTTGTTTCGGGCATGTGAAGAGGAGACACGCGGATGCCCTTGAACGGAGGTTTGAGAGGTTAGTTTGGTGGGTTTCAGAATGCATAGAGGTACAATGAAAAAGTATTGGGAGACATGATTAGACAAGACATGATTCAACTTCAGCTCACCGAGGACAAAACTTTAGATAGGAGGTTATGAGTATACAAATTAGGGTAGAGGGTTACTCGGTGATAGTTGTGTGCTTCCTAGCTTCTCCATTCATACCAATACTAGTAGTATTACTCTTGTAGTTCTTACCCTTCAATTTGTGTTACTATTTGTTGTTTCTTGTAATTCGCTTAGCTTACCATGTTGTTGTAGTTACTGCTCACTTTTATTTTCCTATCGTACTTTGTCAGTTACTTATTGTCATCTTTTCCTTGAATCGAGAGTCTATCGGAAACAACATCTCCACCTCCAAGGTAGGGGTAAGGTCTGTGTACATTCTACCTTATTCGAACCCCAATTCTAGGATTACACTAAGGGTTTGTTTCGTTAGAAAACAAGCTGTCCCGGGTTTAATTATCTCTTATCCCTTGTACAAAACGAGCCCTAATAGCACTAAATTAACCTCTCTTTTTTTTAATGATGCCACTCTCGCAACTTATGAATGTTAGATCACCACGGTCAAAGAATCAAAATTTTCTCAATTCACAAATTAATTCACAACTTTATAGCAAACAAAACAGCAGCACACATATCAGACTCAACAAAAACTGCTAAAAGTCACAATCTTTACAACTAAAACAGCCAGAAAGAGCATCAATAAAGACTTTACCGGCACCTAAACTGTCAACTTTGTTTCCTTTTCCTGCCCGAACTATGGTGATATTACATGCACCTCAACTATCAATTGTTCCCTTTTTCCACCCAAACGATGGTGATATTTCAGGTCGGAAAAGGGAACAACCGATAAATAGTTGGTAATAGTTCAGCTAGGAAACTCGTACACCCGATAGTTCAGGCATGAATCTCGGAAAACCATTTTTTGACCATTAACTCTTTATGCAAATGTTATATGGACTGCGTACATCTTACCCCCCCCAGACCCCACCAGGTGGGAATACACTGGGTTTGTTGTTGTTGTTGTAACTCTTTATGCAATTGTTATATCACCAGAGTCAAAGAATCAAACTTTTCTCAATCCACACATTGATTTCACAACTTTCTAGCAAACAAAACACAATACACATATCAAACTCAACAAAACTACAAAAAGTCACAATCTTTACAACTAAAAATGGATAGAGTGCGAGTAAGAGTGTCCTACCTGAACTATCACCGCCTAACTATCTATCAAAACACAACTCAACTCTTAATTGTTCACTTTTCCTACAAGGTCGATGTTGACAACTATCAATTGTTCACTTTTCCTTCGTGGACGATGGTGATATTTCAAGTACGAAACTCGCACACCTGAAACACAACTCAGCTCTCAATTGTTCACTTTTCCTACATGGACGATGGTGATATTTCAAGTAGGAAACTTGCACACCTGAAACGCAACTCAGCTCTCAATTGTTCACTTTTCCTACATGGACGATGGTGATATTTCAAGTAGGAAACTTGCACACCTGAAACGCAACTCAGCTCTCAATTGTTCACTTTTCCTACATGGACGATGGTGATATTTCAAGTAGGAAACTTGCACACCTGAAACGCAATTCAGCTCTCAATTGTTCACTTTTCCTACATGGACGATGGTGCCAACTGCCAAATATCAATTGTTCACTTTTCCTATGGTGATATTTCAAGTAGGAAACTCGCACACCTAAACTACGAAACTTTTAGGTGTGTTTCGACCATTAACTCTCCATACAAAAGTTAGATCACCAAGCTCAAAGAATCCAACTTTTCTCAATTCACACATTAATTCCACAACTTTCTAGCTAACAAAACACAACACACATATCAAACTGAACGAAAAACTACTAAAAATCACAATCTTTACAACTAAAAATAGAACAAAAACAGCATCAAACAAAAGACTTACAGATCTTTTGGATTCTTGATCTGAAGCTTCATGATCCTCAACATCAGGTAAATATGAAGAAGGAACTCCACCTGGGTCTTTAACAACACAAACAAAGAAACTAAAAACAACAAGACAAGCCAAGAAAGTATAGAAAAATGAGTGATTTTTGCCAGTTGAGGTCTGTAAACTCAACAAATCATCCAAGAAAATGAAAATTGTCACATAATAAACAAACCCCACAAAAATTAACACAAAAAAAACGTGAATTGATAGGAATTTCTTGAATTCCATTGATGATTTTTGGTGTTGGAGAAAAGGAAAAAATTTGAATTGTATTTAGTGAGATTCTTGAAAGTTCAGGGGTCATTTTGCAAATAAAGATAATGGGCCTTAAGCCCAAAAACACAACCCCTTTCTACAAGCCCGGCCCATTGTTTTTTCGAGTTAACGGTAAACACGAGTTTCACATCTCAACTATCTGTTTTCTATTTATCTACCTATACTATCATCTTTTGTCGATTTTATACCTTGTTATAACTCCCTTTGTTTTAAAATGCACCTCGATGTTGAATTGGTCTATACGTGTCTGTTATCGATCGGGGAACAAATGTTTGATCATTTTCAGCAACGAGTTGTGTTTTTAAGAGGGAAATCCACGAATAACCATTTTTTGATGTCGGTTTTTACTCACTCTCGAAATGAAATCAAACAATCGTGTTTGAAACTTGCTTCAAATATTCGTGTCCGAAAGTGTGGTCTTCTGAAAGCTGATAATGGCTTGCAAAATAAAAAAGAAGTGAAATTTTTAGGTTGACAATGGGCCTTGTGCCCAAACAATATCACCTTTCCTCAAGGTCGCCTATTCGTCAAACTGTCATCTTTTCACGAGTTTTACGTCTTAACTATCAGATGTTTCTTTTTTTTTTTTTTTCATACGTGAACTATCACCATCTATCTATTAAAACACACCCCGAAGATAGCTATGCCAGTAATCAGTTATTTTCTTTTTTTGCCTGAACTATCAACACTTATGTATTAAGACGCTTAGTTGAGTAGATGGTAATAATTCAGATAGGAAAAAAGAACAACTGATAGTGATATAGTCAGTTTCAAAGTGCGTTTTAATATGTAAATGGTGATAGTTCGGATAAGAAAACGGAATAATTGATGAGCCTTGAGCCCAAGATTATACACCTTTCCTCAAAGGCCGACCCGTAGTTAACGGTCAAAAACATAGAACTGTGATTAAGTTTCACACTTTAACTAGCAATTGTTCCTTTTTCGCATTTAAACTACCATCATTTAGATTGAGTAGTCGGTGATAATTCAGATACGAAAAGAGACAACTGATAGTTGACATAGTCAATTTTAAGATGTGCTGAAATACATAGATGGTGATAGTTCAGATCGAGAAAGGAAACAATTGATAAGAATTATTACAAGTTGCATTAGTATAAAGTTAGTCAAATTATGATGAATCTTCAAAATACTGAATTAACTTAATTATAATGAAAACATAAACCCAAGGCATATTTATATTTTTAAAAATAATATTTCTCCCATCTCGTTAAAATTTATCATAAAATAAAGATTGATAATTAAGTGCTCACTAACTTAAAACTTCTTTTTTTATCAACATATGTTACCCAGCGAACTTTTCTGCTTCACCCATACTCTTTTATAGTCATTCTAGCGCACTAACCTTAGTTGCATTATTCAAAATCGATGATCCAGCTATGTAAATTATATAAATGACTTATTACACACCTTAATTATATAAAAGTGATATTATTACCTTCCCGCGACCCTCATTCTAAGGCACGTGTGTTACACTTATTTTAGGCGCGTCCAGCCTATTAAATAACAAAAGTAAACGGTTAGAAACATTAAGGAAAAATGCATCGTTTCCACCCCAAACTAAAGTCGAAAAGTCGAATCCACACATAAACTATATAACTTAACTATAAAAAAGTGATACTTTTTACTGACGTGGTGCTGACGTGACAGCGCGTGTAAAACATTACACCACATGCAAGTGGTGGTAGCCTGACAGGGTGTAAATAGTTGCACTTTTTTTATAGTTTAGGTGTGTAATAGGTCACTAGTATAGTTTAGGTGTGACTTCGACTTTTCGGGTATAGTTATATATATATATATATATATACTAAGTAAATAGATCAAAAATCATATTTTGTATATTTAGATTAGTGTGTTTCATCACAAGTCCACATCAAAATCTTTTAAGGATATTTAATGTACAAAATTTGGTGTGGTCCACTAAACAAGAGCACGTGAACACCACATGTATTTAATTAGTTTCTAACTACTCTACACTATGCATTAATTTAAATTATATTGCTCTAATTTCGATTTCAATTTATGGGAATCTATTTTTAAAATTTATTTTAAAAAAGGAAGAACTCCTTACAAATTTGAAAGTAAATTAATTTAAATTTTTAATTCATTTTTAATTAGATTCTTATAGTCACAACATAAATGTTACGATAAACTGGAGAAAGTAAGTTCGATTATTCCTGAAATTTGGTTCTCAAGGCACCATTTTCTGTGAGAAATTACGACTCGAGTATCTTCTGGACAATAATTATCTGAAACAAGATATTCGTCTTTATGATAACCGCAAATAAACCTGAGCTGCTATGTTGAATTCCCCACTGGCCATCGCGGACGAAATGATAAGGTCATGATCCGTAGGAAAACATATCACTCATTCTTCCATTGGGGAAAGATGCACGAGCAACAGCTCTAAATGTCACTCATCCACCAGCTAGTCGGCTAATACCTATCATTTAGGTGGCACCAGCGAGATTCAGCTAAGGTAAGGAAGTAGCGCAGTTGTACTCTAGTGTTGTTTGATTGAAAATGTTTTTCTTTAAAAAAAAAAAGTAATTTTTTTTTTTTTTTTGGAAAACTTTATCCTTTTCAATAAAATTTAAATGACATCCACTCAAAAATTTTAGAAAAATCCAATGATAATAAATACCTAGAACAAATTCTATTAAAAGATTGTACCATGTAAGGTGAATGTAACCACATATGATTTGAATTATTGCTTATACATCACACAAGTTGTGGTACTAATCATTCAAGTGTGCTTATGAGAAGTAACAATCTGTCCATGTCCTCATTGTAGTAGGTATATTTACTTACATGATTTGACAGCAAAAAAAATATATTTCTTCCCCAGTTCTGTCGGTCAAATTTTTTACCACACAAGTAAAGTTTTCTTTTAACGTGCAACACTAGTAAGTTGTTTACTAATGAACCAAAAATAAAACGAAATAACATAACGCAGAAGCATGGAATTAGAGAAGATATTTCGTATAAACTCTGCTCTAATTCTAAATATGTTCAGATTTCAAAATTAAGTATGCAATTTTATGTGCGTTTAATTAATTTCTAGAATCGGTAGATAAATTTTCTGATCAAATAATATGATAAAAGATTTGTGTAGATCCAAATTGTATAGATACATAAGAATAAAGAGATATTCAGTGGGCCTAATCTGTTGCATTTGACTGCTAAGCGTCATTTTTCATGAGTTCTGCACTGATGCAGATCCATGAACTGAGGGAGGATATATTTGTTTGTGTTTGCACCGATGTAGATTCATTTTTCATGAGCTATATACTAATAAACATTCAGTAAGCTAATCTCGTTGAAAAATAAAATGAAACTAAAGAAGATGTCTTGTACAAACTCTGCTCTTGTTTCAGTTATGCTAAAATTTTAAAATTTGGTATGCAATTCTATTGTGCATCTACTTTCTAGAATTATTGGATAAATTTTCTGAGCAAATGACATGATGAAAAATTATTTAGATCCAAATTGTATAAAAACATAAGAATGAAGAGATGTCATGATTGACACACAAGGAAACCTCCTAAATCAATCATTCAGGAACATATCCAGTGGGAAATCTATTGCATTTAATCGCTAAATGTCATTTTTCATGAACTCTGTATTGATGAGGGATATATTTGTTTTTGTTTGCATTGATGCAAATCCATTTTTCATAAGCTATGCACTGACAAATATCTAGTGACCTAATCTCTTTGGAAAAATTTGAGCAACAGAATTACGCCTCGCCAATATACTTATACAGTTGCAAAACATTGTTAGTTCTACAAACCCTTTTTAATTATTACTTCCTACTCGAAGTTTGATATCTATTTTGAGGTTCGATCGATTAATCCAGATTCAAGCCGAGAAATCCAACTTTGGGAAAATTCAAAGGTGTGATATATCCAATGGTTAATAAAGTCGATTGAGAATTATGAAGTCTCGAATTTAATTTTTTGACGAACATAAGATATAAGATATATAAAGCAAAAGTTCACATAATAAACACACTATTAGGTCGAGATGATGAAGCCATATAACACAACAAATTTAAATCATGAACTCTCTGAATCAAAATGAACAATACGTGTCATGGATTTATTATAAACTTTTGTTATGTATTTATAAACCATTATTTTGGTTAATTAAAGATGAAGAAAGGTCACAAAGAGAGAAAAAGGTTTAGAATGTATCTGAACTTTGACGAAATTTATTATAACATGTCTTAACTTTGCGGAAGTTCTGTGACTCCCTAGATTATTTTTTACCATATTTCTGTGACATATATTTATTTAGCTGGACCGCTTTATAAAACCTTACGCACTTAGTGTGCGTGTATTGACACAGTAGTCCAACTAGCAAATATATGCCGCAGAAATACGGTAAAAAAAATAATCTAGAGGGGTCATAAAACCCTCCGCCCCCAAAAAAATAATAATAAAATTGAGACATATTACAATAATTTTTGCCAAAATTTAAGTATACTTCGAACCTTTTTCCCTCAAAAAAAAACGATTAGAAAAAGGGAAAATGTTGTCAAGATTTTTGGTCCCCCTTTATGTTGGTGTTTTTGGTGTTTAGTCAATTTTGGCCAAATAAGACATTTTCATGCAATTAATGCTAAAAAGTAAAGGACGGCTATGTTTTAAATTTGGTGTGTAATGTTAAAAGGTAACAACGTATTGGACACGATATGATGTGTATTAGATAATTTTGATTTAATATATAATAATCCGCAAATCATATAGAAAAGATGAATCGAACTAGACCAGTCTTATCATCCTACGAACTAGGCCGAGGAAGCATATAGAAGGTTACCAACCTGAAACCACGAGAATCCTTGCTCGATCTAAAACCAACTCAACCAATTTTCTGGGCACGTCAAAGAGAAGGACTGACAGACTTCTAAACTAGAAGGTTACCAACCTGAAACCACGAGAATCCTTGCTCGATCTAAAACCAACTCAACCAATTTTCTGAGCACGTCAAAGAGAAGGACTGACAGACTTCTAAACTAATGAACTTTTGAAAAATGGGACGTATCTCATGTTGAAATGGGCGAGAAAAGTGAAGAGTTTGATAACACATGTGACAAATTTACATGGCACGCACACTTTTCGTCTTGATGATTGCGTAGTCCGAGAGAAAAAATTTGTGAGGTATGTCAAGGCAAAGTGGCAAGAAAAATTTGTGATTTGTATGCACTAATTTTCGCACTAATATAACAGTCTGCAAATTACATAGAAAAGATAATTAAATTACACTAGACAAGTCTTATCATGCTACGAACTCGACCGAGGAAGCATCTAGAAGGTTACAAACCTGAAACCACGAGAATCCCTCCTCTCAACAAACTCGATCAACCAATTTTCTCCAACCCGAAAGTTGGACGAAAAAAGGGTGGGAAGGTCAAAAAGAAGGACCGACAGACTTCTAAAGTAACGAACTTTTGAAAAATGGGCATACACATGATAGGTTATACGTATCTCATGTTGAAATGAGCAAGAAAAATGAAGGATTTGATATTTTGGTCTTTAATTAGTTGTACAATTATTTTTGGACCTTTTACAATTAGTTGTTATCAATTGTACCTTTTTTTAAAAAATGGTGTTGTCTTCAAAAGATAAAATTTTGTGATTCTTCTAAATTTAATGGTTCATAAAGGGATATGTGTCTTATTTATATTCATAAAAAAATTGCAAAGACTACACTAATTTCATAGTACATGAGATATGAATTATATTGACTATATAATATAATTGACTGCCAAAATTAAATTTATTGTCTTCTCCAATTAAATACAAATTTGGAACATTTGTTTGTTCTTTAATTTGCCATGCATATCTCCTCTTAAAAGGAACAACGACAATAACAAACCCAGTGTATTCCCACCTGCTGGGGTCTGGGGGGTAAGATGTACGCAGACCATACCTCTACCTCTAAAGAAGTAGAAAGGTTGTTTCCGATAGACCCCCGGCTCAAGACACAAGATACAAGATACCACACAAAATACAAAGTAAAACACCGAACAAGGTTACAAGAATACATAACATAAATACGGTAGCCATAAGTAAAAGAAAACAGAGGAAAGCACCCAGATTCGTACTAAAACAAGGAACACGGAATCATAACCAGGATACTACCCCCAGCAGGTAATTCCCTACACTAGCGATAAGATCGCTTTAACCAACCTGCCATTAGGGATGGGCATGACACGGTATGTTAGAATATTGAAAATTTTGATTTGGTAATGTCGATTTTTAAAAATATTATACCATTATCATATCAAATTTGTAACAGTCCCAACTCGCTAGAGATATTGTCTGTTTAAGGTCTAGGCGCGCACGACTTTAAAAGACATCACTAGGGTGTAAGGCCTGCTAATTTTTATACCCAACATCTCTCATACGTTTTGTTGATACCAGACTCTTATCCTAATCTAGGATGTCACATATAGCCCTTTTATGAACTCAGTGTCCTCGTTGAGGTTTGCCTCACCGCATAAAATTTGCCTAGACTCGGCACTAAGATTGGCTAGGCCTTCCCGAAATTTGTCTAAACTTAGTTGAAGACACACCATCGACAAGGCTTACACAAGAGTGGCGTTGATACCATCTGTAATAGCCCAATCCGCTAATGATATTTTTCGCTCTAGGCATAGGCCTGTATGACTTTAAGACACGTCACTATTATGTAAGACTTTTTAACTTACATATCCAACGTCTCTCCTTTATTTTATCAATTTTAGACTCTTATCCTATGTTAGGTTGTCACAAAATTAATTATGTAATGTTCATTGTATGCCATCATTTGTTAATATTATAATAATATAAATAAATTGTATATATAATTATATTTATACTTGAGTACAATATTCGATATTTTTTTTTTTTATAAATAACGAATATCGTACAAAAAAATTAACATAACTATCACATATTATAATATTAAATTTGTGATATATATAGCACTTATGATAATTGATGAAAAAAAAAGATCTGATCTTTCGCTGTCAATTCCTTTCATTTTCGATTAGAATGATAAGCCCAATCCTGCTTTCTTAATCGGTCTTAAACTTGAATTGAATAGACCAAAGTCGTTCTTACTCATCGAGGTTCGAGAAGCTATGATAGAACATATAAGGCTAAGGCTACGAAGTAAAGGAAGTCGAAGTAATAATCTCGAGAGAAAGCGTTTGAACTATCTTTTCCGGCCAGATAACAAACGATCACTCAAGAATGTTCTAAAGTAGAATCTTACATACTAATTAATCGAGTTTAACTTCTATACATTCATAATATTATTTTGTCACCTAAAAATAGTTATAAGCAACTATCTATTAACTATTGGTGGGACAAATAATTTTGGATGGCCAAATTAAATACCACTAGTTTCATTTCAATCATGGACAATGTTTGAAATGTCAAATACAATTTATTGCTTCCAACACATAAATAATTAATGGAGGCTTGATTTAAAAATCTTTGCTACATTGATCTAACAATAGTAATTTCTAATTTGTATGTCATATATAATTGATTTCATGACAAATATAAGAGAGGAACATTATCGTAAATAACAACTTAATTTTTTAAAAATAAAAAAAAATAAAAAAAATCTCGACTCTTTTCTTTGCAAGCAGCGCTTCTATCATATTCTGCTCTCTATATTCTGCTCTCTATAGCTATATTTTAGCCACGAGCCCTTCAACATCCGCATCAGAGACCTACATTCATTTAAAATAGTACCGTTAGGATTATCAAGAAATTTGTACGCCTACATACCACACAAATTTCTCCATGTTCTGCTCTTTATAGCTATATTTAAGTCACGGGCCCTTCAGCCTTCGCAGTAAGGACCTACATTAATTTAAAATTGAAGCGTTAGGGTTATCAAGAAATTTGTATGCTTACATACCACACGAATTTCTCCACGTTCTGCTCTCTATAGCTATATTTAAGCCACGGGCCCTTCAGCCTCTGCATCAAAAACCTACATTCATTTAAAATAGCATCATTAGGGTTATCAAGAAATTTGTACGCCTACATACCACACAAATTTCTCCATGCTCTGCTCTCTCTATAGCTATATTTTAGCCACGGGCCCTTCAGCCTTCGCATCAAAGACCTATATTCATTTAAAATAGCATCGTTGGGGTTATCAAGAAATTTGTACACTTAAATACCACACAAATTTCTCCATGTTCTGCTCTCTATAGCTATATTTTAGCCACGGACCCTTCAACCTCTGCATCAAAAACCTACAATAATTTTAAATAGTATCGTTAGGGCTATCAAGAAATTTGTACGCTCACATATCGCGGTATAAAGAAATACGATTTAATTACGTATTAGGTAAAAAGGCAGTTTGGTGCACTAAAGCTCCCTCTATGCACAGGGACCGGAGAAGGGCCCCACCACGAGTGTATTATGTGTAGACTTACCTTACATTTTTGTCCGAAGCTGTTTCCAAGGCTTGACAACCCGTGACCTCCTGATCACATGACAACAACTCTACCAGTTACTCCACGACTCTCCTTTAATAAGAACTTATTCAAGGTACTTTATTAACTAAGAAATATCATCAAATTAACCAAAAGTAGTAATAATCAACAACTATAATCACATAAAATTAATCACAGTCCAAAGATAAACTCACCAATTAAAGATGATTTGCCCAAATTTTGTTGAAGAATTAAAGAATTAATTAGTCATTATTTGCCAATGCAGCATCATCAAGATTCGCATATATTAAAAATATTAAACAGTTTTCATTTTCTGTTTTTTTTTTTCTACGAAAATCTTGATAATGCTGCACTAGCAAGCAACAACTGTGTGTTCAACGAACTCATAAATTTTAAATTTCGACTCTATCACTGAAGTGTATCGTCAATTCATGCACGATTAATCCATTTTTTTTATAGCGGAGCAACAAATTCTAACAAAGAAATTCAAACGAATGCAATAATATCACACTTCAGAGTCCAACGAATCAAACTCACTAATAAAAGAAAAATTCAAGCAAATTCAAAAATATAATTATATATATATATATATATATATATATAATACAAAAAAAATAATATTTTTATCCTCTAATTTGTATAAATTTCAGGCGAAGTGGATTCAATTGAACTCATTGGAAACATGTGGCTCCATCCTAGACCTAGAAATTTTCATAATCAATATAGCTCAAAGCATTTCTTTTTTTTTTTAAAGAAGAGGAAAAAGAGATAAGAATAAATTAAAAAAATCATTGCGAATATCAAATATCGAATGAAAATTAAAAAATAAAATAAAATCAAACAAACAATTCTAGGGACATGTACCTTAAATGATGTGATGTGAGCAATTAGGTGAATTTATTATATAAAGAGATCAAATAATTAATTTAATAGAATAAATCTAGTACTAAGAGCTAAAAAAAAACTCAATTTGAGATAAAGAATAATAATATAAATATATTATTCAGGTGTTTGAAGAACCTTGGAGATCGATGATTAAAAATGAGCAGAAATTTCACTTACGATTTAAAAAAAGATAACAACAAAAACAAAAACTCTAATATAAAAGTAATGGATCGATCATTAGATGAATCGACAAGTACTCAACGACAACATCAACAACAATTATAATATCTGAATCTCAAGTAAATTGCATCAATCTTTACGGTTTATATCGCTCTGGCATAAAATTCATATTAGTCCAATATTATATAAAATAAAAATTTAAAAGCATAATTTTAAAAAAATTCAGAAAGGAGAAAAGAATTATGTGAAAAATTAATTGAATTTGACAAATTGAAGTTGGAAAAAAATGAAAAAGAAAATAAATATTTGAAGAAGAAGAATACATGAATGAGTTGAGAAGAAAAAAGAGAAAAAGGATATATTTATATAGAGAATTAACTGACCTACCTCTCAGCTGTACCTTTCTGTTACCAATAGGTGTATAGATATTTTTATGCACTTTTTTTTTTTAATTTAAATTTTACTATTACATTAAAAAATTCTATCAGAACCAACTTATCTATCTCATAAAAAAGCAAAGTAAAAAGTGTTTATATATTATTCGATCTAGGGATGAACATGGTATGGTATATATCAAATTTATTATACCTAACTAAAATTTTTGATATTGTCGTTTTGGTATAATGGTATTTGTTATAGTATATGGTGTACATTTTAAATTTTTTTGCTATATGGTATGGTATTCGATATTTATAAATGATATACCGAAATACCGAATACCATACCGAAGTGTGTGTATATATATATATTGAAACTTTGGCTACTCTATCTTGATTGTAATGTCTTTTTTTGTCTAACCAATTAACGAGAGGAAATGTTTATACTTGGAATATATATTTCTATATGTGTAATGTGTAATTACGATACAATTGAGACGTGCTTTTGAAAAGTCGAAGTAATAATACCCTATCATGCATATATTGTCAAAGTTGAACAAACTACGGTTACCAATTACCGTACTGCAAAATATTAAAATTAAACATCAAAATATAATTTCTGGTGTTTTGCTACAAAATCTTATCCATTGCTAATTTCTTATTTTCTTATACTGAATTTAACTTGTTATAGCAGGCTATTTATGTTGTTTTTTCGAATTTAAGATTTATGCACTTACAATATAAAAAGTATTTACACAATCTAATAATATACAAATAGAGGTAAATCTCTGAATAAATATTATACATACTTGATAATAATAATAGAGTGGAACCAAAAAGAAAAAAACTCATTTCTACTTTTAGAAGTATTTTCCAAAAATATCTTGAAAAAATTAATATAAGATTCATTAATTTAAATTTTTAATTGCAAAATTCAAACTCGAAACCTCTAGTAAGATTATTATTTTACATAAACATAATAGTTTGATGATTTTTCTTTATCTCATTTGTTGTCATATAGTCCAATTCAATCATGATAAACAATTTGACTATGAACATAGAAATCAACAATCTTGATTTTCTTTTCTTTTTTTTCCTTTTTATCTTTGATTTGATACCATTTACTAGAAACAAACAAAAATAAAGATAATCATCCTAAGACTTTTTTTGTTTTTATTAATGTTATCATAATCAACTTATCACAAATATTATTGATAACGTATATGTCATCATTACAATATTGCTCACATCCTCCATTTTCATTTCTTATTGAATCACTTTTTTTTTTAAATGAATTTTTAAGTAATATGAATTTGAATTAATCGGATTAGTAATTTTTAAATACCTGATAATGAACAAAAGAAAAAGAAAGCGTAATGCGCTAAATAGTCCTGGTTAATTATGCGATGTATGAAGAAGAATCTCATCTCAAAAAGGTTGTTTGATACGTAGATTAAATTATTTTGAAATTATAATCATTGTATTATAGCCCTGGAATATTTTAGACCATGTGAAGAAAGATAATATAAAATAGTCACATGGTTGATGGACTAAGGTGGATTATATTAAGACTAAATTTCATATTAGTGTTATATCATGTTTAGTGTTGATGATATAAATTAGTTCAAAAATAAATTTATTCATGAAAAATCTCAAATTTATCCTTAAAATATTCCGTCTTATACCTCCAACCAAATGACTCCTAGGGTGTAAAGGTGGGATATATTGTTTATCTATTTTTGAATTTATTATATACCTTTTTAAATTATTATAAAAACGTCATCTAATTCTAATTTTTTTGTACCATTTTATTATTATATAATATTTTTTAACCTAAATGTAATTCAGATTTAAATTTATTAAATAAATATAGTCTTTTATTTATTTTTGGTCACTTAAAAGTCATTAAATTTGACCAATTTAACTTAAAAATAAATTTCACCATATTTAAATATATTATACTAAGTCAGGACAATATAAAAAATCATAATGCATATAGGTAAAAGTGGGATATATGATGTCCTAATCATGGCCAACAACCTAGTACACTTTGGATTTATGAATCATGTGATATATATATATATATATATATGCTATACATATGTTTAATTTATCTTTTAATTTATAAGGCATTTATTTTATATTTTTCTTTTCTTGTTCTAGAGATCTTTAATATTGTAAGAAGTATTTTTATTCACTTCATATTGGCCCCCCCAAAAAGAAGAAAAGTCTCATGAGATAATGATATTTTGCTAAATTTTGTTTTTTTTCATTTAAAGAAGTTAGTACTATTTGCTACAACTTAATAATTTTCCGACGATGCAACTAGCAAATTATAAATTAAATGTAATTTCATATAGTTTTATGTCAATTCATGCACATTTGTGTCAATATGTATATGACATTGCTTTAACAACATGGGTTGGGGTCCAGTGGATAGGGCTGCTCCACCTTTAATCAGAGGTCGAGGTTCGACCTTGGGTATAGAGAAAACTCTCTTGGGAGCGCTTTTACCTTAATGAGTCCTGCAACGCGCGATTCGAATTAGTCGGGGCTCTAATGCGGACACCGATACCGAATGGGAAACCAAAAAAAAGTATATGACATTGCTTTACAACAACAATAACGTATTCGATGTATTTCTACATAGTGGAATTTGAGAAGGGTAAAATGTACGCAGTCCATACAACTATCTCCGAAGAAATAAAGAGATTGTTTCTGATAGCTTAGGATAAAAGAAATAGTACAAAGTCATAATGAAACATAAAATAAGATGAAATAACAGAAATAAGACACCCACTGAGTAGTACTATTACACTAACTAACCAACAGAGCACACCTCACTCAAGCCCTCGGAACAAGAAACTCCAACATACGTGCGCAACCCTACGACTACGAACATGGCTACACCAAAACAATCTTATCTACTAGTTACGACTCACTCCCCCGAACTAACCCTCTAACCTAATCCGCATCCTCCATACCTTCCTATCTAGGGTCATGTCCTCAATAAGCTGTAACTGCTTCATTTCATGTCTAATCACCTCCGTCCAGTAGTTCTTCGGTCTACCTCTAACCTGCCTGAAACCATTCCTAGCCAACCTCTCACACCTACGAACTGGGGCATCAGTGCCCCTCCTCATCACATGTCCAAACCATCTCAACCTCATTTCCTGCATCTTGTCTTCCATCGAAGCCACTCCTATCTTCTCCCGAATAGTCTCATTCCTAACCCTATGTCCCTTAGTAAATCTGATATTCATTATTCGCAGCAAAACTCAGCTATTCAAATTCACATCGCGTAAGACTCAATTTAAGGGAAAATTCTCTTTTACCTGAAACGTTTCTATAGCCAAGACTTGAATCTGATCATTAATTCTTACAATCTTTTATAGTCGTGGATTTTTGGTGTTTGAACTAGCTTGTGCATACGTACTTTGATTAATTTCATGAGGTATCAATCTCACATCAACTCAAGTATCAGATAACTCTCTCCAAAAATACTTGGACAAATGAGAAAAACTACCCAATATTTTATTTCCATTGAAATTTGAATTTGAAAACTCAATGTTCTTGATTCACTTTATATTCATTTTTGTTAGAAGGATTTTTCCTTTGGTACTTAAACTTATTTATGTGCAGCTGTTTAAAGTTTCTGTTTTTTGTTTTTAAATTATTGCTCTTTCTCTGGATATTAAACTAAATTAATAAATAACAAGTTGGTGTTTAATTAGTTTCTTGTTTGGCATAATGCATAAGCAAACACTTAAACTTGGCCTCAACCGACAATAATAAGCATTTCAACTATGGAACTGCACATGTAGACATCTCAACTTGGTCTCAACTGACAATTAAACACTTTGACTCGTCCCTACTATGTCTCATAGAACCCAAATGCTGACGTAACATACGAATTTGGAGGTGTCTGGGTGATCATTTGTAAGTTCGAGCGTTCAACCGGCAGAACAAAGACGAGTTGAGGTCCCTAGATGTGCATACTCAAAATTAAAATGTTGGTTTGACATTGAGACCAAATTTGAGTGTTCGTTTACGTATTATGCCTTCTAGTTTTCCCCTAAATAGTGGAATATTTCCAACTAAAAAATGATGAATGGAGCCCTAATATCAAAAAGCCCATAATTAACTTCATTTTCCAAGCCCAAACTTAAAGAAAATGTTAAGCCCATTGGGCTCCAATGTAGTGAGGAAAACCCAAAATTGAGATCTTGTTCCAAGCCCAATCTTAATTGTTGTTACTTTATTCTCAAATTTAGGCTTTCTCTTCGCTTCGGTAGTGAATCACCTACTAAACGAGCAGTTCTACACGTATTATTTGAGACTAGACGATGGACTCTTTCATTAGGTAGGGGAAGAAGGGACCTAAGCACGGTAGGTGTCTTACAATACTCGAGTGGTAAGAAAAGAGAGACCTTATTTTTTTTTTTTCAGGCAACTTTGGACATACGATTCTTGCAGAAGTGAGATAGAGGTGTTTCCGATAGGCCTCCGGCAAAGAATTATCACTATGATAGCATAAATTCCATCTTAATTTTCTCATAATAATCCTATGAAAAAAAAAGCTAAGGAAACAAGCGCCACAAAATTAATCCTTAATAAAATATCAAGATATCCAAAATTAAAACATTACGTGGTCTAATTAAAACCTTTAATTTTTCAAGGGCATTTATTTTTTCTAATATTACAACAAATATTAGAAAAATTAAATAATTAAATGTTCAATTTAGGGTTAAATTTGTTAATACCATTATTGGACAATCCACTCAATTATGCATGTGTGTTTCCTATTTAAGTGACATTATAAAAATTAAATCAGTACCAACTTCAACAACTTATTGAGGGAGAATTATTATTATTATTATTATTATTATTATTATTATTATTATTAATTAGAGATATAATTGAAGCCATGGAAGAAAAAAAAGAAGAGAATAAATTATGTTGTGAGATACAAATATATTATACATTTAGAGAATTTGGAAAAAGATGTTGTAAGCTAGTGAAGGAGCTAAGGACAAGATTTTATATTCTCAAAAGATGTGTTGCGATGCTCGTTTGCTGGCATGAATCTGCTGATGCGTAGTTTCGAGTATTGATACTCTCAAAAGATGTGTTGCAATGCGTGTCTGTTGGCACGAGTGATCTACTAATACATAGTTTCTCGAGTTTTTATGTTCTCAAAAGATGTGTTGTGCTGCTCGTTTGTTGGCATGAATCTGCTGATGCGTAGTTTCTCGAATATTTATACTCTCAAAAGATGTATTGCAATGCTAGTCTGTTGGCGTGAATGATCTACTAATACAAAGTTTCTCCAGTTTTTATGTGTTGAAAAGATGTGTTATGATGCTCATTTGTTGGCATGAATCTGCTGATGCGCAGTTCCTCGAGTATTGATACTCTCAAAAGATGTGTTGCAATACTAGTCTGTTGGCACAGATGATCTACTAATACAAAGTTTCTTTAGTTTTTATGTCCTGAAAAGATGCAATGCTCGTCTGCTAGCATGAATCTACTGATACGTATTTCAAATCTCTCGAGAAACTATGTATCAGTACGTAGATTTAAAACACCATGAAGAATTCAGTGAACGCATCAGTAGATGATACTTTTGTTATTGCTCGTGATTTTCGTTATCTTTTTTTCTTATTGTTGTTCTTTTCTCCTTCTACGATCTCTAAACGTATATGCACATCGAAAATAGTGTGTAATCATATGCTCAAACTATATATATATATATATATATATATATATATATATATATATGTATATATATATATATATATATATATATATATATATATATATATGCATGCATGCATGCAATAAATTAATGAAGATATGTTAATCCATGTATTTTTAATACATATACCTTCATTGATCTTTATTAATTTATCTCGCATAAAATACTATATAGATTTGATCACATAAAAAAGGTAAACCAAACAATTAAATGTACTGCTCCTACATGACCTGATCAATTCGATCAAGCACTCGTCATCTACTTTGTGGTTCAAATCTTTGACAATATGAAAAAACGACAATTTAACTCTTTGACAACATCTGAAAAAACTTGAGTAGAAGTTACTGGAGTCGACCGAACCAATATGCCGACTTGTAGCTTTGCTCCAATGTCAGTTCCTATCATGATCTTTTTTCATTCCTAGAACTCAAACTCTGTCCTCCTCAAACTTTACTTGTCGATTATACTGGATTTGTTGTTGTGATTTGTCTTTAAACCTATTAGTGTACAATTCATGATTCAAGTAGTTATTTTTTAATATTTTTTTTAAATGATAAATTATTGTTTTTTCTTGTTGCTAAACTAAATTAAAATGAGTTTGTGGGCCTAAATCAGCCCGAAGAGTCAAAGGCCCAATAGAATGGCCCACAAATTTTCATCTTCCAAGCCCAATATTAAAGAAAAGGAGAAAGCCCAATGGACTACCACAACCTCTTTGCTTTCAAAACACTTTTCGATGAGCACCCACGACTTTAAAATCTTAAGTCTGCAACTAACTGGGTTCGCCTTTGTATTTTGTAGAAGCTCCACCTCTCTCAAGGTTGAGCGTAAAGTCTTTCGTAACGATAGTCAGACTACATTCCGACATTTGATACTAGTATGAGACTAGACAGTATCGTAAAATCCTTAAAACGAAAAGTACTCCCTATTAGGGTTTTTTTCGTGTCTAAGACTTAAACTCGAAATCATTGATTAAAGGTAAGCCTTAAGAGAACTATTTATCACACCACAACCTTCAAATCGGAAGATACAATTTGCATCATCTAATTGACTAATTTCACGGGATATCTGTCACCTCCCACTAGAAACATTACGTGTCGATTTCATATTATTTTTCATTGACCATTACTTTCTTTCGAGCAGTCACTTCTTTTTGACTTTCTTTATATATATATATATATATATATATATATATATATATATATATATATATATATATATATATATATATATATATATATATATTATGATAACCAAGAAATTCCACTTTAATTATAATTTCTCTTGATATTTCTATGAAAATGAAAGACTAAATGGTCATTACTTTTTTTCTAATATTACAATAAATATTCTTAAGCAAAAGGAATTAGTTCAATAATGTTCAATTTAGGGTTAAATTTGGTAATCCACTATTGAGTAGTCCACTCACTTATGCATGACTGTTTGCTATTTAATTGACTTATTATTAAACATTAAATCACCAACAACTTTAACAATTTAGTGAGAGAAATTTCTATAAAGAAAAAAAAAACAATTTAAACTTTTTCAAGATTTGTAGTTTTGAAGCCATGGAAGGATATACATTTAGAGAATTTGGGCAAAGATGTTGCAAGCTAGTGAAGGAGCAAAGGGCAAGATTTTATATTTTCAAAAAATGTGTTGTAATGCTCGTCTGCTGGTAGGAATCGACTGACACGTAGTTTTCTGAGATCAGATTGATCAGAACATTATGAGGAGGACTTCGGTGAACGTCTTGAAACTTAGTAACATATCAAGACGATGATTCATTGAAATCTGAAATATATATCAACGGCATATATATAACTTCTTGGTGATATATACTTTCTTTTGCTTTGTGATTATCTTTTTTATATATTTTTTTTTTCTCCCCCCCCCCCCCCCCCCCCCCCCCCTTTTTTTTTTTTTTAAATCTAGATCACTAATGCATGTCAAAGTTAGTACATGCAGTGTACGTAGAGTATACACATGCATGCAGTTCAATTATAGCATATGATTTCAAAGTAAACATATTTATGTATTGGATTTTCAGATAACTTTCAAGAACTATATATATACTTTTTTCAATTAAACATATTGTTAAATTACAATATTCATAATTTTTTTAATCTTGTAGAAGCATTTCAAATTGGTAAATTAGAATTTGGAGCTTGATCAAAATTCGGATTCACGTCCGAAGTCCTATATATGTTGATGATAAAATGTTGTCTAACCAAAAGGCAACCTCATAGACAGGGGCGGATCTACAGTGTCAGGTGATCCGCTACCGTAGATTCCGTAAATATATTAACAAACAGAAGAAGTCAGTAAAATTTTATAGATGGAAGCTCATACACAAACTGAAGGTAATTGGCTTGATGGTATAGAATGGACCCTTGAATTGCTTATCATTTTTCGTTAACATGGGATCGATATACTAGCTTATTTTATCGGGAACTCACTAGTTTAAAATTCTAGATCTACCTCTGTAATAGGGCTCGATCAAACCCCAAGACATCTGACTAACCTTGGTCATAAATTACTACTTCCTCCGTCCCAATTTATGTGGCATACTTTTCTTTTTCGTTCATCCCAAAAAGAATGACGTATTTTCTTATTTGACAATTATTTAATGGCATCATCCTTATTTTATTCATACTGAGTCCTACTTAATAAGAAAAAAGACAACTAAAAAGCAAACATAATTAGAGCGACTTAAGAGGGACAATTTTGTAAACTTCACAAAATCATCATTTATTTTTTAAATTTCATATTCGATCAAAAAGCAATACGTAAAATGGTATGGAGGAAGTATTATATATAGCATGCATTTCATGTGTTAGCTTGTATGCAAATACATAGATGCATGATGCAATGATGTACTATATTATAGTCAATTATTGATTATAGCTATGACCATCCATTATTTATGTAAATTATCCTTGTGTTTTAAATTATTTTTTGTTTATTCTTAATTTCATGTAATAATGCAAAACTCTGAAATTAATTTCATGAAATTGTACTGCTATCATTTTTTATCTTTTATTGCTTTTTTGAGTCATTTCATTGCACATGAATGATGATATCCAAAAAAGATCTTTCAACAGACGTGAATAATTGATATTAGAACAAGACATTTAATTATTTATTTAATTAATATTCTTGACGTTTTATTAATTAGAATTATGTTCTCAATGACTCAAGTATTTTTTTCCTGTTTGAAACATAAAAGATGAATACATACTTAGTATTTAATCTTTATAGAGATAATCCAAAAATATGTTATGCAAAACCCTAATAATGTAGATATTAGTAATGCAAGAATTATAATATTGAAATTAATAATGTAGATATTAGTAATGCAAGAATTATAATATAGAAATTAATAATGTAGTGATATTTTTTTTCTTGTTGGATATTCTTAAGGAAAAAGAAAAATTAAATTTAAGGAGAGTGAGGGCATTTTTTACTGTCAATTTTTATTTTATTATGTGTATGACTAATTAATGTCCATATATGTTTATTCCACATTCGAATTAACCCTAATAAAATAATAGAGTACATAAATAAATTCTCGCATATCTAACGCAAGTATTACCGTGCGAAAGACAAAAGGAAAAATCATACAATATATATAATCGTGTGGAGTTTCAGTATGATGATAAACCTCTTTTTATACCAATAATTAATCAAGCGCTTTTAACACTTAATATGTATTTTCACTTTTATTTGTTGAACAATGATTTTGGAATTAGTAAACGTCTAAGATAATCTGATGTCAAGAAGCTGAGAGCGATCTTTCTTATGATTAATTCATTGCTATTAATTAATTAATTAACTAATTAATTAATCCTATCATTTTTTTAAAAAAATTCATTCCAAACCAAAAAAATGATAGGGCCAAAGTACTTATGAAGGGTTGAATATAACAATTCTAATTAGTGACAGTGTGAGTAGACAGCATAATTAATCCATAATTAAGTCAAAGTTAATTGTCCTCTCCTCGTGCAATTGTTTTTTTGTTTTCTCCCCAAACAACAAAAATAATAAAAGTTGTTCTACTTTAATTTTGTTAATTAACTTTGATGATCCACTAAAAAATGTTGCCAATATAATAATAGTAATTATTATTATTATTATTTGTCAACTCCAAATAAGTTGATATTGACTATATTTTATCATCTTATGTCATGAAATTGAAGATAAGTTAGGACAATTTAATTACAAGGTTTCATCCTATAAAAATTGACAAAATACTTTATAAAATTGATACAAAATTGACTAGGGGGTTCACCAAGCCTCTTATAATCACAATCACTATGGCATTACATTAGATTGACATTTGACTTTGAATTAATAATCAATCTTTAAATAGGGAAACACGTTTTAGACCCGTCAATATGGGCCAGACCCGTTGGGCCGGCTCAACCCGACCTGTAATTTGATAGAGTTGAGCTTCAGTTTTTACAGCCTATTTAAGATCAGGTTTTTTTAGTTCGACCCGAATAAGCTCGTGGCCACTAGGGCTTGAGCAATATGGGTTGGACTAGTCTGTGGGCCGGCCCGTAAGTCAAATACATGTAACTATTTAGATTGATTATTAGTATTTTTATTGTATAAATAACATCAATCTTTTAAAAGTTATTACACTCTCTCCTACTCTTTTAATTACTTCACTCTCTCCCCCTATTAATATACATAACATAACCGACATATACATAGCATTCTATGTATATGTGGGATATTTATAATATGTTTAGGGAGCTGGGATTTTTTGTAATATTGAAAACATAAGTTGTGTATTTGTGTAATTTTTAGATGGTTCGAAGGTTATCATGTCAAACATTATTTAATTATTTCACTATTAGGAGTATTTTTTGGGGTGTTAAAGACTTGATTAACAAGTATTAACACTACGTAATATTGTCTTGTAATATTTATGTTTATTAACATTCTAAAATTAAATTATAAAATATTATTCTTTAAGAAATGGTCTGGCCGTGAGGCCCGCAGCCCACAAAGTAATGGTGTGGACTTGATATTTTTTGTTCCATCATTTTGATGAGCCAGCCCGGCCTGGCCCGTGCAACTCAAAGCCTGAATGGGCTGAACTGACCCATATTGACAGCTCTAAGTTTACTATTAATTAACTTTTTAAAAACGATACCATGCTTCCCTTCTATATGTGGAACATTTGGCTAACTAGAAATGATAACCTCTTCAACCACAGGGATAATAATGTCATCCCTATGGAGAAGACTATAGCTAGTGCCACTGAATTTGCTCTAGTTGTAGAAAGTTATAACCACTCTGTTAAACCTACCACCACTGCTTACCTCAAATGGGTTCGCCCCAAGCAAGGGTGTCAAACGGATCGGTTTTAACTGGCCCGAACCGGCCCACTAAAGCAACCCGGACCGGTAAGCCCAAGGGCTTTAAGGGCTCGGGTCCCGGTCTGATTGGGTTTCTAATTTGGGCCCGGTTAATCTAGACCGGACTCAACCCGATTAGGGCCCGTCGGTTAACCAGCTCGGTCCGGATAAGCCCATTTAATTAATTTTTTTTTTTAAGATTTTGGAAAATTGGGCCAAACTAGCCGTTGGCCCAACGGCTATAACGGCTAGTTTGGGCCCAAATATAAAAATAAAGTTTTTTTTTAATTTAAAATCATTTTTTAATCCCAAAAAAAATTCTATAAATACCCTTCACTTTCAAATTATTTTCCACACAAATTTTCATCCTCTCAAGTCTCAAATCTCATTCTCTCTCAAATCTCATTTCTCAATTCTCAAATATTCTATACATTTAATTTCTAAAGTGCTCACTTTAATTTTTTTAATTTTGCGATTGCTAAGTACGAGTGGAAGTTTCTAAAGTCGCAACCTTCGGATACTTTCAAAATTTGGTATTGTCGTTCCATCTCTTACTTTTAATTTATAATTAGTGTATTAATTGTTGAATATTTATTTTTATTACTTTTTGAGTTTGATTTATATTATGGATAAATTAAGAAACCTCGGTAAAAGTGTCAAAAAAATTTATCCCGAAAGTGGTAGTGGTAGCAAAAAGCGAATTACTAGCGGTAGAGGTACTTCAAGTACTAGATATACCCGTGTGCCTTCGCCTCCGGTGCCACTTAGTCAACCTTTTGAGGAAGAAATAGGTGTAGGTGCTCATGATATGGATTATTTAGAAGTTCAAAAAAATTACGGTATAGAAGAAGAAAATGAAGTAGATGCGGTTGATTTAGATGAAGATGATGAAAATATTGATGAGACACCCGAAGTAGGAAATGCTAACGTTAGATCCGAATCGGTTAATCTCCCTCCCCGTCCTCCCCGTGCCCCAAGAGCTCGTAAACAAACTAGTATTGCATGGAAATTTTTTGAACGTATATCAGATACTGAGGTGCAATGCAATATTTGTCAAAAAATAAATAAGCATAAAAGAGGAGGCAAGCAAAGGGGTACGGGTACGTTAATGAGACATTTAGCTGAAGACCACGAAAGAGAGTTAAAAATTGCACAAGGTGGTGAGGTTGTTGGTGGCCCCACACAAACTAGAATGGACCCAACAACCGGTCACGTAACGAAGAAGTATAATAAATTGAGGGGCCGGGAAGAAATAACAAAAATGGTAGTTGTACGTTGTTTGCCTTTTAGTTTTCCTTTTTCTGATGCTTTTATTCATTATATTCAAACAATTTATAATCCTATGTTTAATGGTATTCCTAGAAGTACTTGTCGGTCTGATATTTTTAGATTTCATTCATAATATTATTTTTATTTATCTACATTGTTAAAAAATATTCAATGTAGAATATCCCTAACTTCTGATCTTGGTCGTGCTGTAAATAAAAATGATTATTTAACTGTTACTTGTCACTGGATGGATAGTAATTTTGTGATGCAAAAACGTATTCTTGTTTTTTTATATGATGAAGATCGTAAACATACTGGACAATTTATTGCTGACTCGATACATAAAGTTGCAGCATTTTATGGTATCGAAAATAAAATCTTATGTATTGCTTTTGATAACGCTTCAACAACAAGACTACTATAACAAAGTTGAAATCTAAGCTATCACCGTCGTTACCTGAAATTTTTCATATTAAGTGTGCATGTCATATATATAATTTAATTGTAAAATATGGACTTGAGTTTTTTGAGATTTATATTGAAAAAAATCCGTCTTGCTGTATCGTAGATCTAGAATTAAAGAATTTAAAGTTAAATGTCAAGAAAATGGACTTGCACCGATATTGATGCTTGAGGAAATTGATATTAGATGGAATTCTACGTATGATTTTTTAAAAACTTGTTATAAATATAGAGTTCCTATTACATTAGCTTTTAACCAACATTGTGGTTCATTTGCTGATTCTGCCGATTGCATGCTACTTGATTCTGATTGGGTTGTAATTAATGATCTTGTTAAGTTTTTGGAAAAATTTTATGTAGCTACGATTGAATTTTTCAGTGCTTATTATCCTACTGTTTGTAATATTTTGGAATATATAACTGATTTTTTGGTTTGCTCAAAGAATATAAAAATAAAGAAGGTTATGAAAATGTTGTTGGTGCCATGTTTACTAAATTTAAAAAATATTTTTTCCCGATTCCCCCAATTTTCTTGGTTGGTGCTATGCTAAATCCGTGCATTAAATACCATACTATGTGCCACTTTAGTACTCTTATTTATCGTAACTTAGAAATAAATACTAACAATGATTCTGAACAAGTACAACCTGATTTGTGGACAGCTACGTCTGATGCGAATGCTTACATAGATAAATTATATAACCATTATGCTGATTTAGTTGATTTAGCTGTACCGACACATATCAGTCCAACTGTAGCTCCTCATCCTCCTGAGGTGCCATCATTTTCTAAAAGGCCGGTACATTGTGGTTTTTCTGATTCCTTTTATGATTTCCCTTGTTGGAACAGTGTTGACGAGGGAGCTTACACATCAACTTATCGGGAAGAGCTTAGGTATTATCTTCGGTCGCCGCCAGAGGATCGCAGACGACGGATCAACACGTTGGATTGGTGGAGGAATAATGAATCACAATATCCTGTGCTTTCAAGATTAGCTAGGGATATCTTGAACGTTCCAATGTCAACCGTTGCATCAGATAGCGCCTTTAGTCAGGGACGACAACAACTTGGAAACAACCGACACTCATTGGGAAGCAATGCAATGAATGTTCTAATTTGCCTCAGAGATTGGATTAGAGCAGAAAGAAGAAATCAAGGAATGGAGCCAGAGCCGAATGACGAGAAGAAACTTGAAGAAATTATGACTTCACGGGAGAACTCAGCAGAATCAAGTCCAATGCATGGGTTTGCCCCCATTGACTTTGACTATCCTATGCAAGTTCCCGTTAATATTAACATGGATGAGTTGGAAAAATGATGCATAGTTTGTAGATTTTTTATTCATGTAAATTATAAATTTTGGATCATTTTGCAATCAATAAAATTCAACATTCATTAATTAACTATCAAGTATTATTAATTTATTATATTAAGTAGTATATGTTTTGTATATTATTGTATATATCTTCTATACACATGTATATTTAACGTATATATTTAATGTATCCAAATGTATATGTTTTACAAATTAGTATGTAACTATATATATATACATATTGTAGTATATATAAATGTAGATTGTAGAATAGTATATATTTTATTTAAAGTAGTACATATATATTGAATGGTGCGTATATGTGTGTATATTTTATCTTCTATAGACTTATATCTTTAACGTATACAAGTGTATATATTTTATAAATTAGTATATAAGTGTATATATATATATATATATATATATTGTAGTATATACTTTATTTAAAGTAGTACATATATATTGAATGGTGCGTATATATGTGTATATATCTTCTATAGACATATATCTTTAACGTATACAAGTGTATATGTTCTATAAATTAGTATGTAATTATATATATATATATATATATATTGTTGTATATATATATGTATATTATAGTATATATTTTATTTAAAGCAGTACATATTTATTGAATGGTGTGTATAAATGTGTATATATCTTCTATAAGTGTATATATTTAACGTATAAATGTGTATATGTTTTATAAATTAGTATATAACTATATATATATTGTAGTGTATATATATATATTGTACTATTGTAGATTTGTAGTATATGTTTTATTTAAAGTAGTACGTATAGTCATATATAATTATATATTGAATGATACGTATATATGTGTAATTATTTATATATATTTTAAAAAATATATATTGTATAATTGTAGTGTATATAGTGTATATTGAAGTGTATATAGTGTATATAATTGTAGTGTATATTGGATTTTTATTTTTTTTAAACGGGTTTGATCGATTTTTAACCGGGTTAAGGTGGGTTTAACCCGATTGGGTTAAGTGGGCCGGCTCAGGGTTGTTTTCAACATTTTTACTGTTGAACCCAAAACCGGCCCGTCCCACCTAACCCCAACCCTAACTGGAACCGGCCCACAACCCGGTTAAAATAAACGGGCCGGTTCCGGTTTGGCCCGGCCCGACCCGCTTGAAAACTTTAGCCCTAAGCCAAGGATCCTATAAATTCAACAATGATGCCAGCGTCAAATCCCATCCGGGACTAGGTAGAATAAGAGGAGTTTTTAGGGATTACAAGGGTGATTGGATTCTTGGATATGTTAAAACATGCCTCATGTTAGTGCACAACAAGCCGATCTTCTTTCCTTCCTTGAAGACCTTAGAGTAGCCTATGATAGACAACTGACTCCCTTTGAGCTTAACTCTGACTCATCCACTGCCATCAATATGATATCCTCTAACCAGGTGGTTGCTTACCTCAAATGGGTTCGCCCCAAGCCAAGGATCCTATAAACTCAACACTGATGCCAGCGTCAAATCCCAACCGGGACTAGGTAGAATAGGAGGAGTTTTTAGAGATTACAAAGGTGATTGAATTCTTGGATATGTTAAAACATGCCTCATGTTAGTGCACAACAAGCCGAGCTTCTTTCCATCCTTGAAGTTGTTGAAATTTTTTATACGCCTCATATTTAAAACATATATATTTTTCAAGGTTACTGAGGTCACATGACCCTCCTATTCAAAGGGTAGGTCCGCCGACAAGATCGCTCGGATAAAATATAATATTCAATTATATGGACAATTTTTTGAGAAAAATAAGCCACAAGGGCCTGGCAAGTTTATTAAATAAAGGGGATAAGTGGGTCCCACAACTTGTCCCTAAAAAAAACTAAGTCCCTTGAACAACTGGGATAGTTGTGGGACAACTACGTTAGTCGTTTGAATAACTTCGCGAAGTTGTTGAACAACTTCTCTCAGTTGTCGAACAACTACGCCTAGTTTATGTCACTAATTTTATTGAGAATTCCCTAATTTGAAACTTAAAAGGGATTAAGCGGCCCGAACCCTTATCCGAATGGCAAGATCGGCCACATCAGCGTCGGTGGGAGGCGGAGAAGCAACAACGGTGCCGGATCAGCAGCAGCGGCAACAGTGATAGCGGGAGCCGGATCAGCAACGACGACTGTCACACTCCTTTTTCATACTCTAAAATATTAGATTTTAAGTTCGAAAGGGTTTTATTATTAAGTGACAAAAAAATGAAAATTTTATTCCGAAAAGAATTTTTACAATTAAATTCAGAGTCGCCACTTGGAAAAATCCGATGTGCGAAGTCACCTTTGGAAAATCCTTTTCAAAACAGTTTTGACTCTAGAAACTGATCCGCGAACTGAGATTCCGGCTAAGGAATTCTGTTAACCGAGGGAAAGGTATTAGGCACCCCTCGATCCCATGGTTCAACCACGGTCGCTTGGTGGAGTGAATCGGCTAATTTGGCACTATGATGTTCAAACCACACAAAAACACGTAAAACAAACAAAACAAACAAACAAAACAAAACAAATCAAAAATATAGTGTCCAGTCCAAGTTATACAGTCCCGAAATAGAAAAATGTGAAAAATGTAAATCATATTCTAAACTAATCCTAGACTAAGCTCCAATGCCTCACCCGATGCCTCGGGCCTTCATCAAGAACATCCTCCAAGTACAAGATACTTCGGGGCATTCCCCGGATAAATCGATACAAATACCTAGGGGCATTCCCCGATCAAATGATACAAGTGATCCCAAAGTGATAAAGCCAAAAACCATTCAATCACACAGTTCAAATATTCAAAAATCCACAAATTCTAATTTTTCTATCTAAGCCTACTATTTGCCTACCCCGCTCGACGTATCATGATACTATCGAGGAATTGACAATTATACGCGAAATAACAATAACAATGTATCACAACAACTAATTTATTCTTCTTTTATCAAATTTCGATCCCCGAATTCATTAACCAAAGATCAACATTTTCTTCGATTATCAATTCAAGTTTTCCACGTTCAAATTCAATATTCACCAAACATGCCATTACTCAAACAGAAACAGTCGACACGATGACAATCAACATGGCTCAAACATACTCAAAACCGTATCAAAACCACGACAATAACCACTTTCAAAATAAGGAAAAAGTAGAGTTAAGGATGGACCTTCGAAAGATCGAATTCATTGATAATAATGAGTTAAGAAGAATCCATACTTGAAACCCCAAACAGAATGCCTCGACAATGACGAGCCAAACTCGATATCGGGAAATTTGAAACCCGAAGATGAAAAAAAATGAGCTGATCGGGACAGCAGCTCAGCCTAGTATCGAAAGAACCCAAACTTCTGCGTTATATCGAAGCCCAAGATACCCATAGACTACCAAAACAGAGATCAAACTCTGGGAAACTGAAATAGAGTCTGTGTAATTCTGGTGTAACGCTGACGGAATCAGTCCAAGAACGGACGAGAATGACGAATTCAAAAAAAAACAAACTGAGACGCTGGAGCTCCGGTGAGCTCAAATGGCATCCAGAAAACAATGAACAGGGGTCGGATCTCAACGTTGAGTGATGTCGGGTTCACTGTTCCGAGCAACTTTTGACTGATTTCAGTCCATTATTTGCTTCTCTTTTTCTTTGATTGACAAGAATGGACAAGATCGAGGGTTCTCCTATTTTCGTGTCTTCTCTGGTTTTTACTGGTTTGCTTTTTTTCCAAGAAGAAGAGGAACCTTTTTTCTCTCTCCGTGACCCCTTTTTCTGTTATTGAATTGAAAAATAAAGGAATAAAAAAAATGGTCACCCTTTTGAGAAGAAGCTGTGTATGTGTAAAAATGGAAGAAGGGAGTCCCCTCAATCTTCTGTGGGCCTCTCTTTTTGTGTATATCTATTATCTTTTTTGCCTTTGTGGACAAGAAATGGAGGGGTGGTGAGGTGTTATTTTTTAATTGGAGGGATAAGGGTTAGGTGTCTTCTTTTAATTGAAAAGGGTTGGTAGGATGTTAAAAAAAATAAAAGTTTGTTAGGGATTTGTTGAGAGTATTTTTATTTTTATTTTTTGTGGGATGTAATTACATGGGTGAGGGTACGGTAGGATAAGGTAAAAAAATGGGTAAAAAGTACTATTGGGAAGAGACAAAATTACGTGTCTACATCATGCCCCCTTTGAGTACAAACACGTAGTGTTTTCAAACAAAGAAGTAAACAACGAGACCGAATTTTGTCCCGATCATTATTCAAAGAGAGGAGTAAAATAAAGAAGGACAATCGAATCCTGTCGGACACCCTATCTACCCAAGTCATGAGGAAGTCACAAGTATCTCAAAGGGCTGGAATAGAAGTGGACTATATCGAGTTGGAGAGTCGAGTGAGGTTCCATCGAGGTTTCGGTCCGCGGCTCTGTCATTACATAAAAAATTGAAAATTACAAGTTAAAACATAAATGAAATTACAAAATCCTATCTATACAGCTTCTGTTGGCTCTTGACTCGACTTTTATCACCCTATTCTTCAGGCGGGCTCCTGATTTACAATTTCTTTCAACTTGTTGCTTGGCTTTCAATTGCTACGCTTTGTTGCTTGACTTTTCGTTTCTTCACCCTATTCTCCAGGCGGGCTCCAGACTTGCTATTTCATCACCCTGTTCTTCAGGCGGGCTCCTGAAACCCAAAATTAAAACTAAAACAAAAATTATCCCGAACAACGATTATAGTAAAGTAGTATTTCATTTTTGAAAGCGCTGTCCCATTTTTCAGGAGGGTCCTGAACAGAAAGTAAAGTCTCATTTTCCAGGAGGATCCTGAACAGAAGGTAAAGTCCCATTTTTCAAGAGGGTCCTGAGCAGAAAGTAAAATTCCATTTTTCAGGAGGGGTTCTGAACATAAAGTAAATTCTTATTTTTCAGGAGGGTCTTGAACAGAAAGTAAATTTCCATTTTTCAGGAGGGTCCTGAGCAGAAAGTAAAATCCTATTTTTCAGGAGGATACTGAACAGAAGGTAAAGTCCCATTTTTCAGGAGGGTCCTGAGCAGAAAGTAAAATCCCATTTTTCAGGAGGGTCCTAAACATAAAGTAAATTCCCATTCTTCAGGAGGGTCCTGAGCAGAAAGTATAATCCCATTTTTCAGAAGGGTCCTGAACAAACAGTAAAACCCCCATTTTTCAGGAGGGTCCTGAACAGAAAGTAGAATCCCATTTTTCAGGAGGGTCCTGAACATAAGGTAAAATCTCATTTTCCAGGAGGGTCCTGAACATAAATTAAAATTCCATTTTTAGGAGGGTCCTGAACATAAAGTAACATCCCATTTTCCAGGAGGGTCCTGAACATAAAGTAAAATTCCATTTTTTAGGAGGGTCCTGAACATAAAATGAAATCCCATTTTTCAGGAGGACCCTGAACATGAAGTGACATCCCATTTTCCAGGAGGGTCCTGAACATGAAGTAACATCCCATTTTCCAGGAGGGTTCTGAACATAAAGTAAAATTTCATTTTTCAGGAGGGTCCTGAACATAAAGTAACATCGCATTTTCCAGGAGGGTCCTGAACATAAGGTAAAATTCCATTTTCCAGGAGGGTCCTGAACATAAGGTAAAATTCCATTTTCCAGGAGGGTCCTGAACATAAAATGAAATCCCATTTTTCAGGAGGGTCCTGAACAAAAAGTAACATCCCATTTTTCAGGAGGATCCTGAACATAAAGTAACATCCCATTTTCCAGGAGGGTCCTGAACATAAAGTAACATCCCATTTTCTAGGAGGGTCCTGAACATAAAGAAAATCCCATTTTTCAGGAGGGTCCTGAACATTAAGTGAAATCCCATTTTTCAGGAGGGTCCTGAACATAAAGTAATATCCCATTTTCTAAGAGGGTCCTGAATAGAAGGTAAAATTCCATTTTCTCGGAGGGTCCTGAACATAAATTAAAATCCCATTTTTGAGGAGGGTCCTGAACAAAAAGTAACATCCCATTTTTCCAGGAGGGTCCTGAACATAAAGTAACATCCCATTTTTCAGGAGGGTCCTGAACATAAAGTAAAATTCCATTTTCCAGGAGGGTCCTGAACATAAAGTAAAATCCCATTTTTTAGGAAGATCCTGAACATTAAGTGAAATCCTATTTTTCAGGAGGGCCCTGAACATAAAGTAACATCCCATTTTCCAGGAGGGTCCTGAACATTAGGTAAAATCCCATTTTTTTAGGAGGGTCCTGAACATAAAGTAAAATCCCATTTTTCAGGAGGGTCCTGAACAGAAAGTAACTTTCCATTTCCAGGAGGGTCCTGAACATAAAGTAACATCTCATTTTTCAGGAGGGTCCTGAATTGAAAGTAAATTTCCATTTTTTAGAAGGGTCCTGAACATAAAGTAAAATCTCATTTTTCATGAGGGTCCTGAACATAAAGTAACATCCCATTTTTCAGGATGGTCCTGAATTGAAAGTAAATTCCCTTTTTTCAGGAGGGTTCTGAATTGAAAGTAAAATTCTATTTTTCAGGAGGGTCCTGAACAGAAAGTAAATTCTCACGGATGTGCATTTCCAATGGTAGCTGAATTAAGTGAAGCGAATTTGCCCCTATTTCAACAAAGAAAATTTATTAGTTAAAAGCTTATTGGTGGCTTGCAGCTCTTGGCTTCTCAGGTATCTGCCCAGCACTCGTTTCTTTCATCTTTGTTCCATATCGCTAACACTTGCCCTGTCTTGCCACATCATCGACCCGGATCCAAATTTAGGAAAATGAGTTCTGACTCGAACAATGGGTTTCCATTTTACCATGCCTCTGAGGTGCACCCTTTTCCCAAATCTGAATGCTTTCACGAATCCAACAGCCCTGTCGGTTGATAGACTTCCTTTGCTTCGTGTTGAATTACGATTATATTTCTTTCATATGCTGGTCCTTGGCTTTTCCTCATATTATTGGAAAGTTTAGTAGTAAATTTTGAAATCCTTTCTCGCTTGTTTTGACACAGACTTGACTTAGAATGTAAAGAAATGATGGTGACTTTTATTTTGATAAATGAGATATAAAGACAAAAAGCATGAATATGTAAATGAAAGAAAAGGGCAATGTCCCATATTCAAAAAGAAAACTTATCTGAATACGACAACCAACTCCAATGAGTATGACATGCATTTTGGATTAAGCTGCCTGATCTCCTTTTCCAAACTCCCCATTTGTTGTTGAGTTCGTGCCTTTGCCGCTGAGTCGCTTCTTCAAATCCATTGGACTCATACATCACATTCAATTGACGACATCTTAAAAGACTTTCGCCAACAAATCTCTTTCTTTTTACTTTTCACTTTTCTCTTGAACTCGCCATCGTCTTACGGTGCACGTGAGGGTTTTCACTAATAAAACTCTCTCATTTTTATTTCTCTCCACTCACCATTGCCTTATTGTGCCTGCGAGGGTTTTCACCAATAAGACTCTCTCATTTTCATTTCTCTCAAATCACCATCGCCTTATAATGCCCGCAGGGGTTTTCACCAATACGACTCTCTCATTTTGTATTTCTTTCCTGATTTCTTATGTTGAGGGGAACAAGTGGTACTTCACAATGTATCATCATATCCATTGTGTGCTTAGCCTTACCATTATCAAAAATTGATCTAAAGGACTTTCTTTGGTTGTAACTTGGCTTTCGAATAAGGTTAGAAAAGGATGGCAAGAGGTTCAAACGACACTTGCAGTGGGGTGGGACTTACAACTTTTGGAATCGACTCAAACAACACATTAACTCATGCCCCAGTTTTTGTTGACTGGGTGACTCTAAAATTTTTATTTGGTTGGACCGAGCCCGAAATAGGGCAGCCTACATATCTCACTCCCGAGAGAGGAGAATTAGGTTGCACGTAGTTACATAAGCTTGTTCTTTGTTTTGATTTGATTTTTTTTCGAACTCTTTCTTTTATTCTTATTTTCTTGACATTTATCTTTGACTTTATTTTGATTCCAAAAGAGGGATATGAAAGAAAAAATAAAACGAAGCTCAAACGGGTAAACAAAGGATGACACCCTATTTGGATAGAAGAATAAAATGCCTTCATCATATCAATCTTAAAAAATACAAGTACTAAACATGCAATAAAATCAACAAAGGATAAAATATCATACATAATATCTTTTGACCGCATCAACATTGATCGCCGTTTCTGCAATTTTGCCTTCAATATCTGTTAAATATAAGGCTCCATTGGGCAACACTTTCTTCACAACGAAGGGACCTTGCCAGTTATGGGAGAACTTGCCTTTTGCTTCAACCCGGTGAGGAAAGATACTTTTCAATACCAACTGACCAACTTCAAAATTCCTGGGACGGACCTTTTTGTTATATGCTCGAGCCATCCTCCTCTGATACAACTGGCCATGACACACATACGTTAGCCTTTTTTCCTCAATCAAACTCAAATGTTCCAGTCAGGTTTTGACCCATTCGTCATCATCAATCTCTGCTTCTACAATGACTCGAAGAGAGGGAATTTCAACTTCTGCAGGGATGACTGCTTCTGTCCCATACACCAATAAATATGGAGTTTCCCCTGTTGAAGTGCGAACAGTGGTGCGATAACCTAGCAATGCAAATGAAAAATTTTCATGCCACTGTCTAGACCCTTGTACCATTTTTTGCAGTATCTTTTTATATTCTTTTTGGCGGCTTCTACAACACCATTAGCCTTTGGGCGATATGGAGTAGAATTTTGATGTGCGATCTTAAACTGTTGACACACTTCTTGCATCAAATGACTATTGAGATTGGCAGCATTGTCTGTAATGATCATCTTAAGAATTCCAAACCTACAAATGATGTTGGCATGAACAAAATCTACCACAGCCTTCTTTGTCACTGACTTGAAAGTTACTGCTTCTACCCACTTTGTGAAGTAATCAATGGCTATCAAAATGAATCTATGTCCATTTGATGCCTTCGGCTCAATCGGTCTAATCACATCTATTCCCCAAGACACAAACGACCATGGAGCGGCTATTGCATGTAACTCAGCAGGAGGAGAACGTATCAGATCACCGTGTACCTGACATTGATGACACTTTCGAACAAATTGAATAGAATCCCTCTCCATAGTAAGCCAGTAATAACCTACTCGAAGAATCTTCTTTGACAAGACATGACCATTCATATGCGACCCGCATACTCCAGAGTGTATTTCAACCATGATTGCCAAGGCTTCTCTTGCATCTACACACCTCAAAAGTCCCAGATCTAGGGTTCTCTTATATAAGATCCCCCTACTTAAGAAAAATCCTCTAGCCAAATGCCTAATAGTCCTCTTTTGATCGTTGGTGGCATATGTTGGGTATTCTCCTGACTGAATGTATTACTTGATATCCAAGAACCAGGGTTCTCCATCGAGCTCTTTTTCAACCGCATTACAGTAAGCATGCTGATCAAGACTCTGTATATGCACAGGATCGATGTAGGCTTTATCAGGATGTTGGAGCATTGAAGACAGAGTGGCTAAAGCATCAACAATTTCATTATGAATCCTTGGAATATACCTAAATTTTACTAACACAAACCGTTGATATAACTCCTGCAAGCATTGTCGATACGGGATGAGCTTCAAATCTTGCATCTCCCAATCTCCTTGAATTTGATGGACGAGCAAATCCGAATCCCCCAACATCAATAATTCCTGGACTCCCATATCAACAGCTAACCTCAAACCAAGAATGCAAGCTTCATACTCTGTCATGTTGTTAGTACAGTAAAATTGAAGTTGTGCTGTTACCGGAAAATGTTGTCCCAATTCAGAGATATGAACCGCACCTATTCCGACTCCTTTCATATTGACAGCTCCATCGAAGAACAATTTCCAACCTGGATCAGCATCTATAACGACTTTATTGACACACGATACTTTTTCGTCAGGAAAATATTTCTTTAATGGTTCGTACTCTTCATCGATGGGATTCTCAGCAAGATGATCTACCAAGGATTGGGCTTTCATGGCGGTTCGAGTCATATATACAATGTCGAACTCGGTAAGCAATATTTGCCACTTTGCCAATCGACCTATCGGCATAGGCTTCTGAAAGATATACTTCAAAGGATCCATGCGGGAGATGTGATAAGTAGTATAGGATGAGAGATAATGCTTCAAATTCTGTGCTACCCAAGTTAGGGCACAACACGTCCTTTCAAGAAGAGTATACCTGGCCTCATATGCAGTGAACTTCTTGCTAAGATAATAAATAGCCAGCTCCTTTTTGCTTGTGACATCATGTTGACCCAGGACACAACCAAAAGAATTATCCATGACTAATAAATATAAGATCAAAGGCCTACCAGGCTCTGGTGGTACCAGCACGGGTGGATTTGACAAATATCTTTTGATTCTGTCGAACGCTTCCTGACATTCTTCAGTCCATTCTACCGCAACACTCTGTTTCAGCAACTTGAATATGGGCTCACAAGTGGTTGTGAGTTGAGCAATAAACCTGCTAATGTAGTTCAGTCTACCAAGCAAACTCATCACCTCCGTCCTATTTTTGGGTGTGGGCAAATCCTGAATGGCTTTGATTTTTGAGGGATCCAATTCAATCCTCCGACGGCTGACCACAAACCCCAACAGCTTTCCAGATAGAACTTCAAATACATATTTTGTTAGGTTGAGCTTGAGATTATACCTGTGAAGCCTTTCATAGAACTTTCTTAAATCTTTAACATGGTCGGCCCGACTTTTTGACTTAATAATCACATCATCCACGTATACCTCAATCTCCTTATGCATCATATCATGAAATATAGTGGTCATGGCTCTCATGTATGTTGCTACAGTATTCTTCAAACCGAACGACATAACTCGATAACAATAGGTCCCCCATGGTGTGATAAAAGACGTCTTCTCCGCGTCTTCATCATTGATCTGGTGATATCCGGCATAGCAATCCACAAAAGAGGCAACCTCGTGTTTAGCACAGTTGTTTAGAAAAATATGGATGTTGGACAGTGGAAAATCATCTTTCGGACTTGCTCTGTTCAAATCATGATAATCAACAGACACTCAAATTTTGCCATCTTTCTTTGGTACGGGAATAAAATTGGATAAGCACATGGGATAACGAGCCACTCGAATTACTTTGGCTTCAAGTTGTTTCATGATTTCCTCTTTTATTTTAATACTTACATCAGTTTTAAACTTTCTCAACTTCTGTTTGACAGGAGGGAATGCGGGATCAGTTGGCAATTTGTGAGCCACTAATTCAGTGCTTAAACCAGGCATATCATCATAAGACCATGCAAAAACATCCTTATAATCAATTAATGCTTGAATCATTCCATCTTTTCGCCGTGGTAAAGAATGTACACTGATTTTAGTTTCCCTAACATCTCCTTTATTCCCTAGATTTATTGACTCAGTCTCATTCAAATTACGATTCGGTTTGTCTTCAAAATGTTTCAACTCTTTGCTTATTAATTTTAGTGTTTCTTCTTCATCATATTCCCCATCCTGCTTCATTATATCTTGATTAGTTTGGATTTTAAGATCAGGCTGAAAATTTCGCATGCATGACATGTCATTAGAATCAGCATAAAGAGAACTGCATAAAAAAAAAGAAAAACAAAATATATTAGACACGAAACAAAAGGGACATTGTATTTCATTAAATAAAAAGATAGAAGGGCTTAAGCATAGATGCAACATAACATAAACAAACTAAAAATCCGAATTACAACCCTAAAATAACTCGGATAAACAAAAATAAAAATAAAATAAACTACCAAAACTCCTTCCTGACGGGGAGAGAAGTGACTTTCCAATTATTGAGTCGAACAGCTGGACCTATGAATTGCACGTCTGCCATACTGGTACCTTCTCCTGCTTCGACCATATCAACTTCAATATAAATGTTCTGGCAGTTATCAACCAATTTAACTTCAAATTCCACATGCTTCGTGACACCGCTCTTAGTAAATGATTCATTGAGTAGTGGCATTGGGCGATGAAGTGACCATGTTTCCTTTTTCCTTCCCTTGGCTTTCTTCAGATCTTCAGCCGTAGGCTCAAATCCCAGACCAAACGTGCCCACGTTCTCACTCAAACATATGGGACGAACTATACCGTGCAGAGACGCTCCCAAACCCTTTCCTGGCTCAAATCCGTATTTCCAAAGTTCACTCACCATCATGATAGAAACAGAAGACAATTGCGGTCCCGGTATAACCTGCCATTCAAGGATACGATTCACTGGCACTGTATTAAAAATTTGATAGAAGAATGTTTTCTCTACGTTATTTGCTTCAATAAGAGACAAGGGAGAATCTTCGCAGGCGGAAAAATCTCCTTCATCGTGAATAGCCACTTCTTGCCTGTCATGCTCAAACTTAATCATTTGGTGAAGTGTAGATGCAACTGCCTTGGCCTTGTGGATCCACGGCCTTTCCAACAACAGATTGTAAGAGGAGTCTATATTCAATACTTGAAACTCTATGGCGAACTCAACAGGCCCTATGATCAACATTAGTTCTATTTCGCAAATGGAGTTTGATTTTGCACCATTGAAAGCCTTGACACATACATTGTTGGGCCTGATCCTCTCAGCACCAATATTCAACTTTTGCAAAGTACAAATAGGGTAGATATTTGCACCTGAACCTCCGTCAATCATAACATGAGTGACGTAGAAACCTTCGCACTTCACTATAATGTAAAGGCCCCGGTTATGCCCTGTACCTTCAACAAGCATTCATCATCAAAAAAGCTGATCCGATTGACCTCAAAGATTTTTCCAACCATTTTCTCAAGTTGATTTATTGTAATCTCCCTAGGAACATATGCTTCATTTAATACCTTCAGTAAAATATCACGATGCTCCTTGGATTTCAACAACAAAGATAAGAGGGAAATTTGAGCAGGGGTTTTCTTCAACTGGTCTATTATTGAATACTCTGGCAATTTCATATTTTTCAAAAATTCTTCGGCTTCTTCTTCGGTGATAGGCTTTTTGATAGATGACGGTCCCCTCACAATTGGCTTGGACTTTTATAAACTTTCAGGCACGAAGCATCTTCCTGACCTAGTCAAACCCCCTACCTCATCTACATTTTCCACTATTTTTTTTCCGTGATAGGTCATCACAGTCCGCCCATAATTCCAGGGAGCCCTTTTTGTATCAACTATCAGAGGTTGGGTCACCGGTTTGAGAATAATAGGCACTGCCAGTGCTCCTTTCACCGTCAAGATGGGCTTACTCGGAGCTCCTACCACTGTCAACTTAGGTTTATCCTGACTTAAATTAACATACCTTCTGGCACCTTGCACCGTGATCAGGGGTTTCTTTGTCCATTCTTGGGCTTTATCTTCTCTCTTTCCTTCCTGTCTCAATGACATTGCTTTCAAAGACTCTGCTACATTCATTGATTTCTCCTCAATGGTCTGTATCTTGACGATAGACTTATAATACCTTGACGACTCTTTCCCATCATATATCAATTCTAACATATTGGTTTCAGCATGGGTTGGCAGCAGATTCTGGTTAATGTTTAGACCCTCCGGGGCCTAGACCAACATCTAATTTGTGTTAATTAAAGCTTGGACAGCTCTCTTTAAATGCCAGCATTTCTCGATATCATGGCCTGGTATGTCAGAACAGTACGTACACCTTAAAGAATAATCGAGATTCCTCGACAGTGGATTTGAAAACCTTCCTTGAATTGGGCTTAAGACCTTCAACTTTCTCAACCTATCAAACAAGCTAGCGTATGACTCCCCAAGAGGTGTGAATTGATTTTTGACCGCCTTCTCTTTCTTATACTCGGGCCTAGGTTGAAAACCAAGTCTGGAGGGGTTTTGGTAATTCAGTGGAGAGAATGGGCGATTTTGTAGAGCTTGCGCGCGCCACTGCGGGTAAGAAGGGGTTTGGGCATATGGCTGCGCACTATATACTGGGTACGGGGGTGGTGGAATGGAATATAAAGGGTTTTGTGGTGGGTAGTAATAGTGGGGAGGAATATATGGAGCTTGGGCTTAGACTTGGGCTTAGGATTGGGGATAGGGGCGAGTTGGTCTTTTAGGATAGGAATGGGTTCCAGCTACGACAGTCGCCACATCCTCTTTCTTCTTTTTACCTCAGAATGCGCCAGATCCACCTTGAATTGCTTGTGTGGTGGCTTTCAATGCAGTAAAACTCACTATTCGATCGGTCTTGATTCCGTCCTCTATCATCTCCCCCATTTTGAGGACTTCGATAAAAGACTTTCCCATTTCCGCAAGTAAATATTGAAAATAGGTCTCATCCTGTGCCTGAATGAAAATCTCTACCAACTTACTTTCTTTCATTGGAGGCTTTACCCTGGCGGCCTGTTCACGCCACCTTATCGCGTATTCCCTAAAACCTTCAGTGTTTTTCTTCTTCATGTTGACCAAGGATTTTTCGTCCGGAATCAGGTCGATGTTATACTGAAAATGTTGAACAAACTCAGAAGCTAAGTCATCCCAGTTGTTCCACTTGTCGATATCTTGATCGATAAACTATTCTGAAGCCAGATCAGAAAGACTCTCGCCAAAGAAGGCCATGGGCAGCCCTTTCCTTCCTCCTGCAGCCCTCAATTGGTTGCAATAATGTCTCAAGTATGCCACGGGATCACCGTGCCCGGCATACTTCTCGAACTTGGGCATTTTAAAACCGAGGGAAGGTTGATGTCTGGGAACATGCAAAGATCTTTACAGGAAACACTCTTATAATCTCCGATTCCCTACAAATTCCTCATAGCCTGTTCTAAACTTTTCAACTTCCGTGCTATGACTTCCTATTCCTCTGTTACAACAGGTTTATCCGTATCAAACGAAAATGCAGGTGACTGAGTGTACCCATACGGTTCATTCATTCTCAAAGTAGGCTTTGGGGCATAATACTGACTATCTGGAACCTTCAATACTGGCTTACTTGCAGACCTAGGAAGCCCCATTATGGGACGCCCAGCATATATGGGAGCTTCAGGTGGTGGCGGAGCCACGAATACCGGTGTGATTGGTGGCGCCGGCTGAGCAGTGGGTCTTGATTGGGGAGCTGCCAAGGGCACACCAGAACTGCCAGGATAATAATGTCGTGGAGTGAATCCTGGCGCGTGCTCAGGTGACTCAGTAGGAGTACAGAATTGCGCCTGAGAGAGCGGTGGGCAATTAGATATATTCCCAAGACCTTCAGGGAGCGGAGGAGGAGGCATTCCGCTGGCCCATGCCCGATGCAAATCTATCAATTGTTGCCTGAGCCTTACTACCTCATCATTGTGTTCTGAACTTTCTTCCCTGTGATCCTGATCTAGGTCAATGAGCGAATTTTCAATCTCCCTTCTAGCCATGACGAGCTTTACTTTGGATCTAATGAAGTATGGGTGACTAGCCAGAGTGCTGCAAACCTACCACTGTTATCTGAAAGAACATGCTCATCAAAGACGACATCCGTTAGGATTAGGGCACACAACAAGCATGGGAATCACATTGGTAAAATTGTCCTAAATTCATGTTCATTTCTACCAGCTTTTGAGGGTAGCGAGGTCCTTTTAACATCATCCCGATTTTTATCTACACTTATTTTATCTACACTTATTATTATTATTATTATTATTATTTTTCCTCTCTCTTATTTTTCGTATCAGTCTCTGTTCTTTCCCTTTATTGTCCATCATCCTTTCTTTCTTTTCTTCTCTCGCTATCTACCTTTATTTTATCATTCTTTATGGCTTTTATTTTTTTAAAAGAGGAAAAATAATGAAAAACAACGAAACAAAATGATTAGATCGAACCCAAAATTAGGTTACCTACGTATCATGTTATACATGAATCAGATCTTGCGTAGTTCGAGCGTGCATATGCATAAGCATCACACAATTGAAGGTTTTTTTTTCCCGAAAAACGAAAACAAGTAAACAAAAGAAAGACGTAACATCATAACATTTCGATGAAAGAAAACAAAACATACAACGAATTTAGGACCACTTTAAAACTAAACAACAAATACAAAACAACATTCTAAACCCCCTAACGACATGCGTGCAATTACTAATAAAGACCCGAATATCAAAAACAACTTGACTCCGACTTAACCCAGACACCACCCTACCATGACAGAAACATAAAAGACTCAAAACTACATAAAGATAAGACATGTTCTTTCAAACTGGTGCTCTGTGTGACGTCCCCGGCTGAGATGAACCCATCTGTGAAGTCCCCACTTTTCCACTCAGACTTTGCAACATATCCTGCAACGACATTTTGATACCCGGGAACAAATTTCTTGCCCATATCCCCGCCTCTTGGAGATTACACCCGCAAAGGTTTCTCTGACACCCATCCACAGTTATGATCAAACGTGACAACTGAACTCTCAAAAACTCCACCTTGGCACCCGGATCTTCCTGCTCATCATCCTCTACCATGATTGCTTCCCGTACTCGCCCTCTAAGTTGGGCTGGTAAGGGTCTACTAATGCCATGGGGCAGAGATTGTAGCCAAATTTCATAGTTTTGAGTGCATCCTATCCTCGAGAGTATCGACACCTAGCTTTATCGCGTTATTCTAGAATTGATCATATTTGCTTTCCCCCACGGCTTGGTCTTTAAAGTACTCTACATCCTTTAGAAGGTCCGTTATTGGGGGGACGTCTTGTATCCTACCCAACTGACGCATCACCCTTCTTGGACTGTAAGGCCTAGTAATGTTAAGTCCTATCAAAACTAGAAAGAGTTGCATTTGAGATCCAATCACGATTTTCTTAGGACGAAACCACATATAGCACCAAAGAATGTTGTTCGGAGTTCTTGATTCGAGAAATTCGATCCAAGAATTGACTCCAATAGGAAAAGAAAATTTGTCAAAACGCATTCTCTCTTGTATGGCTTACACTCGATCATTCAGACAACGGTCGATCACATCTGCTCTAATCAAAGAAGGCGTATACAAGTGCTCCATCATCCACAACTGCAATATCAGATTACTCCCCTAAAAAATCGTACCCCTCTTTTTACTTCAGTTAAAGCCTTATATATTTCTGTTAAAATCATTGGTACAATGGTGACCTCATCTTTTTTCTTGAATAAAGCTATCACCACTGATTGTAGCCAAGTATTGATACACCTCTCATCTAACGGGAACACTAAGATACCCAACAAAGCCAGACAGAAAACCTCAAGGTGACGTTGTTCCCAGATTTTTTTGGTAGTACAGAATTCATCCCAAAAGCAGTCGAAACCCTCTAAGGCCCCAAATCTAGCAAATAAAAAGTCCAAGGAAATCCAAGATTGTTTAAGACATCCCAGATGTTTTTTATCTTTTAATCCACAGAGTCGAAGGAATTTCTTACGAGTATGATTGCGGGCTAAAATCATCTGTTGACCCATGTAAGTCAACCGAAACAAATGAGACACTTCTGCCAGGGTAGGAGTCAATTCACAACTTCCGAACCTAAACACCAAATTATTTGGATCCCAGAAAGTCAACGCAGCTTCTATTAGATCCGGACGAGGCGTGAGATCCATGAGTGCTACAAGATTGCCTAACACTTTCTTCACTTCGTGCTTTTCAGAGTAATTGAACGTGCCCCACCACTTGATCAACTTTTTGGGTACCTTGACAACCATAAGGACTCTAGACTTTGTGGATAGTCCATCCTCTAGTAGCAGATAAGAAATTATCTCAAAAATTTGATAAGAGCAAAAGGTTCCCAACCAATGGGAATTTGATGCAGACATACGTCGATGGGACAGACCGCTTCATGACTCTAAATCGCCGAACAGTAACGCTGATTAAAATCAGCCTACTTGGCTAACAACTCTAGGTTACGGGGTAAAAGACTAGCCTAAGACTAAGACGAAGGCCAAAATAAAGGTTACCGGACCCACCGAGGGTTGCCTATGTATCCCGCCCCGAGGGACGGGAATCAGATATGCGTAGTTCGTCCAGATCGGACAATTAATGATTAAATAATAGATGACACCCTGACTTGAGATACGACCCAAAGACACATGATGAACAACATAACAAAATCTTTTTTTTTTTTTTAATTTTTTAATTCGACACTTTACATAAAAAAAATGACACCAACAACTATGAAAGAAAAAAAATCTTTTTGGTATTTTTGTTAAATGGAATGTACAAAACTTCTACCACCTTTTTTTTGAATTTTTCTTTTATAAAAAGCCCCTAAAAAATCTTTTTGGAGTTTTCGAATTGTGAAAGCTTGCTAAAGGAAACAAAAGGAAAATCTTTTGATTTTTTGTTTCTTTTTTTTTTTTTTTGAATTTTTGAATCGTGGAAAACAAAAGCCATAAAGAACGTAAAAACTATGAAACTCTTCTTTGATTCACCTTTTCTCTTTTTTTTCTTGTCTACACACTTTACTTCTAACACATGTTTTCCCCAAATCGGTCCGTCAAATGACCACGTTACTCTCAAAGATGCAACATTTAGTACGTAGGGATGCTTTAAAGGTGAGTCTCCTACAAAGGACCCTGTGGGCCCCGCTAGGTCTCAATATGATGCACATAAGAATGACCTAAAGGCTGACCTACGCTGTGGTTTACTAACAAGGCCGTTTGGGGGAGCATATGGTCGATAGTGGTTGCTTTGCTTTCCACCTACTCCATACATCCAACGGCTCCCCCCCTTAAAATAAAGGTGACTCAACTAGAGTTCGTGCGCACGACGTGCGCTTCGAGACTTGTTGCGGAAAGAATGACTCGGGTTATGCACATGATGTCAGATATAAAAGCGGTAACACATAGGATAAATACTGTAAACAAAGAGTACGAAAATACACAAAAGTGAAAACACAAATAAAAATCACAAACAATGCTTATACACTCATAATGCCAAACAAAGCCGATACGACTCCAAAAAAAGCTCGGATTCTGAAATTTCCCTAGCAGAGTCGCCAGAGCTGTCACACCCCTTTTTCATACTCCAAAAGATTAGATTTTAAGTTCGAAAGGGTTTTATTATTAAGTGACAAAAAAAATAAAAATTTTGTTCCGAAAAGAATTTTTACAATTAAATTCAGAGTCGCCACTTGGCATAATCCGGCGTGTCAAGTCACCTACGGAAAATTCTTTTCAAAACAGTTTTGACTCTAGAAACTGATCCGCGAACAGAGATTTTGGCTAAGGAATTCTGTTAACCGAGGGAAAGGTGTTAGGCACCCCTCGATCCCGTGGTTCGACCACGGTCGCTTGGTGGAGTGAATCAGCTAATTTGGCACTACGATGTTCAAACCACACAAAAAATACGTAAAACAAACAAAACAAAACAAAACAAAACAAAACAAAAATATAGTGTCCAGTCCAAGTTATACAGTCCCGAAATAGAAAAATGCGAAAAATGTAAATCATATTCTGAACTAATCCTAGACTAAGCTCCAATGCCTCACCCGATGCCTCAGGCCTTCATCAAGAATGTCCTCCAAGTACAAGATACTTCGGGGCATTCTCAGGATAAATCGATACAAATACCTCGGGGCATTCCCCGGTCAAATGATACAAGTGATCCCAAAGCGATAAAGCCAAAAACCATTCAATCACACAGTTCAAATATTCAAAAATCCACAAATTCTAATTTTTGCCTATCCAAGCCTACTATTTGCCTACCCCGCTCGACGTATCATGATACTATCGAGGAATTGACAATTATACGCGAAATAACAATAACAATGAATCACAACAACTAATTTATTCTTCTTTTATCAAATTTCAATCCCCGAATCCATTAACCAAAGATCAACATTTGCTTCGATTATCAATTCAAGTTTTCCACGTTCAAATTCAATATTCACCAAACATGGCATTACTCAAATAGAAACAGTCGACACGATGACAATCTACATGGCTCAAACATACTCAAAACCGTATCAAAACCACGACAATAACCACTTTCAAAATAAGGAAAGAGTAGAGTTAAGGATGGACCTTCGAAAGATCGAATTCATTGATAATAAGGAGTTAAGAAGAACCCGCACTTGAAAACACAAATAGAATGCCTCGACAATGACGAACCAAACTCGATATCGGGAAATTTGAAACCCGAAGATGGAAAAAAATGAGCCGATCGGGATAGCAGCTCAGCCTAGTATCGAAAGAATCCCAACTTTTGCGTTGAATCGAAGCCCAAGATACCCACAGACTACCAAAACAGAGATCAAACTCCGAAAAACCGAAACAGAATCCGTGTAATTCTGGCGTAACGCTGACGGAATCAGTTCAAAAACGGACGAGAATGACGAATTCAAAAAAAACAAACTGAGACGCTGGAGCTCTGGTGAGCTCAAATGGAGTCCAGAAAATAATGAACATGGGTCGGATCTCAACGTTGAGTGATGTCGGGTTCACTGTTTCAAGCAACTTTCGACTGATTTCAGTCCATTATTTGCTTTTTTTTTTCTTTGATTGTCAAGAATGGACAAGATCGAGGGTTCTCCTATTTTCGTGTCTTCCCTGATTTTTACTGATTTGCTTTCTTTCCAAGAAGAAGAAGAACCTTTTTTTTCTCTCCGTGATCCCTTTTTCTGTTATTGAATTGAAAAATAAAGGAATAAAAAAAATGGTCCCCCTTTTGAGAAGAAACTGTGTATGTATAAAAATGGAAGAAGGGAGTCCCCTCAATCTTCTGTGGGCCTCTATTTTTGTGTATATCTATTATCTTTTTTGTCTTTGTGGACAAGAAATGGAGGGGTGGTGAGGTGTTGTTTTTTAATTGGAGGGATAAGGGTTAGGTGTCTTCTTTTAATTGAAAAGGGTTGTTAGGATGTTAAAAAGAATAAAAGTTTGTTAGGGATTTTGTTGAGAGTTTTTTTTTTTTTTTGTGAGATGTAATTACATGGGTGAGGATATACGGTAGGATAAGGTAAAAAAATGGGTAAAAAGTGCTATCGGGAAGGGACAAAATTACGTGTCTACAACGACCAGAGCCGGATCTATCGAAATAGCAGGAGCGGCGACATCAAGGACGGGAGGCGGAGCAGGAGCGGTGGCGTGAGCCGGATCAGCAGCATCAACAGCGACAGCGGGAGCCGGATTAGCAACAACGGCTAGAAATTTATTAAACTATATAAACATAATATAAATAATTGTAAATTTACTCAGGTAAAAGTTAAATCGGAATAATATACCAATCTGTTCTTCTCGAATAACTCATTCAATTTGACAATCGAGAATGGAACGTAAGCATCTGACAGGAGTCATTCTACCGTCCCTGCCAATTCTTGCTTTGATACCTTTCAACTTAGAAGCTAAAGCGAATGCATACATGGTGGTTTGAAGGTTTTTTCACGAAATTTGAAAATTTAAATTTTTGAGGGAGATAAGTTGGTACTTTCAAATTTTATTTATGTATAAATAACATAAATATCAACTATTTTGGAAGTAATTACACTCTCTCACACTTTTTTAATTACTTTACTCTCTCTCCCTATTAATATACATAACATAACCGATATATACATAACATTCTATGTATATGTTGGGATTTTTTGTAATATTGCAAACATAAGTTGTGTATTTGTGTAATTTTTAGTTTGTTTATTTATTTAATTTTTATTAGGCTTGAAAATAGGCTATGGCCTAGGGCCCTTAATTTTTGGTTTAAAAATTGAAGTTGTGTTGCAACTAATAACAACTTTAAAAAAACTTATTCATGTACAAAAAGTAATATTTCGATTTTAATGGAATTTTTTTCATGTGGTAGAAGTGAACAAGGCTAATTTATTTTATCAAATCTTTACTTGTTACAGAATAAAGAAGGGAAAACTTTATAACTAACAAACTTATGACTGTAATTAGAACTTTTATAGCAATTATTTCATAATTACATAGAATAGTAAGTTGTATTCTGTATTTTAGGCAAAATTTGTTTGATAAATACGCATACAAACGAAATTACAACCCTTTATTCTGTATTCTATATTTTAGGCAAAATTTGTTAGATAAATACGTATACAAAGGAAATTACAACCTTTATTTAACTAGGTTCATAGTGTTTATACATTTATAAGTCAAGTTACCTATTTATCTATACATATTATTGTTGTCGACATCTTGTTCTCGGGTTTGTGTGGAAACCGTGAGTTATTGTTGTTAATCTTGTTAACTATTTGTTAGTTTTTTGGCTTGCTGAAATAGGTGTCAATACACCTAGATATCTTGTTGTTCTTGTCTTGTAATCTTGAATCCGAGAGTGGTCACCACGAGGGTCCTCGGTTCCCTTGAACTAGTGGACTGTTTTGGTGTTTGTTTTGTGTTCTCCTTATTAATCTTGTATCAACCTACCACCATTGCTTACCTCAAATGGGTTCGCCCCAAGCCAAAGATCCTATAAACTCAACACTGATGCCAGTGTCAAATCCCAACTGGGACCAGGTAGAATAGGAGTTTTTAGGGACTACAAGGGTGATTGGATTCTTGGATATGTTAAAAACATGCCTTATGTTAATGCACAACAAGCCGAGCTCCTTTCCATCCTTGAAGGCCTTAAAGTAGCCGGCCTATGATAGACAACTGACTCCTCTTGAGATTAACTCTGACTCATCCACTGTCATCATTATGATATTCTCAAACTAGGTGATTGCTTACCTCAAATGGGTTCGCCCCAAGCCAAGGATCCTATAAACTCAACACTGATGCCAGTGTCAAATCCCAACTGGGACCAGGTAGAATAGGAGTTTTTAGGGACTACAAGGGTGATTGGATTCTTGGATATGTTAAAAACATGCCTCATGTTAATGCACAACAAGCCGAGCTCCTTTTCATCCTTGAAGGCCTTAAAGTAGCCGGCCTATGATAGACAACTGACTCCCCTTGAGATTAAATCTAACTCATCCATTGCCATCAATATGATATTCTCTAACCAGGTGGTTGCTTACATCAAATGGGTTCGCCCCAAGCCAAAAATCCTATAAACTCAACACTGATGCCAGTGTCAAAACCCAACTGGGACCAGGTAGAATAGGAGTTTTTAGGGACTACAAGGGTGATTGGATTCTTGGATATGTTAAAAACATGCCTCATGTTAATGCACAGCAAGTCGAGCTCCTTTCCATCCTTGAAGGCCTTAAAGTAGCCGGCCTATGATAGACAGCTGACTCCCCTTGAGATTAAATCTAACTCATCCATTGCCATCAATATGATATTCTCTAACCAGGTGGTTGCTTACCTCAAATGGGTTCGCCCCAAGCCAAAGATCCTATAAACTCAACACTGATGCTAGTGTCAAAACCCTATTGGGAATAGGTAGAATAGGAAGAGTTTTTAGAGATTGCAAGGGTGATTGGATTCTTGGATATGTTAAAAACATGCCTCATGTTAATTCACAACAAGCCAAGCTCATTTCCATCCTTGAAGGCCTTAAAGTAGCCGGCCTATGATAGACAGCTGACTCCCCTTGAGATTAACTCTAACTCATCCATTGCCATCAATATGATATTCTCTAACCAGGTGGTTGCTTACCTCAAATGGGTTCGCCCCAAGCCAAAGATCCTATAAACTCAACACTGATGCCAGTGTCAAAACCCTATCGGGACTAGGTAGAATAGGAGGAGTTTTTAGATATTACAAGGGTGATTGGATTCTTGGATATGTTAAAATATGCCTCATGTTAATGCACAACAAGCCGAGCTTCATTCCATCCTTGAAGACCTTAGAGTAGCCTATGATAGACAGCTGACTCCCCTTGAGATTAACTCTAACTCATCCACTACCATCAATATAATATCCTCTAACCAGGTGGTTGCTTACCTCAAATGGGTTTGCCCTAAGCCAAGGATCCTATAAACTCAACACTGATGCCAGTGTCAAATCCTGAATGTCATGCTTCTTCAACCACAAAAAAAAAATAAAAAAAAAATAAAAAACAAACTATATATATATATATATATATATATATATATATATATATATATATATATATATATATATATATAGGGAGGCCCCTTCATAGAGATAATGAAGAGAAATTAAAATATAAACTGTTTAATTAATTGATTACTCAACTAGAACATAATTAAGCTAGTAACTCAAAAAGAGGTACAATATACTATTTAATTTTTTTTTTTAAAGAAAATGAAATAAATAAAAAATCTTATCATTATGAAGATTAGTTTGATCATTTAACACTTCAATCAATGTGTTATCAATATCCATATTATTGTTTTACTTCTATTTTGTATAAAATATTACATCAATCCTTAAATAAGATATACATATATTGTTTATACCAACGAGAAAAAGAACTTCCAAATTTGGAATTAAGTGATTATATTCATCATAAATGTTTTTTTTTCAATTGATCAAATTAAAGGTAATTTGTGGTGTCACTATCCAAAGCTTTAATAATTAGGTTTATGAAAAGATGGAAAAGATGGAAGACAAATATACAATTAATCAACATGTGATTTATTATAAGACATATAATTAGAAAAGAAGCCTAAATTAAATATTGTCCAGATTAAAAAAAAAATCAATGGTGTGCAATTTATAAAGTACTTTTATCTCTAAAATAATTCATGAGGCTTTGTCTCCCTTTTTGCATTATGTTTAGTCTCATCAATTGTACTATTGTCATTCATGCATGTCTATATTCACCTTTTCTATAGTTACCTAATATTTCCACTTTATTTTATATCGTCACGGATTCAAAATTTAAAATATAAATACTGAATTTGAGATAACATATTCTTAAATAAAATGTGTATACACTAGGTGTATATCATTGTTAAAAGGGAGAATTTCCAACATAATTGATGGAAACTCATTGAAAATATTATCGACGATTCATATTCTGATAGATTTTTCGCCAAATGTTTATAGAAAATTCTCATTTTTAATGATGAATACTATATAATCTAGAACAACTTTAATATAATATGAAAAAATAACATAATTATAGGAGAAGAATTATATTTTAATTAAACAGTATCATATTCAATGACAGACTCAGAATTTAAGGATCGTGGGTGATTAAAAAATTTAAAAACTGAAAAAAATAAAAAATTGTCTCAATGAGGTTCAAACCTAGAGCGCCACTGATGCACCCACCAACTGCTTATTTCAGTGAGTGCTTTTACATATTTTATACCAATTTTCTTTTATTTTTTTTATGTAATTATACCTATTTCGCATCGAATTTAATAGATGCCAAAGTACCCTAAAAATTAACGTAGATATGCCTCTGATCATATTATCTAATGTAGCAAATATATAGGTTTTTTTATATGTTTTGCAATACCTCTTGTTCAATCGTTATATATATCCAAAACATTTATGTTAATATCCTTTGAATGACATGATAGTATAATTTTTCTTTTACATAGAGGATATATATAACTTTAACTCATCTTAACATAAAAATAGAGAAAGTTACTAATTACGTATTTACGTACAATCGATAAATGTAATATGATATTATAATTTTTTTTACATTAATGATGTATATAATTTAAACTCCATTAATATATATAAAAAATTTTGTGGGGGATGTGGACATATATAGCATACCTAGTTGGCATAGCTAGAATTTATCTATTTGGTTTTGCCTAGATTTTGGAATACTAATAGACCAAGTTCGAATATGAGAATAAAGAAGGTATTTCACTTTTAAAATTAAATATTCTGACATGAATTTAAATTAGTCAACTCCAAAGTAAATAACTTGTCAAAATAAAAATGTATCTAATTCTCCAAAAATTTTGTGCCAGATCAATAAATATAAATTAAAATATATGGTTTGCATGCATGTACACTTTAACACTTAAGTGTAGGGATGGGCATAAATACCGAAAAATCAAAAAATCAAAAAATCGAACTGAAATTTAATTTTGGTTTTGATTTTTCGGATTGATTTAGGTTTTTAATTTTTAAATTTCGGTTAAACGGTTTGTTTTTCGATTTTCTTAAAAAAAAATAGGTTAAACCGAAAACCGAAATTTTATAAATAATATTATAATATATATATTATTAATTTATTATATATATAAAATAATATATATTATCAATATATTATATTAATTATATATACATTTTAGTAACCCTAATTCCGCGCCTAAATCCCTAAACAGTAAACATATTACCATTCACTAAGCAATTTGCGAGAAATTTATGAGTTTTGTGTTTGTTTTGGGGACAGGACTGTTTACGGAAATTTATATATAATGATCAATGACGTTATGCATTATGTTAAACTTATGATTATTTTATTTCGTTTCATTCATGTTGAGTTACTTATAGTTATTTATATTTGGGAATGAAAAATAGATTTGAAAAAAATCATTTTTCTTAAAAAAATTATTAATTTTAAATGCTCAGTTATGAAAAAGAGAGGCTCTCTACTTTAATATTTCAAACCGAAATAAAAATCTGAAATAACCGAACCGAATTTGAAGAAACCGAACCATACCGATTTTATTTCGGTTTGGTTCTGGTTGTCATTTTTGTCAATTTGAAAACCGATAAACCGAACCGATATTAAACAATCAGACCGAACCGACCGAACGCCCACCCCAACTTAAGTGGTCAAAAGAAACCAAGTACCTCCTATTTGTGGAATTTATCAAGCATAAATATATAAAGTAAACACACGAATAAGCTAAAGAGACATAAACAGAGAATAGTAATATATATAAATAATGTAGTTTATTAAAAGGGTTCAAATGAACTCTCGACCCTACCTGGCTCCACGCTTATTCACGACAAAGATTATGGATATTTAAAGATAAAAAAGGGCAGCCCGGTGCACTAAAGCTACCGCTATGCGCGGTGTCCGGGAAAGGGTCCCATCACAAGGGTGTATCGTACGCAGCCTTATGTTGCATTTCTGCCAGAGGCTGTTTTCAAGGCTTGAACCCATGAACTCCTGGTCAGATGACAGCAACTTTACCAGTTACTCCAAGACTCTCCTTCTGGATATTTAAAGATAAGATCGATAAATAGTCGGTGGATGGTATTTCCATATTTGTATGTAAGCCACCATTATGTTAAGTGTAACGCCCCGAAAAATGGTTTCGGAGCGTCACACGGTGCTTGAGGCTACGAGTAGCCCCAAGCTAATCCTTTGAGCCATTTTCATTCAGTTCAACACAAATCAATGGAGTTTTCATAAATAACCCTCAACTATCAACAGAGTAATCATCATCCAGGAATAAAAGAATTTCAGAAAGATAACAAAATACGACTTATTAGTCAACTCCCAACATCTATACTAGTCTGACAAGCCTCTAAGAAAATCAATAAAACCAGCGATCCATTGAGACATGCCCCAACTGACTCATACTCAGTTATCAATTGTAAACAATTCCGTGAAACCAATATTAGACATCACGTCCTCGGAACATGAGGACTCACCACAACAGAGGATGTAGAACAGCGTGCCCGAAGAATCACTGTCGAACCTGGAACTGAGCACCTGAACCTACATTTCGAGAAAATGCATCCCACATCCGAAGATGTGGGTCAGTACCATGGAAAGGAACCGAGTATATGGGGGTGTATGCAGTTGTATAAACATCATCATCATAAATACTTATAAGAAATATGCAGGATGTATGAAAGACTCACATAGCCCGAAGAAAATAATCATAATCATGAGAGGATGAAATAAGTACAATAACACATGTGAGTCATCATATAATTTGTCAATCACTTTCAGTTTATCAAGAATATCAATTCTCATAATGTAAATTTCATTTAAATTTTTCGAAAGAATAACTTTCACAATTCCACTTTCAAATCACTTCACCATTCACCATAGACACAAGGAAACACACACACACTGGGAGATCCTATAACCGACATAAACCATGTGAGCTACATGAAGTCCAACGTACAACCCACGTTGGGGAGAGTCGTGCTATCCTTTCCATCGGAGTAGGACTATCGATATCAAATCCACACAAACTAGTGATCACTATATAAATCAGCCTCAAGCTCACTCCTACGGGGGGCACGTAGTTCTAGGGAAGTAAGGTCGCTTTATACCTCCCACTCGTTGCTAAACATTTCTCCTGGACTTAGATCAGATCATTTCAAAGACAATCCACAACAAAACAATTTCAGTAATATATAAATATACATCGGGAGCCATCATGATTCCCATCTATCAAAATCAACCACGTTATGGATTTCTTTCACATTCGAGTTCAAAACAACTCCATTAAGACTAAAAGGTCAAATAATTCAAAATATCTCAAATATTCAACATCAACGTGCTTATAACACACACTTTCTAAAAAAACACAATTTCCAATGGGGAGTCACGACCCAAATATCAAAATCATGATAAATATCGTTCAAGATTCATGCTTTATATCACCACACATGTAAATTCATCTTTCAAAATCATGAACATCAAGATTTCATAATAATTATCATAAGATATGGGTTCATGCTTCAAATTCATAAAAAAATCAAATAAAAATCATGCCTTTGTAAAGAAAATTACTTTTGGGCACAAGAACGAAAGAGAGTTCTTGTTGAAAAACCCCACATACCTTGAATGATGAACTTTAGATCAATAGTCGTTTTTGAGATGTTAATCGTGCCTTTGAATGATGGTTCTTGGAGTTCTAAAACTAGGAACTTGGAATCTTGAATAAATTTGCAGAATTAATGGTGAACTTTGGAGGTTCTTGAAGTTGGATGTAGGAGCTTAGGGTTTTCTTTTTGAGGGAGTTTGATAAAATATAACATATAATGCTTCTAATAGGCTTTAATATAGGGTTTGGATGGATTTTGGGTGAGGGAGAATGACCAAAATGCCCCTAAAAATAAAAAAAATTCTCGAATCTGTTCTTTGATGGACTGTTTTGATAGTCTGAAGTAGATCAACCATAACGTTTTACTTCGATATTCAAATTGGATGAAAATAATTTCATTAGAAAGAGGACTCTCATATCTTTCCGTTGATATATAGTATCTTACCCAGATCATTGTGTACGAGGAGTTATGATCGTTTGAATTTGACCCAAAAATTCACTTTTGGTAGGCTGAAGTAGATCGACCATAACTTTTTGCTCCGATAGACAAATTGGATGAAACCAATTTCATTGGAAAGAGGACTCGCAGAGCTTTCCGTTGATATATAGTAGATCATCCAAATCATTATGTACAAGGAGTTATGATCGTTTAAATTTGGAGCAAAAATACTCCAGGCCTCAGTACTTTTTCCTGCACGTTTTACTGTTCACTACTATTCACAGTTCGATCGAAATGTTCATAACTCGTCGCTAGGGTGTCCGTTTTGGATGATCCACATATCGTTGGAAAGTTTATTCGATAATCTATGCAATGGTGGGTCATAATCTAAGACATTTCGCACGAAAAATTTATAATTCATTCTAGAAGATAGAACCCAACACGTTTACGCATAAAATTTCAACGAAAAATTTCCCGGGGTATTACATTAAGTTCAGAAATGACCATAAAATGGATTGACCTTGATATTTTATTCCTCGTAAAAAAATGTCTTATAAGAATACCCTTTATATGGGTGGTCTTGATTTTTTGCCTTGTTCATTAAATTTGGCTATAAGACAGATGTGTATGCTATTTTAAGATAATGAACCTGCTCAATTGACCAGAAGTTTTTGCCTTATAGGCAAAAGTTAGAACTTATATATGTTGCCTATAAGGTAGACGTTCCAACTTTTACCCATAAGGTAACCCGTTTATGACATTTCAAGACAATGAACCTGCAATATTGACCAAAAGTTTTGCCTTATAGACAGAACAACAACAACAATAATATAACCAGTCTGTTCCGACAGAGGCGAACCCAGGACTTAAGCTTGACGGGTGCATCTCTATATTTAAATATAGTAATTAATAATGTCAAAGTTCGATATACATTTCTTTGAAAACTTATTAATTATAGTATTTTATAAGCAAAATTTTAATATTATTGAATATCATTAATTAGATTTAATATGACAAAAGTGTGTTATTCACCGTACTTAAATTCAATGTACTTTTATATTTTGAACAATAATAGAAAGTTTTCGAAAAATATAAAATTCGAGAGATTTGTTTGCTAGATAGTTGCAACGGGTAACTTTTGATTTAAGCCTATCTCAAACTTTAAATTGCTAACTTTTAAAATAAAAAATAACTCAATGATCAAAAGATTAAAAAAAAATATATATTATACAGTATAAGCTAGGGAGAATATCTACCTTTTGAAGTTGGAGAGAGGCTTGTATTTTGAAATAAAATAAAAAAACAGCTCAATAATATCCACAATATATAAAAGAAAAAAGAAAAAGTATGAAATAAATGACTACTAAGTAGGAAGTCTTTTTTAATCAAAAGATAAATATATACATTTGCACAATAAGTGTAAAGAAGCTTGGAAAATGGAAAAAGGAGCAATAAAGAAACGTTTCACGCAATAGAAAATTGGAAAATGATAAAAGGAGCAAAAAACGTTGTTGGTGGGACTTGAACCTGACCAATCACACATTAAGAGCAACTTTCAAGTGGCATACCAAAAAATCTCACCAGTCAACCCAGTTGTTATTGTGGGTGCACAACATATATTTAACATAATACTCTGATATATATATAGATATACAAATCATATATACAGCCTCAATGTAGGTCCGCCTCTGTGTTCCGATATAGTGAAATTTGGGAAGGGTAATGTGTATGCAATTCATACCACTACTCAAATGAAGTAGAGAGACAACTTTCGATAGACCCCCGACCGACTCAGGATAAATAACAGTATAACAAATAGAAAACATAAAAACATATAACAAAATGAGATAACACACTGCTAGCTAATACATGAAACAAGACAACCACAAGATAATGCTATAAACTATCTATTCAAAATCATTAACATCATGAATAAGAAACTCCAAATGCAGACAAAACACTCTACTCTACTGTTATAAACGAATTCCTACCGACTAACTCTCTACCCTAATCCACGCCTTCCACACCTTTCTATTTCCAAAAGTTGTAACTGCTCCATATCATTCGTAATTACCTCCTTCTAATATTTCTTCGACCTACCTCTACCCCACTTAAAATCATCCATAACCAGTCTCTCACACCTTCGTACTGAAGCATTCGAACACCTCCTCATCACGTGCTCAAACCAACGTAACCCCACTTCCCGCATCTTGTCCTCCACCAAAGTCACTCCCACTTTCTCCCGAACAATCTCATTTCTAACCTTATCTCTCTTGATAAGGTCACACATCCATCGCAACATCCTCATTTCCACCACCTTCAATTTTTGGATGTGAGAGCTTTTAACTGACCAATACTTCGTATCATATAACATAGCCCGTCGAACTATCACTCTACAAAACTTATTTAGCGGGAACAAAAAATTTAAGATCTCACACACATATTTGAATTTGAAGTAGAAAAATTCAAGAACGACCGACCACTTCAATTACAGTATGCTTAACAAACCCAATAAACCTCAAACCTTAAAATCATCATCTTCCTTTTATCCTTAAACCCTAATTCTACTCCTTATCAAAGAACTCAAAAAATCAAGAATCCATGGAATTTCAAAAGAGAAAGTTAGCAACTTTATCATCAATGAATTCACCAGAACCAGACAATCACCTAAAGGCAACATAGACACACCAATAATCCCATTACTCAACACCATCAACTCCCACTCATCATATTTCACCACCAGTTCTTGTTCAGGCCGCATCTCAATTCTTGAACAACCCAAGAAAAAATCCAAAGGGGGTAAATGGGTGTTCATATCTCATGAAAATACTGAACCCCAAGTGATCAAATCACTCCTTTTCCCATTGGAATACACTCATGATAATTGTAGTCTTGTGTTTAGATTTGAGCCATTGATTATTGCTGTGGAATGTAAGGATGTTGAGGCAGCTCAGTTTTTGGTGTCTTTAGCCATTTTTTCAGGGTTTAGGGAGAGTGGTATTACTAGTGTTAGTAAAAGAGTGATTGTTGCTATACGATGTTCGATACGAATGGAAGTGCCATTAGGTGATAGTGAGAAGTTAATGGTGGATGAAAAGTATGTGGAGTATCTTGTTGAGTTAGCTAATGAGAAGATGGAGGCTAATAGAAGAAGAACTGAGAATTTTCTTGATGTGTTGTTGAAAAATGGTTTTTCGGGTTCAAAGATTAGTAATGGGGAGTTTTTGGATAACGGGAAAGTGGATTGTGAATCTGAATTGTTGGAAAATTCTTTGGTTAATGGTGTTGATGGAAACGGAAATACTAAAAGGAGAGATTTTGATGATTCTTGTTCGGGTACTTATTCTCTATCTCAGACTAATTGATATATCAGTATAATTTATGGATTTAAGCTTCTTGTTGTTAGGATCAATTTGAATCGGGGGTCTATCGGAAACAACCCATCTACTTCTTCGCAGGTAGTGGTATGGACTATGGACTGCGTACATTTTACCCTCCCCAGACCCCACGAGGTGGGAATACATTGGGTACGTTGTTGTTGTTAGGCTCAATAAGATATTCTTCATGTATATTTAACGGATAAGACAATGTTGTTGTGAATCTACTATTTATGTGTAGATTTGAACTGAATCTTATGGTGACCTGTAGGAGCCACCTTCTTCCATCAAAAAACATAGATACTTCATTTGCCTTAATGTGCTCGTGTAGAAACGGAGTGACTCCTATGAATATTTAATGTGGGGTTTTCCAAAATAAACTAAAATTAAGAAAAAAAAATGCACTCATTGGATGATGGACATATAACCATAATCGAGTCCATTGAAAATAGTATGATTGTTTTTTGGTCTCTTCATAAGAGTTTATATCTTCTTTTATTTTGTACTCTATGCATCTTCAGGATGCTTTTGGTATTAATACACCACTTAACTTCATCCAAAAAACTAAAGAGTGCATCTGAAATAGGCCATATTTCATTATCTGAACCATGGGAGTGTTGTATGTGCAAGGTTTCATGATTTGGCTAGTTGTCTTAACTTGTATGTCACTATCATTCTTCGACACATAAAGGTTGAGTATAGATGCTTTATTATTTGACTGTCGGTTCTCTATAAGTTAAAAAATGAAGGGATAAGTATATGTAGAACCTGCTGTGTTGGTAAAAAATCCAATTCAACTTTAGAGGCTTGATATACTTCAAGATACACATTGTTGTTTATGCTAAACTCAGCATGTTGACTCCTATATTCTCCTTGTTTTATTGCCCATAGAATTCGAATTCGTTATTAATATACCAGTGCAACTTTGGTTAGTTGCTTCAAATGCATAAGCGTGGTAGTACCCTGACTGCTAACGTGTGTTGGATTGCAGGATACATTCCATTGAATGTGACAACAAGTCCTAACATTTAATTCATTGACAGGATCAGAAGTAGCCCCTGATGTCGACCTACACACCGTTAAATTGGTGAATCAATTGAGAGGCTATTTCTCTGGGGTCACTCTGCTTCTTCAGTGGATAACAAGAAGGTTCTCATATTTGGTGGCTTTGGAGGAATTGGAAGGCATGCACGAAGAAATGATTCATTGCTTCTTGATTTAGAATCTGGAAGGTTGGAGGTGATCGATGTTTTGGATGCCCCATGTCCACGCGTGGGCCATACATCATCCGTGATTGGAAATTCAATGTATGTGATTGGAGGAAGGGCTGATCCGTCAAATATTCTGAATGATTGGAGGTTTCCATTCCTCCCAAGGTGCTGAGTATATTATGATATACTCATCACTGTATGCCTTGGACACACAAAACTTTGAATGGAGCGAAGTACAAGTTCAAGGGGATTCGCCATGTGCACGTCATTCTCATTCAATGGCCGCATATGGGACTCAAATATTTGTATTTGGGGGATATCATGGGCATAAGGCTCTTGGGGACCTGTATAGTTTTGACGTGAAAACATGTATATGGAAGAAGGAAAAGATGATTGGAAGCATATTTCTATCAGTTTCAGTTCTATTGGTGAAGACCTGTTTGTTCGAAGTACAACAAATATTGTTGATAATGACCTAATAATGATTGGTCGTGGGGCAGCCTGTTATAAGATTTTTTTGAACTGTCAAATTTTCATGCATTTTCTACATCAACCTCTGTAAAATGAATATAAGAATCATATTAATGACACTAAAGACATATAAAAACTATGCTTATGAAATTGTTCTAATTTGTGTTATTATAGACATACCTTCATAAACATCTACATTTTCATCCATATCATTATTTTCTGCACTTGTAATAAAGTATCATAAGTGGTGAATTCAACAAATTCACCTTTACTTATTTAAACTAAAATAAAATCAATTGAAATTGAATATTTTTATGTCTTAAATTATTTATTAAGTAAAAAAGATATCCCTGGTACATCATCGTCAATATTGTCGGAGTCAACTTCTACTCATACATAAATAAAAAATGCACGTCAATATTTTTTAGTGAATAATGATGTATATATGGTTAATTTAAATACCAACCTTGTAACAATGGTAATTCATTTAAATCTGGTAAAAGATGAGTTCTTTCCATTGTTGAAGAAGATGCCACATTTTGCATATCAATATCTTGTGTTAGATTATGATATTTTGATTTAGCATGAGATGATGAAGAATGATCAATGCTCTTTATGGATGTAATATGAAAAGCATAGAAACTTTGATCAAGTGATCTAATATGATTTTGAATACCCTTGATAAAATGCCAGGCCGGTCTTCCGGTTGTAAGCCTCTACTCTTTAAGAATCTGATAATTTCAGGCCACCTTGGATTGCAAGTAAATGTGATAAACAAATCCGGATATCCAACCCATTTGTAGATTGCCATAGCATCTTGATAATATTGAATCATATATCGTGCACCCCCGGTGAAGTTGGATGATAGAATTACCCTTTTACCATGAGAAGAAGGATCAATCTCTCCCTGTAAAACTGCATCTTCTAATCCTTTGTACATTGCAACACGCAATTGTTTTTGATGAGTTCTAATATATTTCAACCTTGATGATTCAATCATTGTAAAAGCATCTACCAAGAATTGTTGAAATAATCTTTTTGAGTTCATAATTGTTGGTACTTCACCATTTCTCTCTTGAATTTTGTAAGAAAAGAACTCACGCATGCTAATGAATTTTCTTCCTCGACTTGATTCATCCTTTTCATTTAAAACAATGTCCTCTCTATAACCATCTTCACCATATGGAAAAAGTAATGGATATTGGAGTGCTAAATAGGAAGCATTTAACTCATTTATTCTTTGGAGCAATCCAGATTGGGTTTCAACAACAATATCTCTTCACATCGCGATACTTCAAAATCTCCAACCCCTAAAGAAGCGACTTCTGAAACAGTTGGCAAATTGTATCTTCTTCCATCATAGCTTCGCTTTCCTATCAATTGGAGTCTAACATTGGTGTGAGAATCTTCTTGAAATCTATCTCTTACCATTCTAAATGAATTAGTCAAGACATTTTGATCATCAAGCATTTGTTTCAAGTCTTGAACAATTTCAACATGATTTCTGTTAATGCTATCACCTCGACTACAAAGATTGGTAAATAAAATTATTTGACATTATTTAATTAATTATATTATTAATAGGATAATAAATAAAGATTGATTGACTACTAACCTCAATGCATGAATTTTATTTTGCACTTCATTTTCAGTATCATATATTGTAACGCCCCGCATTTCGGGCTACAATATAGACCATGATTCCGATGTGTTGATAAATCCCGAAGCCATAAATCCTATGCCAATACGACATGTTAATTATTTGTGTAGCATGTGAATCTATTCAAGCTTGAATTTAGACCATAGGGGTCATGTGACTCAAGGACGAGTTGAAAACTACTTCGACCGATTAAGCTTAAGTGGATATTATAATTTGTGTCAACTTGTATCGACCATGACTCTTTATATATGTCGAATTAGAAAGACTACTATATGTAAAATGATAGGTTTCCGAGTTAGCTTTCCAACGAAACCAATTTTGTTAAAATCCAGCAACCGAGCAAGAAGTTATGGCCTATCAAAGTAATGTGTTGCGTAACCAATCGCACATGGCCACTGGAAAGCATAGGCGATAGCATAGGCGGCGCCTATGTAAACATAGACGATAGCCTAGGCGGCGCCTATGTAAACATAGGAGATGGCATAGGCGGCACCTATGTAAAGGTTTCAAGTGACTTAAACACTTTGTTTTTAGGGCAAAATGGTCCTTTTCCACCCTTACTTAGCCCTAAACACGAAATTCAGTTCCAAAGACCCCAAAATATACCTTCATTCATCAAAAGTGCTCAAGAATTCTCCTTAGGGTTTCAAAATAAAAAATCAAGCAACTCAAGATTCAATTGGGGGTTTTAGAAACTAATTGCATATTTGGAATCTCCAGAACATAGGTTTCAAGAAGCATCTATAATCTTTGCATATAGAGGTACGTGGGGTTATCTCAAAATGTTTTAAAAATGGGGGTTTTGAAATTACAAATATGATATGTTTTAAACGTTTTATGATGTTGATTTGGTATTTACGCCTAATTCTAAGGTGATTTGATATATTATATATGGATATGCATGTGTTTTATAATGATGATAAATTGAGAGCATAATTTAAACGAAACCCCTATCTTGATATGATATTGTTTTAAGTTTTCGCATGATATGAATCGTTTGAAATCATATTGAAATGCATGTCATGAAATGCCTTAAAAATGTCATGATTTGGATATGGTTTTAGACTTTCAAAGAGAGGGTTGTTTTGTTCATGTTGAAATATATGCATATGATGATTGAATAAAGAGAATGATATGATACTGATGACTTGCAAGTCGGGTATGACGATACCCTATAGAGTATGACATGTGATTGATTTGAACAAAGTTTGAGTGCATTAATTTTCATGAGAAAGGTGGATATCCGAAGAAGGCATTTGAGTGAAAGGGCTCATCGTTGGAAACCATAGTTGCCGATGCGGGTCATATGATATTGTATCCTACATGGGAGGATAATAAAATAATTGAGACATCTCACATGTGGGTATTCCCTACGGTGTACTCACATGGGTGGTATACCAGCTCCAAATCCTGGCGGCTACTTGGGTTGGAGGCTTGGCCGCCGAGCACCAGAGGCGGATTCCACATAGTCGTGGAATTACAATTGTAGGGTATTCCACCTAGCTCAATCGCATTACATTGGTATTGAAAACTATTACATTATGCCCATGTGTTTTCAAATAATTTGATATGAAACTGCTTTATAATGGCTCTCACCTATATTGTGTAAAAATATTATATTTTTGTTTTGATTTCTCTACGTACCAGTACTTTTGTATTGACCCCCTCTCCTCCCAGCTTCGGAGGCACAATCTAGGGGTCCAGAAAACCAGTAGATTCCTTTCGACAAATCGCAGAATTAAGTGGTGAGCCTTCTATATTTCGAAAGGCCTGATGTCTGCACTTTAATTTATCATTTATTAGTTTTGGGTCTACTGGGGGCCTTGTCCCAGTTTTCAGATCGATAATTGTTTTAGTCATGTAGTAGAGATTTCACAGACGTTATAAAGATGTTGTGTTGAGATTGTGGGACATTATTCCCCATTATTACTTTCGCATGATTCTTGACCATGTTTCTGTTATATTGTGTACCTTCCGTATTTCTTTTATCATATGAATTGTGTGCATGATTACCAGACAGCTAGGGGTGTTTCGGGCCTCATGGTTTGGAATACTCGTCACGGCTAGGGCTCTGGTTCGGGTCGTGACAAACTTGGTTTTAAAGCACGATTCATGGTCCTAGGGTGTCTACAAAATTGCATTGGGTAGAGTCCTGTTTATGGGTGTGTAGCGCACCACACTTATATGCAGGAGGCTGTTAGGTGTTTAGGAAATGTTTCCCTTCTTTGTGATTTAGTTCGTGCTTCAGAGTCTGAACTGTCCCCTAATCAATGATCACTTGTATTTCAGAAACACAGTTATGCCTCCACGTCGTATCATCGATCAGAATGCTTAGGCATATGAGGTCCGTCCCACCCATGGGATGCAGACCCATAAAAGAGCTCATACTCCAGAACTTATCCCTACTCCGCGAGTCCCTCCAGTCCCGACCATCCCATTTCGGGCTCGGCAGACTAATGTCAACCGTCCCCCAACTACTCAGGGAGATATTTCAAATGCAGAATTCAGACGGTCTATTCATATGCTCACACCGTTGGTAGCTAATCAGGCTCAATGATCGAAAGATGTTGGGTCTGAATCTGTTATGTTTGAGGCTACTAGGGTCAGACATTTCATGAAGATGAACCCACCTAAGTTCACTGGCACCAAGGTGGAGGAAGATCCACAGGAGTTCGTGGATAAGATGGAAAAGATCTTTAAGGTAATGCATATGGATGAGGTTGAAGGAGTGGAACTGGCAACTTATCAGCTCAAGGATTTTGCGAATCAGTGGTATGCCGACATGAAGGATACAAAAGGTGAGAGTGTTGAGCCCACAGATTGGGGCAAATTTGTGGAAGATTTCCTTGATTGATTCTTTTCTCTGGAGTTGAGGCAGGCCAAGGCGGAAGAATTTATGAATCTGAAGCATGGCAGTATGAGTGTCTAGGAGTACACTTTGAAGTTTAATAAACTAGCCCACTATGCACCAGATTTGACTAGTAATATGAGAGCCCAGATGAGGAAATTTACATTCTGCCTTGTTGATAACCTGGTACTTGAGTGCCAGGGGGCTATGTTGAATAAGGAGTTAGACTTTGCTCGACTGACCGTTCATATGCAGCAGATAGAAGAGAAGAAAAAGAAAATTTTAGAAATAAGAGAGAAAGACAGGTAAGCAAATAGATCCAGAACCGCGGATCAGAATCACAGCCAGCCACAAAGCGGCAACTGGGAAATAGATGGCAAAAGAAGAAGTCGTGGAGAAATGCACAGTCTGCTGCTAGTGCCTCAGCGCCTGGACCACCAACAGACAGACGATCTTAGAGTTTCCAGACTCATCATGGATCGAGAGCCCCAGATACTCAGTTGCAGAGGAATGTGTCCCAACAGCGTCGTACTTATCCAAGGTGTGAGATTTGTGGAAGGAATCACCCAGGGAAGCATTTTTTTAGGGGAAAAATTGTTATACTTGTGGTAAGGTAGGACATTTTCAGAGAGATTGCCCTTCTGCTGGAGGAAATACAAGGGGGACTAGGCCCCAAGCTGCCCCCACAGCTCTTCCTCCTAAGAGTGCCCCTTCAGTTATCGGGAGCGGTCGCAACCGTTTATATTCTTTGACTAACCGCCAGGAAGCGGAAGCTTCACCAGATGTTGTCACCAGTACGTTATAAATTTTTTCTCGTGATGTTTATGTATTGCTTGATCTCGGGTCTACTTTATCTTATGTGACCTCCTATGTGGCTGTTGGTTTTGGGTTTGAGCCCGAAGTCATTGAAAAACCCTTCACTATTTCCACTCCTGTAGGTGATTCTATTGTTACTAGAAGGGTTTATAGAAATTGTGTTGTGTCTATTATTAGGAGGGATATTGTGGCCGACCTTATAGAACTTGATATGGTAGATTTTGATGCCATCCTTGCGATGGACTGGCTCTATTCATGTTATGCCACACTTGATTGCAGAACCCGACATGTCACTTTTTTTTTCCTGAATGAGACACCAATTGTATGGGCAGGGAGTTCTGTGGAGCCTAGAGGTCACTTTATCTCTTATCTTAAAGCCCGAAAGCTTATCTCCAAAGGTTGTATGTACATCTAATCTAAGTAAAAGATTCAAGAGTTGAAAATCTTCCTTTTCAGTCAGTCCCTGTAGTGAATGAGTTTCCAAAAGTCTTTCTCAAAGATATCCCAGGGATACCACCTGATAGGGAAATAGATTTTGGCATTGATATGTTGCCAGACACTCGTCCTATTTCTATTCTGCCATATAGAATGGCTCCCGCGGAACTGAAAGAGTTAATAGAGAAGCTAGCAGACCTTCTAGATAAGGGTTTTATTCGCCCCAGTGTGTCCCTTTGGGGTGCACCTATACTTTTCATGCGAAAGAAAGACGGTTCCCTTCGTATGTGCATAGACTATCGTCAGCTGAATAGGGTCACGATTAAAAACAAGTATCCTCTTCCTAGGATTGATGATATTTTTGACCAGCTTCAGGGTGCTAAGTGTTTTTCAAAAATAGATCTTCGTTTGGGTTATCATCAGTTGAAAGTTAGGGAGTCAGACATTCCCAAGACAGCCTTTCAAACCCGATATGGTCACTACAAATTTTTTGTCATGTCCTTCGAGTTGACTAACGCCCCTGCAGCCTTCATGGATCTTATGAATAGAGTATTCTGTCAGTTTCTTGACTTGTACGACATTGTATTTATTGATGATATCCTGATCTATTCTAAGAGTAAAGAGGATAACGCCAATCACCTCTGAATTATTCTTCAGACCCTTAAGGATCATCAGTTGTATGCCAAATTTTCTAAGTGTGAATTATGGTTAGATGTTATTGCCTTCTTGGGGCATATTGTGTCCAGTGACGGGATAAGAGTGGATCCCCAGAAAGTTGAAGCAGTGAGAAAATGGCCCAGACCCACGACTCCAACTGATATTTGGAGCTTTGTAGGTTTGATGGGGTATTACAGAAGGTTCGTAGAGAGTTTTTCTTCCATAGATGCTCCGCTTACTAAACTAACTTAGAAAAAGATGAAGTTTGTGTGGTGTGACATGTGTGAAAATAGTTTTGAGAAGTTGAAGGACAAGCTAACTACTGCTTTCGTTTTGACCCTTCCCGAGCGTGTAGATGGTTTTGTGGTTTATTGTGATGCATCCCGTGTGGGACTTAATTGTGTATTGATGAAGTGTGGTAAGGTGATAGCTTATGCATCTAGGCAGTTAAAGGTGCATAAGCGCAATTACCCCACTCATGACTTGGAGTTAGCAGCCGTGGTGTTTGCACTTAGAATCTGGAGGCACTATCTCTATAGAGTGCATGTTGATATTTATACTGACCATAAAAGTTTACAGTACGTTTTCTCACAGAAAAAATTGAACCTCAGGCAGAGGCGTTGGATGGAGCTTTTGAAAGACTATGATATGAGTCTGCATTACCATCCGGGAAAGGCAAATATTATAGCCGATTCCCTCAGTAGGTTGTCTATGGGCATCCTTTCTCATGTAGAAGAAGGAAAGAAAGAGATGGTGAAGGATATTCATCACCTTGCAAATCTGGGAGTGCGACTCTTAGATTTCGAAGATGGAGGGGTGATTGTTCATGAGTTAGCTAAGTGATCTCTTTGTGCTGAAGTTAAGGAGAAGCAGGTTGAAGATCCCATCTTGATGCAAATCAAGAAAGATGTGGGTCAATAAAAGGTTATGTCGTTTGAAATTGGTGGCAATGGTATTCTGAGATTTCAGGGTAGGTTGATGATGATGGGCTGCAGGAAAAAATCCTTAATGAAGAGCATATTTCGAGGTATGTCGTTCACCCAGGCTCTACTAAGATGTACCATGATCTGAAAACCTTCTATTGGTGGAATAACATGAAACGTGATGTAGCTGATTTTGTGTCCAAGTGTTTGAACTGTCAGCAAGTGAAGGTAGAAAACATGAGGCCAGGTGGTACATCCCAAGAGATAGCCCTGCCTTTATGGAAGTGGGAGATAATAAACATGAACTTCATTACAGGACTTCCGAGATCCCAAAACCAGTATGATTCTATATGGGTGATTGTAGACCGGTTGACAAAGTCAGCCCACTTTTTGCCTGTGAGGACTAATTATTTGGGAGAGGGTTATGCTAAGATTTACCTTGAGGAGATAGTTCGGTTGCATGGGAACCAGTGTCCATTATATCCGATAGAGGTATGCAGTTTTCATCTCAGTTCTGGAGATCTTTTCAGAAGGGTTTAGGTACACAAGTGAATTTGAGCACAACTTTTCACCCTCAGATGGATGGGCAAGATGAGCGTACCATTTAGACCCTCGAAGATATGTTGAGGGAATGCGTCATTGATTTCAAAGGTAGTTGGGTAGATCACCTGCCACTGGTTGAATTTAATTACAATAATAGTTACCATGCCAGCATCAAGATGGCTCCTTTTGAGGCTTTGTATGGGAGGAGATGTAGGTCTCCAATAGGATGGTATAAAGTGGGTGAGACCCAGTTATATGTGCCTGATCTTGTTCATCAGGCGATGGATAAAGTGAAAATCATTAGAGAACGACTCAAGACTGCTCAGAGTCGTCAGAAGTCTTATATCGATGTTTGGAGAAGAGAACTAGAGTTTGAAGTTGGTGATTGGGTATTTCTCAAGATTTCTCCTATAAAAAGAGTTATGCGGTTCGGAAAAAAGGGTAAATTGAGCCCTCGCTATATAGGGCCATATCAGATTCTGAGAAAGATTGGTGCAGTTTCTTATGAGCTAGAATTGCCTGCAAGTATGGGTTCCGTTTATCCGATATTCCATGTTGAAGAAATGCATTGGAAATCATTCTTTGGTATTGCCAGTAGAGGGTGTCAAAGTGACAGATTCCTTGTCTTACAAAGAAGAGCCCGTTGAAATTTTAGATCGCTAAGTTCAAAAGCTGATGAGCAAAGAGATAGCCTCAGTAAAGGTACTATGGAGGAATTAAAAAGTCGAAGAAGCAACTTGGGAGTCAGAAGATGACATGAGAATTAGATATCCCAATTTGTTTGCTTTGATGGAGGATGAGACAGAAGGTACTATCCCAACTTAAAATCATGTCTGTCTGTGTCCCGCATCATCATTCGGGGATGAATGATCCTAAGGGGGTATGATGTAACGCCCCGTATTTTGGGCTACAATATAGACCATGATTCTGATGTGTTGATAAATCCCGAAGCCATAAATCCTATGCCAATACGGCATGTTAATTATTTGTGTAGCATGTGAATCTATTCAAGCTTGAATTTAGACCATAGGGGTCATGTGACTCAAGGACGAGTTGAGAACTACATCGACCGATTAAGCTTAAGTAGACATTATAATTTGTGTCAACTTCTATGGACCATGACTCTTTGTATATTTCGAATTAGAAAGCCTACTATATGTAAAATGATAGGTTTCCGAGTTAGCTTTCCAACGATACCAATTTTGCTAAAATTCGGCATCCGAGCAAGAAGTTATGGCCTTTCAAAGTAATATGTGTCGCCTAACCAATCGCACATGGCCACTGGAAAGCATAGGCGATAGCATAGGCGGCGCCTAGGATAGCCTAGGCGGTGCCTATGTAAACATAGGTGATGGCATAAGCGGCGCCTATGTAAATGTTTCAAGTGACTTAAACACTCCATTTTTAGGGTAAAATGGTCCGTTTCCACTCTTACTTAGTCCTAAATACGAAATTCAGTTCCAAAGACCCCAAAATACAACTTCATTCATCAAAAGTGATCAAGGATTCTCCTTAGGGTTTCAAAGTAAAAAATCAAGCAACTCAAGATTCAATCGGGGGTTTTAGAAACTAATTGGATATTTGGAATCTCCAGAACGTAGGCTTCAATAAGCATCTATAATCTTCGTATATAGAGGTACGTGGGGTTATCTCAAAAATCTCATAGGCTTTAAAAATTCATGTTTTAAAAATGGTTGAAATTACGAATATGATATGTTTTAAACGTTTTATGATGTTGATTTGGTCTTTAGTCCTAATTCCAAGGTGATTTGATATATTATATATGGATATGTATGTGTTTCATAATGATGATAAATTGAGAGCATGATTTACACGGAACCCCTCTCTTGATATGATATTGTTTTAAGTCTTTACATGATATGAATCGTTTGAAATAATCTTGAAATTCATTTCATGAAATGCCTTAAAAATGTCATGATTTGGATATGGTTTTTGACTTTCAAAGAGAGGGTTTTTTTGTTCATGTTGAAATATGTGCATATGATGATTGAATGAAGAGAATGATATGATACTGATGACTTGCAAGTCGGGTATGACGATACCCTACAGAGTATGAAATGTAATTGATTTGAACAAAGTTTGAGTGCATTAATTTTCATGAGAAATATGGATATCCGAAGAAGGCGTTTGAGTGAAAGGGCTCATCACTGGAAACCGTAGTTGTCGATGCGGATCATATGATATTGTATCATATATGGGAGAATAATAAAATAATTGGGACATCTCACATAGGGGGATTCCCTACGGTGTACTCACATGGGGGGTATACCGGCTCCAAATCCTAGAGGCTACTTGGATTGGAGGCTTGGCCGCCGAGCACCAGAGGCGGATTCCACATAGCCGTGGAATTACAATTGTAGGGTATTTCACCTAGCTCAATCGTATTACATTGGTATTGAAAACTATTACATTATGCCCATGTGTTTTCAAATAATTTGATATGAAACTGCTTTATAATGTCTCTCACCTATATTGTGTAAAAATATTATATTTTTATTTTGATTTCTCTGCGTACCAATTCTTTTGTATTGACCCCCTCTCCTCCTAGGTTCAGAGGCACAGTCTAGGGGTCCAGACAACCAATAGATTCCTTCCGACAGATCGTAAAATCAAGTGGTCAGCCTTTTATATTTCGAAAGGCCTGATGTCTGCACTTTAATTTATCATTTATTAGTTTTGGGTCTACTGGGGGCCTTGTCCCAGTTTTCAAATAGACAATTATTTTAGTCATGTAGTAGAGATTTCGCAGACATTATAGAGATGTTGTGTTGATATTGTGAGACATTATTCCCCATTATTACTTTTGCATAATTCTTGACCATGTTTCCGTTATATTGTGTACCTTTCGCATTTCTTTTATCATATGAATTGTGTGCATAATTACCAGACAGCTAGGGATGCTTCGGGCCCCATGGTTTGGAATACTTGTCACGGCCAAGGCCTCGATTCCAGTCGTGACATATATGTATAATTGTGCAAATTTTGGAGTGGATCTTCTGGGGTAATAAACTTCCAATCTGATGATAATTTTGTCCAGATAGTGTAAATATTTTTGGTCCCCTTGTTTGGTTAATTGAAGCATTAACTTTTTCTCTCATTGATGTAAATGAAAACATGGAGTTATAAGTTCTAATATTATCTTTGAACTGGTTACTCTTTGGACCTGAATAAATAACAATTGGTGAATGAAGATGTGTACTTGATTATAATTATTATTACATTATGGCAAAAATATTTAGTCACCTGATCCAAATAATAATTGTCTTAAAATTAGAGGAGGTTCTTTTGGCTTTGGTAAATTTATTTTTCCATGATGACAACATAAAGAGAACTCTGATCTTTTTGATTTTAACTTCTTGTTGATCCTTTCTTCATACCAGAAGTAACCACCACAATGTACACATTCAAAAATTGGATCTCCTATATCCCAGTAATCTATAAATCAAATAGTCAAATATAAGATTGTTTTGAACTGTCATATTTTCATGACTATTTATTACATATAAAAGATCATAACAAATTTTCATACCTTCATTATCAATCAATGCATTTTCTACATCAACCTCTATAAAATGAATATAAGAATCATATTAATGACACTAAAGACATATAAAAATTATGCTTATGAAATTGTTCTAATTTGTGTTATTATAGACATACCTTCATAAACATCTACATTTTCATCCATATCATTATTTTCTGCACTTGTAATAAAGTATCATAAGTGGTGAATTCAACAAATTCACCTTTACTTATTTAAACTAAAATAAAATTAATTGAAATTAAATATTTTTATGTCTTAAATTATTTATTAAGTAAAAAAGATATACCTGGTACATCATCGTTAATATTGTCAGAGTCAACTTCTACTCATACATAAATAAAAAATGCACATCAATATTTTTTAGTGAATAATGATGTATATATGGTTAATTTAAATACCAACCTTGTAACAATGGTAATTCATTTAAATCTGGTAAAAGATGAGTTCTCTCCATTGTTGAAGAAGATGCCACATTTTGCATATCAATATCTTGTGTTAGATTATGATATTTTGATTTAGCATGAGATGATGAAGAATGATCAATGCTCTTTATGGATGTAATATGAGAAGCATAGGAACTTTGACAATTTGTGAAATTTGTTTTCCTTTCTTTTTTTCTTAAATCATTCCCATTGATAGGGGCAGATTTAAAAAGATCTGTAAAACATTAACATAAAAATATCTTGATCAAAGTTATAAATATGTAAAATAATTATATTGTGAACAACAACTATTGTTTAGAAACGACATATCTATAATGTAATTATGTTTATGAATGATATAAATATAACAAATAAGATTTGTGAAAAAAATTTGATAAAAAGATCATACCACTGTTATTAGAGGATGTTTTAAGTCGTTTCTGAATCCATATGCTTATTCTATTCTTCTTGCAAGTTTCTTCTCTTTGTCCATATCAATCTAAATGGAATCTGAATATGGTATGAAAAATTGCAGAGAAAATTTAAAATAATATAGCAGTTACTAAATAAATATAACAATAATATGGCAAATGACAGATGACACTTGGGTTAATAAGGAGAAAGTATATTTTTTACTAATTAGGAGTTGGTAAATTGTTAAAGAAAGAGATGATCAATAGATATGTACTGCTGTAAATATGCCACTTAGAAATGCAAATATTGAAAGTTCAATTTTAAAAGTTTAATATAAAACTGCACTATTTCTGTTGTAATGTAACTATTATTTTTTTCAAAATTGTTATTTCACCACTGTACATTTAAGTAATTTATTTGTTTGCTTTTATACAGTATATGCCTAAGTGTTCTTATTTGTACTATATGTGATCGGTTGATACTTATGGTGAGTAATTTTTTAAGTTTAACTTGGACAAAAAAGTTTTAATTATGAAATGATACAAAAGATTTTAAGGTTGTTGAAAGTTTTAAAATATAGCGATATTTATAGGAATATTTGTACAGATGGGGTGTCATGCCATGTTTTTTTTCTGCTGCATGTTTATCTGACAGTATTTGATTGCTTTTGCACTAAACATTTTGAAGTGCTCTTTAACAATTGCAACAGTTGTATATGAAAGACAATGAGGAGCGTATGGATGCAATTGTCTTTAACAAAAGTAGCAATTGCTTTTGAAGTTCATGTATCTTTAGTTTGTAAATGTTGGAAGATGAGGAGCAACATGGCTTTAAAATTGTCCAGATATGTTGCTAGAATCTCTTCTAGGTTATATGTCTGCCTTAACTGGAGCGTACATTTAAGATATTTGTCTGTATCATGGATTCTTATAAAATATTAACAGTTGTGTGCTTAAATCATAGAAGTAGTATAATTTTTGAGAATCTGAAAAGGGTTGTGATATAGAAATTGAAGAGTCTGCGCCACTTAGATCTTTAGTAATGTGGGGTTTATTTTGGGCTTATATTAGTAAGGCTGAAACCTCATATTGATTTTGTCAATAAGTATGAGTATGTCTTCATCCCGAGTTAGCATTCTGTAGAGTTCTCTCTCCCCTCTCTCTTATTTGCTTTTAGATATTACACTAACTCAATATTAAACATTTGCAAGTAACAAAGTAACTATATGCAAGAGTTTAGATATTTCAATTGCCCTGTGCGGCTATTAGATGATGACTATTGGAAGTTGGTGTTCTTTGTTCTTGTTCAGTTTAATTTGATCGTACACTGATCACTTAGACTCATATGCACTTCCAATGAGTACCACATAAGATTCATAATTTTGTAAGAACAAAACTCATTTTTGTTAAATTGTGCATCATAATGGATAGAGCTTTGGATATCCTCCTAAGAGCTTAACGTTCCCTACCTTCAGGTTTGCTGTAATGAAAGTGGTCCTTCATTAATTAATAGCAGAGCAGCATATGAAGTCAACTACAGTGATCCTGAAAAAGGTGAGGGTTCATAAATTTTTTATTATGTACTATGGAAAGTTATTATACTTAGAGGAATCTTTTGAAACATCAGCTAATTACTCCATATATTTTTATTTTGTAAATGTCCGGAAGACAGTGAGGAACAACATGACTTTAAAATTGTCCATATATGTTGCTGTAATCTATTCTAGGTTTTTTGTCTGCCTAAACTTCACCATAGTGTACATTTAAGATTTTTGGCTATATTGTGGACTCTTCAAAAATATTAACAGGTGCGTGTTTGAATCTCAAAAGTAGTATATTTTTTTGAAAATCTGAAAAGAATTGTGACATCAAAATTGAAGAGTACATCAGACTTAGATCTTTATTATTGTACCTGCGTTTCCTGTCTTTATTATTTTATTTTATCTTATTATCTAGCTCGTGATGAACCTTATTTCTTTTGGTTAACCTATGTTATGTACATTAGAACATAACTCTTGTTTTGCAGCTTTCTTGGGTGGCTGAAAGAAGTTAACATGTCACTGTCTTGGAAGATCTATTCCTCTTTGCATACATCTTCAAAGAAGTTAACATGTCACTGTCTTTGGTGGATTCCAATAGAATTCAAAAGAAAACAATTTAAAATATAGATGTTAGATAAACAATATATTATCCAAATCCTTAAAAAACATTTAGTGACCATATATAAATAAAGATATTTAGATATGTTGTCTGTATTATATATTTAGGTAATATAAAGTCATACAATTTAATTACCTTATAATCCTTCTCAGCATATGATTTTTCAGAATTGGTAAAGTGATGGTCCTATAACCACAGTTTAGAAAAGTATAAGTATAAAAATATATGAAATGATTAGATGTGTTTGAAGAAAGGTTACTTACACTGGAGGTATCAGATTCATTAGGAGAATATTTCTTGATCAAATCTTCATCATCTAGAATTTTAACAACACTGTACACCTCATTATGGTTCTGAATATTTTTGTTCTTGACAATCACCTTAAAAATGAATTTTCTCTGAAGAATATTATTCAGTTCCATTGGATAAGAAGGGTCATCATCATTGCCAGTATTCTAGGAATAATATATGTGTTAGTAATAAATTTAATAGCTAACATAAATGATGAAATCTATGTATTATATATACCTGAAGTAATTCCTCCTTCAAGTCATTTGCGGACTTGCCAATTAGAGACATGGCATCAGTATCCCAAATCATAAGTGATATAGAGCCAGTACCGTCCATGATCGTAACTTGAATTCTATACCTAAATAGTTGTATGTTTCTATTTAAATATGAAAGTTTGTTATAAAGTATTAGTAATTAGTGAAAAAGTTTTTATATTAACCTGTAGATCACAGTGGAATCTCCATGATTATATTTTTGGTCTATGCAAACGTAAGTGTTTTCCATTTTTTTTGCTTTTTTTCGACACTTAATGCATCTAGTATAAGACAACCCATTATCTAGGTTTAACAATTCAGTAGTAGCAACAATGCAACAGTGAGAACCTTTCTATTTAATGATTGAAAAGAATATATCAGTGTATGATTATACAATGATATAGATATATTTTTAAAAAAGTAGTCCTGGTAGGACTATGAACATGCAACAGTTTTTGTTGTTGAATTTGTAACTAAATTTGGGCAACAAAAATAGAAAGGTAATTTGTTAGGAAAAAGAGAATGATAAAAAAATTGAAAAGTTAAACATTGGATGATGGTTAAAAAAATAGAATATATTGTGATAATAATATATAACAGAATAAAAAAGAAAAAAACTTAAAACAGTGTTATCAAAATATTATACTCACTTCCCTAATCTCTAACAACTTAGAAATTGTCTTGACTTGTAAAGTGCCATTAGATAAATCATTCAGCACAGAGTTACTTTGCTGTGAAATAGTATGAGTTATTCTGTCAAAGTTTCTATCACGAACAGAAAGTAGTCTGCATACATAAAAGAAAGAAAATGTAAGACATTATAGGAATATATTAGTTTGTCTTTTGAATATATATATATATATATATATATATATATATAGATAGATAGATAGATAGATGTAGAAGACATAAAAGGAAAATTAACCGTTGTTTAAACTCTTCAGACTGATCATCAGTTGGATTAATCCACAACTTTGAGGCATTCCAGGCATTGCTCACGGTATAGGAATCTGTCGCATAAAACATGTAAGCGACACTGATATTTTTTTTATAAAATCAATTTCAATACAAATTTTACCTTGAAATTTATGTGCCTGAATGAGTTGTAGAACAACAACAACAGGTTGGTTATCAGAACGTAGAATAGAAAGACACAAACCACGTTCTTTGATATCAGATTTGAATTGTTTAAGAACAAAACTATATATAGATGCTTGTATCTAATCACCCTATTAAAAAAAAAGTTAGAATAATGAATCAGACAAAGAGTAAGACAGAAATAGCAATATAAATATAGTATAAAATGTTGCATACATGTTCATCCTGCAGAATCATTTCAATTGCGTACAAAGCACCAGGATTAAATCGATCATTCACTTCCCACAGGCGAACAACCAAGACTTTTAACTTTCAGTGCATTTTTGTGATTGCGATGTCGTTGATAAAATCTGTCATTTTTGATAAAGAGTATGTAGGTATACGTAGATTGTGGTAAAGATTAATAGAATAGAAGAAGATTGTGGTAAAGACCAACAGAATAGAAGGAGTTTAAGAAGGAAACAATGTTTACACGAGTGTGTAAAGAAATCTGTGGAATATATTAGAATATTGTAGGAAATTTAAGAGTTGAAGAGAATATATGTCGAATTTGAATTGTATTTACAGAAGAAGGGAAAGAATCTTAAGGGAAGTTTACATAGTAGGATAAGAAGGATTGGTTGAGTATTACGTAGAATGTAGATAGATGTGTACTGGATAAATACGATGGTGATAACAGAGTAGTTATTGAATGGTGATAACTCTATAATTGTACAAAAGATTTTACAATTATCTGTTAAGTTGTTGTAGTCATTAACTGAAAGTTGTGAACTTCTGCCACAAAATTCATTTTTTTAGCATGTTTTATTTAAGAAGTTATAATACTAATTTTTTGAATTTAAATTTTTTAATTTTTAATTAAGATTTAATATTTGAAGGGCAGTATGCATTAAGATTTAATATTAGAAGGGCAGTATGTACTTATAATATGAATTTTTTAATTCAACTAATTAACTCGTTTATATGTTCTAATTAGTTAAAAGTATAATTTTTGGATAAAAATTTTAAAACATAATATAATGATAATTACTAACATATGAATTTGTTTATAATTCTATGCAGATGGATATTGTATATATAATGACATATGGTCCAATGAGGAGATTGCAGAAGAATGAGAATGTGTTTGAAGTGATGCCAATATATACTAAATGTATAAGCAGTTTATGTGATGTAATTTGATTTTATTTGAGTTTTTAATTAGTGAATGTGAATTTCAAGTTAGAGATTTGTAATAAACTGTGTATGTTAGCACTTGTAAATTTTTATTGATAATAGCGTAGTTATGATCATGAAAAAAAAAATAGTGCAGTTACATAATTCAAATTCAACATAAATTTTGTTAAATAAAAAAAATAGTATAGGAGGTTTGCATTTTTAAAGTGTAGTATATTAATGTGTAAAGGGGTAACAATTATAACTAACTAACATACTAACTTTCAAACTAAAAATATAAAAATATGAAGTAACTGAAAATTTGAATTTTAAATTTAAAGAACAACTTCAAAATTGTAAACTAACGGAAACATTGCAAACAACAGCAGCTATTTCCTAACTAATTAACTATAGATTACATGTGTCAATATTTAATTCTGCCACTTGGCTAAATGGAGAGGCTTTGTCCTCTCCTTTTAATAATATATAGATATAGATTTTTACCACTTTAGTTATATATAATTTCTCTTGATATTTCTATGAAAATGAAATGAGGGCCACAAAATGATACCTTCGACGTTGTTAGTTTTAAACCTCTAACTAACTAATCCTAAATAGAGACCAAGATAATTCTAATTAAAAAGACTAAATTGTCATTGCTTTTTTATAATATTACAATAAATATTCTTATTAAGCAAAAGGAATTAATTCAATGTTCAATTTGTAAGGTTAAATTTGGTAATTCACTATTGAGTAGTCCATTCACTTATGCATGATTGTTTCCTATTTAATTGACTTATTATTAAACATTAAATCACCAACAACTTCAACAATTTAGTGAGAGAAAATTTCTATAAAGAAAAAAAGAAAAAACTTTTTCAAGATTTGTAGTTTTGAAGCCATGAAAGGAGAAAAAGAAGAAAAAAATCACTTTACATTTAGAGAATTTGGACGAAGAGGTTGCAAGATAGTGAAGAAGCAAAGGGCACGATTTTATATTTTCAAAAAATGTGTTGTAATGCTCGTCTGCTGGCAGGAATCGACTGACACGTAGTTTTTCGAGATCAGATCAATCAGAATATTATGAACGTCTTGAAACTTAATAACATAAGACGATTCATTGAAATGGTCGATGTTGTTGTATTGTATTGTACGAGTTCAACTATAGGAATCTGAAACCAACGACGCGCGGGGATATATACTTTCTTTTGTTTTGTGATTTTCTTTTTAGTTTTTCCTCTATATCACTAATGCATGTCAAAGTTAGTACGTGTAGTACTGTACACATGCATGCATGCAGTTCAATTATATATGATATCAAAGTTATGTATCAATTGAACATATTGTTAAATTACAACATTCAATTCTTTTTGGACCCCAAAGTTTCTCCTCTTAGTGAATGAACAGTAACAGTGAAACAGAAACGCCAAAAGGCGTCATCTCCGACAAACCGACACCGCCGGAACCGCCCGATCCAATGGTCATTGCAGTGGCGGAGCCACAGCCAACGAAGGGTGGTCAGATGACCATCCTTTGTCGTCGGAATTTTTTTTCGATTATATTGGTTAAATATAGATATTTATGGTTATATACATGTTACGTTGTTGCACACCCTTGACAAGCTAGAGAAGCATAGTCTAGTGGTTAAGAGTGTGCAATTCTGCATCAACAACTTGGGTTCGAAGCTTGGCAGGTGTAGCATAGGGATCCGCCACTTGGGTCATTGAAACCCCCAATGCCAACGACCAGCAAAGCTTCAAAGACAAACTGCTCGTACTAATTGGCAACACTCAGTCATAGTGAAATTGGTGAACAAAAGGCTAACACTAAGAGTGGGCGTTTGGTCGGTTCGGTCTGATTGATTAATATCGATTCAGTTTATCGGTTTTCGGATTGACAAAAATGACATCCATAATCAAACCTAAATAAATTCGGTTTGGTTCGATTTTTACAAATTCGGTTCGGTTATTTCGGTTTGAAATATTAAAGTAGTTGGCCTCTCTTTTTCATAACTGAGCATTTAAAATTGATGAATTTTTTTAGAAAAATTATTTTTTTCAAACCCGTTTTTCATTCCCAAATATAAATAATTATAAATAACTCAACATGGATGAAACGAAATGAAATAATCATAAGCTCAACATAATACATAACGTCATTAATCATTACATATAATATAACCTTGCATAAATAGTCTACAAAACAACACAAAACTCGTAAAAATAGTCCATGAAACAACATAGATTCTACATAAATAGTCCATAAAACAGTCCAAAGTCACCAAAATAGTCCATAAAATATTTGAGTCACTAAAACAATCCATAAATAGCTTGCGGCGTATGCGAATTTGTTGTTAAATGTTAATTGTGAATGTGAATTACTAAATATTATATATATAACATAATATTATATTATATATATAATATAATATTATATATTATATAGATATATATTATATATAATAAAATATATATTATTTATTTATAAAATTTTGGTTTTTCAGTTTAAACCGATTTTTTTTTAAATCGAAAACCAAACCGAAAAATCGAAATTCTAAAATTACAAATCGAATCCGATCCGAAAAATCGAAACCAAAATTAAATTTCAGTTTGGTTTTTCGGTTTTTTCGGTTTAAACCAAAATATGCTCACCCCTAGCTAACACACAACTATTTGAAAATCAAGCTAACTAATCTGTAGAAACCGACGGAGCCACTTACATTGATCGATCTGGGATGAGACTTCTATGTGGCCAAATTCAACAACCCAGAAAATGCATTAAAGGCGCTCCATGGCAGACCATGATTCATCACCGGCAACTTTCTATCAGTGGGATAATGGGAACCGAACTTCGTCCCAGAAGAAGCAACCCAAACTCACACAGCCATCTGGTTATGACTCCCACAACTACCAACGGAGTTCTACGACCAAAGTGTTTTGGACAGAATAGGATCGAAGATTGGAACGTTGTTAAAAATCGACTCCTGTACTTCATCCACACTGAGAGGTCGATATGCAAGAATCTGCATCCAGGTTCCCCTTGGAATCCCCCTCAAAAAGCAGATTACCATATGTAACCACAACCAAAAGGTTATCGACGAAGGGGAAGGCCTCCTTTGCACTATTTGTGGGAGACTTGGACATCCGACAAAGCATTGCAGCTACAACACCAACACCACATCCATAGAGACAGAGAAGCCTAGCACTAGCAAAGTTCAGGAGCGGAGAACAACAGGAATGGCACATTATTTCCTTCCCTAAGAGGAAATACGGACCAAATCGAGGGGCATCCAACAACACCAACAAAACCCCACTGGTTGCTGAACAACATCAGGTAAAAGAGATGGAGAACGCCCCAGGTAAGTCTTCTCAACCTGCACAGGATCCTTCTAAGGCCCAAAACGGAACTTCTTGCTTAGTAAAACCCACTATTCCCACAAAGTTTTATTCAACACCTTGGAAAAATGGAAAAGCCATGAGGGCACCCCAGTCTTCTTTCACACCTGCAAAGGCTGTTGAAAACAGCCTTTTTTCCTAAAGTCAATCCGACACAACACACACATGCACCAGTAGTTAATAATCCCAACTGCCCTATACCATCCATTAATTTAAATAAAACATCCTCCTCAACTAATAAAATCGATGGCCCACCAAGGGCCCCACTTTTCACCAACATTAACTCTTCTTCAATGGAGACTGTCATCTTCTAGGACGATAACCAAAGTCTCAAATAGGGGTAATCATCATGTAGAGTCGATTGACATGACCGATACGGTCATGTCCATTAACTCAACAACCCCTTTTAGTTCTAACAAAAGCCCTAATAAACCCATTAACATCCAAAGTCAGCCAAAGAATTTGAGTAACAACAATCGTTTCCCAAACACCACTGAAGAAACCCATCGTATTTGTCTCAGCACCTCACCATCCCAATCGAATCCCAACTTCTTGGGAAGAAATGGCGCTAGAGGGGAAAACCATATCACATTGTGTCATAATGGGGGACCAGCCCATCATACTAATGATCCAAGACCCATCCTGGATGGCCCAAATAATCAAGGAGGGAGTGGATCACATAGTACAGGGACTGGGCTATCAGGTATGGATACAAACAATGTTGCAAGCCCAAAGACTAGGCACACTCAATGTCATGAACACACACGAGTTCAACTCCCTGATGACTTACATGTTCAAGCACCTACCTTATTACCCAGAGAGTCCTAACCTTTCAAATTTGGACACCTTGACGTTTGTACCTTGGACACTACCAGGCTCCAATGTCCCGACCAACCAAACCAACTTTCAGAACAGAGAAGGGGCAGTCGTGGTAGGAGACCAAGAAGAAACACAACAAACAGTGCTAGAAGAACTCCAGAGGCCCAATGCAGAAATGGAACAACTCTTAGAAACCTTAGGGGAACCAAATATGAAATTCTTTATGCTAGAAAAAACTCTTCGGAAAGAGTTCGTAGAGCCCTTCAGCACAATTATTATAGTGTCCTATCCAAAGAAAATGATAACATTCAGGATGATCTTGAGGAATATGACCAACCAAGCCAATGCAGCAGTCTCTCTAAGCCCATATTTGGACAAGGAACAACAAACCAAAATAGACAAGGGGAAGAGACTAATCCTGAACCACCCACCCCCTCCATCTGATACCATGAATTTCATTATCTAGAATACCAAGGGAGAAAACAACCCCACCTTTAAATGGCATTTACTGCTCTTGTTAAGGCACATAACCCCACTGTGGTTGTCCTTCTGAAAACTAAAATGGTAGACTATACCAATCTCACTGAGATGCTTGGTTATGACTCTCACATGGAGTCAAGTGCTGATGGTAAAAAGGGAGAAATTGTGATTATGTAGAAGGAGAATGCTGTTAATCTTCAAAACTTCCCTATATCCCCCAGGGAATCCACACCATCATGAAAAGCTGGGGGGGGGGATCCTATCAATAATGCTAGAGTTGGCAAATTCTGGGATTGTCTTAACAACTGTAACATGGTGGACCTAGGCTTTAGGGGATGCAAATACACTTGGACAATAAAAGGTACCGCAATAAAGCAACTCTTATTCAGGAAAGATTAGATAGGTGTGTTGCTAATGAATCCTAGATAAACCTTCACCCTGATTGCTTGGTCACCCATCTTCCCAGGATTAAGTCTGATCACTGTCCCCTGCTATTATCTTTAACTAATAGGTCCTAAAGTACCCACTGTAAACCCTTTAGTTTTAACCTATGTGGTTTAACCATGACTCTTTTGGGAACTTAGTTAAGGAGTGTTTTAGTCAAAATACCAACCTACAACAAGCTGTTAGCACCTTCCAGGACCATGCTACTCAGTGGAACCAGTAGGTGTTTGGTAACCTCTTTACTAAGTTGAAAATCGTTAGAGCTAGACTAGATGATGTTAAAAAATCCGATGCTTACCATACAAGCATCTTCCTCCACAACTTTGAAAATGAGCTTTTGCATGAATATGACTCCCTCCTGAAGTGTGAGGAGAATTTTTGGAAGACCAAATCTAGAATCACCTGGCTCACAGAGGGTGATGCAAATACCTCTTTCTTCCATGCACCGACCCTCAATAGAAGAAGGAGGAACAGAATTAATGAGTTGGTTGATGAGGTTTGTAATACCTTCAAAGGTGAGGATATCATTACAACCCATGTGATGCAATATTTCACCAACCTCTACACAACCAGCCATGTTAGTTCTCCCAACTTTTACTTTATTCCTACTTATACTTCTAATATCATCCCTCAAGATATGCAAATAGCCTTAGCTGCACCACTTAGAGATTTTGAGATCCTTCTTGCTATTAACTCCTTCAAACCCATGAAATCTCCTGGTCCTAATGGACTATACCCTCTCTTCTACCAGAAGTTTTAGACTGACATTGGCTCAAAAAAAATTGCCTTCTGTAAGGAGGTCTTCCAGAATAGCAGGATGCCTCCTAATCATAATAATACTCTGGTATGCTTGATACCTAAATGTAGGAATGCTTCTAGTCTAAAAAACTTTAGACCTATTGGACTCTGTAATACTAGTTATAAGATAGTTACTAAAATCATTGCTAACAGAGTCAATCTTGTTCTCCAAAGCATTATCAGCCCCACTCAAGCCAACTTCCTGGCCCATAGGAGAGTTGTTGATCATGCAATCATCATTCCAGAATACATATCCTACTTTTAAAAAATAAAGGGCTAAAAGGCTCACAGATCCTGAAAGTGGATCTTGAAAAAGCCTTTGATAAATTAGAGTGGTCCTTCGTAAAGGACACCTTGCTGTTTTTTGGCATTCCTAACAACATGGTCAAACTTATCCTATCCTGCATTACCTCTTCTTTCATTGCAATTCTGGTAAATAGCAGAAGAATAAAAATTTTCAAGCCCTCTGGGGATTAGGCAGGGAGACTCCCTCTCCCCCTACCTGTTCATCACGTGCCTTGAAAGACTTTCAAGAGGCATTGAGGCTGAGGTTAGATCCAATAATTGGACTCCTATTTCCATCTCTCCCAATGGTCCTAAACATTCACATCTCTTTTTTGCTGATGATCTCATCTTTCTAGCAAGGGCAGATACCACAAACTGCCTATTGCTAGGATTCTGCAAACCTACTCTCTTCTCTCAGGCCAAACAACCAATAATAAAACATCCAAGGCCATCTACTATGATAACTATATACCTCGGGCTGTATATCAGTGTACCCAAGCTCTGAACATCCAGCCTAGCCAAAGTTTTGGCAAATACCTGGGCTATCTTATTTTTTCTAGTAAACCAAAGAATAGTGATTTTCAGTTCATCATTGATAATATGAATGCTAGGCCGAAAGACCAAATTCTTAAACATGGCTAACAGATTTGTATTAGCCAAATCTACCCTTAGTGCAATGCCCACCCGTATCATGAACTACATTAGACTTTCCCGTAAAGTTATTGAGCTCATCAACAAAATCCAAAGAGATTTCATTTAGGGCAGCAGTAGTGAGAAAAAGAGGTTTCATCTTCTCAACTGGGAGGTCCTAACCACTGACAAAAGAATTGGGGGGATGAGACTTCACAGAACTGAGCTCAGGAATAAAGCTATGCATGCTAGTTTAGCATGGAGGTTGTTCCAGCAGCCAACTAGTCTTTGGGGGCAAACCACCCTGGCTAAGTACTATAAACCTAATAGGTAGACTCCCAAAAAACCCTTACCTCTAGAACTTGGAAGAACATTAAGAGGGGTTGGAAAGATTGTTGTTTGGGTATCAGATAGAGAGTAGATAAGGGAAATAGGGTCAATTTTTATAATGATTCTTGGATCCCTCACATGCACAACCTTAGAAGCCAGATTCAAGGCCCCCTGAACAAGCAGGATCTCAGTACCTAAGTCCTAAGTCCTAAGTCAAGGATGTCTTGACAAATGGATGCTGGAACTTTAGTGATCTCTCTTTTGAAATTCCAAAATCCATTTAGGACATCATTCTTAGTCACCATATAACCTTGGATGAAAATGCTGAAGACAAAGACTTATGGAACTACAGTTCCACTGGCAACTTCACCACTGCAACCATGTATTCTTGTCTACACAATCAAAATGCCAACCCTGTCACAGCTAAAAACTTCTCCATCGTCTGGAAAATTGATGTCCCTAACAAGACCAAAACTTTTCTTTGGTTACTAATGCATGGAAGGCTACCTACCAACAACTTTCTAAACCACATTGGTATTAATGTTCCCCCCAATGCCACTTCTTCGCGTATACCAGTGAGGATATTAACCATATTTTCTTTCAATGTCCTAATGCTAAGCAATTCTGGGCTAGATTGATCCTCAAGAGTAGTTATAAACCACCTCTCCCTGGTGATATCATTGATGACTCAAATTGGCACACTTGGTGGGAAAAAATATGCTCCAAGCCTTTTACCTCATGGCTCACCTGGGGCTCTCTCTTCCCATACTGCCTAAGAGGAATTTGGCTGACCAGGAATGACAATCTATTCAACAAGAATCATAACTCCATTAATAATGAGAAGTCATTGCCAATGCCACTGAATACGTCCTTCTTGCTAAATCCAAATCCAACATAACTAACACCCACCACATCATTACTCTTAAGTGGAATCCCCCCAGTAAAGAGCCATAAAACTAAACACCGATAGCTCGACTAAAGGGAACCCATGCCCGGAAGGGTTGGGTGGAGCATTTAGAAACAGAACAGGGGAATGGATTATTGTTTTTTACCAACACCTCCCCCACATAAAACCAGTAATGGCTAAAATTCAGGCCATCTGTTGGGGTCTTCGTCTAGCCAAAGAATATCACATCATAGATTTTGATATTGAACTAGACTCAATGGCAGCTCTTGAAATGCTTCACAATGACCACCCTTTGTATCATAATCTTTTCATTGAGTGCAGGACATTGCTGACCGAGTTGGGAGCAACAACCCCAACACAGGTTTTTAGAGAGAAAAATGCAGGGGCAGATTGATTAGCTAAGGAAGGCACAGTCATACAATTCACAGAAAAGCCGATCATCACATTTACACCACCTTCTTTTGTATTAAGTTATGTTTTAGATGATAGCTCTGGCAAAACATTTAGCCGTTAAATCAAACATTCTATTTTGGGTCACAATGTGATCAATGCAAACTCTGCTTCGTACCCACAGGGCCGGGATGTGGCCTTGACTAACAATATTTTGACTCCTTCTTCTGAAAGGAGTGCCAACCCACCCCCACCCCATTAACATGCAATAAAACTAATCCCTTCTTAACCAAGAAAAAAATTACAACATTCATAAATTTTTTTGATCTTGTAGAAGCATTTCGAATTCGTAAATTAGAATTTGGAGCCCGGACAAATTTAGATTCACGTTGGAAGTACTATATATGTTGATGAGAAAATTCTCTCTAATCAAAAGACGACCTCATAAGCAGGGGCAGATCTACAGTGTCGATCAGGTGACCCGCTACTGTAGATCCTGTAAATATATTAAAAATAAAAAAAGTCAATAAAATTTTATAGATGATAACTCATACACAAATTGAAGGTTGAATTGATGACATAGAAGGGACCCTTGAATTGCTTGTGGTTTCCCGTTAACATGGGATCTATCCCTGATGGAGGTTGTTTTGAATTGCTTATGATTTTCCACTAACATGGGACCGATCTCTGATGGGGGTTGTCTTTTTTATTATTAGTACATAGTAGCTTATTTTATCAAAAACCCACTAGTTTAAAATCATAAATCCGCCTCTGCTCATTAGGACTTGATCAGAAATCCTGATCATAAATTACTACTCCCCCCGTCTCAATTTATGTAGCATACTTTTTTTTTTCATCCGTTCAAAAAAGAATGTCATATTTTCTTATTTGGTAATTATTTAATAGCATCAGCCCCATTTTATCCTTATTGAGTCCTACTTAATAAGAAAAAAAAACTAAAAAGTAAACATTAAAGTGACTTGAGGGACAATTTTGTAAACTTCACAAAGTCACCATTTATTTCTTAAACTTCATGTCCGGTCAAAAGACAACACATAAAATAGAACACAAAGAGTACTATATATATACAACATGCATTTCATGTGTTAGCTAGCTTGTACTAGGTCTGCCTATCAGTTGGATTGGTTGGATAATTATGCTTAATGATTCGGCTTATTGGCTATTAGTTTTTAAAATGTACAAATCCGCTAGCCACCCTATAAGATAACGGTTGGTTCGGTATCGGATTAGCAATTGACAGACGATTGTCGGGCGGTGTAAGAATAAATCTAAGAGACAATGAAATATCGATTATTAGTAGTTTTTCCTCTGTTTCTTCACTAACTAAATTATGTGTATACTGTGATTGATCTATTTATCAATCTTTTACGCTTCTTGAATTTTGTTCGTATAGTTATTTAATAGGCTAAAACATAGAATCGAACAAAAAATTTCTTCTTATTGACCTAAAATGTATGTTGAAACATTTTTTATTACTAGTCGGCAGAAAAATCAAAACTTTAATATTATTTCAATTTTTATGTTTTATTTCAAACTTTGTGAAGGACACATTGGGGTTTTTTCATTTTTGTTGCAGTCCTTCGTGTTGTCTAGAATAATTTATGTTTTGATCTAAGAATAAATTTCAGATTTTGTTTACGATTTAGAGATTCTGACTGCACTTTACGGTTAGATGTCACAAGAAGTGGCTCGCCATTTTCTAAGCTAAAAAGTGAATATAACAATAAATAGAGTTTTATATGTTGGATTTACAAAATATACTTGATATATCTCTAGAGGTAAAAAAAGGGTAGCCCGGTACACTAAAGCTACCGCTATGCGCGGTGTTCGGGGAAAGGTCCCACCACAAGGGTGTATCGTATGCAGTCTTACCTTGCATTTCTGCCAGAGGTTGTTTCCAAGACCGTGACCTCTTGGTCACATGGCAACAGCTTTACCAGTTACTCAAAGGTTCCGCTTCGATATATCTAGAGGTAATAATAATATAATTGTAATAATTCTTAATGGGTTAACGATTTACTCGGTAAGAAAATTTCGTAATCCACCTCCACACCAATAAGCCATTAATTATAGAATTTTAATTCATTTTTTAACTTTTAATTTGATAACACATTATATACCAATAAGTCAATAAATTAATTTTACGATTGGGTTGACGATTACGGTTCGATTTTGAACCGACCTAGCTTGTACGCAAATACATAGATGCATGCAATGAAATACATAGTCAATTATTGCTTAAAGCTATGACCATATATTATTTATGCAAAATATCCTTTTTTTTTTAATTTTAATTCTTAATTTCATGTACTGCAATCATTTTTCTTTATTTTTTTTTTATTTTTTTTGGTTTTTTGAGTCATTTCATATCACGGGAGTGATGATTACCATAAAAACATAAAAAGATCTTTCTACACACATGAATAATTGATATGAGAACAAGACGTTTAATTATTTATTTAATTAATATTCTTGACGTTTTGTTGATTTGAAGTACATAGTATTTGATCTTTCTAAAGCTAATCCTAAAATATGTTATGCAAAACCCTAATAATGTAGATATAAGTAATGCAAGAATTATAATATAGAAATAGTGATATTTTGTTCTTGTTGGATATTCTCAAGGAAAAAGAAAAAATAATTTTAAGGAGAGTGAGGGTATTTTTTTTTTTCTTTTTGTCAATTTTTATTTTATCATGTGACTAATGTCCCTACACGTTTATTCCACATTTGAATTAAACCATATAAAATAATCGAGTACATAAATAAATTCTCGCATATCTAATGCAAGTATTACTTTATGTGAAAGACAAAAGGAAAAATCATATAATATATATACTCGTGTGGAGTTTAAGTATGATGATAAACCTCTTTTTATACCAATAATTAATCGAGTGCTTTTAACAGTACTAAATATATTTTCACCTTAATTTGTTGAACAATATGGAGTCGATTGTTAGTTTATAGCTTGATGATGAAAGGGGAATACATCCTTACAAATAGAATTAGTAAACGTCAAAGATAATCTGATGTCCAAAAGCTAAGAGTGATCTTTCTTATGATTAATTCACTGCTAAATTAATCCCATTATTGTTTTTTTAAATTCATTCCAAACCAAAAAAGTGTTAAGGCTAAATTACTTATGAAGGGCTTGAATATAACAATTTCTAATTAGTGACAATATGATTAGACAGCATGATTATTCGATATTTAAGTCAAAAGTTAATTTCTTTTCAAAACTTATTTCACATGGAAAAATCTTTAATTGTCCTTCCCTCGTTCAATTTTTTTTTCGTTTTCTCCCCAAACAACAAAAATAATAAAAGTTGTTCTACTTTAATTTTGTTCATTAACTTTGATGATTCACTAAAAAATGTTGCCTATATAATAATAATAATAATAATAATAATAATAATAATAATGATGATAATAATAATAATAATAATAATAATAATAATAATAATAAATCTTATTATTATAATTATTATTATTATTATTTGTCTACTCTATATATATAGGATGACAAATATCTTAATTGACAAAATACTTTATTAAATTGATACAAATTGACTAGGGGGGTTCACCAAGACTCATAATCACAATCACTAAGAAGGCATTAGATTAGATAGACATTTGACTTGAATTAATAATCAAACTTTAAATAGGAAAGCAAGTTTACTATTAATTAATTATTCAAAAACAAACTATAAAGTAAGGCCCGGCATAGAGATCATGAAGAGAAATTAAAACATAAACTGTTTAATTAATTGATTACTCAACTAGAACACAATTAAGCTAGTACTCAAAAAAAGGTACAATATATTATTTAAACTATTTTTTTTAAAAATGAAATAAATAAAAAAATCTTACTATTATGAAGATTAGTTTGATCATTTTACATTTCAATCAATATATTATCAATATCCATATTATTATTTTACTTTTATTTTGTATAAAATAATAAATAAATTCTTAAATAAGTTATACATATATTATTTATACCGACAAGAAAAAGAACTTCCAAATTTGGAATTAAGTGATTATATTATATTCTTCATAAATGTTTTCTTTTCCATTGATAAAGGTTTGTGGTGTCACTATACAAAACTTTAATAATTAGGTTATGAAAAGATGGAAAACAAATGTACAATTAATCAGCATATGATTTATTATAAGACATATATTCTAATTTAAAAACTGTTCAAATAAAAAAAAAACAATGGTGTTTAAAGTAGTTTTATCTCTAAAATAATTCATCATGAGGCTTTGTCTCCCCTTTTTATGATATTTTAGTCTCATCAATTGTACTATTGTCATTCATGCATGTCTATATTCACCTTTTCTATATTTACCTAATATTCCAACTTTATTTTATATCGTGACTGTAACACCCTGAATCTGGTATTCGGAACGCTACACGGTGCTTATGACCCCGAAGGACCACAAGCTAACTCATAACTGATATCTGTAACTGAGAACTGAATAATATACTGTAAATATGCGGAATGTAAGATGTAAGGCCATAAGGTTCAAAACGGAACTAATACTAAATATAAAATAATATCTGTAATGGGGTATCACAATACCTAAAAACTGAAATAAACTGTCTGAAATATGCTGTAGTCTAAAAGCCTCTAAACTGTCTGAAAACTGGAGTTGATGGGACATGTCCCCAACTGACTCCGAACTACTGAAATAATAAAGTAATAAAATAATCATGCTATCCTCGAATGATGAGGACTCACTCTTGGTCTGGCTACTGAACGTCTGATCTACTAAGGATGCTCGGGAGCTCGTCCTTCTAAACCTATGGTATTTGCAAATGCGTCAGTACGATTGAATGTACTGGTATGCAAGTGAGGTAGGCTAAATGCAAGGGTTCACATGCATGAACAATACTAACTGACTGAATAACATGAACGTGAGACATAAACGTGAGAATACATGCATGAATACGTAACTGTAATCGAGATCGTGATAACGCAGACTCATGAATTCTGATAACGTGGATTTACTTATATCTGAGTACTAATACTGGGATACTGAATGACTGAGTCTATTAAGTACTGAGGAACTGATGTCATATTACAGATAAATGAATGACTGTTTTTGAAAGTTCTGATTATGAAGAACTGGTCTAATTGACTGTATTTGACAGTCCTGAAACTGAATACTGATAGCATGAGTTTCGTATAATTAATATACTATTAACTGGGTGACTATGTCTGACAGTCCTGATTCTGATGGAACTAGCTGAGTTTCGTACGGAGTTGAGCAACTGTGTCTGACAGTCCTGAAATCTGTAGAACTGAACTGAGCTCTAATACTGAGACTGGATCTGAAACTGAGACTGTTGGAGGTAATCATCTAACCGCCATGTCCCAAAACTGAACTGGTAGGATCCAACCTGTAATCCCTGCTGGAAGGGTGTCAGTACCGTGTCACGGGTAAAGACAAGCTGTGAGTAAATATATATAATCTTTTTATATATTTTGCAATACCTCTTATTCAATCGTTTTATACATCCAAAACATTTATGTTAGTATCCTATTTAACATCTATTATGTACATATATAAAAAGATAATTTAAATAATATATAAACAATGTAGTTTGTTGAAAGGGGTTCAGATAATGATTATGAGTATTTAAGACAGGATCAATAAATGTTAACCACCATTGGGTTAAGTTCAGAAATGATCATAAAATGGGTTCACCTTGATATTTTGTTCGTCATAAAAAAAAAAAGTCTTATAGAAATAGCCTTTTTAAGGGGTAGCCTTGATTTTTTGGCCCCGCTTATTAAATTTGGCCATAAGGCAGATTTGTATGATATTTTAAGACAATGAATATGCTCAATCGATCAGAAGTATTGCCTTATAGTCAGAAGTTAGAACTTATATAAGCTGCCTATAATATAGAAGTAGGGGTGTACAGACCAAATCGTGGAGTCAAATCAAACCGAAGAACCAAATTAAACCGAGAAAAAAAACCTACTTATAGTTTGATTTGGTTGGTTTGGCATTTGAAAAAAAAAAATCGACTGTTCTTGATTTGGTTTGGTGTTAACCCAAAAAAAAATCAAACCGAACCCAAATCAAATCTATATCTATATCTATCTATCTATCTATCTATCTATCTATCTATCTATCTATCTATCTATCTATATATATATATATATATATATATAATTTAACTTTTTATATATATAATTTAACTTTTCAATATTTAGAAAGTAGATGTATATATATATATATATATACATATGTATATATTCATATTTGGGCCTTTAAGTTGTAATAATATTTATCCATTAATTGCTAATAAAATGGTCCAAAATTCAATATAAACTTAAAACCTAAACTTTTCACTCTTCATCTTATTTTTAGTTTCAAGAGTGTTTTTCGCTCCTCAATTTTTCATAATTGTGATTTTTCATTAGCACATGAATGAAAACATACTTGATCTAAACTCCAATCACAATATAGTTGTAAAAAATAAAGATTATAAAAAAAAATTGAGAAAAATCGAAAGAATCGACTAAAACCTAACCAAAAAAATCGATTTTATGTTGGTTTGATTTGGTTTATAGTTTTAATAAACCGATATAATTGGTTTGTTTTTTTTCCAATAGAAAACCAAACTAACCCGACCTATGTACACCCCTATATAGAAGTTCTAACTTTTGAATATAAGGTAAACATTTATGACATTTCAACACAACGAATCTGCACTATTGACCAGAAGTTTTGCCTAATAACCAAACGTTAGAACTATATATGTTGCCTATAATGTTAGACGTTCTAACTTTCGCCAATAAGGTAACCGATTATGGCATTTCAAGACAACGAATCTGTACTATTGACCAAAAGTTTTGCCTTATAGGCAGAACTAGAACTTATATACATTGCCTATAAGGTAGACGTTCCAACTTTAACCCATAAAGTAACCGTTTATGATATTTCAAGACAATGAACCTGCACTATTGATCATAAGTTTTGCTTTATAGGCAGAAGTTAGAACTTATATATGTTGCCTATAATTTAGATGTTCTCTCGCCCATAAGGTACCATTTATGACATTTCAAAACAATAAACCTATACTATTGACCAAAAGTTTTGCTTTATGGATAGAAGTTAGAACTTATATATGCTGCCTATAAATTAGACGTTCTAACTTTGTCCATAAGGTAACAATTATGATATTTCAAGACAATGAAACTATACTATTGACTAGAAATTTTGCCTCGTAGACAGAAGTTAGAACTTATATATGTTGCTTATAATGTAGACATTTTAACTTTGGTCCATAAAATAACCTGCATTATTGAGTAGAAGTTTTGCCATAAGCAAAAGTCAAAGCTTAGTTAGCAACAACAGTAGTAACATACCCAGTGTATTCCCACATAGCAAGATCTGTGGGGAGGATAGAGTGTACGCAGATCATACCATTACCTCAAGTGAAGTAGAGAGACTGTTTTCGATAGACCCCGACTTAGAACCGATAATAGTATAACAAACACAAAAGATAGGTGTAAAATAAACTAACACCACTAGCAACAAGATAATACTACAACCACAAGATAGCAATAAGAACTATCTAATTGAAATCATAGACATCACACAGCACCACAAACAAGAAACTACAGACACAGAAGAACGCTCCCTTGTTGTTACCGACGTACTCCCACTCCCTAACCCTCTACCGTAATCCACATCCTCCATATCTTTCTATGAAGGATTATGTCCTCCGTAAGTTATAACTGCTCCACACACTTTGGTGGACCATAAAAATCCAAGACCGGACATAAGGGGTCGTTTGATTGAGAAATAGTTATTCCAAAATAATTAGTCTCGAGATTAGTTATTCCAAAATTACCTGAGTTAAGTTATCCTCATATTGACTAATAACTCCAGCCAAACGTGAAATAATTTATTTTATCTCAAACTACTTATCCCTTGTATGTCTCACCAAACGACCCCTTAAAAAGGGAAACAAAACCCAATAAACCTTAAACCTCAAAATCATCATCTTCTTTATCCTTAAACCCTAATTCTACTCCTTCTCAAAGAATTCAAAAAATCAAGAATCCATGGTATTTCAAAAGAGAAAGTTAGCAACTTTATCATCAATGAATTCACCAGAACCAGACAAATCACCTAAAGGCAACATAGACACACCAATAATCCCATTACTCAACACCATCAACTCCCACTCTTCATATTTCACTACCAGTTCTTGTTCAGGCCGCATCTCAATTCTTGAACAGTCCAAGGAAAAATCCAAAGGGGGTAAATGGGTGTTCATATCTCATGAAAAAACTGAACCCCAAGTGATCAAATCACTCCTTTTCCCATTGGAATACACTCATGATAATTGTAGTCTTGTGTTTAGATTTGAGCCTTTGATTATTGCTGTAGAGTGTAAGGATGTTGAGGCAGCTCAGTTTTTGGTATCGTTAGCTATTTTTTCGGGGTTTAGGGAGAGTGGTATTACTAGTGTTAGTAAAAGAGTGATTGTTGCTATACGATGTTCGATACGAATGGAAGTGCCATTAGGTGATAGTGAGAAGTTAATGGTGGATGAAAAGTATGTGGAGTATCTTGTTGAGTTAGCTAATGAGAAAATGGAGGCTAATAGAAGAAGAACTGATAGTTTTCTTGATGTGTTGTTGAAAAATGGTTTTTCGGGTTCAAAGATTAGTAATGCGGAGGTTTTGGATAATGAGAATGTGGAATGTGAAGCTGAATTGTTGGAAAATTCTTTGGTTAATGGTGTTGATGGAAATGGAAATGGAAATGCTAAAAGGAGAGATTTTGATGATTCTTGTTCGGGTAATTGTTCTCTATCTCAGACTAATTGATATATCAGTGCAATTTTGCTTTTTTGTATTTTATGGATTGAAGCTTCTTTTTGGTGGGCTCGATAAGATACTCTTCATGTATATTTAACGGATAAGGCGGTATTGTTGTGAATCTACTATTTATGAATCTAGTTTTCTTGCATTGTTGTCGTGTAAACTAAGATCTAGTCCACTAGAATCATAAGAAGCTGATCATACTTATGTTTACATTTGAGCCTTTGATTGTTGCTGTTGAGTGTAAGGATGTTGAGGCAGCTCAGTTTTTGGCATCTTTAGCTATTTTTTCAGGGTTTAGGGAGAGTGGTATTACTAGTGTTAGTAAAAGAGTGATTGTTGCTATACGATGTTCGATACGAATGGAAGTGCCATTAGGTGATAGTGAGAAGTTAATGGTGGATGAAAAGTATGTGGAGTATCTTGTTGAGTTAGCTAATGAGAAGATGGAGGCTAATAGAAGAAGAACTGATAATTTTCTTGAGGTGTTGTTGAAAAATGTTTTTTCGGGTTCAAAGATTAGTAATGGGGAGTTTTTGGATAATGGAAAAGTGGAGTGTGAAGCTGAATTGTTGGAAGATTCTTTGGTTAAAAGTGTTGATGGAAACGGAAATGGAAATGCTAAAAGGAGAGATTTTGATGATTCTTGTTCGGGTAATTATTCTCTATCTCAGACTAATTGATATATTAGTGTAATTTATGGATATAAGCTTGTTTTTGTTGGTCTCAATAAGATATTCGTCATGTATATTTAACGGATAAGAAAATGTTGTTGTGAATCTACTATTTATGTGTTGTGGTAGGTGAATCTAGTTTTCTTGCATTGTTGTCGTGTAAGCTAAGATCTAGTCCACTAGAGTCATAAGAAGTTGATCATGTGTTTAGATTTGAGCCTTTGATTATTGCTGTTGAGTCTTGGATGTAGAAGCAGCTCAGTTTTTGGTATCTTTAGCGATTTTTTCATGGTTTAGGGAGAGTGGTATTACTAGTGTTAGTAAAAGAGTTATCGTTGCTATACGTTGTTCGATAATAGTGAAAAGATAATGGTTTCACCTGAGTATGTAGAGTATCTTCCTGAGTTAGCTAATGAGAAGATGGAGGCTAATAGAAAAAGACTGATAATTTTCTTGATACATTGTTGAACAATTGTTTTTCGGGCTCAAAGATAAGGAATGGGGAGCTTTTCGATAATGGAAAAGTGCACTCTGATGATTATGAATTGTTGGAAAATTCTTTGGTTAATGATGTTAGTGGAAATGGAAATGGAAACAGAAATGCTAAAAGAAGAGTCTTTGATGATTCTTGTTCTGGTAATTGTTCTCTATCTCAGGCTAATCGATTCCACATCAGATATCAGTGCGAGTTTGTTTTTTGTAGTTTATGGATTTAAGCTTCGTTTTGTTGGGCTCAATAAGACATTGGTCATGTATATTTCACGGATCACATAGTGTTGCTGTATTATCACTTGGTTGTGAATCTACAGTATGAAACGTTGTTTTGTACATTATGGTAGATGAATCTAGTTTTCCTGTGTTTTTAGCATATCATATAGTAGTTGATCATACCTGTGATTTTGTCTCTGTTCTTGTCTTGGTAATCGGAGAAGGTGTACTAATTAAGGGAAAGTGCAAAATCTTATCCTTAGGTAGGAAAGCTTGCCATAAAGTGGTTAGCTAGAATCAGAATAAATTGATCATACTTGTGATTTTGTGTTTGATTTCATCTTATTGATCCGTCAAGATGTTATAATTAAAGGAAACTGCAGAACTTCCACCTAGTACGATTTGAGTTGAATCTTATGGTGACCTGTAGGAGCCACCTTCTTCCATCAAAAAACATAGATACTTCATTTGCCTTAATGTGCTCGTGTAGAAACGGTGTGACTCCTATGAGTATTTAATGTGGGGTTCTCCAAAATAAACTAAAATTAAGAAAAAAAATTGCATGCGCCCCTGCTAAACACTTGCACACACTCATTGGATGATGGACGTATAACCATAATCGAGTCCATCAAAAATAGTATGATTGTTTTTTGGTCTCTTCATAGGAGTTTATATCTTCTTTTTTTTTGTACTCTATGCATCTTCAGGATGCTTTTGGTATTAATACACCACTTACTTCATCCAAAAAACTAAAGAGTGCATCTGACATAGGCCATATTTCATTATCTGAACCATGGGAGTGTTGTATGTGCAAGGTTTCATGATTTGGCTAGTTGTCTTAACTTGTATGTCACTATCATTCTTCGACACATAAAGGTTGAGTATAGATGCTTTATTATTTGACTGTCGGTTCTCTATAAGTTAAAAAATGAAGGGATAAGTATATATAGAACCTGCTGGGTTGGTAAAAAATCCAATTCAACTTTAGAGGCTTGATATACTTCAAGATACACATTGTTGTTTATGCTAAACTCAGCATGTTGACTCCTATATTCTCCTTGTTTTATTGCCCATAGAATTCGAATTCGTTATTAATATACCAGTGCAACTTTGGTTAGTTGCTTCAAATGCATAAGCATGGTAGTACCCTGACTGCTAAAGTGTGTTGGATTGCAGGATACATTCCATTGAATGTGACAACAAGTCCTAATATTTAATTCATTGACAGGATCAGAAGTAGCCCCTGATGTCGACCAACACACCGTTAAATTGGTGATTTCTGGTGAATCAATTGAGAGGCTATTTCTCTGGGGTCACTCTGCTTCTTCAGTCGATAACAAGAAGGTTCTCATATTTGGTGGCTTTGGAGGAATTGGAAGGCATGCACGAAGACATGATTTATTGCTTCTTGATTTAGAATCTGGAAGGTTGGAGGTGATCGATGTTTTGGATGCCCCATGTCCACGCGTGGGCCATACATCATCCGTGATTGGAAATTCAATGTATCTGATTGGAGGAAGAGCTGATCCGTCAAATATTCTGAATGATGTGTGGATTTTCAACGTGACAAAGAAGGATTGGAGGTTGTTAGAGTGCTCGGGTAGTCCATTCCTCCCAAGGTGCTGTTTCTGCTCTCTCTCTATATTTCCTACACCTTGGTGGTCAAATGTGAAGTTCGTTAGGTTGCACCAACTTATTCTATTTGGTTATGCATACTCTTTGTAGATCCTTACTTTCAGTTGCAAAGATTTATAGTATTTGATCATGACTTTTGGCCATATGAGTTGTTATTGATTTACACTCTGGTGTTTTCTTCAGCTGAAATATTATCTTTGAGAGATCCGTACTCTTTATATTTGTGTAAAATCTCATACTATATGATTTATTTTTTTACGTAATACGATCAGTTACTGTCTTTTGCAGTACAGGCATAGACATGCTGCAGCTGCTGTAGGTTCAAGAATTTACGTATTTGGGGGAATTCACAATGATATGATATACTCATCACTGTATGCCTTCGACACACAAAACTTTGAATGGAGCGAAGTACAAGTTCAAGGGGATTCGCCATGTGCACGTCATTCTCATTCAATGGCCGCATATGGGACTCAAATATTTGTATTTGGGGGATATGATGGGCATAAGGCTCTTGGGGACCTGTATAGTTTTGACGTGAAAACATGTATATGGAAGAAGGAAAAGATGATTGGAAGACCTCCAGCCGCAAAATTTTCCCATTCTATGTTTATTTATAAGAAATATCTTGGGATAATTGGGGGCTGTCCTGTTAGTCGACATAACCAACGATTATCATTACTCAGTCTGGAATCTCATTGTTGGAAGCATATTTCTATCAGTTCTATTGGTGAAGACCTGTTTGTTCGAAGTACAACAAATATTGTTGATAATGACCTAATAATGATTGGTGGTGGGGCAGCCTGTTATGCTTTTGGAACAAAGTTCAGCGAACCAGTGAAAATAAATCTGTTACCTTTGATAAAACAAATAGAAAGTACCACGCATTTACATGAAGAAAATATGCATGCCATTTGTCAAGAAGAAAAAACGACGAGAGTAATGAATGTTTCCCTTTGTTCCCCGCAGAATGCAGTGGAACTGGCGATAAATGGAAGCTTTCATCATAATTCAGCGGGTATGGATTCTGGAGTTGTTAGACAGATGGTCGCCTCCCATTGGGTTCTTCGGCTCAATAAGAAAGATGCGAAAATGGCAAAGGATATGTTGAAAAAGTTTGGATGGTTAGATCTCGGGAGAAAGGCTCATTCACAGGATGATGGAAAGGATATTTGTTTCCCTGTCACAGAAAACTTTTGTGTGTTATTCAACCAGAGATATAACCCGGGAGATGTTTCTGAATCTGTTTGTCAACCAGAGAAAGATACCTGTGTGATAGCCTTGAACACTCTGATTGAATGTGGAGCAACTATACTAGCTGATGAAATCGTCAAAGTTAAAAAAGCTTCACATTCTCCATTCAAAGTGATGAAGGAAGCTGTAGGCGCTCTACTAAGTGACCGAGGTCTGCCATTGCAACTTCTAGAGGAGTTACCTTCAAGGTTCCATTTTATGTTTCTTTTTTCACTTATTTCAACTGAGAATAATGAACTAAATGTTGTTTCTAAGTTAAAATCCTTCCTCTCATCAGATGGGAACGACTTGGTGATATTGTTGTGCTTCCTATAACGTCTTTCAAGGATTCAGCATGGGACTTGATTGGACAGGAACTTTGGTTTATGGTCGCAAAATCCCTGGGGGCTAATCGCCTTGCCCGACAAGTAAGTTATAAGTTATTACTTCACAGTGTTATATCTAATAGCTTAGTTTTGGAAGAGTTGGTTTCACAATTCAACAACGATGACAAGTTGATATAAGAGTGTGATATTGCTTTTTATTTATTATTCTGTAGGGTTTCGTCATTATATAATTTCAAGAAACTTAAAATTATTTTTGCTGCATTAAATTTTAAATTTGAGCCAGTAGAATGTTAAATATATCTGGTCCTCTTCCAGAACTTCTATAGCACAGTGAATAACGCCCAGTTTCTTGATGTTTTAGTGGTGTCATAGCATGTTTTCTTGCTCTTGGAAAACTGCCCTTCTAGGTAGTAGTTGAGGCACCAACGAAAGGTCTACTTGCTTCTCCAAAGTTATAGAAATTTTTATGGCACTTATACTTGATTGATTTCATCTACTATGCGTTAATAGTGTGTAATTATTTTAGGGGCGAGTTGCACCAACTGGTACGAGGGATAGTACTTTGGAGATTCTTGTTGGAGATAATGGTTGGGTCAACCACCGAGAAAATGGGATTCTCTATTCTTTTGATGCTACTAAGTGCATGTTTTCATGGGGTAATATCTCTGAGAAGCTTCGAATGGGCCACTTTGACTGCAAAGACGAAGTGATAGTAGATTTATTTGCTGGCATTGGATATTTTGTGCTACCCTTCCTAGTGAGGTGATGCTTGTTATTTTAGAATCACGTGTTGATGATTCATTATCAAAATTTCTTTTTCCCATTGTTGCTTCTGTTTCCTTTTTTACTTCTTTATGTAAAAGCCATTTCAATCTCTGCCTTCAATTTGACGTACAAACCTCAAAGACCAAAAGAGTTTGATACTTAACTTTTGTAACTTAGTTGGTGTTGATTTTACTTGTACATGATTTGCACGAGGAAGTAAATATGTCATCTTCTTGAAGCAATTCATTGCTTGGTTTTAATGCCTAAAATTCTAGTGTAGCTAATCTTGCCTTTTTCTTGTCGTTGTAACATATCAGAGATTTATTGTGTCTGTATTGTACTTTCTTAGGGCCAAAGCCAAGCTTGTGTATGCTTGTGAATGGAATCCCCACGCGGTTGAGGCACTTCGTCGTAATCTTGAAGCTAATCTTGTTGCTGACCACTGTGTACTACTCGAAGGAGATAATCGAATTACAGCGCCAAAAGTATGCAACTTCGATTATTACCAATGTCTTCTATTCTTTTAGCTCGTAAAGATTCTTTTTGTAAATATATTTTCTTGTCAGTTGATTTTCTTAACGTGAAATTACTCGGCTCGCTTAATTTGGTTCTTGTGTTAAATCCTTTGAATGGCCATTTAAAGAGAAACTACTCTAAATGGGCAACCAAAGTTGTCTATGGATGTATAATTGGTATTTCATTGTTTATTATGTTGTGTTAATACTTCTGCTCTGAATATTTATTCACATGTAGGGTGTAGCTGATAGAGTTTGTCTCGGTTTCATTCCTACAAGCGAGGGTAGTTGGGTTACTGCTGTCAGAGCATTAAGGTATGTTTATCTCGAAAGCTTTATCAGTAATGCTAATAAGTCGATTCATAGAGAAGATTAAGACTTCTGGGAGCGAAAGGGAATGGAAATACAGTGGGATCTCTATTTTATTTAGCTATTCTTGTGTCTCGTTTTACTATCGACGAATGAGGAAAAAAACCATTTGCAAGTGAAATCTTATATTTCTTGTTTACAACAACGTACCCAGTATAATCCAAAAGTGAATATAATCCACAATTTGGGTTTGGGTAGAGTAGGATGTACGTAGACCTTACCTCTACCTTTGTAGGGTAGAGAGGCTGTTTCCAATAGACCCTCCGCTCAAAAGAAAGAAAAAAGAAACATGTGAGGTCTGGAGAGGGTAGAATAGACGCAGACCTTACCCTACCTTTGTGGAGGTAGAGAGGGTGTTTCTTGGAGATCCTCGGCTTTAAGTGAATTCTGTCAAAACACACGTTACTTTGATTTGCATTAGCTTCCTCGACTGACTAGTCTTTTATAATCTCTAAGCTAATGTGTGAAATGCAGAGACGAGGGTGGTATATTGCACATCCATGGCAATGTCAAAGATTCAGAAGAAAATGTCTGGACAAACTGTGTTTCACGGTCAATCCAAGAAATTGCTAGATCCGAAGGTATAATCTCCCGACCTTATAACAACAGGATTACGTTAAATTCTTGCTACCCGACCACTGCTAATTTAACATTTTTGCTGCTATCAGGTCACGACTGGGACGTAACAGTAGAACACATAGAGAGAGTGAAATGGTACGCGCCTCATATTCGCCATCTTGTTGCAGATGTGAGATGCAAAATGATTCAGAAATAAATTGTCAAAAATCCCTATTTGAAGGTTGCAAAACAATTGCTGCTGAGGGGTTCTGTCTGGTACTCCAAACCCCCCCATGTCCCCCCACACCCCTTTTTTGTATTGTTTTTACTTGAACTAAGGATCTATCAGAAACAACCTTTCTATCTTGTAGGCGTAAGGTCTGCATACACCCTAAACCAGGTTCACCATCTTAGATTAGAGGGGAAACGTATTAATGATGTTATGTAAAGTGTGCTAGCATTTTCTGTGATGATTTATGAATTGTTGTATGCTAAATAAAGTTTAACATAAGTTTTATTTGCATCACTACGCTCAATTTAAAGGAATGAGGGAAGCTAAAATCACGATCCTAATTGATTTCTTTTTTTGTATTTAGGGGTACCAAAATGTGAATTCGTGATTATCTGACGTTTTAGGTGTATTAGCACATGCGACTTTTGGTTGGTGTTAGCCCATGGTTCGGGGGGTGGGGTGCGACAGGGGCTCGGGTAATGGGTGAAGTAGCGCGAACGAGCCCTTTTTGGGCCAATTCAGTGGGTGTTAGCCCACGGTGCTTGGGGTGGGCATGGGGCCCAGACGCGGTTTTTGGGCCAAAATCGATTAGCGGTCCCCCGACTAGGTTGGTGGGACCATTTGGATGGCCAATCAGGCGAAACGACGCGAACGGGTCATTTTCAAGCCAATTCAGTGAGTGTTAGCCCACAAATCTCGAGGTGGGCTCGGGCACGGTTTGGGTTGAAAATCGATTGATGGTTTTTCGGCAGGGTGGGATGGGTAAGGGTGGTCTGGCGGGGTTGATGAGGCCATTTTGGCTTGTTTTGGGTCGAGAATCGATTGGGGGCTCCTAGGCAGGCTGAGGAGCGGGGGAGTGTGGGCCGACGAGGTTATTTGGGTGGTCAAATGGTCGAAACTGCGCGAACAAATCGTTTTTGGGCATAATCGGTGGGTGTTAGCAAACGATTCTCGGGGTATGCCTGGCGCTCGGGTGTGTTTTGGGTCATAAATTGATCGAGGTGTCCCCGACAGGTTGAGGAGCGAGGGAGTGTGGGCTGACACGGTAGTTGGGGGCGTTTAAGTGGTCAAATAGACGAAACGGCACGAGCGGGCAGTTTTCGAGCATAATCAATGGGTGTTAGCCAATGGTTGTCGGGGTGTGCCTTGAGCTCGGGTGTGTTTTGGGCCGAAAATCGACCTGGGGCTACCAAGCAGGCTGAGGAGCCGGGGAGTATGGGTCGACAGAGTAGTCTAGGCCATCTAGGTGGTCAAGCGTGTGAAACGACGTGAATGGGTCATTTTCGGGCTAGATCGGTGTGCTATAGCCTACGGTTTCTGGGGTGAGCCTGGGGTTAGGGCATGTTTTAGGCCGTAAATCGATCGGGTTGAACCAGGCAGGCTGGGAAGTAGAGTGATATGGGCCATTGGGGTGGGATGGGTGATTTGGGTGGTCAAAAGGGCAAAATGGCGCGAATGGGCCATTTTCAGGCTAAATCGGTAGCCCACGGTTTTTGAGGTAGGCTTGGGGCCCGAGCGTGTTTTGGGTCAAAATTGATCGGACAGCCCCAGGGAGGCTGGGGAACGGCCTAATGTGGGCCATTGGGGTAAGAGGGGCGGTTTGGGTGGTCAAACGAGCAAACCGACGCGAATGGATAATTTTTGCGCTAAATCGGTATGCTATAGCCCATGGTTTTCGGGGCGGGCTCGGGGCTCGGGCGTGTTTTGGGTCGAAAATTGATTGGACTGCCCCAGACAGGCTGGGGAGCGGCCTAGTGTGGGCCATTGGGGTGGGATGGGCTGTTTGGGTGGTCAAATAGGCAAAACAGCACGAATGAGCTATTTTTGAGCCAAATCGGTATGCTATAGTCCACAGTTTTTGGGGTGGGCCCGAACGGGTTTTGGGCAAAAATTAACCGAGCTAACCCAGACAGGTTGGGGAGCGACTTAGTATGGGCCATTGTGATGGGAGGGGCGGTTTGGGTAGTCAAACGAGTGAAACAGCGCGAACGGACCATTTTCGGGCCAAATCAGTGTGATATTGCCCATGATTTCCGGGGTGGAACAAGGGCCCAGTCGTATTTTTGACCAAAAATCAATCGGGCTGCCCCAGGCAGGATGAGGAAGGACCTAGTATGGGCCATTGGGTTGGGAAGGGCGGTTTGGGTGGTCAAACGAGTGAAACGGTGCGAATGGGCCCTTTTAGAGCAAAATCGGCGTGCTATATAGCTCACAGTTTCTGGGTTGGGTTGGGGTTGGGTGTGTTTTGGGCCAATAATCGATCGGGTTGCCCAGGTAGGTTGGGGAGCGGCCTAGTGTAGGCCATTGAGGTGGGAGGGGCGGTTTGGATGGTCAAACAGGCGAAACGGCGTGAACGGACCATCTTTGGGCAAAATCGATGTGCTATATCCCATGGTTTCTAGGGTTGGCCTGGGGTCCGGGCATATTTTGGGCCAAAAATCAACTAGGCTGCCCCAAGCAGGCTGGGGAGCAGCCTAGTATGGGCCATTGGGGTGGAAGGGGCAATTTTGGTGGTCAAAAGGGCAAAAAGCGCGAATGGGTCATTTTCTGGGCAAATCGGTGTGCTATAGCCTACGTTTTTTGGGGTGGGCCCGGGCATGTTATGCATAAAAAATTGACCGGGCTGCCCGTGGTAGGCTGGGGAGCGACCTAGTTTGGGCCATTGGGGTGGGAGGGGCAGTTTGGGTCGTCAAACGGGCGAAACAGAGCGAACGGGCCATTTTTGGGCCAAATCGGTGTGCTATAGCCCATGATTTTCTGGGTGGGCCCGGGGCCCGAGCGTATTTTGTGTCAAAAATCAATCGAGCTACTCTATGTAGGCTGGGGAGCGGCCTAGTGTAGCCCATTAGGGTAGGAGGGGTAGTTTGGGTGGTCAAACGGGAGAAACGGCGCGAACAGGACATTTTTCGGCCAAATCGTTGTGCTATAGCTCACGATTTTTGGAGTGGACCCTGAACGTGTTTTGGGCTGAAAATGATCAGCCTGCACCAGGTAGGCTGGGGAACGGCCTAGTGTGGGCCATTGGGGTGGGATGGGTGGTCGAACAGGCAAAACGGCGCGAACGGGTCATTTTTGGGCCAAATCGGTATGCTATAGCCCACGGATTCCGAGGCATATTTTGGGTCAAAAATCGATCGGGCTTCCCCAGGCAGGCCAGAAAGTAGCCTAGTGTGGGCCATTGGGGTAGGAGGGGCGGTTTGGGTGGTCAAACGAGCAAACCGACGCGAACGAATCATTTTTGCGCCAAATCGGTGTGCCCATGGTTTCCGGGGTGAGCTAGGGGTTGGGTGTGTTTTGGGCCGAAAATCTACCGGATTGCCCCAGGCAGGATGGGGAGCGGCCTAGTGTGGGCCATTAGGGTGGGATAGGCAGTTTGGGTGATCAAATAGGCAAAACAGCCCGAGCGAGTTATTTTTGAGCCAAATCGGTGTGCTATAGTCCACAGTTTTTAGGGTGGCCCCGAGCGGGTTTTGGGCGAAAATTGATCGGGCTAACCCAGGCAAGTTGGGGAGCGGCCTGGTATGGGCCATTGTGATGGGAGGGGCAGTTTGGGTAGTCAAACGAGTGAAACAACGCGAACGGGTCATTTTCGGGCCAAATCAGTGTGATATTGCCCATGATTTTCGGGGTGGAGCAAGGGCCCGATCGTATTTTTGACAAAAAATCAATCGGGCTGCCCCAGGCAGGATGGGGAACGACCTAATATGGGCCATTGGGTTGGGAAGGACGGTTTGGGTGGTCGAACGGGCGAAACAGTGCGAATGGGCTCTTTTAGAGCAAAATCGGTATGCTATAGCCCACAGTTTCTGGGGTGGGCTGGGGCCGGGCGTGTTTTGGGCATATAATCGACCGGGCTGCCCAGGTAGGCTGGGGAGCGGCCTAGTGTAGGCCATTGAGGTGGGAGGGGCGGTTTGGGTGGTCAAACAGGCGAAACGGCGTGAACGGACCATCTTTGGGCAAAATCGGTGTGTTATATCCCACGGTTTCTAGGGTTGGCCTGGGGTCTGGGCGTATTTTGGGCCAAAAATCGACTAGGCTGCCCCAAGCAATCTGGGGAGCAGCCTAGTGTGGGCCATTGGGGTGGGAGGGGCGGTTTAGGTGGTCAAAAGGGCAAAAAATGCGAATAGGTCATTTTCTAGGCAAATTGGTGTGCTATAGCCCACGATTTTTGAGGTGGGCCCGGGCGTGTTATGCATAAAAAATCGACCGGGCTGCCCGTGGCAGGCTGGGGAGCGACCTAGTGTGGGCCATTGGGGTGGGAGGGGCAGTTTGGGTCGTCAAACGGGCGAAACAGTGCGAACGGATCATTTTTTGGCCAAATCGGTATGCTATAGCCCATGATTTTCTGGGTTGGCCCGGGGCCCCGGGCGTGTTTTGTGTCAAAAATTAATCGGCCTACTCTAGGCAGGCTGGGGAGCGGCCTAGTGTAGCCCATTGGGGTAGGAGGGGCAGTTTGGGTGGTCATACGGGAGAAACGACGCAAATGGGATATTTTTGGGTCAAATCGTTGTGCTATAGCTCACGATTTCTGGAGTGGACCTCAGGCGTGTTTTGGGCTAAAAATGATCTGCCTGCACTAGGCAGGCAGGGGAACGACCTAGTGTGGGCCATTGGGGTGGGAGGGGCGGTTTGGGTGGTCGAACATGCAAAACGGCGCAAACGGGTCATTTTCGGGCCAAATTGGTATGCTATAGCCCACGAATTTTGAGGCATATTTTTGGTAAAATATCGACCGAGCTGCCCCAGGTAGGCCAGAGAGCAGCCTAGTGTAGGCCATTAGGGTGGGAGGGGCGGTTTGGGTGGTCAAAAGGGCGAAAAATGCGAATGGGTCATTTTCTGGGCAAATTGGTGTGCTATAGCCCACGATTTTTGAGGTGGGCCCGGGTGTGTTATGCATAAAATATCGACTGGGTTGCCCGTGGCAGGCTGGGGAGCGACCTAGTGTGGGCCATTGGGGTGTGAGGGGCAGTTTGGGTCGTCAAACGGGCGAAACAGTGCGAACGGATCATTTTTTGGCCAAATCGGTATGCTATAGCCCATGATTTTCTGGGTTGGCCCGGGGCCAGGGCGTGTTTTGTGTCAAAAATCAATCGGCCTACTCTAGGCAGGCTGGGGAGCGACCTAGTGTAGCCCATTGGGGTAGGAGGGGCAGTTTGGGTGGTCATACGGGTGAAACGACGCGAACGGGATATTTTTGGGTCAAATCGTTGTGCTATAGCTCACGATTTCTGGAGTGGGCCTCAGGCGTGTTTTGGGCTAAAAATGATCTGCCTGCACTAGGCAGGCAGGGGAACGACCTAGTGTGGGCCATTGGGGTGGGAGGGGCGGTTTGGGTGGTCGAACATGCAAAACGGCGTAAACGGGTCATTTTCGGGCCAAATTGGTGTGCTATAGCCTACGAATTTTGAGGCATATTTTTGGTAAAATATCGACCGAGCTGCCCCAGGTAGGCCAGAGAGCAGCCTAGTGTGGGTCATTAGGGTGGGAGGGGCGATTTGGGTCGTCAAACGGGCGAAACAGCGCAAACGAAATATTTTTGGGCCAAAACAGTGTGCTATATAGCCCATTGTTTTCGGGGTGGGCCCGGGCCCCAAACGTGTTTTGGGCCAAAAGTGATTGGGCTGCACCAGGCAGGCTGGGGAACGACCTAGTGTGGGCTATTGGGGTGGGAGGGGCGGTTTGGGTGGTCAAACGGGCAAAACGACACGAACAGGCCATTTTTGGGCCATATCGGTGTGCTATAGCCCACGATTCCGGGGTGTACCTGTTTCTCGAGCGTATTTTGTGTCAAAAATTGACCTGGCTAACCCAGATAGGCTGGGGATCGGCCTAATGTGATCCATTGGGGTTGGAGGGGCGGTTTGGGTGGTCAAACGGGTAAAACGGCACGAATGGCCCATTTTCAGGCCAAATTAGTGTGTTATAGCCCACGGTTTCCAGGGTGAGCCAGGGTCCGAGAATGTTTTGGACCGAAAATTAATCGGGCTGCCCCAAGCAGGCTGGGGAGCGGTCTAGTGTGATCCATCAGGGTAGGAAGGGCAGTTTGGGTGGCCAAACAGTCAAAACGGTGCAAATAGGCCATTTTCGGGCCAAATCGGTGTGCTATAACCCACAGTTTTTGAGGTGGGCTGAGGCCCAAGCGTGTTTTAGATCGAAAATTAATCGGGCTGTCCTAGGCAGGCTGGAGAGCGTCCTAGTGTGGGCCATTATGCTGGGAGGGGCAGTTTGGGTGGTCTAATGGGTGAAATGACGCGAACGAACTATTTTTCGATCCAAATCGATGTGCTATAACCCACGGTTTTCGGGGTGGGCTCGGGGCCTGGGCGTATTTTGGGCGAAAAATTGACTGGGCTGGTTCAAGCAGGCTGGGGTGTGGCCTAGTTTGGGTTATTGGGGTAGGAGTGACAATTTAGATGGTCAAACGGGAAAAACAGTGCGAACGGGCCATTTTCGAGCCAAATCGGTGTGCTATAGCCCACGATTTCCAGGGTAGGCCCGGGGCCCGGGCGTGTTTTGGATCAAAAATCGATTTGGCTACTCTAGGCAGGATGGGGAGCGGCCTAGTATGGGCTATTAGGGTGGGAGGGGCAGTTTGAGTGGTCAAACGGGAGAAACGGCGCGAAGGGGCCATTTTTGGGCTAAATTGCTTTGCTATAGCCCATAGTTTTTCGGGTGGGCTCGGAGCGCAGGCGTGTTTTGAATCGAAAATCGATCGAAATGCCCCGGGCAGGCTGGGAACGACCTAGAGTGGGACATTGGGGTTGAAGGGGCGGTTTGGGTGGTCAATTAGGCAAAACGACGTAAACGGGCCATTTTCAGGTCAAATCGGTGTGCTATAGACCACGGTTTCTGGGGTGAGGATGGGGCCCGGGCGTGTTTTGTGCCGAAAATAGACCAGGATGCCCTAGGTAGGATGAAGAGCGACCTAGTGTGGGCCATTAGGGTGGGAGGGTGGTTTGGGTGGTCAAACAGACGAAACGGCATGAATGGGCCATTTTTGAGCCAAATCAGTGTGTTATATAGCCCATAGTTTCTGAGGTGGGCTCGGGGCCCGGTGTGTTTTAGGCCGATAATCGACTAGGGTTCCCCAGGCAGGCTGTGGAGTGGCCTAGTGTGGAACATTGGATTTGGAGGGGTGGTTTGGATGGTCAAGTAGGCAAAACGGCGCGAACGGGCTATTTTCAGGTCAAATCGATGTGCTATAGCCCACGATCTTTGGGGTATGGCCGGGGCTCGGGCGTGTTTTGGGCTAAAAATTGTCTGGGTTTCCCCAATCAAGATGGGGAGCAGCCTAGTGTGAGCCATTAGGGTGGGAGGGGCAGTTTGGGTGGTCAAACAAGTGAAACGGCGCAAATAGGCCATTTGGGCCAAATCGGTGTGCTATAGCCCACGATTTTTGTGGTGGCTCAGGGCCCAAGTGTGTTTTAGGTCGAAAATCGATCAGGCTGCCCCATACAGGATGGTGAGCGGCTTAGTGTGGGCTATTGGGGTGGGATGGGGCAGTTTGGGTGGTCAAACAGGCGAAACGACGCAAATGGGCCATTTTTGGGCCAAATCGCTGTACTATAGCCCATGATTTTTGGGGTGTGCCCGGGGCCCGAGTATGTTTTCGATCGAAAATGTCCTGGTTGACCCAGGCAGGCTGGGGAGCGGCCTAGTATGGGCGATATGGGTGGGAGGGGCGATTTGGGTAGTCAAACGGGTGAAATGGCGTGAACAGGCCATTTTTGAGCCAAAATGGTGTGCTATAGGCCACGATTTCCTGGGTGGGCCTGAGATTTTTTTGGGCCAAAAATCGACCCAGCTGCCCCAGGCATGATAGGGAGCGGCCTAGTGTGGGCCATTGGGGTGGGAAGGGCGGTTTGGGTGGTAGAATGGGCAAAACGACACAAACAGGCCATTTTTGGGCTAAATTAGTGTGCTATATCCCACGATTTCTAGGGTGGGTCCGGGGCCCTGGCGTGTTTTGGGCCAAAAATCGATCGGGCTACCTCAGGCATATTGGGGAGCAGCCTAGTGTGGGCCATTGGGGTAGGTAAGACGGTCAAACAGGAGAAACAAACCATTTTTGGGAGAAATCGGTGTGCTATATAGCACACAGTTTCAAAGGTTGGTATGGGCTCGAGCATATTTTGGGTAGAAAATCAATCGGGCTACCCCAGGCAGACTGAGGAACGACTTAGTGTGGGCCATTAGGGTGGGAGGGCCTGTTTGGGTAGTCAAACGGGTGAAACGACGTGAATGGGTCATTTTCGATCCAAATCGGTGAGCTATAGCCCACGGTTTTCAGGATGGACCTTGGGCCCGGGCGTGGTTTGGGCTAAAAGTTGATCGGTCTACTCCAGGCAGGCTAGGGAACGACTTAGTATGGGCCATTGGGGTGGGATGGGCGGTTTGGGTGGTCAAACGAGCGAAACAGCGCATACGGGCAAAATCGGTATGCTATAAGCCACGGTTTTTAGGGTGGGTCTGGGGCCCAAGCGTTCTTTCGGCTGAAAATTGTCCGGGCTACTCCAGGCAGGCTTGGGAGCGGCCTACTGTGGGCTATTGTAGTGGAAAGGGCAGTTTGGATGGTCAAACGAGCGAAACAACGTGAATGGTCCATTTTCGGCTAAATTAGTGTGCTATAGCCCATGATTTCTGGGGATGGTCTCGATGGCCCGAGCGTGTTTTGGGCCAAAAATTGATCGGGCTGCCCAAGGCAGGCTTTGAAGCCGCCTAGTGTGGGCCATTTGGGTGGGAGAGGTGGTTTGGGTGGTGAAACGGGTGAAACGGCAGGAACAAGCCATTTTCGGGTCAAATCGATGTGCAATAGCCTACGGTTTCTAGGGTAGGCCTAGGGCCCGAGCGTGTTTTGGGTTGAAAATCGACTGGGCTTCCCTAGGCAGGCTTGACAGCGTCCTAGTGTTGGAAATTGGGGTGGGAGGGGTAGTTTGGGTGGTCAAACGGGTGAAAGGCGCGAACAGGCCATTTTCAGGGCAAATTGATTTGCTATAGCCCACGGTTTTTAGGGTGGGCCCAGGGCCCGAGCGTGTTTTGAGCCAAAAATTGATCGGGCTGCCCCAGGCCGGCTGAGAAGCGGCCTAGTGTGGTCCATTGGGGTGAGAGGGGCGATTTGGGTTGTCAAACAGGCAAAACGGCGCAAATGGGCTATTTTTGAGCCAAATCGGTGAGCTATTGCCCACAGATTTTGGGGTGGGCCCCAAGCTCGGGCGTGTATTGGGCTAAAAATTTCTGAGCTTCCCCAAATAGGCTGGAGAGTGGCCTAATGTTGGCCATTGGGGTGGGAGGTCCAGTTTGGGTGGTCAAACAGACGAAACGACTTGAATGGGCCATTTTTGGGCCAAATCGGTGTGCTATAGTGCATGATTTCTGGGGTCCGTCCAGGCATATTTTGGGCCGAAAATGATTGGGATGCACCAGGCAGACTGGGGAGCGGCCTAGTGTGATACAAAAAAACCAAGGAACACACGAAATTGGCAGAAAACAGTCCAAACACACTCCAAAAATAGTCCACTAATTCAAAGAATCGAGGACCCTTTTGAAGACCACTCTCGGATTCAAGAATGAAATACAAGAAGGACAATATAACTAGGTGTTTGATATCTTTTGCAGCCAATAAAAAACTAAGTTATACAACACAAGATGAAACAACAATGAGAACAACAACAACAACAACAAAAACGACTTCACAATACAAGATACAAAACGAATACAAGATTACAAAAGAAAAAGGATAGATAGATAAACCACATGAAGGTATAATATTAAGAACCTAATAATGGTAACTCTTGGACCCTTAACACTATACACAACAATAAACCTATCTCTTACAAAGACACAAGATCGGAATCCACCTCCCAAGCATCAATGTTTCCAAGCAAATGCAAACACAAGTGATTCTACACTTGTCTAAGCCCTAATTTCGGTTTTGGGTGCCTCAAGGAAAGAGGACTTGTGTTTCTTTGTCTTTTAAAACTTACAATTTCATTCATAAACTAAGTCTAAAACTGTACAATGTTCCTTTTATAGCTGTTACAAAATATAAGTTAAAATGACCAAAAGGCCCTTCAAAGAGTGGGTACCCATCTAGTGTAATTTATGGGCTGATTTGGGTGCATTTTGGGCGGCCTTTTTTACACTTTAATTGCACATGCCAAGGTTCGGTTCCAACACACACTCTCCTAAGTCCATATCCGTTATTATTCCTATATTATTCTCTCCATCTTGAGAGAAATTTTTCCACAAATTCACGGCTTCACCTTGTTGAATTGGTCACTTCAAAGGAAACCTACTCAAAACAATCCGCAAACAAGTCACAAAATCATGAAGAATCTGAGGGCTCAATAACAACAAGTCTCGGCCAGCATCTTCATTTTGAACCTCAACTTCCTCTCCATCTTGAGCTTTGTATTCAATCTCATCCGAAACAAGTCTCCTACCATTATACAAGTATTGTAGTAGTCTCTATATCCTTCATGTTCCTTTCTGTCACACTCTTCTACATGGATATATCGGTTTTGGTGAAGTGGATTTTTCGATTGAGAGGAATGATTTGGTAAGGGGGCTTCGGTTGTGGAGCTTGGCTGGGAGGAAATTGGCTTCTAAGTCCCTCTTGTTGGACTTGATCGAATGGTCTTGGAGGGTTGATCGTTTGAGGTAAAGCTTTGGGAGTAAAAACATGAGAGTTCCTTCGACTCTCCACTCGATCCAACCTCTCAAGTATAGTAGACATATTCGAGCCCAATTTGTCAAGACCCGCATTCGCCTTAGCTATTTCTCGGGCAATAACATCAAGGTGGGCAAAAATGGTGTCCATTATGGCAAAGAAGTTACCTACAAAATAGAAAACACATTAGTTGTACATAAACATCCTCACTCTCTCTTTTATTTCTTGTCTCTCTGATCCCTCACACTCAATCTCACAAGTGTTGTAAGCTTGCTTGTACTCTGAGAGTTGTTGAGAGGTGAATCAAGTGTGTACACCAACTCAAAAGAATGAAACACACAAGGGAACGTAAACACACACATAAAAAAATACGGTTTTGAACTAACTCACAATGTAGTAATTGGTCACAAGCTTGTAAGTTAGTATGGGAATCAACAAACGAAACTAAAGACACAAAATGAAACTAAAAGATCAAAATTTGAGCTTAAAATTTGTCAGTGAACAGTAATTGGTGATGTGGAAGTCCATGATTGGCCTCGGTTCTCAACAATTTTATTTTCCAAATTTGGAAGTCTTGATCAATTCTATAATTTTTTACTTTGGTGAAAATTGTTCAATGAAGGGAAATATAAACTAGTCTTTAGAATTCAAATTTCAAGACTCAAAAGTCTTTGACTAGAATTGTACTTTTCCTTAAAACATGGACCCTTGTTTTATGGAAAAGTGGTGGAGATGTAATGTAAAGTCTTTTGGTGGTTGGGGGTCTTTCAAGACTTAACAAGTACTACACCTTGTCTTTCACCTTTTTAAGATCTAAGTTCACTTTAATATTAACAATGTGATGAATATGGTGAAGAACTTCAAGAACAAAACAACCACAACAACAATCTCCCAAGAACAACAAGTCCACCAAAACAAGGTCAATAATCTCACGGCTAAGACCACAAGGATAGCAACAACAATCGACTAAGTCCCGTTGGTGTTGTGTTTTCGATTTTACAAAAAGTGAAGGGTGTGATGAACAACAAGAATACAACAACAACCTTTCAAGATCTACAACACAACCATAACACAAGGCCTTCAACTCGGTCAAGGCTAGAACAACAACAACATCCAATTGGCCATACTTTGTTCACAACAACAATATTAACAATTCAAGCTCAAGTTTGGATCGACTCAAAGTGTTAGTGAGGAACAAAACTAACACTACAAACACACAAGACAAGTAAAATAATCCTAGACCTAGACTCAAGAACAAATCTCGGCCAAGAACACCACAAGAACACAATTTCGGCCAAGACAACAACAATGGACAGATTGCAATTTTTTTGAAATTTTCAGCTTTTCAACAATTTTTTTTAATTTTCTAACAAGCAAGCCCAAGATTGATCTTGTAGAAACAAGATCAAGCCATGCTTTGGTACCAAATGATACAATAAAACCAAGGAACACACGGAATCGGCTCAAAACAGTCCAAACACACTCCAAAAATAGTCTACTAATTTAAAGAATCGAGGACCCTTTTAAAGACCACTCTCGGATTCAAGAATGAAATACAAGAAGGACAATATAACTAGGTGTTTGACACCTTTTGCAGCCAATAAAAAACTAAGTTTACAACACAAGATGAAACAACAATTAGAAGAACAACAACAACAACAAAAACGACTTCACAATACAAGATACAAAACGAATACAAGATTACAAAAGAAAAAGGATAGATAGATAAACCACATGAAGGTATAATATTAAGAACCTAATAATGGTAACTCTTGGACCCTTAACACTATACACAACAATAAACCTATCTCTTACAAAGACACAAGATCGGAATCCACCTCCCAAGCATCAATGTTTCCAAGCAAATGCAAACACAAGTGATTCTACACTTGTCTAAGCCCTAATTTCGGTTTTGGGTGCCTCAAGGAAAGAGGACTTGTGTTTCTTTGTCTTTTAAAACTTACAATTTCATTCATAAACTAAGTCTAAAACTGTACAATGTTCCTTTTATAGCTGTTACAAAATATAAGTTAAAATGACCAAAAGGCCCTTCAAAGAGTGGGTACCCATCTAGTGTAATTTATGGGCTGATTTGGGTGCATTTTGGGCGGCCTTTTTTACACTTTAATTGCACATGCCAAGGTTCGGTTCCAACACACACTCTCCTAAGTCCATATCCGTTATTATTCCCGTATCATAGTGTGGGCTATTGAGGTGGGAGGGCAGTTTAGGTGGTCAAACGAGAAAAACAGTGTGAACGGGCCATTTTTTAGCAAAATCGATGTGCTATAGCCTACTGTTTTTGGGGTGGGGTCGGGGTCGGACGTGTTTTGGGCCGAAAGTAGATCAAGCTGCCCTAGGCAGGAAGGGGAGCGACCTTGTTTGGGCAATTGGGGTAGAGGGGCAGTTTGGGTGGTCAAACGAGCAAAATTGAATGAACGGACCATTTTTGAGTCAAATCGGTGTGCTATGGCCCACGGTTTCCATGGTGGGCCTAGGGCCCGAGCATGTTTTGGGCCAAAAATCGACCGGGCAGCCCTAGGCAGGCTAGGGAGCAGCCTTGTGTTGGCCATTGGGTGTTCAAATAGGCGAAACGACGCGAACTGGATATTTTTTAGTCAAATTGGTGTGCTATAGCCCACGATTTCTAGGGTGTGCCCAGGGCCCAAGTGTGTGTTTTGTGCCAAAAATCAACCGAACTAACCCAGGCAGGCTGGGGAGCGTCCAAGTATGAGCCATTGGGGTAGGAGAAGCGGTTTGGGTGGTCAAACGGGCTATTTTTGAGTCAAATGGGTGTGCTTGGGGCCCAAGCCTATTTTTGGCCGAAAATTAATCGGGCTGCCACAGGCAGGATGGGGAATGTCCTAGTGTGGGACATGGGGTGGGAAGGGCAGTTTAGGTGGTCAAACGGGTGAAATGATGCGAACTGGCCAGTTTTGGGCCAAATCGGTGTGCTATAGCCCATGGTATTTGTGGTGGGCCCAGGGCCCCGACGTGTTTTGGGCCAAAAATTGACAGGGCCGCCCTAGGTAGGATGAGGAGCGACCTAGTGTGGGCCATTGGGTAGGAGAGGCATTTTGGGTGGTCAAATAGGCAAAACAGTGTGAATAGACTATTTTTGGGTGAAATTGGTGTGCTATAGCCCATGATTTCCTGGGCCGACCCGGGGCTCGAGCATATTTTAGGCTGAAAATTGATCGGCCTGCACCAGGAAGGCTGAAGAGCGGCCTAGTGTGGGTCATTGAGTTGGGAGGGGAGGTTTGGGTGGTTAAACGGGCGGAACGACGCAAACAGGCCATTTTTAGGCCAAATAGATATTCTATAGCCCTCAGTTTTAGGGGTGGGCCTGAGGTCCGGGCATCTTTTTGGTCAAATATTGATCGGGCTGTCCTAGATAGGCTAGGAAGTGGCCTAGTATGGGTCTTTAGGGTGGGAGGGGTAGTTTGGGTGGTCAAATGGGCGAAATAATGCGTACGAGCCATTTTTGGGCAAAATCGGTGTGCTATAGCCTATGGTTTTTAGGGTGGTCCCGGGGCTCAGGTGTGTTTTTGGTTGAAAAATGATCGGGTTGCTCCAGGTAGGCTGGGGAGCAGCTTAGTGTGGGCCATTATGGTGGGAGGGGCGGTTTGAGTGGTCAAATGGGCGAAACTGCGTGAACGGGCCATTTTTAGGCTAAATCAGTGTGCTATAGCCCACGATTTCTGGGGTGATCCCTGGGGCTCGAGCGTGTTTTGCACTAAAAATCGATCGGGTTGCCAGAGGTAGGCTTGGAAACTGCCTAGTGTGGGCCATTGGGGTGGGAGGGGTGTTTTAGGTAGTCAAACGGGCGAAACGGCGGCAACAAGCCATTTTCGGGTCAAATCAGTGTGCTATGCCTGCGGTTTTCAGGATGGGACTAGGGCCTGAGCGTGTTTTTGGCTGAAAATCGATTGGGCTACCCCAAGCAGGTTGGGGAGCGGCCTAGTATGGGCCATCGAGGTGGAAGGGTCAGTTTGGGTGGTAAAACTGGCAAAATTATGTGAACGGGCCTTTTTTTATCCAAATCATTATGCTATGCCTACAGTTTCTAAAGTAGGCCCGGGCATGTTTTGGACCAAAAAATGATCGGGCTGCCCCAGGCAGGTTGAGAGCGGCCTAGTGTGGGCCATTGGGGTGGGAGAGGCAGTTTGTGTAGTCAAACGGGTGAAATAGCATGACCAGGCCATTTTCGGGCTAAATCAGTGTGCTAATGCCCATGGTTTCTGGGGTGGGCCTGGGGCCTGGGGCCTAGGCATGTTTTGGGTTGAAAATAGATTGGGCTTCCCCAGGCAGGCAGGGGCGCGACCTAGTGTGGGCTATTGAGGTTGGAGCGGTGGTTTGGGTGGTCAAACGAGCGAAACGATGCAAACAGGCCATTTTCGAGCTAAATTGGTGTGCTATAGCCCACAGCTTTTGAGGTGGGCTCGAGCCCCGAGCGTGTTTTGTGTTGAAAATCAATCGGGCTACCCCAGGCAGGCTGGGAGTGGCCTAGTGTGGGCCATTGGGGTGGGAGAGGTGGTTATGGTAGTCAAATGAGCAAAACGGCGTGAACGAGCCATTTTCGAGCCAAATTGGTGTGCTATAGCCCATGAATTCTAGGGTGGACCCACGGCCCAAGCATGATTTTGGCCGAAAATTGATTGGGCTACCCCAGGTAGGCTAGGGAGCGGCATAGTATGGGCTATTGGGGTAGGAGGGGTGATTTAGGTGGTCAAACTAGCGAAACGGCATGAACGGGCCTTTTTTGGGGCCAAATCGGTGAGCTATTACCCACAGTTTAGGGTGGGCCTGAGTCTCGAACGTATTTTTGGCCAAAAATTAATTGGGCTACCTTAGTGAGGCTAGGGAGCGGACTAGTTTAGGCCGTTGGGGTTGGAGGGGCGGTTTGGGTAGTTAAACGAGCGTAATAGAGCAAACAGACCATTTTTTAGCCAAAATCAGTGTGTTATATCCCATGATTTCGGGGTGGGACTAGGGCTCGAGCGTGATTTGGGTAAAAAAATCTACCGGGATACCCCAGGCAGGATGGGGAGTGGCCTAGTGTGGGCCATTAGGGTAGAAGTGGCCATTTGGGTAGTTAAATGGGTGAAACGGCGCAAACATGCTAATTTCGGGCCAAATTTGTGTGCTATTGACTACTATTACCCGCGTGGGCTCGGGCCTGGGCGTGTTTTTGGATTAAAATTGATCGGGCTACTCCTGGTAGGCAAGAGAGCGACCTAGTGTGGGCCATTGAGGTGGGAAGGGCGGTTTAGGTGGTCAAACTGGTGAAACAGCTCACGGGCCATTTTGGGCTAAATGGGTGGGCTATAGCCCACAGTTTTTGGGGTGGGCTCGTGGCCCCGACAAGAGTTGGGTCAAAAATGACCGGGCTGCACCAGGTAAGCTGGGGAGCGACCTAGTGTGGGGCATTAGCGTGGGAGGGGCGGTTTGGGTGGTTAATTGGGCAAACCAAAGCGAACGAGCCATATTCGGGATAATTAGGTGTGCTATAGCCTATGGTTTTTGGGGTGGGCTTGGGGATCGGGTGTGTTTTGAGCCCAAAATTGACTGGGCTGCCCCAAGAAGGATGGAGAGCAGCTATGTGTGAGCCATTAGGGTAGGAGGGGTGGTTTGGGTGGTCAAATGGGCGAAACGTCTCGAACAGGCCATTTTCGAGCCAAATTGATGTTCTATAGACCACGATTTCCAGGGTGGGCCTCGAGACCAGGTGTGTTTGGGGTAAAAAATCTATCGGGCAGCCCCAGGCAGGCTGGGGAGCGACCTAGTATGGGCCATTGGGGTGGTAGGGGCGGTTTGGGTGGACAAACGGGCAATACAGTGCAAACGGGCTATTTTTGCGCCAAATTGGTGTGCTATAATCCACGGTGTTTGGGGTGTGCCCAAGGCCAGGCATGTTTTTAACCAAAAATCAACCAGGCTGCCCTAGACAGGTTGTAGAATGGACTTGTGTGGGCCATTAGGGAGGGAGGGGCAGTTTTTCTGGTCAAACGGGTGAAACGACGTGAATGGGCCTTCTTTGGGACAAATCATTGTGCTATAGTGCATGATTTTTGGGGTGGGCTCGGGTCTCGGGTGTGTTTTGGGCCAAAAATCGACCGAGCTGCCCTAGGTAGGTTGGGCAGCGGCCTAGTATGGGCTATTGTGGTGGGTGGGGCAGTTTGAGTGGTTAAACGGGTGAAATGGCGCGAATGGGCCATTTTCGTGCCATATCAGTGTGCTATAGCCCACGATTTTTGGGATGGGCTTGGGACTAGGGCATGTTTTAGGCAAAAAATTGACTGAGTTGCTCCAGACAGGCTGGGGAGCGGCCTAATATGGGATATTAGGGTGGGAGGGGCAGTTTAGAAGGTCAAACGGGTGAAACAACGTGAACGAGCCATTTTTGAGCTAAATCGGTGTGCTATAGCCCATGATTTTTGGGATTGGATCAGTCGTGTTTTGGGCTGAAAATCTATCGGGATGCCCCAAACAGGTTTGGGAGCGACCTAGTGTGGGCCATTAGGGCGGGAGGGGTAGTTTAGGTGGTCAAATTAGTAAAATGATGTGAACGGGTCATTTTTGGGCCGAAATTTGATCGGACTGCCCCAGGCAGGCTATGAGCGGCCTAGTGTGGGCCATTAGAGTGGGAGTGGCAGTTTGGGTGATCAAACGGGCGAAACAGCTTGAACTGGCCATTTTGAGGTCAAATCGGTATGTTATATCCCGAAGTTTCCAAGGTGGGCTCGAGGTTCGGGCATGTTTAGGGTTGAAAATCGACCAAGCTACCTCAAGTAGGCTGGGGAGCGGCCTAGTGTGGGATATTGTGGGGTGAGGTACGGATTAGGTGGTCAAACGGGCGAAACGATGCGAACATGCCATTTTCGAGCCAAATCGCGGTGCAATAGCCTATAGTTTCTGAGGTGGGCTCGATGCTCGAGAGTGTTTTGGGTCTTAAGTCGCTCGGGCTGTCCCAGGCAGTCTGTGGAGTGACCTCGTGTGGGCCGTTGGAATGGGAGAGGCAATTTACGTTGTCAAACGGGAGAAACGGCATGAACGGGCCATTTTTTGGGCAAAATTGGTGTGCTGTAGCCCACTGTTTTCAGGGTGGGCCAGGATGTGTTTATGGCCGAAAATTGACCAAGGTTCCCCAAGCAGGCTGGGAAGCAACCTAGTATGGGCCAATAGGGTAGAAGGTTTGGTTTGGGTAGTCAAACGGGCGAAACAGCGTGAACGGGCCATTTTTGGGCCAAATCGATGTGCTATAGCCCACGATTTCTGGGGTAGGCCAAGGGCCCGCACATATTTAGGGCCGAAAATCAATCGGGCTACCACAGGTAGGCTGGGGAGCGGCTTAGTATGGGCCAATAGGGTGGAAGAGGCAGTTTAGGTTGTCAAACAGGCGAAACGTCACAAATAGGCCATTTTTGGGCCAAATTGGTGTGCTATAGCCACTAGTTTCCAAGGTGGACCCGGGGCCCGAGCATTTTTTGGGCTGAAAGTCAATCGAGCTACCCCAGGAAGGCTGGGGAGCGACCTAGTATTGGCCATTGGGGTTGGAGGGGTAGTTTGGGTGGTCAAACTGGCGAAACGGCGTGAACGAGCCATTTTTGGGCCTAAATGGTGTGCTATAGCCCACGGCTTCTGGGGTGGGTCCGGGGCTCGGGCGTGTTTTGGGTCAAAAATTAATCGGGCTGCTTTAAGAGGGCTGGGGAGTAGCCTAATATGGGCCATTAGGGTGGGAGGGGCAGTTTGGGTGGTCAAATAAGGTGAATTAGCGCGAATAAGCTATTTCTAGCTAAATCGATTGCCCACAATTTTAGGGGTGGGCCGGGGCTTGGGCATCATTTTTGGCCTTAAATCGATTGGGATACCCCAAGCAGGCTGGGGAGCGGCACAGTGTAGGCCATTTGGGTGAAATGGGTCATTTGGGTGTTCAAACAGCGCAAACGGGTTATTTTTGGGCAAAATCGATATGTTATAGTTCACGATTTCTGGGATGGACCTGGGGACAAGGCATTTTTTGGGTCAAAAATCAATCGGGCTGACCAGGAAGGCTGGGGAGCAACCTAGTATGTGCCATTTGGGAGGGAGAGGCAGTTTGGGTGGTCAAACGGGCACAACAGTGCGAAGGGGCCATTTTTGGGCCAAATCGATGTGCATAATTTTTGGAGTGGGCTCGGGGCCCGGGAGTATTTTGGGTCAAAAATTGATTGAGTTGTCCTAGGCAGGCTGGTGACTTACCTAGTATGGGCCATTGGGCAAGAAGGGGCAGTTTGGTTTGTCAAACGGGTGAAACGGCACGAACGGGCCATTTTCAAGCCAAATCACTGTGCTATCGCCTACGATTTTTAAGGTGGGCTCGAGGCCCAAGTGTGTTTTGGGCTTAAAATTAACTAGGCTTCACCAAGCAAGTTGGGGAGCAGCCTAGTGTGGGTCATTGGAGTGGGAGCGGTGAATTGGGTTGTCAAACGGGCGAGACAATGTGAACGGGCCATTTTCGGGCCAAATCAATGCGCTATAGCCCACGATTTTTGGGGTAAGCGCTGGGCCCGGGCATGGTTTGGGTCAAAAATTGACTGGGCTTCTCCAGGCAGGCTGGGGAGCGGCCTAATGTGGGCCATTGGGGTAGGTGGGGCTATTTGGGTTGTCAAATGGGCAAAACGGTGCGAACGGGCCATTTTTGGGCCAAATTGGTGTGCTATAGCCCATGATTTCTGAAGTGGACACAGGATCCAGGCATGTTTTGGGCTAAAAATCAATCGGGTTGCTCCGGCGGGTAGGGGAGCTGCCTAGTATCATCCATTGCGGTGGAAGGGGCGGTTTGAGTGGTCAAACGGGTGAAACGGCTTGAACGGGCCATTTTTTGGTCAAATTGGTGTGCTATATGCCAAGATTTCCTCGGTGGGCGCATTTTCGGCTAATTATTTATCGGGCTGTACCAAGATGGTTGGGGAGTTTCCTAGTATGGGCTATTGGGATGGGACGAGTGGTTTGGGTTGTTAAACGGTCGAAACAATGCGAATGGGCCATTTTTGTGCCAATTTGGTGTGCTATGGCCCACGGTTTCTGGTGTTGGCCCAGGCATTTTTTGTGTCAAAAATTGACTGGGTTGCCCCAGGTAGGCTGGGGAGTGGCATAGTATGGGCCATTGGGGTGGGAGGGGCGGTTTGGGTGGTCAAACAGGCAAAACGGTGCAAATGGGCCATTTTTGAGACAAATCAGCGTGCTATAGCTCACAATTTCCAGGGTGGGCCTGGGGCCCGAGAGTGTTTTGGGCCAAAAATTGATCAGGCTGCCCCATACAGGCTTGGGAGCGGCCTAGCCGATGGTTTATGGGGTGGATGCTGAATCCTGGCATGTTTTGGTCCGAAAATCAACCGTGCTTCCCCAGGCAGACTGGGGAGCGGCCTAGTGTGGGTCATTGGGATGGGAGGGGTAGTTTGGGTGGTCAAACGGGCGAAATAGCACGAATGGTCCATTTTCAGGCAAAATTGATGTGCTATAACCCACGATTTCTGTGGTGGTCCCAAGTATATTTTGGGCCAAAAATCGATCAGGCTTCCCAGGTAGGCTGGGGAGCGGCCTAGTATGGGCCATTGGGTTGGGAGGGGCGGTTTTGATGGTCAAAAGATTGAAACGGCATGAACGGGCCTTTTTTGGGATAAGTCTGTGTGCTATAGCCCACGATTTGTAGGGTAGGATCGGGGCTCAGGGCCCGAATGTGTTTTGGGCCGAAAATCAATCGAGCTACCCTAGGCAGGCTGGGTAGCGGCCTAGTGTGGTCCATTGGGGTAGGATGGGCTGTTTGGGTAGTCAAACGGGTGAAACGGCGCGAACGGGTCATTTTTTAGCCAAATCAATATGCTATTGCCCATGGTTTTTGGGGTGGACCCGAGGCCCAGGAAAGTTTTGGGTAAAAAATTAAGTGTGCTGCCCCTGGCAGGCTGAAGAGTATCCTAGTATGGGCCAAATCGGTGTGCTATATCCCACGATTTTTGTGGTGGGCTCAGGGCTCGGGTGTGTTTTTGGCCGAAAATCGATCAGGCTGTCCCAGGCAGGCTGGGGAGAAGCCTAGTGTAGGCCATTGGGGTGGGAGGGGCAGTTTGGGTGGTCAAACGGGTGAAACAGCGTGAATGGGCCATTTTCAGGCCAAATCGGTATGCTATAGCCCACGGTTTTTGGGGTGGGTCTGGGGACTGTTGACACCTAATTTTTGCCCTCCATAACTAAGCTCAATTCGAAGTTTCTTCGATTTTCAAATAAAATTACAACATTTATCTGAACCGAATAAAAGATTTTTAAAATATTTTTTGTACATAATTTTGTCATTTTAAGAAGCGATTATACATTATTGTATTCAATTATACGAAGTTATATAATTTTGATACCTGCTTATTTGTTTTACCAAATATCGGATCTTAATCAAGGTCTGTGTTGAAAATACTTTCAAATAATTAAGATATTTATTTAAATTTAATTTATTCTCAAAAATAGTTTATTTGGATCAATATGAGTTCGATTTTATTGAATCAAGAAACTTCGGAATTGAATTGGTTGTTAATTCATTTCAGATGTCGTTATTTTAGTCAATTTATTGAATTAGACCTCAACTAAAATTATTTTGACCATAACAATTGGTCAATTTAATTTGGGGTTAGGCTAAATTAAATACGATCATCTAATTTGTCATTCAATGGCTATTTAATATATAGCCTAAATCCCTAATTTACCCAAATCAACCTAACTTTTTTTTTTACTATTTAAAAAACTCAAACCAGCCCATTTATTCTTTTTTATATCAGCCCAACCAAAACTACCCAACCAGCCCAAACCCAAACACTAACCCGGCCCACTACATTCATTCCCCTTCCTCTCTAAAACAAGATCAGCTTTCAACCTCAACAAAGAAAAACAACCTCCATCCACGCGCAGTTCACCTATGCCCGACCCGAACTATCGACCAAATTCTATCCTGGCTCACCCAACTCGATCTGATTTCAGGCCCTAAATCGACCCCAAAACTGCTCTTTTTTCCTCTTGTATGCATCATATGACTCTCACACGAGTCCGTACAAGGAAAATTTAAGAGCCTTCTAGAACTCGTGTATGTGTCCTCCCCAACGTCTAAGTTTGATTCTTCTTGGATAAGGTGGTACGAATTCGTACATATCTGGGGGGTTTTAATTGGTTCTCGAATGGAATTCGTTTGGCTCCATTTTAATTGATCCACCATTTCTAAAAATTGGGTACATTTGTTGAGGAAATCCCAAGCCAAAGAGGGATTTTCGAATTTCAAATTTGAAATATCCTTTTGTTTCAAGTCCCTAAAGTACCCCTTGCCATCTCCTATATAAGAAGGCACTTCGTTCATTGAAAAGTAAAAAAAAAGGGGGGGAGGAAGTCAAAATTAGGGTTAGAAATTCTGAGGATAAAAGTCAGGGTTCGAGAATTAGGGCAAAAAATTATAGGGTTGGAAATAGGGGGATTTTTTTTAGTTGGGGGAAAAATCTAGAGGTTAGGTTCTCTGCAGAGAAAATTTGGGAATTTTATTCTCTCCTCTTCTTTTCCTTTTGAGTTGGAAGTTTTAGAAGCAAAGTGAGTTCGAAATACTTTCAAAAAAGTTAAGGGTTGAAGATATTTGGCTTGAAAATCTGGAGGGTTTCAAAATCTCTAAGAGGTAAAAGAAAAAGGACGCTCTGTTGGTGGTCGACGTCGTGAGATTCCAGTAGCGATAAGTTTGCTGATAGCTTGTCGTCCCGTTTCCTGCCCTGAAAGAGGTAAACATACACTTGTCCCTCTTTCTGCTTCATTTTGATATTTCTTGCTTCACCCCTTTTTATTCGTAGAAAATGGTCATCTGTGTATCTTGAATGAGGCTGGGACTGTGTATCATAGAGGTTATGAAGGCCATTAAAATTTTTTTGAATTTTTTTTGGTATTGTTATTCTGCTGGTATGACGTGAAAATATGCTCCATGGTTGATCCCGTAGTTATTCTCGTCTGGCAGGAGTTCCTCATTTCGTATTAAGATTGTTAGTCCGCCATTTACTTCTCTGTCAGCATATATTGCATTGTTGATGTCCCACCTTCCTGTTGTTGATGGTTGAGTTCATTGTTTGACTCAACAATGTTCATGGCAAGGGTTAGAATGCTAATTTAGTGTCGTTTTTGCTCAATGAGATCTAAATGCTAATATGTCACATAGATTCTTTGTTTTGTTTAAAAGATCTCTATTGACGTGTTATTGTTTACTTAATGTCGTAATATCGATTTTGATGTTGATGTTCATCTTGCATAGATGTCATAAAATCCATTGATATTCTTTGTAGTCGCAATTTTGTTTTCTTTTTTCACCTGTAAATGTTGTTTATTCAAGATGGATTGGTTCTGTCCTTTCCCCTTTTCCCGATTAGCTAAAGGTTCCCAGTGGTTTGCGCTCCTTATTTTGTTCAAGTTTTATTGCTATTCGATTTAACCTATCGCATGATTTCAGCCTAATATTTGTAACTTATGAATATTTATTGAATGACCATTGGATCCTGCTCAAACTAGATAGTTTATTTAGCATGAACTTTATTTCAAAATTTATGGTTTAGATGGATCGTACATGTCTACTGCTAACTCTCGTAGCCTCTAGAGTCAATGGAGATAGTGGGTGTATGTTTGAAATTCAAGACACCAGTTTAATGAACCATCAGGGGCCTTCTCTTTGACATTTGTGAGTTCATTCCGAATTGGTCAAAGAGAAGATAAGGGCGGGGGATTGGTATATCCTTGGGGGTCACAAATTGTGCTTTCTTTCGGTGGGTTAACTCTGAATAGTGTTATTCTTACGGATGAGATTATTTATGTAGCTATGTTTTGCTTCATTCCTTCACTTACTCTACTAGATATGTTGATTTTGCCTCTTAGATATGAAAATTTGACTGTCTTGATAGCTGCACGATTGATCTGTGTACAAATGCCGTTTAAATTTGACATTGTTTTGTTTTAGCTTTCCGTCACTGATTAGTTTATGAAAAGCGGCAGCTTCTCTGTTTAAAGATGACCTCTTGTCACTTTCTTTGTATTTAGTTGTTCTGTATCTTGTTTCTTGTGTAATGGGGATGGTTCATAATCATTTTTCTTAAAAAAGTATTGGCCTAATCATTACTGATGGACTCTGTACTTGCTATATTTTGGTTGAAAAAGTGATTCGTCTCTATACTCTTCTTCATACCTTATCTATTTATGGAACGTTACGTGCCTATTGCCTACAGATTTTTTTTTTATTTCTATCTTATGTTTTATCTCATAAGTTATCTATGAATATAAAATCCTCAAAAAAGTGTGTTAATTCCCTCGTTTTCTTTTCTTTTGCATGAACCCATTTGGGAATTCAAATGGACTCTTTCCCTTGCATTACGTAATGGACCATTGAGGCCCAATCCTTTTTAGAATACTTTTGCGAAATCCAAAAATCAACCTAGTGCGCGGACACGAGGAGTCAAAAGAAGAAGGAGGGGTTGAAATCCCACATTCAAAGCGGCTAAGAGACAAAAGTCTCATTCTTCATTTTATTTTATTATTGTTGTCTTCGTTTGTTTTATTCGCTTATTTATCCATTCATTTATCTCGGCCTCGAAGCCAAAGTTGTATTTAATACAGGTGGAGGCAAGATTCGAGCCAAACGCTCAAAAACTAGATTAGGACAGGTGAAACGGGTTGAAAATCCAACTAGATTAGGACAGGTTTAACGGTTTGGGCTTCAAAGCCTAAATCACTACTTTTCTCCCCTTTCCCTTTTCTTCCTGATTATTTGTTATGCATTCCTTTTGCGAACCTAGTTGCATCCCCTAATGAATTCGCTAAAAACTAATTTTTGCAAACTTTCAAAATATGTCTAAAAACAACCACTTTTCAACAAATCAAATTTTAGAAGTTAATCAAAGAAGTTTTCAAACAGTATGGATAACCGTAAGTTAGCGGACGTTTTAGGTGCCTAACACCTTCCTAAATCGTTAATAGGAACCACTTACTCAGAATCTCTAACTTAAACCGATTTTTCTATTTTGAATCGTTTTACGTAACTCTTTAAATGTTTCTTGATTCCTTTTCAAAATTAAGTGGCGACTCTCAAAAAGTCAAAAATTTCTCCGTAAAACAGAACTGGCGACTCTACTGGGGATTTTTAACTAGGTTCTAACCAAATGTTCGATTTCGTCTTACGATTAACTATTTATGTGTTTATATGTTTAGATTTTGTAAATTTTAAATATCGCATCTCATGGCATATTCCTGCATTATTTAAACTGTTTTGGGGTTTCGTGGATGTCCCGGCCCCTATTGTTCAATTCCAATAATGTGTTAGAAATACAAACGGTTTATTAGCACGTGAGTCATCTAATGGCTGTTTGTATTTTCAAACTCAAGTTGTCCGCTTGAGAACCAGTGTTCAAACCCACTCTAGACACCGACGATAGAACGAAATCAAAACCCTATTTTAGGCAAGAGCCTAGGACGACCCAATACCCGAGCAGGGTATTGGGCCTATTAGAAAACTTGTCCTACGTCTATTGACCCCGAGTCAATCACAGACGGATCATACTTATGTGTTGGAGAAATATATACTTGTCTAAATTCAATCCATTACCCTTTGGGGTCGAGGAAAGGCTTATCTTTATCTTCTTGGCTCAATTTCATTCCTGTGAAAAGTTCAAGATGGTTACCAAACCTGACGATTACCTGAAATTGTGGTGGGATTACATGGGTCCAGATGAGAGAAAAATTATTAGGACACACATTGAGCACCTACCTTCGTTGATCGAAATGGACGCTTGGCCTGAAATGATTCACGTGCTTACGACTTTTAGGATGATCAGATTATGGTGTTTCGCTTCGGGGATGTGGAATTGACTCCTACCATCGAAGAAGTGTTAATTTGCTAAGAGAGTATTGAAATGTGTTTCAAGAGAAAGGGAAAACCTGATAAGAACATTTTAGTTCCTGTCGTGTGGGACCGTCAAACAATCAAAGAGGTATTTTTAACTGACGACAACACCTGGCTAGGGGAACGTGATAGATCAAATATCACTTTTCGAGAGTTGTATCGTCGGTTTGGAAGATTCAATGCCTTCCACAAATTTGGACATAAATTTGAGTCTACTCGGAACCATGGTGTTCCCACAGGGAAAAAATGGCCAAATTCATCCAAGGGTTGTTACGGTGGCCCATGCACTTTTCTTTGGAGTAGATTACGATTCTACCAAGGTATTCCACAATTTAGCTCCCACAATTGTCGCAGACATATATCGAGCCTTGGGATGGTGTCAAGTCGAAAATCATTTCTTTCAAGGTTGCAACCTTATATTACAATGGTGGATGATGAAGCATTTAGTAAAGGATTCGAGAACGGTACAACCGGATCATAAAACAAGGGTGGATATGCTAGCTTCGCACGACATGTGGTTGTTTCTACACAGGTTCAAAAGGGAAGCATCTCACGAATTTTGGTTTAAGACTTTCAGGAAATTAAGAGATGACGATGTGCAATGGTCCATTAACTCTCTTTGTTCAGGAAAATACACCATTCGAGGGGGCAAGTTCCCTTTCCTAGTGCTTTCCGATCTCAGGGGGACCCGTCCCTACAATCCTGGCAGAGTTCTTAGGCAATTCAAGATCAAGCAGGAGGTACCACAAATAGATTCCATGCTTAGGTTTTACACCGAATACGATGAAAGTGAGTCTCCACTCAAAGACGACATGATAAATAGATGGAGAAGAAGAAGCTGGACGGAAGTGACTTTTCAAATAGAGCATGACCCTGAAGTCAGCGATACTTACAAGGAGTGGTTGAAAAAGAGACTCGCCGGAGCATTGATCCCAAGACCAAATGGGCCCACTCGAGTTGTGGATGTAGAATCCGAGCATCAAATTCGGTGAAATGACGCAAGAAGCTGATGATGCCAAGCAATGTCTAATCGATTTGGATGATAGAATGGCCTCCCAACTCGATTGTATAGGGAAAATAACTTACGACTGCAAGGCACAATTATGCGGGAGTCATCTTATCATCAATAGGTATCAAATAGCACAGGAGGTAAAAAAGGCAAAGAAGGCAAAGGCAGACGAAGGAGCCTCCAGTAGCTAGTTTTTCTATTTCCCCTGCGTGGGAACTTATCTTTTTTCATGTTATTTCCCTTTTTCCCTAAAGATTGCATCCCTTTTTCATTATCTTTTGTAGGCATTTATGCCCTTTTTCATGTCTATATGAGTTGGGGGTTAATGGATTGACTTCGAGGAAGCATATATTTTCTTCAAAAACTGTTAGACCGAACCCTTGGCTCAAAAAGGGTCATCCCAGCTAGGATACGCGTTATTATAATATTTTTGTGTGATATAACTATTTTATGTGCTTATGTGCATTTTCTTGGATCAAAGGAAAGTTCATCCACTATGTCCTATGGATGAATTTGGCTATGACTCAAGCAACTCTATGTGGTTATTTCCTATCAAATATTTTGCATTACTTATCATATACGGAAACTAACATATCTGCCTTTGAGTTGTTTTACTTTACAGATAATAGAAATTGCTTCGTTTTGATCTAAGTTGGCAGAACATCCCTACTTCACCCGATCGAAAGCGCACAAAATCCCATCCTCTGACCATCATTCAAAAATGACAGGAAATGATGAAGAAAATGCACTGACTATCCGGGACAATGTGATAGCGGAACAAAATAAAATGATTGCAGAACTCGCAAGAAAGTTAGAAATGCTTCAGAAGGAAAAAAATTGCACTCGAGATTTGGCTAACTTGGCCATCACCGTCAATGCCCCCGCTCCTGGAGGACACGGGACTCCACTCCAAATCCCTTCCCTCAGCACACCTATTCTTGGGGATCAGCCAAATAACATATCGTCCGTCTCTGCCCCTCCACTTGTCCAAAACACTAATCGCAAAAACAACCCAGATGCCTACCATCCACAAAATCCATCTCTAACCCTACAAAACCCATTTCCGAATCCATTCTCAAATCCCTAAAACATATTTTCAAATCAAGAAAATTCATTCCCAAATTCACAAGATTCACTCCCAAACCCGCAAAATCCATCAAATCTATCCCCGAATCCACCAAATTCCTTTCCAAATCCACAAAATCCTTCTCAGATTCCACCAAAGTACTCACAAATTCCACAGAACCTTTCCAAATTCCAAAACATCCTCCCCACTTACCAACCAAGTTCTTTTCTTCCGCAAAATCAAGCCTCCCTTCCAAATCCCCCTCAAGCCATCATATCCCTTGATATTTATAAACACCTTTCTAACCCCGAGATGGATCATTGCGAGGAGAATGAGAAAAAATGGAGGACCCAACATGAATGGAATTTACTATCTATGAAGGAAGAGATCATGAGGATCAAAGAGTCTCATGGAGCTAGGGACCACGACGGTTTGGGGTATGATGATTTATGTGTTCGCCTGGGAGTAGACCTACCAGATAGGTACAAAGTCCCTAAGTTTGAGATGTTTGACTGTACCAAAAATCCAATGGCCCATCTGAGAAGGTACTGTGAGAAACTGGTAGGGATGGGAAAAAATGAGGCGTTATTGATGCGCCTATTTAGTCGAAGTTTGAGTGGCGAAGCCTTGGAGTGGTTCATGTCTCAAGAGCCAAAAAAGTGGACCGGTTGGAAAGCATTGGCCAAGGGTTTCCTTGACCGGTTCGCATTCAACATTGAAATAGTCCCTGGCCGATATTCACTAGATCAGATCAAACAGAGAAATGTTGAGAGTTGTCGAGACTATGCTTTTCGTTGGAGGAAAGAAGCCTCCAAAGTGAAACCCCCATGTCTGAGGAGGAAATGGTATCCGCGTTCTATCGCGCTCAAGAAAGAGAATATTATAACAGGATGGTGTCTGCTGTCAGGGCAACTTTTGCAAATTTGGTAAAAATAAGAGAATCATTGGAAGAAGGTATTCGGATAGGGAAAATAGCTAAAATCCCGACATCGTCTAGGACTGTCATATTCTCGAAGAAGAAAGAAGAAGATGTAGGTGTGATTTCTGCTAATCCTGTTATGAAAATGAAAAAGAGATTCAATTCTAGAAATATTTTATCTTCTCCGTCGTCACCTAACCTTCCGCACGCGTTCTACGCCCACCCCGAATACCAAGCTCCACTCTCAAATACCCAACCTCAGTACCAAACTCCACTCCCAAACATCTAATCCTCATACCAAGCTCCACAGCCAAATATCTTTCCCCAATACCCAGTTCCACCTCCAAATTATCAGTCTCATTTCCAAACCACTCCTCTAAATAACCGAACAAATTTCCAAATGCCTCCAAATTATCACCAAGTACCCTCTCCTACAAACCTAAGCTCGTATAACCCCCAACGTCCAAACCATAAAAAGAAACCTCACAGAAACTTCACCCCACTAGCTGAAAGTTGCGCCCAATTATGTGAAAGATTGAAGAACGTTAGTCATTTGCAACCAATACAGCCAAGGAATATCAATCCAAACTCTCAATTTTTTAATGTAAGTCAACATTGTGCTTATCATTCGGGGGCAGCAGGGCACAGTACAGAGGATTGTGTCTACTTGAAACACAAGATCCAGGATTTAATCGATCAAAAGGTCATCACGCTCCAGGCGCCTACTCCAAATGTTAATAGAAATCCATTGCCCAATCATGGGGGATCTACATTTAACATGATTGAAATAGAAGGTGAATGTGCATTTGGCAAGACCATTACCCAAATGAACTCCGAAAAGCACAAAAGATCGGAAGGGTCAGGAAAGATAGAGAAGGCAGTGGCTGCCTTAAGTATCAACAAGAAAGCTCCATTTATAGTGATGAAGGCCCCGACTCAAGTGTACGCTCCCCCGCCAAGAAAGGAATTTATTGTGCAATTGTTGCCCAAGGGATGACGCGATCTGGACGATGTTACATCCCTGAGGAATTAAACAACAAAAAATATTCACAGAAAAGGCCAATCACTGAAGGAGAGGCTAAGGAATTTTGGAGGTGTATGCAACCAAAGGATTATGCAGTTGTCAAACACCTGGAGAAAATGCCAGCCCAAATCTCTGTCTTGGCACTAGTAATGAGTTCGCAATACCACCAACAGGCTTTATCGAAGGTCTTAGAGGTAGCATATGTTCCTGCAGGAACGAGTCTTGAGAATCTGGCTGCGATGATAGGAAACATTGTGGGGAATCATCTCATATCATTCAGTGATAAAGAATTGTCATTTGAAGGAGCGATGCACAACAAAACCATGCATGCCACCATCATTTGTCCCAATTATGCGATTAATCAGGTATTAATAGATGACAGATCTGGTGTGAATATTTGTCCCCTCTCTACGTTGGTTCAAACGGGTTATGATTTAGGAAAAATCTTCAAAGCCACGTAAATATGAGAGCATTCGATGGTGGGCAAAGAGATACCATAGGAGAGATTGATTTGCACATCCAAATGGGGCCTGCTGAGTTCAAGACTAAGTTTCATGTTATGGATATCCATCCTAGCTACAACTTGCTCTTGGGAAGACCATGGATACACGGTGAAAAGGTAGTTTCATTACCCCTTCATCAATTATTGAAGTTCATTTAGGAAGAGCATGAAGTAGTCATCCAAGGAGAAGGAAGTCGAGTGGACCGTCCCAATGGTTATGTGCCGGTGATTGAAGATGTTCCAAAAGGTAGCAGTTTCTATACAGTGGAAATTGTAAATGCTGCAAATAGAGATTCGACGCCCAAAGTACCAACGGCTCGATCATATAACCCCAGGAAATGGAAACTGGGGCAGAATTTTTGAGAAGGAATATCGAAATTCACAAGAGAAGATCGACATCCAACAAAGAGAATGAAGATCAGAAGAGACTTCATACCCATCCGAATTAGTATCATCTCAAACAACTTTAAATGGGGGAAGAAATTTTGAGGAAGACTTCAAAATTTTCACCAAATACTGGAATATATTTCAAATTCCCCAGCACCAGAGGTTTAAACCAAGCTCTTGAAGCCACCAATTGTGACAAAGTCTAGGTAGACTCAATTTCTGGCTATGACAGAACTATTTGAAGAACCCTCCAACAATGATGATGAGCTATGGAAATCCTCCGTCAGATATAGTCAAAATCAAGAGGCATATGTTCCTTGAGCTATTACATGACATGACTGGCAGAGATTTTCTAAAGTTTTTATATAAACTTTCGAAACTATCTTCTAAAAATTAAGACTACTCTCAAGAATCTATACAAATCTTTTATTTAGTACTTGCCTAGACATCAATTGGGACGGAGAGTCATGGGTGGAAGTCCCAACATGACGAAGTACCTGAAAGATGGCGAGGGGTGAATCAAGGATCAAAGGAGGTCAATACAGAGTAGTTTGATTTAACTAATCATTTTTGTGGATGCAGGGATCGATACACAAAAATGAGTGTTTCTTTCGAGAAATCCCCAAGCAAGTCAAGAGCCATAACAGAGCATATAATGCTTAATAGCGGTACTTTTTGGGTAGCCCTAAAAATGGGTTTAATACCCATTTATTGAGAACCTTTTGAATTGTACATCTCATTTCTTGAGATCATGGAGGACTTTTTCACAAATATTGTATTTAGAATTTTTCTAAAAAATGGTCGCTAGCAAAAGAGACTCTACTAATAGCCTACCTTGAGCTCAGGTACATGCAGAAAGCAAGACGATGACAGATGAATTCAGGTAAAATTATTTTTATCATTACCTCAAGGGACATTATATATCGTTGTCGCAAGGCGTTGCCCCAAGGGCGATTACATATCATTGCCGCAAGGCGTTTCCCCAAAGGCCATTACATATCATTTTCGTAAGGTGTTTCTCCAAGGGCTATTACATAGCATTGCCGCAAGGCATTTCCCCAAGGGCCATTACATAGCATTGCGGCAAGGCGTTGCCCCAAGGGCTATTACATAGCATTGCCGCAAGGCATTTCCCCAAGGGCCATTGCATATCATTGCCGCAAGGCGTTTCCCCAAGGGCCATCGCATATCATTGCCGCAAGGCATTTCCCCAAGGTCCATTACATATCATTGCTGCAATACGTTGCCTCAAGGGCCATCACATACTATTGCCACAAAGCCCATCTCATACCATCGCCCCAAAAGGCATTCAATATTTGTTGACGCGCTAGACAAAAATACTGGTGTCGAGGATATCATCATTTAATAGCTATTGACACGCTAGACAAAAATGCTGGCATCGAGGATATCTCATCATTTTATGAATCAGCATCTGAATACATCAAGAGCACAGATTTGAAGGGACGCCTTTTAAGTCGTTATCTAAGGATGAATGATATATAAGGTTTCCTAGAAATTGACAATTTGAGGGTAATCTATAAGTCATATTATTTGAAATAGGATAGTGAGCAAGATCACCTATGAGTTGATAGCCTGTAGGTCATCGGTAAGCCACAACAACATCCTAACCGAATAGTGTGCAAGATCGCCCAAAAGTCGATAGTTCAAAGGTTATCCATAAGTCACAACTAAATCCTTACCGGAGAATATGCAAGATTATCAAATTGATACGTCCAAGGGTTCTCTATAAGTCGCGTCATATCCAAGATCGATTATGTGCAGGATTACCCAAATACTAACAAATTGAGGGATTATCTATAAATCATATTATATCCAAGGTCGGATGATGTGCAGGAACACCTGAAAGCTAGCGATTAGAGGGATATATGTAAGTCATCTCTCATCCAAAGTCGGATAATGTGCCGGATTACCTAAAAGCTGGAAATTCAAAGGATATTTGTAAGTCGCCTCGTATCCAATATCAAATAATGCGCAAGATTATCCAAAGATTGACAATTTAAAGAAAATTTATAAATAGATTATCGGCTATAACCGGAGAGGTTATCATTCCACATACAACAAGTGATATAGGTAACCAAAAGGTTTGCCACACCAGCACAATATTACATGGTTGCAAGAATCGTTCTGCATAAAGTATCGCCGGTGTCCAAAAGGGCCACCCCACTTTGAAGACATATTCAACCGACAAATGACATAATTATACAACAATCAAGGAGGTCGTTGTGTCTATTATTGCGAGTTATTTTCTATCAAATAGGTACAAGAAAGGATGACTTTGCTTTTTAGATAACAACTCACGTGGAGATATGGTAAAATACTATATACTTCTTTCGTGAACTGAGATTATCACTAATGATTTTTGTGTGAGAAATTGCCGAGAGCATTAGAAAGGATGAAAATCTCAAATCAAAACCACAGGTGCGGACGACTCTAAAAGGACGCAGCACAACGTGGAACTTTTTCTCAGCAGCAAAACGGGACATAGTCTGGAGAGGGATGTCAAACTCTCTAGATGCGAGCTAAATAATGATCACCACCACCATTTAACTACGCCTCTATTAGAAGGCATGTGGATATTTTTTGGATATTATGGTCTCATCTTTACCTCTGGGATGTTGTCTCAACTCATAACGAGAGGAACTTTCTCTTTATTTCAAATTTGAGTGACAACTTGCTTAGAGTTTTGGAAATTATGTCCGAGTAAGTTCTTGTCTATGGGTGTGAAGGATCCCACATTCATGATTAAGAGGTTACAAGCCTCTTTTCCGCAACTCGACCAACTTGTCACTCATCATGATCCAAAGATTGTCTGAAAATAGAAGACTATCATTTCCACCGATAGAGTCGAACTACAAGTAGTCTGATTCCCTAAATCTCGGGGATATGTAGGCTGGGATCTGTGTAGAAAACTAGATTGTATTCCAACCTCCCCTCAAATCCCTCTATTCCCCAAATTTTCGATTTTATCAAAAACTTTAAAAATCGAGACAGCTTGTGATTTTGTTTGAAAATCGTGCTTTAAATCAAGCTTTATGAACTACAAGTGGCCTGAATTCTCATGTAACCAGAGATCTATAGGAAACTTGATACCGAGGTTCGGCCATGACTCTATGAAACTCATGCGGAAACCAGCCTCTTCCAGATTCGAATCTATGGTCGGACAAAAATTAGGAACGTCAACCTCCCTTTGCCCAGGGTTACTTACATCCACCCTACCCAAAGGGAGGGAGCAGTTGTTTACACCTAATTTTTACCCTCCATAACTAAGCTCAATTCGAAGTTTCTTTGATTTTCAAATAAAATTACAACATTTATCTGAACAGAATTTTTGGGGTGGGCCCAAGGGCTGGGCGTGATTTTGGCCAAAAATCGATCGGGCTGCCCTAAACAGGCTAGGGTGCGGCCTCGTGCGGGCCTTTGTGGTTTTTTTAGCGAATTGGATGGTCAAACTGACAAAATGACGCGAACAGGCCATTTTCAAGAAAAATCAATGTGCTATAGTTCACGGTTTTTGAGGTAGGCTCGAGGGACGATCGGTAATTTAGCTAAAAATCGACTAGGCTGCCTAAAACAAGCTAGAAAGTGGCCTAGTGTGTGCCTTTGTGTTTTTTTGGTCGGTTAGGGTGGCTAAATGGGTGAAACGGTGCAAACGGGCCATTTTTCGTGGTGGGCCTAGGGTCGGGCTTGATTTCAACTAAAACTTGACCGGGCCACCCCAAATCGTTGGGGAGCAGCCTAGTGTAGGCATTTGTGGTATTTTAGGCGATTTGGGTCATCAAACGAGCAAAACGACGCGAACGAGCCATTTTCAGCCCAAATTAGTATGCTAAAGCCCATGGTTTTCGAGTTGGTCCCGGGGGTCGGGCATGATTTTGGCCAAAAATTGATTGAGCTGCCCCAAATAGGCTGAGGAGCGGCCTAGTGTTGGCCTTTGTGGTTTTTTGGGCGGTTTAGGTGGTCAAAGGGACGAAACGACCATTTTCAAGCCAAATCAGTGTATTATAGCCCACGATTTTTGGGGTGGGCTCGGGGGTCGGTCGTGATTTTGATAAAAAATCGATTGGGCTCCTCCAAAAAGGCTGGGGAGCGGCCTAGTATGAGCCTTTGTGGTTTTTTGGGCATTTTGGGTGGTCAAACGAGCAAAATGGCACGAACGAGCCATTTTTTAGCAAAATCAGTGTGCTATAGCCCACGATTTTTGAGTTTGGCCCAAGGGACATGTGTGATTTTGGCCGAAATTTGACCAGGCTCCCCCAAACAGGCTGGGGAGCGGCGTAGTATGGGCCTTTGTGGTTTTTTGGGTGGTTAGGGTGGTCAAACGGGCGAAACAACGCGAACGGGCCATTTTTAGGCCATATCGATGTGCTATAGCCCACGATTTTTGGGGTGGGCCAAGAAGCCAGGCATGATTTTGGCCAAAAATCAATCGGACTGCCCCAAACAGGTTGGGGAGCAGCCTAGTGTGGGCCTTTGGGGTTTTTTGGGTGGTCAAACGAGCGAAACAGCACGAATGGGCCATTTTTGGGCCAAATCGATGTGCTATAGCCCACGGTTTTTTAGGTAGGCCCAGGGTCCAAGCGTTATTTTTGTAAAAAATCGACCGGACTGTCCCAAACAGGCTAGGGAGCGACCTAGTATAGGCCTTTGTGTTTTTTTGGGCGGTTAGGATGGTCAAATGTGTGAAACAGCACGAACGGATCATTTTTTAGCCAAATAGGTGAGCAAAATAGCCCACGATTTTTGAGGTAGGCCCGGGGGCTGGCCATAATATTGGCCAAAAATTGACCTGGCTGCCCTAAATCGGTTGGAGACTGGCCTTGTGTGGGCCTTTGTGGGTTTTTTGGCATTTTGGGTGGTCAATCGGGCGAAACGTCATGAACGGGCCATTTTTGGGCCAATTCGTTTTGCTATATCCCACGATTTTTGTGGTAGGCTCAGGGGTCGGGCATGATTTTGGTAAAAAATTGATCGGGCTTCCCCAAACAGGCTGTGGAGCGGCCTAGTGTGGGCCTTTGTGATTTTTTGGGCGGTTAGGTTGGTCAGGCGAAACGGCCCAAACTGGCCATTTTCAGTCCAAATTAGTTTGCTATAGCCAATGGTTTTCGAGGTTGGCCCAAAGACCGGGCGTGATTTTGGTTGAAAATTGATTGGGTTGATCCAAACAGGCTGGGAAACGGCCTAATGTGGGCTTTTGTGGGTTTTTGGGCAGTTGGGGTGGTCAAAAGGGCGAAACGGCATGAACGAGCCTTTTTCGGGTCAAATCGATGTGCTTTAGCCCACGACTTTTGAAGTGGGCGCAGGGGTCGGGCGTGATTTTGGCCAAAAATCAATTGGGCTGCCCCAAACAGTCTGGGAGCAGCCTAGTGTGGGCCTTTGTGTTTTTTGGGGTGGGAGGGCAGTTTGGGTGGTCAAACGGGCGAAATAGCATGAATGGGCCATTTTTGGGACAAATTGGTGTTCTATAGCCCAAATTTTTCGGGATGGGCTTGGGGCCCGAGCGTGTTTTGGGCCGAAAATTGATCGGGCTGCTCCATGCAGGCTTGGAAGTTTCCTAGTGTGGCCATTGGGGTGGGAAGGGCAGTTTGGGTAGTTAAACAGACCAAATGGCGCGAACGAGTCATTTTCAGGGAAAATTGGCGTACTATAGCCTACGATTTCCAAGGTGGGCCCAGGACTTGGGCATGTTTTGGGCCAAAAATTGACTTGGCTCCCCAGGCAGGCTGGAGGGCGGCCTAGTATGGGCCATTGGGGTGGGAAGGGAATTTGGGTGGTCAAACGAGAGAAACAGCGCGAACGGGCCATTTTCAGGCCAAATTGATGTGCTATAGCCCACGATTTACGGGATGGACCTATAGCTCGAGTGTGTTTGGGCCAAAAACAGATCGGACTACCACGAGTAGGCTAGGAAGCGACCTAGTGTGGGCCATTGGGGTGGGAGGGGCAATTTGGGTGGTCAAATGGAATGGTGTAAATAGGCCATTTTTTGGCCAAATTAGTGTGCTATAGCCAACGGTTTCTGGGTTGGACCCGGGTCTCGTGCGTGTTTTGGGCCAAAAATCAATCGAGCTACTACAGGCAGGCTGGGGAGCGGCCTAATGTGAGCCATCGGGATGGGAAGGGCGATTTGGGTGGTCAAACAGGCAAAACAGCGTGAATAAGCCATTTTTGGGCCAAATCGATGTGCTATAGTCCACGGTTTCAGGGGTGGGCCCGGAGTCCGAGCGTGTTTTGGGTTGAAAACTAACCAGGCTGCCCCAGGCAGGCTAGAAAGCTGCCTAGTGTGGGCCATTGGGGTGGGAAGGACAGTTTGGCTGGTCAAACAAGCAAAACTGCGTGAATGGCCCATTATCAGACCAAATTGGTGTGCTATAAACCACGATTTTTGGCCTAGTGTGAGCCATTGAGGTGGGAAGGGTGGTTTGGGTGGTCAAATGGGTGAAACGGCGCAAATGGGACATTTTTGCGCCAAATCGGTGTGCTATAGCCCACGGATTATGGGATAGGCACAGGGCCCAGGCGTGTTTTGCGCAAAAAATCGACTGGGCTGCCACGGGCAGGCTGGGGAGAGGCCTAGTGTGGGCCATTAGGGCGGGAGGGGCGATTTGGATGGTCAAACGGGAGAAATGACAGGAACAATCCATTTTCGCGCCAAATCAATGTGCTATAGCCCACGATTTATGGGATGGGTCCGGGCGTGTATTGGGTCAAAAATTGGTCAGGCTGCCCCAGCCAGGTTGGAGAGCGGCCTAGTATGGGCCATTAAGGTGGGAGGGCAGTTTGGGTGGTCTAACGAGCGTACCAGTGCGAACGGGCCATTTTTAGGCCAAATCGGTGTGCTATAGCCTACGATTTCTGGGGTGGCCCTAGGGCCCAGGAGTGTTTTGGGTCGAAAATTGAACGGCTTCCCAAACAAGCTAGGAAACGGCCTGGTGTGGGCCATTGGAGTGGAAGGGGCGGTTTGGGTGGTCAAACGGGCGAAATGGTGCGAATGGCCCATTTTCGAGCCAAATCGGTGTGCTATAGCCCACGATTTTTGGGGTAAGCCTGGGGTTCGGGCATGTTTTGGGCCAAAAATTGATCGAGTTGCCCAAGGAAGGCTGGGGAGGGACTAATGTGGGTTATTAGGGTGGGAAGGGAAGTTTGGGTGGTTAAACGGGTGAAACGGCACGAATGGGCCATTTTATGGTCAAATTGGTGTGCTATATAGCCCACGGTTTTTGGGGTAGGCCTGAGGGTCGAGCATGTTTTGGGTCAAAAATTTATCGAGCTTCCCCAGGCAGGTAGGGGACCAACCTAGTGTGGTCCATTGGGGTGGGAGGGGCGGTTTGGGTGGTCAAACGGTTGAAACGGCGCGAACGGGCCATTTTTGGGCCAAATTGGTATGCTATAGCCCACAATTTCTGAGGTAGACCCAGGGCCAGGGTGTGTTTTGGGTCGAAAATTGATAGGACTACCTCAGACAGGTTGGGGAGCAGACTAGTGTGGGCCATTGAGTTTAGAGGGGTGGTTTGGGTAGTCAAACAGGCGAAACAGCACGAACGGGCCATTTTCGGGCCAAATTAGTGTACTTTAGCCCACTGTTTCTGGGGTAGGCCCGAGGGCCGAGCATGTTTTGGGCCAAAAATCAATGAACTTCCCCAGGCTGGCTAGGGAGTAGCTTAGTATGGTCCATTGGGGTGGGAGGGGCGATTTGGATAGTCAAACAGGCGAAACGACATGAACGAGCTATTTTTAGGCCAAATTCGTGTGTTGAAGCCCACAGTTTCTGGGGTGAGTCGGGGCTTCCTTTGGGCCAAAAATCGATTGGGCTGCCCCAGGGAGGCTGGAGAGTGGCTAATATGGGCTTTTAGGATCGACGGGGCAGTTTGGGTGGTCAAACAGGCGTAACGAAGCGAACTGGCCATTTTCGTGCCAAATCGGTGTGCTATAGCCCACGGTTTCTGGGTGGGCTCGAGGCCCGGGCGTGTTTTAGGCCAAAAATTGATCAGGCTGCCCCAGTCGGGTTGGGAAGCTACCTAGTGTGGGCCTTTGGGTTTGGTGGGGCAGTTTGGGTTGTCAAACGGTCAAAATGACGCGAACAGACCAGTTTGGGGCCAAATCAGTGTGCTTAGCCAACGATTTTTAGGGTGAGCCCGAGCCCAGGCATGTTTTAGACCAAAATTCATCCGGGCTATCCAGTCAGGCCAGGGAGCGGCCTAGTATGGGCTTTTGGGGTCAGCGGGGCAGTTTGGGTGGTCAAATGGGTCAAACGGCGCGAACAGGCCATTTTAGGACCAAATCAGTGTGCTATAGCCTACGATTTCTATGGCGAGCCCGGCGCCCGAGCGCGTATTGGGCCAAAATTCGACCGAACTGCCTAGGCAGGCTAAGGAGCGGCCTAATATGGAGTTTTAGGCTATTGGTGGTGCCACTTGGGTGGTAAAACAGGTGAAACAACGTGAATGGGCCGTTTTCGCCTGAATTCGATTGGTGTTAGCCCACAGCTCTCGTGGTGGGCCTAGGGCTCGTCATGATTTTGGCCAAAACTCGATCGACAGCCACTCACCGAGCTTTAGAGCAACTCTCGGTGGTTCGACGGGGTCGGTGGGGCCATTTGGGTAGTCATACGAGCGAAAAGGCACAAACGAGTCATTTTCGGCCCAATTAGGTGTGTTTTAGCCCAAGGTTCTCGGGGTGGTATTAGGGCCCGAGCATGATTTGGGAAAAAATATCAACCACTGGATCGTCGAACGGGTTGTGAAACAGCTCTAGGTTGTTCGGTGAGGTCGGTGGAGCCATTTGGGTGGTTAAACGGGCGAAATGGTGTAAACGAACCATTTTCGACCTAATTCGGTGGATGTTACCCCACGATTTTTGGGGTGAGTCCAGAGCCCTGGAACGGGTTACTTCGGAGAAGCAGGCATAGCCTATTTTAGGACAGACGAGCGAAAAGTAGGAATTACATATTATTTTAGTTTTTTCATATGTGTTAGACAATGAATTTCTAGGGATAAATGTGTCTTCTAAAAGCTCATGGTGGCACCCGTGATGACCTATTAAATTATAAAGATTGCTTTGGAGAGGCAAACGTAGCTTATTTTAGGACAAACGAGTGAAAAAAGCAGGAATTGCGAATTATTTTAATTTTTTCGTGTGTTAGCGTATGAATGTCTAGGAATAGGTACGTCGAAATGTCTTTTTGTCAAAAACTGATGGTTGCACCCATAACGACTTAAATGATATGGGTTGCTTTAGAGAGGCGGATGTAGCTTATTTAGGACAAACAAGTGAAAAAAAACAGAAATTGTGGATTATTTTGATTTTTTCGTGTGTGATAGCCTATGAATTTCTAGTAGAGGTGCGTCAGAATGATTTGTTGTCGAAGACTCATGACTACACCTGTGATAACCTACTAAATGATAAGGATTGCTTTGGAAATACAGACGTAGCCTGTTTTAGAACAAACATGCGAAAAAAACAAAAATTGTGAATTATTTCAGTTTTCATGTGAGTTTGCCCATGGGGATAGGTGTGTCGGAATAAATTTTTGCCTAAAACTCATAGTTGCGCCAGTGATGATCTATTAAATGATAAAGGTTGCTTCGGAGAAACGAATGTAGCCTGTTCTAGGACAAACAGTGAAAAAACAAGAATAGCAGATTATTTTAGTTTGTGTGGTGGTCAATGAATTTCAGGAGATAGGTGCGTCAAAATAATATTTTGTCGAAACCACATAGTTGCGCTTGTGAAGATCCATTAAATGATGAGGATTATTTCAGAGAGGCAAGCATAGCCTGTTTTAGGACGAACGAGCAAAAAAAAAAAAAAAACAAGAATTGCAAACTTTTCAATTTTTCCATGTGCGTTAGCATAGAAATTTCTGGCGATAGACACGTCCGAATTTTCTTTTCTAAAATTCTGAAAAAATAATGGCTGGCCAAAAAGATTAGTTTGTCTTCAAATTAAAATTTGAAATTGTATTTTTGATTTAAAAATAAATATAGATGCATCAAAATTATATAAGGAGTAATATCTAACGATGTTTTAGAAAAAAAACGAGTTGATCAACATATTGCATGGACTTCAAGACATAAAAATATCATTACAATATATTGCAGAGGTGGATCTACATGAAAACTTATAAATTCAAGTGAATTTAATAACTTTTGTCCAAACCTCATACATGCATTAAGAAATTCGTAGAAACACATAAACTTCAAATTTTGGACCGGTCCTAATACTACCGCTCGGATCTTTCTATTCTATTAGTAGCATATAATTTCTATTATCATCAAAGTTCATATGATTCCATTGTTGCAATATTAATTGCATAAGCTACTTAATTAGCTGATCTAACTTGTAATTTTCGAGTTTACGTAAATTTAAATTTTGACCAAATTATCAAAGATCTCCACAATAACCACAAAAATAATTGTCACTGTAGTTTATGAGATACACTCGTAGTTAAGACTTGAAATAAGATGCATTTCACGACTCTAGGATCCAATTTCTTATGAGAGGTTTCGGTTAATATGTTACAAGATCGAAATTCTCACTATATATTGGAATATTTTTGAAGTGGCACTATTTCGAGTAAATACAGAAGCTATAAAAACACAACATACCCAGTAAAATCCCACAAGTGAAGTATGCAGAGGGTAAAGTATACGCAACCTTACCACTACCTCGGGGAGTTAGAGGGGTTTCCAAAATGCCCTCGGCTCAAGCGTAGCAAATCCAGGTACAAAGAAGAGGGACACACTGAAGATAATAGCGCACCTTGTTCCCTTAAATTGCTCAAAAGGCTCAAACATAATTTAGACAACAAACCGATCACACTTCAATCTCGTTACCACTCGAAAGCACACGGTGCATTCTAAGCTTACATCTTAAAGAAGGATTGCATAGTTGTGTTCATTACAAATCCGTGCAGAACTGATGTTGACAAATGGCCACGAGAGAACTGTCTTAGGAACAATAAGTCCACTCGATCATCTCACATATAATGCAGCACCAAAAACTATTCGTCCCTATCGCATTTCTCAGAGAAAATTAACCAAATAAATCTTAGCAAAGTCATCCCAATTTCTCCACAAATGTTTCTGTCAATGTGCTTCCATTGACAATTTTTGTAGTTGCTACAATTATGTCATATGCCATCCCTTCCTGTTACAGTATAACTTTTTGTTGGTTCCTTTTCCCATAGAGTGTTTCCAACGAGAGCAATCTTTGATGCGATACTGGGAAATTAGGACTCTTGTAATAAATTTACATGATTAAGACTTCATAGACTGACCTGGGAGCTCAGGAAGCGAAGAGCAGAGATCTCTGCAGCCGTCACTCCACCAATGAAAACGACAAGAACCAAAGAACGCCTTCCATCAACAACTCTGGAATATCATCAATGGTATTAGAAGGTTTTTATACTTCCCAGAGATGATAAAAGAAATATTCAGCTTTATGCTTGCATGAAATTAGCATCACGACAAATATAAGGTCCAGCAACAAAACAATGTTCAAGGAAGAACTAGTAGTTTCTAAATCATAATGACAAAGAGCAGCCATCACTAGGATGTCCCTCTCTGCTTTTATCACCCCATTCGTAATACAACAATAAAATTTCTACTTTGAGTAAGCCCAGTCGAGAGTTTGCAAGACAAGTGATATCAAGTTCCCACCTTCATTTTCTTCATGTCATTCTCACTTCAATTTTGAACAAGATTCATACTATCCTCTTCTCAATGTAAAGCTAACAACCAAACAGATTTCTATCAACTTATTCGCTTTATTGGTCTGATCACACTCCCAAGTTCACTATCATTTACCTCACCTCAATCTCATCCAATTAGAAAAATCATTCATACTATAGTCTTATCAATATCGCTTTAAGTTCAATAACCAAACTTACTTTTCTGCATTTAGAAGCCTTTCTGATTTAAGTAATAATGACATGTACCTAGAAACTACATTTACTTTCTTTTGACATTGTTTTATAGGCCAGGGAATGTTACAGGTCAGTTAGTGGATGCTCTTTCGATACGTACTTGTCTGAGCTATGCAAAGACCCGTTTAACGAGTCCAGTGATGGACTGCTGGAAAATCCACCCTGTAGAGAAACAAGCCAAAACAACAGATTAAGAGTTGTATGCCATCATAAGATGATCAAAAAAAGGAAAAATCCATGTCAAGAACAAAATATAAACAGAAAGCTAAAAGTTTACCCTCTTAGTATCTGAGTGTGGACCTGGCAGCAACTTCAATATTTCTTCAATAGGGCGCCTGAATATAAAATTCTACAGATGTCATAAATAGTGGACTGAGATTAAGATATTCGCTCTCTGTTTTAAATGACATTTGCTGAGATAGTGAAGTTAGCCATACACATGATGGTGGACAGTGGAGGAAGGAAATCAATTAATGAAACAGTGGTAAGATTTCTAACAGCAAAAAGAGGAATTAGTGAACTCTTCTTGCAAGGACTTAATTCCATAACTACTTCTCAACGTAATGAAGCCCAACTCTAGAATTACATAGAATAGAAGTATCTTATTCCAGTGAATCACAAGGAATCTTGTCAAAATCATTAAAGCAGCCAGATTCATAGAAATCACAAATTATTTGAATTAGGAATGTTAAGACCGACAATATAACACAGAAAATCTCTAAAGAAGAATATCTCACCACCCAGATCGAATTGCATGTTGAACCAGGCGAATACTGAGAGGTGCATACCCAGAGAAGACATAGGATATATCGTTGGGACTGTATTTGTCAGACATCAAATTAAATGTTAAAAATGATTGCAATGGTACGGCAGGGATCATAATGATAGCTGTGCAAGAACCCCTTTCAAATCCATGGCCATATTCTTTAAGTTTCAAGAGAGGGAAGGGAAAGCATCTTTTATCAAGCTCAAAATAATATCATACTTAGCGGTATCAGTATCCTCCACTATAAGCCGCAAAGCACGTTTAATTGTTATCCAGTTGCTTTTAGTCTCCTGCAATTATGAGGGAAGTTAATAGAGAGAACAGTGCTGACAAATTTCACTGATTCAATAAAGCAACATTTTGTAATGAAAACCCATGAATGAACCTGTTTTTTGAGTAGTCCAGACTTCTCCAAATTATTCAAAGTTGCTATATGCTCAAAGCCATAGCTGTGAAGCAGTTCTCGCCTAACAAAAGGAATGGAAGTTTAACATGTCAGTTAGAGGTTCACATGGTGATACGTAAAGTATGGAAGCCATGTCATGCATTAATAAAACAGCTACTATCTGAGTAAACTTACCTCAAATAGTCAAAATTCTTCTTGGGAAGCCCTGAATTTGTTATTGAGAACAAAATGAGAAGACGTAGAACATTAATAAGTGGTTCCTGCTTATGGATCATCTCCTCAATGTACTCAAAGCATCTGCATTAACCAGTGAGGAAAAAGTAAGCAAATAAAACATGAAAACATTCACCTCAGAGAAAAAAGGAAAGGGGTAACGCCAGATGCCATAGACCCCTTCCTCTCTTGCATTTTCAGCCCATGTATATTCTCCTTCTTCTAATCATCCTTTCCTCCAATGGACTATCATTGCATGAAAAGCAACGAGACGATAAAATCAAAATTTCAAAGAAATTAATAGTAACAATATTATCTCATGAATTCTGCAAATGGAAAAAGAACTGTAATTTAAGTGCAAGGCATGAGTCGATGGTATTGCAGGAGTTTTTCTCTAAGTAATTATTTTCTGCATTAGGACTTGGCATTTGTTGAGAAGAATATCTTCATTTTTCTTTAGGATGGTTTAATAAGGACTGGTCAAGTGTGCTCTGCAGCTGTAATGTTGTATATGCTTGTTTGCCTTCTGATTGAATCATAATCATGTTTCTTTTTGAGAATGAATAATCATGTTTCTTTAACACACAATAAAAAGACAAAAAGGAAGAAAGCAGTGAGTAACGCTGCGTGCCCTTGCTCACAAACACACAATGAACTACTACATGGAATCATATCATGCATGCAAAGAATTTTTTCTTGCCAACAAAAACTGGACTTGCTTGCATCAAGCCAAACACTCGGTGCAACAGAAACTTCTGAGTGCCCATTGAATATGTAAAAGAGAGCTGAAAGGTTTATATGGTCTAAAAGACTAAAACTACCAAAGTCATCGATCAGGAGAATGAAAAGCTTCATTTTACTCACATATCATAGCTTTCAGCCTCAACAAGAGTTTGCTCCATATCAAGTCGGCTAAGGAATGATGGTTTGGATGTAAACGTAGTTAAATGCTGACCAAGATTTATGTGTCTCTGGAACGGAAAGACAGTAATGTTATAACATTGTTAATGTAATTATGATCCTTGTAGAATCAAACATTAGAAAAAAAACTCTTACTGTCATTTCCGGCAATGAGTTAAGCTTTTTGACAAAATCCTTCAATTCGGAAACTGTTTGGTTCTACATATAATACAAGAACGTAACACAGAAGTCAATTATCGAAATAGCAAAGCTAAGAAATACACATCTAAGATTACTGACTAACCGTGGTCTGCATCTCTGTGTAATCTTGCTTCATGGAAGTTGCTTTTTGACGTAGAACCTGCAATCGCACTGCAAATGACAATTAAAGAAATAGAAGACTAAGGAAATAAGATGAGCAAGTGAATCTTATGATAGGGCATGATAGATTGATGTGTATGCTGAAGTCGCCTAGATTGTGTTCTTAAAGGAAATGGCGAGAAAATAAATCAACCTGGACAACAACTTCAAAGTTCTGATCCCGTGTCTCTTTGAACAATTTGTCACTACAAACACAACGAATTAAAATTTCACAACAGAGAAATAGAACATCCAAGACACGGAGAGAAAGTTAAAATAAGAAAAATCTTTGGTTTTTTAAAAAAAAAAAAAATAGAAGATTATGTATTTCCCAGGGGTCACATCTAACTATAATGATGAACAAGACAAAGACCTGCAATGTATATGAGAGAATAAAAGAAACAGAAGAACTGCATGCATGAAAATCGAGGGAATATCACGTTACACAGAAAAGAAACATGAAGTATATCACCAGAATCACACACCAATTTATTGCTCTCTAAATTTTATGTACCCAACTTGCATCATTAAAATTTCCTCATTATCCCTCAAAAGCATAACATTCTTTTTCTTTGGTATGAAAAAGGTAAAGTCAAAAAGCATAACATACTTGTAACCTGTGAGACCTAATTGCAATTAAACTAGTTTACCTTGAATTAAGGGGAACCTTAATTTTCTTGCCTTCTTGCTGGACACCCATAACAGATGAATCTAGTTCCACGGCACCATTATTGATACCAAGAAACTGCATGAAGCCTATTAGAGATAGCTTTAAAAATATTCACAGCATATATAATCTGTTTATTGCTCTAGAAGCTGCAGACCACTGCTGCCTAGACAATATTCTAAAGATACAGATCCATAGCAATTCTAAGAATATCACTTTTACCTCATCCAACAGCCCTTCATATGTTAACTGTGAACACATTGGAGTGATCATATCCACCTGCACAAACCAGGAAAGTCTTCAAAACACAATGACAAATAGATATGAAGGCGACAAGAATATTGTTACACAACTCAAAACACACCAACCAAGTAACCACAGTATTTCCACAACCAGGAAGGTCAGAGAACTATAAATAAAACCAAAGTAGCATAGAGCTTAACTGACTGTATGGAAAAAATACAAGGAGTAAAACTATATCAAGTAGCATTAGACCTGAGGAATTATTAACTGTTTGCATATGAGGCAAATAATAGAGGGTATTCTTTTCAAAGCAAGTTGAAAGCGTATGATAAGATGAACCTCATCTTTACAGCATATTCTCTCACCCTTGTTTTTCTGTCTAAACTCTCTCTCTCACACACACACATCAAAAAAAAAAAAAAAAAAAAAAAAAAAACCACACACACAACACTATCCTACCCAATAGAATGACAATCATTGCCGATTCTAGAAAGAGCAGCAAAATCGATTTGTTCAAAACATAATATGATAAACTAGCATGAACCTTCGAGAAAATCCTAGAATTAAGTCTCATCTTTACCAAATAACCCATGAGGTCACACAACAATCCTATACTATTTTTATAACTGCATTATATGAAATATAACGAGAGAAGAGCAGGGGGAGGGCTGAGTGGAAGAAAGAAAAGGCGTGCTACCTCTCTGTCCAAAAGTATGATAGTATTTATTTCAGGCACACCCATCTGCAGTAAAAGATAAAATTGGTATTATTTTGTGACAATGTATGGTGCCCACATATTTTTGAAGTCTGATCTTATTCTAGCAGACTTAAGATTTTGTTACCTCAGATGTGTTCACTGGTTCTTCCGACTGCATCCGATTTAAAATGTCAGCAACACGAACTGATGCTTTCCCTTTGGCCCTCACATTTGGAATCAGTCCAAAGGAAAACTACATTCTCAATAACCTCGAAGCTGTTAGAAAATGTTTATGCTGAACCTACTTTTCCTTTCAAAAAAATGAAGCCTATTCAACAAGCAGTTAGTTATATCAAGTAAACATAAAGAGCACCTCAAGTTTATGGATAGCTTTTGCTATGTGCCAGAGGGAGGTAGTGTCAACATCAACTAGGTGTTCCTGACATATAAATGGAACTATTTTTACATATACCAAGTGCCAACCTTTAAAAAAAGGGCAATAATCTGTTCTTTGAATCAAACTATGAGGAATAGACGTACTTTGCAAGCAGCATCAAGTTCAAAGGATAAAACATCCTCATCCAACGGAATCAGATAAAGGGGATACTCGCCTATAGTCAACAAGTGATGAATTTTTTCTTCCTCAAGTATCTGTCAAGATCACATACAATTGTTAATGAGAAATATATGCCAAAGGAAATCCTTAGAAGAAGCTTATCTTTCATATTCTAAGAAAAAGGCTAACCTTCTCACATACAACTGCACGACGAGGGACAAAATAAACAAAATACTCCCTTTGAATCCCTTTGGAGATATCGTTATGGATGTGTGAGCAAATGAACTTCATCAAGTCAAGCTGGGCTCGAACTAGATAGACTACTTTTGTGCAATCAGTTTGAACTGGTTCCACATTAAGATGCCGCAATTCAGCCCCGTGCTCCTGTTTATACGGGTGAAAAACAGAAAAGAAAATAGTGTGAAAAAGAAGCTAGTTCACAAATCATCATGTTTTCCACCCAGTGTCTCAGCAAAATAAACGTTCTTTTTCCTGAGTAAAGTGCTGAATTTAACAATTCATACAGCACATCTTTCACTGGCATCAATTTGTTGTCTTAACTATAACCCAGAAAAGAGCAGCATGGTGCACTTTAGATCCTGCTATGCGCAGGATCTGAGGAGGAGGGCCAGACCATGACCGGGCTGCATTTTGTCAAGAGGTAGGTTCCACAGTTTGAACTCGTGACCTCACTTATACAAGTCAAATGGCCACCTTAATTTTTGAAGACATGATTGGAGGTCATCATTTAAAGGCTCAAGACTTGGTCACCCCGAGGGCACAAGAATATGCAAGGAAGACCCGTTTTGAGCACAAGCAAGGCCGAGTGTGGAAGATTGCTTGGAGCATCGAAGACTTGAGGACTCACGGTTTTGGACAACACTTAATGGGTCATGATTTGGTCATCTTCATTAAGGGTATTTTGGTCACTTCATTGGGTCCAAATGCACTCCATGGCCACCCCACCCTTTAAGGGCATTGTTGTCATTTTGCCTTGTCTTAGGTCTTTTTCTCATTAGTTGTTTATTGATGGAAGACAAACTCTCTCTCTAGTGTGAGGAGTGTAACACCCCTTAGTTGTAGGGCTTGGAAAAGCCACCAATCCGTAACTAGGGCTGCCCAAGTGTGGATATCACTTGTGTTGCATCGTTGGCTTGATATGTTGGTGATTAGGGAGGTAAAGTCCCTCTTTTGTCAACGTAAGAGTTTGATGTTAACATTCATTAATCTTAGGGTCCTTACATGTGGTTAGGGTTCTTAGATTCTTGAATATTGTATGTCAAACTATCTATCCATCTCTTTTGTTAACATTGTATTGTTGTTGGTCTTTGAAGTCTAGTGAAGCCATGTAGGGCACTTTCGATTCACTAGCATTGTTGTTCTTGTGTTCATCTCTTTTCTTGCTCAAAACTAAATCTAAAGTCTAGTGAAGCCGTGAGTGGCCTATTTCGATTCACTAGCACCTTGTTGTTCAGCTTGTTGCTCTTGTGTTGGCTTGAATCTCTTGATACACACTTAGTCCTGTATCACTCATGGACACTCGACAACAACTCTTATCATTGTGTCAGTATTTCCCTTCTTACTATAACCCAAGATAGTTTAAAATTTCAAGGACCTAAAACTGCACAGGTTTAGTAAATTTCATTTCGCATTCTAGAGTGTGGTCTAGCCGTCCATAGGTTGGAACAAATCATGAGATACCCCAGTTCAAATTCCAACAGATGTAAACACAAAAAAAAGTAATCTCTTTCTTCTAGACTTTGATAGGGCAAAGTTACAAGGTACATGTGGCAGTGGAAGATAAAAAGTACCTCATGCATTAGTTGAGGCATACAAGCTGGCTAGGATGCCGAATAAATTTTAACTCAATAAACTAGGAATCACTGTTGCAAATATTCCAACAATCAATATATGACTTGACACAGAGGATTATAACTTGACCTCATAATTCAAACCGGAGAGACAAAGTACTACTCCTATTTCGTTGTGTTTGCTTGAAGTTCTTGTAAAAGGAGTCAAATGTGTTCAAAAAAAATTGAAGATTTCATTACTCAATTTTCAAAATCTCAAAAACAATGGACATATTCAACCAAGCAAAATTTTGCAATAAACCCACAAAAAAAAGTGCAAGAACTCAAAATTTCAGCTCAATCTCAGTAAAGTGAATAACTGATTATGAAGAGGACGAGAGAGAGAATTGCCTTGAGAAGTGAGCTCTGTACAATAAGAGAGAGTGAACCTCCAAGCTTAGGATCAATTACCAAACACTTTTTCCCTCGAATCTGCAACTCCAAAAAAAAAAATCAATTAAAGATTCCATTTTTCAGTCAAATTTGATAGTCAAAAGCACACCAAAAGTGTCCCCGTTTAACGAGTTTCATATCTAAATTATCACCTAAAGTATTCCGATTTATCGAGTTTCCTACTTGAAACATCAGGTCTGTGAGTTTCCTACATAAACTATCACCAACTATTTAACAAAACAAACCTCAGCTATCAATTGTTTTCACTTGTTCTACCTGAATTATCATCATTGAAATCACCATCAATCAGGTATAGGAAAAGTGATCAGTTGTTAGTTGAGGTGTCTTCACATAAATAGTTGGTTATAGTTCATTAGGAAACTCGCACATAGTTCAAGTATGAAACTCGAAAAAAATAGATTACTATCATGTATGTGGTTTCCTAGCTGAGCTATCATTAACTACTTATCAAAACATACCTCGACTCAACTATCAATTATTCACTTTTTCTACCAATGGAAACAATCGATATTTGAGATGTGTTTTGACACATAGTTGGAGATAGTTAAAATCACGCACATGATAGTTCATATACAAAACCCAAAAAACAGCATACTTTAAGTGTGCTTTTTACCATTATCTCTTAAATTTATGAAAAAAAGTAGAAAAAGCTACAATTTTTAAATAAATCAAAATCTCTAAATGCCGAAAAAGAGCAATGGTAAACAATTTGATAGTTGACACATGCTTTAATAAATATAGTAGGTAATAATACAGATAGAATACTGGAACACCTGAATTTGAATACAAAAATAGAGGAACTGAGATACTTTAGCTATGTTTTGACCATTAACTCATATATTTATGAAAAATCAGTACAAAAAGTTATAATTTTTTAAAAAAATCAAAATCTCTGAATGCCAAAAAGAGCAAATGAAGCTCACATTCTTCATCATTCATCATTCAGGTAGGAAACAGAAATGTTTGATTGTTGAGATGCATTTTGATGAATAGTTGGTGATAATGGTGCTAGGAAATTCGCACACCTAATAACCAGCTATGAAACTCGAAAAAACAAAATACTTCAGCTGTATTTTTGACCATTAACTCATAAATTTACCCAAAAAAAACAGTATAAAAAGCTACAAATTTTAAAAAATCATAATCTTTAAATGCCAAAAGAAAAGCAATAAAAAATTGATAGTTGAGGTGTACTTTTAACAAATAGTCGGTGACAGTACAGATAATAAACTCACACACCTGATAATTCAGCTACGAAACTAAAAAAATGGGAATACCTTAAGTGTGTTTTTGACAATTAACTCTTAAATTTACTAAAAATCAAAATCTCAAAATGCAGAAAAAGAGGAATAAACTCACACACCAGATAATTCAGCTACGGAACTCAAGAAGTCAAGATACTTTAGCTGTTTTTTTTACAATTAACTCATAAATTCACAAAAAAATGGGTACAAAAAGCAACAATTTCTTAAAATCAAAATCTCAAAATGCCAAAAAAGAGGAATAAACTCACACACCAGATAGAACTCGAAAATTCAGATACTTTCGCTGTTTTTTTTTTTTTACAATTAACTCATAAATTCACGAAAAAATCAGTAGAAAAAGCAACAATTTCTTAAAATCAAAATCTCAAAATGCAGAAAAAAGAGCAATAACGAAAGCTCACTTTCGTAATATAAATTGATAATTATAGTTTATTTTGATAAATAATTCGTGACAGTGCAGTGAAACTCACACACCTAAGTCGAATTTTTGACAATTGACTCAATAATTTCTTCAAAATCAAAATCTGAAAATGCGGAAAAAGAGATATGACGAAAACTCACGTTTTTCAGAATCGTAATCAGCTCTTTCTGCGATTGATCTCTGCAAAAAGTCATCAATTAAGTAGAAAATGATCAGAAATTGGGGAATAAAAATAGCAGTACATTATGCATAAGTAATTGTACCTTAATGATTTCAGATTTATCGGTGCATTATCTAAATTCGGAACTTGCGCCATTTTCGATCGATCGATTGAGCTCTCGAGGTTTTCTCTGTTGATTAATGATTGCAACTTTGTGGAGAGGTGGGGGCTTATATATGTGGGCTTTTTGTATGGGCTTTATTTGTTGGGCCCTTTAATGGGCCTTTAGAAAATGTTAAATAACATAAATTTCGATAATTTTGAGCTTAGTTACAAAAATTTCAGACGTTTTGCATAATTACTCAAATCTCAATTTTGGATCTGTCGAGATACATAATTAGCTATCGATACATCCAATGAAAATACAACATAATTAGCTCTTGTTATATTTTTTTCAATTTCGGATCTGTCAAAATACATAATACATCCAACGAAGATATATTTTTTTCTTCGTAAATATACATAATTAGCTCTCAATACATTTATTTTATTGGCCTCTAATGGAATTTTAGAAAATGTTAAATAACATAAATTGTGATAGTTTGAAGCTTAGTTATAGAAAAAATTTGACATTTTGTATAATTATTGAAAATTCTAATTTTTGGTCTATCGAGATACATAATTAACTCCTAATACATCCAACAAAAATATAGTTTTTCCTTTGTAAAGATATATAATTAGCTGCCGATATATTTTTTCGATTTTGGGTCCTATCGATATACATAATATATCCTGTTGACATGGTTTCGGATTGATAGCTTTTGGTATTATCTTGTGGTTGTAGTATTATCTTGCGGCTAGCAGTGTTAGTTTATTTTGCATACTGTACTAGTTTATATTCAGTTATGTTTGTGTTTGTTATACTGTTATCGGTCCTAAGCCGGGGGTCTATCGGAAATAGCCTCCCTACTTCACCGGAGGTAGTGGTATGGTATGCGTACACTCTACCCTCCCCAGACCCCACTATGTGGGAATACACTAGGTATGTTGTTGTTATTGTTGTTAGATCTGTCAAGATACATAATACATTCGATGAAAATATAGTTTTTACTTTGTAAAGATACATAATTAGCTCCCGATACATTTTTTCCGATTTTGGATCTGTCAAGATACGTAATACATCCAACAAATATACTTTTTTTTCTTTGAAAAGATACATAATTAATTCCCGATAGATTTTTTTCAATTTTGAGTTTGTCAAGATACATAATACATCCAACGAAGATACATTTTTTTCTTTGTAAAGATACATAATTAGCTCCAGATATAGTTTTTTTGTTTTTGGATCTGTCGAGATACATAATACATTCAATAAACTTACATTTTTTCCTTTGTAAAGATACATAATTAGTCCATATATATTTTTCAATTTCGATTCTGTCGAGATATATAATACATCCAACGATGATGTATTTTTTTCTTTGTAAAGATATATAATTAGCTCCCGAATATATTTTTTAAATTTTGGGTCTGTTGAGATACATAATACATCCAACGAAGATGCATTTTTTTTCTTTGTAAAGATACATAATTAGCTCCCGATATATTTTTTTGATTTTGGGTCCGCCGAGATACATAATACATCCAACGAAGACATAGTTTTTTCTTTGTAAGAATACATAATTAGCTCCTGATACTTTTTTTTTTTTTGGATATGTCGAGATACACAATACATCAAACGAAGATACATTTTTTCTTTGTAAAGATACATAATTAGCTCCAATATATTTTTTTCGATTTTGGGTCCCTCGAGATACATAATACATCCAACAAAGACATAATTTTTTATTTATTTTGGACCTGTCGAGATACACAATACATCCAATGAAGATACATTTTTTCTTTGTAAAGATACATAATTAGCTCACAATATATTTTTACCAATTTTGGATCTATTGAGATACATAATACATTCAATGAAGATACAATTTTTTCTTTGTAAAGATACATAATTAGCTCCCAGTAGATTTTTTTCGATTTTGGATTTGTCGAGATACACAATACATCCAACGAAGATACATTTTTTCTTTGTAAAGATACATAATTAGCTCACAATATATTTTTACTGATTTTGGGTCTATTGAGATACATAATACATTCAATGAAGATACAATTTTTTCTTTGTAAAGATATTAGCTCCCGGTAGATTTTTTTCGATTTTGGATCTGTCGAGATACATAATTAGCTCCCGATACATCCAATGAAGATACATAATTAGTTGAGATTTTTGTAATTACTTTATAAAGGTAGAGATTTATGTAAATATGATAAATTAAGGTGCATGTTTATGTTATTTTTCCAAACAATTAAGTACACCTTACTTTTCGTAGCCTTGTACTTTGTGAGACGAGGTCTATCAGAAACAACCTCTCTACCTCAGAACTTCTGAGGTAGTGGTAGAACTAAGTACACTTTATGTGAATATGCCTGGATATGTTGTTGTTATTGTTTTTGTATCACAACAAAATTCGATCATCGATCATCGATCATCGAACATGCTCTTATTTAAATGTACACAATCTTGTAGCACATTAGCAGTTTGGCTCAAGAATAACAACGTTTCCACCCTTAACCGGCGCTCTCGGGTTTGAGCCTGCGTATGGAGAAAATCCTGTTGGGAGCGCCACCCACAGAATGGGCCCTACAATACGCGATTCAGACATCTGGTGCTAACGTCGCTTCTTTAGAACAGGTCACAGAATGGCTCATTCTTGTCTGGTTAGAATCTATGGACTCCTCGCATTCGCTGACCTGAAAACATTCGAAATACTATCAGTATTCTTCTCACCGTCTTGCTCTGGACTTGTGTTTCGACCACCCCAAGTAGCAGGATTCCACGAGATAGTTTTCCCTATCCGGAAACTTGAACTTGGTCGACTTATAAATCTACTTCTTGGCTGATACTTAGACACGACAGCTAGAGAATGTCCGAGATCTTTCAGCATTTCGCTAGCAATAGGGAGGCCGCACTCCTTCATTGACCTGACCGTGATGATAGAATCCTCTGAATCTGCTGCGTGCAAAGTCACTTGACGAGATTTTCCCTCGATATTGCTAGTGAGATTGATAAGGTTGGGTACTGCACTCTGGGTATGCTGTTGAACATAGTAAAGTCCGGCTGAGGGCTCGTTTGCAATGAACTTTATCATGTCTGCCAAGGACTCGGTTATCTCTACATAGCCGTCAACTGTGGAAAAACCATGCATTTTCTGGAACGCCAAATGCTCTTCATCGCTGGTGGTAAGACAAAACAATTAGTCGGAGTTCTACAATTGAAAATTTCTTCGATATGTTAACAATAAGAAGTTAGCGCTCAGCGTAGCACAGTATATAAAACTTGCAGGTATATTCAAGCAGGTATTTGGCATTAGATACTATACTTGCACAAGAAATTTGATCGAACGATTTTAATGCTACTCAATTTTGGTGACCGCAGTTCTATCAGCGTCAGTAGGCAGTTCACGCAAACAAGTATAAGTTGAACTTACAATAAACGAAAAGCTACTCAGTTGAAAAAAAAAGCAAAAGGGCAGCCGGGTGCACTAAAGCTACTGCTATGCGCGGTGTCCGGGGAAGGGCCCCACCACAAGAGTGTATCGTACGCAACCTTACCTTGCATTTCTGCCAGAGGCTGTTTCCAAGGCTTGAACCCATGACCTCCTGGTCACATGGCAGCACTCTGAAGAAAAGATCGGCACCAATCCATAAGTAACAAAAGAATAACAACCTTGGTTTAGACTACACATACGACATCCATCATCTCGATCTTTCGTAACAATTGAGTTCAATACAACGACCACAACAACAACAACATACCCTGTGTAATCCCACCCCACCAGTGGGGTCGCGGAGGGTAGTGTGTGCGCAAACCTTACATGTGTAACAGTATAAAGTAGTTCCCGGCAGATAACATTTCTAATAATACCCATCAGAAATGAAGTCCGAAAAGTGACCATGTGTCCTCTTGTTGTCCCCAGTACTATTTAAAGCTCAACTACAACGTGTCGGCTTTAGCTCAACTGACAAAGGTTAAGACACTTGTCTTTTAGGTCACACGTTCAAGTCCATGCCAAACGAACTAAATTCAGTACTCCCTTCGTTTCAGAATAAATGAATTGTTGGGGTATTTATTGGTGTTTCAAAATAAGTAAATCATTGAATTTTTTTCCAAATTTACCCTTATGATTTGACAACCAATTAACTTTTGAAAAGGTATTACAAGGTCAACTTTTTCTTTTTTAGGGGTAAAAATGAAAAGTTGTGTTAAATTTATGTCTTTAATGCTTTTTCCTTAATCTGTGTGCCAAAATCCATCAATTCATTTATTATGAAACGGAGGAAGTATTTAAATGGAGAAGGGTACAATGGCAGGCCTATATTCCCTGAGTTTCGAAGGCTGCAGTTGGTCCAAAGTGTCGGCTCCAGACGGATTTTCATACCAAAAGGGCAGCCCGGTGCACTAAAGCTACCGCTATGCACGGTGTCCGGGGAAGGGCCCCACCACAAGGGTGTATCGTACCATCCAAAAAGAAAAAAGCGAGTAAAGAAGTTCACTTTTGAACACTTTCTTATTCAGATAATAGAATCAATCAAGATGGACCAAAGTGATAATATGGACAGTTTTAGCAATTTAGCTAATGCGGCCAACCTAAGTTGCGCGGACTCTTCATTTTTGATGCCGCACCCGTGTCGGATTCTTCAAAAATACACTTTTTTGGAGAATCTGACATGCACCCATTAACATTTTTGAAGAGTCCGAGCAACATAACCGCCAACCATAAGGTCTCCCTCATGATTGTGTTCAACCACACAACGGCAAGCGCATAATCTGGACTCAATCAAATATCATTCATCTCTTGAGAAAATCACAAACTGGAAGTTGCAGCTTGTCGTGATTACTTATATTGTAACAACAAATCATCTATGAACAAGAACTACACTCCATTTTACTGACAGAACTCAAATTTGTTTCGGAGGTAGAAAAATGTCCTTTGGGGACACATGAATTTCATTGTTTTGTTAACATTAAATATCTTACCTGGACATATATCATGTCCACGGATAGCTAATTTGAAGTTGACCGACAGTGTCACATGCACAATCTGAAAAACAGAATACACATCCATTAGTTGGATCGCCAATTCCTTCAAATAAACAGCAATTATCAAACTGCAGATATCACATTACTATGTCATCCACACAAACTGCACAAGTTTTCATAAAGCATCGATATCTAAGAACTGTATTCAACTTCGAATTGTTCAAGAAGCGTAAATTTACTGAAGCAGCCGGAAAAAAAAGACCAAACGTGCAAAGATCATTTTACTGATTTACAATTAATAGGGAATACCACATTCCTGAAACAACATTTGCTCAGCTGATATCAAATTCAGGCAAACCATACAACTGATATTTTGATGAGCATTTTGCTCAGTTGATAATACATGTAAACTTAGCTAGAAGTCCGATAACTTAGAGAAGATGAAGAACATCGAAAAGGAAACAGAACCGAATTTTCCCCTCTATTAAGTTAAAAGGATCAATTTTATCCACTGTTATACTTTTCTGCAAAACTACGTACCCCCAAAGTAACTGAAGCAACTCATGTATACCCCTTCACCTCTGTTACCATTAGCGCTATCCAAGGCCGACACCCAATCCCAGGTGGCACTGGCATTTTGTTGAGGAGTGGCGGGAGCCAGAATTTTCACTAAGGGAGTTCAAAATATTTTTCACACATGAAGCAAGCCGAAGGGGATTCAACATCTACTGTACATGGTATATAGTAGAGATAAGCATCTAGTACCCCCTAACTACGACCAAATTTGCTACGACGCACTCCAACTTCATGGGGGTCCTATTACCCCCGAACTAAAATACCTTTTTAGCTGATATGGCACATGGCAGTCCTTCACGCGCCTAAGTGTTTAACTTCACGCAAGGTGCCACATCAACACAAAAGGGTGACAAAATACGCTAAAATTGAGGCCGGGAGGGGGGGTAATAGGACCTCGTGAAGTTGGAGTGTGCCGTAGCAACTTTGACGATAGTTCAGGGGTACTGGATGCTTATCTCTATATAGTACATAAGTAATAACTTTAGTCACGTACAAACAGTGTAATTATTCGGCAAAAGGGATTCGAACAAACCCCCTCAGCCCTACTTGGCTCCACCCCTATCGATGAGGTGGATACCGCGTGTCATGCCACCTCATCAACCCCAACACATTTTAACTTTTACCCCCTCCCTCAATTCTTCTAACCAGGGGCAGAGCTACACTTGGATCGGCGAAATTTTTTACTATTTATACATAGTTGAAATTAGTTAAAGTTATTTTTTATGTATATACAGTAGAGGTGAACCCCTTTCGACTAGTTCGTATGTTTACTTTTAAACCTCCTTAACGAAAATCCTGACTCCGCCACTGCTTCTAACACCACTACCACCTCCCCACACCCCACACCCACCCTACCACCACCACTGCCTGTAGCTTGGAAATGAATGAACAAAACAAACTCACATTCCAAATCAAGAAACCTCAATTCCCCCCCCCCCCCCCCCCCCCCCTGCCTATAGCTTGGAATGAATGAACAAAACAAACTTACATTCCAAATCAAGAAACCTCAATTTTCCCAAAAACCCAAAATATTCAATGCAGTTAAGTCAGTAAATGTAAACATCCACCAAGAAACAAGAACCCCATATCTCAAAATCAAATCTTTAATGCAATTAAACAGAACTTTTAACATAATCAAAGCTTACCCTTTTCTCTAAATTCCAAAATATTAAACAAAGCTCAGTCACTAAATATAAATTACCAATCAAGAAACAACAACCCCATTTCTCAAAATCAAATCTTTAGGTCATTTCATCTATTAATAATGCAATTAAACAAAACTTTAGCATAATCAAAAATTCAAAACTTACCCTTTTCACTAAACTCTACATTGAGGTACCCTTTTGCATGTTTTTTTTTTCAATTTGTTTTCAAATATAGAATCAGTAATTTGTTACTTTCTTTTTGGGCTGGAAAAATATATAGATTTACCCTAAAGTTATTTGAAAATGACAGTTAAACCCTTATTTATTTGTATGATAAAAAGGATAAATATTTTAAAATATTAATGAAAGTTGGTGCAACTTAACTCTCGATATTTAAAATACCTACAAGAAATCCTACTAAATTTGACTTTCACACTGCCCCCCCCCCAACCCCAACCCCAACCCCAACCCCAACCCCTCACCCCCGAAAAAATAAAAGAAAAAAAAATGACTGCAAACAGATAATGTTCTTAACTGTAAATAGTACTTCTACAACTACTTGCAATAAGCAAATAGATAAGAGGATAAAAGATAAAATGATGGCTTCTTATTCAATCAGCTTAAACTATGGAAACTTCTGCAATGGCTTACACCATAATAAACAGCCAATTTTATCAAACTATTTCAAGAATTCCCACATTTCAGCTTTTTTCTCCACCCAAAATGGACAATATTTGAAGCTTAAACAAGAATGTCTCAGAGCTTCTTTTGATAGTGAAGGTTTGTTCTTTTCAAGATTCCACTTTTTTCTGTTAGTTGTATTTATGATAGTCTTGTCGTTTATTGTGTTTTGATTATCGTATTATTTTGTAGTTGCTGTTCTATTGTGTTTTGATTATCGTATTATGTTGTTGTTGTTCTTGTTTCTTTTCTTGTTGACTTTGCACTGTTTCCCTTATTAGTGTTTGTTCTTTTCAAGATTCCACTTTTTCTGTTAGTTGTCTTTATGATAGTCTGTCGTTTATTGTGTTTTGATTATCGTATTATTTTGGTGTTGATGTTCTATTGTGTTTTGATTATCGTATTATGTTGTTGTTGTTCTTGTTTCTTTTCTTGTTGACTTTGCACTGTTTTCCTTATTAGTGTCTGTTCTTTTCAAGATTCCACTTTTTCTGTTAGTTGTCTTTATGATATCTGTCGTTTATTATGTTTTAATTATCGTATTATTTTGGTGTTGCTGTTCTATTGTGTTTTGATTATTGTATTATTTTGTTGTTGTTGTTTTTTCTCAGATTTTGCACTGTTTTCCTTATTAGTGTCTGTTCTTTTCAAGATTCCACTTTTTATGTTAGTTGTCTTTATGATAGTCTGCCGTTTATTGTGTTTTGATTATCGTATTATTTTGTTGTTGCTGTTCTATTGTGTTTTGATTATCGTATTATTTTGTTGTTGTTGTTCTATTGTGTTTGGATTATCATATTATTTTGTTGTTGTTGTTTTTCTTGTAGACTTTGCATTGTTTTCCTTATTATTGTTTGTTCTTTTCAAGATTCCACTTTTTCTGTTGTCTTTATAATAGTCTGTTGTTTATTGTGTTTTGATTATCGTATTATTTTGTAGTTGTTCTTGTTTCTTTCTTGTAGACTTTGCACTGTTTCCCTTGTTAGTTGTTATGTTGTATGGAGCGGAGTGTTAACCAGTTAAGAACTCCCACATCCAAAAGTTGAAGGTGGCGGAGATGCAGATGTTGCGATGGACGTGTGGACTTACCAAGAGTGATGTGGAGCAGTTACAGCTTACGGAGGACATGACCCTTGATAGGAAGGTGTGGAGGATGCAGACTAGAGTAGAGAATTAATGGGTAGGAGTTTGTTCGTAATAGTAGGGACGAGTGCTTTTGTATGTATCTACGCCTGTAGTTGCTTGTTCGTGATGTTTCGGTGATGTCTTTGATTTCGAATAGATGGTTTATAGTATTACCGTGTGAGTGTCTTGTTTTCTTTATTATCTGAAGTTGTGTCTCCCATTTTTGTTGTGTGCTTTTATGTTGTTCGTCCGTTTGTTTGATTATACTGTTATCTATACTGAGCCAGGGGTCTATCGGAAACTGCCTCTCTACTTCATCTGAGGTAGTGGTATGGACTGCGTATACTTTACCCTCCCCAGACCCCGCTTTGTGGGAATACACTGGGTATATTGTTGTTGTACTTTGCACCGTTTCCTTGTTAGTTGTTATATTATCTTCATTACTACTTCGCACTGTTTTCCTTGTTAGTTGCTATGTTAACCTCATTACTTTGCACCATTTCTCTTGTTAGTTGCTATATTATCTTCATTGTTTCCTTCTTCTTTGTGCTTGCAATTGCTACACTTGAGACGAGGGTCTTTGGGAAACAACCTCTCTACCTCATGAGATAGTGGTAATGTTGGACCTCACTTGTGAGATTTCACTAGGCATGTTGTTGTTGTTTGTATTTTTATTTCAAGAATTCACATATCTTTTTTCTCTAAGCAAAATGTACACCATTTGAAGCTTAAGGTACAATCTCCCAGAGCATCTTTTGATAGTGAAGGTTTGTTCTTGTCAAGATTCCACTCTTTCCTATTGTCTTTTTTTTTTTTTTTGGGTACTTTTTATAGTCTGTCGCTTATTGTGTTTTGATTATCGCATTACATTGTTGTTGTTGTTGTTGCTTATTTCTTGTAGACTATGGACTGTTTCCCTTGTTAGTTGCTATATTGTCTTCATTGTTTCCTTTTCCTTTGTCCTTGGAATTACTACACTTGAGCCGAGGGTCTTTCGGAAACGGCCTCTCTACCTCCATGAGGTAGGGGTAAGGTCTGCTTCTTTCTTGTAGACTTTGCACTATTTCCCTTGTTAGTTGCTATATTGTCTTCATTTTTTTCCTTTCCCTTTGTACTTGGAATTGTTCTACTTGAGTCGAGGGTCTTTCGAAAACAACCTCTCTACCTCACGAGGTAGTGGTAAGGTCTCGGTAGACTCTACACTCCCCAGACCTCACTTGTGGGAATTTACTTGGTATATTGTTGTTGTTGTTTGTATATCTACTTTGTTCTTTTGTTTATCAGAATTTACCCTCTTGTGTTCCCCCTTGAGAGTTATGTGACACTCTAGCTTAGGATAAGAATTCGACGGTAAAATACAGGAGAGATGTTGGGTATATAAGTAAGTAGGCCTTACTCTCTATTGATGCGTTTAAAGTTATATAGGCCTAGGCCCATTACAGACAATATCACTAGTGAGTTGGGTTGTTACATATTTGAGTTTGTAATTTGGTTAAAGAATCGATTTTTATTTGGTTCTTCAACGTTCAGAGTTGCAAGATTGTTGTGGCTTTATAAGATGATAGAATAATGGGGTTCTGAGTTTTGGTTGTCTTTCTCATTCTTTACTTCTCTTTGTAGTTTCTTGTCGTTCGATTTTTGTTACTATCTGTTGTTTCATGTACTTCGGTTATCATATTATTTTGTTCTAGTTACTGTTTACCAAGCTTTGTTATGCTTACACACCCGTTACTTCTTTTCCTGGATTGTGTTGGGTTTTTTTTTTTCTGTGAGCTGGTCTATCGGAAACAACCTCTCTATCTCTGAGGTAGGGGTAAGGTCTATGTGACGTAGTTTGAACCGTCACAATGTTCTAAGAAAGAAATGAAGACTTTTGTAATTTATGTTCTAAAACATGTCATAGCATTTGTATGGCTATAAAACTCTTGAAATTTATAACGTTAAACATGCCATAACATTTACATGGTTATAAAAGCTTATGTTAAAAGAGTAAAATGGGAAGTACAAAGTCAATTCTTTCTAAATTTAGAAGTGTGTAATTCTTTTTGGACGGACTGAAAAGGCAAGTTTGTCGTATAAACTAGAGAGGAGGGAGTAGTACTTATTTGAAAACTACGTAATAATGTTCTAAAGACTGCTTCCAACGATCTGCAACACAAGCAATTCAGACTTACCGATGGTTTATGTTGCTCGGATTCTTTTTAAGTAACGCAAGGTGTGTGTCAGTTCCTAAATCGTCGATGATGGAGTAATATTGCTTTAAAATTGCTGCCGATAATGACATAGCTAGACATAATTGTTTTGACCTCAGAGAGTATACGCAGGTAATATGTAACATCTGAAACATTCCTACCGTAGGTGTAGAAAACTGTCAAATCTCACACTAGCGGAGTACTAGAGAACCATCTATGATTTGAATGGTAATGAAGCATCAGGTTCGCCTTATAAACCAACGCCAAGATAAACTTCTGAGGTCCTGGGACACATAGAGTCCACGACCTTTGCGTTATATCAAGAATCGAACTTCTTCTTGATCTCCATTTGTTTGGTATTACAACAGGCATTGTGACATTATAGGTAAGGATAGAACCGAATAATTTTTGTATCTCATACCATTTCTGTATTATGGTTGATATACAACGCAAGATTCATAATTTAAAAGGCGGCTGGTGAACTAAGCATCCTGCATTCATGCATGCTCGGGGGAAGGGCGTGATGTAGGCAGCTTACCGTGATGCAAGAATTTGTGGCTGATTCCACGGCAGGAATCAGATACAACTTTACCATTGCTCTAAGGCTCCCCTTCAGCAGGATTTATAATTAAATATGTAGAAAGCAGGAGATGTACGCATGATCCTTGCATTTCTTGAGCTATTCGTAATTCATTTTCACGCGACTATAAATTTGTTGTTATGTTGAATTATCTAGAAGAATCCATGTTTTCTAACGTGTTTCTATCATTAACTTTGTAGATGTGGTTTTGAAGCCATTGTTCATTTGAATCGTTTTTTCTTATTAGGCATCTGTTTGTTTTTCTTGCAATTTCTTCTGAACAGTTTGTTCTTCGCGTTGCCCTCTTGCAGGCCTTCCCTCTGAAATTACTGAAGATTCTAAGTTTGTTTCCATTAATCCCGAAGACCCAAAATTCGGTCCACCTGTAAGTTCTGGTCAGTTATTTTACAGTAGCATCAGTCATTTTATTCCTATATTCCATTTATTTTGGTTGATCTATGTGGAAAATACTAGGAAGCGTAATGAACGTTTCCTTCTGTATTTAACCCTTTTGTTATAAACACAAACATGGACAGCGTAGAGACGGCATATGTAATATTGTCACTTGAAATGTTAACGTATTCAAATTTTCCGGCATTTCTGAAGGAGCTGAAATTTTTTGAGATTTTGTCTCGTTGATCTAGTTAAGAAGCGACTGCAATGAGAAGGATGTTGTGTCTTAACGGCTTTCTACAATGCTGTTAAGAGCCAATACCAGATGATGGCGGTTTATGTATGGCCTTCAAGTTAGCGATTTAGCATATATTTGGTGTTTCTCTGGTATACTTTGCTTGATTTTTTTTAAAATGAACGACTCAATGACCCATTTTACAGGCTTTGTTGTTGCTGGGCTTCAAAGTGGACGAGGCAGCAAAGGTAATTTCTAGACTTATTACCTTTCACATGTTCGTGTTTGGCTGTTCTATGTGATTTATGCGTTATAACATTACTTGCCATTGGTGAATCAGTTTTTTCGAATCAAAAAACATGTTCTTCTTAATGCTTTACATATTAGTCGGAGAAATGTAAAACAGACAAGGGTAACCATATCTACGTCATTGCGACATGCTTCTTGGACAATAACTAAATTTGCATCCTCGGTATTCCTTAGTAACGATAACTGATCCCGCTATGTTTATCTTGTTGCAGATACAGCAGCTTTTGAAGGAGATGGATGGTGAATTCCTCCAGGTAAATTTTACTGGTTCGCCACCGCTAGTGAGTTGATGTGTTGTTATTATCTTCCCTGTACTGAATTTGTATCTCGCGCTCACACTAAATGTCATTTTCGTGCTTTCTAACATGAAGTTACATTTAATACAACATATACTGCAGATAATCTTTTGTACCGAAGACATGATTTCTCGCACACTTTGGGAAGCAGTTAACACGAAACAGCCCAATTTAGATGCTTCAAAGGTCAGATAACGGAACTATTGATACAGTGAAAGTGTACTCATGTTGGTACGCGTACATTCGATCCAGTTTTCGCTGAAGAGTCTTTTTAGTCCGTTTACAGATTTGTACGTCAGTAGAAAACGTAGAAACTTCTGGTGTTCGAATACCAAGAGTATTTGCATATCAAAATGAAACGGTTCCAAATAGAACGAAACAGATATGAGGATCATATAGCCGACTACAACTAGCGTGGAATAGGTCGTGGCCCCTTGTTTCATTTACGCTTATCCGTGTGTTTACTCAGTTGATAAAGTGTCATATGCATCGCGAAGTTGCTTGTCTAAGCGACAAACTCATCCCTGGTATCATTTATGCAGATTGCTAAACAGCTTCCGCGAATTTGCTTCCTGTCTGGCCTTACCGGAGAGGAGATGATGATGTTTATTGATGCATTTGACGAAAGTGGTAAATAATTTTTTTTTCCGCGAGCATTCACTGTCGAAAATTTTTATCTTTCTCCTTGCATTCACAACCGAAGATCTTAAAATTAACTAAACAATTATGTCTAAACAAAGAAAACTCATTATACAGAGAAATACAGGATAATCTTGAGTTCTAGTATATATATAGGAAAAGCAGATATTCATTAAACCTTCGAGATAAGCATCCAGAACCCTCCCGAACTATAGTCAAAGTTGCTCCGACGCACTCCAACTTCACAGAGGTCCTATTACCCCCCTAACCCCCCCACCCCCCACCACCTAAACTCAATTTTAGCGTATTTTTGTCACCCTTGCGTGCTGATGTGACGCCTTTATTACATAAAATGGGACCCACGTCAAAGGTGTCATCTCAGCTAATAAGGTTGACAAAAGGTGTCACGTCAGCTAAAAAGGCTGACAAAAATACAGCAAAATTTAGTTCGGGGGTCTATTACCCCCGTGAAATTGGAGTGTGTCGTAACAAATTTGATCATAGTTCCGGGGGTACTAAATGATTTTCTCTTAAACCTTCTATTAGGAAAAGCTATGAGTATTTGAATGCTCTCTTGGTTCAGCAGAGGCGGAGCCAGGATTTGAAGTTTATGGATTCTGAACTCTGGTCCGTTTAAGGTATTTGGTTCTAAATCAATACATTTCTTAAGATAAATGTAGGATTCGGACCAAAGCTACTAATCTTCTTGGCATAGCGATGACAATCAACGCGTTAAAATGATAAAAAACGACTGATTTTTGATTATTTATAAACTATTTTTCCGTTCAATGTTGCCTCTAAGATCGATGATCTTTCACATGATCATACTCAACGGCAGATGTACTTTGGAAATTATGCGTTCAGAATTCAGTATCTGGTGAAAATGTAGTGTGTTTTTTTCACATATATATATCTATGTTCCGCGTTGAAAATACTGAGTTCAGTTTAACACACGTATATACTTATGCGCAGGACTTGAAGATCCCGTCTTTGCTGCTCTTGTTCCAAACAGCGTGGAGAAGCCATTACAAGAACTAATCGATGAGATTATGGGCGATCATGAACTACTTGTAAGGCTTAGTTCACTTCCTTTTGCTATACATGAACCAATATATGCTTCAAAAAAAAAAAACGCGGAATTAGCTATGAACTTCATCGCTAATCAACCATTAAATAGCTCGTAGGCCATAGCTAACAAGATTTTTTGATAATCCGCCACTAATTCATCGGTAAATAGGATTAGCTATGAATTTTTGCTGTTTAGCGACAGAAGTTACCCCTGACTAGTTCACTTCCTTTTGCTATACATGAACAAATATATACTACACCCCCTGAGATAAGCATCCATTAACCCCCGAACTATGGACAAAGTTGTTACGACGCACTCCAACTTCACAGGGGTCCTATTACCCCTGAACTCAATTTTAGCATATTCTTGTCACCCTTTTGTGCTGACGTCACACCTTTATTGCATAAAATGGGGCCCACGTCAGAGGTACCACGTCAACTAAAACAGGAGTTGGAGTGTGTCGTAGCAAATATGGTCATAGTTCAGTGGGATACTAGATGTTTTACCGTGAAACTAGCTTCGAAATTCATTGTTAATTAGCCCGTAGGCCGTGCCAACCGGATTTTTTTTGATAATATGTTACTAATTCATCGTTAAATAGGAGTAGCTACGAATTTTTATTGTTTAGCGACAGAAGTTACTTGATTTCGATATGTTGTTCTTTGTATTTATACATAATATCAACAGGTTTTTCATCATCTGATATTTGCTTTATTCCTTGCAGTCTGCTAGAAATTCAAGCTAGATAATGACTGTTAGAGTTGTGCCCAGAATTTTGTTGGTCCGGCCCTGAAAGTTTTACGGTGCGACCCATGTTTGTGATTTTCAATGGGGTCTGTGGTGGTAGCGTAGAGATCGAGCCGATAGGCCTGATCCCTGACTTATTTGTACGCACATACTATATAAGTGCAATTAGTGGTCTTACGTCATTCTCCACATTGTACTCTTCTCCTTTCATAGTGAAATTCCTCTTCCTCTGCCCGTGGTTTTTTCTGCAAGGGTTTCCACGTAAATCTGTGTGTTGTTCTTGTTTTTCTTTTACTTGTGGTCTGCTTATTCTGTCCGAATAATAACAATGACAAATAGACATAATTAAGCCAAGTTTCGACAAAAGAAGGGATGCAACATGAGGACTTCCCCGGGTGAAAAAGTGTATGTTCTACAAATTTTGATGTTAAATATTGCAATCCTTCAGAGTGCTTGTAGGATTATTAAATAATAAATGAAGCGCATTATTTCATTTTTACACTATCGATATATTTAGTATGGTTTATTATATGTTGTAAAATGCATAGGATCGTTACAAACTTCTGACGCGTCTATTTGTGTTAAGGGTCCTCAATAACATGTAGCTATTATTGAAGTAATAGAACAACACTCGATTGCTTACTAACTAATGTCAATATGTAACTAATATAAGTTATGCGCGAATCTTTATATATAATTTTATTCAAAACAGAATTAGAAATAAAAATATATATAGTGAATACCACCCCTAAAGTAAGACCTCCCTACACATTACACCCCCTACATTATTGTTGACAGTATAAATAACCTCAGCATAACTAGTTCGTAAACCAAAAGACCTTTAATGCTAACACATTATTAAAAACAAAATGTTTGACGGATGTTTCTGATGTATGAAATTGGTTGGAAATTTATTGAAAATGCTATCAATGAGCCATATTTTGCTGGATTTTGGAGTAGACGTTTGATTCTGATGGATTTTGGACTAGACGTCTGATTCTGATGGATTTTGGACTAGACGTCTATCAGAAATTCTTGATTTGGAGATGCAAATGCTAGGAATTCCTCATCATTCTCCAACTCAACCATTTCATCATTGTTTCTAAGTATCCAAGCCTCACTTCCATCATTCTTTCCATTTTCCACAAGAATAATTTGTTGCTTATTCAATGAGCTAATAGTGTCAATAAATGGAGCAACAAAAATAGGTTTTCCCCATCCAAAATCAACATCATAAAGTCCAAAATTACACCAACTTGAGAACTTATAAGTATCTAATTGTGACATCAAGCTCCCAACTTGTGTTGTCATATCCACAATACAATCAAAAGCATCATCACCTTCCAATGCCTTCAAGTTTTCACTATTCATATTCTCAAACATCTCTCTCACTATTCCCAACAAGTGAGGCAATTCCACTTCATCATCACTCATTTGTAGGACTTCACTATTTGCTACAAACACCAAATTCCCAAAAGCATTAGGTAATTTTGGGTCAATCCTTGATCTCAAGTTCACAAGATGTGACACCATGAATGGCCTTGAGCTATGTCCCTTTGCTCTTCTTGTTGCTAAGATCATGTGCTTCCATATGAAAGTTGTTAGTGCCTCGACTCGAGTTGGATGAGGTACACTTTCACTAGACACTTTCATCTTAATGTCTTCAATTGCTTTGGCATTGAACACGAATCTTCTCACGAGGGACTTTCCCTCGTAGAAAAATATCTCTTTTTTCATTTCCACAAACTCCTGAGGAAGATGAGTTTGAGGTGGGAACAGTCGCGATGATGATGTGAAATCAAGAGTACTCGCGATCTTTTCAATCCCATCATCATCATCGCCACGTGCAATCTTAGCCCATGTGTTGAAAAACTTGCTCATGGTAGCTCCATCTAAGAGTTTATGAAAAAGGACTCCACCAATTGCAACCCCACCACAATCAAACCTAGTAACTTGTATAGAAACTAGGGTTTCAAGTGTTTGAACATAGTTCATCTTGCTACCCATGCTAGCATTTTGCGGAAGAAAGTTAATGAGTTGTGATAGATCAAGGTTTCTAAGAAACTCATCTAGACTAACACCCTTTACGCGAGCCTCCACGTAAAGAACTCCCTTATCATTACAATCCACAAAAGCTGAATCTTCTGAACTGAGCTCGCCAGCAAGCGGATGGAACAGTGTTAGGGTTTCTGAAAGGCAATTCTTGAGACGACTGTCAGTAATATCTGCGTTATTTATTTCTGAAAGCGGGTTGTTGTTTTTGTAGAAGAAGATAGGTGTGATGCATATTTCACATGCTAGTTGATCAAAAAGGGATTGTTTGTGTTTTGTTAGGTTTGGAGGTGTTGGTTTGGATGGTTTCACTATTTCCTTAGAGAGGATAATGATTTCCATAATGCTAAAATTAGTTAGTTTCTACTTTTGTGATACTCCAAATGGTGTAAGCTTAGCTTTATTTATACCTACTAGAACATTAGAAGGAATTAATATTATGAAGATAGATTTTAAATTAATTAATTTTGACAATATAATATCAGACTTTCAATAAATTTATGTGTGCTAATTTGGTCTTCATTTACTATAATTTATTGAACATTAACTATTTTGCTAGCTATATATTAATTGTGCACTATTTCCTTAGAGAGGATAATGATTTTCATATTGCTAAAATTAGTTAGTTTCTACATTTGTAATTTTCCAAATGGTATAAGCTTAGTTATATTCTATTAATACTTAAAAGTAGAAGGAATATATTGTGAAAATAAATTAGTAATTTTACCTAATTAAATGCTTGACAGACCAATTGGCCTAATTTCTTTGAGTAGTGTCAGTATAGCTACTCACTAGAGCTACACATCATGACGTCTAGATTTAGTAGTGCCGTCCCTGGACGCTACATCCTTTCATGATGATGTAGGTTTCGAAGCTTATCCTCACGATTCGTTTCAGTATCAGGATTTCACTCGAGACAGCAGCTAGCAAGTGGTGAGGGGCTATGTTTATTTCTTGCAGTTAGACTTTGGTTATTTCAGTTTTATGGTATTTATCGGGCCATGTTTCAGCTTAAGATTTTTATTCATATTGTTAGAGTCTTCGTATATATACTAAGTCAAATAAATATTTTCATATCATATTTCATGACTTGGAGTTTTAGATTGTTGATTTCTTTGAACTTCATAGCTTATGGGCCTATTTTTTGCACTTTATTTGTGACTATATGCTTATGATGGTACGCTAAGGGATCATCTCGGGCCTTCATTGGTCTGATGATGATACAGGTGCCAGAGTACGAACCCTTTTTCATGAAGCCAAGTTCAAGACATACTCAAGGAGATGTTGAAGGGTGAAGAAGGACTTTGGACACTCCAACACGTATACTCTAAGGGAGCCTATTTCTTGACTTTCGTTAAGGGCAAGAAGGACTTTTACACTCCAAGGGCGCTCCGCCCCACCTTTAAAGCTCATTAAGGACATTTTGGTCTTTGTATGTAATAGCTATAAATAGACTTTTAGGGTTCTATTTTCATTAGTTATTGATGAATGTTGAGTGAACCCTTTCGAGACTTTTCTTTCTTTCTCTCTTGTGAATAGAAACCGTAACTAGGGCATCCTTGAGTGTGGAATCACTAGGGTTGCAAATTGGCTTAGAAACGTTGTTGCTTTGGGGAGTTTTGAGTCTCTTTTGTGTCAACGTAAGAGTTTGGTTTTATTGGATCTTATTGAAGTTGTTGACACTGTCGTATAATTTTACTTTGTCAGTCGAATCGAAAGGTGTCAATGGAACAAACTTCTATCATGATTTTTATTTTTTTTTGGTTTTTCTATTTCTTTGTTGCATAGGAGAGATAATTGGCATCCGTAGTTGCATTTGCAAAGCACGTATCCAGCATATCCTCATCCTTCAGATAAAATTAGCTAAAAAAGAAAGTAGAAGAATATTTTTGACCCTTTACTCCTAATTTATTTGTGCTAGGTTTGGTCCTATTTTGCTTTAATTATTGAACTAAATCTAGAAGTCATATTTGTTAGCTCGATTGAGTTAATAGTTTATATGTCTAAAGAAATTAGGCCAATTGATGTGTCAAGCAATTTAGGTAAAAATATGGAAATTAGGCCATATGAAATGTATAGGGTGAAAATGATTTACCAAGGATTGGACCAATCGGACCATCTTGGGCCGGGTATGAAGAGAATCGGCCCATAGACAACATAATGAGGCGTCTGCTCAGGAGAAAGGGAGATCACCTGAGACCAGCTAAGGACGGTGACTGTTTGCTAGCGGACAAACGGAAGGATACTGTGTCAGGGATTCCAGAAAGCACCACCGGTCAACCTTTGTGCCCTATAAATAGGCACCTCCTCCCCTATTGTAAATCATCTCATCCTCATCATATAAGCAATAAAATATCTTTAGATTGGCTCTTAAGCATTCTCTATTTTCTTAAGAATTCTTACTGTCTTTTCGTTATTGCACTTGAGTTCGGTCATATCCTGCCTATAGCTGGAAGGACCTAGCACTCACCTTTTGATTCATTCCTAAATCTCTGTCTGTCACGATCCGAGCCGGTGCCCTAGCCGCGATGGTTATCTCGAACCACGAAGGCCCGAGAGACCCCTCATAAGCATAATTCATATGGAACAAAAGTGCGGAAGATAATTTGAAACACGGTAGGGCTTTTAGTGCAATGAAAGATAATACGTCATAACATATATAAAACATATGGGCATAATACGAAGAGCTTCAATTCATGCTTGTAAAATATTGACTCAACTCTTTGCTTTAGTTCTGAGCGAGATGGTACACCCTACAATTCTGATTATCCACGGGCTATATGGGCCTGCCCTTGACTCGGTGGCCAAGCCCCCAGCCCAAGTTTGCCGCAAGGGCTAGAGTATCTGATCTCTACTGTGCCACAGGGCCTTCGCCAGCGTACAATCTCCTGGTTTACGGCAGAATAAGACCCGTGACGGCCAAACACTATTTCGAACAATGAGTTATCTAAACTCATGCCTTCCTCGGGTAACCATCTAACTCCTCTTTAAGCCCAAATTTTAGCCTCTTAAAATCATACTACATGCTTATAAACAATTTTTCTTATTCTGTTAAGGGCATATCATAACAGGGTATCTTCATACCCAGACTTGTAAGTCATTCATATCATACCACACCATATCCATAACCTTTTTTATTCAAAAGCATGTTTAAACATCACATTAGAGAAATCTTATATCAAATATCATATGAACTTATGCAAATGACTCTCTCTTCAATACTTTAGCATGTGGTGGTCAATTCTTACATAAAACATATGCAATTTCTTGATTAGGACACGAGCCTCTAGCATGAGAAGTACCTCTTTGAAAACGTGCAAAACAACCATGCATAATAGTTAAAGAGGCATTTAAAACTTGAGAAATATAATCATTCATAAAGCAACCCCCAACATTAGTTATACGTAAATCTCATGATAAAAAAAAAGGGGACTTATAATTCATGCTCTCAAACCCATTTCACAATTCATAACACGTTACAACAATAAATTTCATTATTCTAGAGGAATTTCTTAAATCACTTTTCGAAACTCATAACATATGTACCATGACCACAAATCAAATTCATGGAAAAACCTCCTATTAATTTCATAATTTTATCAAACATGGGTTCATGATGCATGCTCTTCAAACGATTCCAAAATTCTTTTTCATATACATAATTATATATCTTTAAAACTTATTAAAATGATAATACGCCCATGAGATTTAGGATAGTCCCATATACCTTAAAATTGAAAAGAACGTTGGAAAAATTGACCCTTGAAGCTTAAAATCCTCAACCCTAGGTAGTTTCTTTTCTCTTGCTTAAGGAAAGATGATTAGGGATTTTTTTTTATGAGGTGATATAACATATTTTAAGACCTTATATTCGTCCATAAAGAGTTGGGAACGGTTTAGGGATGTGAAAAGACCTCAATGCCCTTAAAATAAATCAAAACAGAATATTTTCTTACCGCCCGGAAGAAATTTGCGACATGGCTCCATCGCAAACCTGAGGGTTTGCGGTGCGGGCCCAAATCAAACCTCAAGGTTCGTGGCCATACCCAACGCAGACCTGAGACAGTGTCTCACTAAAACACTCATAACTTTTGATTTGAAACTCGGATTGACGAATGGTCAGTTGCGTTGGAAAGAGGATTCGAAGGAATTCAATTTGATATATAGTGGGAAATTTAAATCCTTATATTCTAGGTGTAATGATCGTTGAAAGTTGACCCAAGAAAAATTGTATACTAAAATTCGATATTTAGGAAAGTGCTCAACTTAACTTTGAGCTAGGTGATATTTAAGACTTCAATCCATCTCCGAAGATGTTTCCACCCTAAGGAATCATTATTCACACTTTTTTCTAAGTAGAAACCATTGGGTTTGGGTCTATATACGTAGAAACGACTGTTCAAACTCTAGTCCAAAAAATATGGGGTGTTACACTATCTTGCTCGATTTATTTTATTTGTTTATCTTATTACAAAGGTATACCGCTAACCCACGGGCAAGCTAAAGATCATAATGCATGCTCTTGACTCGTGAACAAATTCAACTGTACCAAAACGATAGTAAACAAGGGTCATATTGGACTATGGACCCTAGGATTTGGAGATGCAAATGCTAAAAATTCCTCATCTTTCTCCAACTCAACCATTTCCTCATTGTCTCTAAGAATCCAAGCCTTAATTCCATCATTCTTTCCATTTTCCACAAGAATAGTTTGTTGTTTATTCAATGAGCTAATAGTGTCAATGAATGGAGCAACAAAAATAGGCTTTCCCCATCCAAAATCAACATCATAAAGTCCAAGATTGCACCAACTTGTGATGTACTTATAAGTATCTAAATTTGGCAACAACTTCCCAACTTGTGTAGCCATATCCACAAGAAAATCAATAGCATCATCATCTATCAAGGTCTTCAAGTTTTCACCATTCATATTCTCAAACATCCTTCTCACTATTCCCACCAAGTGAGGCAACTCCAATATTAGTCATTTCTATAACCTCACTATTTGCTACAAAGAATAAATTTCCAAAAGCATTAGGCAATTATTGTGGTTCAATTCTTGATCTCAAGTTCACAATATGTGTAACCATGCATGGTCTTGAACTAATTCTCTTTACTCCTCTTGTTGCTAAGATCATGTGCTTCCAAATGAAAGTTGTTAATGCCTCGACTCAAGTTGGATTAAGCACATTTTCACTAGACACTTTCATTTTAATGGCTTCAATTGCTCTGGCATCGAATGCTAATCTTCTAAAAAAGAGCTTCCCCTCATTGAAAATAAAGTCATTCAAAGTTTTCAAAAATGTTTGAGGAAGATTCTGATTCGGGAACTGCAGTGAGGATGATGTGAAATCAAGAGTCGCGATCTTTTCAACCCTATCATCATCGCCACGTGCAATCTTAACCCATGTGTTGAAAATTTTACTTATGGTAGATCCATCTAAGAGTGCATGTAACAAGACACCACCAATTGAAACTCCACCACAATCAAATGTACTAACCTGTATAGAAACTAGGGTTTCAAGAGTTTGAACATATATAGTTCATCTTGCTACCCATGCTAGCATTTTGCGGAAGTAAGTTAATGAGTTGTGATAGATCAGGGTTTCTAAGAAACTCATCTAGACTAACATCCTTTACGCGAGCGTCCAAGTAAAGAACTCCCTTATCATTACAATTCACAAAAGCTGAATCTTCTGAACTGAGCTCGCCAGCAAGCGGATGGAATAGGGTTAGGATTTCCGAGAGGGAATTCTTGAGACGACTGACTGCCAGTAATATCTGCGTTTTTTATTTCTGAAAGCGGGTTGTTGTTTTTGTAGAAGAAGATAGGTGTGATGGATGCTCCAACTACTAATTGATCAATAAGATATATAGAGAATAATGATTTTCATATTGCTAAAAATAGTTAGTTTCTACCTTTGTGATTCTCCATAAGCCTGTCAAACGAGCCGGGATGACCCGACCCATTTACAAAAATCGGCTCGGTAAGCCCTAGAGCTTTAGGGTATCGGGTATCGGGCCGAGTTTTTAATTGATTTGGTCCCGGTTAACCCGGTTCGGACCAAGCCCGGTTAGGCCCGCCGGTTCACCGGCCCAGCCCGGCCCGGTTAAGTTTTTTTTTTTAAAAAAAAAAATGGATGTAATTATAACTTAGTTTTAATATATTATTGATTTAATATCAAGTATTATTAATTTATATATGTGTATATACATCTTCTATAGACGATATATTTAACGTATACATGTGTATATGTTTTATAAATTAATATATAATTATATATTGTAATATATATATATATATATATATATATATATTGTAGTATATTTTATTTAAAGTAGTACATATATATTGAATGGTACGTATATATGTGTATATATCTTCTATAGACGTATATATTTAACGTATACATGTGTATATGTTTTATAAATTAGTATATAACTATATAGTGTGTGTGTGTGTGTATATTGTAGTATATTTTTTTTAAAGTAGTACATATATTGAATGGTACGTATATGTGTGTATATATCTTGTATATATTTTATAAATTAGTATATAACTATATATATATATATATATATATATATATATATATATACATCGTAGTATATTTTATTTAAAGTAGTACATATATATTGAATGGTGCGTATATATGTGTATATATCTTCTATAGACGTATATATTTAACGTATACATGTGTATATGTTTTATAAATTAGTATATAACTATATATATAACTATATATATATATATATTGTCGTATATATATATATTGCAGTATATGTTTTACTTAAAGTAGTACATATATATTGAATGGTGCATATATTTGTGTGTATGTCTTCTACAGACGTGTATATTTAACGTATACATGTGTATATGTTTTATAAATTAGTATATAACTATATATATTGTAGTATATATATATATATATATATATATATATATATATATATATTGTAGCATATGTTTTACTTAAAGTAGTACATATATATTGAATGGTGTGTATATTTGTGTATATATCTTCTATAGACGTGTATATTTAATGTATACATGTGTATATGCATTATAAATTAGTATATAACTATATATATTGTAGTATATATGTGTATATATCTTCTATAGACGTATATATTTAATGTATACATGTGTATATATTTTATAAATGAGTATATAACTATATATATATTGTAGTATATACATATATTGTAGTATATGTTTTATTTAAAGTAGTACATATATATTGAATGGTGCGTATATTTGTGTATATATCTCTATAGACGTGTATATTTAATATATACATGTCTATATGTTTTATAAATTAATATCTATATCTATATATATATATATATATATATATATATATATATATTGTAGTATATGTTTTACTTAAAGTAGTACATATATATTGAATGGTGCGTATATTTGTGTATATATCTTCTATAGACGTGTATATTTAATGTATACATGTGTATATGCATTATAAATTAGTATATAACTATATATATTGTAGTATATATGTGTATATATCTTCTATAGACGTATATATTTAATGTATACATGTGTATATGCTATATAAATTAGTATGTAACTATATATATATTGTAGTATATGTTTTACTTAAAGTAGTACATATATATTGAATGGTGCTTATATTTGTGCATATATCTTCTATAGACGTGTATATTTAATGTATACATGTGTATATGTTTTATAAATTAGTATATAACTATATATATTGTAGTATATATGTGTATATATCTTCTATACACGTATATATTTAATGTATACATTTGTATATGTTATATAAATTAGTATATAATTAAATATATATTGTAGTAGATGTTTTACTTAAAGTGGTACATATATATTGAATGGTGCGTATATTTGTGTATATATCTTCTATAGACGTGTATATTTAACGTATACATTTGTATATGTTGTATAAATTAGTATATAACTATATATAACTATATATATATATATATATATATATATTGTAGTATATGTTTTATTTAAAGTAGTACATATATAATGAATGGTGCGTATATATGCGTATATATCTTCTAAAGTATTATATATTTAACGTATACATGTGTATATGTTTTATAAATTAGTATATAACTATATATATATATATATATTATAGTATATGTTTTATTTAAAGTAGTACATATATATTGAATGGTGCGTATATATGTATATATATATCTTCTATAAATGTATATATTTAACGTATAATTGTGTATATATTTTATAAATTAGTATATAACTATATATATACAATTATACATATATATATTGTACTATTGTAGTATATGTTTTAAAGTAGTACGTATAGTTGTATATATTGAATGGTACACATATATGTGTAATTGTGTATATATTTATTAAAAAATATATAGAGTATATTGGAGTGTATATAGTGTATATAATTGTAGTGTATATAGTGTATATTGGATTTTTTTAATTTTTTTTTTAAACGGGTTTGACCGATTTTTGAACCGGGTTTGATCGATTTTTTAACCGGGTTTAGATGGGTTAACCGAGTTGGGTTAAGTGGACCGGATCAGGATTGTTTTTAAATTTTTTACTGTTGAACCCGGACCCGACCCGACCCACTTAACCCCAAACCGACTCGACCCGGCCCACCAACCCGATTAACTATCATGGGCCGATTCCGGGTTGAACCAGTCCGGCCCACTTAACACCCTTAAATTTCTCCATATGATGTAAACTTAGACTTTAAATTATTTAATTTTGACAATATAATGTGGACTTTCAATAAATTTATGTGTGCTAGTTTGGCCCTCATTTACTATAATTTATTGAACATTTAACTATATTACTAGCTATGTACTTATTTTGCTAATTTTAAATTCATATATAACTCCATTGCCATGCAGTCTAGAATTTTGGAGAAAAATACCACTTACTCCGTCCGTTCGCATTTACTTGTTTGAATTTTGTACGCTTTTTAATTAAGAATGATCAATATGAGTATTTTATTATAATATCCCATATTAATTGATGTTTACTCTTCATTTCCTGAAAAATAATTTGAAAAATAAATAATTATATATATGTATATTTTCTACAATTGGAATAATATTCTACTCATGACAGTTAATTAATTAGTAATTAATAGCAGCCATGCATTCAAATCAATCAATCAAAATATATATATATATATATATATATATATATATATATATATATATATATATATATATATAAAGGAGAAATAAGACAAAGGATGATGTGGCACCTCTCTATGCTCATTATTTTTATTTTATCTATTTTCTCCCTTTTTTGATTATTTATTCTTTATTTATCTATTTATTTTAGTTTTCATAATTCAAAAATTATTTATTCAACTCATCAACTTTTCACCTCCCATTATAATTTTCTTCTTTATTAGAAATCATAATATGTATTCATGAATTCTTCTATCTCTAATTTTACTAATTTTTAATTAATTTTATTCATTTAATATGTTTATACAAAAATATAAATTTACATTTCAATACATAATAAAATTTTAATACATATTAGATACAAAATTGATACGATCATTTGTATTTGTTCTCTTCTTTTTTTTGGCCTTTTTTTTTTTTTTGTCATTATATTCTATGTAAATATCTATATATAATATCTTCATATTTATTTTTATTCCTCTTTTTATGATTTTTTTCTTTATTTATCTATTTTGTTTTATTTTAAATAGCCTCAAAAATGATTAGATTTAATTAAACTTTTCACCTTTCATTATAATTATCTTCTTAATTAGCTATCTTGATGTGCATTTATGTATAATGTATGAACTTTTGATATCCTTTCTATCACTTTATAATATGAATAAATATAAAATATTTCATGATTCATTGGCTTCTCTATTTTTCTCTTTAATTTTTTTTTTATTTCTATGGCTACTTCTCAACATTCGGAAAAGGAACATAAAGTCTTTTTTTTTAATTAAGTGGTAAAGTGATTCTCTCTTTTAACTTTTATGTTATTTGACTTTTTCTCATTATATTTTTTGTTAGCAGTAATATATATATATATATATATTAGTAATTTTTTGATTTGTTTTTGTCCGTCAGAGAACATGTATTTTAAGGCTATTGACTTTAAATTATTGCTTTGTCTTTTTCTGTCTGTGCATGTTTTTCATCCTTATGTGTGTATCGTTCTGCAAGTTTTCCTCTAACTATAATTTTACATACATTTTTTTATTCTTTTTTTCTTTGATTTGCTTATTGTTGTTAACTTTTGGAGTGATGACTCTTATTTTCAGCGAGTATATAGCAATAGATAGTGAAAGGATGCTTGCAATATCTGGACTTGAGTGGAGAAGAGAGTCCTCTTGCAATTGATTTATGTATAAATATGTTTTTAACTGATTTTTTTTAATTCCTACAAAATTACTTTTTGACATTAATTGATTTTTGATTATAGAGATTTAATATGATAGTTTAGGCAATGCAAATTTTAATATATCCGAATTTCTTTTCTTTTTTTATCACAGAAAATATTTATATGTAGGTGTGTTTGGTATGAAAGGGAAAGAATTTTTTTCTATTTTTTCTGTTTAATTGATTTAAATATTTTTTTTAAAAAATTCAAATTAACTTATTTGCTTTAAATTAATTAAGAAAACAATCAAATAACTACTTATTTTCTAAAAAAAATATTATTCTTCATACAAAACACAACCTTAATTCCTACTTGTGATTCTTATATGGTAAGTGGTGATTTTCATTTTATTTTTCTCTTTAACTGATTGAATATAAATATTCGTGGCAAGAATCCTGAAATAAAATATTCTATTTTCTTTGTAATATTATATTTTTTTAAAAATATTTTGATACTTTTAATTTTTTTTAATTTGTGCTTCATTTTATTTATGAAAATCAAATTGTCCTTTGTCTGTAAGAGGAAAAAAAACTTAGGACGATATATTCTAACGTGGCGTATTCTATTTTTAATATAACGAAAACGCTTATTTCACAAAATTAATTCAATTATGTTGTAGGTTCTATCATAAATTTTTTATTCGTTGATTTTAAATGATTAAAATCATTTAGACGATGAAAGATACACACCATGCAGAAATGTTTCATGTTAATGAGGAATAGGTTTTCTTTATTAAAAAATAAAAATTATTGTGCCATTACACTACACAATTAATTTGAACATGCGTTTCTAAAACTCCAATATCAAATAAATTTTTTCGTCTTTGTAATCCAATCACTAATAAAACTAACTTTGTTGTCGATATATATTAAATATTTTAACGTGACACTTTTTTATGAGCTCCATTGCTATTTAGCTTTTTTCTCCTTTTTCTAAAACATTTTTTCTCCTAAAAAATCTTAAATATAAAATTTTCATAATTTTTTAGTTACAAATCCTTCATTAAAAGTTTTTAATGACACTAAAATCTACATAATAATATTTTCAACTCTTGACTTTCTTATCTTTATAATCTTTAAACCTTATCTAAAAATAAAGGAGTTCAAGGAATACAATTTAATTGAATAGAGTAAAATACATAGTTGTAATGATTTAAAGAAGAAAATGTATAAAAATAAAGCTGGTAAGAGGCATTAGCATTTTCTAAATTTAAAACAGAATCATTATTAGAAATAATTATACAATTATGTATATTAAATTGTAAGTATTCAATTTATTTGGTTTTTGCTTTTTGAATTCTTCACTTAATCACCTAATTTCACATCTAACTAACTAACTAACTAACTAACTAACTAACTAACTAACTAACTAACTAACTATATATATATATATATATATATATATATATATATATATATATATATATATATATATATATATATATATATATATATATATATTTTGATTAAATGCTTCAACAAATGTTTCACAAGTTGACGGAGAAGTGTTGTAACCTTAAGAATTGATTCGGTATTACTTTATGGTTCATATACAACTATCACTTTCAAATCACTTTTATTATATTGTGTTTGTTATTGTATATGAATTATAATTTTATTAATTCAGATGCTTGGAAGGCTTAAAATAGAAATTCATAGAAAGGATTTAAAGTAATTTTGACGACCACCGTCGAATATGCATCCACCTTAAACAAGTCAATGACTTGTGCATAGTGTTGGAGGACCTGAAAATGTCAAATTTTTCATTGACCAAATTTTAATGATAAAAGAAAAATATTTTTTCCTTTAAAGTCTAGCTTTTTCTTTATTATATTTTTCTTGTAATTTCATGGGCCGTACTATATTTTTTTTTATGCTTTGCAATTTTTTAAAAGAAATTAATTGTATGTCTTTTCTATCTTGAAAAATGCTCTTCGCTCTTTATTTTATTTTTTTCCTTTTATGGATTTTCAAAACTAACTTTATGATATTATTTGTCTATTTGAAAAATAAGCATGTGCCAAAAAAAATTTCTTTGTATATATGACAAGTGAATAAAGAATTTTATGTATATGACAAGTGAATAAACTTGCACTTTGTAAGTTGTAAGATTCAAAAAATATTCAGCATTTTTCATAAATAGAATATCAAATACTTTTTGTAGTTTTGTATTTGTTGTAGTTGTGCATGACATGCAGTGACGAAAAGTTTAAATTATATACTTATCTACATTTTTTTTTTATTTCCTTCATTGAAGCGAAAAGTTATTCCACTAAAATATATATGCACAACTCGCAATTTACATATATATTATGGAGATTTCATGATTAGATATATACTATTCAAAGGATTATATGAGAGGAATTCTCTCATACTGTATATAAAGTGTAACTTTTTTTTTTTTTAACTTATATAAAAAAATTACTTTAAATTATTTTAAAATTATGATAATGGAAAAAAAAAACTTCAGACGTATTTTACAATCGCGCGAAGTGTGGTAACTTTTCCTAGTATATATATATATATAAAGGAGATCAATAGTGAATCCTATGTGGCATGCCTTAGAGGCCTCCAAACTATTTATCTTTTTTGTGGTTTTTTGAACATTAATTAAGTTTTCTTCTATTTTAAATATTTATGTGTATAAAGAAAACTAAACCACTCTATCATTTATTCTATAAATGTTATCACTCATTGCTCTATTAAAAAGAAAATACAGTTAAGAGTATTAAAACTTATTGAGGAATGCCAAAAATTTCTAACAATTCTAAACTGATTTCATGATACAAAATTTATGGAAGAAGTCTAAAAGTTTTTTCTCTTTGTTGGTAGAAATAAAAGAAATTTTCTTTCGCAACTCATACATTTTATGTATTGTTAGGTTTGTAATTTTTGTTAGTTTTTCGTGTTTTTTTTTTTCATCATTTATATTTTCTTCTCATCAAACTAACATGACTTGCTTGCAAAAGAAGATTCATGAGAGCATTAGCAATAATTCGGTATGAAGAGTGTTACAACATCAAGTGCAAGATTATTCTGATAGAAATTAAAAAAGGTATAGTTCTTCAGTGTTCAATTTGTATGATATTTTTCATTTCTCGAGATTTAAGTTATGTAAACTTTAGTTAATATTGAGAAGAATTACAACTTGTAATAGTTTTCATATAATTTTTTGTCTATCTTTCAATTTTATAATATTGAGTTACTTTAATCCGACTTAACTTTGCAAAATTAATCAATCTGACTCTCAATAAGTCAAAACATCACCTAATTTGGGATTAAAGGTGTCCCTTTTAATTCAACATGTTAAATTATAACATGGAAGGAACTTCATTTAAGTGATATAAAAGTTTGATTATATATGTATCTAAATTCCTTTTTGCATTTGTTACATATTTTTTGCTTTTACACATTGTTTTAATATATTTTTAAAATTTTAAAAATCAAAAAGCCATTGGTAAGTTACAAACAAATGTTAGTTGATAAGTCTAAAGAGTAAAAGTCTAATTATCAATAGCGGTAAGTTAGATTTATACTACACATTTAGTTTTTTGTTTGAGATTCATGTTCTTCTTTTAAATTCACTCATTCTCTAATATTTTCACTCATTTGTAATATAGGAGAAGTACATATTATTTTTTTTGTTGATACTCTTTCACTTGATCAGTCTCTATGATATGTATGTTATATCTTTGACAAACACCAAAATTCAAATATTTTTATATTAGTTCTATTTCTATTAGACGAGATATATTCTATATGATTCGAAATAGAATGATGAACAAATTCTACTACGGTCTAAAAAAAGCTCCCAAGTAATTTTTATTTCTACCGACCTATTTTCTTTTTTGATACCTTGACATGTGAGTTTGCTTTTTGACTTGAAATTATTATCTAAAAAATATTGATATTTTATTATGTATTATATAATAGTTGTAGTTATTGGAGGTATCCAATCTTATAAATATTCCTTATTCATTGAGTTTTTGTGATTTCATTTCTTTTTTGTTTCAGGTTGAAGCACTTAGAGAAAGATTCTCGACTAACAAGATTCTAATCTATTCACGACTAACAAGATACTAATCTATTTTAATTTTTCTTTTCAAGTTCATGTATTCATATTTCATGAACATCATATTCAATACCAATGTATTAAAAAGATATCATGAGAACTATAAAAAAAAAAAAAAAAGAAGGATGGCAAGCTTTTAACTAAATGTGGAGATTATTTATATTTTATTCATTTATTTCAAATTTATGGAATACTATTTTTTTAATTTATTTTATGTTTAAAAGAATTTCTTTATTCAGTTGCGAGAAGCGCGATCAAGTATCCTAGTTAATAATTAAGAAATGATTTATTTAATCACTCGTATCCTAGGCATTAATAAGTCTATTTATTTTTTTTAAATCTGAATCATAATTAATTATTCTGAATTCAGTTATTAGTTAGGTTTATATTTTTTTTTAGATGTAAATTTTAATTGTTCAGATATAAATTGTTAAGTGAATTTGATTAATAGGTCTGAATAGATCTGAGTGAAACAATAAGATTTATAACAGAGTCTTAATATTATTAAATTATTTTTAGTAGATTTCTATAAAGATGACAGTTTACTATTTACTTTATCAACTTTTACTAATATTAGTTAATCGCCACCACTTACCATTATTAACTATTGTGGACCAGTGACGGAGCTAAAATATTCATTAAGGGGTTCAAAAATGCACACACAAACTAGCCGAAGGGGGTTCAACATATATTATATACATAAAAAAATATTTTAACCATATATATATAGTGTATTTTTTTGTCCAAGGAGGACTCGGATGAATCCCCTGGATATATATTAGATTCGCCACTGTTGTCGATGATGTTGTTGACCATTATTCACTACCATGCACTACTCCCAATTACAATCTCTACCACCACTACCACCAGTCAACATAGAAAATTGTATCCACCATTTACAGTCATAACCCTACCAGTCACTGTCGATAAGTAATACCACCACTATATGTATCGCCAACCAAAGTCATCATTCACCATCAGCATTAGCTATCACTATTATCCATGATAATTATCAACTATCACTATCGACTACCACTATATATCTACAACTATTGTCAACCACTACTACCAGCCACAGGTCGTTTGGCCCCAACATAAAAAATAATTATATTAATCGGTCCGGTCCAGTCCGGGCAACCGGTGGGCTTAGTTCAATTTCTTAACTAGACCGATCCACCGGACTACTCGGACCAAGCGGCCCAGCCCGGGACCGTGGCCCAGGAGATCGGTGTCGGGTCAGACTGGTTTGGGTCCCTTATTGGGCCGTCTAATCGGGCCAGACCGGCCTAAACTGGCACAGTTGACTACAGCCACCATCACCACTAGTTATAACTCACAACCACCTCAGTCTCCGATCGACACTCATAACCACCATTGCTGATCATCACCACCATCAGCCACCACATAATTTCTTTAAAATAACATTTATTGAGATAATATTAGATTAAATTTAGTATTTTATTTGAATTTATATTTAAACTAAGACAAATTTTATAAATTTGGATCTTGAGAAAAACTAAACGATTTTAATTATTTAACATTCAGATCTTAATATAACATTCTAATATTTCATATATATATATATTCAAATGCACATCTTAATTATATTGAGAGTTCTTTTGAACAAACCCCTCCAATTAAAGTTGATATATTTCGATGAATATAATATTCGATGCTAATAAATTTTTACCAGATATCTGGTAATTGTTTGATAGACAATTAATTTCTTTATTTAATTATGCATGCATGCATTTTTCTGGCAAGTTTGTTAACATCTAGAAGTGCCATAGAATTTTTCTAACTATATATAAAGCTAAGATTATTACACCATTTCAAGAATATAATCACAAAGTAGAAATTAAACTAACTAATTTTAGCAATATGGAAATCATTATCCTCTCTAAAGAAATAGTGAAACCATCCAAACCAACACCTCCAAACCTAAGAAACCACAAACTAGGCATTATTGAACAACTAGTATTTGAACTATGCATCTCACCTATCTTTTTCTACAAAAACAACAACCCACTTTTAGAAATAAATAACACAGATATTGCTGACAGTCGCCTCAGGAGTTCCCTCTCGGAAACCCTAACCCTATTCCATCCGCTTGCTGGCGAGCTCAGTTCAAAAGATCCAACTTTTGTGGATTGTAACGATAAGGGAGTTCTTTACGTGGAGGCACGCGTAAAGGGTGTTAGTCTAGATGAGTTCCTTCAAAACCCTAATCTATCACAACTCATTAACTTCCTTCCACAAAATGGTAGCATGGGTAGCAAGATGAACTATGTTCAAACTCTTGAAACCCTAGTTTCTTTACAAGTTACTAGGTTTGATTGTGGTGGGATGGCAATTGGTGGTGTCTTGTTTCATAAACTCTTGGATGGATCTACCATGAGTAAATTCTTCAAAACATGGGCTAAGATTGCGCGTGGCGATGATGGTGGGGTTGAAAAGACCACGCCTCTTGATTTCACATCAGCATCACTGCAGTTCCCGACTCAGAATCTTCCTCAAACATTTCTGAAGAAATGGAACATGTTATTTTTCAACGAGGGTAAGTCCCTCGTTAGAAGATTTGTGTTCGATGCCAGAGCTATCGAATCCATTAAGACGAAAGTGTCTAGTGAAAATGTACCTCATCCAACTCGAGTCGAGGCATTAACAACTTTCATTTGGAAACACATGGCTTTAGCAACAAGAAGAGTAAAAGGAATTAGCTCAACACCATCCATGGTTACACACATTGTGAACTTGAGATCAAGAATTGAACCACAATGTCTTAATGCTTTTGGTAATTTGATCTTTATAGCAATGAGTGATGTTATAGAAATGACTAAATTGGATTTGCCTCACTTGATGGGATTAGTGAGAAAGATGTTTGAGAATATGAATGGTGAAAACTTGAAGGTATTAGGAGGTGATAATGCTATTGATTTTCTTGTGGATATAGCTACACAAGTTGGGAAGTTGTTGCCAAATAATTTAGATACTTATAAGTTCACAAGTTGGTGCAATTTGGGACTTTATGATGTTGATTTTGGATGGGGAAAACCTATTTTTGTTGCTCCATTTATTGACACTATTGGCTCATTGAATAATAAACAACAAATTATTCTTGTGGAAAATGGAAAGAATGATGGAATTGAAGCTTGGATACTTAGAAACAATGAAGAAATGTTTGAGTTGGAGAATGATGAGGAATTTCTAGCATTTGCATCTCCAAATCCTAGTGTTCATGCCTATTGAATATTGTTCAATTTTATTGGATGTCATTAACAAAAAAGATGGAAAAATTTCGATGAATATCTGATATATAGGAAATTCATCAAAATTTGGATTGATGATCTCCTTTTCTGGATGTATGTCAACTCAACAAATTACGTTAAATTGTTGTTGTATTTCTCTTCTGTCTTCTTTTTCATGGCCTTCTGATGTTTGTGTTGCTAGCTTCCGCATGATATTTGTTATGAATCGGGCAGAAATAAAGCAAACCACAAGCAGAAAGAAATCAAGAACACATAGATTTAGCGAGAAAAATCACGGGCAGAGGCAGAGGAATTTCGCTATGAAAGAAGAGGAGTACAATGTGAAGAGACGTAATTTCTGGATAATCAGAATCGACCTACTAATTGCACTTATATAATACGTGCATGCAAATAAGTCCTAGCTAGGCCCAAAAACATAAAGGTCCATACCGCGGGGGAGAATTGAAAATCACAAATATGGGTCGCACCACAAAAATTTCTGGGCCGTATCAACAAAATTTGGATCACAACTCAAACAATATTTGATTATTTCAGTCCTAACAATAAATTTCAAAATTTTTAGTAGTTCACCTCAAATTGAGCCTCCACTTAAAGAAACTCCATTATCGTTACAATAGTCGAACAATCGATCGAGCCATAGATCATCGGCGAGATCGTCGTTTGTACAACAACACCAAAGCTGGCGACCGGACGATCATTGTGGGCTGCAACCCGCAGTGTCAACTGTGGCCTTTCCGACAGCGATCACTCTTCCGAGTTCTGACTGTTTATGCAAACTTCTGCATAATGAAGTTATATATTATGTTAAACTTATGGTTATATCATTTAGTTTCATCCATGTTGAGTTATTTATATCTGGGAATGAAAAATAGGTTTGAATTAATTTTTTTTTAAATCATTAATTTTAATTGTCCAGTCATAACAAAGAGAGGTTCACTACTTTAATCTTCAAAATCGAAATAAAAATTCGAAATAACCGAATCGAATTTGTAGAAACCGAACCAAACCGAATTTATTTCGGTTTGGTTACGGTTGTCAATTTTATCAATCCAAAAATCGAAAAAACAAACCGATATTAAACTATCAAACCGAACAAACCGAATGTCCAGCCCTATTTACAAGAGAAAAAGCATCTTTTGGAATGCATGTAACGTATCTAACAAGAAACTATGACATATATTAGAAGAAATTAATTTAAGGGGATATTCAAGTCTTGATGAGTATGAAAAAAAACTTTTTAAGTAAGGCTTTTTTCGCTTAATATATGAAACTTACATCACGCAAATCTAAATTAATTTGTGTATTTACATGCTTGTTAATTTGCAACATAATTTAAATTCATGGAAAATAAATTTTAACCACATACAAAAATATGAAGAAATAATTTTTTTTATTATTGATAAACGATTGTGGTTACAAATCTGTTCCTCCCTTGATTCTTCTCTCTTGATTTTCTCCGTAATTCGAGGGCCGTTAGTGACTTATTCTCGAATATAGGATGATCTTTTTATGAATATCCCATGATTTTTTGTGGGATATTAGAGATTTTGATTTTTTTACGAATACCCATCAGCTTATGGGATATTCAAGATGATAAATTTTAGATGTCTACAATGCCCAAGCTAGCCGAACTTTGTCCGGTCCCACAGCATGCACGCCCTGACACTTTCGATTCCTTTAGGGCATGGACAATCTATTCGAGGGCCTACTCTGATAACGTGTTAAATAAATACCGGACTTAATTCAACTAGAATTATATTCATTGCATCCATCATTGTTGTAAATATATTGGATGTCATATTCTATGAGTGCTCTTTGAAAAAGAACTTACAAATAAAGTTTAATTTTAACAATACATTTAAGAAAAAAAAAAAAACATATATAGTAATAGTGACACTACTATAAAGTTTATAAAAAAATTCAATTAGCTAGAAATAATGTTTTAGCGACGAATTAACTAAAAATTACCGATAAATTTCATAGCTAATTTCATATATTTTTGTGATGTAATTAATACTAGATAGTGTTAATTGTGCTATCATATTTTTGTGGAAAATCTTAATTTTGACTAATTAAAAATAGATTTACCCCATCAATTTAATTTTTCTGAATCTTTATTTCTAACTTATATTCATATAGGTCGCTCATAAGAATAAGACGTTCAATTTTAATAAATATTGAAACTCGATTTTTTTGGATACGGAGATACTAAAATTAATTCGAGTAATCAATTGCTTTTTTTTAAGTGCTAAGACTAAAAAGCCATCAGTATAGTGAAAAAGCACTCAATGAAAAAAGAATAATCATTGGAAATATATATGGCATTATCTAAGTGTAAGACTTTAAAAAAATTATTTGAAGTTTATCTCTTGTTCTTTTTGTTAAAGAATGATAATTTTAAGATAAAGATATAAGATTATTTTATTGGTTAAGAATAATAGTTAATTTTGAATTATTTAGGAAAAAAGGTGTGAAAAATATTTATACTTTGACGAAATTTGTAGTTACGCATCCTGAATTTTACGGGGTACTATGACCCCCTAGACTATTTTTTATTACATTTAACTGGTATATATTTGGCACTTGAATCACTGCGTGTATTCCATGCACATTGAGCGCGTGAGAAAAAAACGTCTGATAAGGGGTAAATATATGCCAGTTAAATACGGTAAAAAATAGTCTAGGGGGTCGTAGGACCCCCGCAAAGTTTGAGGTGCGTAACTGCAAATTTCGTGCCTAAATACAGGTATTTTTCACACATTTTTTCCAATTATCTCACAATTTACAATATAATGATGGAATAAGTTATTCCATTAGCGACATAACTTATTTCAAGGGATATATCCAATCTATGAAATAACTTTGTTTATCACATCCCCATATCGAACGACCCCTAGAGTTTTTTTTTTCTTTAAGTTATTTCTCATTTTTATGTGGACGTTTAATTTTAACATGTGTAGTAAATATTATTTCATCTTTAATTAGTAGTCTCAGAATTGAATTTTGGGTATAAATCACCTTTGTTAGAGAATATTTTACCTCTTACTATTGAACATTCACTGCAAATTCAAATTTAATGAGACCTCAATATATATATTAGATATCAAGTAAAAAATAGAAAAAAGTACTAACAATATGTCCAAAAAGAAAAAGAGGAAAGATCCCTTAGATCACAATGTTTATTTAGTTTATTTATTTATTTATTTATTATTATTATTATTATTATTATTATTATTATTATTATTGCTATTATCATGTATGCACATAGAACACATGCCTAGAAGTGAGATATTTAATTGTTTTCAACTTCTATTTTTCTAAAAAAAAAAAATTGGTCATACTGTTTAACTTCTTTTTATCTCAACTTTGGCCACTCTCCTAGGAACAATCTTCTCCTTTTCCTTTTTAACATTTTTGATTTTGTGGTTTATATTATAAAGTTTTTTATTAGAATTGTTGTTATAATTGGTTGTGCATGTGGAATTTCCAAGAAAAGTGGTCTTGAATGGATTTCTTAATTATTAATTAAGTGGACTGTTACATTTACCATTAATCATCTGACTCAAATTTAACGGATATCGGAGCATTAAAAAAAGTCATAGATTCGCCCCTGTCGTGGTAGTGGTGGTTGGGTGGGTGGTAATGGTTGACGGTGGCGGTATGGTTGGCATTGGTTATTAACAATGGTATATGGTGATGATTTTGATTGTGGAGGTTGATGATAATGATTGCAATGGTGGATAACGATAAAAATTATGCAGTGTAATTGGTTGTAATTATAGATAAAATGACAATGTAAGGTCATATTCGGAAGAGTCTTTAACTATATAGTTTCTTTATAGTATCACGAATGTCAAAATTTTGATGATTCAGATTTCAGATAAATTCATGTCTATTAAGTGGTTAAATATATAAATGAAAACAACATAAAAAAAAGACCAAAAAACGACAGTCAGCGTCGTTTTTCTGATCAAAATCGATGAAAAAGCGATGTGGTCACTTGCGTCGTAAAAAAGTCTGTTGTTTTTTGAAAACGATGGTCTACGTCATTTATTTTACGATGGACACCGTTGTTTTTTGAAAATAGATTTTTTTTTTTTTTTTTTTTTTAAAAAAGCGACGTTGTGCATATTTTTTTGTTCTTCAAGTGAAGACCAAATGATGAACAAAAAAAGAACGACATTGACATTTTATTGAAAAAAAAATTCAGAAAAGTTCGTCGTTTTTTATTCTTCATAATGAAGAAAAAAACGTCAGACATCGTCGGTTTTTTAAAAAAAAATCACAAAAACTAAAAAAGCGACGTACAACCATAACAATTTACCAATAATCTATCAATTAACATTTTTGATAGACAAATATCGCCAATCACCTTTACCACCAGCCGTTTCTACAACCAACTCGTCAAGATTATCAACCCTTTCTATCATCGACCAATTCATTGCAGAAATCACCACGGCCAACAACCCTTTCTTCACGTACCTCGACTATCTATCACCTCCATCGTCAACCACCACGCGTATCAATTACCGTCGCAATGACATCACTTTTATCCACTATTGCACAACCATATTAAGTCAACATGGCACATGTACCATCACTATTATTTGTCACCTCCAGCAATCACAGTCACTATCGAGCACCATTTCATATATATCATTACGGACCATCACCACTATTGCCAATTGTCAATGGCATTAACTTCAAAGTGTGTTCATAAAAAAAAAACAAATAAGTTAAAATCATCTTTTATTTTTATTTGTATAATATTCAATTATTTAATTATAGTATTTATGAGCGAAATAATAAATAGAGTCAATAATAATGATGATGATAACAATATCTTAATAATCAAATTTGTATTTAAATTAAATTAATTAGCTAGCAAAAAAAAAAGTAATCAAATTAAATATATAACATTAATAAGAATAATAGGATCTAAATGTTTTGAACCACCTTACTTATATAAGGGGTTGGTCTTGGTCTCGATCTCACTTAGTGATACTTATGAAAAAGAAAATTAAATACAGTCAAACGTTTCTATAACAACATTATTTATTTCAATATTTTTTCATATAGCAAAATGTTATTATAAAAAAGAAAAAAAAAATATTTTCACTCTGAACTATACACAAATTTGCTGAGACACAGCCGAACTTTAGGAGAGTCTTGTTACCCCTGAACTAATTAAAATCATATTTTGGCAACCTTAGTGCCTACGTGGCACATCAGTGAATCAACACACTGAAGGTCTATGTAGGCATACGTATGCACCACGTATGTACCACGTAGGCACTAAGGTTGCCAAAAATACGATTTTAATTAGTCCAGGGGTAATAGGACCCTCCTAAAGTTCGGGTGTGTCTCAGTAATTTCATGTATAGTTTAGGATGAAAATAATGCATTTTTTTCCTTATAAATAACATGTAATACAATACAACATGAAAGATCGACTTCACAAAAACCACGACTATTATAATAAAATGTTATCATAGAGAATAACGGTTACAAAACAAAAATTCTAAATTGTACTGGCTTTCTGCCTTCCAAAAGACAGCTAGCTCGGTGCACTAACGCACCCGCCATACATGAGGTCCAAAAAAATTATCAAACAATAAAAAATTATTATACGCAATTTTATTTTAAACTTCTGTCAGATGTTATTTTCAGACTTTGCATCCAATTTATTAAAATTTTGATTATTTTTTTTTTTCTATTTTTTAAGTCAACAATGAAGTCTCTATAATAGAATATAATAGCTCTACCCCACCCCTAAGATGTAGGCGTGCGGTACGCAAGATCTACCTTTTATTTTTCTTTTTCCAATATCTCTATAACACAACTTCTATGCACCGACAATGTAAACAAAATATATATATTTATATAATTAGATCGCTTATAAAATAAATATAAATTGATTTCTATATATATAATCAATAATCTCGTAAAAATGATAATATATATATATATATATATATATATATATATATATATATATATATATATATATATATATATATATATATATAAAACTTCTTGTCAACGTAAAAAAAAAAATCTCTACAATACACGATCAATATATTTTAGAGTTTGAGTTATATATATAGTCAGTATAAAGAAATTTTTATACCATCGTATTAAGGATATCTTTAAAAAAAAATGGTTGTAGACATTGAAATTTTGTGAACTCTACAAAAAGAGTTTAATTTTGGCTAGAGTTCTTGGGCTACTTTACCCTAACCTTTAAAAAGCATCTCCAATATCCCACAAATTCACGAAATATTCACAAATAGATCAAAGATCTGAAAACTCCTAATAAATTCATGAGATATTCATAAAGATCAAAACCCTCTCTTCTTTATAATCAAATAGACAAACCCTCCTTTCATGAAGATCAAATCCAAATGTTCCTACGTTCGAAAAATACGTCACTAACGGCCCTTGAATTACGGAGAAATTCATATCCAAATCTTCATACATTCGAGAAATATGTTACTGACGGTCTTCGAATTACGGAGAAAATCAAGAGAGAAGAATGAACAGAGAAAATCAAGAGAGAAGAACCAAGGAATCAAAATTCATATCCAAATCTTCATACATTCGAGAAATATGCTACTGACGGCCCTCGAATTATGAAGAAAATCAAGGGAGAAACAGATTTGTACCCCTATCATTTATCAATAAAACTGTTGTTTCTTCATATTTTAATTTATGGTTGAAGTTTATTTTCCATGAATTAAATTATGTTGGAAACAATGGTATTCATAACCTTGAAAATAATGCAAGTTATTGCTAAAATTTATGTTGTATGGTCTCTTTAAAAGTGTTGGTGCACCGTATCGGATAAAATAGACTATTTTGAAGGATCAAACACGCACCTGTTGATATTTTCAAAACCTAACATAAGCTACTATTAGGTAAAAGTGGCTTGATATATAGCCTAAAAGAACTCTACACTGACGATGTTAATAACTCAACCTCATTTTAAATTGGCACAATATATAAACATACCTTTTAACATGACCTCACATCACACCTATGACCTTCAACTTTGGCTGTGCACAAGTAGGCACTTAAACTTGTGTAAAGTTGTACAAGTAGATACATATGTTATATGTGGCCTCCTACGTGTATTATGCCACATAGGACGTCTGTATCTACTTGTTTAACTTTATACAAGTTTAAATTTCTACTTGTGCAAACCCAAAATTTAAGGCTATAGATGTGATTTGATGTTAAGTTAAACGGCAGGTTTATGTGTTATGCCTTTGAAATTCTTATATATACATGTAGATACACATATATCTATACATATGCCTCTTTCCTAGACACAAAACATATTCTATTTCACTTCCAACAAGAACTAAACTATACCAGTCTTGAAGCCAACATGAAGAAGCTAACATTACAAGTACTAACAGGAAGATGGTTCATGGTATTTGCAACTGTTCTAATCTTATCAGCCTCTGGTGCTACATACATTTTTGGTATATACTCAACTGATATCAAAACGTCGCTCGGATACGATCAAACCACCCTTAATTTACTCAGTTTCTTCAAAGATTTAGGTGGTAATGTTGGTATCCTATCTGGTTTAATCAATGAAGTTACACCCCCTTGGGTTGTTCTATCATTTGGTGCTGTCTTAAACTTCTTTGGGTACTTCATGATATGGCTAGCTGTGACTAAAAAAATCCCAAAACCAAAAGTTTGGCATATGTGTTTGTACATTTGTGTTGGTTCAAACTCTCAGTCTTTTGCTAATACTGGTGCATTAGTTACTTGTGTTAAGAACTTCCCAGAGAGCCGTGGCGCGGTACTTGGATTGCTTAAAGGGTATGTTGGACTAAGTGGTGCAATGTTGACACAAATGTACCATGCTATATATGGTAATGATTCTAAGTCTCTCATTCTACTTATAGGTTGGCTTCCTTCCGTTGTTTCATTGGTTTTCTTGCGTATAGTACGCGTTATGAGGGTGGTTCGGATTGAACATGAGATGAAAGTGTTCTACAAGTTTCTGTATACATCACTTGGCCTTGCTGGTTTTCTCATGATGGTGATTATACTACAGAAGCAGCTTGTTTTTAAGCAAAGTGAGTATGGTTTGAGTACTGGTGTTGTCTTGTTTTTGCTATGTTTGCCACTTGTTGTTGTTGTCAAAGAGGAAGTTGATTCTTGGAAAGTGAAGAAACAAGAAATGGAAAGCATGTCACAAGTGAAAGTAGTTACTGAGGAGCCACAAACAGTACCCTCTAGTACTGCAAAACCTAGTGATGATCCTATTCAAGAACCTAGTTCATGTTGGAGGACAGTTTTTCGAGCACCGGAGAGAGGTGAAGACTACACTATACTTCAAACCCTCTTCAGCATTGACATGTTGATACTGTTTATCGCGACGATTTGTGGTGTTGGAGGGACATTAGCAGCAATAGACAACTTAGGACAGATAGGGACATCATTAGGTTATCCAAAAGACAGCATTAGTACATTTGTGTCATTAGTTAGTATATGGAACTACTTAGGTAGAGTTGTGTCTGGCTTCTTGTCTGAACATTTCTTGTCAAAGTACAAACTCCCAAGACCTCTTATGCTCACTATAACACTCATGATCTCTTGTTTAGGCCATCTTTTAATCGCGTTCAACGCGCCTAATGGACTATATGTTGCATCAATAGTCATAGGGTTTTGCTTTGGGGCACAATGGCCATTGATATATGCAATAATCTCAGAGTTATTTGGACTGAAATATTACTCAACACTATACAATTTTGGATCAGTAGCAAGTCCAATTGGAGCATATGTGCTAAATGTGAAAGTGGTTGGCTATTTGTATGATAAAGAGGCTACTAGACAAATGATGGCTATGGGGAAAATTAGGAAAATTGGTGAAGATTTGGAATGTAATGGGGATAAATGTTTCAAATTAGCCTTTATTATTATTACTGGAGTGACAATTCTAGGGGCATTTGTGTCAATTATTTTGGTTTTAAGGACTAGGAAGTTTTACAAGAATGATATTTATAAGAAATTCAGAGAGGAAGCTAAAGTGGCTGAAAAAGAAATGGCTATAGCTGCAAATTATGGTGGCCTTCTTAAGAAATAATAATAATTCTGTTAAGGAATTAATTTTGTGTTATTAAAGATTATATGTAATCTCATATCTAATCATATCTCTAGTTTTCAAATATCAAATTTTCATCCACTTGTTAATTGCAATTATTAACATTTGATAGTGTAATATTGTTGTTTATATTGCTAAATATATAATGTAAAAAAGTAAAACACCTGCAAAAGTCGATTTATATAATTTATACAGTGTAATTTTTCAGTGAAGGAGGTAAATTGACATTCCTTCGACGAGAGCAAGTTCGACATTATGTTTGTGTGCATGTCGGTGTTTTTTTCTCTTGGAGATTGGTCGAGAACAGATATCAAGATTTCAGGAGAGTTGATTAAGCACTCTATAATCTCTCACGTTTATGTATAATAAAAAAAAATTGAAAATTTAGAAAAATAAAATCAAGTATCCCTAATCGATTTTTGATTAAGTTCAAGTTTTATGTAACGAAAGTACTTAATTTTTTTTTTTAAGAATAATAATAATAAGTATAAATTCTTTATAGTAAGACGATTGATATGATAACCTCGAAAATAGAATAATAACATGATATAAAAGGTTAAATTACATTGATAATACAAAAAAAAATGTTATTTTATGATTTGTAAAATCAATCCTTTAATCAAACTGAAGATATTTTTTATTATTTTTTGAATTACTGTGATTTGTTTTTTGTTTGACTTAATTAGTGTATTAACTCTTAATTAATCTTATGTGATACCACTTGTTAGCCATATTAATTATCTCACATATTATATTTGTTTAATTTGTACGAGGTGAAATTGTTTTTGTGTATTGAGGAGATCTAGATCTAGTTGTAATAATAATTTTAAAATGTTGCATTGATATATGGAAAATTTCATACAAGTATATTTTAATGATATTTTTATGTTACCAATAAAATTTAAAATTGTTATAAAATTTAAATTTCACATTGGATAAAGTTAGAGACCATATAAGGACGAGTTCAGAATTCGATTGTGAAGACAAAATGTAAAATAAAAAAAAAACTTGAGATAGTTCAAAATCGAATTAAAATGAACAATACTTAAATAGTTGAATCTGCATCGTTACAAGATGTTTTATAAGTACATATTTATCTTTTCAAATAATCTAGAATATAATTCGCACATTGTTATTTTATTTCACTATATAATTTATCGATTAATTACAAAATACAGATTTTTTATGGGATGTTGAAGTATGAAATATAACATGTCGAACGTATCACTTTTTTCATCCTAATTTATATGTCATGCTTTTCGTGTTATTTTATTCTTAAAAAGAAAAATCACATTTTTATTTTTAAAAACGGTTCAATTTTAAAATTTTATCTTCCTCTTATTGAGATGATTTATAGAAACATACATATTTAAAGAGTTATTCTAGGTCATAATTTTTTTAAAACATGATTTCTTTTTTAAATTTTGTGCCTAATAAAACATCACATAAATTGAAACGATGAAAGTATGAACTTTCCTTATTTTATATTGTAATTTACTAGTACGTGCATAACATAAATACACCTTAACTTATCATATTTACATAAATTTTCACTCTTATAAAGTAACTACGAAACATCTGACTAATTATGTATCTTTGTTGGATGTATTGGGGAGCTAACTATGTATTTCGACAAACCCAAAATCGAAAAAAAAATGTATCGAAAGCTAATTATGTATCTTTATAAAAAAAATGTATCTCGAAAGACTCAAAATTGAGATTTCAATAATTATATAAAATATCAAAAAAAATTATGATTAAACTTCAAACTAGCAGAATTTATGTTATTTGTCTTAACAATATTTGTAACGTTGTAGGGAGACTAGCCCAAGAAGAGGTTTAGGCCCAGTCCATTCCCCTAAATAAAGGTCAACAAAGCCCAATATGGCCCATTAAGAAAACCCCATTTTGGTTAGTACCAATTAACTTACTTATTTTGTTACAAGTTTTGTCTCATAGGTAAAAATTGCATGTTTTTATAACGTACCAACAACATTACTATTCATGCATTTATTAACTTATCATAAAAATCGAAGTCTTTATCCAATATTTTTACTATTCATTTTAGAAAAAAATAATTATAGACTTTCTTTTTATAAGTATTTATATTTGTTTAAAAATCTATATTTTGATTTTTTGATCATTCAGAGGTGTATATGAATCCAATATCATAATCATACCATTTCTACTTTTTCAGAAAAAAATATTTTTTGCGTATATTTGTTTTAAAATGTATATCAAACATGTACTTCCTCCGTCCCAAATTGGCTAAGTTGATGTCCCATTTTACTTATCAAGATAAGATAAACTTTTCTTTCCATGTTTTATCCTTTGCATTAATTACATTTTCTTTAAATTAAAATGTAAACATCATTTAATAGGGGTATTTTGGTAAACTAGCCATGTTATTTATTATTTTTCTTAAGTTGTGCCATCCCAATTTGGGACAAGTAAAATAGGACGGAGGGAGTAATACTGTAAAGCTTCTCAACAACAACAACAACAACCCAGTGAAATATCACAAGTAAGGTCTTGGGAGGGTATTAGAGTGTATACAGACCATATCACTTCCTCAGGGAGGTAGAGAGGTTGTTTACGAAAAACCTTCGACTGAAGTGCAACTAATTCAGGTATAAAGAAGAAGGAAACAACGAACAAGGTATAGTAGCAACGAATAAGGGAATAGTGCAAAATCTAAGAGAAAGAAACAATAACAACAACAGAATACCGTGACAGTCGAACACAATAAACAGTGAAATATGATAGATATCACAAGTAGGGATCAACTCCACTTCAGCGTCTACGGCTAAACCATAAACTTTCATACCACAGCTATTACACGAAAAACACCAACAAGGCTAACCCTCTTGGAAAGTGAGAAACATCCCGACCCCACTAACCTTTTACTCTAATACGTTTCCTCGACGCCTTCTTATCTAAGTTCATGTCTTCAGTAACCTGAAGTTGTGTCATGTTCTATCTAATCACCTCTTCTGAGTACTTCTCCTTATACCTACTATATTCAACCTCACACACACACTTCTCATTGAGCGTCTATACCTCGACTTTTCACGTGTCCAAGCTATCTGAATCTCGCTTCCGCCGTCTTGTCCACCGTGGAGGCCACTCTCACCATATTTCGAATAACCTCATTCATAATCCTATCACACCTCATATGCCCACACATCTTCCTCGACATTCTCATCTCCGCAACATGCATCATCTAAACATAAGAGTTTCGACTGGCCAACTCTTCCCCCATAAAACAACATCAGCCTAACCACTTCTTTATAAAACTGCCCTAAACGTTTCCATGCACAAGACTTCGTAGACAAGTCTCTACTTCATCTATATCGCACTAATACAATGTGTGTCATCATTGTCAATGTCTCCACTTCGATGAGTTATATTGTAAAGATTCTCAATTGAAAAAAAAAAAGCTTTTAAATTCAAAATTTGAAGTAGTCAAGGCAAAAGAAAACATACTATCATACTCCCTCCATTTCATAATAAATGAATTATTGAATTTTGACACACATTAAGAAAAAAATATTAAAGACATAAATTTAACACAACTTTTTATTTTTACCCCAAAAAAAGAAAAAATGGACCTTGTAATATCTTTTCAAAAGTTAATTGATTGTCAAATCACAAGGGCAAATTTGGAAAAAAATTCAATGATTCACTTATTTTGGAGCATCATTTTTCAAAATTTCATTTTTAATTTTTTTCCAATATATTACAAATAATAATTAAAATATTTTATAACCATAAAATATTCCAGCACATTTCACACTCAAAAAACTCAAAAAAAGCACAAATGTTCTCTTCTTGTTCTTCATCCCACTCTTCTAGGATCTCTCTTCAGGTACTTTTTTTCACTTTCCTAATTTAAAAAAAATCAAATCTTGCTCCATTTTTTTACTTTATTATATGTGTTTTTTATTAGCATTTTTACATGTAACATTTATATTCATTTTTATGCAGATGGATTCTTGATTTTTTGCTCCCCCTCTGGCATGGATTGTTAAAAAGATTGAATCTTCATTTGGGGTTTCAAGATTTTAGATTTCTTGAATACCCTTTTGAGGAATTTGTGTTAAGAGTTGAAAAAAATTGAATCTTTTTATGATTTGGTTGAAAAAAATTGGTTCTTTTTGTGATTTAGTTGACAAAAATTGAATCTTTTTATGTTTTGGTTGAAAAAATTGGCTCTTTTTGTGATTTAGTTGAAAAAAAATTGAATCTTTTTATGTTTTGGTTGAAAAAAATTGGTTCTTTTTGTGATTTTTTGAGGAATTGTTGATATGGGGTTTGAGATTTTTGTAGTTTGTTAGATTTTTTGGATACCCTTTTGAAGAATTTGTGTTGAGAGTTGAAAAAGATTGAATCTTTTTATGATTTGGTTTGAGATTTTTGTAGTTTGTTAGATTTATTGAATGTATTTTTAAGGAATTGGTGTTGGAGCTGAGAAAAATTGATTATTTTTTATGATTTGTTAGGTATTTATTTTGATTTAATTGAAAAAAGAGGTGTAGGATATATAATGTTGAATTAGGAGACCCCCATTTGGTGTTTTTTGTTTGGAAAGTTGGGTAGTTGTGGTGAAATAGATTAAGAGTTATGTTTAAGATAATAAAAAGAGGGAAGAAAAGCTCAAAGGGGGAGGTTGTGGAGCCTCCGATACCGAGCTCATTGCCTAATGCGTCGGTTGATCATGCTTCGCGAATAGCAACGTCTGTTGTGGCATCACAACATGTTACATTGGCAAATGCAACGCCTGATCCTAGTGTGGTTGAAGTCTTGCCGTTATTGAAGGAGGTTGCACTCTCTGAACGACATGTTTTGTTTATCCGGAAGCTTCAGATCTGCTGTGTGCAATTTGACTTTGCGGATACGGTGAAGTGTGCTAGACAGAAGGAGATCAAGAGACAAACGCTCGCGGAGCTTATTGATTTAGTTCAGTCGAGTTCGTGTAAAATGAATGAAATAATGCAGGAAGAGTTAGTTAGGATGATATCTCTCAATCTTTTCCGTTGCTTGCCTCCTGCTTCGCATGAGAATACTGGGTCGGAAGGTATTGATGAAGAGGATGACATGTATCTGGATCCATCATGGCCTCATTTGCAACTAGTGTATGAGTTACTTTTAAGGTACGTGATGTCGTCTGAAATGGACACCAAGATTGCCAAACGATATCTTGACCACTCGTTTGTGCTGAAATTGCTCGACTTGTTTGATTCAGAGGATCCTAGAGAACGGGAGTATTTGAAGACTATTCTTCACCGCATATATGGGAAATTCATGGTTCATAGGCCATTTATAAGGAACGGGATAAACAATGTATTCTACAGGTTTATATTTGAGACGGAGAGGCATAATGGTATCGGTGAATTGCTAGAGATTCTTGGAAGTGTAATAAATGGATTTGCTTTGCCGATGAAAGAAGAGCACAAGTTGTTTCTTGTTCGGGCACTTATTCCTCTCCACAAGCCTAAATGTGTTTCTGTATATCACCATCAGCTGTCCTACTGCATTGCTCAGTTTGTTGAGAAAGATTACCGATTGGCGGATATCGTCATCAGGGGTTTGCTAAAATACTGGCCAGTTACTAATTGCGGAAAAGAAGTTCTCTTTCTTAATGAACTAGAAGAAATCTTGGAAGGCACACAGCCTGCTGAATTTCAGCGCTGTTTGGTTCCCCTTTTCAAGCAACTAGGACGAAGCATCAACAGTCCCCATTTTCAGGTCCGTGGATTGTTATTACCATCCCTATGTTCACTTCATTGCCATCTCTTATGCATATTCATCAAGTGTGAACTGATCATTGTGGATCTTCTTTCTTTTTCGTATCTTCATTTCCGTTCTTTACTCTAAGCTTTTGTAATTTGGTTTCATTTATGCTCTAAGATTTAAGGTCAATCTTGAATATATAACCCCGTAAGGTGGGATGAAAGAAGCAAAGCCTACTAAGTATCAGATATTAATTGAAAGAAGCGACACTCCACCATCACACCCAATCGTGTGGCCTAGTGGTCAATGAAGTGGACGAGAACTGGAAGGTCTCAATTTAAAATCCTAGCACAAAAATCTTGGTGGTTTCTTCTCATCTGCCCAAGCCTTAGTGGACATAGTTACTTGGTAACTGCGCTTGTGGGATCTAACAAGTACCAGTGGAATTAGTCAAGGTGTGCAAGCCGACCCTGACACCATGTCATAAAAAAAATAAGCGGAACTTCACCATCCTGTTTATCGGAGGAACTTGATTTTAAGTATAAAATTCATGACTTGATTACTTAAGGAGTATGATATTTTGACCTTATCTGTAAAATTCTATCATTATTTTATGAAAAACAAAAAAGACGAAGCTAAGAAGCCCTATTTGGAAATCTGAATAGAGGGAATGCAGTTTAGGGATTTTGTATCCTTTTCTTTGAAGGGAAAAAATGAGTCCAACAATACGATATAACTAATAACAGCTGATAAACCCTTATTTTCGGTTGCAATGTGGAAATTATATGTTCCTAAAGCTGATAAAAGCATTAGAGCAAAGTGATATTGAAGTACTTCCAACTATAAGGTAAAAATATCACATTTGACTATCCAAGATCCCAGCTAATTATTCAAAACTTGATTTCAGATTAGTCAAATGTGTCGAGTGTGCTTGAAATTGTTACCTGTTACTGATTTAGAGTAGTTGATGTAACGAAAAATGTCCACATAAATTAGTTATCTCTTGCTAGCGCAAGGTTACAAGCTTTATATTCTTAAATTGATGCTTATTCATTGCATACGGCTTTCTTTACTCCCTTTGCTGGTTGACTGGTAACTCTTAAAAAGATTGTTATAGTTTGCTGGACATAGAATTTAGAAATCTAATGCAAGGATAGTTTCAAAGAAAAAGATTCTAAAGTGATTGCATGAGTCGTGACAGCGTGCAAGTATGGAGTTTAACTTGCTATAAACCAAAGTTCGGACAATGTGATAGGCACTAGTTTTTGCAAAAACATAATGGGAACTATATATGATGACAGGGAAAATTTTGTTTTCTCTAAATGAAAAGCTTTGCGATTCTTAAACACTGTGCCTCAAACTGGTGCTGGGCTTTCAACGTAGAAAATCAAGTTTGAAGTTTGAATGCTGATAATATTTTTGATGAGCAAGTTAATGTGCATCGATTCATGAGATGACATTTTGGAGATATCTTGACTAGTTGACAAGGTAATTAATGCTCAAAGGGACTGAAAATGTTTTTGGCAGCCCAAACGGTCTGGAATCGAAATTGAAGATTGCAACTTGTTTTCTCTTCTAGCATCTGAAATGCAGTTGCCTTAAGCTAAAGTCGATCGGAGTTGAATAACCTTATCTCAGCCATTGCTGGAGAAAACTTCCGTCAAGTTTTACCTATCCATTATTATTAAAAGAAGCTACATCAATTGCTAAGCATTGAACTAATGACGAGATGATTGAAATTTTGATTAGATGATTGGAGGTGAGAAGTCGACAATTTGTCTGATTTTGTTTCTCTTTGAAGTAATGCATTACTAATCTTTTCCTTGAAATATGACCTTTCAATCACAGTTCTTTTGGCTAATCGCGTTAATAGCTGCTATCATCATAATATAATAGAAGGGTGTTTGCCATATGAGACAGCAGTACTTTTACAGAATTTCACTCTTTGAATAAAGTGTGATGTATCTCTTTCTAGGATGTTATGATCCAAGGTCACTTGACTTTGCGGCACATTTCCTCGAAGGTTAAACATAGGATTTCCTTTTTAAAATGTTAAGATTGACTCAGACAACAAAGCGATATGGATAATCCAGGTGCTTCGATTTGAAAAAGCGGAATAATTTTATCCTGCAGTCTAGACATACCCATAACATCTTTTGATGAGATAAGTATAAGAAATATATGTTTTACTCCTGACTTATTGGGTTTGCCTTGCCTAGCTAAGTTAGTTAAGAACTTCTATCTTCCTTTTGATTGTAAAGTTGACAAACATAAGATTTGATGGATTTATGATGGCGGGACTCCGATTTACTTTAGCAATTTGTTATTTCCATACGTTGATGTTTGAGTGCCTTTACTTTTGAGCATTTAATGCAATGCGAGAAACTGAATTTCAAGCTCTCAGCAGACAAACAGTCCATACAAAATTCCAGCAATAGCTTAGAACGAGGGTAGAGGGAGAAGATCTAAGTTTATTGGGATACGTATCAGTTTCCATTTTTGTCTTGCCTCCTTGGAGGGGTCCGTGTTTCTCAAGAATTTATTGATTGACTAGAAATCCTAAAATGAGCCAGTTCACTAGTCAAAATTTAGTTCCGTATTCACGCTTTCTAATAATTCTCAGTCTAGTCCATTGTATGTATGTGCTATGATTGAGTTGTGTCAACTTAAAGGTGGTATTGAATTGTCAAATATGCTTCAAAAATGCCAAGTCGGATTAAGTGGTAAACGCTTAAAGGTGATATTGTAATCTAAAATATGATTCAAATATGCCAAGTTTGATTAACGGGAATGTATCATTACTATTTCTGGTACATTTGTTGTTTCATGTTTTCTACTTGACAGCTATACGGAGCTTCTAAGATAAAATTTACCTGGTACCATGATTTTGATGTATTTCTAGAATGCCTGGAAGGCGTTATGCAGTGTTCTGTTATTGTAAAATCGAGATTCTAGCATTTAGTCCGCACTCACCTATTGCAGTTTTAACTGTAATCAAAATGGTAGGCTTAGACGGGGTACTTACCGAAGGCCATTGGGAAATGTCCTATTGTTTAAAAATAGTTGCTGAATTTGAATTGCATGATATCATTATTTATTTAGTATGACGTCTCATATTGTCATGGCAATATTGTTGTCTGTAATAGTATTTTTTTTCCAAATGTTTCTTGTGTTGTTTGCTTCCGAAGGTTGCACGATAATGACACGATGACCTAAAGATTTTATGCATGGCAGGTTGCTGAGCGAGCTCTGTTCTTATGGAACAATGAGCATATAGTAGACTTGATCGCGCAGAATCGACGTGCAATTTTGCCAATCATCTTTGAGCCACTAGAAAGGAATATGTATGGTCACTGGAATCAGGCAGTCCACGGACTAACCTCCAATGTCCGGAGAATGTTCTTGGAGATGGATTCAGAACTTTTCGAGGAGTGCGAAAAGGATTACAATGAAAGAGCAGCCGGCGCCATCTGCCTAGTGGAGCAGCGCGAGCTTGCATGGAAGAAATTGGAAGAAGCTGCTGCACTGGTGAAGTAGAACATGTTGCAACAGCTTATTGAGTTCAGCTGCTCTGCGTAGAACATCTCAAACTGCCTGATGATGGCTTTTGACTTTGCAAACTGAAGATGAACCGCTCCAAAGTTTTTTTTTTTCCGTGCTTCCTGCTGTGTTTCCATAATTTGAGCGAGGCAGGCTGAAGGTATGGGCTTTGTGATATCTTTCCTCGACAGACATAGTGTGAAAGTTTTGTTTATTTTAGATATTCAAAGACTATTATTCTTTAGCATTTTAGTACTAACCAATAATCAAATTTCTGGTCTTTTGTTATCACTCCCCTCCCACAACCTTCCTCTAGGACACAAAAATGGGATAAAGAAATATATTTTTCCACGGTTTCTTTACTGCCCAAATTTTTGTCTGAAATATTTTTCAATAGTGATAATCTGCTTATTGACTGTTTTTCTTCTGGTTCCTCAATTTATTTATAGCAGCTTTTCGAAAGTTCTTTATAGCAAACAATATCTTCAAGGTTTCTGCTTGCCTGCCAACGCCCGGCCCCTATTCCAGCAAGTAATGTGTATGTATTGTAGTTGGGACTTAGGAAATAATGTCCAGTGTTGTCAAACGAGCGGTTAAAGCATGCTTAGCCCTTCAACCATTCGCCTTGCTTAGCGGGCATGTTTCATTGTCTATAATCGTAATTTTGAAGAGGTGACATGAAACAATTGATATTTCACTATGGCGTAAAAAAAATTCAATTTCCTTGTCTTTGTAATCGTTATTTATGCTTATAATTCTTAGTCTTGGACTACATATACATATTTGTATTTGTTTTTTCATTTGCATCTTTAAGTGTAAAGCACGCTTTATTTGTGCTTTACACTTAAAGATGCAACAAACCTAGGATCTTTTTTGTGTTCTTCGCCTTTGATAACACTCATAGCGTCTATAAAATAGTTATCATTTCACTTTTTGTTAGAGTATCGGTTTCTGACTACCTATGTAAACTTTTGGATCTTCTTGGTAGTTTGGCCTTATTTTTGTTCGGAAAGTCTAGAACAACTGTTAACCAACCATATAGATGTCCAGACGATAAGAAGTGATAGCAGTTGGAACGTTTAAGCATCTTTAGCTCCAAGAGTTGGCTTTAGGTTTGATTGAACTTCGAGGAACTGAAGCTGCAACGATCACAAGTTTGAGGCTTAGGCATTTGGAAGAGGCGTGTGAGGCTGCAAGGTGGTAATAACACTCCCTCTCGTCCAAAATAAGTGTCGTTTTAACCAAAATCAATTAGGAAACCAATAAAGTGTTGATTATACAACTTCGAAAGAGGGTATAATCCCTCTTGATATTGCTATACAATTAACTATGTACAAGAAGTGGGAATCCTTGATGCTGATTCTGTGAAGTAGAAAATTTTCGTAAGTACATTCTGTAGTGGGGCCCTTCCCCGGACACCGCGCGTAGCGATAGCTTTAGTGCACCGGGCTGCCCTTTACATTCTTTGTTATAACAATCATTCTCTATTGAATACTATAGTATGACTAAGAATGGCAATGTTAATAGCCTAGCGTTGTTGGTGATAACATACAAAATTAGAAGTGACAACATGATGGTGGTGGTTGAACTTGAAGGTGATGGTGATGATGTTCCTGCCGATGCAACGGTCCCAAATACCTTTTCTAAGAAGTCGCCATCTCCTTCGTGGGACTTAACCGGTCTAATACTGCTGGTCCGGTTGGCTGCAATGGTGGTTCTGGTTCTTCCACCATATGACATGGCCACAGTGGTATCCCTGTTGCATAGTAGATGACTTGTTTACCATTCTGTACTGGCATTTTGCAAAATGACTAGATGCTTGTTATGCTAAGGCCCCGAGGGACAATGGTGCGCGGTTCAAAACTCGGTAGATAATGAGTCTGTCCCTCGACCCTTCTCCATTTACATACCAGGCTTTTGTCTGCAGCAGGATTTGAACTCCTGACGTATGTCTAACCCACACATCACATGTTGGAATCTTGTTGTAGACAAAAGCTTCGTCTTTTAAGTGGAGAAGGGTAGAGGGCCGGACTTATAATCCACCAAGTTTCAAACCCCATATCATCTAACTAAGAGTTTTGAACTGTGTGCCACTAGCCCTCGGAGATTTCTCGATTATCAAAAACATAGAAGCGTTTCGCGGTGAGGGGGGTACCTGGGGACACCAGTGACACCAGCATTCATAGTGAGTTGATCAATGAGAAATGCAGATTTAGGCTCCATGCTTGATGCCATGATATATTGGTTGCCAAGTCCATCACCTGAAGGAACAAAGTATGCTCCATTTACCATTTCATCTCCTTCTGTCCTCCAGTTCCAATTTGTCCAATCTCTCTCGTCCACGTCCACGCGCTTCGTAACCTACTCGCGATCATAATCACACAGCATGAGCTCGAATTTCAGTAACCTTATCGTTCGATAACAACAACATACCCAGTCAAATCTCACAAGTCAGGTCTGGGGAGGGTTAACCGTATGCAGACCTTACCACTACCTCGAGGAGGTAGAGAGGTTGTTTTCGGAGGACCCCCGGCTCAAGTGTCATAGCATAATCACACAGCACGAGCTCGAATTTCATTAACCTTATCGTTCGACGACAACAACAACATACCTAGTAAAATCCTACAAGTGAGGGTTAAGCCTACACAGACCTTACCACTACCTCGACGAGGTAGAGAGGCTTTTTTCGAAGGACCCTCAGCTCTAGTGTCATATCATAATCAACACAGCACGAGCTCGAATTTCATTAACCTTATCGTTCGACAACAACAACAACATACCTAGTAAAATCTTATAAGTGAGGTTTGGGGAGAGCTAACTGTACGCAAACCTTACCACTACCTCATGGAGGTAGAGAGGCTGTTTCTGGAGGACCCTCGGCTCAACTCTAGCACATCCAAGTTAAACGATGTCACGTAAATCGAGAGGGAAGGACTTACCTCTTTGGCATTTGGATCTTGAGGTGCAGTAAAACGATTGCCTTGACTATTAATAGTTGGATTAGCACTTCCACCAATTGCATACATTTGCCATTCTGTAAAATCATTGTTCACTACATGTATATATCCTCTTCTACATCTTGGCATTCTTTGTACTAATCCTTCTCCAAAATGATTAAATGCTATTGTCACCTAATAAAAATATTTCATAAAATTTACAAAATAATTCCAACTTTATAACCAAGAAAAACTCTTTAAAAATGTTGAAATCTAACCTGCATTCCGATATCTGCTTCGTATCGATCGTCGTGCCCCAATAGCATAACTTTGTCATGGTGGGTGAAGTAGTTATTCGAAATAGTAATAGCAGTTGATCCCATGATAGCATCAATTAAACCATCAGTACAATGTGACAATGCACAATGATCAATCCAAATATTTCTCGAACTGTATATCGAAATTCCATCACCATCAGACATTCCTCTCCAACCAACTTGTGTTGTACTTTGTCTAATGTTACTATTCCCAGATGGAACACAATTGTATACATGTATATTATGTATAATCACATTTGTAACATACTGTAATGTCATACATCCACCACCCGTGACGTGGACGTTCGCCCCGCGTCCGTCTATGGTCTTGTAATTGTTGATCATAAGCTCGTGTCTGAGCGTTATGATCATGTCGCCGGCAAAGGTGATCCAGAGGGGCTCCTCCTGGATCACCGCATGCCTCAGGGTTCCAGGGGTAGGGTTCACCGTGTCAAAGTCAGACGGATCGCTGACCAAGTAGTATCGGCCACCTTTCCCTCCGACTGCACCGTGACCAAACCCAATGGCGCAATCCGCCAACTGCTGGCGGTTGTTCACCCAGTTCGGGTCACATCGCCAGCAGTCGTCTATCGGATTGCCCGTTAGACATTGGTAATTTGCTACTGTCGTATCAAATATTTGCCGCCTTGATATGGATTCATTCACCCTCCTGTATAAATATGTAAGAAGATAGACTACTATGCATTAAATTTTTATGAATGAAAAATATATTCGCGCACACGTGTCGAATTCGTAATTTTTGAAGAACCCGAGCAATAAGCAAAAAAAACAAATCAAGATTTTTATTTTTTCACTGTTTTGAGTATTATGTGACAAACATAGATACCCAGATGATAACATGCAGAAATAAACAAAACCACAACAACGATAACAACATATCCAGTTTAGTTCTCACAAAATGGGCCCCGGATAGGGTAGAGTATACGCAGACGACCTCATCCCTTCCTCGAGGCTATTCCCAATAAAATCCCCGACTCGAGGAAAAACTAATCCAAAGCAATCCCAAAATAATAACGCAAGTACGAGAAATAACAGATAATAACAACTTTAATGATTCTTGTTGGTGAATGTTTTGTTAGGAAATTTGCAAATATGGAGGATCTAACACAGGTGCAATAATATTTTGAAAAGTTCGAGCAACATATAGGTGACCCTACCTCAAAGGTATAGAGATTATTTTCAATACACTCTCGACTCAAGGAAAAATAGTTCAAACGAAAGTACAAGAAACAACATATAATAACAAAAATAACAAATACTAACAAACAAACAACAAAAACTACAAGAAACAATACATGTAACAAAAATCGAAGGACAAAAATAACAGATAGTAACAAACAACAGAAACCAAGAAACAACACATGTAACAAAAATAACAGATAGTAACAAACAACAAAAATTACAAGAAACGATACATGTAACAAAAAGCGAAGGACAAAAACAACAGATAGTAACAAACAAACAACAGAAACTACACGAAACAATTCACGTAACAGAAATCGAAGAACAAGAAACTACAGATTCGAATTTCACCTGTTCACATCTTGAACAACGGATTCAGGAAAAGGATGTTGATGAAGAAGTGTAAGATTATTAAACTTTGCTGTAATTATAATTATTGGAGAAAATAAAAAGATTATGAAGAAGAAAAAAGAAAGAATGTTTGTATTAGAAAGCATTCTTGAAAGTTGATATATGATAAAAGTTGTATTATTCTTGAAAATTGTGTACAACTAATTGTTTGTGATATGATTCTTGTTGTTGAATGTTCTGTTAGGAAACTTGCAAATATGGAGAAATTTATAATGTGTCTTATATACTATACTAACATATAATAAAGGTGAAAATAATTAATTACAAGAAAAAAAAAAGAATAATTTGCTTTGTAGTAGGGTTTTAGACTTAATAGCGGTATATTTTTGTTACTCCATCCGTCTCAAAATAAGTATCGTTTTAGTTCTTTTTATGTTATAATAAAATAATATAACATATTCAATGTAGTTTTATAAGTGCGGTCTGAAAAAGATATAGTGTACAAGAATGCGATAGTGAAGAAAGCATGTCAATGAATAAGGAAACCGGTATAATTAACTCTTTTTACGTTCGTTAAGAAAAATAATATATACAAGATATCTTTTATTAAGTTGATTCTATTTATTAAAGGGAAAAGGTTCGAAATACACCTAAACTTAGGTGAAATTTGTTGTAACACACCTCAACTTTGCGGGGGTTCTATGGTCCCCTGGACTATTTATTATCGTATTTCTGTGGCATATATTTGCCCAATTGCACCATTGCGTAAATACACGTACACTGAGCGTGTAAAGGTCTGAAGTGATCTAACTGGACAAATATACGCCACACAAATACAATAATAAATAATCGAGGGGGTCATAGGATTCCCACAAAATTAATGTGTGTTACAACAAATCTCATCAAACTTTAGGTATTTTTTACTCCTTTTCCTTTATTAAATGTTTCTTGAGAATTAAGCACTATTAATAAGAAGTATGATTATTTTTTGCTAAAACGACACTTATTTTAGAACGGAGGGAGTAGTATATTTGATGAAGAAGGAAGAAATTTTGGAAATGGTGGCTTTGATGTTGACAGCAGCCAAAAAAAAAACAATTCCCATTGAAGAGGAATATAAGATAAAGATTTAATTAGTTTTTTTAAAATAAAATATTTTTTTTAAGTTGTGATATATATCCTTTGCCTTGCATGTTAATTATTCTAAAAGTAATTAATTTCATAAAGAAATGTTTAGATTTTTATGCAAGAAAACGGCTTATCCAAAATGTACAAACAACTCCTCCTTCCCTTGCATTCGTTATTCGAAATTTACTGTTCCGACTAATTTATATTTACACGTGGAATCTAGCAAAAGAAAAATGATATTATTGAGAGTTTTTTCTTTACACGACTTGAATACGAGACCTTTAGTTAAGGGTTGGAGGGATCCGAATATATTCCATTTATTATACCGTACTCACTAGGATGTAACTTGATTAATAATCACGTAGGATTGAGTAAAAGAAGAAATATATACTCTCTCTCATGAGCGATAAGCTTGCGCTTGTTTGGAGAGATCATCATAAATGATTAAAGTGTGTCGTTCACGATACATAAAATATTCAACCATTTTTTCGTCTCATGACTTGAACTCGAGATGATTGATTAAAGGTGATCGAATAGATGTAAATCCCATCTATTCCATCATACTCACTACGATGCAACTCGACTAATAAGCGTGTAGGGTTCAGTAAAAAAAAAAGAAATACTCTCTCATGAGTTTTTTCATCTCGTGACTTAAAACTCGAGAAGATTGATTAAGGGTGAACAGATGTAAATCCCATCTATTCCGCCGTACTCACTAGGATGCAACTCGACTAATAACCGTGTAGGGTTTAGTAAAAAAAGAAATACTCTCTCTCATGAGTTTTTTTCATCTCATGACTTGAACTCGAGAAGATTGATTAAGGATGAATATATGTAAATCCCATCTATTCCATCGTACTCGGTCGCGAATGCAGTTCTTCAACAACTTGTTCATCAGAATCCAATATTTTTTAAGCGGGACATATAAATAATAGAGTAAAGCATTTAGTACCCCTGACCTGCTGTGACACGCTCCAACTTCACGGGAGTCCTATTATCCCTCGAACTAAATTTTAGTGTATTTTTGTCAACCTTTTTAACTGACGTGGTGCCTTTTGTCAACCATTTTAGCTGACATGTCACCTTTTATGTGGGGCCCATTTTATATAATAAAGATGCTACATTATCGTAAAAGGGTGACAAAAATATACTAAAATTGAGTTCAGAAGGTAATAGGACCCTACAAAGTTGAGGTGTCTCGTAGCAACTTTAATCATAGTTCGAAAGAGCACTGAATATTTATCTCTAAATAATATTCATGTTAAAATCCACTATATCTTAAAAGTATAATAACTTCAATATTAAGAATTTTAATAATTAAATCTATGGAGTTTAAATCTTGAATTCACATTTAACTAAAATTTAGTGGTTAAGGTGTGTTTGGCTACTTTTGGGATTTAAGATTCTTTGCTGAATTGGAGAAAGATTATGGAGGTTAACATCTATGGATTTGGACAAGAACCTTTTTGTTAAAAAAAAAAAAAATACTTTTCAAATAAAGTGTATATGTTAAGATTTCATAAATTTTATCTCATAGATATTATAAATCTTTGACTCGTAAATTTAATGAATGAATATCTAACTTATCAAATCAATTTGTCATCGAGAATTGAACAGTATAATATTGAAAGTACGTCAGTTCGGGTACGTGATGAGGAGGGGTTCTGATGTTTCAGTGCGAAGGTGTGAGACATTGACCATAAATGATTTTAGGCGGGGTAGAGGTAGACCGAAAAAATATTGGAGGGAGTTGATTAGGCGGTATGATATGGACCAGTTACAGCTTATGGGGGACATGACCCTTGATAGGAAGATGTGGAGGAAGCGGATCAGGATAGAGGGTTAGGCGGTGGGAGTGCGTCGGTAATAGTAAGGAAGTGATTCTTTTGTGTCAGGAGTTTCTTGTTCTTGTTGTTGTGGCTGTAGTATTATCTTGTGGGTAGCGGTGTTAGTTTATTTTTGCATATCCGTACTAGTTTATATGCACTAATTTTTGGGTTTGTTATACTGTTAGTTTATTTTACATACCGTACTAGTTTATATATATGCATTTATCTTTTGTGTTTGTTATACTGTTATCGGTCCTAAACCGAGGGTCTTTCGGAAACAACCTCTCTACTTCACCTAAGATAGTGGTATGATCTGCATACACTTTACCCTCCCCAGATCCTACTAGAGATACCCAAATATTGAAAAGTTTAATATATGCTTCGAATAACATCAGAATAATATATTTATTAGATGCCATATAGTTATATGCTTCTCTTCATACATGTATATATCTATGTATTCAATAAAAAAAAAAAAAACTTTCTACATATATATATACACATACATAGTAGCGGAGTTGGAATTTTCACTGAGGAAGGGGTTTAGAAGTATATATATGAACTAGTCGAAGGAGGTCCAACATCTATTATATATGCATAAAATAATTTTTTTAATCATATAAAAATAGTATAAAAACAGTATAATTATCCGTCGAAGGGGGATTCGAATGAACACCCTGGAGCAAAAGTCGCTCCGCCACTGAGGGGTGGAGGTAAATACTGAATACGGGGCCAAACCTTGTAATTTTGATCCAAATTTTGAATTTGTCGTAAAAAATTATTAACTGTGTATACATTATGAACTAAGAATCGATTAGAATTCAGAACTCATAAGCTTTAAATTCTAACTCTGCATTTGAAAGATACATGCACATATATTTATCAATCTATTTGCATATGTTCTAGATATAAAGAAATTTTACGCGTCGAGTATTTGATCAAATGGGATTTTTTATAACCCCAAAACTACGATTCAAAATAATTTAATTTACGAACCAAACAACATAAAATTATTATATGGCGGTAAATGTGTACAAGTTAAATCATTTCAGAAATAAGGCAATAACATCTTTCTTTACTCATCGTTACTATTTTATTACAAATTATTATAAATTGAGAAAGGTCTGAAATATACCTAAATTTTGACGAAATTTATGGTAATACGTGGTATATGTTTGTCAGTTGGATAACTGTTTGAATACACGCACACTGCGCGTAAGGGTCTGAACTGGTCCAGCTAATCAAGTATATGCCACAGAAATACGATAAAAAATAATCTAAGAGACTTCATCAAACCCCTATAAATTTAAGGCATATTATAACAAATTTCGTCAAAATTTAGATATATTTTAAATTTTTTCCCGTATTATAAAGTTACATATATTCTATCTCATCATGTTACTTTAGTTTCTTAGTCAAAAGAAGGCAACAAAGTGAGTAGGATACTATGGATCCTTGTCATCAAGTATATATTACAAGACAAACACACATGTAGTCTTACTATATATATATATATATATATATATATATATATATGCTAAATTGTAAAGCTGAATTATTTATATAATTAAAGGAGATGAAATATATATTTTAGATAATTAACTGAGATAAGTATTTAGTATTTTCTCAAATTATGGTTAAAGTTGTTATGATACACTCCAACTTCATAGGCCTATATATTACCTTCTTAAACTCAATTTTAACATATTTTTATCTCCTTTTTGTGCTGACGTGACACCTTTATTAGATAAAATAGGGCTTACATCAAAGATGTCACGTCAGCTAAAAAGATTGACAAAAGGTGTCACGCCAGCACAAAAGGGTGATAAAAATTCGTTAAAATTGAGTTCAGGAGGTAATAGGATCCCCGTGAAGTTAGAGTGTATCGTAGCAAAATTTGGTCATAGTTAAGGGGGTTAATAGATGTTTTACTCTAATTAATTTATTTACATAATAGACGTTTGAGAATTATATGAATTATAGTTTTTTAATTGAATAGTTTAGATAGTCTATTTATATGGTTTTAGCACATCTTCATCTTTTGACCTAGCTTTTTTGATTACGATAAATTCAAAATTAATTATTATTATTTTTTTTCAAAATTTGAGTTGAAAGTGTCTAAATTTTAATTTATGATATGTTTTGATATTCACTTTAAACATGTCATAGACAACGATAATTCATAAAATTCGTAATTCCATCTTTTATATGAATCGAATAGCTAAATTCATCATTTTAATATAAAATGATTTTTGAAACTAATTATTAATACTTATAATCAAATATGAAATAAAATAATCTGTCATTCTAAATCCATTTTTGAGTAATTTTTTAATTCAAAATAATGCAAAAAACCTTATTCGTGATATGGAATCCATGTCACCAAGTATGGCATGTTTCAATTTCAAGACAAACATGCATTTTAATACAATATCACTTAGTGGCAGAGCCAGAAATTTAACGAAAAGTATATAAATACACTCGTAATAGCTAATATTCGACCTCTGCACGCCACATAAGTTCCAAACCAGCCTTCGTCTAAGGTGACTCCGCCTATGATACTTATATATATATATATATCTAATTGCAAATGCATAATTTAAACTTAGTCGCATCATATGTTTACATGACAAATTTATTTGTATTTAAACTTCGATTACTCAAGGTGGAAATGTGCGAAAAATATTTGTACTTAGGCGAAATTTGCAGTTACGCATCCTGAACTTTGCGGGGATCTTATGACCACCCTAGACTATTTTCTACCATGTTTAACTGGCATATGTTTGCCTCTTATCAAACATTTTTTTCTTACACGCAGTGATTCAAGTAGGACCTCCCGCAAAATTCAGGATGCATAACTGTAAATTTCGCCGAAGTATAAATATTTTTCGCATCTTTTTTCCATTACTTAAATCATGATTAATATGTATACTTTTTCTATTTGGTTTTCTTATAAGAAAATCAATATTTTTTTCTTTTTTGAATTGAAGAAGATACATATTATTAAATGTTTATAACTTAATAATGACTTGGAATAAAGTATTTATGATAAGATATGATGACAAATCTATGTGCATATTGTTCATGTATACAAGTTATACATTGCCTCAAAACATAGAAATATCAAAACACACACAAAAAGGAAAACAACTAAAGTCGTCTTTTAAAAAGTGTATGTCCCAACTTGGACTTTACTTTATTTTCTCTTTGAATCAAAGTATCTAATTTTTATTCTCTAACAATATATATCAACCATGGAATTAATTTAAAAAAAAAAAAAAGGACAGGGGAAAAAAAGAAAGAAGTGGACATTCGATGATATATTTGTTGGATTAAGTCATTTTAAAGATTCTCGTAATACATGACACTATATATTAAGAAAAATTAGATTTTCAACGATATATTTATTGGATTAAGTCGGTTTAAAGATTCTCGTAATATATGACGCTATATATTAAGAAAAATTAGATTTTCAACGATATGTTTGTTGGATTAAGTTAGTCCAGAGATGGTCGTAATAATGGTGTGATATTATAAGTCTATATGTACGAGTTTTCCAAAAGATTTGACACTATAGTCTATATATTAAGAAAAAGTAGATTTTCAACGATACATTTGTTCGATTAAATTAATACAAAGATGTTCGTAATAATGGTGTGGTATTATAAGTCGATATGTAGGATTTTTCGAAAAGATCTGATAGTACTATAGTCTATATATTAAGAAATAGTAGACTTTCGTTGATATATTTGTTGGATTATGTCAGTTTAAAGATGCTCGTAATATATGAAGGTATATATTAAGAAAAATTGGATTTCAACGATATTATTGTTGGATTAAGTTAGTCCAAAGATGGTCGTAATAATGGTGTGATATTATAAGTTTATTGTAAACTTTTTCGACAAGATCTGACACTATAATCTATATATTAAGAAAAATTGGATTTTTAACGATATTATTGTTGGATTAAGTTAGTCCAGAGATGATCGTAATAATGGTGTGATATTGTAAGTCTATATGTAGGATTTTTCGAAAAATTTGACACTATCGTCTGTATATTAAGAAAAAATAGATTTTCAACGATATATTTGTTGGATTAAGTTAGTCCAAAGATGCTTGTAATAATGATGTGATATTATAAGTCTATATGTTGGATTTTACGAAAAGTTCTGACACTATAATCTATATATTAAGAAAAAGTAGATTTTCAACGATACATTTGTTGAATTAAGTTGGTCCAAAGATGTCATAGATCGTAACAATGATATGATAAATATTAATTCCGTACATATGCATGATTTTTCTCGAAAAGATCTTATTTCAGTATGGAACGTTGTTTGTCTATTTAATAATCTCTTCTGAACTGATTTTCAAAATGGTTCATCAACGATGAATTACTCTCTCTGCTATCTACATACTCGTTCTTACAAACCAACGGCTTTTATATTGATTTGTTGGGCTATATCGACCCAAAAATACTCTTATATGATACGATATTGTTTATTTCTTTTGAGAAACATTTTTTTTTTTTTTTAGTGAAACACAAAATTCAAAAAAAGGGTAAAGGGAAATTGGATAGTTGATAAAGCCCAAAACTACCATGGAAGCACAATGACAAGAGGCACATTCTACTAGAGAGCCCAATCCATGGAGAAAATTAGGGCAAATAATATAAATTCCGACAGTTTGGAGCTTAATTACAGTTGATTTCGATATTTTGCATAATTACTGAAAATTTTAATTTTGGATCTGTTAGGATACATAGTTAGCTCCCGATACATTCAACGAAGATACATTTTTTTTTCTTTGTAAAGATACATGATTAACTCCCAATATATTTTTTCGTCTATAGATATACATAATACATTCAACGAAGATACAATTTTTTCTTGAAAAAACACATAATTAGCTTCCAATACATTTTTTTCAATTTTGAGTCTGTCAAGATACATAATTAGTTCTCTGATTCATCCGACAAAAATACATAATTAGTTGAAATTTTTGTAATTACTTTATAAGGTGGGAATTTGTTTAAATATGGTAATTTAACCCCCTTAAACTTGTCCAGAAATTTCATTTAGACACTTAGCAGACGTTTGACCGTGAGAGTTTTTTCACCTTTTTAAAAAATATTATTTTATTTTAGTAAAAATATTAGTATTTGACCATAAAAATTATCTCATTTTAGGATTTTTTTTTTTTGAAAAACTTGTTTTCACTCCTATTTCTCTCATAAAATTTCAAAAAACAATTATTATTTATATTAATGGCCAAACACAACACCAACTTCAACTCCAAAAAATTATTATTGCAAATTACCTAAAAAATTGAAAAAGAAAAATTTACCTAATAGTGTAAAATATTTGTACGCGACAGTAAACAAAACTTAATTTATTATTATTAAATAGATATTTTTTAAAATTAATATACACGTGGAGCCATAGAATTCAAATTGAGTGATCCAAGTCTTTTAGCGGGATAATATATAAAACAGCTTCAAATTTCGGATTTCATTTCCGACCCGAAATCCCCAAATTTGTCCTCCGCCGCAATCCCCAAATTCGTCCTCCAGCCAAATCAATCTGTAAGTTCACTAATCCCCAAAAAACCTAAATTCCTAATTTAACGAAACCATAAGGGCTATTGTTCAAGCCATGGAAACAGTCTCTTACAGAAAATGTAAGGTAAGGCTGCTGCGTATAACAAATACTTGTGGTTCGGTCCTTCCCCGGACCCCGCACATTCAGGAGCTTAAGTGTTCCTTATGTAATGAACCAGAAGGATGCGGGTTCAAGTCATGAAAACAATCTTGCATAAAATGTAAGGTAAGGCTGCTGCGTATAATAAATCGTTGTGGTTCGGCTCTTTCCTGGATCCCTGCACATAGCGGGAGCTATAGTGCATCGGGCCGACTGCCCTTATTGTTAATTGTAAAGAACATTTTTTTTAACTCTTGTGGTTCGGTCCTTCCCCAGAGCAGAAACTTTAGTGCACCGAGCTGCCCTTAGTTTTAATTGTAAATTACAATTTTCTTTTACCAGTGTGGTTCGGCTTTTGTCAGAATCCTGTATATAGCTGAAGCTGTAGAGCAGCGAGCTGCCCTTATTGTTAATTGTAAATTACAATTCTTTTTACCCTTATGGTTTGGCTTTTGTCTGGATCCTGTGTATAGCAGGAGCGTTAGTGCACCGGACTGCTGTAATTGTTAATTGTGAACTAAGAATTTTGTTTTGTTGGTCTGATGAAGCTGAGATGTTTGAGTAATTCAGTGAAAAAGCGAAAAGTAGAAGGAAATTGATAGAATGAAGGATTCATTGGGGAATGCAGCGAGAAAAAAGCTAGCTGATATTAGCAATATTCCGGAACAAATGCGAATCAATAACCAAAATGAGAAGTCGGAAACGATGTCAATTTGTTCGAAAGAGTTCGTAGACAAGGTCCAGAAGGTACGCGCGCTCAGTATGCTTTCACTTTGGTTACTTGTTTTTTTTTTTTTTTTTTACTATTTTTTCTTGAGTTGATTGTTGTTGTTGTGTAGTGGTACATTGTGTTTCAAAAGTTTTGGTCTTGGTTGAATTTCAGCTCAATTCGGTTTTCTTTTATGGAAATTTGGTACAGGAGAATGCGGCGTTGGTGAAGATCATAACAGAAAAAAAGTATCCTTTATTTGTATAGGGACTGCATTTTCTTATATCCATGAGGTAGGAGTAAGGTCTAGGTAAATTCTACCCTCCCTAGAGCCCACTTTGTGGGATTATAGCGAGTATGTTGTTATTTTTGTTGAACTGCATTTGCTTATAAATTGCTTATAGATATTGGTAGGGGTTAGGTCTGTGTATAACATACTAACCCGAACCCATTTGTGAGATTATATAGGTATATTGTTGTTTATAGACATTGAGATCTTTTTTTTTTTTTGAGATAAGGAAAGATGTATAGAACTATACAGGGCACAAGGATCCTCGGTCCCTATCGATGCGTATTATGCTAGAGGTGTAGAAAGGAGAAGAAGTAGCTTCTTCGATCTTATCCTCTAGGACATGCGCGGAGCCACCTTAGACGAAGGGTGGTCCGACGACCATCCTTCGCTAGAAACTTAAGTATTGTTCTGAGGTTAAATGCTAGCTATTATGAGTGTATATTTAATTTTGCAAACCCTTAACACAACTGAGGAGAAAATTTGCACACCCTTCACCAAACTTTTTGCGCTGCCACTGCTCTAGGACAGGTATCCCTAAAAGAATAGTCATGAGCATATGAATATGAATACTGGAAATAGGATATGAAACTGTAACTTTTAATCAACCTCAGTAGAGCTCGTATAACATCCTGTGAGTTATCCATTTACATATATAATACCTAGTTGTCTAGGTGATTTACTATCTCTATTTGTAAGTACTAAAAGTTGGTTATTGCAAACTGGGAACTGATCACATCATATTAGTCCTACCGAAGTCTTTATGGAAGTACATAAAGCAAAAAGGGGAGTAGTTTCCTGAAGCATGCTGTAATCTCCAGACAAACTAAGTGGAATAGAGATCCTCCCATAGGCATATCTAGGATTTAGGGTCGGTGGGTTCAAAATTGGTGGATGGATGGACTACGGAGTTATCTCATATTTGGGCTGAAAGGCTGATCTGTCCTGTACATGGTTTAATCTCCAGATAAACTAAGCGGAATAGAGATTCTCCCATAGGCTTAATTGGGTTTAAAGTGGGAGAGTTCAGAATTGGTGTATGGATGGAGTTATCTCACACCTGGGCCAAAGGGTAGAATCGTCTTGTTTGTTGTTGGTCTTTACTACACTTAAGTTAGTTTTTGCATAGGCAATATAATGTCCACATTAAAAGAGGAGGTTTACAGTAGATTGTTTATCAGAGTAAAAATAACTATATTAACATAATTCATCGGGATGTGCTTTCCTAGACATGTGCCTGATTGATAGCTCTGTAGTGTTAATAGCAAGGGTTTTTTGGAAGGAACGAAATGAGCCCGTATAGAACAAAATGGATAGAGGATCATATAGTCTATTCCAATTAATTATGGGATTAAGGGTTTAGTTGAATGATTCATAGGTGACTTTCTTAGTTAGTATTGGTATTATTACATTTGTACTTGTGAACCTACTATGGTGTTCCTTGATTCGTGTTCTCAATAGCAAAATCATTGAATTAGCTGGAGCGGAGATACAGAAGATGAGAATTAACCTACAGAAAATGCAGCAACGGAATCATGAACTTGCGCAGTCAAATAGTCAAATGCTTGCGGTTTGTTCTCTTCCCATAACCAATCTAGAAAAAGTTTATATAGTCCAGTTAGTTTGTGGCCCAGTTACTAAAACAATTTCTTTGTTTATCTTTCTCAGGATTTAAATTCAGCTAAAGATAGGGTAAGCACTTGAATACCGTGCCAGGTCACTTATAAGATCAGATTTATGATTTTCTCCGTGAGCTAACATAAGTGCTACTTCTTGATCAGCTCAAAGCATTACAACATGAGCTTGGATGTAAAAATGGTGTACTTAGAGCGAAAGATCTTGAAGCAGAGGTCAGTTCAGGTTTCGGTAACTCAATCTGTTTGTTGCTTAAGTTGTTTTTCTTTCACTTTTGATCATATCATCTTTTTAATCAGGAGATAGCAAAACAAAAAATGCGGCAGCAGTTGAACGATGAGGTATAAAGACAGTTTTTTGTGCATTAGATTGCCTGTTAAGGAGCTAGAGGTAATCTTCACTCTTTTTGTCACTGTTTGAAGGTAAAACCCATCAAGTGTGAAGAGGCGGGAGATTCTTCTTTGGGAAATGGCGATAATGATAGACCTGCAAAAATCAAAAGGAAGCCTCAGGCAAAGAGTGAGTATTCTATATGGATATTAGGTTATGTGCTGTTAAAAAGTGCCTAAAATTCTTGCTTTTGTTTTTCGTTCTTTCCTTACTCGTGACATGTAGGTTTGGGCTCTTCTACGCAAGTGCCACCCCAGGATACGGCTGAAAATAAAAGGTTATATATTTGAATGTATACAACGTGACATCAATTTTATGATGTTAAAGATAAAATATTGTTAAGAAAATTGTTCATCAGGACTATATACTGTTTTTTCAGACCTTGTGTAAGAAGGCAGTCCGCTCGGTTTAAACATGAAGCACCTCAACAGACAACAACAACAACATCTTCATCTCAGTCCCAAGCAACGAAGCCGGATGAAGATTATTTCGAGGCAGAAGACAAATGCACACCAATGGTTAATCTAGTCCAGCAAAATGGTTCTGGTTTAGAAACCAATCCTGCATTGACGTTTGAATCTACAGAGTTCGGACGATCATCTTTGAGCAGGCCACTCAGGCATGCGGCTAAAAAAGTGCAGTCTTACAAGGAATTTCCGTTGAACATAAAAATGCGCAGACCGGTATGAACAACCATCATCATTTATACCTACCTATTTTCCGTAGGAGCTATTGCTGTGCGATAAAATGCTTAATGGTATCTTTTGTTAGGCTGTGTTTGTAACTTCTGTTGAACCTTTTATTCCGTTGCTATAGAGGCTCGAGCTATGCTGAACAATAAAATGTTCCAATTTTAATCTTGCCTACTGTAAACACTGATTAAATACATCTTTTAATAAAGGGGGGGGGGGGGGGGGGGGGCGACCCGGTTCATACCTACTCCGTAGGTGTCGGGGAGGGGGGACCACTCCGGGCCTGACCTACGCGCCCTCACCCCAGCTTTGCTGGAGGGGCGTTTCGAACCCCCGACCCTGGCACACCACGGTAAGCAAGCTTACCGCTAAGCCAAGGCCATCCCTCTAAATACATCTTTTAATGTGTTTGATTATTGATGAAATTAGTTTGAGCCATTTACTCCATCTGATTGCTGCTATGCATCTGTGAAGTAATGTCCAATATATGCAGTGTATCAAGTGTTAAAAAGGGCAGCTCGGTGCACTAAAGCTCCCACTATGCGCAGGGTCCGGGGAAGGGCCCCACCACAAGGGTGTGTCGTACGCAGCCTTACCTTGCACTTTGCCAGAGGTTGTTTTCAAGGCTTGAACCCGTGACCTCCTGGATATGACAGTAACTTTTCCAGTTACTCCAAAGCCCCCCTTCAGTGTGTCAAGTGTTGATGCGATTCAAATCCTCTGCCTTCGCTTGAGATAGTTTGGCTGTTGTCTTGTGTCAACCTACAAATCACCGGTATATAGGTCTGAAACCACGGTGAGTGAAGGTGCTAAAATGGGATGAGACAGGTTTAAAATCACATGGAAGTTAACATACATAGTAAGTGATACATGCACTAAATATGTGAGAACCAACAACACATCCGGTATAATCGCACACATTGGGTTCTGGGAAGGATGGACTATATGGAGACATTACTCCTACCTTTGAGGTAGAGAAGCAGTTTCCTGTAGATCGTTGGCTCATTGGGTTCTGTGAAGGATAGACTGTACACAGACCTTACCCCTACCTCTGAGGTAGAGAGGCAATTTCCCTTAGACCGTTGGTTCATTGGGGTTTGTGAAGGATAGACTGTACGCAAACCTTATAGACTGTACGCAAACCTTACCCCTACCTCAGAAGTAGAGAGACATTTTTCAATAGATCGTTGGCTCATGAACCAAAGGTAGTATAAAATATTAGTTTAGTAATGAAGAAGTGGTGGTGCTAACTCAAACACAACTCAATGTTTTTATCATGACAAGAACTTGCCTTCTTTAATTAGCCCTTTGACATTTCTCTGCTCGGACTCTTTAAAAATGTCAACGGGTAAAAGTAGGGTATTTTTGGAGAATCTGACACGGGTGCGGCATTGGAAGTGAAGAGTCCGCGCAACTTAGATTAGTACAAAATAATAATAGGGAAAAGGGTCAAAAATGTCTCTCGACTATGGAAAATAGAACAAATTTTCCCTTCGTTTAACTTTGAGGAAGCAAATCTAGACATCTCAACTCGTCTCGACTATGTCAGTTGAATACACCAACGTACAAAATGATCATCTCAACATCTCCAAAATGTATGTATCGCGTTAGCGTGAACGTACACGAGACACAGTAGACACAACTGAGATATCTAGACGTGCACTCTCAAAGTGGGAATATTTACTTGTCCGTTGAGTGATTAGTGGAACTATAATATCCAATTTAATATTAATTGTTTCATGATTAGCATTTTAATTAATCACATTACTAAGACTAAGATGCTTCTTAAGAGATTCATTTAGATCTCTATCTTAACCTCTTTTTTTTTAATTTTGTAATAATACTAATACCTCAAATATGATGCAAACATGCAAAATATATTACTGATATATAATTTTTTTTTTTCATTTTGCGTTCAATCAAAAAGATAAGATCATTTAATTTTCGACGTTCTCTTCCCTTCTCTCCACTTTTTTCTCATTGTCTCTCACTAATTTGGAGGTTACTTTCAGTTAGTACCATTCTAATTCAGTAATTATATTAATGGTGTTTAATAAATCTTAATTTTTTCACTATAATAAGTGTGTGACTGTGTGTATATAAATATTTTATAACTCTCTACTCTCCGTTTCTATCGGTTTTTCTGTTCTCTTTCTTTTCTCTCGTTTGTTGTTTCATGCTTTCGATCCCCCCACCTTTTTAATTAAGGGGGGAATCGGCATCGTTGTTGTCATTATTGTTGTTGTTGCCGTTATTGTTCATTTTATATTTTTAAAACGTTCGTTGTGAATAAAACCGAGATGGAGGAGGCTCCCCGGGAGGAAGTGATGGGAGTCTCTAAAGGCAAACGCACTAAGCGCGTTAGGCCTCAGTCTCTGATACCTTTCATGACGATCAACGCACATTCATCGTCCACCGGCGATGGAAACAACGACGGCATGGTCCACGAAGAAATCAGCATCGTAAACAACAACAACTATAACAACAATAATTCTAGTCCTCCACCTGCCACATCGGACAAAAACTTTCCTGACGAGGAAGTCGGCCCCACTGAGGAAGAGGAAGAAACCGCCAAGTGTCTAATTCTCTTGTCCCAGGGCGGATCCCAAGGAGGTCATCATCCTTATCATCATCATCATCAAACCCCACCTATCAAATTCTTCGATCTTTTCAACGATGACATGGGGTTGTACCAACCCAAATTCAACAGCAAAAAGTACGTGGAGACGACCGACCTAGGGAACGGTGCCAAAGCCGGTACGTACGTGTACGAATGCAAGACATGCAACCGAACATTCTCATCATTTCAAGCACTTGGCGGCCACAGAGCAAGTCATAGAAAACCTAAACCACTCACAATCGAACCGAAAAAACAACCATTCTTTTATTTCTCAGATCAAGACGATCCCTCACCAACCACCACCACCACAACACCAAACTACAAACACTACAACAAATTATTGTCACCGACATTGTCACCTCTTTCAACACAATTCAGCAACATCATCATGGATAGTACTCCAAATTACAACAAATCATTATCATCACCAAGAATCCACACATGTTCATATTGTGGTGCTGAATTTACCTCAGGACAAGCATTAGGTGGACACATGAGAAGACATAGAGGGGGCGCTAATACTAACAATACAATTTTGTGTTTAAGTCCATTAAGTATTGATCAAGAATCAACTAATTACAATTTGAAAAAACCAAGAAATGGATTATCATTAGATCTTAATTTTCCAGCACCACAAGAATATCAAAATCATCCACCAAAATATCCTCAAGAACAAGCACAACAACAACAACAAGAAGAAGAACAAGAAACAGCTCTTGTTTTGTCCACCACCCCACAACTTATTGGTTGTCATTACTGACGCATGCATGCAGAGACGGATCCAGATTTTTGAATTTACAACTTCCAAATTTTCTAGAAAAAGACACATGTTACTGGGTTCTGGATAAACTATTATACATATTCACCACCCCACAACTTATTGGTTGTCATTACTGATGCATGCATGCAGAGACGAATCCAGAATTTTGAGTTTACAGGTTCCGAATTTTCTAGGAAAAGACACATGTTACTGGGTTCTGGATAAATTATTATACATATTCACCACCCCACAACTTATTGGTTGTCATTACCGATGCATGCATGCAGAGACGGATTCAGGATTTTGAGTTTCTAGAAAAAAGATACATGTGTTACTGGGTTCTGGATAAATTATTATAAATATTCAGTACGGTACGGATTTATTAATATAAAATACATGATTTTGAGCTAAGCTATTAAGTTCTGAACCTGTAGCTAGAACTCTAACTCCGCGTATGTTTGGCAATGGTTGTTCGTTTTCTTTTCTGCCTCGAATCCAAACATTAAATTAAATTATACGTGAATAATCGCGATTCTACATGGACATTGTCAGTAGTTTTTTAGTTAATAACCCAACTACCATAAACATGTAATGCCTTAACGATAGAGATAGTGGTCTAAAACGCATCTGAAGTATTATTTTTTTGCGAATTTCACACCTCAACTATCAATTGTTTCCTTTTTCTATTTGTATAATCACCGGACGTTCCATTTTCCTACCTTAACTATCACCGTCTATGTATTCAAGCACAGTTAAGATTAGGAGATGGTGATAGTTCATTAGGAAAAGGGAACAACTGATAGTTGGTCGTCTATGTATTACAACACACTTAAGATTAGTAGATGGCAATAGTTCAGGTAGGAAAAGGGAACAACTGATAGTTGGCCGTCTATGTATTAAAACACACTTAAGATTAGTAGATGGCGATAGTTCAGGTAGGAAAAGGAAAGAACTGATAGTTGGCCGTCTATGTATTAAACACACTTAAGATTAGTAGATGACGACAGTTCAGGTAGGAAAAGGAAAGAAATGATAGTTGGCTTAATCAACTTCAAGATGTGTACGTTTTAATACATAGATGGTGATAGTTCAGGTAGGAAAACGGAACAACTGGTAGTTACAGTATGAAACTCGCGAAAGAGTGATGGTTAATGCCATTTACTGTGCATCTCCAATGCTGACCTGTGGTGCATCAATCATTACACAGTCAGTCGCGGCTCATATAGCCGACCCCAACTTGCTTAGGATCGAGACGTAGTTATTCTCAAGACTTTGATTTTAAATGTAAATTAAATGTTACTTAGATTCAATAATAGAAATTAACATCAAGAATTTTCATGTAATCAGTATAACTCTTTTCACCATCCTTCTTGTGGAGCTGGAGCTGGACTTGGAACAGGTGAAATAGAACCTTCAAACAGAGAAAAAAATTAACGAAAACATAGTCGAGCGATGTATAATATATGTATAATATTGCATAATTTATGTATATTTTTGGCCGAGCGACCGGTACTAACCACATAAAAGAAGATTTTGAGGTGGTTGTCTTAACATTATCATCGAAAACTCGTATGAATAGTTCTTTTCCTAAGTACCAATTCTTCAAGTGTTGTGACCTCAAGTTCCACATTCCAGTATTGTCAAGAAAAACATACACTGCTGTCCATTTTCCGGGGTAAACTTGGACAGTTGAACGAACAACAGGATCGAAGATGTTGTATGTTTCGCGTGCTGCTGATGTCCAATCTCCATTCCCAAATCTGAATAAAAGAACAAGTCGTTATAGAGCTCCAGTAGTAGTCGTAGGACTTTGCACATAGGGTGGTGGGGGCTTGCGGTTTGTTAGTTATTTCATCTTGTCTCATATTTTATCACGGCTATGTTTACTATTCTTTCTGTCTTGAGCCGGGGGTCTATTTGAAACAACCTCTCTACTTATTCGGAGGTGGTGGTATGGACTGTGTACATTTTACCCTCCCCAGACCCCACTAGGTGGGAATACATTGGGTATGTTGTTGTTGCCGTTGTCGTTATAGAGCTCTAGTCATCGATCACTCATATTTCCATTTCATACTGACTAGCAAAGCCGGGATACTGTGTGTAGCTTGTGTGTGTGTGCCTTCACTGTTAAACATGCCTTTGATTGAATCTAATGTAAGTGAAGAGAATTATACTGCGTGTATAGCTCAAAAAAGTACTTTCCCTTAGTGAAATTCCTAGCTTAGCCACGGGAGGATAAGGCTTACCCTACAACATAGAACCCGAAACCATCCAAATGCCAAGAATCCATAACGTCGAGATCATTCTTGAAGACGATTTCTAGCCATCCCTTGTGGATTCCAGAGACAACAGACACTCCACATTCATCGAGTGAGTAGGAAACTGATCTAGTTGGTATACACCAGAACCATTGGCGAACAAATCAGCGAGTTTCAATGGTGTCTGGGGCTTGAGATAGGACACGTTGTTGACAAGATATCGGGACAAGCCATTAATTTCACCCTTCGATCCATGAAGAATAAAGGTTTGAGCCAACGTTATGTTTGACACGTTAAATGTTCCTTGAGGATTAGGCCTTGCAGCTCCTCCTGTCAGGTTCCACCTATAGTACACATTAACAACAACAATTACTACGTCGCGATTCCATACTAGTTGGGGTCGGCTATAACGTTAAAAGTAATGCTTACCTGATAGATTTAGGTTTATGACAGCATTTCACTATAACAACCTAAAAGTATCCGAAAAAACAACGTGTTAGATGTTCTTTATGACAACATTTCGCTATAGCAACCTAAAAGTATCAAAACAAAGGACGTGTTAAATGTTCTTTATGACAGCATTTCGCTATAACAACCTAAAAGTAACTGAACAAACAACGTTGTTATAATAGAGAGGCTGGTTGTACCATGTTATGAGCAAGGATTCATTCATGTTGTTCAAGACATTCACAATCACAACATCATTAGTTGTAGCATTGATTAATGGTCCAGGAAACTTCCCATTGATAGTAATAACCTGTAACATATAAATCATTTTCGATCTGTCAGCTTCAAGAAGTCATAAATTTAAATACCGAAAAAAAATTCAGTTTTTCTAATAATAAACATGGTGTCTCGGTCACCTTTCACGTGCCTCGACTAAATCTACGAAAAGCCTGTCATCTCTTAACAAAAACAAATATCGGTAACTCTGTCTAACAAGGCTATATAAACGTTTCGAGCAATTATTACTTTATTTTTTGTTTTATTTTACCATATCATGCTTGATTTGGAGACTAACAACTTCTTGTAGTTCAACTTAAGTGAAAATTCTATATATTGTGATACTGTTAGTACACATAACATAAACTCTCGATTTTATTCAAACAACAAGTCGAAAATTAGCGTATCGAGTTTGTTATGAGACTTACATGTTATCGTAGTTCAATTTAAGTAAAATTTCTCTATTTTATGACATTGTCAGTGCACGTAACATAAACTCTCGATTTTTTTCAAACAACAAGTCAAAAATTAGTGTATCGAGCTTGATATGGAGATTTACATGTTGTCGTAGTTCAACTTAAGTAAGAATACTCTATATTGTGACACTGTCAGTGCACGTAACATAAACTCTCGATTTTATTCAAACAAGTAAAAAATTAGCATATCGCGCTTGATATGAAGACTTACATGTTGTCGTAGTTCAACTTAAGTAAAATTTCTCTATATTATGATACACTGTCAGTGCACGTAACATAAACTCTCGATTTTTTTCAAACAACAAGTCGAAAATTAATGTATCGAGCTTGATAGGGAGACTTACATGCATGTTATCGTAGTTCAACTTAAGTAAAATTTCTCTATACTGTCAGTGTACATAACATGACTTCTCTTACTCAATTTAGTTCAAATAAGTCGATAATCGGCTAAACGAACGGTAAAAAACACATTACGATATCCTTTATTTCAATTTATGTGGTACTGGTTGACTAAGCAAGGAGTTCAAGAAAGAAATAAAGACTTCTGAAACTTGTAGCTTTAGACATTTACGCATCTATAAAACGAGCTAGAATTGAAAGTTAAAATGTTCGATATCCTCTTTGGACTGACTAAAAAGGAAGGCGTACCACTGTTTAGACATTTACGCAACTATAAAATGAACGAGAGTTGAAATGTTCGATATCCTCTTTAGGAATGACTAAAAAGGAAAGCGTACTACAGTTTTAGACATTTACGCGACTATAAAATGAACGAGAGTTGAAAGTTGAAATGTTCGATATCCTCTTTAGGACTGACTAAAAAGGAAAGCGTACCACAGTTTTAGACATTTACGTGTACTATAAAAAGAACAAGAATTGAAAGCTAAAATATTCAATATCCTCTTTAGGACTGAGTGACTGACTAAAAGGAAAGTGTACCACAGTTTTAGACATTTACGCGACTATAAAATGAACGAGAGTTGAAAGTTGAAATGTTCTATGTCTTCTTTAGGACTGACTAAAAAAGAAAGCGTACCACAGTTTTAGACATTTACGCAACTATAAAATGACGAGAGTTGAAATGTTCGATATCCTCTTTAGGAATGACTAAAAAGGAAAGCGTACTACAGTTTTAGACATTTACGCGACTATAAAACGAACGAGAGTTGAAAGTAGAAATATTCAATATCCTCTTTAGGACCGACTAAAAAGGAAAGCATACCACAGTTTTAGACATTTATGCGACTATAAAATGAACGTGAAAATTGAAATGTTCGATATCCTCTTTAGGACTGACTAAAAAGGAAAGCGTACCACAGTTTTAGACATTTACGCGACTATAAAACGAACGAGAATTGAAAGTTAAAATGTTCGATATCCTCCTAGCTAGGACTGACTACAAAGGAAAGTGTACCGCAAAAACTGATACATAAATAATTAAAAAAAATACTTACAGATTGAGTAGATGTCAAAGGATTAATATTTGTATCAATTGAAACAATCCATTTATGATAACTGTCTATACAATGTACCCCATTGTCGACTCCGCTCGAGCCCCAGATCCTTAACTAGTACTCTTTTGGAGCTTTAGCTTGACTAATTCAAATTCACGTTGTATAAGACTCATTTAAAAATAAATCGTTCTACGTCAAGACTTTTTTCATTCTCAAAGCTCGACTCAAGACCTCATATTAATGATGGAAGGATGGCGTGTGTGTGTGTATATATATATATATATATATATATATATATATATATATTTCACAATTCACATCGAGATATTTAAGTAGTAAAATTTAAGTAGTAAAAAGGTGATCGAAAATATCTCTAACATCGAGAAAACAAAAACAAAAAATCGCTTCACTTAAGTTCATATTTCGTATCATAATTTCACAAATTATGCCTACAAGGAAATAACAAGTTATGCCACTTAATTCCTGTATAAATAATGTCGATCGAAGTAAAAGTTCAGTTCATAATCTATAAGTACGTACTTCCTACAGAACGTATATATATATATCGTGTAAGGAAAAAATTTAAGTTTAGAACGCACAATTTATATTATAAAACCACGAATGGCAGCTAAATTTAATTGATAGTTGTAGGTTTTTTCCTTTTCCTTTAATCTCATCGTTATTTATATTATTTCCTTTTTTTATATTATACTCTTCTTCGGTGCCCTCCCAAACATGTTTGATTGCTTAGTTTAGTCAAAATTGAACTGAAAAAAACACAAAATCAGCTTAATTACTACATCTTCGATAGCTTAATTTAGTCAAAACAATCTTACAAAACAGCAAAATCAGCTTTAAAAAAAGGAAATATAATATTTCCATCCAAAAAAAAAAGGAAATGTAATATTTTCTCCATATTTTCCTTAAATTTCGTGTCAAATCCAAAATAAAAACGCTGCTATTCCCTCTCTTTTCTTAAAAACCGTACTGTTCCCTCGTATTTCTCTCTCTCCACACAATTTTTCCCTCGTATTTCTCTCTATCAGTTTTGAATAACATGGCAGCGAGAAACGCGAACTGCGGTGCCGGAGGTAAGTTCATGCGATGGCCGTTTAGTAGGAACGGGAAAACGACGCCGTATGATCGTCCTCTGACGGCGTTACGGAGCGCTAGTTGGGTTAAGAAGCTCGTGCTTGATCCTGCTACAAAGCTCATTAGTTGCGGTGCTCAACGGTTCTTTTCGTCGATTTTTCAGAAACGAATTCTCCCTCCGACGCCGACGCTATTGGCGAGTCCTCCAGGTTGTTGTTTAGGTGTTTTTGTATTTGATTCATGATTATTTGAATTGTTTGGAGTTTGCTTGTTATTAATTTACGCAATTAATTAACGATAATAGCTTAATTGGTGGTAAATATGGTTTTTTCAGAGGCGAGACAGCTGCAGTATACTAGTGACACTGAGAAGTATACGAGAAGTATACAGCCCAGTGAGACAGCTGCAGAGATATTGGAGCATCTTGAAAATTTGACCCCAAAGGAGAAGTCATCAGAATCAAGACTAGCTGCAGGGATAGATAAAACACCCAAGAAATTGACACCGAACATGCTTCGTGGACAAGCTCTAAAAAGCTTGGAGTCTTTGGATTCACCCAAGCTGCTACAGAGTGCACAAGAGAGCCATAAGTTGGAAAACTGGTCCACGATTGTTCCAACCAATGCTCATGATTCTAGTTTGCAGAAGCAAGACAAAATGGAACAAAAAGGGAAGGGACGACCCGGTTCATACCTACTCCGTAGGTGTCGGGGAGGGAGGGGACCACACTGGCCTTACCTACGCGTCCTCACCCCAGCTTTGCTGAAGGGACGTTTCGAACCCCCGACCTGGCACACCACGGTAAGCAAGCTTACCGCTGAGCCAAGGCCGGCCCTCCAAGACAAAATGGAACAACATCGGCAAAATGAATCTATTAACGGGTCAACTGTTGTAGCAAAGAATAATGAAAAAATTTCACTTGAAGATGCTCAACATGTTCAACAGGGTGTGGAAGCTGCTGAGTCCCTGAATAAAGAGTCTTCAACTCGACTTGCTTTTAGGATGAGTGCACTTGAGGTTCGTTCCTGTTTTCAATTCATTCGTGATTTTTGACTTTCTTTACTAGCTTTGAATTGGAATCTTACTGTGTTACAACATATATTGGCCTTGTATTGCACTTTGTTTTTATTGTCTTTACAGGACTCTTTTGAGCTGGATGAGGACATAAACTCGAAAAAAAGAAAAGCTATGGAGGCTCTTGATGCTGCTGCTAGCACCAGGAAAACGAAGGCAACCGTGGGAATTTCGAAAAAAAGAAAAGTTATGGAGGCTCTTGATGCTGCTGTTATCAACGTCAACAGCACCAGTTTCCAGATGAACATGGAAGACAGCATGGATGTGGACACTCCTGCATTTGCATTTAGTCAACCTTCTGTTTCGCCCTCCCCTGGTGGTTTCGGGTTTGGTTCAACACCTAATCAATTCCAGTTTGCTCAGAATGTCTTTGGATCAACACCCAGTACCCCAAGTGGGCCAGCCTTTCCATTTGGCTCAACTTCTTTGACAAACTCATCTCCGCAGCCCATATTTGGGAACTCTAATTCTCCTTTTACTGCATCCCCTGGGAATAATAACCAGATGAGCATGGAAGACAGCATGGATGTGGACACTCCTGCATTTGCATTTAGTCAACCTTCTGTCTCGCCCTCCCCTGGTGGTTTCGGGTTTGGTTCAACACCTAATCAATTCCAATTTGGTAGCCAGCTGAATCAGACTGTTGCTCAGAATCCATCTCCATTTGCAGCATCAGGCAGTTTCGGTGGTGGAGGGAGTTTCTCATTGGGTAGCAATGATCCTGACAAATCAGGTCGAAAGATATCCTTGTATCTTCATATATACCTTCCATAGTGCGCTGATTGAAAACAGGGCAACACTTGTAGAGTTTATACGTAAATGAAAAGAAATGGAGAAGGATCTGAATCCAAGTTGAAGCAAACACCAAATGTATGAAGTACCATGTGAAACTTTTACTACATTGACTCTCATGTTATCGAACTTTTAATCAGTCAAGGTCAGTGAGGACTCATCCCTCGTTTTTGTAACTTTGAGCTGAAGTTGTATCGCTTGCTTCTTAATTTTATAATTTGTCAGTATTGAATGCTGCTTCAGTAGATGCTGAAGCTAAGAATCCTTGCGTATCTTGGTAGCATCCTGCAGCGGTAGTTATTATTGTGATTGTTCACGACTAATTAAACCTTCTGACATTGCATTGCATTGCAGGGAAATGAGATGCAAATAAGAGGAGCAAATCTATACCTTTGTGAGGGTGAGGAGTTGAGTTTGCTATCTGGTTGTGATTGATGCTTAGCAGAAGAAGGTGCTTTCTATCTGGTTGTGATTGATGCTTAGCAGAAGAAGGTGAAGTTGGTAGTCGTCCATTACGATTACGATTAGAGAATCTTTTACGTTCAGGAAATAAGGATGATGCACTACTGGCATTTCAAATAGCTTTTGACCTAGTAGAGAATGAGCACCAAGCTTTTCTTTTGAATGTGAGAGATCGACTTTCCAGTCCAGATCTACAACCTGCTGAGCCTAATACTGCACGGACTGGAGATACTGCTGCTGCAGAGGATGTTCCAATGGTGGAGGAAAATCAGCCTTTGATTGAAAGAAGAGTAGATCCAAAAGAAGCAAGCAATGTATGCAGAGAGGCTGGGAAAAATCAAAGGGATTTTGTCTGGTGAAACTTCAATAAAGTTGACCTTGCAATTCTTGTACAGCCATAACAAGTAATATGCATTCCTTTTAAAATTCTTTCCATGTTAGTTGTTTGACACATGAATGAAAACACTGAAGTATCTTTTTTTCTTTACTCTATGCTTACAGGTCAGATCTCCTAATTCTCAAGACAATAAAGCAGTCTGTTGAGATGAGAAACAGTGTGTGTCACAGTGCAACAATATATGCAAATGCAATTATGCATGCTGGAACAACTGTAGATACATTCCTTAGGGAGAACCTAGTGAGTAGATTCTGAGTCTTTGACAAATAAGCTTCTCCTTCATATATACGTATGTAGCACGAGGGTTTGTTCTAACAGAATTTTCTGCTTTTATCATCAGGACTGGCTAAGCCGAGCAACAAATTGGGCCAAATTTAGTGCGACAGCTGGATTAGGTGTTATTCACTGTGGCCACTTGCAGCAAGGGAGATCACTTATGGCCCCTTATTTGCCGCAGGGTGGAGCCGGTGGAGGTGGTAGTCCATATTCGGAAGGTGGTGCATTGTATGCTCTCGGATTAATTCATGCAAATCATGGGGAGGGCATCAAGCAATTTCTTCGTGATAGTCTACGAAGTATCAATGTAGAGGTACTTGTATTTATTAATTTGATCCTTGTACTTGTATTTATGTATTCCCTAGACCCCACTTGTTGGATTAGACTGGGTATGTGTTGTTGTACTTATGTTTATTAATTTGATCATGCTTCCTGGGCATCTTATGTTTGTTCCACCCATTGTTTTTTTTTGTCTGTTATTTTCTTACATTGCATCTTCTTAATTCTGCAGGTTATTCAGCATGGTGCTTGCTTAGGGCTTGGCTTGGCAGCTTTAGGAACTGCTGATGAAGACATTTATGACGACATTAAGACTGTCCTGTATACTGACAGTGTCGTTGCTGGAGAAGCTGCCGGTATCGGTATGGGTTTATTAATGGTTGGAACTGGAAGTGAGAAGGCAGGTGAGATTGCATGTGTAAAAAGCAACAACTGCAATTATGGGTAAAGAGGTCTGATAGGTTTGAATTGATTTGACGGATAAATTGAGGTCAAAACTGCGTGAAATTATTTGAGTTATTTTTATTGTGCTAAATATGGAGTCAAATTAATACTTCTGTTGTCTTTATGGAGATTTCAATTGATTAGAGTAAAGCAAGAAAACTAAAAAAATCTAACCTGTATGGCTTTATGTGAGTAGGATAAATCTGTCTATGTTCACTTATAAATATAAAAATTAAATAAATCTGCCTATGTTATTCAAAACATTGTGGATAATTGAACTGTTTGTATTTATATGTTAAGATGATTACTTGTGCTTGACCATTTCCTTCTGAAATTTCCATGCAGGGGTTTGGCATTAGGGATAGCCCTCCCTGTGTATGGAAGAGAAGAAGAAGCCGATACACTGATCAAGCAGATGACCAGGGATCAAGATCCTATATTGCGTTATGGTGGCATGTATGCTCTGGCGTTAGCTTACAGAGGAACAGCAAATAATAAGGCTATCCGTCAGTTGTTGCATTTTGCTGTATCAGATGTGAGTGATGACGTCAGGCGGACTGCTGTCTTGGCGCTTGGATTTGTTATGTATTCTGAACCAGAGCAGGTTGGAGCTTTTCTGACACTGGTTTATTAAGTGGTTCTCATGAATCTCATTATGTTATTTATGGTCTCAGTTGTCAGCAGGATTGCTACCTTTCAGAGTCTTCTAGAAACAGATCCATGTTTGGTTCTACCATGTACCCATATCCCCCCTGCCTCCCTTCCCCTGCCCGACTACGGGCAAATCCCCAAACAGAAAAATAAAAGCAGAAAACTTAAAGCTAAACTCCAGTTCTAAAAATGTTAGTTGTGTTAGCGGAGCTCAGTCGTTGGCTTGTGACCCCTGTAGGGGCATTAAATTAAAGTGATAGAACAGAAAAGATGCTAATCTAGTTAATTGCCTTGAATTTGCAGATGCCTCGCATTGTGTCATTGTTATCTGAGTCCTACAACCCACACGTGCGCTATGGTGCGGCTTTGGCAGTTGGTATTTCATGTGCTGGTACTGGTCTGAGTGAGGCAATATCATTGTTGGAGCCTTTGACATCAGATGTAGTTGATTTTGTACGTCAAGGTGCTCTCATAGCTATGGCCATGGTGATGGTTCAAATAAGTGAAGCTAGTGATTCCCGTGTTGGTACATTTAGGTATTTTATCTATAAATTTCTGCATAGTGGTTTTTTTGTTTCCTCATCAGTTTGTTGAGCTTTTTACTTTTATCTGTTCAGGCGGCAGTTAGAGAAAATTATCCTTGATAAGCATGAGGATACCATGAGTAAGATGGGTGCAATCTTGGCCTCTTGATGCCGGTGGAAGGAATGTGACAATAAAGCTACTTTAAAAGTCGAAACATGATAAAATTACTGCAGTTGTCGGGTTAGCTGTATTTAGTCAGTTTTGGTATTGGTATCCCCTCATATATTTCGTTAGCTTGGCATTCTCACCCACTGCTTTCATTGGGCTAAACTATGACCTGAAAGTGCCAAAATTTGATTTTGTATCGCATGCTAAGCCGTCGCTATTTGAGTATCCTAAGCCTACTACTGTAGCCACGACTAGTTCTGCTGTCAAACTTCCTACAGCTACATCAGCTAGGGCCAAGGCCAGGGCTAGCAAGAAAGAGGCAGAGAAAGCTAATGCAGAGAAGGCATCTGGTGCAGAGTCATCTTGTGCTACCACTAGTTCAGACAAGGGCAAGTCCTCCAGTAAGGGTGGAGACTCTATGCAGGTAACAATATATTTCTGTTCGTTCATTTTCACTTCAAAGGTGGCCTTCTCTGCTTGCTGTGGCAATGCGACAGTTCTTTATACGTTGGGGTCCTAAATGCGCTGTGCTAAATGATTCTGTTTGCATTGAATTGCTGTTTGAACCGTCGTTATTTTCTCACAAACCGTTTTTGACATTTTTGAATGGCAGGTGGATACTCCTGCAGAGAAGAAGAATGAACCTGAGCCATCATTTGAGATTTTGACCAACCCTGCTAGGGTGGTTCCTGCTCAGGAGAAGTACATAAAATTTTTGGAAGAAAGCAGATATTTGCCAATCAAATCATCACCTTCTGGCTTTGTGCTTCTGAAAGATGTACGTCCTGATGAACCCGAAGTCTTGGCTCTTACTGATACACCATCATCAACTGCATCCACTACTGGCGGATCAGCTGGACAACAGGGTTCAGCCTCAGCAGCGGCCCTCAGCCACCACAGCCATTTGAGCAAAGAGCAATTTTCCCTGATCGAGTTGAATTCGAATATAAGCTTGTTTCCTCTTATTAGAGACGAGCCAGTAGTTGTCGTCATACTCTCGACATCCTTTGTCTATTCATCTATACCTCTAGACCACATATCTCCATTGTCGAGGAGCAAGACTGTACCATGTTAAGACTTTACGATAGAAAGGCTTCCTCAGACACTCTGTTTGGATGTATTTTGCTGTTCTTTCCCTTGTTAACTCTGTTAGCACTTCTATAGATTGGTGTAGTAAGAAATTGTCTATTGCAATGAATTGATTGCATTGATGCCTTCAAGTGTATACCTAGTCTGATTCATTCTACTGCATATTTGAATTTAATGATACTGTTTTGTCCACATATTTCCTAGGAGATATTTGAGGTATAAAAGTAATTGGGTAAAACAACATTAGAGTTCTGGTACAACAACATATAAAGTGCAATTTCACTAATTGGGTCTCGGGATGGTAGAATGTACGAAGACCTTACATCTACCTTTGTGGGGTGGAGAGAGATTGTTTCCGATGGACACACAGCCCAACTAACAAGAAAAGAATTCGAAGAAAGGCAACAAAATCGCAAGATATAAAAATCTAAAATATACTCACCAAATTATAAAAATAATAAACAAAACCTACAAGAAAACAAACCCCACCTGGCCAACCCATGTGCCACTCATTTCATGCATGCATGAAAGAAATGCAAAAATGACCAGAAAAATGACTTCATAAATATAATATCCATATAAAAGAAACAAAAGTTGAATAAGTGACGAATGATAATAAAAGACTATTCCCATTTTCTTTTTTTTTATAATTATTGTGTCCGAAACGGCATGTAAGCATCTCGACTCATTTTTTAGAGTGCCAGCTACATCCCACAATTACAGACATCAGATAATTCTATCTATCAAAACTTGTGACCCGTTTGGTCATGAGAATTCTTTTCATTTTTTTGAAAAAAAATTTCACTTTATGCCAAATACCTCTTCAAGTTGATGTTTGGTTGTGAGAATTTCAAATACAACTTGGAGTTATATATGAAAAAGTGAAAAACCACTTTTTTCCATCTTCATCCTCTCAAAACTTTAGAAACAACTCCACGGACAAACACAGCTCCAATTCCAACTTAAATTTTTTTGATTTTCATGGTCAAACATCCACTTGAACGATCGTTCAATCACCGGACAAGAAAGCTCGTGAAGATCACGAGACAGATGGTGGAGACTCGTGTTGTTCACCTCCGTCAAAACGAGCAAGAACTGAGGAAAGGTCAGCTGTTCATGAATCTTGATAGACTCATTTGTAATATGTAGCCCAGCGGGATAGCTGAAATGTGAATTGCTGTCTTTACAAATGTTATCGACTTGATGAAAGCTTCCGGCTTGAAAATAATCGTCTTCTTTGGTTGTTTCATTCACTTTTCCTCCGACTTTAAGGATCGACTGTGTTTTTCACTAATCACTGCATGACTCGAATCACCATCTTCTGAGTTTACGAGCATGCACACAGGATCTTTCCGTCCTATAAGAAAGTAGCTTGTCTGTCATCCCGATTCTTTCATCATTCTATATATGTGTAATACATACGGGGACACCTAAAACGGCCACAATTTTCACTTAAACACATCACCCAGACCTCGTTCTGATTGAACACCCATAAGTAGGCTCAAAGTGTACCAATCAGACACGTTTCGTTGAAGTTAGAGAAGATTCAATATCTATTAAATATAACATTACGTGATCTATCAAGAAGTCTCATTAACTTTGCGTCGTTTGGCAATGTAATCATGAAAAGGTGCAAAAACATCTTGTGTCTATGTTTTGGCCAAGAACATCCCTTATAAAATATCACCATGGACAAAAGACATGCTTATTAGTTCTTTAAGTTAACAAATTGCATCCAACTTTTAGAGTGATTTAAGCAAAAGAAACCAAGATAATATATTACATACAATAATAAGAAGAGATAACCATCCAGCACCCCTCCCGTGATGGGCATCCTGAACCATCAAGGCCTGGGAAACAGCGGTCCGTGCATTTGTTGTCTCAGATACCACTGCCTTTACATGCTCTGCTGGTGCTGTATTCAACTACTTCTACATTGCGATAAATGCAGCAACTGCAAAAAAAAATTAAAACTCTTAACTAGGCGCTTTAAGATAGCAATTCTTTTGCAGCGTTAGCGATGTCAACAATTGTAATTGCATTTGTAACTGGTATATATGCTACTTTAGCACATTCAGCCGATCTCGCTGCTAGTCTTTGCATTACCTTATATATACAACGTAGTCAAGGAGGTTCGGGTGAACACCTCTAGAACTGCCTGACGACGGATTCTATCCCCTTTGTGTTAATTAATGGATTCTAAACTAATAATTTGTACATATTAAGAATATATTTTAAAAATAAATACAAATTAAATTCAAATTGAAATTACTAAATTGTCTCAAAATCGTTCCTTTGACAAAATAGGTTGGTGTGGAGTTATTGATCCCACTCCCAAAAGCATTGTAATAAAGTAATAATAATAATACAACTGACATAAAGATGGCAAGTTGGGCCACATGTAACATATAAAATGAATGAGCCCGAGCTATATAGTACTAAGTAAAGACCAAGTCTAACTTTTAATTTCTATATAATGTTTCACCTGAAGAAAGTTGTTGAGCCGGGTCTATCGAAAATAATTTTTTTTATCTCACTTAAAATAATGGTATGGACTGCGTACGCTTACCCTCCCAAGACCCCACTTAGTGGAAATATACTGAGTGTGTTGTTGTTGTTTCACCTCGAGAAAGCAAACGACTTTCAAGTTCATTGCAGATTTATTTATTAATTATACATGATCTCCTAATCACATGATAATAACTTTACCAATCACTCCAACGCTCCCCGTGAGATGAAAGAATAGTCAAGAATACATTTCATAGCTGGTTTCACGTTATGAAAATGACATTCATAGCCCTATAACATGATTGATTAATTGACAGTAGCTTCGTATTTGTCTAGACTTAAAAAGTAAAGGTGTAGTGTTAAAGTACATTAATTATGTAGGGACATCATCAAATATAAAGATGGCAAAAAGATGCAATTACTGATTGGAAAAAGATATTTAGGACTCCTACTACAACAAAACAAAGAAAGTGAAATTGAAATACAGTTTGGAGTAATAATATATGTTTCATGAAATGAAATTATAAAGCATAAAACCCAACCAAGAAGTTATCGTTTCTTCCAATCAAGGCAAATAACAAATGCCTTTCTTTTAGTCAAAGGCAAATAGTGATACTTAGATTTCTACTTTGGAGATTCCTACTTTTTCTATATAATGGTTTTGCATGAAGGGTAAATGATTTCGGAGCTAGCAAGACAACAGAGGTTAGATAGCTCTGACGGGAGGAAGAGGTAGGTAAGTTGAGGTTATACATTCATACATACGTCGTAGGAGGATGACTACTTCTGATGAGTCTGAAACAAAAGTAAAAGAAATTATGAATGCAGCTCAAATACATCTAGTTGTGGCCACACTGCTAGTGACGGTCACATTTCACATTACCGGGAGGTTTTGAGAGCGATCACGATAGCCCTAACAAAGGAATGGCGATTCTGACGGAAAAATCAGCATTCTGTGCATTCGTTGTGACGGATGCCATTGCCTTGTTGTATGCTCCGCAGGTGCTGTGTTTAGCTACTTCGTCATGGCTGCGAATCACCGGCCAAAGACTGCAAAAGAGCTGAGAGTTCTGATGGACATTTATAGAGTTGCAACAATTTTGCAGTTCCTTTCAATGTCTGCAGTTGTCATTGCATTTATAACTGCTTTGTATGCTACTTTGTCACACTAGCTAATACTGTTTGTGCCATTGGTTGCGCCTCTTTTTTTATTTATGTGCTGGTTTTTTATCTTTATTAAAAGAGAAGCTTTTAGGGGACGTTTGGTACGAGGCATAAGGAATAATAATCTCGGAATGAAATATGAAGATGGTTGGTTAGGGGTAGTTTTGCGATTATTTATCCCATATCAAATGACCCCTTACTGAGCTGCGGTCTTGCATCAAGGGCAGAGCGAGGAGGCACAAGGGCAAGGTTTCGATCCTTCGTCAGAAAATTATTAGACCCAACATACAAGGTCAAAATTTTGTTGTTATCTATATTTAATAGATGTTGAATTTTGTCTAACTTTCTTCTTTATCTTTTGAATCATCTCTGTCTACGGTTGTGTATTTGCTTGGCATACTAATGTAAATATTTGTACTAATCGTCTATCCCACTTAGAAGGAGTATATTTTAGGGTTAAAATATTTGATCAAACCAAAGATACTTATATACGAAAGCAATTTGTGCTCTATCTAAATGGTAGCCTCTAAAAGGCTATTTGTGCAAATGCTAGCTCCATATGGCCACCAATTATGAACCTCACACGTGATTGCATAGAAATAGCCATTTCGACTTGTCTTTAAAAAACAACCACTGTCATGAAGTTTCAAATTCCTCAAACTCTTCTTTACAATGTCTTGAAGTGCTACCTATGAAATTTGTGGCTATCTTTCAACTATATGGCTCAAAAGTGGTTATCTTTTAAATATTACCCCATGATTGACCGAATAAAGGTCGATAACATAATAAAGTAATTAAACATATACTCTATATGACATGTTAAGAACTTTTAGATGAAGTGATTGTACACGTTAATAACAGTACCATTTGGCGGCTAATATGAGACATAATTTAAATAGTAGCCTCTGATAAGGCCATTTGTGCAAATACTAGCTCCACATGGCCACCAATTTTCAACCTCACACATGATTGCATAGACATAGCCATTCGACTCTCTTTAAAAAATAGCCATTGACATGAAGTTTCAAATTCCTCGAACTCTTCTTAACAATGTGTTGAAGTGTTACCTATGAAATTTGTGGCTATGGCTCAAAAGTGGTTATCTTTTGAATTTTACCCTATGGTTGGCCGAACAAAGGTCGATAACATAATAAAATAACTAAAAATATACTCAATATGACAATTTAAGAACTTTCAAATGAAATGATCGTACAAGTTAATAACAGTACCTTTTGGCGGCTATCTCAGCTGCTATAATCGAAGCCGAGGGACCAACATCTGAACTCAGCTCCAAACCATTTACCATAGATCGATTCGCCATCGAACTGTTACAAATGGAGCCAACTTTGTTAGGAAAGTCATTATTACTAACCTCAGAGTAACCTAAACTTTAAAAACCTCCATAATTCTATTTTTTCATCTATTTCCCTTTTTTTCTCATTATTAATTTCATAATAATTTTCACTCATTTTCTTGTCCAAAATATCTCTATAATCCAATGAATTAGGATTAATAATTTCATTATTAAAATGTAATGGCATACTTTTTATTGAATTTTCAATAATAGCCACTCCCATGTTTAATATTCCTTGTGGATTTCCAGATGGCCTCCTAATTTGTAATGCAACAAATCTTTTTCCATTTAATGATTTTTGGAATTTAACAAATGTATTAATTAAATTGTTTAATTGAACATTAATTGTACCTACTAAAACATCTCTAAACCAAGAAACACTAAATTTCAACATGTATTGTAGAATTTTCTGAATATAGAAACTCATCATCGACCTGTAAAAAAAAAAAAAAAGTTAGAGAAAATTATCAAATGCATGTTATTGAATCCTCTCGTTTGAATTTCTGACTCAAATAAATTGAACTTAAAGAAAATATATATGTATAGAAATAAATATATATAACGTGAACAACCTTGAAGGAGAACTTGTCATTCCACGTTGGGTTGTTGTGACCTTCATTATCAATTCTTGTAGTTTTTTTTTTATTAGGATTAATCCATGTAACAGCATAAGTAGGTAGAAATTTCGAAATAGGAGCTAACTCTTGGGCAGAAATTAGACTAATTTCAAGAATATTATTGATAGGGGGAAATTATTGATGTTATTATTAGGGATATTGACATTGTTGTTGTTGTTGTCGTCGTCGTTGTTATTGGTGGTGGTGGGGTCCATCTTTGTTGTGTTATTTTCGCCGTCTGTGGTGGCGGCGACGAGGAGGAGATGGTGGTGGTGGAGATTGGAAATGGCATCAAGAGAGGAGGATCGAAGAAGATATAATATGTGTGTGTGTTTTAGTTTTGTTTTGAGTTTTTTTGCATGCATGCATGGATGCTAATTTTATGGCTATTATTTAGGATTTTTTGTGTGTTTTGAATCTTTCTAGATTATTCAACTACAAATTTAAATGTAGCGAATAATAGCGAGGTTTGGGAATAGAGTTTCATTATATATTGATTGGTGAGTTGATTAATATCAAATATGAAAGGGAAATCGTGTGGTTATATACGATATTTATTTTTGTTTCGTTTGGTGTTTGGTACCTGTTTTGAGGTTTTGACCTCGATAATTCAGATTTGTTCAACCTAAAGACTCATTAAAAGAAAAAGCGTTCCATATCAAAGATCCTCTAGTTATCTCTTTTTTGTCTGTCATCTAATACCCGACACCCAGGGATACACAACAACAACAACAACAAACTCAATGTATTTCCATAAAGGGGATCTTGACAGGGTAGAATGTACGCAGTTCATACCGTTACCTCAGATGAAGTAGAGAGGCTGTTTCCAATAGACCGCCGGCTCAGAACTGACATCCGGGGGTTCAACTTGACTAATTTGAATTCACATCTCGTAAGACTCATTAAAAGAGAAAACACTCCATATATACCAAAATGAACCATTCATTCACTTTGCTCAAGCCTAAGATCCTCTAATTATCAATTTTTGGTCTCTCATTCGACGTTCAGTACGTGTTTTGAAACACTGACTTGACTAATTCAGATTCACGATGCATAAGTCTCATTACGAAAAAAAGTGTTCGGGATTTCTTTCATTCTCAAGGCTCGACCCAAGACCTCTTATTAACGGTGGAACGATGATATCCATATATATACCACCACATCCTTCCATATCAATATTGCAAAATTAAAAGCTAAAAATTGTACTATATCCATTTATTTTTATTAAATAGAAAAGTATAATTATACATCTAAAACGAGGAAGAAGAAATTAAATTGAATAAAGAATTATACAAATGAATATATATAAAGGGAATTGGTGGGTGGGTGGGAATTAAATTTCTCTGCTGATTAATTAAAGTTCAAACCTAATCTCCACCTTGGTTCACCAATAATCTGCACCAAATAAAATAATCAAGATTTAATTTATTATATGAGTGCAAATAAATTAATTTGTAAATATGAGAACATCAAGATAGTCATGTTAAGTAACCAATACAATACTGTATAGTATTCGATATCCGCATTGGAATGCGATTCATTCGAATTCTCGTCAAGTATTAAAGTTGAAAACCAAGGTAGACACCGGCACACGGATACCTGAGTTGTTTAGGCTCTCTAAAAATATTGTTGCACCCATGTTGAATCCATCAAAAATACACTACTTTTGAAGGATCTGGCACGCACCCGATGACCTTTTTGAAGAGACCGAGCAACATAGATGGACCCATGCGGAAAAAAATGTGGGAATTGTAATCTTGAAAATAATTAAAACATGTTATCGACGTAGTACAGTTTTATTGTTTTTTGACTCTTTAGAAATGGTGACGAATGAGCGTCAGATCCTTCAAAAATGCTGCACTTTTTTTAAAAAAATTCCACATGATGTCCTAAAATGTAGTCAGAAATTTCAAACAACACGTTGTCACAACGACTTCTCTCTAGATGACTCGTTGGGTCTGATCACGAGTCTTTAGGAGGGGGATCACTGACAGGGACTTGATTTCTTTCTGTTGTGATGACGAGTTCACCTAACGACTCGTTTGAACTGATAACGAGTCATATATGCTGGACTTGTCATCACTGGACTGAAAGTCTTTGATCCCTCATTGTTGTAACACAATAAGTCTTCACTATGAGTCATCGTTGTCACTTGCTATATCATATTAATATTATTTTTATAATACAAATATTTTTTTATACTAGCGATATATATAACTTACCATCATCCTTCTTGCCCCAAGACTTGAAGAAATAATAAACTCCACCTAATAAAATGGTAGCCACTATTCCTCCTGCTACAATTGCTATTAATTTATGTCTACCATTTTCAGATTCTTTGCCTGTCAAAAATAAATAAATTGATATATATCTTATGTAAAATAAATAAATTAATAAAATAGGATTGGATTGGATTATTTTTGGCTCTTTTTAATTTTTTTTTGTCTCTTTGTTTGAATTTCTGGCTTCGTCATTATTTTAGATGGCGTGTTAAGTAGCATGAAATATTGTAGAGCAAAATATCTAGTACTCCCTGATCAACTATCACCAAATTAGCTGCGACACACTTTAACTTCATCGGGATTCTATTACTCCCTTGAACTAAATCTTAAAGTATTTTTGTCATCCTTTTTAGCTGACGTGACACCTTTTGTCAACTTTTTTAGCTGATGCGGCACCTTTGACGCAGTTCCCATTTTATGTAGTAAAGATGCCACGTCACTATAAAAGAATGACAAAAATACACTAAAATTGAATTCAGGGAGGATAGTAGGACCCCTGTGAAGTTGAAGTGTATCGTAACAACTTTGACATAATTCAAGAGGATACTGAATATTTATCTCAATATTGTAGAGTAAAGCATCTAGTATCCTCTGAACTATGATCAAATTTGCTACGACACACTACAACTTTACGGTGGTCTTATTATCCCTTCGAACTAAATCTTAGCATATTTTTGTCATCCTTTTTAGCTGACATGACACCTCTTGTCAACCTCTTTAACTGACATGACATCTTTGACGCAAATCCCATTTTATGTAACAAATATGCCGCGTCAATATAAAAGAGAGACAAAAATACATTAAAATTAAATTTCAGAGGGTAATAGAGTTCCTGTGAAGGAGTATATCGTAGCAAAATTTGTTCATAGTTCGAACGGGTACTGGATGCTTATGACAATATTGTAAACTCTTACAAAAACAATTTGAGATAGATAACTTACCTTCATCAAGATCAATAGAAATCTTATTTTTACCATAATTATAACTCAAATAACATCCATCCAAATAAATTTCTCCACTTAAAGAATATCCACATTCATCTTGAACAATTTGTATTGCTTTATTCAAACATTCACCACAATCACAAACACCTAAATTCCCAACACATTGTGTTATAACATGAAATTTTCCATAATTCAAATCACAAAATCCATTTTCATTATTCATTCCACAACTCTCAATTTCACCAAATGCATAGCTCATCTCCTCTATAAATCTACGCGATTTCGCCTTTTTTTTACTGCAGACCTGGAGGTGACAAAATCGACTCATTTTTAGATATACAACTCGTTCGATATTCAAAAATAAAATAAAATTTATAACCTATCAAGCTATTAGGACAAATGAGACAAAGTAGAAAGTGCACTCACTAGCTACTTTTCGACTTTATCTTTAAAAAATGGGAAAAGGTTCAAATATGCCACTGAACTATCAGAAATGACTCAATTATGCTATCCGTTAAAAGTTGGACTCATTTATGTCATCGCCGTTATAAAACCGGCTCATCCATGCCATTACTTTTTAACAGCCAGTTTTTAAAAACAACCTTGCCATGTGGCAGCTTATTAGAGGGCCACGTAATTTTTATTTTATTTTTTATTTTTTGATCCATTAAAAAAAATCCAAACAACTTTTTGATCCATTGAAAATTAGTTTGATCTATGCTTTTAAAATTTATTTAATTTTTCATGAATATATTCTTAAAACATTCTCGTTCGATTCGTTTTTTTTTTTTTTTTTTTTTCATTTTTGACATATTAGTTGATTAAAAAGTTCGAGATCCGTTAAAGGTAATTCTTAACATGTTGATAAAAAAACGAATTAAAAATTTAATAATGATCAAACTAAAATTTTGAAAAAATAGTTGATTTTTGACATATTAGTTTGTCAATGAACATTCATGAATTAACATTCTCGGACGATTAAAGTTAATTCTTAAAACATTCTCGAACGAATATATTTTTGATAATTAGTTTGATCCATTAAAGTGTTGGCATATATAGTTGCGTGGATTTTAAAAGCATAGATCAAACTAATTTTCAATGGATCAAAAAGTTGCGTGGATTCATTTTAATGGATCAAAAAAAAAAAAAAATTTAAAAAAAATTTTAATTTTTTTTTAAAAAATAAAAAATGATGTGGCCCTCTAATAAACTGCCACGTGGCAAGACTGTTTTTAAAAATCGTCTGTTAAAAAATAATGGCATGGATGAGCCGGTTTTGTAAGGGCGATGGCATAAATGAGCCCAACTTTTAACGGATGGCATAAATAAGCCATTTCTGATAGTTCAGTGACATATTTGAGCCTTTTTCCTTAAACAATAGCCACTATCGTGGAGGTTCGAATTTTATGAATGAAATTGCATGATAGTAGCTATTTTTCTATTGCAGTTGCTGAAAAGTGGCTATTTGTGAATTTTATCCTAAGTCAAAATAGTGTAACAAATATACAAAATTAATTTGAAGATAGTGAAAAACCCAATGATTGAGAAATAAAAAATAAAAAAAATTAAACCAAACATCATTAGAGGAAAAAATGAAAAAATCCTTACTTTTATTCGAAAAACTAAAACAATTTATCCAAAGACTGGAATTAATTTTATTTTATTGTTTTTAAAACAAATTCCACCTAAGAATTTGGTAAATTTTGAACAACTTCGAATTAACAATTGAAGAAAAAAAAATATTATCCTTCAAATTGTTTAAATAAAAAAGGAGGGAAGGTCAGGTCACGTTGAACAACTCAAGTTATACAATTCAAATTCGACTCATTTCAATTCAAACACAATTTAGACAGGTCGCGTCATGATACGTTTATCAATTCGGACCTGTCCAAATTTAAACTGACACTTCGATTTTCCACCTCTATATTATATATACTAACCTTATGAAGCATTTGAAGTTTGAAAATCTCCATGTCTTCCTCTAATTTGTAATCCAAATAGCAGCCATAAAGTTGAACTCTAGATGGAATTCTTCCTCCACAAAATTGGCTATAAATGTCAAATAGGCTATTTGTGCAAATATGACATTCATTATAATTAAGGTCATTTCTACATTGAAATAATCCCAAAATTGCTATTTTCTCATCACCTACATATGTTCCAAAAAATTTTGATTCTAAAGATTTATTAAGAAATTCTTGAAATAATGATGAAACAATTGATAATTTTGAAAAATAATAATTTTGGAATGTTTGATTTTGTGTACATGTTGTAAAAACTAATTGATTTAGGTCTATATTATGTGTGTTAGAAAATTGTAGCATAAAATTAAGAAAGAAAAATTTAAGGAAGAATTGATAATTAAGAAAAATTAAAAGATTTGATTGTGAAAAATATCCCATTTGGGAGAATAAATTTGATGTTAAAAAGTTAATAACAAAGTAATAAAGCTCTAAGTATGTTATATATAGAGAAATTTTAAGGCTTTAGGTAGGAAAAATATTATTCACTAAATATTTAAAAATACAATAATAAGAGAGCAACCTTTTTGGGATAAACATAATTAAAGTTGTGTTAGAAACTCATTTTCTTTGTTAGGTTTAACCAAAGTTTAATTAATTTATAAGTTATCTCATAAGTGGAATGTTTGATATATAGTAGATACATTTAATCTTAGGTCATTCACATGATTTATATTTTTTCTCCTTAAATTTTAGACATTTAATTTTATCCTTTATTATTTTAAGTAATAAAAAAAGGTGATCGAAAATATCTTTAATATCGAGAAAAGAAGAAAATCATTTGGCATAAGTCCAAATTTCGTATCATAATATAACATAAGTTATGCCTTTAAAGAAATAAGAAATTATGTCGCTTAATTCTTGTATAAGTTATATCGATCAAGGTCGTGTGAGGCAAAAATTCAGGTTCAGAACGGATAAATTATGTCATAAATGTATAGCTTAATTATTGCCTATCATAAATTTTAAATTTACTTAAATAATAGAACTTGTGATAAATTCGTCTTTAATTCACTTATTCATTAATGACCCCAACTCTTTCTTATTAATAATTTTATCAATTAATCCATTATTTAAGGATCAAATAATGATGAGTTAGACAATAAAAAAAATTCCACAAATTTGTGGACCTCTTTTTATGAGCCAATATTTTATATTCATATTAATCATATGGTCTACTTTAATGTGGGACCCACCATTGACACATAAAAAAAATACTACTGTTATAATCTCAACTTTCATTGGTCACCACTAATTACCATTTGCATAAGCAAACGAAAACGTAACCAGACTCAACAAGTGGTTATACTTACTTAATATCGTGACGAAATAATAAGTATTTTTTATTTTTAATTAACTAAAAATATTTAATTTAAATTTACAAGTATTTTATCGCCAATAAAATTTATTAGTGTAAATTTAAATCTTGAAATGAGAATCTAAAATTAAACGAAAAATAAAAATAATAAGTGACCCGTAATAAATTGCGGAGGGACCTACCTAAACAAAATGTGCGATACAAATTATTTCTTTTACATTAAAGTTTCAAGTATTATATTGAATTAAAGATGAGTCAATTCATTGGCCATAGCAAAAATTCATGATCAATAATGAAATTTAGAAAATCATATATAAGTTAAATCACTTTTTTTTTGTTGAAAATATTTGTTTAAAATTATAATTCATATTATTTAAGATAACAATTTCTTGAAAACTATATGATATTTAATGGTAGTATGTTAGGTAGAATTCATGATCAATAATGAGATATAAAAAATCACATATAAGCTAAATTACTTTTCTTTCTTGAAAGGATAAAACTATTTTCATATTATTTAAGACCACAATTTCTTGAAAAATATATGATATTTAATGGTAGTATGTTAGGTTTATTAGAGATTTATATACTAGTAAAAAATTAAAATAACTTTTAAAACAATAATTTTCATACTAGTCGATAGTGAATACGTATATTTGTTGTTTCTTAATATGTAGAAGTGTGAAAAGTCGATAATGGACAAATAAAAATGTTATTTGTTGTTTCTTAATATGTGGATGTTTGATAAGTCGATAGCGGACACGTAAAAACACTATTTGTTGTTTCTTAAGATGTAGATGCGTGACAAACCGAGAGTGGACACGTAAAGATGTTATTTGTAATATGCAAATGTGTGACAAGTCGATAGCGGACACGTAAAGATGTTATTTGTTGTTTCTTAAGATGTAGATGCGTGACAGGTCGATAGCGGACACGTAAAGATGTTATTTGTTGTTTCTTAAGATGTAGATGTGTGATAAGTCGATAGTGGACACGTAAAGATGTTATTTGTTGTTTCTTAATATGTAAACGTGTGACAAGTCGATAGCGGACACGTAAAGATGTTATTTGTTAATTCTTAAGATGTAGATGTGTGATAAATCGATAGTTGACACGTAAAGATGTTATTTGTTGATTCTTAATATGTAAACATGTGACAGGTCGATAGTGGACGCGTAAAGATACTATTTGTTATTTTTAAAGATGTAGATGTGTGACAACTCAATAGTGGACACGTAGAGTTAGAGATGCTATTTGTTGTTTGTTAAGATGTAGATGCGCGAAAAGTCGATAGAGGACACGTAAAGATGCTATTTGTTGTTTCTTAAGATGTAGATGTTGGATAAGTCGATAGAGGACACGTAAAGATGCTATTTGTTGTTTCGTAAGATGTAGATGTGTGACAAGTCGATAGTGAATATGCAGAGATGCTATTTGTTGTTTCTTAAGATGTAGATGTGTGACAAGTCAATAGTGGACATGCAGAGATGCTATTTGTTGTTTCTTAAGATGTAGATGTGCGACAAGTCGACAGTGGACACGTAAAGATGCTATTCATTGTTTCTTAATATGTAGATGTGCGACAAATCGATAGTGGACACGTAAAGATGCTATTCATTGTTTCTTAATATGTAGATGTGTGACAAGTCGATAGTGGACACGTAAGATGCTACTTTTTTTCTTAAAGATGTAGATGTGTGACAAGTCAATAGTGGACACGTAAAGATGCTATTTGTTTTTTTTAATATGTAGATGCATGTGTGTCAAGTCAATAGTGGACACGTAAAGATGCTAGTTGTTTCTTAATATGTACACGTGTGACAAGTCGATAGTGGACATGTATAGATGCTATTTGTTGTTTCTTAATATGTAGTGGACACGTAAAAATACTATTTGTTGTTTCTTAAGATGTAGATGCGTGACAAGTGGATAGTGGGCATGTAAAGATGCTATTTGTTGTATCGTAATATGTAGATGGGTGACAAGTCCATAGTAAACACGTAAAGATGCTATTTGTTGTTTTGTAATATGTACACGTACGTGTGACAAGTCGATAGTGGACACGTAAAGATGCTAGTTATTGTTTCTTAATATGTAGATACATGACAAGTCGAAAGTGGACACGTAAAGATGTTATTTGTTGTTTCTTAAGATGTAGATGTGTGACAAGTCGATAGCGGACACGTAAAGATGCTAGTTGTTGTTTCTTAATATGTAGATGCGTGAAAAGTCGATAGTGGAGATGTAAAGATGCTATTTGTTGTTTCTTAATATGTAGATGCTTGACAAGTCGATAGTGAGCACGTAAAGATGCTATTTGTTGTTTCTTAATATGTAGATATGTGACAATCAATAATGGACACGTAAAGATGTTATTTGTTGTTTGTTAATACGTAGATGTGTGACAAATCAATCGTGAATACGTAAAGATGCTATTTGTAGTTTCTTAAGATGTAGATGCGTGAAAAGTCAATAGTGGATAATCTGTAGATGTGTGACAAGTCAATAGTGGACACGTATAGATATAATTAAAAAAAATTACAAACGTATTTTTTAACTATTTAAATTTGTAGACAAAAAGATCAGTATACAATTCAACATGTTATATGAGTAGACATAAATCCTAAATACAAATTATTTGCATTGTATGGCCTTTTCTTGTGCCACTATTTCGATTTTGTCCCTCGTTAGACCAACGAGGGATAAATTTCGCCTTTATGAGTAGCTGAATGATATTTTTTTTTGCATTTTGTAGACAAAAATAATTCATTGGCTAATATGAGACACTATCTAAATAGTAGCCTCTAAAAGGCTATTTGTGCAAATGCTAGCTCCATATGGCCACCAATTATGAACCTCACACATGATTGCATAGAAATAGCCATTTGGACTTGTCTTTAAAAAACAACCACTGTCATGAAGTTTTAAATTCCTCAAACTCTTCTTTACAATGTCTTGAAGTGCTACCTATGAAATTTGTGGTTATTTTTCAACTATATGGCTCAAAAGTGATTATCTTTTAAATATTACCCCATGATTGACCGAATAAAGGTCGATAACATAATAAAATAATTAAACATATACTCTATATGACAGTTTAAGAACTTTTAGATGAAGTGATCGTACACGTTAATAACAGTACCATTTGGCGGCTAATATGAGACATAATTTAAATAGTAGCCTCTGATAAGGCCATTTGTGCAAATGCTAGCACCACATGGCCACCAATTATCAACCTCACACATGATTGCATAGATATTGCCATTCGACTCTCTTTAAAAAATAGCCATTAATATGAAGTTTCAAATTGGTCGAACTCTTCTTAACAATGTGTTGAAGTGTTACCTATGAAATTTGTGGCTATGACTCAAAAGTTGTTATCTTTTGAATTTTACCCTATGGTTGGCCGAACAAAGATCGATAACATAATAAAATAACTAAAAATATACTTAATTCCTGTATAAATAATGTCGATGGAAGTAAAAGTTCAGTTCATAATCTATAAGTATGTACTTCCTACAGAACGTATATATATATATCGTGTAAGGAAAAAATTCAAGTTTAGAACGCACAATTTATATTATAAGAAGTATAATTTAATTCGTATCACAAATTTTAAGTTTGCATTTTGAATTTATAGAACTCGTGCTAAATCCGTCTTAAATTCACTTATTCAAATTAAATAATGGACCCCAACACTTTTTTATTGATAATTTTATCAATTAATTCATGATTTAAGGATCAAAATAATGATGAGTTGGACTATAAGAAAATTCACTCAGTTATTACTATTATTTTTCTTAAAATATATCAAACACCAAAAAACTGTCCATCTCTCCTTGTTAAAATGTCATGTTTAACTTTATTTTTTAATAATAAATTTATTTACCTGAACTCAATCCATGTCTTAGACCCAGTTTAAAAATATTCAAAAAAATAAAAATAAAAAAATCATACCATATTAAACCATGAGACACACACAAAAAAAAGAAAATGTAATAGAAATGTAATATTTCCCCCCCAAAAAAGGAAATGTAATCTTTGAGAAAATAACAAAATTAATGACATATATTGTTATTCAAATTTCAAACCCTATATATATCATTTACCCCTAAAACAAAAGAGAAAAAACCCAAACACCATATTTTGTGTGCATTTCAAAGCTCCAAAACATTATAAAATCACCACAAATTTCAACTCTAAATTCCTCCGATAATAAAGAAAGCTACTACTTTCCGGAATCGTTTGTTGTCATTGAATCAGATGATAAAGAGAGCTACTACTTCCCGGAATATCGAAAAGATGCCAATTGCGAAATTTGCATGGCAAGTTTCAATGCCGCCCTCGATCTGATTTACAAGAAACTCAGATATAAACCAGAACCCTCGGAAGGTAGAAATTTCCTCTCTGTTTAGTTGATATACTTTTGCATCCGTCAAGGAACTCCGCGTAAATCTTGCTAATTGTATCATGGAACATACTCTCTTTAATTATATCTCATACTTGCGTTTTCTGCCTCTCTAGTTTCTTCTGCATGTGTACTTTGAAATTCATGGAGATTGTAATCTTCTCATTGCAGGAACATCGGAAAAGAAGTCCACCGTCGTTGGACCTGAAACAATGATGAAACGTATTAGTTAATAATGATCAAACTAAGATTTTGAAAAAATAGTTGATTTTTGACATATTAGTTTGTCAATGAACATTCATGAATTAACATTCTCGAACGATTAAAGTTAATTCTTAAAACATTCTCGAACGAATATATTTTTGAAAATTAGTTTGATCCATTAAAGTGTTGGCATATATAGTTGCGTGGATTTTAAAAGCATAGATCAAACTAATTTTCAATGGATCAAAAAGTTGCGTGGATTCATTTTAATGGATCAAAAAAAAAAAAAAAAATTTAAAAAAAATTTTAATTTTTTTTAAAAAAATAAAAAATGATGTGGCCCTCTAATAAACTGCCACGTGGCAAGACTGTTTTTAAAAATCGTCTGTTAAAAAATAATGGCATGGATGAGCCGGTTTTGTAAGGGCGATGGCATAAATGAGCCCAACTTTTAACGGATGACATAAATAAGCCATTTCTGATAGTTCAGTGACATATTTGAGCCTTTTTCCTTAAACAATAGCCACTATCGTGGAGGTTCGAATTTTATGAATGAAATTGCATGATAGTAGCTATTTTTCTATTGCAGTTGCTGAAAAGTGGCTATTTGTGAATTTTATCCTAAGTCAAAATAGTGTAACAAATATACAAAATTAATTTGAAGATGGTGAAAAACCCAATGATTGAGAAATAAAAAATAAAAAAAATTAAACCAAACATCATTAGAGGAAAAAATGAAAAAATCCTTACTTTTATTCGGAAAACTAAAACAATTTATCCAAAGACTGGAATTTATTTTATTTTATTGTTTTTAAAACAAATTCCACCTAAGAATTTGGTAAATTTTGAACAACTTCGAATTAACAATTGAAGAAAAAAAATATTATCCTTCAAATTGTTTAAATAAAAAAGGAGGGAAGGTCAGGCCACGTTGAACAACTCAAGTTATACAATTCAAATTCGACTCATTTCAACTCAAACACAATTTAGACAGGTCGTGTCATGATACGTTTATCAATTCTGACCTGTCCAAATTTGACCTGACACGTCGATTTTCCATCTCTATATTATATATACTAACCTTATGAAGCATTTGAAGTTTGAAAATCTCCCTATCTTCCTCTAATTTGTAATCCAAATAGCAATCATAAAGTTGAACTCTAGATGGAATTCTTCCTCCACAAAATTGGCTATAAATGTCAAATAGGTTATTTGTGCAAATATGACATTCATTATAATTAAGGACATGTCTATATTGAAATAATCCCAAAATTGCTATTTTCTCATCACTTACATATGTTCCAAAAAATTTTGATTCTAAAAATTTATTAAGAAATTCTTGAAATAATGATGAATCAATTGATAATTTTGAAAAATAATAATTTTGGAATGTTTGATTTTGTGTACATGTTGTAAAAACTAATTGATTTAGGTCTATATTATGTGTGTTAGAAAATTGTAGCATAAAATTAAGAAAGAAAAATTTAAGGAAGAATTGATAATTAAGAAAAATTAAAAGATTTGATTGTGAAAAATATCCCATTTGGGAGAATAAATTTGATGTTAAAAAGTTAATAACAAAGTAATAAAGCTCTAAGTATGTTATATATAGAGAAATATTAAGGCTTTAGGTAGGAAAAATATTATTCACTAAATATTTAAAAATACAATAATAAGAGAGCAACCTTTTTGGGATAAGCATATTAAAGTTGTGTTAGAAACTCATTTTCTTTGTTAGGTTTAATCAAAGTTTAATTAGTTTATAAGTTATCTCATAAGTGGAATGTTTGATATATAGTAGATACATTTAATCTTAGGTCATTCACATGGTTTATATTTTTGCTCCTTAAATTTTAGATATTTAATTTTATCCTTTATTATTTTAAGTAATAAAAAAAGGTGATCGAAAATATCTTTAATATCGAGAAAAGAAGAAAATCATTTGGCATAAGTCCAAATTCCGTATCATAATATAATATAAGTTATGCCTTTAAAGAAATAAGAAATTATGTCACTTAATTCTTGTATAAGTTATATCGATCGAGGTCGTGTGAGACAAAAATTCAGGTTCAGAACGGATAAATTATGTCATAAATGTATAGCTTAATTATTACCTATCATAAATTTTAAATTTACTTAAATAATAGAACTTCTGATAAATTCGTCTTTAATTCACTTATTCATTAATGACCTCAACTCTTTCTTATTAATAATTTTGTCAATTAATCCGGATCAAATAATGATGAGTCAGACAATAAAAAAAATTCCACAAATTTGTGGACCTCTTTTTATGAGCCAATATTTTATATTCATATTAATTATATGGTCTATGTGGGACCCACCATTGACAAATTAAAAAAATACTACTGTTATAATCTCAACTTTCATTGGTCACCACTAATTACCATTTGCACAAGCAAACGAAAACGTAATCACACTCAACAAGTGGTTTTACTTATTTAATATCGTGACGAAATAATAAGTATTTTTATTTTTAATTAACTAAAAATATTTAATTTAAATTTAAAAGTATTTTATCGACAAAATAAAATTTATTAGTGTAAATTTAAATCTTGAAATGAGAATCTAAAATTAAACGTAAAATAAAAATAATAAGTGATCCATAATAAATTGCGGAGGGACCAACCTAAAAAAAATGTGCGATACAAATTATTTCTTTTACATTAAAGTTTCAAATATTATACTGAATTAAAGATGAGTCAATTCATTGTCCATAGCAAAAATTCATGATCAATAATGAAATGTAGAAATCATATATAAGTTAAATCACTTTTTTTTTTCTTGAAAATATTTGTTTAAAATTATAATTCATATTATTTAAGATAACAATTTCTTGAAAACTATATGATATTTAATGGTAGTATGTTAGGTAGAATTCATGATCAATAATGAGATATAAAAAATCACATATAAGCTAAATCACTTTTCTTTCTTGAAAGGATAAAACTATTTTCATATTATTTAAGACCACAATTTCTTGAAAAATATATGATATTTAATGGTAGTATGTTAGGTTTATTAGAGATTTATATACTAGTAAAAAATTAAAATAACTTTTAAAACAATAATTTTCATACTAGTCGATAGTGAATACGTAAAGATGTTATTTGTTGTTTCTTAATATGTAGATGTGTGAAAAGTCGATAATGGACACGTAAAAATGTTATTTGTTGTTTCTTAATATGTAGATGTTTGATAAGTCGATAGCGGACATGTAAAAACACTATTTGTTGTTTCTTAAGATGTAGATGCGTGACAAGCCGATAGTGGACACGTAAAGATGTTATTTGTAATATGTAAATGTGTGACAAGTCGATAGCGGACACGTAAAGATGTTATTTGTTGTTTCTTAAGATGTAGATGCGTGAAAAGTCGATAGCGGACACGTAAAGATGTTATTTGTTGTTTCTTAAGATGTAGATGTGTGATAAGTCGATAGTGGACACGTAAAGATGTTATTTGTTGTTTCTTAATATGTAAATGTGTGACAAGTCGATAGTGGACACGTAAAGATGTTATTTGTTATTTCTTAAGATGTAGATGTGTGATAAGTCGATAGTTGACACGTAAAGATGTTATTTGTTGATTCTTAATATGTAAATGTGTGACAAGTCGATAGTGGACGCGTAAAGATGCTATTGTTATTTTTAAAGATGTAGATGTGTGGCAACTCAATAGTGGACACATAGAGTTAGAGATGCTATTTGTTGTTTGTTAAGATGTAGATGCGCAAAAAATCGATAGAGGACACGTAAAGATGCTATTTGTTGTTTCTTAAGATGTAGATGTTTGATAAGTCGATAGAGGACACGTAGAGATGCTATTTGTTGTTTCTTAAGATGTAGATGTGTGACAAGTCGATAGTGAATATGCAGAGATGCTATTTGTTGTTTCTTAAGATGTAGATGTGTGACAAGTCGATAGTGAATATGCAGAGATGCTATTTGTTGTTTCTTAAGATGTAGATGTGTGACAAGTCGATAGTGGACATGTAGAGATGCTATTTGTTGTTTCTTAAGATGTAGATGTGCGACAAGTCGACAGTGGACACGTAAAGATGCTATTCATTGTTTCTTAATATGTAGATGTGCGATAAGTCGATAGTGGACACGTAAAGATGTTATTCATTGTTTCTTAATATGTAGATGTGTGACAAGTCGATAGTGGACACGTAAGATGCTACTTTTTTTTTTTTTTTAAAGATGTAGATGTGTGACAAGTCAATAGTGGACACGTAAAGATGCTATTTGTTGTTTTTAATATGTAGATGCATGTGTGTCAAGTCAATAGTGGACACGTAAAGATGCTAGTTGTTTCTTAATATGTACACGTGTGACAAGTCGATAGTGGACATGTATAGATGCTATTTGTTGTTTCTTAATATGTAGTGGACACGTAAAAATACTATTTGTTGTTTCTTAAGATGTAGATGCGTGACAAGTCGATAGTGGACATGTAAAGATGCTATTTGTTGTATCGTACTATGTAGATGGGTGACAAGTCCATAGTAAACACGTAAAGATGCTATTTGTTGTTTTGTAATATGTACACGTACGTGTGACAAGTCGATAGTGGACACGTAAAGATGCTAGTTGTTGTTTCTTAATATGTAGATACATGACAAGTCGAAAGTGGACACGTAAAGATGTTATTTGTTGTTTCTTAAGATGTAGATGTGTGACAAGTCGATAGCGGACACGTAAAGATGCTAGTTGTTGTTTCTTAATATGTAGATTCGTGAAAAGTCGATAGTGGACATGTAAAGATGCTATTTGTTGTTTCTTAATATGTAGATGCTTGACAAGTCGATAGTGAGCACGTAAAGATGCTATTTGTTGTTTCTTAATATGTAGATATGTGACAATCAATAATGGACACGTAAAGATGTTATTTGTTGTTTGTTAATACGTAGATATGTGACAAATCAATCTTGAATACGTAAAGATGCTATTTGTAGTTTCTTAAGATGTAGATGCGTGAAAAGTCAATAGTGGATAATATGTAGATGTGTGACAAGTCAATAGTGGACACGTATAGATACTATTTGTTGTTTCTTAAGATGTAGATGCGTGACAAGTCAATAGTGGATAATATGTAGATGTGTGACAAGTCGATAGTGGACACGTAAAGATGTTATTTGTTGTTTCTTAAAATGTAGACGTGTGACAAGTCAATAGTGGATAATATGTAGATGTTTGACAAGTCGATAGTGGATACGTGTAGATTCTATTTGTTGTTTCTTTAGATGTACATGTGTGACAAGTCAATAGTGGATAGATCGACAGTAGACACATAAAGATAGTGTTTGTTGTTTCTTAAGATGTAGATGTGTGACAAGTCAATCTTAAATACGTAAAGATGCTATTTGTTGTTTGTAGACGTGTGACAAATCAATTGTGGACACGTAAAGATGGACGGAGGAAAGTAAATTGAACCCCACAGTTGATTGAAGTCCCATTATTGGTGTAGATGAGATAATCCCAACATTGATGACTTGAGTGAATGATTGTTTTTTTAGACAAAATGGAATCTTGCTATTAAATATAATATAAAATATACCCACGAAAGTCTTGATTTTCGAGCCCCAAACAAATTGTTTGTCAGATTCTTGGATCTTAAGGTTTATTTTCTTTATCTTTTACTTGAACCCCATGTTGAATTTTATCTTTAATTTCAGTTTTAATGTATATTATCAATGTTGTGTTAATAGTGTTATATGCTTATCTAGTCCATTTTCTTTTTGTATAATTTGAATTTTGCTATTTTTAGATAACCGTGGTGTTTGAGACAGTTTGCGTGCACCTTGACTAATTTCACGGGATACGTGTCACCTTCCACCGGCAATAGGTATCAGGTAACTCTATTCAAATTTGCTCAAATTTGCTGTATTTGAACTTGGTTGTTGATGATTTTCAGGAAAGTTTGCAACATATTCTTGTTTAATTTCAACTTTATTTTCAGTTGAATGTATATATCAATGTTGTTTCATTGGTGTTATATGCTTATGGACGGGAGTGTTTTGGTCGGATAATCGACTTGGGGCTCCTAGGCAGGTCACGAATTCTAGTCTTGAAAACAGCCTTTGACAGAAATGCAAGGTAAGGCTGCGTGTAATACACCCTTGTAGTGGGTCCCGTCCTCGGACTTGGCACATAGCGGGAGCGTTAGTGCACCGGGCTGCCATTTTTTATAGTTTTTTTGAAAGTTTGCAGCTTTTTGTTGTAGAGGCTTTTGAAGTTTGGATTTTAAGGTTCATATTCCTTACTTTTACCTGAACCCCATGTGGCTCCGCTGGGGGGCCGCCTATCGATTTTTGCCCAGATCTGGCACGGGCTCACCCATTGAAACGGGCTAAAATGGGTTCGTTCGTGCCGTTTCTCCCGTTTGACCACCAAAACGGCCCCAGAGGTCTAGCGGTCTTGAGTTCTGTTTCCCTTTCTATGTATGTATGCGTATGAGCATTGAGCAATCTTGTATAAATGGTGTTATTTGCTTATGGAGTCCATTGCTATTTCTCTGTTTCCCCCCCTTTCTGTTGTGCTTGTGTGATTTGAATTTGCTATATTTGGATTGGTTAGTCGATGGTTTCCAGAATAGTCGCAACTTTTTGTTGTAGGCTCTTGAAAGCTAAGTTGCTCGGACTCTCCAAGAATGTCATGGGTGCGGGTCGGATCCTTCAAAAGTAGTACATTTTCGGAGGATCCGACACAGGTGCGGCAACATTTTTGGAGAGTCTGAGCAACTTAGCTTGAAAGTATGAAGCCTGTTTGCTTCTTGTTGAGCTCGTTCAAGTCAGATTCGTTGGCTCTTCCGTTTTGCTCCTCTTTACTCTTTGGTTATAAATCACCAAGTCGAGATCTTTAGGCTATAGAAATGATGAATAGTAACTTCGGCCAGCTCCATTTGAACTGCAAAGCCGTGTTCATGGAGGTTGGTGCTATGAATCGATTGAAAGGAAGATAGCATTAGCGTTTGTCTAGTGTCATTTTGGGGCTACGTTATTAGATACATTCCTTGCGTAGGATTTGTCTGTCGGTAGAAAAATGTAGAGAAGTAACGAACGAAAAAGGGTCCAAATAGAGTGGAACGGATAGTGAGAATTCATGTAGCTGAAGCTAACTACATTTTAGTCGAGCGTAGTAGTTCTTGTTGTTGCACTACTCACCTTAACCGGACTTCCTTATACGTGTCTAGATATCTTTCTCCTATATAGCCCGTCTTATTAATATAACTGCTGAACATAATAGGTTAGCTTACAGTAGTGCGGCATACACATAAACATTCTTTTACCAATGTGGATGTGATATCTTTAGAGAGAATGCATCTCATTTCTTGATGACCAGCTATCGACTGTCCTTGATGTAAGCGTTGTCTTTTCTCGCTACAGATACAAGGTGTACAAGGTGGAGAACCGTCATTGTAACATTCGTCTTTTGACTGAGTGGCACAACGGAGTGTGTTGGAACTGTTGTGTTAATCTTAGTCTTTATTAGTTCAATTTATGGAAAAAAATGAACATGCGCCGTGCATTATGTATTCAACGATCTAGTGAAGCTCAAAACGGTAACATGGGTGTTTCTGGAGCTATGTCGACGTCTTCAAACCTCATTCCGTCACAGGCAATCCCGTCAGCATCTAAGAGTCGAACAGTAGGGCATCAATTATCTTCGACTTCTGGACCCCATAAAGATTTTAACTTTTCTTCTACCTCCTCTCAAGAAAGTAGGCAACGTAAATATCCATTTATTTCAAGTGAAGCTTCTGCGGCAACCTGCCGATCTTCACTCTCAAGTATACATTCGACATCATTGGATAATTACCCCATAGGGAACGATAGTAATTCCTCGGGCAAAGATGCATGTCATGACTTTATCAACTTTCCTGCGAATGATCTCGTTCAGAATGACCAAGTCGAAAGCCTTGCAGTTGTCATGCCATCTGACGACCAGGCTAAGAGATTTAATTGGCAAGAGTGGGCTGATCAGCTAATTAATGACGATGATGATGGTTTGGGTTCGAGTTGGAGCGATATTCTTGTTGATATCAATCCTCCAGAAATTAAGGTTTGTTCCGTACTGAATGTATGATATGAGCCTTGTATTTCTTTCTGCTTTATTTTACATTGATTTCTCGTTTTTCAAATCAGTTTCTGGAAACGTCTGAAGTCCTGGCTTGCGAGTCCCATATTCTTCCACCTCCTCCTTCTCCTGCTGCTGCCGCTGCTGCATCGTCTGGGAAAATTTGCCCAGTTGGTAGCCCATCGTCTACCACAGCGCTGGCAAAGCCTCGCATGCGTTGGACACCTGAACTTCACGAAGTCTTTGTAGAAGCCATCAGTAAGCTTGGCGGTAGCGAAAGTGCGTGACCTCTCTAGGATGAGTAACCGTTAACATTAAGATTATTATATCTGATTCATGAATTCGACTTTACAGAAGCTACACCAAAGGGAGTCTTGAAGATCATGAATGTTGAAGGCCTAACCATCTATCATGTCAAAAGCCACTTGCAGGTATAATAAATCATCGTCATTAATTTTTTCCGCGGTAACAATTTATTTACCTTATTCATTTTATTTTGAATTTCAGAAATATAGAACTGCCAGATATAAACCAGAACCCTCGGAAGGTAGAAATTTCCTCTCTGATTAGTTGATAAACTTTTGCATCCGTCAAGGAACTCAGCGTAAATCTTGCTAATTGTATCATGAAACATACATGTAACGTTCTGTAAGATGCATCTCTATAATTATATCTCATGCTTGCGTTGTTTCTTCTGCATGTGTCATATCAATGCCCGACTTTGAAATTCACGGAGATTGTGATCTGCTCATTGCAGGAACACCGGAAAAGAAGCCCACCAGTGTCATAGAGATGCCATCGTTGGACCTGAAAACGTAAGTCTTTGCTGCCACACTATGCATATCGATAGATTATGCAGCGATCACACATCTTGTATGTCTGTTCATTACCGGGCATAATGTTTAACATGACGCCATATGGGCAAAAGTTTATTCGATTCCAGTGTTCTATTTTACAACTGCTGATATCTCACCCCCACCCCCAACCCAACTTTCAGTCCGAAAGTACAAATGTAGATCATCCTCTACATACTTGACATTTATTCTTCTTGCAATTCCCGTTTCTCAGTCAAAGAAGTCGAAGTCTCTTTTCTTTTGTGACTGATTCTTAAAACTATATCGGGATTTTTGGCAATAGGACTATGGGAATAACAGAAGCGCTGAGACTGCAGATGGAAGTACAAAAGCAGCTTCATGAACAACTTGAGGTGCGTAGACGATCAAACTCTACAACATTACTCATGTACCTTTTCTTGCTTTTCTTGCACCTGTTTTCATTGTCAAATCTTGTACATTGTGCGTCTGTGTAGACACACATCCAAGTTTATCATTTTAGAAGCAGCTCGATGTATTCGAATGTGACATTATGATATTGTTCTGGTTTGAATCCATGCGGGGATGAGGGAGAGTATACCACATTAAACAACTCGCAACTCCATCAAATTGGCGATGACATGGTCACTAACTCCATTCCGTACCTTTTTTCATTTTAGCCTATTATTGCTTATGCAGCGGGTAGTTAGAAGCTTTTCTGGGTGAAACTACTTGAAAGCAGATGCTGAGTCGACATCTATAATTTTAGGAAAACACATTTTAGGGAGTTACCATCACGACGTATTGTACTGCAGAATTGAAAAGAATTGCTTCTCTCAACTTGGAGCCTGTGTTACTTGGACTCTTCAAAAATGTCTTCGGGTGCATGTCGGATCTTTCAAAAGTTGTTTATTTTTAGGGGATCCGACAGGGGTGAGACAACATTTTTGGAGTGTCCGAACAACATAGCTTGGAACTGATTCCTTTGGTCCGAGGAAGGACCGGACCATAGAACCTTGTGGTCCGGTCCCCGGACCTTGTGCATAGTGAGAGCTTAGTGCACCGGACAGCCATTTTATGGTTATTATAAAAAGAAATTCTATCGAGTACAGTCATAATTTTAACATATCCCTTTCCGCAGATCCAAAGAAAGTTGCAGTTGCGGATTGAAGAACAAGGTAAATACCTCGAAATGATGTTTGAGAGGACGAAGGACATTGGGAAAGATTTCAAGGTATCATCATCAATAACAGATGAACATCCTTCACCATCAACCGAGACAAAGCATTCGCCTCCCAACGACAAATCAGAAGCATTCGAGAAAGATCCTGTTAGTTTGAATGATCGTTCAAGTTCTGGAGGGAAATCACCGGACAAGAAAGCTCGTGAAGATCACGACACAGATGGTACAGACTCGTGTTGTTCACCTCCGTCAAAACGAGCAAGAACTGAGGAAAGGTCAGCTGTTCATGAATCTTGATAGACTCATTTGTAATATGTAGCCCAGCAGGATAGCTGAAATGTGAATTGTTGTCTCTTCAAATATTATCGACTTGATGAAAGCTTCCGGCTTGAAAATAATTGTCTTCTTTGGTTGTTTCATTCACTTTTCCTCCGTTCTTAAGGATCGACTATGTTCTTCACTAATCACTACATGACTCGAACAACCATCTCCTGAGTTTACGAGTATGCTTATCGACACAGGATCTTTCCGTCCTATAAGAAAGTAGCTTATCTGTCATCCCGATTGTTGGTGTAATACATACGGGTACACCTAAAGCGGCCACAATTTTTCACTTAGATACCTCAAGCAGGCTGCGTTCTGGTTAAAAACCCATAAGTAGGTTCAACGTGTACCAATCAGACACGTGTTGCTGAATGGCTGACAGTGTATTTTTGTTTTGTTTTAGGAAGAAGCATATACGTATATTAATTTTTGGACACGTGCTTTATCTCGTATTAGTGTAATAGAAAATTTGTCAGCCTGCATTTCCACGAGCGTAATCTATCAAGAAGTCTGATTAACTTTGCGTCGTTTGGCAATCATGAAAAGGTGCAAAAACATCTTGCAAAAACATCCAGTACCCCTCGAACTACGACCAAAGTTGCTACGACATGTTTCATCTTCACAGGGGTCTTATTACTTTTAGCGTATTTTTGTCACCCTTTTATGCTGACGTGGCACCCTTCTTACATAGAATGGGGTCCACATCAAGGGTGCCACGTTAGCTAAAAAGATTACCAAAATGTGTCACGTCAGCACAGAAGGGTGACAAAAATACGTTAAAATTGAGTTCGGCGGGGTAATAGGACCCCCATGAAGTTCGGGAGGTACTAGATGCTTTACTCTAATAAGAATTCAGAATAATTTGACATAAAAGTTCTCTTAACTACAAAGCTCGCATATATTTACATTAATATGCCAAACAAATACACAATCGTAGATACATAGACGATTCAAAATATAAAGAAGTAAACAAACGAAGAAGTTAGAGAAGATTCAACGTCTATTAAATATAGATAACAACAAAATTTTCTAACGAAGGATCGAAACCTTGCCCTTGTGCCTCCTTGCTCCGCCCTTGAAGCAAGAACGCTGCGTAGTAAGGGGTCGTTTGATATGGGATAAATAATCTCAAAACTAACTGATACCCCTAACCATATTTTATCCCGAGATTATTATTCCTTATCGCTCGTACCAAACAATCCCTAAAAACTTCATGTCTCTTCATCCATTCCTCTTTTAATAAGATAAAAAACCAACACATAAATAAAAAAAGAGAGGCAACCAATGGCACAAACAGTATCAGCTAGACCAACTGAATGTGACAAAGTAGCATACAAACCAGTTATAAATGCAATTACAACCGCTGACATTGAAAGGAACTGCAAAATTGTTGCAACTCTATAAATGTTCATCAGAACTCTCAGCTCTTTTGCGGTCTTCGGCCGGTGATTCGCAGCCATGACGAAGTAGCTAAACACAGCACCAGCAGAGCATACAAAGGCAATGGCATCCGTGACAACGAATGCACGGAATGCTGATTTCTTCGTCAGAATCGCCATTCCTTTGTTAGGACTATCACGGTCGTTCTCAAAACCTCCCGGTAATGTGAAACCGGCCGCGAATGTGACCGTCACTAGCAGTGTGGCCACAACTAGATGTATTTGAGCTGCATTCATAATTTCTTTTACTTTTGTTTCAGACTCATCAGAAGTCATCCTCCTACGACGTATGTATGAATGTATAACCTCAACTTACCTATCTCTTCCTCCCGTCAGAGCTATCTAACCTCCGTTGTCTTGCTAGCGTCGAGTTCATTTACCCTTCATGCAAAACCATTATATAGAGAAAGGATGAATATCCAAAGTAGAAATCTAAGTACTATAAGAAAGGTATTTGTTATTTGCCTTGATTGGAAGAAAGGGATAACTTCTTGGTTGTGTTTTATGCTTTATAATTTCATTTCATGAAACATATATTACTCCAGACTGAATTTCAATAATTCAGTTTTGCACAAAGTAATAAATACTTCCTCCGTTTCATAATAAATTGAATTATTAGGTTTTGGCATACAGATAGATAAAGAAAAAAGTATTAAATACATAAATTTAACACGACTTTCCATTATTATCCCAAAAAAAGAAAAAACTGACCTTATAATAACTTTTTAAAAGTTAATTGATTGTCAAATCATAAGAGTAAATTTGAAAAAAAAAATCAATGATTCACTTATTTTGAAACATCAATAAATATCCCAACAATTCACTTATTTCAAAACGGAGGTAATATCTTTTTGCAGCTATCAACAATGGCATCTTTTTACCATCTTTATATTTGATGATGTCCCTACATAATTAATTACTTTAACACTATGCCTTTACTTTTTTCAGTCTAGACAAATACCAGTTTTGAAGGCCATTATCTTTGACTATTCTTTCATTTTACGGGTAGTAATTGGTAAAGTTGTTGTCATGTGATCTGAAGGTCACGTAAAATTAATTAATAAATCTGCAATGATCTTGAAAGTCTTTTGCTTTCTTGAGGTGAAACAACAACAACTAACAATATTTTTTATATAGTTTTCGAACATCTAAAATTTTAAAATCTACAATATTGAATTAATCTTAAAATATCATACTGGTCCATAGACTTAAAAAAGTCTTTGTCAATATATAAATATCCTTATGAAGTTTTCTCTGAGTCTTTGTATAACTAAAATATCTTGAACTTGCAGGACTAGCTGTAAATATGTACATTATTTTAATGACGTGGGTTGAACACTGTCAGGTCTTAGGTTCAATTCACAACAGAGACGAACATTAGGCGATTTCTCCTGTTGCTTGTGGAAGGTGTCAAGTATCCCGTGGAATTAGTCAAGATGAGCTAAAATGCATCAAAAATCATTTGCAATTAAGCAATTAACTGCTTATTATCAGTTTCTACACTACTTCCAAACAAGTAATTGTTTAACAACAACAACAACATACACAGTATAAACCCACAAAGTGGGGTTTGAGGATGGTAGGTGACGTATTGATGTAGACCTTACCCCTACCCTAGAGATAGAGAGGGTGTTCCCGATAAACCTTGGCTCGATGAAAAAGCAATAACGAAAATGCCGAAGACATAACAAAATACTGTAGAAAGCGTGACAAAGCAGTCTGAACGAAAACTAGAAAATACGATAATCAAAGTACCAAAGGCGTCAAAATAATAATAGAAACCAAGGAACAAGAAACTACATGAGTAATACTATGAATACTAATAAGGAAGGATTGCTAACCTACTAGCAAATCTGCATCCTCCACAACCTCCTATTTAAGGTCACGTCCCCAACAAGCTCGGTAAGCACGTGGTTGTTGATTATAATTTCTCTGTTCACTTTTACTTTTTCACTATGTCCGCTAATCCAGATTTTCAAATTTTCTTGTCACTTTTAACATCATATCAAGAAAAGACAATAATTTTTTTTTTCATATTTTACCTTAGCATTTATATGAGCATTATGGCAAAATATTCATATCAATCATTGTTTCTTTCTTAAAAGGGGTATAAAATCCAAAGTGGAAAAGTAAAAGTGGTCGGAGAGAGTATATATATAAAATCAAGGCATAATACACTACTGTGTCGTTTAACTTGGCCCCTCTTACGCTCTCCAACTTTGAGTGTGCATGTAAGGATGTATTTATTTTATTTTAAAATAGTTTCAAGGTAATAAGAACTTTGGAAAGAAAGAAGATGTGTGTAGTTGAAAAGACAATTTGTTTGGTCATAGCTTAGAAAAGGAAGAGAATAAAAGCAAAAGCAAAAGCAAAAGAAGAGAATCCAAAGCAAACGCAAAAGCAAAAGCATTGATTGGTAACTTTGAATATATACTTAACGAACATGCTATAACAATATAATTCACAAGTGTATATATAACTTAATATGATTCTTAAAAAAAAAAAAAAGAAAGAAAAAACTCAATATGATTCAAGTATAACTTATTAATTCAATTGAAGGCCAGAAGAGACTTCCAAGAGCCAACAACAAAAAAAAAAAAAGACAGCTCGGTGCACTAAAGCTACCGCTATGTGCGGTGTTCAGGGAAGGCCACCATAAGGGTGTATTGTACGGAGCCTCGCCTTGCATTTCTGCCAGAGGTTGTTTCCAAGGCTTGAAACCGTGACCTCTTGATCACATAACAGCAACATTGTCACTTATCAAGTTGAAAGGACCCTTAAGAAGTTCTATGCAAATCAAAATAAAATTGTATGACTTGATTATGGTTAGTAGAATAGGCTAGTTTGGCCAAGCTATCGGCTACCTGGTTGCACTCTTTGCATCAGCTAGGCTGCTCCTCAATCTGGGGGCGCCCCGGTCGATTTTCGATCCAAAACACATCTGACCCTGGGCCCACTCTCGGAACTGTGAGCTATAACATTCCGATTTAGCTCGAAAACGCTCCGTTCGTGCTTTTTCTCCCGTTTGATCACCCAAATGACCCCGCTGACCCACACTAGGCCGCTCCTCACCCTACCTGGGGCATCGCGGTCGATTTTCGTCCCAAAACATGTCCAGGAGCCCACCCAAAACCGTGGGCTATAGCATACCGATTTGGCCTGACTCATCCACTTCACAGTTGGTAGCTTGCATCTCTGAGGCCAAATATTTCTATTATAATTATATTTGATGAAGTCTATTTACCTTAAGTCTTTGCATTTGAATATCTTAATATGATGTAGAACTTCTAGGTGTGTTATATCTCTTAAATGAAGTCTTTGTTGAGTCTTTATATTAGAATATCTGGTCAATTTTATATATATGGTGTGGCCATTTGTTGTTGATATTAAAGTATCCAATGAACTTGAGATTCTTTTGCTACCTATAACCTTCCCAGCAACAACTATCAAATACCAGGTATCTCTATCCATCAAGGCCAAAATAGATAGGAAGAAATATCAATTTCGTTGAGCACTGGACCTCACCTTTGGATGCTACTAGCTAAAAAAAGGGCAGTCGGTGCACTAAAGCTCCCACTATGCGCAGAGTTCAGGAAAGGGCCTCACTACAAGGGTGTATTATACGCAGTCTTACCTTGAGACTGTTTTCTGGGCCCCATCTTGGATGAGTCTGAAATTGTTTTCCTATATAACGTTTCATCAAGAAAGAAAGCAAAAGACATACCAAGTATCATAATTTTGGATAATAGCCCAGAACAAAAAAGAATGAAGGAGATAGCGGGGGCTCTTGCAGAAGTTGCATGTGCAGTCCTGCCCATGTGGTATGTGACAAGAAGGATGACGGTGCCGTTACCAGAGGCGGAGTCAGACGGTAATGATCAAGAAGAAAAAGCTAAGAGAGATGAAAGAATGGTTGAAAATATTATGAAGGCAGCTGAAATACATTTAGTTGTGGCAGCTCTATTAATGACAGTGACCTTCACAGCTGGTTTTACGTTACCAGGAGGTTTTGAAAGCGATACTAATAGTCCTAATAAAGGGATGCCGATTCTATTAAGAAGAGCTGCATTCCGTGCATTTGTCATTTCGGATGTCATCGCCTTTACGAGCTCCACTGCAGCTGTATTCGCCTACTTTCTCATGGCAACAAAGTCAATATCATCTGCAAGAACAGACCTAAAAGCTATTATCCGGCTTTACAATATGGCAATTCGGTTGCAGCTTCTTGCGATGACGGCAGTCGTAGTTGCATTTTCGACTGGTTTGTATGTTACTTTAGCACATTCTGTTGGTCTTGCTGTTACTGTCTGTGTCATAAGTGCAATCTCTTTCTATATGATCAGCTATATGATTCTTCTTCCTTAAAATTAACAATTGCATCTTTTGCCATCTTCATATTTGATGATGTTTCTGCATAATTAATGTACTTTTAACACTATGTCTTTACTTTTTCAGTCCATACAAATATCACTAATAAAATGCAAGGTACGGTTGCGTACAATACATTCTTTTGGTTCCTTCCCCGGATACCACACATAATGATTGTTTTGTGGTGAGGCCTTTTTTTTTTTTTTTGCAAATACCAAGCTACTGTCAATTAATCAATACCACTTTCATAACGTGAAACCAGCTGTGAAGGTCACTATCATAAATAGATAATGTCCACTAAATGTATTTGAGCTGCCTTCATCATATTTTTGATTATTCTTTCATATCACGGGAAGCGTTTCAGTAATTGGTAATGTTGTTGTCATGTGATCAGAAAGTTATAATCACTGCACATAGCGGTTGCTTTAATGCACCAAACTATTTTTTTTTTTTTTACAAATACCAAGCTACTGTCAATTAATCAATCATGCTATAGGGCTATCAATACCACTTTCATAACGTGAAACCAGCTGTGAAGGTCACTATCATAAATAGATAATGGCCACTAAATGTATTTGAGCTGCCTTCATCATATTTTTGATTATTCTTTCATATCACAGGAGCGTTTCGATAATTGGTAATGTTGTCATTTGATCAGAAAGTTATAGACATTGCACATAGCGATCGCTTTAGTGCATCGAATTATGTTTTTTTTTTTTTTTACAAATACCAAGCTACTGTCAATTAATCAATCATGCTATAGGGCTATCAATACCATTTTCATAACGTGAAACCAGCTGTGAAGGTCACTATCATAAATAGATAATGTCCACTGAATGTATTTGAGCTGCCTTCATCATATTTTTGATTATTCTTTCATATCATGGGAAGCGTTGCAGTAATTGGTAATGTTATCATGTGATCAGAAAGTTACAGACACTACATAGTGGTCGCTTTAATGCATCGAATTTTTTTTTTTTTTTTTTTTTACAAATACCAAGCTACTGTCAATTAATCAATCATGCTGTAGGGCTATCAATACCACTTTCATAACGTGAAACCAGCTGTAAAGGTCACTATCATAAATAGATAATGGCCACTAAATGTATTTGAGCTGCCTTCATCATATTTTTGATTATTCTTTCATATCACAGGGAGCGTTGCAGTAATTGGTAATGTTATTGTCATGTGATCAGAAAGTTACAGACACTGTACATAGCAGTCGCTTTAGTGCATCGAACTATTTTTTTTTTTTTTTTTTTACAAATATCAAGCTACTGTCAATTAATCAATCATGCTATAGGGCTATCAATATGTCACGACCCGAGCCTAGGCCCTAGCCGTGACGAGCATTCCGAACCATGAAGGCTCGGAACACTCATTCTCTGTCTGGTTATCATGCACAACATTCATAATCATAATAAAATGCGGAATTGAAACTGAGTACGGAAAACATGGTCAAGATCTGCAACATTTCTGAATAATTCTATCTGACATTAGTCTGCGAAATCTCTATTAAGAACATAAACATTTGTCTGATAAGAAACTGGGACAAGGCCCCCAGTAGACCAAAACATAATAAATAAGATAATGTCTGACATAATTAGGCCTTCTGAATAATAGAAGGCTCACCACTGTGAGATCAAGTCTGCAAGCCCGAGAATGTCTATTGAGTAGCTGGACCCCTAGACCGTGCCTCAAAACCTGGAAGGAGGGGGGGGTCAGCACAAAAGTACTGGCACGCGAAGCAATCCAAAAATAGTATAATGGAACATACATACATATATATAAGTGAAAGCAATTTTCATCAAGACATCCTGTATAAAACTGTTTCTGAAAAATACATGGACACTTTCTGAAAACATGCAACCTGTCTGTTCATTTCAAATCATGATCTGTGTTTTACTTCTGAGTTAGGTGGTATCCCCTACATTTCTGAAAATTCCACGGGCTGTATGAAATCCGCCATTGACTCGGCGGGGAAGCCCCCAACCCAAGTGTGCCGCAAGAGTTGGAGTTTATGATTCTGATACGCCACAGGACATTTAAGTCAGCGCATAATAATATACCCGGGTCGGCAAACCACGGTTTTAGGCAAAGAGTTGTCTGAACTCAAGCCCTCTTCGGGTAACCACCTAACATCTCTGTATACCCATTTTTAACCTTTTCTGTATATGCAACATTCTGAATGTCTAAAATCATGAAAGTCTGATAAAATCTGATTTCTGAACTAGTCTGAAAAGTCTGTTAGTCTGAGTCTGATATGGCATTTATCTGAGTTGGTATCGTCATACCAAGACCTGCAGGTTCTATTTCTGAGCCATAATGCATTAAGCATGATCTTTCATAAAAGTGTAGTTTCAGACCACCCAAACATGTAATTTGCATAAAAGAGTTCATGTTCCGAAACTCAAGTCAAAACCATACAAAAACTTTCATCAAACATATGGTGGTCATGTGCTTTTGGCAAAATTATGCAGTCTTTCATTATATGCATAATCAACATTTACAACCCTCTCTTTCGTGTTCAAAATTGTATTTGAAACATAGCAAAGCCAAAGCACTTCATATCATGATTTTTCAAGACTTATTTCAAACAATCTATATCATGTGAAACATGGGAAAATTACATCAAGAGAGGGATCTCATGTAAATTGTGCCCTCAATTCATATTTCAAGGCAAAACACATATATACATATACATATAATTTTTAAGTCACTTTGGGGGAAAGTCAAAAGGCTAAAACAATATCATATAAAGCTTCCAAAACATGAATATGTACTTGAATTCAAAAACCCCTTTCTTAAAACATGATTTCTATCCCCATGAGAATTTAGGAAAACCCCGCGTACCTTGTTCTTCACAAATTTTGGGTGTCTATCAAAGCCTACGTCGAGAGGATTTCAAATCTGGAATTATCTTCCAAAACCAACGGTTGAATCTTGAGTTATTTGGGATTTTTTTTGTTTGAAACCTAAAGGTGTTCTTGAGAGGATTTGAGAAAAAAGGATGTATTTTGCTGAATTTGGTCTGAATCAGGTGTTATAAACGGAATTGGGTAAAGTGAAATGACTAAAGTGCCCCTAAGAAAACAAGAAAGGTCGAAACTATCCCTCACTTGACAAACTGACAGGCTGAAGTAAAACGGATATAACTCCTTACTCAGATTTTGGATTTGAATGAAACCAGTTGCATTGGAAAGAGAACTCAAAGATCTTTCGTTTGATATATTATAGCTCACACAGTTCTTTATATACAGGGAGTTATGATCGTTTGAAGTTAACCCTGAAATGCTGAAAAAAACTGGGCAACAGGCTATGCGTTTTGCTACTGTTTTGAAATCCAAACGCAGCCTTATGCATTCCGAAAAATTCCAAAACTTATCCGAGATGTACTATGAGATTGCCCGATCGTAACTCAACTTGAAAATCTAAAAATGAAGGTCGGGAAGGTCGAGAAGTTGTATCCCGAAGGTTGCCAGCTAAAATGACTCTAAGTTACACTTAGAAAAATTTTCAAGTTTTTAAGTCTAAGAGCACTCTATTAAAGGCTACTGTCAATTAATCAATCATGCTGTAGGGCTATCAATACCACTTTCATAACGTGAAACCAGCTGTGAAGGTCACTATCATAAATAGATAATGGCCAGTAAATTTATTTGAGCTGCCTTCATCATATTTTTGATTATTCTTTCATATCACAGGAGCGTTGCAGCAATTGGTAATGTTATTGTCATGTGATCAGAAAGTTACAGACACTGTACATAGCAGTCGCTTTAGTGCATTGAACTATTTTTTTTTTTTTTTTTTTTTACAAATATCAAGCTACTGTCAATTAATCAATCATGCTATAGGGCTATCAATACCACTTTCATAACGTGAAACCAGCTGTGAAGGTCACTATCATAAATAGATAATGGCCACTAAATGTATTTGAGCTGCCTTCATCATATTTTTGATTATTCTTTCATATCACAGGAGCGTTTCAGTAATTGGTAATATTGTTGTCATGTGATCAGAAAGTTACGGATAATTAATGAATAAATCTTCAATAAACTTGAAAGTCTTTTGCTTTCTCGAGGTGAAACAAGAACACCATACTCGGTATATTCCTCGCCAAGTAGGTTCTTGAAAGAGTAAGTATACGCAGTCCATACTAATATCTCAGAAGTGAAATAAAGAGATTTTCGATAGAGCCCTGAGTCAAAAACTTTCTCTGAAACATTATACAGAAATTAAAAGTTGGGCTACATGTACCATGTGAAATTGATGAGCCTGATATATAATAGTACTAAGTAAAGACCAAGTCAACTTTGTCAATCTTTATTTATCTATTTTTCTATTCTAGGTCGTACAATAATACTCGTTTAGTTTATAAACTTAATGAATAATTTTTTTTTTTATTTATTTAGCCCTTAGTACTAAATACGATATATTATTTAATGTATTTTTTAAAATATTAAATTTATTATATTTATGTGCCAATAATAAAGTAAACAAGACAAGACACCGTGTAAAGTGGATGAAGTAAATTCACACTCCTTAGATAGAGTTAGGTGAGATGAAATAATAGTCAAAAAAAATATTATGAAGGCAGCTCAAATACATTTAATTAGTAGTGGCAACACTACAAGAAAGTAGAGATACGATGACATTAAATAAATGTCGTGTTAAGGAGTTTAAATGTCACAAATTTATCTATCGACATTTAATTTACATAGTACGCCTATTTTCCCATGAAGAAAATCAAAACAAAATTATAAGATTGTTTCAATAACAAATATTGCTTCAACAACAAATATTTGACCAAAATTATCGATGAATAACTCTGATCTAGTGTAGCAATATGAAAAATTCATATATTAAAATACACAAAAAAAAATTAGTTAAAATGCAACTTAATTATTCAATTATGATGCTCATCTATAAGTTACAGAACTACTAAGGTTGAACTTCAATACCAATAGTTTACATGACGTAGTGACTAATAGTTGGTCGATTAATCCCAAATAGAAACAAGAAAAGGAATCAGCTGATCCCAAAATCATATGAATTTTAGGATTTAAACAAATTGAAATAAAAATCAAAACTTTATTTCCTCTAACCTTTTTTGTGTGAACAAATGAAATGGGTGATAACGGTAGTTGACGATCTTCAATTGAGTTATCAGAAACCTATAACAAAAAACAAAATAATTCTAATTAAAAATAACTAAGTTATCAACTAACAAAAGTAATTTTTGTGAACAACATAATTATTTACGTGTCCTTATTTTGTATATGCATCAATAGTAATAACCAAAGACTCTAGATATGCTTGTACACCTGCTTTTACCCTATCGGCTATAATTACTTCCATGTCCATTTTTGCTTCCGATAATTTTCTCTCCTCTGCTTCCTTATCCTCTTTTGCTTCAGACAACTTTTTATCCATAGCTTCCATTTCTTTTTGTGCTTCAACCAACTTTTCCGCCATCTCAATTTTCATAGCTGAGGTAGCTTTTTGAAATTCCAACTCAACCTGTACATCAAAATCTCTTTTTTCAGCTTGAGATCGTTTATATACAGGACCACAAACGAAACTTAGAGCTGCTCCCTTTCCTAATGTTCGGACAATCCCATGAGTGTCTGGTCCCATTACTTTTGAGTACACATCGTTGGGAGCACTTCCAGGGATATTTAACTCGGGATACACCTCAGCGATATCATCCATTTGTTTCTTTTTGAAAGAAAAGTCAAGGAACGAAAATTTAAAGAAAATTGCAATAGAATAAAAGTACCAAAATACTTATAAAGAATCAGAATTAACTATAACTTCACCGGCAATCTCATTCACTGGCTGTGTCTTCTCTCTTGTGTGAGTTTTTCTGAATACCTAAATACGGGTTGGCTTTACACCACTATTCTTCTTTGTCATCTATTTCAATAGTAAGAATGTCGTAAAATATTCATGTATCAATTAATAAAAAAAATTACAGAATAAAGAGTGTGATTATGTCATACCTCATCTTTGTTTCTCTTGCTCTTTTCCTAGAGAATTTTAACACAATAATACATAATAGAACAATAGATTTAATAATATAATTTGATTAGTTAAAAGGTTCCAGCATAGCCAGAACGACAAAAAGAAAGAAATAACAATCCAAGTGAAATCTCCAACTGCTCAGTCTAGGCGTCCTGAGAACTTGAAGAAGCTTGGCCCAATAGACTATTTCACTTTATTTTCTTAACTTTAAAAGTTTGCATTTTGCTCTTCTTTGTTTGTACAGAGACAACATGTTATCGAGCAAGAACTAGCAAAAGTGCAGCAGGAGATCCCATAGTATAAGAAAAGTGTCAGGATGCGGAAGATCCAAAGTTGCTAATTCTGAAAGAGCTAGATAGCACTAAGAGACTTATAGAAGAGTTGAATGAGGCTCATGCTACTTTCTCAGTTGGTAGTACTCATGTTGAGTTGACCGGAGGCTTCATCAGATGTTCGTTGGTGATAGGGAGATAGAATACCCTCCTAACTCCAAACCAGACGTTAGAATTGAAAGCTGTGTTGAGATCTAAGGGTACTAATTCTAGTATATTATTAAAAAATAAATTATTATTTTGATATATCCAAATATCATTCAACTTGCTCATTGACAACCTTCTTTTTTAGTAAGCATTAAAATGTATTTGTTTGAAAAATATTTACTTTTGTATGTAATTAAATTATTTCGAGATCATATAACAGTCCTAGGATCGTACTCTCTAGACCAATTATTCTATAGAGGTGATATACTGTATTTCGGAGAAAAATTAAAACCTTTACCAATAAATAGTGATGAATAACATAAAAAGACTTTCAAAATTAGGAGTATATATCAGTAATTAGCCATTAATAATATATTTTAACGATAATTTTGTCAATTATCGTTAAAAGCGACATTTGCAATAAATATCTGATTTATCCATCATTTATATCAAATGGCATTATTTTCGCACCATTTTCGCTAAATGTCGCTAAAATCAATGACACTTATAGCAAACGTCAAATATATTCGACGTTTACGTCAAATGTCACTATTTTATCGACATTTTTGCTGAATGTTGCTAAAATCAACAACGATTACAAAAAACGTCAAAATATTTGACGTTTGCATCAAATGTCACTATTTTATCGATATTTTTGCTAAATGTCGCTAAAATCAATGGCATTTGCAACAAATGTCCTTATTTTATTGACATTTTGGATCAAGTATCGTTGTTTTTACAACATTTGATATCAAACGTCATCTTTTTTACGACATATGTTATCAAATGTCATTGTTTTGCGACAATTGGTCATAAACATCAAGAAATTCTTTATTTTCCGACATTTATTTCAAATGTTGCCAAATAAGTGTAGTCGTATCTCCACTTTCTTGTAGTGCAACTATCTATTTATGATAGTGAACTTCACAGATGATGTTGAGTTCGAAATTGAGAGCATCACATGGAAATTTATAGTTTGCAAATCATGGAGACGATAATTTAAAGGCATAATATGTAAATAACCCTAAACTTGACACCAAATTATAACTTTGACCTTAAACTTTGATAGTGTACAAATGGGACCTTTAACTATTCAAAACCTGAATAAATTTTGCAATTCCCATGAGTTTCACTCGCGCCTACGTGGAAAGGTAATCCAATCATACGGTGCCACGTTTTTAAAAGGACTGACTTGAGGGAGGTCATATTTGTACAATTTTGAATAGTTAAAGGTCACTGTCAAAATTTTATTTTTTGTGTTAAAAATGCATCGTTTTTTTTATTATTATTATTGTTATTATTAGTACTAGTAGTAGTAGTGATAGCAACTATTTATTTATGATAGTGACCTTCACAGTTGGTTGATGTTGAATTCGAAAGCGAGAGGACGTCATGTGAAAGCATATAGTTTGTAAATTATGAAGACGATAATTCAAATGAAACAAAACTAAACTAAAAAGTATAATATTATTTAGGTTTAAGTCATCCATAACCCCTAAACTTGTATCGAGATTTCACTTGACCCTCTCACTTCAGACTTAAACCTATTAAACATCTAATCCATCCGAAATTTGAACATCTTTTATCAATCAGTTAAAAACACAAAATGTATGTAACACACTCTTGCTGACCTGGCAAAATGACAAATTAAACTTGGACGTTTGGTTTAAATCTAAAAAATAATTAAAAATAAATTATAAGGAAGAAAAAAAGAAAGATGGTACCAATGATTTTTATTTTTTTTAATATTTAAATAATGACTTTTTTCTTTGACATGTCAATTTTTAATTGGTGTGTTGAAAAAAACTCCTTGGCTTCACACGCCTTGGAGATGTGAATTGAACTTGAGGTGTCATATCACTAAAAAGTGTTTAATGGTGACATGTTTTTAAGAGTTGAAGTGTTCAATAGGTATAAATTTAAGCGTCTACCAATTGACTTAAACCAATTATTTATGATTTGGCCAATTGACCTACGTCTAAAACTTCATATTAAAAAACATAAATAGTAATGCCAGATAAAATCCCCCTAAATTAAACTCTTAAAGGGCTGCATTATGAATGATACAATTTTATGGTATGAGAAGAGACGACTTCTATTTATAGAGGTCCAAAATCTTTTCTTCCAGAAAGAGGTTAACCAAATATAAAAGAGTTTTGTATTTTCCTCTTAGGAAAAGTAAAAAGTAATTATCATATTATTTTTATTTAGTTGAAAGAAAGTAAAACTCCCCACAATTGATGACCCTATAACATGATTGATTAAATATGTAGGGACATCATCAAATATGAAGATGACAAAAAGATGCAATTGTTGATAGCTGTAAATTATTATATGCAAGATAAAACACATTGCTAGCTGCATCTTTAGAACATAAGTTTATCCTCTGCTCAAGTTCTTTCTCTTCGGATGTTAAATTCAGGAAGAAGAATCATATAGCAGACCGTATAATAAGCGATGACGCCTATGACACAGACAGTAACAGCGAGACCAACAGAATGTGCTAAAGTTGCATACAAACCAGTTATAAATGCAACTGCAACTGCTGTCATCGCCTGAAGCTGCGACAGAATTGCCATATAATAAAGCTGGATAATGACTCTTAGCTCTGTTGTTGCAGATGATAGTGTTTTTGTTGCCATAACAAAGTAAGCGAATACAGCCGCAGTGGAGCGCGCAAAGGCAATGACATCCGAAATGACAAATGCACGGAATGCTGTTCTTCTTAATAGAATCGCCATCCCTTTATTTGGACTATTAGTATTGCTTTCAAAACCTCCTGGTAACGAAAAACCAGATGTGAAGGTCACTGTCATTAATAGAGCTGCCACAACTAAATGTATGTGAGTTGCCTTCATAATATTTTCAACCATTCTTTCATCTCTCCTAACTATATCTTCTTGATCATTACTGTCTAACTCCGTCTCTGGAATCGACATCATCATCTTTCTTATCACAGACTTCATGGGCAGGAGTGTATCTGCAATCTTCACGACCCAGCGATTCGACACGGCCTTCGCCATTCTTTCTTGTTTTGGGCTATTATCCAAAATTATGATACTTGCTGTGTCCTTTGCTTTCTCTCTTGATGAAACATTATATAGGAAAACAATTACTCTTAATAGTCAAGTTTCTCTGCCTTTCTACTTCTTCAGAGGTAGAGGTATGGATTGCGTACATCTTACCCCCGACCCCACTAGGTGGGAATACACTGGGTTTGTTGTTGTTGTAGTCAAGTTTCTCTGCCGAGTCTTTCTTTTTATTATTACAAGTTTTAGACTCATCCATGTGGAGTCCATCCCAGGTATGACATAAATGACGTCTTTATGCAGGGAGCCTTGAAGTAACTAGTAAAGCCTTCGCAGAAATGCAAGATAAGACTGTATACAATACACCCTTGCGGGAGCTTTAGTACGCCCATGGCCCTTTTTTTAGCTAGTAGCATCCAAAGGTGAGGCCAACTGGTCAACCAAGTTGGTATTTCTTTCGATCTGTTATAACGTTGATGGATAAAGATAACTGATATTTGTTGATGGTGGAAGGTTATAGGTATCCCTTGGAAATAGAAGCAAAGGACTGTCAAGTTCATTGAATTCTTTAATGTCAACAATGTCAGCTGATGGCCACACCATATCTATAAAATTGACCAGTCTGGTATCTTAAGATATTCTAATTGTTGGTTTTAATACAGTTAAGATATTCATATATATGGTGTGGCCATTAGTTAACATTGTTGATATTAAAGAATCTAATGAACTTGAGAGTCCTTTGCTTTTATTTTCAAGGCTAGAACAGATAGGAATAAATACCAACTTCTTTGACCACTCGGCTTCACCTTTGGATGCTACTAGCTAAAAGAAGGGCAGTCGGTGCACTAAAGCTCCCATTATGCATAAGGTCCGCCTCAGCACAAGGGTGTATTATACACAGTTTTAACTTGCATTTCTGCCAAAGTCTATTTCTAAGGTTTGAATTCGTGACCTCCTGGTCACATGATAATAACTTTACCGATTATACTTCAAGGCTATCATAATTTTGGATAATAGCCCAAAGCATTTAGTAATTTCCAGCCATCAACAATTGCATCTTTTTGCCATCTTCATAATTTATGATGTCCCTACAAAATTAATGTACTTTAACACTATACCTTTACTCTCATAATGTGAAACCAGCTGTGAAGGTCACTATCATGAATAGATAGTTGCCACTAAAAAATGTATTTGAGCTGCCTTCATAATATCTTTGATTATTCTTTCATCTCACGGAAAACGTTGGAGTAATTGGTAAAGTTATTGTCGTATGATCAGAAGGCCACGTATAATTAATAAATAAATCTGCAATGAACTTGGAAGTCATTTGCTTTCTCGAGGTGAAACAACAACTAATAGTATGTTTTGTATAGCTCTCGAACATTTAAATTTTTAAAATCTGCAATATTGAATTAGTCTTAAAATATCATACTGATCCATTGACTTAAAAAAGTCTTTGTCAATATATAAATATCCTAATGAAGTCTTCGCTGAGTCTTTGTATAACTAAAATATCTTAGAACTGACAAACTGGTCCATCAACTTGTAGGACTAGCTGTAAATATATGCATTATGCCAAAATATTCATATCAATCATTATTGTTTCTTTTTTAAAAGGGGTATTAAATCCAAAGTGGACAAGTAAAAGTGACCGAAGAAAGTATATATAAAGTCAAGGCATAATACATTGATGTGTCGTTTAACGTCGCCCCTTTTATGCTCTCCAACTTGGAGTGTGCATATAAGGGTGTATTATTTCATTTTAAAGTAGTTCGAAGGTAATAGGACCTTTGGAAATATGATCAAAGTTCAGAGGTACTTATTCCATTCCCAAAAGAAAAGGAAGAAGGACAATTTGTTTGGTCATAGCTTAAAAAAAGGAAAAGAAGAAAAGCAAAAGCTAAAGCATTGATTGGTAACTTTGAGTAAATAGTTTACTAACCTGCTATAACAATTTAATTCACAAGTGTATTTGTAACTTAATAGAGAAAATACACTGTTTTTATCCTAAATTATAAACGAAATTGCTGAGACACACTTCAACTTAAAGGAGATCCTATTAACCCCAGGACTAAACACACTGAAGGTCCACGTATGCACACGTATGTGCCACGTGCACTAAAGTTTCCAAAATTACGGTTTACTTAGTACTTGGGGAAATAGAACCCTCCTAAGTTTGGGTGTGTCTCAGTAATTTTGTTTATAGTTCAGGGTGGAAACAATAATGCATTTACTCAACTTAATATGATTCTTCATCCAAAAAAAATAAATCTTAATATGATTCAAGTATACCTTAGTAATTCAATTTACTATGTTATAGGAGGTTGTATGACTTGATTATGTTTAGAAGAATAGGCTAGTTTGGCTAAGCGATCGGCTATTTGGTTGCACTCTTTGCAGCAGTGTTTCACATTAAAGTTTGCCTCATTCTTGATTTTCAGCATATTGTTAATAAATCTGTTTCAGTTTTAGGTGGCTCGAGACTTGTCTAGCAGTCATACTTGCAATCGCCATGGATTCAATTTCGAGGGTGAAAGTAGTGTATCCGTGGTGATAACACCATTTCACCGCCAGACTCGGCTGGAAGGGCCTCTGCACTATTGTTGCTGCTTCATTGAATTGCGATAGCGAACCATGCAAGAACACTTGGTAGTAACGTTCATATCTCTCATTCACTCGTGGTTTCTTCCTCGTCCCCAGTCTTTGCTAGATTTGTTCTAAATGCATTTCGGTCTGAACTTACCAGTATTATATTGTGAAGACAATTTTTACTCTTTGATTTAAGAGTATATACGGTTGGGCATTCCCATATGTCGTCACCAGGGACGGTTCTAGGGGGGTCGGGAGGGGGTTCACCCAAACCCCCAAACAAAAAATTACGTTGTATATATAAGGTAATGCAAACAGTAGTAGAGAGACCAACTGTGAAGTCACGTGGCTTCAAATCTATATCGCTTTAAAAACCTCCTGATAATGTGAAACTAGTTGTGAACGTCACTGTCAATAACAAAGTTGCCACAACTAAATGTATTTGAGCTGCCTTCATAATATTTTCGATTATTCTTTCTTCTCATCTAGCGCTATCTTCTTGATTACCCGCTGACTCCGTCTCTGGTACCACCACCATCATCCCTCCTGCTGCAGCGCAAGAAGAATGCACCGCGCACAGCGAATTCTTCGATCATTCTTTAGGAAATTATCCACAATGACAACTTCTAAGTGTGTGTATATCTTAATGATGTCTTCTCTATGTGTTTGTATTAAAATATCTTAAAATGCATTTCATACTAGTTCATGAACTTGCAGAAGTATATTTCTTAATCAATTTTATATTGTGTGGCCAGCTGACATTATTGATATTAACAAATGTCCAGTGAACTTCTTTTGACAAAAAACTACCTAGTTAATTAAGATTCTTGATGAAGCATTGTTTAAGAATATGTAATATGCAAATTTCAAGCTCATCCAATCACATGGTGAGGCCAGCTTAAATTAAAGCCTAGGTGTATTATATTACATTTCTTTGCCTACCAATGTAGGGGTGATATCTACGTATACTCTATCCTCCCCAAACTCCACTTGCGGAATTTCACTGGGTATATTGTTGTTGTTGTACCATGAATATATTATTTAGTGAAGGTACATTGGGTCTATAGCATTGTCGGTGACGAAAAAAATGATCTTTTGTGACCACTTATGATTTAAATAGAAGAAAATGATCTTACATAGATTGTTATGTCATGTGATAAAGGATGTATAACTAAAATAACATGTAATGGACTAAAAAACCATATCTGTCATATGTAATTCAAGGCATTGGGTAAAAACTGAAATATGTAGTTGAATTATTTATTTGCAAGCAATAAGTACAAGTAGTAGCTAGCATTCACGTCGCTCTACTCGCTTATACATATACACAACTGTAAATAAAAACCAAGACGTCTCCTGCGCATGGTTAGGCGGAAATTCAAATTCAGAATCTTCTTTCACCAAGAGCTTAACCACATCTAGATGTTGGCTCCGCACGGCCTTGTGCAGGGATGTATCTCCACTAGCATCCGTCATCCTCGTGAGTTTCTCCTTAGTATTATGATCTTCGACACATGCAAGTAACACACGTACTACTTCAGCGTGCCCTTCGTTAACTGCTATGTGAAGAGCGGTTTCATTTTTCTTGTTTTGACTGCATAACAATGCTGGTGTAATCTTAAGGACTTCTGCCATGAAGTTGGAGTGTCCATACAGTGCTGCGACACGGAGGACCGTGTTGCCCTTTGGAGTGACTTGGTAGCCGTTTTCTTCATCCCTTTTCAAATGATCAGCAAGTAGAAAATTGGCATTTCCGATATTGCCTCTCATCGCATCTTTATACAAGGTCAGATCCATTTTGGATTTGGAGTTTTATCCAAGATCTCCCAATGACAATCCTGTGAGTCCTTTGTTTTCTCTGGATGAAACATTATTATATATAGGAAAAACTAATTAGATTCTTAATGAATCTCAAAGAAGAAAGGGAACTGGTGCTTGCCTTGATCACAAGAAAGGGATTTTGATGTTTCCATATTTTCGTTTTCATGTCAAAAACTGAAAGAATATCATGAACATAAACAGTTATAAGAACTTATTAAACCTCCTAAGACAAAGAATACTTGGATCTCTTAAGATTCACTTCATCTTATGATTCTTTTATCCTAAAAACAAGCAAGTAGTCACCGGAACAAAGAAATCTTGTAGCAACTCAAATGAGCTAAAGATGAAACTTACCAAAACAATAATGGCGCTCGTTGGCTCCCATTGCCCCATGAGACTGGCGAACGTTGCTCCTTTTCCCTTTACTCAACATATGCTCTTCGCGGATCTACAACATCCAAACTGAAAACCAGCAGCACATTCGCGATAAATTGAATTTGAATTCATAAATTGAATTGGGGTGGGCCAGGGTCCAGGCGTGCTGTGGGCCGAAAGTCGACCGGGGCATGCCAGGGAGGTTGGGGATCGTCCCAGTATGATCCGTTTAATTTTTCTTGGCCATTTGGGTGGACAAACGGGCGAAACGGTTTGCATGGGGCATTTTCGGGCCAAGTCGGTGTGATATAGCCCTCGGTTTTGGGGTGGGCCTGGGTTCCAGGCGTGTTTTGGGTCAAAAATTGATCGGGGCGCGCCAGGGAGGTTGAAGATCATCCTAGTCTGGTCCGTTTAATTTTTTGTGGCCATTTGGGTGGACAAACGGGTGAAACGGCGTGAACGGGGCATTTTTGGGCCAAATCAGTGTGTTATAGCCCACAGTTTTGGGGGTGGGCCCGGGGTCCGGGCGTGCTGTGGGCCGAAAATCAATCGGGGCATGCCAAGGAGGTTAGGGATCACCCAGTGTGGTCCGTTTAATTTTTTGTGGCCACTTGGCTTGAAAAACGGGCAAAACGACATGAACAAGGCATTTTCAGGCTAAATCAATGTGCTATAGCCCACGGTTTCGAGGGTGAGCCCGGTATCCAGGTATGCTGTGGGCCTAGATCGAAGAGTGCCAGGGAGGTTGGGGATCATCCCAGTGTGGTTTGTTTAATTTTACGTTGCTATTTGGGTGGACAAATAGGCGAAACAACACAAACGGTGCATTTTCGGGCCAAATCAATGTGCTATAGCCCATAGTTTCGGGGGTGGACTTGGGGTTCGGGCGTGCTGTGGGCCGAAAATTGACCGTGGCGTGCCAGATAGGTTGGATATCATCTCAGTGTGGTCCGTTTAGTTTTTTTACCATTTGGGTGGACAAACGAGCGAAACGACGTGAACAGGACATTTTTGGGACAAATCGGTGTGCTATAGCCCACGGTTTTGGTGGTAGGCCCGGGGTCCGGGTGTGCTGTGGGCTGATAATCGACCGGGACATGCCTGGGAGGTTGGGGATCTTCCCAGTGTGTCCCTTTTAATTTTTCGTGTCCATTTGGGTGGACAAACGGGAGAAACGACGCGAACGGAGCATTTTTGGGCCAAATCGATGTGCTATAGCTCACGATTTTGAGGGTGGGCCTAGGTTCCGGGCGATTTGTGGGCTGAAAATCGACCGGAGGATGAAAGGGAGGTTGGGGATCATCCCAATGTGGTCCGTTTAATTTTTCGTGGCCATTTGGATAGATAAACAGGAGAAACGATGCGAACGAGGCATTTTCGGGCTAAATCAGTGTGCTATAGCCCACAGTTTCGAGGGTGGGCCTGGGGTCCAAGCTTTCTGTGGGCCAAAAATTGTTTGAGGCATTCCAGGGAGGTTGGTGATCATCCCAATATAGTCCGTTTAATTTTTCGTGGCCATTTGTGTGGACAAACGGGCGAAACGGAGCGAACGGGGAATTTTTGGTCCAAATCGATGTGCTATAGCCCACGGTTTCGGGGGTTGACCTGGGGTCCGGGCGTGCTATCACGAACCGATCCGGGGCCCTTGCCGTGACGAGCATTCCAAACCATGAAGGCTCGAAACACCCCTATCTATCTGGTAATCATGCACATAATTCATATGATAAAAGAAATGCGGAAAATACACAATACTATGGAAACATGGTCATGAGTATAATAAAATCAATAAGGGGAAATAAAGTCCCACAACATCCATCGATATCTGGAAACAGTCTGCGAAATCTCTAATATATAATCACTAATAAATCTGAACACTGTCTGAAAACTGGGACAAGGCCCCCAATAGACCCAAAACTATTAAATGATAAATAAACTGCCAGACATCAGGCCTTCTGGAATATAAAAGGCTCACCACTTGTCTCTGAAAATCTGTCTGAAGAATCTACTGCTTATCTGGACCCCTAGACTGCGCCTCAGAACTGGGAGGAGGGGGGGTCAATACAATTGTAGTGGTATGCAGAGCAAATCCAAAATAATCATTTATAATCAACATATATGAGAGCAGTTTAAAACAGTTCATAAATATGTCATACAGTAAGAAATCACATGGGCATTTTAAAAGACTCTGTGAAAATCATCATGACTCTGAGAAATCTGTATTACATCTGCATTAGGTAGTATACCCTAAAACTCTGAAAAATTCCATGGGCTATATGGAAACTACTATAAACTCGACAGCGAAGCCCCTAACCCAAGTGTTCCGCAATGGTCAGAGTCTCTGACTCTACTACGCCACACGGCCGTCGCCAGTGTACAATAATAATCTACCCGTATCGGCAAATACGGTTTCAGGCTAAGAGTTTCTTGAACTCGCGTCTTCTTCGGGTAACCACCTAACCCTCTTTAAGCCCCTTTTTGAAACTCAATCAAAACATGCAGTCTATAAAAACATGCTCTGAAAACATACACTAAAAACATAATCTGTTATGGCATAAATACATATGGTATCGTTATATCATTGCAAGCATCTCTAAGCCATTATTAGCATACAAAATTCTCTATTTCAAGACATAAGTTCGGGACCACCATATCAATAAAATAATTCAAGAAAACTCATATATACACATACAATTAACCCTTTGTCAACAATTCAAAAAAACAATGGTGGTTTTGCCCAAAGTCTCTTTCTCATGCAATTCTTCTCTTTGACTCAAAACATAGTCATATCAAGACACCTTCTCAAAAACCCTAAAACAATGTTTCAAATGCTATGACGTTTCAAATCACAAAAACCTGCATTTCAATTCTCTTTTCAATAAAGCCAAAATCTTTAATTATTACAAGAGAGGGAGTCCATAATTCATGCTCTCAAACAAATATCAAATGTTAGTTTCATACATAAACGTATACATGTAAATCAATTAAGGGGGAAAGGCCACAATAACAAAGCAATAATAGCATTTAAACCTTCGAAACACATAGTCTAAATATAGTTTTCAAAGCCCCCATAAAATACATGCATTAAAACTTAAACCATGCTTTAACAAATTTCAAGCCCATGTAGTTTTTAGGATAAATCCCGTGTACCTCTATTTTGGAAAATAATGGATGATTCTTGAAGCTTATGGATTGGAGATTCCAAATCTCGAATTATCTTCTAAAACCCACGGTTGAATCTTGAGTTGTTTGGGAATTTTGTTTGAAACCCTAGCGAGTGTTCTTGAAGAAAACTGAGAGAAATATGAGTAATGTGGTGTTTTAGGGTTGTGATCCCGTGTTTAAACTGATAAAGGGATTGAAAATACCTAGAATGCCCTTAATGAGTCAGAGAAGGGGTGTAGAAACTGGCCTGACACGATAGAGCAGGCACCGCCCGCTCTAAGGCCCACGTCGCCTGGCTTATTGCAATGCTCTTACCTGGGCGACGCGGGCTGATCACCCGGAGCTACTGTTTCTGCAACCCAAACATGCCCTTAGGCTCGTCTAAAAATTCCAAAACTCACCCATTACGTAATACTAACTTACCCCATCGCAACAAGAAAATTTAATATCGAAGGTTGGGAAGGTCGAAAATAAATTCCCCAAAGATTAACAACTAAAAATGAGACTAAGTCTCTTTAACACTTAGAATATTTTTAAGTTTCCGAGACTAAGAGCACACTACTAGAAGCTAACACATGCATGAATTTTACGGGGCGTTACACGTTCTGTGGGCCAAAAATCGGCCGGGATATGTCAGGGAGTTGGGGATCGTTCTAGTATGGTCCGTTTAATTTTTTGTGGCCATTTAGGTGGGCAAACGGGTAAAACGGTGCGAACGGGGTGTTTTCGGGCCAAATTGGTGTGCTATTGCCCACGGTTTAGGGGGTGGACCGGGATCCAGAAGTTCTGTGGGCCGAAAATCGATCGAGGCATGCCAGAGAGATTGGGGATTATCCCAAGACAAACGGAATAAACGGCGTGAACGGGGCATTTTCGAGCCAAATCGGGTGCTATTACCCATGGTTTCAAGGGTGGACCATGGGTTCGGGAGTGCTGTGGGCCGAACATAGACCAGGGAGTGCCAAAGAGGTTGGGGATTATCCCAGTGTGGTACGTTTAATTTTTCGTGGCCATTTAAGTGAAAAAACGGGTGTAACGGCATGAACGGGGCATTTTCGAGCTAAATTGATGTGCTATAGCCTACAATTTCAGGGGTGGGCCTGAGGTCCGGGCGTGCTGTGGGTCAAAAATCGATGAGGGCGCGCCAGGAAGGTTGGGGATCATTTCAGTGTAGTTCGTTTAATTTTTTGTGGCCATGTTAGTAGACAAACAGGCAAAACGGCACGAATGAGGCATTTTTGGGTCAAACCAGTGTGATATAACCTATGATTTTAGGGGTGGGCCTATGGTCCGGGCGTGCTGTAGGCCGAAAATCTTACCGGAACGTGCCAGGGAGGTTTAAGATCATCCTAGTGTGTCCGTTTAATTTTTTGTGGTCATTTGGGTGGACAGACAGGCGAAACGGCATAAACGGGGGTTTTCAAATGAAATCGCTTTTCTATAGCCTACGGTTTTGGGGGTGGGCCTGGGGTCCGAGTGTGCTGTGGTCCAAAAATCAACCAAGGCATGCTAGGGAGGTTGAGGATCGTTCCAGTATGGTCCATTTAATTTTTTTTGGCAATTTGGGTGTACAAACGGGCAAAACGGCGCAAACGGGGAATTTTTAGGCTAAATCGGTGTGCTATAGCCCACAGTTTTGGGGTGGCCCTGGGTTTAGGGAGTGTTGTTGGCCAAAAATTGATCGAGGCATGCCAAGGAGTTTGGGGATCGTCCCAATGTGGTCCGTTTAATTTTTCGTAGCCATTTGGGAGGACAAATTGGTGAAACGGCACGAATAGGGCATTTTTGGGCCAAATCGGTGTGCTATTGCCCACGAGTTCAGGGGTGGGCATGGGGTTCGAGTGTGCTGTGGGCCAAAAATTGATCGGGACGTGCCAGGGAGGTTGGAAATCATCCCAATATGGTCCGTTTAATTTTTCATGGCAATTTGGGTGGATAAACGGACGAAATGGCGCGAATGGGGCATTTTCGAGCCAAATAGGTGTGCTATAGCCCATTATTTAGAGGGTGGGCCCGGGGTCCGGGTGTGCTGTGGGCCAAAAATTGATCGGGGCGTGCCAGGGAGGTTGGGGATTGTCCCAGTGTGGTCCGTTTAATTTTTTGTGGCCATTTGGGTGGACAAACGGGCGAAACAGTGAGAATGGGGCATTTTTGCGCCAAATCGGTATGATATAGCCCACGATTTTAGAGTTGGGCCTGGGGTCTGGGTGTGCTATGGGCCGAAAATCAATCGGGGCATGCCAGAGAGGTTGGGGATCATCCCAGTGTGGTCCATTTAATTTTTTGTGGCTATTTAGATGGACAAACGGGCAAAACGGCTTGAACGTGGAATTTTTGGGCTAAATCGGTATGCTATAGCCCATAGTCTTAAGGGTGAGCCCGGGGTCCGAGCATGTTGAGGGCCAAAAATTGACTGGGGCATGCCAGGGAGGTTGGGGATTGTCCCAGTGTGGTCCGTTTAATTTTTTGTGACCATTTGGGTGGAGAAACACGCGAAACGATTCGGACAGGGCATTTTCGGGCTAAATCAGTGTGCTATAGCCCACAATTTTAGGAGTGGGCCAAAGCCCGGGCATACTGTGGTGCCAAAAATCAATTAGGACATACCAGGGAGGTTGGGGATTGTCCAATTGTTATCCGTTTAATTTTTCGTGGCCATTTGAGTGGACAAACGGTCGAAACAGCGCAAATAGGGCATTTTTGGGCCAAATTGGTGTGCTATAGCCCACGGTTTCGGGGGTGAGCCATGGATCCAGGCATGCTGTGGGACAAAAATCGATCGAGGCGTGCCAGGGAGGTTGGGGATCACCTTTGTGTGGTTTGTTTAATTTTTTGTGGCCATTTGGGTGGATAAACGGATGAAACGACATGAATGGGGGCATTTTCAGGCCAAATCAATGTGCTATAGCCCACGATTTCTAGGGTGGGCTCGGGTTTAGGGCTTGCTTTGGGCTGTAAATCTATCAGGGCATGCCATAGAGGTTGGGGATCATCCCAGTGTAGTCCGTTAAATTTTTCGTGGCCATTTGAGTGGACAAAAGGGCGAAACGCGCGAAAAAGGCATTTTCGGGCTAAATCGGTGTGCTATAGTCAATGATTTTAGGGGTGGGCCAGTGGTACGGGCATACTGTAGGCTAAAAATTTACCGGAATGTGCCAGGGAGGTTAGGAATCATCCCAGTGAATTTTTTATGGCTATTTGGATGGACAAACGGGCAAAACGATGCGAACGAGGCATTTTTAGACCAAATCGATGTGCTATAGCCCACAATTTTGGGGTTGGTCCCGTGTTCCAGATGTGTTGTGGTCCAAAAATCAACCAGGGTGTGCCAGGGATGTTGGGAATCATCCCAGTGTGGTACATTTAATTTTTTGTGGCCATTTGGGTGGACAAACGAGCAAACCGGTGCGAATGGGGCATTTTCAGGCTAAATTGGTGTGCTATAACCCATGATTTTAGGGGTGGGCCCGGGATCCAGATGTGCAGGTCAAACATTGATGAGGGCTTGCCAGGGAGGTTAGGGATTGTCCCAGTGTGATCCGTTTAAATTTTCATTGCCATTTGGGTGGACAAACGGGCGAAACAGCACGAATGAGACATTTTTGGACCAAATCGGTGTGCTGTAGCCACGGTTTTGGGGGTGGGACCGGGTGTGCTGTAGGCCAAAAATCTACTGGGGCATGCCAAGGAGGTTGGAGATCATCCATTATAGTCCGTTTAATTTTTCATGGCAATTTGGGTGGACAAACGAGCGAAACAGCACGAAAGGGGAGTTTTTGGACCAAATTGGTGTGCTATAGCCCTCGGTTTCGGGGGTGACCCCAGTTTCTGGGCGTTCTGTGGGCTGAAAATTGACCGGAGCATGCCAAGGAGGTTGGAGATCATCCCAGCGTGGTCCAATTAATTTTTTGTGGCCTTTTGGGTGGATAAACGGGCGAAACAGTGTGAATGAGGCATTTTCGGGCCAAATCGGTGTTCTATAGCCCACTGTTTTGGGGGTGGGCTTGGGGTCCTGGCGTGCTATGGGCCAAAAATTGACCGAAGCCTGCCAAAGAGGTTGGGGATTGTCCTAGTGTGGTCCATTTAATTTTTCATGGCTATTTGGGTGGACAAACATGGGAAACAGTGCGAACGTGGTGTTTTTGGGCTAAATCGGTGTGCTATAACCCATGGTTTTGGGGGTGGGCCTGCGGTCCGGGCGTGTTGTGGGACAAAAATCTACTGGGACATGTCAGGGAGGTTGAGGATCGTCCTAGTGTTGTCCGTTTAATTTTTCGTGGCCATTTGGGTGGACAAACGGGCGAAACGGCGCGACCGGAGCATTTTTGAGCCAAATTGGTGTGATATAGCCCACAGATTGAGGTGAATATGGGGACGTAGTTTGATGAAAAATTCCATTCTCTACACATATTTTGGCGAAGGGAGATTCATATTCTCTGCTCCTATCATTTCTTATAGTTTTAATCTTTTTCTCTAACTGATTTTCAACTTCAGTTTTGTATTGCCTAAACACATCTATTGCTTTATCCTTACTATTTAGCAAGTAGACTCAACAATATCTAGTACAATCATCAATAAAAGTTATGAAATATTTTTTTACCACGTGATGTTGTTGACTTCATATCACAAATTAAATGTCAGTATGGATTAAGTCTAAGGGATTGGAATTCTTTCAATGGACTTATACGGATGTTTAGCATACTTTGATTCCACACAAGTTTAACACTTTGATTTATTGCACTCAAAGTTTGGCAAAACTTATAAGTTAATCAGTTTTCATAGTGTTTTGTAAGTAACATGGCCTAGTCGTTCATGCCATAAATGGGAGACTCAAGCAAGTAAGAAGAATTTGAACTTTTATTGATTTCAACATTCATTACATTCATTTTGAATAGGCCCTCATTGAGGTAGCCTTTTTCCTACATACACTTCTCATTTACTAAGTTCAATTTTTCTGAAAATAAATACACATTTGAATCCGTTCTTGCCTGAAGTGAAATAGAAATCAAGTTCTTTCGCATACAAGACATTGTTAAGTGTCAACACTTTGCCGGAAGTCATCTTCAAGCACACTTTTCCTGTTCCTTCTACTTTTGCCGTAGCAGAGTTTGCCATGTAGATAATTTCTTCTACTTGAGCCAACATTGAAAACAACTTCTTATTTGCACAAACATAGTGGGTGGAACCAGAATCCATCCACCATTCGCGAGGATTTCCCACCAAGTTGCATTCGAAAAGCATGACACACAGGTCATCCATTTCTTTCTTAGACTCAGCCATATTTTCTTCGTCCTTCTTCTTCCCTTTCTTTGGGGCACAACAATCCGTAGGCTTGTGGCCAATCTTGCCACAGTTGAAGCACTTTCCCTTGAATTTCTTCTTAGGTTGATTGCTTTCATTTCCAGCTTTCTTTCGCTTTTTAGAGTTATTTTGGTCATCTTCTCCAATGTTTGCTCCACTCATTGTAGAATTACCTCTTGACCTTCTTTCTGCAGCCTTATTATCTTCTTCAATGTGTAGTCGTACAATCAGATCTTCGACTAACATCTCCTTACATTTGTGTTTCAAATAGTTTTTGAAGTCTTCCCACATAAGTGGTAGCTTCTCTATTATCGCTGCTACTTGAAACACTTCATTCACAATTAAACCTACAATAAAGTTCTTGTGAATACTAAGAACATTTTTAAATTGTTCAACAATGGTATTAATCAAAATCATACCTTCCACTAGGAGATCATGGATGATCACTTGCAGTTCCTGCTCTTGGGCAACAACAGATTTGTTGTCTATCATTTTGTACTCCAGGAATCTTACAACAAAGAACTTTTTAGTTTTGGCATCCTCATCTTGTACTTCCGTTCTAGTGCTCTCCATAACTCTTTTGAAGTCTTGGTTCCGCTATACACATTGTAAAGTTCATCTTGGAGACCACTCAAGATATAATTCCTGCAAAGAAATCTGAGTGTTTCCAAACCTCCACAATCACAAAGCATTCTTTTTCAGAGGTTCCCTCGGGCACCTCCGGAGCTTCCTCAATCATGAATCTTTGAAGACACAGAGTTGTGAGGTAGAAGAACATTTTCTGTTGCCATATCTTAAAGTCAATACCCGTGAACTTTTTGAGTTTCTCCGCCAGTGCCATAGCTTGCGGAGCATTAGTACGACTCATCGTAGCAATACTAGTTGCCGTCATAGTCGTTCCAGCATCATGCATTTGACTATCAGTCATCATTTTTCTGTCACAACAAGACAAAACCTTTAGTATGTCAAAATACTACTAATAAAGTTGCAGTAACTTTAAACACCTCTTATTTCTAGTTTAACTATGATGTTTTTATGAATTCCAATCGTCAACCGAGTAATCTTTAACCTGTGATGAAGATTTTATGTCTTCAAATCACTATTTAAGTTCAAACGGAGTAGAAAGATGAAAGCTTTAATCTCCAGAAATCAAGCAATACACATTCCGAAAAACAAATAAATTTAGTGAAAAGAAAATTTTACCAAATAAGCAAAAAAAGATACTTTTTTTCCAAAGATTATTCCTCAAGATTGTTGTTTTCAACGTTTTCGGGTACAAGAATCTATCTATATATATATGCAACAATAACTTCAACACAAGTTCAAGTCTAAGACTAGAACACTTATGAAGTTCCTTAACACCTTCAACACAAGATTATAAATAATCTATCCAAGAAGTATGTTTACTTTTAGAAATGAGATGAAATAGAATTTTAAGGCCAAGTCGACCGACTTCACGGAGTGTCCTTAAGGAATAATTGTAACACCCCATATTTTTGGGCTAGAACGTAAAATGTCATTTCTTATCATAAAGGTTACAAAATCCATAAATCCAATGCAAATTTAGTGTGCTGATCAATTACGTAGTGTGAAAATCTATTTGAGCATGAATTAAGATCATAGAAGTCCCCTAACTCAAGGACGAGTTAAAAAATTTTCAATCGTTCGAATTTGAGTAAGCATCGAAATTTGAGTCAACTTCAATCAACCATAACTCATTGTATATGATGAACTGCGTGGCCTACTATATACCAAATTGTAGATAATTGAATAAGCTTTCCAACGATATAAGATTTGTCAAAATCCGATAACTGGGTAAGGAGTTATGGCTATTTTAACTTTCAGTTGTAAGACTAATGCCATTTCAATGCATGGCACGTTGCACCAGAGGCCAAAATGGCACTCGTCAATTTCCAGCAAGCCTCTGCGATAGTCCCGCTTCGCGCCAAACTTTCAGGTCTCAATAATTGGCATTTATCCAAACTCCGTATCGCGCTGGGGCCAAACATGAGGCTCCAAGTTTAGAATTTCACTCAAGGGTATTTTGGTCTTTTCTACCCATTCCTGCCCTCTATATATTTCCTAGTAAAGGGAAAAATCTCATTTTTTTCTCTCTTCCATTCAAGAATTAGGGTTTCCTCCCTATAATTTCAATCCAATTATCTCTAGTAACTCAAGATTCAACCATGGGAATTCAAAACAAACTGGAGATTTGGAATCCCCAGATTGTAGGCTTCAAGAAGCACCTATTATTTTCGCATATAGAGGTAGTGGGGTTATCTCAAAAATCTCATGGGCTTAAAAACATTCATGTTTTAAAATGGGGGTTTTGAAATTATGAATATAAACATGTTTTAAGCATCTTTATGATATTGATTTGGTCTTTAAGCCTATTTCCAAAGTGATTTGGTATATTATATATGCATATGCTTGTGATTCAAAAGATGTTAACTCGAGAGCATGAATTATATGAAACCTCTCTCTTGATATGAAATTATTTTGAATTTTCATATGATGTGAATTGTTAGAAATCATCTTGACAAGCATAACATGAACTTTTTTGAAAGTGAATATGATTTTTGACTTGCAAGGAGAGGGTTATCATGTTGAAATATGATGAATATGATGGGTGCATGAAGTAATGATGTGATATTGATGGCTTGGAAGTCGGGTATGACAATACCCTATAGAATAAGATATGTGGTGAATTAAATGGAGTTAAATGCATTGATTTTATATGAGATAGGTGGATGCCCGAAGAAGGAGTTTGAGTGTAAGGGATCATCGCTGGAAACAGGGTTTACCTGATCTTGTGTACTTGACTTTATGTCATTCCCAAATTGGGACTATGGTTAGGAGCCCTGCTTTGTGATCTTGTGCACTACCCAACTTTATTGGGTCGAGACACACTGTTGTGTGATCTTGTGTTTCTTTCCCTCACTTATACTCTAATCTCAGCAACAACCGAGGTTTGACAGTTGGTGTATGTTATATCTAGGGTATTCCACCTAGCTCAGCAGCATTACATTGCTGTTGAAAACTATTACATTATGCTTATGTGTTTTCAAATGATTTGATACGAAACTGCTTTATACTGGCTCTCACCTATATTTTGTAAAAATATTATATTTTGTTTTGATTTCTCTGCATACCAGTACTTTTGTATTGACCCCCTTCTCTCCCAAGTTTGGAGGCACAGTCTAGGGGTCCAGATAACTAGTAGATCTCTTCTGACAGATTTGCAAAATCAATTGTATATTTTGGAAGGCCTGATGTCTGTCAGTTCATTTATCATTTAGTAGTTTTGGGTCTACTGGTGGCCTTGTCCCAGTTTTCAGATAGTTATTTGCTTCAGTCATGTAGTAGAGATTTCACAGACGTTTTTGAGATGTTGATTGAGAATTGCGGGACATTATTCCCCATTACTATTTTCATATGATTCTTGACCATGTTTCTGTTATATTGTGTATCTTTCACATTTCTTTTATCATATAAGTCATGTGCATGATTACCAGTTAGATAGGGCTGTTTTGGGCCTTTATGTTTTGGAATACTTGTCACGGCCAGGGCCCCAATTCTACTCGGACAAACTTGGTATCAAAGCACGGTTCATGGTCCTAGGGTGTCTGCAAAATCACGTTGGGTAGAGTCTTGTTTATGGGTGTGTAGCGCGCCACACTTATAAGCAGGAGGCTACAAGGCATTTAGGAATGTATCTCTTTCTTCATGTTCTAATTTGTGCAATAGTGTCAAAATGTTCCTCCTTCATACCCTATTCGTGCTATGGTGACTTCTATATGAAAGTAAAATCATCCCAAATTCTTTCCTTACTTTAATGTTCTCAGACCCATCACATTACTAGGGTGATTCAAGTGCAGAAGTTTAGAGCCTAAATGGTATGGTCCCTTCGGATCGCTTCATATAAGATCTTAAAATTGTGCAAGGACTTGAGAAGAGTCCGTTATTGCTTCAGAGTGTATTGTTTCTAGTGTGAACCTTGATCTTGATGAAATCGTGCTTTTCAGCCTTCTGTATTGAGTATATTAAGCCATTTTCAGAAATTTATGTTGCAGATGTCATGCTTAAGGGAAAAGATGTGTAGTAGAAGTGTTGGAATTGTATTTCTACCCAAATAGTAGTATAATTTAAAGTGTCAGTGTCATGACCTATTGGTAGCTAGTAGCATGTGTGGATTGTATGATAATCTGGGGGGAAATATTTGACTTAGATTTTTTTTCATCTATACAAAGTAAGATGTGTATTCTCAGCTTATGAAATATTGTGTGACAAGTTTCCATCTCTTGAAAATATTTTATCATCGTGTTGATGAAACTAAAAAGTCTAGTGAAGCCGTGTGGGTCTCTTTTGATTCACTAGCTTAGTTTCCTTGTCATTTATTTCATTTTCTTGTTCAAACCACAAAAATCAAAGTCTAGTGAAGCCGTGTGAGGCCTATTTTGATTCACTAGTAATTTTTCGTTCAGTGTGTTGTTCTTGTGTTGGTTGAATATATATAGCTGAATCTTTTTACATGAGATAGATTTGGTAATGAAGCAATTCGTCCTTGTGTGTTAGTTTATTAGTAGAAGATAGAGAAGGAGTTATTAGGCGAGGTGAATTGTCCTTTCTTGAAGTATGAAAATGGCCAGATTAGCCGGTAGGTTATAAGTATAGACTCATGGTTTTTGTGGACTTTGAAGGTTGTGTAAATGCCCGCTTGGGTAAGTAATTGTGATGTGAGAAAGCAGTATAAGTAGATACGATTATTCGGGGTTATAATATAAGGATAAGGTTGACCATGTCTATTATGAGGCTTTAACCCCCCTTGCTCTTGTTTTCATTGGTAGTTGTAAACTAGTACTACTTGTGAGAAACTATGTAGTAGATTTTTGAGATCTTTGGGTAGAATGTCCCAATTTGATGGATTAGTATATTTATATTATGTTGCATTTTTCATTGGTGGTAAATGATTGATACTAAACTATAGGTTTGAATTTAAATGGTGTGGTGGTAAATAGTGCCAAGAGTTTGATGATGCATGTTTTGTGGGATTAAATTAGTAGGCTTGATGTGCTGAAATATTACATGCTAATGGATTATAATAAGGAAAATCGTTAGGTCATGATCGATTATTATGGTTATGAAGTTCTAGTGCACTAGTGTTTTCATGATGTTTATTTCATAGTTTCCAGGTGAAAAATTTGTGTGTATGGTTGGGTTGTAAATCATGTTTAGCACTAGACATTAAGTTTGAAACAATTGATGGACATAAAGGTGGATGTGACGATTTCTTGATTAATGATACTAGTTATAGGGAAGTGATCTATAGGCTTGAACAATGTATGCGAGTGCCTAAGTTTATTTGATTTCATAATGAAGTATGACGGTGTATGTATGATGTAGAAGTATTTGCAGGGTGGTTTAAAGCTGCGGTATTTATTCTAAGGCTATTACATATTGTGTGTGGCTAGTGGTACCATTGAGTTGCTAGGTGGGAAAAGGACTAGTTAGATGGTATATGGTATTCTAAATAACCAAGTTAAGGAACTTTAATTGATAGTGTTGAGCCTTTTTGATATGATCTTGATTCTCATGGTAGAGGAATATAATTTTAAGGTGGCTATATTGGTAAGCTATGACAGAAGTAGACTGATTCATTAAAGACTTGGTGACATCCATGTTAAGTGTTAGAATCTAAGTTTGAGTTCTTGAGGGTTGCGCTATTAGAAATAAGAGTTGAAGCGCTAGAGGGTGTGCACTCCAACTACGGGGATACTCATGAGGATTTGAAGTAAGTAAGTGTTCTAGTATTATGTGATGACTATTGGGTCTATAGAATGATAGAGTGTGTCTCAGAAGGTGGTATTAGTAGTGGGTTTTCCACTTCCAGATGTAGTCATTCGGGTTAATTTCTATTAATTACGTGTATTGTCGTTTTTCATACCCAGAGTGCAGTAAGGGTAGTTCTGTTTAGAGTCTAGTAAGGGATTTCTCAAGCTTAAGATGATGTCTTAATGCTAAGAAAGAGATAATAGTACAAGTGACCGAGTCAGACTCTCAGATTCTAGTAGTAATGTCAGTATGATATAGAGCATCAGAAAGTGAGGGTGAGACTCCACCCATTCTTATCTCAGTGTTTTTCAGTTACCCCAATGCCTACTTATGCCTTACATTGCAATTCTATGATCATAGTTCATGTTCATGCATACGATAGAGAATCATGTGCTCTTCCAATTCCTAAATGAGAAATTCCAATTCATTCAATAGTCGGGATCACATTCCATAAGTTATGAACTCCAAATTGAGGTCATGCAGACTCATGTACTCACTCTTTATAGTGTGCTCAATTCCCATAACTCATGCTATACGCCAAATGATTGGCGAGATTCAGCTTTGAGACGGGTGTACTCTCAACTCAGATCACTTTGATGAATCCCTGATATTGTTTTGCTATTCCTTAGACCTCAGTTAAGTGCCAAGTCTCGCATAATACCCTCCTTATGTAATGATAGTGGCGTTTAGTAAATACTTCCTGTTGATAAAAGATTATTGTATGCTTGTTTAGATAAGGCCAGGAGTGTGAAGTAAGATTTGGGGCTAAGTCTGTGATATATGTGATGGTTAGTGAAAATTTGTGTGTGCATATATTTTTTGAGGTAGCGCGTGGGAGTGATATTGACAGTGGTTTAGGGAATATGCGAAACATGTCCTTATGAGTGTTTGCTTTGAAGTTCATATGTGGTTATAAAGATAGGCTTGAAAGACATTTTAGGTTCTTTGTAAAGGAACACTATATGCGCTAGCGACTTCATAGTAAGAATTCAGAGTAGCCATTGAAGTGGTAAGGCATGTTATGTTTAGGTTGTGATCTTTAAAAGAGATACAGAAGGTTGCATCATATGGTTTAGAATAATAGCGTGGTATGACATGATGTATTTTTGTCACTTGGAATTAGGTGTGATCGCAGTGAAAGGATTTAAGCTACTATAGACATTAGTAGAAATATTTATCAATGCCCATATGATAATTATAAGTTGAATAGAATGAATATGGTATTTAAGAAATTGTATTGCCGAAGGCCTAGAAATTATATGTCTATATTCCAGGCTGCAGAGTAATGTCAATGTTGGGATCCTATAGTCGAATGTCTTGTGTGACTTATGACCAAATATTTTGCTATCTAATGCTTCCAGGACTTCGTAAGGAAGAGTGTTGATAAGATACTCTAGATGGAGTATGAGTTTCCAGTATAGTTCAGTCTATGTGGCCAGCAAATCAGTTTAGCCGTCAAATTTGCATGACTTGTTTTTTCGTCTTTTCATTTAATCATGCTACCCAAAAATCTCAGACATGTTACTATTCCAAGATAAGTATATTAGTAGTTGCGAGTATAACTCAGTTCATGCTTCATGTACTAGATTCAGATTCCAGATGTTCAGTTATGATTCAATTCGTAAGTTCCTAGTGTATAGCCTTAATTTTTTCGAGTATCTTAGTGATTTGAGCATTCATAGACGGACATAGTGTCCCAAGGGGGAGATACCCCTATTCAGTTACATGCATATATTCTTATTTAAAGCTTCACATCAGTTATTATTGCGTATTCAATCATACGTTCATACGTCAGCTCAGTCAGATGCACATGCATTAGAAAGGCAAGTTCAATAGAAAAAGTTCTGCTTATCAGTGTATTTAGTCCTGCGTTCATAAGAACAACTCAGTCACAGATCCATGCATCAGATATGCATGTTCATTATGAGAATTCAGCTTATGAGTAGCTTCAGTCGTGTATTCCATGCATCAGATATGCACGTCCGGTATAAGAATTCAGAACATCAGTAGTTCCAGTCTTATAGTCATGTTTTCTTTCTTAGAGAATGTATCATGTTGTCACAACCCGAGCCTAGGCCCTAGCCGTGATGAGCATCCCGAAACATGAAGGCCCAGAACACCCATTCTCTATCTGGTTATCATGCACAACATTCATAATCATAATAAAATGCGGAATTGAAACTGAGTACGGAAAACATGGTCAAGTTCTGACATATTTCTGAATAATACTATCTGATACTAGTCTGCGAAATCTCTACTAAGAACATAAACATCTGTCTGAAAAGAAACTGGGACAAGGCCCCCAGTAAACCAAAAACATAATAAATAAGATAATGTCTGACATAATTAGGCCTTTCGGATAATAGAAGGCTCACCACTGTGAGATCAAGTCTGCAAATCCGAGAATGTCTACTGAGTAGCTGGACCCCTAGACTGTGCCTCAGAACCTGGAAGGAGGGGGGGTCAGCACAAAAGTACTGACATGCGAATCACTCCAAAAATAGTATAATTGAACATATATATATATATATTAAGTGAAAGCAAATTTTTCATCAAGACATCATGTATAAAACTATTTCTGAAAAGTACATGGGCACTTTCTGAAAACATGCAACCTGTCTGTTCATTCAAATCATGATCTGTGTTTTACTTCTGAGTTAGGTGGTATTCTCCTACAATTCTGAATATTCCACGGGCTGTATGGAATCCGCCATTGACTCGGCGGGGAAGCCTCCAACCCGAGTGTGCCGCAAGGGTTGGAGTCTCTGAGTCTGATATGCCACAGGACATTTAAGTCAGCGCATAATAATATACCCGGGTCGGCAAACCACGGTTTTAGGCAAAGAGTTGTCTGAACTCAAGCCCTCTTCGGGGAACCACCTAACATCTCTGTATGCCCATTTTTAACCTTTTCTGAACATGTATTATTCTGAAATTTCTAAATCATGAAAGTCTGATAAAAATCTGATTTCTGAACTAGTCTATGTCTGTTATGGCATTTGTCTGAGTTGGTATCGTCATACCAAGACCTGCAGGTTCTATTTCTGAGCCATAATGCATTAAGCATGATCTTTCATAAAAGTGTAGTTTCAGACCACCCAAACATGTAATTTGCATAAAAGATTTCATGTTCCGAAACTCAAGTCAAAACCATGCAAAAACTTTCATCAAACATATGGTGGTCATGTGCTTTTGGAAAAATTATGCACTCTTTCATTATATGCATATTCAACATTTACAACCCTCCCTTTCGTGTTCAAAATCGTATTCGAAACATAGCAAAGTCAAAGCATTTCATATCATGATTTTTCAAGACTTATTTCAAAACAATCTATATCATGTGAAACATGGAAAAATTACATCAAGAGAGGAATTTCATGTAAATTGTGCTCTCAATTCATATTTCAAGGCAAAACACATATATACATATACATATAATTTTTAAGTCACTTCGGGGGAAAGCCAAAAGGCTAAAACAATATCAAGCTTCTAAAACATGAATATGTACTTGAATTCAAAAACCCCTTTCTTAAAACATGATTTCTATGCCCATGAGAATTTAGGAAAAACCCCGCGTACCTCTATTTAAGAAAATTGAGGGATGATCCTTGAAGCCTACAATGTGGGGATTCCAAATCTCTAATTATCTTCCAAAACCGACGGTTGAATCTTGAGTTATTTAGGATTTTTGTTTGAAACCCTAAAGGGTGTTCTTGAGAGAGAATTTGAGAAAAGGATTATATTTTGATGAATTGGGAGCTAAATCTGGTGTTATAGACGAAATTTGGGTGAGGTGAAATGACTAAAATGCCCCTAAGAAAACAAAAAAAGTCAAAATGTCCCTCAGTTGACAAACTGACAGGCTGAAGTAAAACGGGTATAACTCCTTATTCAGATGTTGGATTTGGATAAAACCAGTTGAATTGGAAAGAAAACTCAAAGAGCTTTCATTTGATAGGTTTCAGCTCTCCCAGTTCATTATATTAAGAGAGTTATGATCGTTTGAAGTTGACCTTGAAAATCTAAAAAAAACGGAGTGTTTTCGTCACCTGAAACCATAAGTATGCGCCGCCCTTTGCATCGCATAGACTAGGATAGGCGCCGCCCTTTGCATTGCCTAAATTTACATAGGCTCCGCCCTATGCATCGCCTATATTTGCATAGGCGCCGCCCTATGCATCGCCTATATGTGCATAGGCGACATACTCAACTTTGAAAGGCCATAACTTCTTCACCGGGTGTCTGTTTTAGGCGAATTTGGTATCGTTGGAAAGCTTATTAAATTATCTACAATTTGGTATATAGTATGCCACCTAGTTTATCATATGCAATGAGTTATGGTCAATAGAATTTGACACAAATTACAACATCCACTAAAACTTAATCGATCGAAATGGTTTTAACTCGTCCTTGAGTTGAAGGACTTCTATGGTCTAAATTCATGCTCAAATGGATTCAAATACTACAACATTGATTAACATGCCAAATTGGCATATGATTTATGGCTTTTGGATTATCAACGCATCAGAGTCATGGTCTATATTGTAGCCCGAAATGCGGGGTGTTACACATGTCCACATTATTCCATATTTTAAAGCTCCAAAGTCTCTGCCCATCATTCAGGGATGAATGAACCCAAGAGAGAGATAATGTAACACCCCGCATTTTTGGGCTAGAACATAAACCGTCATTTCTTCTCATAAAGGTTAAAAAATCCATAAATCCAATGAAAATTTAGTGTGTTCATCAATTATGTAATGTGGAAATCTATTTGATCAAGAATTAAGATCATAGAAGTCCCTTAACTCAAGGACGAGTTGAAAGATTTCCAATCGTTTGAGTTTGAGTAAGCATCGAAACTTGGGTCAACTTCAATCAACCATAACTCATTTTATATGATAAACTAGGTGGCATACTATATACCAAATTGTAGATAATTGAATAAGATTTCTAACAATATAAGATTTATCAAAATCCGATAACCGAGTAATGAGTGATGGCTATTTTAAGTTTCGTCTGTAAGACGAATACCATTTCAGTGTATGGCACATCGCGCTTGAGGCCAAAATGGCACTCGTCAATTTTTATCAAGCCTCCGTGATAGTCCCGCTTCGCGCCAAACTTTCAGGTCTCAATAATTGGCATTTCCAAGCTCCGCATTGCGCTGGGGCCAAAAATGAAGCTCAAGTTTCAGAATTTCACTCAAGGGTATTTTGGTCTTTTCTACCCATTCCTACCCTCTAATATGTCCTAGTAAAGGGAAAAATCTTATTTTTTTTCTCTCTTCTATTTCAAGAATTAGGGTTTCCTCCCTATAATTCCAATCCAATTATCTCTAGTAACTCAAGATTCAACCATGGGAATTCGAAACAAACTGGAGATTTGGAATCCCCAGATCGTAAGCTTCAAGAAGCACCTATTATTTTCGCATATAGAGGTACGTGGGTTTATCTCAAAAATCTCATGGGCTTAAAAAAATTCATGTTTTAAAAATGAGAATTTTGAAATTATGAATATAAACATGTTTTAAGCATCTATATGATATTGATTTGGTCTTTAGGCCTATTTCCGAAGTGATTTGATATATTATATATGCATATGCTTGTGATTCAAAAGATGTTAACTTGAGAGCATGAATTATATGAAACCTCTCTCTTGATATGAAATTGTTTTGGATTTTCATATGATGTGAATTGTTAGAAATCATCTTGACAAGCATGACATGAACTATTTTGAAAGTGGATATGATTTTTGACTTACAAGGAGAGGGTTATCATGTTGAAATATGATGAATATAATGGTTGCATGAAGTAATGATGTGATATTGATGGCTTGCAAGTCGGGTATGACAATACCTTTATGTGGTGAATTAAATGGAGTTGAATGCGTTGATTTTATAAGAGATAGGTGGATGCCCGAAGAAGGTGGTTGAGTGTAAGGGCTCATCGCTGGAAATCGTGTTTGCCGACATGAGAATTTGGTTCCAGGCTAAGTGATCTTGTGTACCTGAATTTATGTCATTCCCAAATTGGGACTATGGTTAGGAGCCCAGCTTTGTGATCTTGTGCACTACCATACTTTATTGGGTCGAGACACCCTGCTGTGTGATCTTGTGTGTCTTCCCCTCACTTATACTCTAATCTCGGAAGCAATTGAGGTTTGACAATGGGTGTAAATGTTATATGTAGGGTATGCCACCTAGCTCAGCTGCATTACATTGTTGTTGAAAACTGTTACATTATGCCCTTGTGTTTCAAATGATTTGATACGAAACTGCTTTATACTGGCTCTCACCTATATTTTGTAAAAATATTGTATTTTGTTTTGATTTCTCTGCGTACCAGTACTTTTGTATTGACCCGCTTCCCTCCCAGGTTCGGAGGCACAGTCTAGGGGTCCAGATAACCAGTATATCTCTTCCGACAGATTTGCAGAATCAAGTGGTGAGCCTTCTATATTTTGAAAGGCCTGATGTCTGTCAGTTCATTTATCATTTAGTAGTTTTGGGTCTACTGGGGTCCTTGTCCCAGTTTTCAGATAGTTATTTGCTTCAGTCATGTAGTAGAGATTTCGCAGACGTTTTCGAGATGTTGATTGAGAATTGCGGGACATTATTCCCCATTACTGTTTTCATATGACTCTTGACCATGTTTCTGTTATATTGTGTATCTTCCGCATTTCTTTTGTCATATAAGTTATGTGCATGATTACCAGATAGATAGGGGTGTTTCAGGCCTTTATGGTTTGGAATACTCGTCACGGCCAGGGCCCCAGTTCGGGTCATGACAATAATTCCCCTCACTGTACCCGAGGTTATGGAATCTTCCTCCCAGGATAAAATTGCCAAACAAACCAACTATAGTGGTACCTCAAACAATTGAAATCTCTTCAAACTCACTCAACGGTTTGATTGATCACACAGAGTTTTTATAAGTAAGAGAATATTATTCTTATACATAATTTTTTTCATCCTAAACCTGTGGAAAAAATGCAGGTTTATATTGCCATAAAGTACCCCTTCCGAAAGGTTGTAATGGTTCATCCGAAAAGGTGTATCCTTTGGAAGAGTCATGTCTGTTCATTCGAAACATTGTGTCTTTTTTCTGAACAAACACAACTATCTGAACAGTTACACCTTTTCCAAAACATAGGTCTTTTCTTCAAAGGTTGTGTCCCTCCATTCTAAACAGACACACTTCTTCCAAACAATATGTCTTTTCTTCAAAGGTTGTGTCCCTCCATTCTCTATTCACACCAATTGAACCCAACAATCTTCCACATGAATGGGGAATGACTATTTTTTGTAAAACTTTACGGACAAATATGTGATCATCAAGCAAAGACTGATTGCATCAGGATAAGTGGATTTCCCTTTGAATTTTTCGTAGTGAACATGCCTTGGATGCACTCGGTCAATCGGTAGATTTGACCTCCACTGGCGTTTGTCATCCTCATGAGTTTATCATTAGTATTATGATCTTCTTATATTCTTCTTCTTACACTCTTCAGCATCATATATACTTTCCTTCCCATATAAATAAGAACCAAGAAGTACAATAAAATAGAGAGGCAACCTATGAAACAGACAGTAACAACAAGACCAAGTACTGAATGTGATAAAGTAGCAAACATACCCGTTGCGAATGCAATTACAACTGCTAACATTGACAAGCACTGAAAAATACTTGCGAGATCATAAAACTTCTCTACAGCTTTCTTATTTTTGATGCATTGAAGTAAAGAATTCAAGACATTCAATCAAATTTGGAAGCAATAAGTAGAAACTAGTATTCATGTCTCTCAATTCTTCATCTTACTCTCATCACAAATATCTACAAATATAGATAAGAACCAAGAAGTAAAATAAAATAGAGAGGCAACCTATGAAACAGACAGTATCGGCAAGACCAAGTGAATGTGATAAAGTAGCAAACATACCCGTTGCAAATGCAATTACAACTGCTAACATTGAAAAGAACTGAAAATAAGCTGCAAGATTATAAAGCTTCTTTACAATTTTTTCCATTTGAGGATCTGCACTTACATCTGCCATGAAGAAGTAGATGAATATGGAAACAACTGAGCATGTGAAGGCAATGACATCGGAAACAACAAATGCACGAATTGCTGTTTTCCTTATTAGAATCGCCATCCCTTGATTAGGGCTATCGGAGTCACTCTCAAAACCTCCTGGCAATGTGATACCAGTGGCGAAAGTGATTGTCATTATCAAAGTGGCCACGACAATATGGATTTGAGCTACTTTCATAATACTTTTGACTTCTGTTTGATCTGCCTTTTCAGCTTTATCATGATCATCTTTCCCCAGTCGCATTTTGACTCCTGTTCCCGTTTCATCATTTGGATTGGGCATGTACTCATACTTCCACTTTACCTCAAAGTCACGTTTTCCAAATCGGCCGATGCTACACAAATCCTCCACCAATTTCTCCTATTTTCATCAGTAGTACAGTTTATTTGAGTCAGTCGAGAAACTTAACACAGTAACTTGTGTTACTGAGAACTAATCTGTTCATAGCGTAGGAGACAACAATATCATGAAATAGAATTACAGTTTTACTTGATGTTTCAATGCCACATTAAGAATGGTCAGAAAGATGAAGATTTGTGAGTGCACGCAAATCGTTCTTTCGCTTGACATAATCCTTGAACTAGTATATCAATATTTCACCAGCATATACTCAAGCTCAACCAGTATTTGAAAAACAAATGTGTGGCCGCTTACCTTCTTTGTTGTCGCTGTGCATGACAGTGCTATATCAAGTGGAGTCTGGTTTTCTTTGTTAAATGACATCTTCTTTGCTCTAGGATGGTTTATTAATTCACACATATGGTTACCAGAGGCAGCAAGCAAATGGAGAGGAGTGTTTCCATCGATATCTCGCTCATCAACAAGGCTGCCGCACTTATCAGAGCCTAATAAGATGCGGACTACCTTGTCTTGATTTTTCAATACGGCAACATGAAGAGCATTTTGATTGTTGCTGTTAAGCGTATAGCGACAATCACGGAAGTGATTTAATAGCTCAATTATCATGTTTACATCACCTTCACTGGCTGCAATGTGAATTGCTGTCGTCCAGTCATTTTCACAGCCTGCCGGAAGGTACACTAAGGATTTTTTCCACCACAAATAAGAAACGACGTCTATCAGTCCTAATTTGATAGCATAGTGCAGTGAATTCCAACCCCATAAGTCAGGTTCCTCGCATAAAGGCTTATTCCATCACCATAGTGATCTAATGCAATCTGGATGTGTCAACACGATAAATGCATAAATAAGGGGTTAGACCTTCTCGCAAATATAGTTGCACGACAGACACTAAAAATTATGTACCTTTATGTATCTGAATTACTGCTGCATGAAGAGGTGTTCTATTAGATGGACCTGCAGTGTAAGTTGGTTTCTTGCAGGATTCCAAGATGTTAATCAAAGCATCATGAAAACCTGATTCAGCCGTCAGATAAAGTGGCGTCTCTTGCGCATGGTTAGGCGGAGATTCAAATTCAGAATCTTCTTTCACCAAGAGCTTAACCATATCTAGATGTTGGCTCCTCACTGCCTTGTGCAGCGCTGTATCTCCACTAGTTTCCATTGCCCTCATGAGTTTCTCCTTAGTATTATGATCATTGACACAGGCAAGTAGCACACATACTACTTCATTATGCCCTTCATTAGCTGGTATGTGAAGAGCGGTTTCATTTTTCTTGTTTTGACAGCATAACAATGCCGGAGTAATCTTAAGGACTTCTGCAGCGAAACAGGAGTGGCCATAGAGGGCGGCGATGTGGAGGACTGTGTTTCCCTTTGGAGTGACTTGGTAGCCGTTTTCTTCATCCCTTTTCAAATGATCAGCAAGCAGAAAATTGGCATCTCTGATATTGCCTCTCATAGCAGCTTTATACAGGGTCGGATCCATTTTTGATTTGGTGTTTTATCCAAGATCCCCCAATGATAATCCTATGAGTCCTTTGCTTTCTTTGATGAAACATTATTATATAGGAAAAACTAATTAGATTCTTAATGAATCTCAAAGAAGAAAGGGATCTGGTGCTTGCCTTGATCACAATAAAGGGATTTTGATGTTTTTGTATTTTCGCTTTCATGTCAAAAACTGAAAGAATTTCATGAACATAAACAGCTTTAAGAACTCATTAAACTCCCAAGACAAAAGTAATACTTGGATCTCTTAAGATTCACTTCATCTTATGATTCTTTTCTCATAAAAACAAACAAGTAGAGTAGTCGATTACTTAAGAAACGAACAAAACATGACTACAGAACAAAGAAAATCTTGTAGCCAACTCAAATGGCGATCATTGGCTCCCATTTCTCCATGAGACTGGCGGACATTGCTCCAATTCACCTGACTCAACATGACCATATTATACAATAAGAATTAATTTTGAAACAAGATGTTGATGACATATCTATCACTCAAGAACATTATACGAAAAGAGTGAAGAACTGAGAGACAGTGAACATGTCAAGGTTGTAACATAGACTCGAGTCTCTATGTAAGTTAAGTAGGAAGTTTCAGATCATAAGGCCCATTCTTTCACCAAAGCAACGGTACTTCTTACTAACACACAATTGTAGCTTGCTTTCTCATTCATGGAGTATGGGATTCTTTAACCAAAGCAATAGTACTTCATAGTAACACGCGATATTATCAATAGTAGCTTGCTCCTGTAGCATCTTTATCAACTTCCAACGCCAAATTTTATGACTAACACATAAGGCAGCTGCGACATACTTGACTTTACAAGTAATGAAAGGAACCAAAAAAAGAAAAAAGAGAAACAAGAGAATATCATCATAGGTTGCTTCTTAAGCACCAAAGTGAATGTCATTTCTCCAAAAGAAAAGATTGCAGTATAAAGCATAACAAGCAGTCTTAAAGAAAAAAAAAAAAAAGGAACAGAATGCTATGATAATTGGAGTACAAAAGAGTAATAGACAATGACAGTGACCTTCACAGCTGGTTTCACTTTATCAGGTGGTTTTGATAGCGATACTAATAGCCCTAATAAAGGGGTGACGATTCTAATAAAAAAAGCAGTGTTCCGTGCGTTTGTTGTTTCGAATGTCACCGCATTTGCATGCTCCTCTGCTACTGTATTCGCCAACTTTTCCATGGCAACAAATGCAATATCATCCGAAAAGGAGTTCTCGCTTATTGTCCGTTTTTATATGGTTGCAACTATGTTGCAGCTTCTGTCGATGACGTGTTGTAATTGCATTTGCAACTGGTATGTATGTTACGTTAGCACATTCAGTTGGTGTCGCTGTCATGGGCGGCTTCTCTTTGTATGTGTTGCTTGGCTTTGCTGGATCTCGAAAATGAGAATGATTTTGCTCCTGTACAATTTGTGATCCCATATTTAGGTGTGCCATAAGGGAATATTGACACGATAAATGCACGCATTAATAATTTATGATAATCTATCTCCGCTATGTTCTTAATAAACAGGCAGCATATCGTCAAATGTCATTCTTATTATGCAGACCACCAGGTCGTAAGGCTCATTCTTTCACCAAAGCAATGGTATAGTAGCTTGCTCTTGTAGCATCTTTATCAACGTCCAACGCCAAATTATATGACTAACACATGAGGCAGCTGAGACATACTCGACTTTACAAGTTAAGAAGGAACCAAAAAAAGAAAAAGAGAAACAAGAGAATATCATCATAGGTTGCTTCTTAAGCACCAAAGATATTGTCATTTCTCCAAAAGGAAAAGATTGCAGTGTAAAGCATCGTAGCTATGCGTAGGGTCGGGGGAAGAGGGCCAGACCACAGGGCTCTATTGCACCAGACTGCCCTTCCCCGGACCTTGCGCATAGTGGGAGCTTTAGTGCACCGGGTTGCCCATCTATAATTTTCAATTAGTTAGTCTTGTTTGTGTTAAAGATGTTTTTATTCATGTTGTTTTTCTTTACAAATTCCTTTCTTCTGATTAAAGCAAACAATAAGTACCTTTCTTTGATCAAAGGCAAAGACCTGCGTGGTGTTCAGAATATTTCTATATAATATTTCATCTGGAGAAAGCAAAGAACTCACCAGCAAACCAAGTAAAAGAAACGAAAATGGATCCAACCTTGTACAATGCTGCGGTGGAAGGCAATATCAGTAATGGTGATTTTTCACTTGCTGAATATCTGAAAAGGGATGAAGAAAATCCGTACCAAGTCACTCCAACAGGCAACACAATCTTACACGTGGCCGCTCATTATGGCCACTCCCATTTCGTGGCAGAAGTCCTTAAGATTAGTCCGGCATTGTTATGCCATCGGAACAAGAAGAATGAAACTGCGCTTCACGTAGCAGCTAACGAAGGTCACATCGAAGTAGTTCATTCGCTACTTAGTATGGATGAGCATTATAAGGAGACACTCATGAGGATGACAGATGAGAATGGAGATACAGTGCTGCACAAGGCCGTGAGGAGCCAACATCAAGATGTAGCCAGACTCTTGGTGAAAGAAGATCCTGAATTCGAATTTCCATCCAACAAGGCCCGGGAGACACCACTGTATCTGGCAGCCGAGTCTGGTCTTCGTGAAGCTTTGAGTGAAATCTTGAACTCCTGCACGCAACCAACTTCTTCTGCAGGTCCATTAAATCGAACACCTCTGCATGCAGCAGTAATTCAGGAACACACGGGTATGTACATATTTTCTTGCCGTTACTCTCACTGTATTAACATCTCTTTTCGATTCTTGTTACTATCTGTTGTTTCTTGTTCTTCGACTATTGTATTATTTTGTTGTAGTGCTGTTCTGTTTTGGACTGTTTTTTCTTGAGCTGAGAATTTATCGGAAGCAGCCTCTCTGCTTTTGAGGTAGTGGTAAGGTCTGCGTACACTCTACCCTTCCCCAGACCCATTTAGAGACTACACTGGGGAGTCTAAATTTGTGTTTATTTAACTCATTATCATCCTCATATTTGACACATACATCCAGATTGCGCGAGATTGCTGATGCAATGGAATAAATCTTTGAGTGAGGAGCCTGACGTGGGGGGCTGGAATTCGCTGCACTTTGCCGCTCTTTTAGGATTGAAAGAAGTAGTTTCTGATATGCTCGTGTGGAAAAAATCCTTAGCCTACCTTCCAGCAGGCAGTGAAAACGACTGGACAACAGCAATTCACATTGCAGCCGGCGCAGGTAAGGTAGACGTTCTACATGAGCTATTAAAGCACTGCCCTGATTGCTGGGAAATGCTCGACAGCAATGGCCGAAATGCTCTTCACGAAGCCATATTCTGTGGTCAAGCAAATGTGGTCAGTTACTTACTGAAGTCCAGAAAGTGGGATAAGCTTAGCGAGGATCCAGACAACGATGGCAACACTCCTCTCCATTTGCTTGCTTCCTCTAATTTCTGGGGCTATGTGCCATTGGAATTAAAATATCATCCCCGAGCAAAGAAGATGTCATATAACAAGGAAAACAAGACTCCTTTTGACGTAGCAGTGTCTTGCACAGAGTGGACGGCAGACAAGGACAGAATCGCGCCCAGCTTGTTTAACGATTTCCTTATTTCCATTGCTCAGTTGGGACGACGTTCACCCAAGCTGAACCAGATGGATCGGCAGAAGATAATTTTAAATCAAGCTAAGGAACGCGACATTAACATCAAAGGTATCTTATCAGCAGCTCAAATGCAACTTGTTGTGGCTACTCTATTAGTCACAGTCACCTTTGCAGCTGGTTTTACATTACCGGGAGGATTTGAAAGCGATGACAATAGCCCTAATAAGGGGATGGCAGTTCTAATAAAAAAAGCATCATTCCGTGCATTTGTTATAGCAGATGCCATCGCCTTTGCTTGCTCCGCTGGTGCTATATTCAGCTACTTCTATATGGCGACAAATCCTCGTCCAATGTCCTATCAGGATTTGGGTTATTTGTGGTCTCTCAGTAAAGTTGGAGCTAGGTCGCAGCTCGTGGCAATGTCAGCAGTTGTAATTGCATTTGTAACTGGTATGTATGCTACTTTAGCACATTCACTTGGTCTCGCAGTTACTGTCTGTGCCATCGGTTGCATCTCTTTCATTATGTACGTGTGGGCAGTGTTGAGGCCAGTATGCTGGATACGTATAGCAAAAATGTAATGTATAAGTACAAAAAGAATTTTTGACATGTATACTTCGTGTAATTTTCTATATACATAATATAAATTTTCGACAAAGAATGCTCAACTGACCAGCCTTTACTAAAAAATTTTCTATATACGTACAAGTTTTAGTAATTGAATTCCTAAAAAATTACAAATACGAGTTAGAATGTTGAAGTGGGTGGACCGGTGAAGGAACAAAGGACATGTTGTGAACACGGATATTCGAGAGGCTAGCCAGGATGTTGTGCCCGAGGCTAAATCACGAACAGGCCCAAGAATTAGACGGACCAACAATAGATTTGCTTGTGATTCGAAGAATATAGTAACCAAACTATTCACAAGATGGGATTATACATTTTTTATGGACGAACGACATTTAAGCTGGGGAAATGATTGAATTTGCCAACAATGTGAAAGAAATAGCCTTAAATATCGAAAATGAGAATGATTTTGCTCCTCTACAATTTATGACTGTATATTTGGATGTGCCATGAGGGAATATGACCACGATAAGAAAATGCACGCATTAATGATTTATGATGATCTATCTCCGCTATGTTCTAAGTAAGCAGACAGCATATCGTCAAACGTCATTATTGTTATTATTATTACGCTGACCACCAGGTCGTGAAGCTTTCGCAAGGGATGTTTTCTATTTACGTTCTCGACTCTTAAAAAGAGCGACCAAACAAACAAAAATTAGATAGGTGTGAGTAGCTTAACCGCCTTATCTATCATTGAAACTATATCCATGTCACACTAAAAATGCGTATGTCAAAAACCCATCGGAATTAAGTGAAGGTACATTATATTGGGTCTATAGCATTGTAATTACTGAAGTTACATTGGGTCTATAGCATTGTAATTAGTGAAGGTACATTGGGTCTATAGCATTGTAAAAAATGATCTCTTGCTACAACTCATAATTTGAATAGAAGAAAATAACATGTAATGGACTAAAAAACCTTATCTTTCATATGTAATTCAAGGCATTGGGTAAAAACTGAAATATGTAGTTGAATTATATATTTGCAAGCAATAAGTACAAGTAGTGGCTAGCTATTCATGTCTCACTAGACTCCTATCTATATAAATAAGAACAAAGAAGTACAATAAAATAGTGAGGCAACCTATGAAACAGACAGTAACAACAAGACCAAGTGAATGTGATAAAGTAGAGAACATACCCATTGCGAATGCAATTACAAATGCTAACATTGAAATGCACAGACAAAACCCAGCAAGATTAAAAAGCTTAATTACAATTCTTTTACGTTGAGGAAATCTGCTATGACCTGCCATGAGGAAGTAGATAAATATGGCAAAAGCTGAGAATGTGAAGGCAATGGCATCGGAAACAACAAATGTACGAAATGTTGTTTTCCTTATTAGAATCGCCATCCCTTGATTAGAGCTAACGGGGTCTCTCTCAAAACCTCCTGGCAATGTGATACCAGCGGCGAAAGTGACTGTCATTATTAAAGTGGCCACAACAATATGGATTTGAGCTACCTTCATAATTCCTTCGACAGCTGTTTGATATGAGTTTTTAGCTTTATCGCGATCATCTTTCGTCAGTGGCATGTACTCGTACTTCCGCTTTACCTCTAAATCACGTTTTCCAAATCGGCCGATGCTACACAAATCCCGCACCAATTTCTCCTATTTTCATCAATAGTACAGTTTATATTCAGCTAGATTTCTGAATCCTGATTGCAAAAAGTTTTGAAAGTCATTCTGATTCTACTCTTGCAAGGAAAAAATAGCTTCAATAATTATCTGAAAATAGTATCGAAGATGATATTTACGATTAGTATATAGTACGGAGGCATTTGAACTTGAAAAGGAATATTTGAAGTTTTGTGGAACAACTTGTGTTTGGACAAAACGCTGAAGATTTGTGAGTGAACGCGAACCATTCTTTCACTTGACATAATCCTTGAACTAGTATTTCAGTATTTCACCAGCATATATACTCAAGCGCAACCAGTATTTGAAAAACAAATGTGCGACTGCTAACCGCCTTCTCTGTTGTCACTATGCGTGATAATGCTATGTCAAGTGGGGTCTGGTTTTGTTTGTTAAATGAAATCTTCTTTGCTCTAAGATGGTTTATTAATTCAGGCGCATGGTTACCAGAGGCAGCAAGCAAATGGAGAGGAGTGTTGCCGTCACTATCTGGCTCATCAACAAGGCTGTCGTACTCATCATAGTCTAATAAGAAGCAGATTAACTCGTCTTGATTGAAAAATACAGCAACATGAAGAGCCTTTTGATTGTTTATGTTAAGCATATCACGAAAATCAGGGCAGTGATTTAATAGCTTCTTTATCATGTTTACGTCACCTTCACTTGCTGCAATGTGAATTGCTGTCGTCCAGCCATTTTCACTGCCTGCCGGAAGGTACACTAAGGATTTTTTTCATGCCAGCATATCAGAAACTACGTCTTCCATTCCTAATTTAACAGCATAGTGCAGTGAATTCCAACCCCATAAGTCAGGTTCCTCGCATAAAGGCTTATTCCATCGCCACAGTGATCTAATGCAATCTGGATGTGTCAACACGATAAAAGCATAAATAAGGGGTTAGATCTTCTCGCACATATAGTTACACGACAGACATACGAAATCATCAACAGATTATGGGAAAGTCAACTGAAGTTAGATATTGATACAGCAAATTATGTACCTTTATGTTCCTGAATTACTGCTGCATGCAGTGGCGTTCTATTAGATGGACCTGCAGCGTAAGTTGGTTTCTTGCAGGATTCCAAGATGATAATCAAATCATCATGAAAACCAGATTCAGCCGCCAGATACAGTGGCGTCTCCTGTGCATGGTTAGGCGGAAATTCAAATTCAGAATCTTCTTTCACCAAGAGCTTAACCACATCTAGATGTTGGCTCCGCACGGCCTTGTGCAGCGCTGTATCGCCACTAGCATCTGTCATCCTCGGAAGTTTCTCCTTAGTATTATGACCTTCTATACATGCAAGTAGCACACGTACTACTTCAGTGTGCCCTTCGTTAGCTGCTATGTGAAGAGCGGTTTCATTTTTCTTGTTTTGACAGCATAACATTGCCGGAGTAATCTTAAGGACTTCTGCCGTGAAATGGGAGTGGCCATAGAGTGCTGCGACATGGAGGACCGTGTTGCCCTTCAGAGTGATTTGGTAGCCGTTTTCTTCATCCCTTTTCAGATGATCAGCAAGTAGAAAATTGGCATCTCCGATATTGCCTCTCATCGCAGCATTATAAAAGGTCGGATCCATTCCTTTTGATTTGGTGTTTTATCCAAGATCTCCCAATGATAATCCTGTGAGTTCTTTGCTTTCTCTGGATGAAACATTATTAAATAGGAAAAACTAATTAGATTCTTAATGAATCCCAAAGAAGAAAGGGATCTAGTGTTTTCCTAGATAACAAGAAAGGGATTTCGATGTTTTCGTATTTCGCATTCATGTCAAAACAACCCACTCCGATCGCACATATAGCTTACTCTAAAGTAAGGCATCTTTAATAAATAAAATAAAAAAACCATGAACATATCAGAGTCTCAAAGGTTGAAGAAAGAGTCTCTATGTAAGTTATGTAGGAAGTTTCAGATGATTAGGCCCATTCATGGAATATGGGATTCTTTAACCAAAGCAACAATACCTCTTATTAACGCGCAATATTATCTATAGTAGCTGGCTCTTGTAGCATCTTTATCAACTTCCAACGCCAAATTGCATGACTAACATAGTAGGCAGCTGCAACATACTCGGCTTTGCAAGTTAAAAACGGAACCAAAAAAAAACAACAAGAGAATATCATCATAGGTTGCTTCTTAAGCACCAAAGCGGATGTCATTTCTCCAAAAGAAAAGATTGAAGTGTAAAGCATCATAGCTATGTGTAGGGTCGGGGGAAGAGGACCAGACCACAGGGGTCTATACGTAAGAAAGTGTGTATAATACTACATTAAAAAAAGTTTTTCTTGCGAAGAAGCTTGTGATTCTTTTGTCGAAATAAGGACAAATAGTTTGATTCGATTTTTTCAAAGAATCAACTAAGGGAATCTCATTTTTCGTATATCGAAAACAAGAACTATTCATATGTTAGTTAAACCAAAATTTGGATTGTACAAATTTGGATCCATTTTCTTTTCATTTTTCCTTATTTTTTTGTATTTTGGGATTTATAAATATTTCAAATTATGATCTTGTGTGTCCTTTAGTATATTATCATCGAAATATTTTTGATACGGGTAAAGTTGTTGCCATGTGAGCAGGAGGTAACGGGTTCAAGCTTTGTAAACAACCCCTTGCAAAAATGTAAGGAATGTTGGCTTGGTGTTGTGTGTGTGAAAAAATCCTTGTTTTAAGAAATATTCTGGACACCACACAAACATTTGCCTTTGATAAAAAAGAAAAACTAAGGTATTTAATTTGTTCTTTGCTTTAATGGGAAGCAAGGAATTTGTTTAACTTTTTTCACAGGCCGATCAACAACTGTTAACAGTAAACTCTGTCTACCAATGCTAGAACAGATGAGAAGAAATCACCCTAGCGTTTAGCTTCTAGTGAAAATTGAAACCGAGACTTCATAGTGTACAACAAACTTCATTGACCACTAGGCGACCCCTTTAGATTCTCCTAACTAGCCTCTTTGAATTAAGATTGTAATTGTTTCTTTCATACAGAGAAACCAATCCTGCTCGCGATGTTTGTGGTGGTGGAACCACCCGTAGAGTCGGAGGGTAATGATCATGAAGACAGAGCTAGTTGAGATGAAAAATTAGTCGACAACATTATGAAGGCAGCTCAAATGCTTTAGGTGTTGCAACTATCTATTAATGACACAGCAATATTAACCATTATATAGAAAAAAAGAATGATATTAGAATACTCTTCTTGATGAATCTCCAAAATAGAAAAATAAATGCCATTTTTTGCCTTTGACCCAAAGAAAAGCATTTGTTACCTAAACTTTGCCTTCATCATAAGAAAGGGATAACTTCTTGTTTCAATTTCATGTTTTATAACTGAGTAAAGTATCTAGCACCCCCCGACAAGAGTTTACGTTATGTCGAAAATAGTTTTTACACAATCAGGTTAAATTGACATGCACTAACAGTAAATTGTTCTCGTCAAGCATGGCATGACAACAACTTGCAACAATAAATTAAATTGACGACATCAATGTTAGAACATACATGGACGGATTCACAACGTTGGTTTTATGGATTCACCATCTGAATCAAATAGTTTTTGGCAGATCCTGTATATATATTAAGAAATGATCAATGATTATCTATAAATATTTAACTTGAGAACCCATAGATTTTAAGTTACGTACAATGGAATTTACTACCGAAAACCAAACACTGTATCAGTAATGCGAGATTATATAATCATTAACAGATAAAAGGCATGTAAATTGCAAACACAGTATTCTCGACATGATTATGTATATATGTGTGAGTGTGTGTGTGTGTTGCTGATAACGTTGGAGTAACCGGTAAAGTTGTTTTCATGGGACCAGGAGGTCTCGGGTTCAAGCCTTGGTAATAGCTGGCAGAAATGCAAGGTAAGGTCGCATACAATACACTGTCGTGGTGAGGCCCTTCCCCGGACCCTGCGCATAACGGAAGCTTTAATGCACTGAGCTGCCTTTTTTTTTGTGTGTTATATAGAGAGGGAGAGGTGTCAATTCTCTGCTGAATGCCTCTCAATATTACTAACACTTGAAATCGATGTCTCTGCTCATGTTCATGAACTGCACTAGTCTTTTTCTTACATATTACTAATGTATATCGCGAGTTCAGTACAAGGAACATTACAGGAAATTTTACACAAGAGATGCAACTGATGAAATAGGCAGTACACTAAGTGATTTATTCCAATTTGTTGAGAGTTACACGGTACATGTGTTGGGGGTTTGCGGGGGGGGGGGGGGGGGGGGGGTTAGATAGTAAATACCTCATAGAATTAGTCGAGGTGCAGACTTGACACTTGTGTCTCTCTACACTTCTTTTCCAAGAAGATACATGACCCACACTCAGTAAAGGGTGGTCATTTGAGCATCTTATTATGTATATATGTCAAAAAATACTTTTGTACGTCTAGATTATTTTTTTACCAGACTTATCCAATATACTGGCCTCAGCACTTCCTACATAATGAAAGAGATGCAACCGATGGCACAGACAGTAACTGCGAGACCAACTGAATGTGCTAAAGTAGCATACATACTAGTTACAAAAGCAATGACAACTGCTGACATTGCCACAAGCTGCGATCTAGCTCCAACTTTACTGAGAGACCACAAATAACCCAATCCTGATTGGACAATGGACGAGGATTTGTCGCCATATAGAAGTAGCTGAATATAGCACCAGCGGAGCAGCAAAGGCGATGGCATCCGTTATAACAAATGCACGGAACGATGCTTTTTTTATTAGAACTGCCATCCCATTTTTAGGCTATTGTCATCGCTTTCAAATCCTCACGGTAATGTAAAACCAGCTGCAAAGGTGACTGTGACTAATAAAGTAGCCACAACTAGTTGCATTTGAGCAGCTTACAAGATACTTTGATGTTCATGTCGCGTTCCTTAGCTTATTATCTTTTCTCCACTGGCTGCAATGTTAAGCATATCGGAAATTATTTCTTTCAATCCTAAAAGAGCAGCAAAGTGCAGCGAATTCCAACCCCTGACGTCAGGTTCCTCACACTACGATCTATTCCATTGCATTAGCAATCTCGCGCAATCTGGATGCATGTGTCAAATATGATGATGATAAGGAGTTAAATCAACACAAATTTAGACTCCCCACTATAGTCTCTAAGTGGGTCTTGGGAAGGGTAGAGTATACGCAGACCTTACCACTACCTCAAAGGCAGAGAGGCTGTTTCCGATAGACTCTCAGCTCAATAGAAAATAGTCGAAAACAGAACAGTACTGCCACAAAATAATACAATAATCGAAGTACAAGAAACAACATATAGTAACAAAAATCAAAAAGAGATGTTAATACAGTGAGGGTTGTCAATTTTCTGCTGAATGCCTCTCAATATTGAGTGTCTTGTCATTAAATAGAAAATATTCAATGATTACATCCCTAAAGATCCGTCTTCCTATCTCTAAAGATCAGCTTTTCTATCCCTCTAAATCCGCTATTCTATCCCACCTAATCTGCTCTTACTAAAGTCACTATTATTCTCTTTAACTACTAAATCAAATATATGTAACTACACTAATATACAACAATATATGATTACATTAATATATAATATTTACATCATGCTAACACCCCCCTCCTCAAATTAATGCTGGTAGATCAAGAAGCATCAATTTGCCGACGAGAAACTGATGTCGTTGTCGTGCCATTGATTTTGTAAATGCATCAGCTATTTGAAGATCACTGGACACGTGCGGAAGAGTAATGACACCTTTATCTACAGCTTCTCGTATATAATGACAGTCTACTTCGATGTATTTGGTCCGCTCATGATAAACCGTATTAGTAGCAATCTGAATAGCACTTGTATTGTCAGCATGGAGAGGAGTAGGATTAGATTGAGGGAATCCAATCTCACCAAGTAGTCCACGAAGCCACACAATCTCGGAGAAAGCAGTAGACATTGCTCGATATTCAGCCTCTGTTGAAGATTTTGACACGCGGTCTTGCTTCTTACTCTTCCAAGATATCAAAGACTCTCCAAGAAATATGCACCAACCAGTAACCGAATGACGAGTGTCAGAACATCCCGCCCAATCAGAATCACTAAAAGCATTAAGACGAATAGGAGAACCTCTAGGAAAGAATAATCCACTATTAAATGTTCCTCGGAGGTATCGAATGATGCGACGGACAGCCACAAAATGAAGATGACGGGGAGCTTGCATGAACAGACTAACTTGTTGAACTGCAAAAGAGATATCATTCCTAGTAATAGTTAGGTAATTTAAGCTCCCAACTAATTGCCGAAATATAGTTGGATTAGGAAGAAGATCGTCTTCTTCCCGACGATACTTTACATTCAATTCTAATGAAGTATCCACAGAGGAGGATGCTGAAGACCTACCAAAGAAACCAAATCTTGGGTATATTTGTGTTGATTTAGAAACACACCGGATGAATCACGATGAACTTCCAAACCCAAGAAATGTAACACCCCGTACTTTCGGGCTAGGATCAAGACCGTCATCCTTACTCGTATAGACCCGAACTAGGTGATTCCTTGTTAATATATGTGTGGTGATCAAGAATATAGTGTAAGAATACCTTTGAATATGAATTGAGCTCACAAAAATCCCCTAACTCTAAGACGAGTTGAAAACATTTCTACCAAATAAGTTTTAGTGGATGTTTAAACTTAGTCACATTCCATTGATCATAACTCCTATTATATGATGAACTAGAGAGCCTATTAGATATCAAATGAAAGGTCTTCGAATAAGCTTTCCAATGATACCAATTTCGCCTAAATCTGATACCCGAGAAAAAAGTTATGGCCATTTTAGTGACTGAGACAGTAGCAGTATGCGATAAGCGTGCGACGCACGCTCTATCGCACGCTAACAATTTTCAGGTTTTGTTTCCGCGTTTTTAAGGACAAAAGTGGTATTTTCCAACCCCTATCCAGCTATAACTGGGATTAAACTCCCAAAACACCAAAATATGATTCTACTCACCCAAATTATCCAACAACACTCTCTAGGGTTTCAAACTAAAAACCCAAATAACTCAAGATTCAACCATGGGTTTTAGAAGATAATTAGAGATTTGGAATTCCCAATCCGTAAGCTTTAAGAATTTGTCATTATTTTCCCAAATAGAGTTACGTGGGGTTTATCGTAAAAATACATGGGCTTAAAACCATTAGTGTATGATTTTAAGATTTTTATACATGAATTTCAAAGGGGTTTTGAAATCTATCTTCTAAAGTACATATTCCGAATGTTTAATCTTACTATTGTTTTGACCTTGTGGTCTTATCCCCTAAATTGATTTACATGTTTATGTATATGTATGGAATTTGAGATTTAAGATTGTTTGAGAGCATAAATTATGAACTCCCTCTCTTGTATTGAATTAAAGATTATGATTTTGTGATTTGGAAGATGTTTTCGCAATAATATAGACTTGGTGCATGTTTTGAAATTGTTGAGAGGGTGTTTCTTGATAGAAATGTGTTCTTGTGGTTGAAAGAAAGAATTTGCATGTGAATTGAGGACTTTGACATGATCACCTTGTGTTATTGAAATGCTTGACAAAGATGAGTCCCTTGCATGTGTTTACATGAGGTTTGAGAAAGAGTCTCTTGAATTGAATTATTGAAAAGGTGGTCCCAAAACTTGTGTTTTGAAAAATAGTGATTTATGACAAACTAATAATGGCTTAGAGATGTGACTTGCAAGTCAATGGTATGACGATACCATATGTATTTATGCCATAACAGATTATGTTTTCAGATTATGTTTTTAGAAAATGTTTTCACTGAGTATATGTTTTGATAGAGTTTTAAAAAGGGGCTTAAAGAGGGTTAGATGGTTACCCGAAGAAGGTGCGAGTTAAAGAAAATCTTAGCCTGAAACCGTATTTGCCGATACGTGTAGATTGTTATTATACGCTGGCGACGACCGTGTGGCGTAGTAGATTCAGAGACTCCGACCCTTGCAGCACACTTGGGTTGGGGGCTTCGCTGTCGAGTTAATGGCAGTTTCCATATAGCCTATGAATTTTTTCAGAATTGTAGGGTATACCACCTAACACAGAAGTAATATAGATTTCTCAGAGTCGTGATGATATTTACAAAGTCTTTTAAAATGCCCATGTGATTTTTTACTATGTTATACGTTTGTGTAAACTGTTTTATAATGCTCTCATATATGTTGGATAAAATTGTTATTTTGGATTTGCTTTGCATACCAGTACATATGTATTAATCCCCTCCTCCCTCCAGGTTCTAAGGCTCAGTCTAGGGGTCCAGAAAAGCAATAGCATTTATCAGGCAGAGGTGCAGTGTCCAGTTGGTGCGCCTTCTCTATTTCGGAAGGCTTGTCTTTTCAGATTATGTGATTTATTACCGTTTTAGTCTACTGGGCCTTGTCCCAGTTTCAGACAGTTTTCAGATTTTCTTGTAGTAGAGATTTCGCAGACCGAGTCAGATGTTATTAGATGTAGTTGATTTTCAATTTTCATACTTATGTTGAATTCAGAATTGACCATGTTTCCGTAGCAGATTATGTTTCCACATCTTCTTTATTTATATGAATGTGTGCATGCTTACCAGAGAGGCACGTTCCGGGCCCTCATGGTCCGGGATGTCCGTCACAGCCAGGCCCTAGTTCGGGTCGTGACAAACTTGGTATCAATTACAACTGCTAACATTGACAAGCATTGACAAATACCTGCGAGATCATAAAGTTTCTTTACAATTTCCAAATGTGAAGGAGGTCTACTTTCATCTGCCATGAGGAAGTAGATGAATATGGAAACAACTGAGAATATGAAGGCAATGGCATCGGAAACAACAAATGCGCGAAATGATGTTTTCCTTATTAGAATCTCCATCCCTTGATTAGAGCTATCGGAGTCTCTATCAAAACCTCCTGGCAGTGTGATGCCAGCGGCGAAAGTGACTGTCATTATCAAAGTGGCCACAACAATATGGAATTGAGCTACTTTCATAATACGTTCAACTTTTGTTTGATCTGCCTTTTTAGCTTTATCTTGATCATCTTCACTCAGTAACATTTTGACTCCTTTTCCCGTTTCATCATTTGTATTGTACATGTACTCGTACTTCTGCTTTACCTCAAAGTCACGTTTTACAAATCAATTTCTCCTATTTTCATCAGTAGTACAGTTTATTTGAGTCAGTCAAAAAATTTAACACAGTAACTTGTCTAACTGAGAACTAATCGGGGCAGTGATTTAATAGCTTCTCTATCATGTTTATGTCAGCTTCACTGGCTGCAATGTGAATTGCTGTCGTCCAGTCATATTCACCGGAAGGTACACTAAGGATTTTTTCCACGCCAGCATATCAGATACTACGCCCGCCAATCCTAATTTAACAGCATAGTGCAGTGAATTCCAACCCCATAAGTCAGGTTCCTGGATGTGTCAACATGATAAATGCATAAATAAGGGGTTAGATCTTCTCAAAAATATAGTTTCACAACAGACATTACGAAATCATCAACAGAAATTGCAGATAAATGTTTTTTAGAGCGGTTGCATAAGAAGTGATCTGAATGCTACATAAGTTGATTATAAGTTGATGAGACTAATGGAGGATCCTAGTGATACTATCGACATGATTAATCCAAATTTATGTAGACGATGTTAAATATTGGAAAGTCAACTTTAGTTAGATATCGATACAGCAAATAACAAAAATTATGTACCTCTATGTTTCTGAATTACTGCTGCATGCAGCGGCGTTCTATTAGATGGACCTGCAGCATAAGTTGTTTTCTTGCAGGATTCCAAGATGATAATCCAAGCATCATGAAAACCAGATTCAGCTGCCAGATACAGTGGTGTCTCCTGCGCATGGTTAGGCGGAAATTCAAATTCAGAATCTTCTTTCACCAAGAGCTTAACCACATCTAGATGTTGGCTCCTCACGGCCTTGTGCAGTGCTGTATCTCCACTAGCATCCATCATCCTCGTGAGTTTCTCCTTAGCATTATGATCTTCGACACATGCAAGCAGCACACGTACTACTTCAGCGTGCCCTTCGTTAGCTGCTATGTGAAGAGCGGTTTCATTTTTCTTGTTTTGACAACATAACAATGCTGGCATAATCTTAAGGACTTCTGCCACGAAATGGGAGTGGCCATAGAGGGCTGCAACATGGAGGACCGTGTTGCCCCTTGGAGTGACTTGGTATCCGTTTTCTTCATCCCTTTTCAAATGATCAGCAAGTATAAATCGCCATATCCGATATTTCCTCTCACCACAGCACTATACAAGGTCGGTTCCATTCCTTTTGATTTGGTGTTTTATCCCTTGGAGTCCTTTGCTTTCTGTCTTCAATGTGAACTGATGGATGGAGTATATATATACATGTACTTGATGAAGTCTATTTACCTAAGCCTTTGCATTAGAATATCTTAATATTTCCTAAGTATGTTATATTTCTTAATGGTCTTTGTTGAGTCTTTATATTAGAATATCTGGAGATACCAGACTGGTCAAGTTTATATATATGGTGTGGCCATCAGCTGACATTGTTGATATTAAAGAATCCAATGAACAGATAGGAATAAATACCAACTTCGTTGACCACTCGGTCTCACCTTTGGATGCTACTAGCTAAAAGAAGGGCAGTCGGTACACTAAAACTCCCGTTATGCATAAGGTCCGCCTCACCACGAGGGTGCATTATTGTACACAGTCTCAACTTGCATTTCTGCCAACGGCTGTTTCTAAGGCTTGAAATCGTGACTTCTTGGTCACATGATAACAACTTTACCTGTTATACTCCAAGGCTATCATAATTTTGGATAATAGCCCAAAACATTTAGTAATTTCCAGCCATCAACAATTGCATCTTTTTGCCAACTTCATATTTTATGATGTCCCTACAAAATTAATGTACTTTAACACTATACCTGTACTTTCATAACGTGAAACCAGATGTGAAGGTCACTATCATGAATAGATAGTTGCCACTACTAAATGTATTTGAACTGCCTTCATAATATCTCTGACTATTCTTTCATCTCACGGAGAGCGTTGGACTAATTGGTAAAGTTGTTGCCATGTGATCAGGAGGTCACGTATAATTGATAAATAAATCTGCAATATTGAATTAACCTTGAAATATCCTAATGAAGTCTTCGCTGAGTCTTTGTATAACTAAAATATTTTAGAACTGACAAACTGGTCCATCAATCATTATGGCAAAATATTCATATCAATCATTATTGTTTCTTTCTTAAAAGGGGTATAAAATCCAAAGTGGACAAGTAAAAGTGATCGGAGAGAGTACATATCGTTTTAGAGTAGTATATTCCCTCCGTTCACTTTTACTTGTCATGTTTCGTTTCTCGACCATCAAATTGCATGTATTTTGACCAACATTTTTTCATGCCGAGGCTCTATTGAAATAGTCTGATCTATCTCTATGCGGTAAGGATAAGATCTGCCTACACTCTACTCTCCCCATACCCACTTGTGGGATTACATTCGGTATGTTGTTGTTGTATTAATATAAGAAGGATTGCAACTTGCAATATTTTTTATATTGAATTAATCTTAAAAATATAATACTGGTCCATTAAAAGTCCTTGTCAATACATAAATATCCTAATGAAGTCTTCGCTGAGTCTTTGCATAACTAAAATATCTTAAACTGACAAACTGGTCCATCAACTTGCTGGACTAGTGGTAAATATATACATTATCTTAACGAAGCGGTTTGAACACCGTCAGGTCTTAGGTTCAATTCACAACAGAGATGAACATTAGGTGATTTCTCATGTTGCTTGTGGGAGGTGTCAAGTATCCTGTAGAATTAGTCAAGATGGCCAAAATGCGTCAAAAGTCATTTGCAACTAAGCAATTAACTGCTTATTATCAGTTTCTACACTTCTTCCAAAAAAGTGATACGAGTCAAATGGCCATCTATGCTTTTGAAGACGTCATTGGATGCCAACGCATAAAAACTCAAGACTTGGTCACCTCGAGGACACAAGAACATGCCTGGAGGACCCGTTTTGAGCATGACATAAGGCAAACCCATGTGTGGAAGATTGCGTGGGGGCTTACCTTTCATGCCAACCCGAGACTGCAAGTGTTGAAGAATTATCCCACGGTTGTGGAGAATTGAAGAAGAACCCTTCATTAAGGGTGTTTTGGGTATCACACTTTGTTAGAAAGACACTTCATGCCACCCCTCTCATTAAGGGTATTGTGGTCATTTTTGTTATGTAATAAGCTAGCCTCCATATAGTCTTCTATTAAGTCATTTGCTCTTTAGTTTTGGAAGGATAAATATGTGAAAGACTTCTTATCTCTTTGAGAGTGTAACACCCTTAGTGTAGGGCTTGGATAAGCCATCTTTAGTGTAGGGCTTGGAAAAGCCGATATTGTACGTTGCTTAGAAGTGGTGGTTGTGAGATGAAGTTGATTTCCATAGCGATCACCGTAATAAGATTGGTGTTTGTACTTGTGGATTTTAAGGGTCTTTACGTTTAATACACGTTTGGGTTCTTGTTCTTCACAAGTCCTTATGTCATCTTGCCTATCCTTTACTTTTCTTGCAATATTTGTGTTTGTTTCTTGTTCTTATTCACGGATTTGTGTATTGTTGCAGAGAGTGAATTTTCATCTTGTTCTCGGTTGTCTTTGTGTTGTTGGCTGTTTTTTTGTTTCGTGATCGTTCCGTTATCATTTGGTATCAGATCCATCATTGATTTCGTTTCCACGAGATCAATCTTGGGTTTGTTCACTCAAAAAAAAAAGTGTTGAAAAGCTGAAAAACTCAAAAAAAAAAAAAAGTAATCTGTCCTGTTTTTGTGTTTGGGCTGAGATTTGAGGCTTAGTTTTCTTGTATTTTTTGTGTGTTTTATTGTTTCTAGTATTAGTCCCTTCTTCACTAACACTTATAGAGTCTAGATCTAAATTTTGAGTCATTTCCGAGTTGTTTTTGAACTTTGAAGGTTGCTGTTTTTGAGGATTGGTGACTTGAAAGAGTGTTGTTGAAGTTTGTTGTTGAGATTGTGGCTTAAAAACTTTTTGTTGATGTTGTTGTAGAGGGTTGGAGCTTGAAAAATGTGTTGTTGATGTGTAGGATCCAACTTGAACCATAGAACTCCAAGATTCAAAAGTTGTGTTCTTGGTGTTCTTCACTATCTTCATATTTTGTTGAAGAGAAAATGGTTGTTTGATCTTAGAAATTGAAGAAAGAGAGTGTGTCTTGTTGTTAGTCTTGAAAGACACAACTCTAAGACATCCAAAGGGGAAAGGGGACAAAAGGATTTCAAAAGTTGTCTTGCCAAAAGGGAGAAAGTCCACCTACCAAGACTTATAAAAAGGGAAAGAGCCAAAAGTCTTTCAAAAAGGTGTTTAGCCAAAAATGTGCAAAAAAGAAACACTTTTTGAACTTGAAAAAAGGGCTCCAAAGTCTTGTTGTTACCCTCCCATAGCCGAAATTCCATCATTCCCCACTTGGAATTTGATCAATATAATTTGAAGACAAGAAAATTTCTCAAACTTTCAACAATTTTAACATCCAATAGGAGTTTGCCACGTCATCACCCTAAAAAACGCCCCTTAGACTCAAAATTTCAGATTTCTAAGTTTCATTTCTTGTTTCTTTAGTTTCAATTTTCTTGATCCTAGCACTAATAGACAAACTAGTAATCACCTATTAGGTTGTTAATTAGTTTTTGAATACGTTTCTTTCGTGTCTTTGTTATTTGTGTGCTTTTCTAATTTGTAACTCGTAGTAACTTCTTTGTTTCAAGTTTGTAAGTGAATTTTGTTTTGTATCTTGAGTCAATCAAAACAAGAATCCATTCCGGCCTCCAAGTAGGATTGACATCTTATTGACTACCGGAGTATAAACAACTTTCAATATTCGCCGCTCCAATTGTGAGAATCACAAAGGTGAGAGTGTTGGTAAGGAGCTTTTACTACTAATCTTGTTTGTTGTTGTCTTTTTTTTTTTTTGTTTAGGTACCATGGCAGACCATAATTTTAAGGCCACGTGTAATCGCATCCATGACGATCTTGAAAATATGCAACGGCACATTGAAATTATACGCCAATTGTTACCCAAACTCTTCCCTTAAAATCCAATTGTCCAAACAACTTGCGATGAGAGCTTCCCAAAGGAAGTTTCTGCCCAAGCTTGTGATGGACTTTCACACCAAGGTAAAGACGAACATACTCATGAACGTCAAGGTAAAATAGCTAACTCTTACACTTTTGTACAGGCGAATGATAATTGTGTGGCTAGTATCCCATTGAGTGTGAGTTGTAGCTTGCCTCTATGGGAGTCTATTGTTTCTTTGCCACTTGATGATGATGTACTTTTTGTGAGTGTGGATACACTAGTTGATTCTATTGATGACCGAATTGAACCTTCATGTAAGATAGATTTATGTCCACCTGGTATTGAAACCATTGTGTTGAATGAAAGTACATCATCTTGTGAAATTTATGTTGGTCAACTTTTGTGTGAAAATTTCTCACCACTCTAGGATGTGTGTGATATGATTAATGAATCTCAAGTGTGTGATGATGTTGAAAATGTTGATCAAAAGAATAGGAGTGAACCCACAAGCTTTCCCTTTGATTCTAATATTTGCTTGGCTCATAGGGATAATCATGTGCTTGAAACATCTTTAAAACTTAATAATGAACTTTTAGAGAGTGAACTTACTTGTTTCAAATCTGCCCATGGGATAGATCATGCTCTCTTTAGGTATAATGTCTTGTTTGAAGATGGTATAATCACTCCCAATGAATCTAGTGGTGAGAATGATGGTATAGGTTGTCTTGAAGGCTATATCCTATATGCTAACCCACTATGGTGTGACAACATTCCTCCTAAAGATGAAAATCTCTTTATACATCATGAGAGTACTCTTAAAGGTAAGAAATGTGTAGTCCTTTGTAACACCCCGTAAATTTTTTCGTACACTTGTCGCGATTATATGGAGTCCTAAAGACTTGCGTATGGGTTAAATTAAGTTTATGGTGTTCGGAAGTATCCCGTCAATAGTTGTATGTGTAGGTATTGGAATAATCTTTCCAACGATATAAAGTTTGCCCAAAACAGAGGAGTATTTCATATAAGCGAGCACATTCGAAATTTCAAAACGGTGGCCGGGAAGCCTGTGAACAGTAATTCTGCAGGAAAATTACTGTAGCTAGGCAATCCAAATTTAGACGATCATAACTCTTTGTACAAAAAGAATTGTGTGAGCTGCTATATATCAACGAAAACCTTCGAGAGTCGTCTTTCCGATGAAATTGGTTTCATCCAAATCCAATGTCTGAGTAAGGAGCTATACCCGTTTTACTTCAGCCTATAAAAAAAAAAACAGAATTGTGAGACAGATTTTTGGGTCAACTTTAAACGACCATAACTCCTTGTAAAGGAAGAACTGGGTGGTATACTTTATATGAAAATGAAATCCCTTTGAATTATATTTCCAATGCAATTGGTTTCACCCAAATCCGATACCGGAGAAAAGAGTTATGATCGATTTACTTCAGCCTGTCAAAACTGTCAACTGGGGACAGATTCGGGATTTATTTAAATTTTTAGGGCAAAATGGTCATTTTCTATTACCTCTTGGACGAAAATTGGTCTTTATAAATCTGCAATTAGCCTCATTTATATCAGATATTATCCTATTATTAAGAGAGGTGAAACCCTAGCCAATTTCAACTTCAAATATTTTGTGAATCAACCGTAGAAAATTCGAATTGGTTCTGTAGTTGTGTTCACCATCTCGAAAGCTTCGAGAAGCACCCCATGGTTATGTAAGGAGGATTCTAAATACAAGAGTTCATTGTTAAGGTATGAATATTTTTTATTCTTGATTCTTATCCATGAATAAGTATTGATAAAGGATTATGAGTATTGTCTTGATGTTGGAAGATAACTAGAAACATAGTTATGAATTGTTGTGTATAAATTGTTAGTAGTAAATTATGGAAGTTGTTGTATTGGATTATGGAGGACGAATTGTGGTGATATATCATTATATTAGTGGTTATGTATGCCTAGTGATCATGTTGGTATTGGATGGTGATTAAGAAGGGAAATAAAGGCTAAGAGTGATGTTGAGGGATATTTCATGAAAATGCATGATATGTGAATGTAATAAGAGTATAAGAGGATGTATGTAGTACTCTTATTGATGAGCTAAAGGATTACTTCCTAGACATTATTTGGTGAAGTTAATACCTAAATGGTAAGGTTTGGTTGCTAATACTAGTTTGCCACAAATGACTTATTGTAGATAAGTGTTCGAAGAGTACAGGAAGTCACTTGTATTGAAGTGGTTATATCAAGGTATATAAGACATACTCTATCTAATCTTTGGCATGAATAATGACCCGTGGCACTCTCAAGTAAGCTTCCAACATTGTCCTACGACACATGACACATAATAACATCATATGATCTTCGACACTACCAATTGAACTTGTTTTCACTTTTAAGATGTCCGACTAGTCAAAAAAATGTCCATATACTATTGTTGACTCCGAAATGGTTTAATGAGGTATCCATGATTCTCTACTTCATTTTCATGATATTGATTACCTATTTACATGTTTTTCCTATTGAGGTATCATGGTTTCAAGTTCCATAAAGTGTGACCACAAAGTAACCAATCTCAAAGATTAATTGAATTAAGAAATGGAATGTCTGTATTTTAAATTGATGATATGATGTATTGTATTAGTACCACTGATTAGTTGGCCATTGTATTATAAAGATTATGTATATATGCTATTCCAGGGGTGGTCCCTGATGTATTGTATTAGTACCACTGATCAGTTGGCCATTGTATGACATATGTTATGTATTGATAAGGATTACGGGAAGTAATGATATGAAAGTAATGTGCAGGTATCCCATCAGTTCTTTTAAGTGTGGTCTACTCATACTGTTTATTCACTGGTATCTTGGTTCTGTTGATCTTTTGTATCTCATCTTGATACTCACTACCTTACATACTCAGTACATATTTCCGTACTGATGCCCCTCACGGGGGACCTGTATTCATGCCTGCAGGAACAGGTACTTCAGGTCGTACACCTCCGCAATAAGAGCCAGGACATTCTGTTGTTAGTGGTGAGCTCCAGTTGTTTCGGGGCATCCCAAGTCGTCTCTATATGTACTTTTGGTATTTGTATAAAAGTCTTTTGTGGGCGGGAGTTTGTCCCGACCCCAACTCAGTTGTGTATCTATGTAGAGGCTTTTGTAGACATATTGTACAGCCATAGGAGTGTTTGGTTGATAGACGTGATGGCTTTGACGGCCAATTACTGTTCATATATATATTTATGCGTGTCTGCTGGGCTGATACAGGTACTGTTTTCTTCTATTTACAATGAAGTGCTGTCCAAATTTCTAATTTTCATAAGTAATGTAAATGTGAAAGTATAGGTTATGAACGGGTTCTCCCGGGCCTCCTCGGCTACGGGTGCCAGTCCGCTCCAATGGGATTTGGGGTATGACAGAAGTGGTATCAGAGAAGTTCTTCCTAGTGAGTCTACAAAGTCGTGTCTACGTAGAATCTCGTTTATCGGTGTGTTGTGCACCACATCTATAAACAGGAGGCTATTGGACATTTAGGGATTGTTTCCACTCTCCATTTCTTAGATCGTGCAATAGATCCCATATTAGAGATAAAGTCATAATCAATTGCTTAATCCAATTGTTTCTTTTTTATTTATATAGTGACGATGCCGGTTACAAGGAGAAAGAATAAATGGAAGCGAGTAGATGTAGTGGCCGGAGAAGGTACTAGTAAGTCACCACCGGCACAAGCTGAACAAAGTGAGTCTCAAGCTGAGCATATATCAGGCGCTTCTTCTCCTCCGGAAGGGCCGTCTATTAATGATGTTGATCGAGATTTGAGGGATGTAGTACAACTTCTGACGCGTATAGTTGCCGGTCAAGTTCAAGGGCAAGCTATTCCTACCACGGGTTCTAGTGGTACGGATAGAGCAACTAGCCTTCAGACACAGGATTTTCTGAAATTGGATCCTCCTACTTTTACCGGATCAGATATTAATGAAGACCCGCAGGACTTTGTCGATCAAACCCAAAGGGATCTAGATGTTATGCACATATCTGGTAAAGAGATGGTTGAGCTAGCAGCATATAGACTGAAAGGAGAGGCTATATTGTGGTACGAGGATTGGAAACGATCTAGGGGTATTGATGCACCTCCAACTACGTGGGGAGAGTTCAAAAATGCATTTATTGATCATTATCTTCCATTTGAGACTCGTCAGGCCCGTGCAGATCAATTCTTAAATCTTCGTCAGGGTAATATGAGTGTAAGGGAGTATAGTCTTTGATTTAACTCCTTGTCTCGATATGCTTCTAATGTGGTAGCTACTATGGATGACAGAGTTCATCACTATGTGGATAGGTTGGAACCATACTTGGTTAGAGATTGTACCATTGCTGCTTTGAACAAGGACATGGATATAGCGAGGATACAAGCTTTCGCTCAGAAGATGGAAGATCAGAGGCAAAGAAGAAGAACCCAGGAATCAGAAAATGGATATTCTAAGCGGGCCAGAGCTATAGGGCAGTTTATGGCATCTCGGGGAGGTTTTAGGCCTTCGTTCTCTCATAGATTGCCTAGCCCGTTATCTTCTTATCCTGTAATTAGTGCTCCACCGCAATTCCAAAGGTTCAGAGGTAATCAGTTCGGGCAAAGCAGTGAAAATCAGAGTTCGCGAACAGTGGGGTATCAAGGGCAAGGGAGTATGAGTCAATTAAGACCTCCACGACACCCGTGCCCCATATGTAGAAAATATCACTTTGGCGAATGTCGGCTTGGGACGAACAATTGCTTTTGGTGCAGTAAGCCGGGGCATATGGCTAGAGATTGCCCACGCAGGACCACAGGTGGTATAACACGACCTACCGGATCAGCTGTTGCGTCATCTTCAGTGCCTCCTTTGAGTAGGGGTGCACAACCTATGGGTCACGGTAGAGGTGATAGAGGAACAGCTAGTGCTAGCGGAGCTCAGAACCGTGTGTATGCCCTAGCAGATTGGTAGAATTTAGAGACTTCTCCAGATGTGGTTACAGGTACGTTGTCCATCTTTGCATTTGATGTGTATGCCTTAATTGATCCTGGTTCTACATTATCGTATGCTACTCCTTTGGTTGCGGGAAGGTTCGGAAGAACACCCGAATTATTAGCCAAGCCATTTGAAGTATCAACGCCAGTGGGGGAATCTCTTATAGCTAGGAATGTTTATCGAAATTGTGTTGTGAATATTTGTGGTCGTGATACGATGGCCGATCTTGTTGAGTTAGAAATGGTAGATTTTGATGTTATTATGGGCATGGATTGGTTAGCGTCTTGTTATGCTACAGTAGATTGTCGTTCAAAGAAGGTATATTTCCATTTCCCAAATGAGGCAGTCCTTGAATGGAAGGGTAATGTTGGCGCGCCGAGAGGTAGATTTATTTCTTACTTTAAGGCAAGAAAATTGATTTCCAAGGGATACATATACCATTTGGTTAGAGTAAGGGATACAGAGGCAGAGCCGCCAACTTTTCAGACCGTTCCGGTTGTGAATGAATTTCCTGATGTATTTCCTGAAGAACTACCAGGTTTATCTCCTGAACGAGAAGTGGAGTTTGGTATTGATTTATTGCCAGACACACAGCCAATCTCAATTCCTCCTTATAGAATGGCACTAGCAGAGTTGCGAGAATTGAAAGAGCAACTGAAAGACTTGCTAGAGAAGGGATTCATCAGGCCTAGTATGTCCCCTTGGGGAGCACCAGTATTGTTTGTGTGTAAGAAAGATGGTTCGCTGAGGATGTGTATTGACTATCAACAATTGAATAAGGTGACTATCAAGAATAAATACCCTCTTCCCCGAATTGATGATTTATTTGACCAGTTGCAGGGTGCCCAGTGTCTTTCCAAGATTGACTTGAGATCAGGCTATCATCAAGTGAGAGTCAAGGATAAAGATATACCCAAGACAGCTTTCCGAACACGGTATGGTCATTATGAATTCCTGCTTATGTCATTCGGGCTGACAAATGCACCCGCAGTTTTTATGGATCTGATGAATAGGTTGTTTAAGCCGTTTCTAGATGTGTTCGTGATAGTTTTCATAGATGATATTCTGGTCTACTCTAGATTAGAAGAGGACCATGTTAATCACTTAAGGCAGGCGTTGCAGATTCTTCGTGATCGTAAGTTGTATGCGAAGTTTTCTAAATGTGAGTTTTGGCTCAAGTCAGTGGCATTTTTGGGCCATATTGTATCCAGTGAAGGCATAAAAGTTGACACTCAGAAGATTGAGGCTGTGAAGAGTTGGCCAAGACCCACGACGCCTACGGAGATTCGTAGTTTCCTTGGGTTGACAGGTTATTATAGAAGGTTTATTGAAGGTTTTTCTTCTATTTTTGCACCCTTGACTAAGTTGACGCATAAAGCCTCCAAGTTTCAATGGAATGATGCCTGTGAAAAGAGTTTCTAGGATCTGAAGAGCAAGTTGACTTCTACATCGGTATTGGTATTTCCTGAAGGCACAGAAGGGTATGCAGTGTACTGTGATGCTTCGAGAATTGGCTTAGGATGCGTACTAATGCAACATGGTAGAGTAATAGCCTATGGCTCTAGACAGTTGCGACCACATGAGAGGAATTATCCCACGCATGATCTTGAGCTAGCTGCAGTTGTATTTGCTTTGAAGATATGGCGCCACTAATTATATGGGGTTCATGTTGACATATATACCGATCATAAGAGCCTGCAATATATCTTCAGTCAGAAAGATCTAAACTTGAGGCAGCGGAGATGGCTTGAATTGTTGAAAGATTATGATGTTGATATCTTGTATCATCCAGGGAAAGCGAATGTGGTAGCGGATGCACTAAGTCGTAAGTCTAAAATTGCATCTATAGAAAAGCAGGGGATGATTAAGGATCTTCACCAACTAGCTAATTTGGGAGTTCGACTTCTCGAAACTCCAGATGAAGAGGTTATTGTACGTAATGCAGCGGAATCTTCATTGATAGCTGAAGTGAAAGAGAAGCAGTATGCAGATCCAATTTTATTGCAGCTTAAGGAGGATGTGCAGAGTGGCACGACAAAGGCATTTGAGCTTACGCGGAAAGGAGTGCTTCAGTGTCAGAATCGTTTATGTGTAGTAGAGCTAAGAAAGAGAATTATGACAGAAGAACACTGTTCAAGGTATTCCATCCATCCAGGGTCGACTAAGATGTATCAAGATTTGAAAGCAATATATTGGTGGAATGACATGAAGAAGAATATTGCCGAATTTGTAGCTGAATGTCCGAATTGTCAAAGAGTCAAAGTAGAACACCAGAAACCCGATGGTTACATGCAATGTATAGATCTTCCAGTCTGGAAGTGGTACAAGATCAATATGGATTTCATCACGGGTTTGCCTCGTACATATCGGAAGTTTGATTCCATATGGGTGATCATTGATAGGCTTACCAAATCTGCGCACTTCTTACCAGTTAAGATAACTTATACGGCGGAAGAGTATGCGAAGTTGTATATTAAGGAGATCGTTCGGTTACATGGAGTTCCAATTTTCATTATATCCGATCGAGGAGCCCAATTTACCGCGAATTTCTGGAAGTCTTTTCAAAGGAGTTTGGGGACACAAGTAAATCTAAGTACGGCTTTTCATCCTCAAACGGACGGACAAGCGGAACGTACCATCCAAACACTTGAAGATATGCTAAGAGCATGTGTATTAGATTTCAAAGGCAACTGGGATGATCACCTACCTCTTATCGAGTTTGCCTACAATAATATCTATCATTCAAGTATCAAAATGGCACCATATGAAGCATTGTATGGAAGAAAGTGTAGATCGCCAATAGGATGGTTTGAAGCAGGTGATGCGGTCTTATTTGGACCGGATCTTGTTTATCAAGCAATGGAGAAGGTTAAAGTGATCCAACAACGGCTTGCAACAGCTCAAAGTCGACACAAATCTTATGCGGATGTTAGAAGAAGAGGACTTGAGTTTTTTATCGACGATTGGGTATTTTTGAAAGTATCACCAATGAAAAGAGTGATGAGGTTTGGCAAGAAAGGAAAGTTAATTCCACGATACATAGGTCCGTATAAGATCATTCAAAGATTTGGACAAGTTGCTTACGAGTTAGAGCTACCTCAAGAGCTCTCAGCAGTTCATCCCGTATTTCATGTTTCGATGCTTCGCAAGTACATCGGAGATCCATCGCACATCACTACTACGGAAGATGTACAAGTTTCAGAAGATCTCACTTTTGAAGAAATGCCTATTGCTATTATTGATCGCCAAATTAAAAAGATAAGGAATAAAGAGATAGCATCGGTAAAAGTACTTTGGAGGAATCAACAAGTTGAGGAGATCACATGGGAAGCCGAGGAAGCGATGAAGATTAAGTACCCTTACCTATTCAACGATGAGGAGCAAGTTCATGAGACGGAAGAAGAACAATAACAAGTAAGTGTTTATTTTTATGCAAGGATGTTATGATGATGAATATGTTAATTGTAAGCTTGGACATGTCTTAATTGAGTAACTATGCTAACATTCGAGGACGAATGTTCTTAAGGGGGGGATAATGTAACACCCCGTAAATTTTTTCGTACACTTGTCGCGATTATATGGAGTCCTAAAGACTTGTGTATGGGTTAAATTAAGTTTATGGGGTTCGGAAGTATCCCATCAATAGTTGTATGTGTAGGTATTGGAATAAGCTTTCCAACGATATAAAGTTTGCCCAAAACAGAGGAGTATTTCATATAAGCGAGCACATTCGAAATTTCAAAACGGTGGCCGGGAAGCCTGTGAACAGTAATTCTGCAGGAAAATTACTGCAGCTAGGCAATCCAAATTTAGACGATCATAACTCCTTGTACAAAAATAACTGTGTGAGCTGCTATATATCAACGAAAACCTTCGAGAGTCTTCTTTCCGATGAAATTGGTTTCATCCAAATCCAATGTCTGAGTAAGGAGCTGTACCCGTTTTACTTCAGCCTATAAAAAAAAAACAGAATTGTGGGACAGATTTTTGGGTCAACTTTAAACGACCATAACTCCTTGTAAAGGAAGAACTGGGTGGTATACTTTATATGAAAATGAAATCCCTTTGAATTATATTTCCAATGCAATTGGTTTCACCCAAATCCGATACCAGAGAAAAGAGTTATGATCGATTTACTTCAGCCTGTCAAAACTGTCCACTGGGGACAGATTCGGGATTTATTTAAATTTTTAGGGCAAAATGGTCATTTTCTATTACCTCTTGGACGAAAATTGGTCTTTATAAATCTGCAATTAGCCTCATTTATATCAGATATTATCCTATTATTAAGAGAGGTGAAACCCTAGCCAATTTCAACTTCAAATATTTTGTGAATCAACCGTAGAAAATTCGAATTGGTTCCGTAGTTGTGTTCACCATCTCGAAAGCTTCGAGAAGCACCCCATGGTTATGTAAGGAGGATTCTAAATACAAGAGTTCATTGTTAAGGTATGAATATTGTTTATTCTTGATTCTTATCCATGAATAAGTATTGATAAAGGATTATGAGTATTGTCTTGATGTTGGAAGATAACTAAAAACATAGTTATGAATTGTTGTGTATAAATTGTTAGTAGTAAATTATGGAAGTTGTTGTATTGGATTATGGAGGATGAATTGTGGTGATATATCATTATATTAGTGGTTATGTATGCCTAGTGATCATGTTGGTATTGGATGGTGATTAAGAAGGGAAATAAAGGCTAAGAGTGATGTTGAGGGATATTTCATGAAAATGCATGATATGTGAATGTAATAAGAGTATAAGAGGATGTATGTAGTACTCTTATTGATGAGCTAAAGGATTACTTCCTAGACATTATTTGGTGAAGTTAATACCTAAATGGTAAGGTTTGGTTGCTAATACTAGTTTGCCACAAATGACTTATTGTAGATAAGTGTTCGAAGAGTACGGGAAGTCACTTGTATTGAAGTGGTTATATCAAGGTATGTAAGACATACTCTATCTAATCTTTGGCATGAATAATGACCCATGGCACTCTCAAGTAAGCTTCCAACATTGTCCTACGACACATGACACATAATAACATCATATGATCTTCGACACTACCAATTGAACTTGTTTTCACTTTTAAGATGTCCGGCTAGTCAAAAAAATGTCCATATACTATTGTTGACTCCGAAATGGTTTAATGAGGTATCCATTATTCTCTACTACATTTTCATGATATTGATTACCTATTTACATGTTTTTCCTATTGAGGTATCATGGTTTCAAGTTCCATAAAGTGTGACCACAAAGTAACCAATCTCAAAGATTAATTGAATTAAGAAATGGAATGTCTGTATTTTAAATTGATGATATGATGTATTGTATTAGTACCACTGATCAGTTGGCCATTGTATTATAAAGATTATGTATATATGATATTCCAGGGGTGGTCCCTGATGTATTGTATTAGTACCACTGAACAGTTGGCCATTGTATGACATGTTATGTATTGATAAGGATTACGGGAAGTAATGATATGAAAGTAATGTGCAGGTATCCCATCAGTTCTTTTAAGTGTGGTCTACTCATACTGTTTATTCACTGGTATCTGGGTTCTGTTGATCTTTTGTATCTCATCTTGATACTCACTACCTTACATACTCAGTACATATTTCCGTACTGACGCCCCTCACGGGGGACCTGTATTCATGCCTGCAGGAATAGGTACTTCAGGTCGTACACCTCCGCAGTAAGAGCCAGGACATTCTGTTGTTAGTGGTGAGCTCCAGTTGTTTCGGGGCATCCCAAGTCATCTCTATATGTACTTTTGGTATTTTTATAAAAGTCTTTTGTGGGCGGGAGTTTGTCCCGACCCCAACTCAGTTGTGTATCTATGTAGAGGCTTTTGTAGACATATTGTACAGCCATAGGAGTGTTTGGTTGATAGACGTGATGGCTTTGATGGCCAATTACTGTTCATATATATATTTATGCGTGTCTGCTGGGCTGATACAGGTACTATTTTCTTCTATTTACAACGAAGTGCTGCCCAAATTTCTAATTTTCATAAGTAATGTAAATGTGAAAGTATAGGTTATGAACGGGTTCTCCCGGGCCTCCTCGGCTACGGGTGCTAGTCCGCTCCAATGGGATTTGGGGTATGACATCCTTCTTGACAATCCGAGTGCAAAGGTGTCATTGATTCCTTGGGGTAATGTTTCTAAATTTGCATCCTTGCTTGACACACTTTTGCTTAAATTGCATGAATCCCAACTTGTGGATGCCAAGTTGTCTATTTGTTTGAAGAAAAGAGAGTGTATGTGCTCAAATGCTTTGTCTTCACCCATGCATGTCTTTACACTTGATTCTTTCCTATACTACCTCTTTGCCTATGATGACATCCATGCTAGTTTTGGGTTTGCATTAAGTAGAGGTATAGGTCTTGTTGGTTGGTCCACTTGTTTGAATGACAAAGTTGTGTGGGATTGGTGGACTTTGATACCAATAGTGGCACCATGTTTGATGAGGCCACTTGAAAAGGTAATGGAACAATTGTGCTTTATGGTTCCTAAGACAAAGGTAGCCTTACTTTTTGGACTTAGTGATACCATTACGACCTTTGTAGTTTCTTTATCTCTTGATACTTGTCATAGCCATTTCCTTTGTAACATTCTTGCTAAACTTTTCATGACTAATACAAAGGATTCATGGTTATATCTCAAGTATGTACCACCTTGGCATGATGATGTTATTTATTGTACTAACCCTAACCCTTATGCCATGAGGAAGTTGTGCTTGTTTGTCCTTTCTTTAGTTTTGCAAGGTATGGATTCGAGGTTGAATCCTTTTCAAGAAGGGGAGGATGATACGAGCCAAATGGCCATCTATTCTTTTGAAGACGTCATTGGATGCCAACGCATAAAAACACAAGACTTGGTCACCTCGAGGACACAAGAACATGCATGGAGGACCCGTTTTGAGCATGACATAAGGCAAACCCGTGTGTGGAAGATTGCGTGGGGGATTACCTTTCATGCCAATCCGAGACTACAAGTGTTGAAGAATGACCCCACGGTTGTGGAGAATTGAAGAAGAACCCTTCATTAAGGGTGTTTTGGGGATCACACTTTGTTAGAAAGACACTTCATGGCCACCCCTTTCATTAAGGGTATTGTGGTCATTTTTGTTATGTAATAAGCTAGCCTCCATATAGTCTTCTATTAAGTCATTTGCTCTTTAGTTTTGGAAGGATAAATATGTGAAAGACTTCTTATCTCTTTGAGAATGTAACACCTTTAGTGTAGGGCTTGGATAAGCCATCTTTAGTGTAGGGCTCGGAAAAGCCGATATTATACCTTGCTTAGAAACGGTGGTTGTGAGGTGAAGTTGATTCCCTTAGTGGTCACCGTAAGAATATTGGTGTTTGTACTTGTGAATTTTAAGGGTCTTTACGTTTAATACATGTTTGGGTTCTTGTTCTTCGCAAGTCCTTATGTCATCTTGCCTACCCTTTACTTTTCTTGCAATATTTGTGTTTGTTTCTTGTTCTTATTCACGGATTTGTGTGTTGTTGCCGAGAGTGAATTTCCATTTTGTTCTCGGTTGTCTTTGTGTTGTTGGCTGTTTTCTTGTTTCGTGATCGTTCCGTTATCAACAAGTAGTTGTTTAACAAAAACAACAGACCCATTGTAAACCCACAAAGTAGGGTTTGCGGATGGTAGGTGACGTACTGACTAGAATTTACCCCTACCCTAGAGGTAGAGAGGGTGTTTCCGATAAACCTTGGCTCAATGAAAAAGCAATAACAAAAATGAAGAAGACATGACAAAATACTATAGAAAGCATGACAAAGCTGGTACAAGTCAAATGGCTGCCTTTAGCTTTTGATGACATCTTTGGAGGCCAACACCTAAAGGCTCAAGACTTGGTCACCCCGAGAGCACAAGGATATGCAAGGAAGGCCCGTTTTGAACATGACTTAAAGCAATAATCCCGCGTGTGGAAGGTTGATTGGATGCTTACATTGTTGTTAACCCGAGAACCACAAACCTTGAAGTATAAACCATCCTTGATTTTGAGAGCATTGAAGAGGTGCCATTCATTCAAGTCCAACACACCTTGGCCGCCCCTTCATTAAGGGTATTTTGGACACTGCACATGGTGTATTTACACAATATGGCTGCCCCTCTCTTTAAGGGCAAAGTGGTCTTCTTGTCTTCTTTTGTAATATACTATAAGTAGAACTTTTTAGGTCTTCTCTCATTAGTTGTTTAATGATGAAAATATGAGACATTGAAAATCCTCTATCTTGAGAGTAGACCACCTTAGTATAGTTCGTAGTTAGGGTTTGGACTAGACATTGTAGCTTAGGGCTTGGAAAAGACAATATTGTTCTTTGCTTGGAAACGGTGGATCTTGAGGTGAGTTGATTCCCTTGGCGGTCACCGCAAGAACTTGGTGCTTGTTAACGTATTTTGTAGAGGTATTAGAGTTTAATACACTCTTTAGTTGCTACATTGTGTATTCTCTTTGTGTCAAGTTACCTATCTTCTTTTTCGTTTAAGTTTGTGTTTTTTGTTTCCTTTTGGTGTCTTATCGTGTGGACTGTTTTGCGAAGATTGTGGACTTTTTGTGCTCATTTAGATACGGTTTGGTATCACAGGTGCACGTAGCTTAACCGCCTTATCCATCATTGAAACTATATCCATGTCACACTAAAAACGCGTATGTCAAAAACCCATGCAACATAGTCATACCCAGGGTTTCGATCTAGTGGTAAGAGCAGACTTGTGAATTAGGCGCACGTGACACGTTTGAACCTGCAACTGAAAAAATCGTTATACTTAAGTGGAAAAGTATTTTTCCATGGCTTATCCACTTCTAACATTTCTTTTTTGAATTGTTTTTCCTTGCGCTGAAGGTCTATAAAAATTCGGAAACCTCTTTGCCTCCCAGTGTAGGGATAGTATCTATGTATACTCTATCCTCCCCAAACTCCACTTGCGGAGTTTTAACTGCGTATATTGTTGTTGTTATACCATGGATTATTTAGTGAAGGTACATTGGGTCTATAACATTGTAATATTTAAAAGAACTATTAAACAAAAGACTCCAGAAAAATCTCATAGTCTAGCATTCCTTGCTCTATAGGTAAAAACCAAGATGTACAATAAATAAGTGAGACAACTTATGAAACAGACAGTAACAGCAAGACCAAGTGAATGTGATAAAGTAGCAAACATACCAGTTGTGAATGCAATTACAACTGTAAACATTGACAAGCACTGACAAATAGCTGCGAGATTATAAAACTTCCATACAATTTTTCTACTTTGAGTTGCCATGAGGAAGTAGATGAATATGGCAACAGCTGAGAATGTGAAGGCAATGGCATCGGAAACAACAAATGCACAAAATGCTGTTTTCCTTGTTAGAATCGCCATCCCTTGATTATGGCTATCGGGGTCGCTCTCAAAACCTCCTGGCAATGTGATGCCAGCGGCGAAAGTGACTGTCATTATCAAAGTGGCCACAACAATATGGAATTGAGCTACTTTCATAATACTTTCGACTTTTGTTTGATCTTCCTTTTTAGCTTTATCGTGATCATCTTCCTTCAGTTGCATTTTGCCTCCTGTTTCCGTTTCAGCATTTGGATTGGGCATGTACTCGTACTTCCTCTTAACCTCAAAGTCACATTTTCCAAATCGGCCAATGCTAAACAAATCTTCCAAAAATTTCTCCTATTTTCATCAATAGTACAGTTTATATTGAGTCGATCGCAACAAGTATTTGAAAAACAAATGTGCGGCTGCTTACCTTCTTTGTTGTCGCTGTGCATGCCAATGCTTTATCAAGTGGAGTCTGGTTTTCTTTGTTAAATGACATCTTCTTTGCACTAGGATGGTTTATTAATTCAGGAACATGGTTACCAGAGGCAGCAAGCAAATGGAGAGGATTGTTGCCGTTGCTATCTGGCTCATCAACAAGGCTGTCGCACTTATCAGAGTCTAATAAGAAGTGGACTACCTCGTCTTGATTGTTCAATACGGAAACATGAAGAGCATTTTGATTGTTGCTGTTAAGCGTATCCCAACAATCATGGCAGTGATATAATAGCTTATTTATCATGTTTACGTCACCTTCACTTGCTGCAATGTGAATTGCTGTCGTCCAGTCATTTTCACTGCCTGCCGGATTTTTTCCACCGCAGCATATCAGATACTACATCCTCCAATCCTAATTTAACAGCATAGTGCAGTGAATTCCAACCCCATAAGTCAGGTTCCTCGCATAAAGGCTTATTCCAGCGCCATAGTGATCTAATGCAATCTGGATGTGTCAACATGATAAATGCATAAATAAGGGGTTAGATCTTCTTGCAAATATAGTTTCACAACAGACATTACGAAATCATCAACAGAAATTGCAGATAAATGTTTTTTTGAGAGGTTGCATGAGAAGTGATGTGAATGCTACATAAGTTGATTATAAGTTGATGAGACTAATCGAGGATCCTAGTGAGACTATCGACAAGATATTAAGTTGGTTTCTTGCAGGATTCCAAGATATTAATCAAAGCATCATGAAAACCAGATTCAGCCGCCAGATACAGTGGCGTCTCCTCCGCATGGTTAGGCGGAAATTCAAATTCAGGATCTTCTTTCAGCAAGAGCTTAACCACATCTAGATGTTGGCTCCTCACGGCCTTGTGCAGGGCTGAATCTCCACTAGCATCCGTCATCCTCGTGAGTTTCTCCTTAGTATTATGATCTTCGACAGATGCAAGTAGCACACGTACTACTTCAGTATGCCCTTCATTGGCTGCTATGTGAAGAGCGGTCTCATTTTTCTTGTTTTGACAGCATAACAATGCCGGAGTAATCTTAAGGACTTCTGCCACGAAATGGGAGTGTCCATAGAGGGCTGCGACATGAAGGACCGTGTTGCCCTGCGGAGTGACTTGGTAGCCGTTTTCTTCATCCCTTTTCAGATGATCAGCAAGTAGAAAATTGGCATCTCCAATATTGCCTCTCATCGCAGCATTATACAGGGTCGGATCCATTCCTTTTGATTTGGTGTTTTTATCCAAAATCTCCCAACGATAATCCTGTGAGTCCTTTGCTTTCTCTGATGAAACATTATTATATACGAAAAACTAATTAGATTCTTAATGAATCCCAAGAAGAAAGGGATCTGGTGTTAGCCTTGATCACAAGAAAGGGATTTTGATGTTTTCGTATTTCGCTTTCGTGTCAAAAGTGAAAGAATATCATGAACATAAACAGTTTTAAGAACTTATTAAACCTCCCAAGACAAAAGTAATACTTGGATCTCTTAAGATTCACTTCATCTTATGATTCTTTTCTCATAAAAACAAACAAGTAGAGTAGTCGATTGCTTAAGAAACGAACAAAACATGACTACAGAACAAAGAAAATCTTGTAGCCGACTCAAATGGCGATCATTGTCTCCCATTTCCCCATGAGACTGGCGGATATTGCTCCGATTCACCTGACTCAACATGACATATCTATCACTCAAGAACATTATACGAAAAGATTGAAGAACTACAAGCCAGTGAACATGTCAAGGTTGTAACGTAGGCGTGAGTCTCTATGTAAGTTACGTAGGAAGTTTCAGATCATAAGGCCCATGCTTTCACCAAAGCAACGTTACTTCTTACTAACACGCAATATTATCTATAATAGCTTGCTTTCTCATTCATGGAATATGGGATTCTTTAACCAAAGCAATAGTACTTCTTATTAACATGCTATATTTATCTATAGTAGCTTGCTCTTGTAGCATCTTTATCAACTTCCAACGCAAAGTTATATGACTAACACAGTAGGCAGCTGCGACATACTCGACTTTACAAGTTAAGAAAGGAACCAAAAATAGAAAAAGAGAAAAACAAGAGAATATCATCATAGGTTGCTTCTTAAGCACCAAAGCGGATGTCATTTCTCCAAAAGAAAAGATTGCAGTGTAAAGCATCATACCTATGCGTAGGGTCCGGGGAATATTGTACGTGGCCTTATCCTGCATTTCTGGAAGAGTCTGCATTATAAAGGATTGAATTTGTAATACGAAGAGATTTTGGTAAAACTTGCTTTGGATGCCATGTGACCAGGAGGTCATGGGTTCAAGCCTTGGAAACAGTCTCTGGCAGAAATGCAAGGTAAGGTTGCATACAATACACCCTTGTGGTGGGGCCCTTCCCCAGACCCTGCGCATAGCGGGAGCTTTAGTGCATCGGGCTGTCCTTGTATAATTTTCAATTAGTTAGTCTTGTTTGTGTTGGAAAAAAGAGTCATGACAAGAAGATCTTAAATAGTAAAAAGACGTTTTTATTCATGTTTGTTTTTCTTTACAAATTCCTTTCTTCTGATCAAAGCAAACAATAAGTACCTTTCTTTTGAACAAAGGCTAAGATCTGTGTGGTGTTCTTAATAAATCTATATAATGTTTCATCCAGATAAAGCAAAGAACTCACCGGCAAACCAAAAAAAAAGAAACGAAAATGGATCCAACCTTGTACAATGCTGCGGTGGAAGGCAATATCAGTAATGGTGATTTTTCACTTGCTGAATATCTGAAAAGGGATGAAGAAAATCCATACCAATTCACTCCAATAGGCAACACAATCTTACACGTGGCTGCTCATTATGGCCACTGCCATTTCGTGGCAGAAGTCCTTAAGATTAGTCCGGCATTGTTATGCCATCGGAACAAGAAGAATGAAACTGCACTTCACATAGCAGCTAATGAAGGTCACATCGAAGTGGTCCATTCGCTACTTAGTATAGATGAGCATCATAAGGAGAAACTCATGAGGATGACAGATGATAATGGAGATACAGCGCTGCACAAGGCCGTGCGGAGCCGGCATCAAGATGTAGCCAGACTGTTGGTGAAAGAAGATCCTGAATTCGAATTTCCATCGAACAAGGCTCGGGAGACACCGCTGTATCTGGCAGCTGAGTCTGGTCTTCGTGAAGCTTTGAGTGAAATCTTGAACGCATGCAAGCAACCAACTTCTTCTGCAGGTCCATTAAATCGAACACCTCTGCATGCAGCAGTAATTCAGGAACACACGGGTATGTACATATTTTTTTGACACTACTCTCACTATATTAACATCTCTTTTCGATTCTTGTTACTATCTGTTGTATCTTGTACTTCGACTATTGTATTATTTTGTTGCAGTACTGTTCTGTTTTGGACTGTTTTTCTTGAGCTGATAGTCTATCGGAAACAGCCTCTCTGCCTCCGAGGTAGTGGTAAGGTCTGAGTACACTCTACCCTTCCCCAGACCCACTTTGAGACTATACTAGGGAGTCTAAATTTGCGTTGATTTAACTCGTCATCATCATCTTTGACGCATGCATCCAGATTGCGCGAGATTGCTAATGCAATGGAATAAATCTCTATGTGAGGAACCTGACGTGGGGGGTTGGAATTCGCTGCACTTTGCTGCTCTTTTAGGATTGAAAGAAGTAGTTTCTGACATGCTGGGGTGGAAAAGATCCTTAGCCTACCTTCCAGCAGGCAGTGACAATGACTGGACAACAGCAATTCACATTGCAGCCGGTGGAGGTAAGGTAGACGTTTTACATGCGCTATTAAATCACTGCCCTGATTGCTGGGAAATGCTCGACAGCAACGGACGAAATGCTCTTCACATAGCCATATTCTGCAGTCGAGAAAATGTGGTCAGTTACTTGTTGAAGCCCACAAAGTGGGATAAGCTTGTCGAGGATCCAGACAACGATGGCAACACGCCTCTCCATTTGCTTGCTTCCTCTAATTTTTGGGGCTATGTGCCTCTGGAATTAAAAGATCATCCCCGAGCAAAGAAGATGTCATACAACAAGGAAAACAAGACTCCTTTTGACGTAGCAGTGTCTTGCACAGAGTGGACGGCAGACAAGGATAGAATTGCACCTAGCTTGTATCATGATTTCCTCAGTTCCATTGCTCAGTTGGGACGACGTTCACCCAAACTGAACCAGATGGATCTGCAGAAGATAATTTTCAACCAAGCTAAGGAACGCGACACAAACATCAAAGGTATCTTATCAGCAGCTCAAATGCAACTTGTTGTAGCTACTCTATTAGTCACAGTCACCTTTGCAGCTGGTTTTACATTACCAGGAGGATTTGAAAGCGATGACAATAGCCCTAATAAAGGGATGGCAGTTCTAATTAAAAAAACAGCATTCCGTGCATTTGTTATAACTGATGCCATCGCCTTTGCATGCTCCGCTGGTGCTATATTCAGCTACTTCTATATGGCGACAAATCCTCGTCCGATGTCCTATCAGGATTTGGGTTATTTGTGGTCTCTCAGTAAAGTTGGAGCTAGATCGCAGCTCGTGGCAATGTCAGCAGTTGTAATTGCTTTTGTAACTGGTATGTATGCTACTTTAGCACATTCAGTTGGTCTCGCCGTTACTGTCTGTGCCATCGGTTGCATCTCTTTCATTATGTACGTGTGGGCAGTGCTGAGGCCAGTATGCTGGATACGTGTAGCAAAGAAGTAATGTATACCTACAAAAAGAATTTTTGACATGTATACTTTGTGTAATTTTCTATATACATAATATAAATTCATTGGTTGCACCTCTTTCCTTGTGTACAAACTTTTGTTATGTTCCTTGAACTGAACTCGCGATATATATTAGTAGTATGTGCAATAAAGACTAGTGAAATTCATGAACATGAGCGCAGACAATGATTTCAAGTGTTGGTAATTGAATTCCTAAAGATTACAAATACGAGTCTAGAACATTGAAATGGGAGGACCGGTGAAGGATCCAAAGGACATGATACCCCAGAGGCTAGCCAGGCTGTTGTGCCCGAGGCTAAACCACGAAGAGGCTAAAGAATTATTAGACAGACCAACAATAGATTTGCTTGTAATTCGAAAAATATAGTAACCAAACTATTCACAAGATGGGATTATACATTTTTTATGGACGAACGACATTTAAGCTGGGGAAATGATTGAATTTGCCAGCAATGTGAAAGAAATAGCCTTAAATATCGAAAATGAGAATGATTTTGCTCCTCTACAGTTTATGACCGCATATTTGGACGTGCCATGAGGGAATATTTCCACGATAATCAAATGCACACATTAATAATTTATGATGATCTATCTCCGCTATGTTCTTAGTAAGCAGACAGCATATCGTCAAACGTCATTATTGTTAGTATTATTACGCTGACCACCAAGTCGTGAAGCTTTGGCAAGGGATGTTTTCTATTTATGTTCTCGACTCTTAAAAAGAGCGACCAAACAAACAAAAATTAGACCGGTGCAAGTTGCTTAACCGCCTTATCTATCATTGAAACTATATCCATGTCACACTGAAAATGTGGATGTCAAAACCCATCGGAATTTAGTGAAGGTACATTATATTGGGTCTATAGCATTGTAAAGTGAAGGTACATTGAGTCTATAGCATTGTAAAAAATGATCTTTCATATGTAATGGACTAAAAAACCTTATCTTTCATATGTAATTCAAGGCATTGGGTAAAAACTGAAATATATGTAGTTGAATTATATATCTGCAAGCAATAAGTACAAGTAGTAGCTAGCTATTCATGTCTGCCTTAATGAATCCCAAGAAGAAAGGGATCTGGTGTTTGCCTGGATCACAAGAAAGGGATTTTGATGTTTCCGTATATAATGAACATACAAAGTAATACTTGGATCTCTTAGGATTCACTTCATCTTATGATTCTTTTCTCATAAAAACAAACAAGTAGAGTAGTTGATTACTTAAGAAACAAACAAAACATGACTACAGAACAAAGAAAATCTTGTAACCAACTCAAATGAGCAAAACTTAATGAAATAATAATGGTGATAATATCTATAGGCAGCTGCGACATACTTGACTTTACAAGTTAAGAAAGGAACCAAAAAAAGGTAAAAGAGAAAAACGAGAGGATATCATCATAGGTTGCTTCTTAAGAACCTAAGTGAATGTCATTTCTCCAAAAGAAAAGATTGCAGTGTAAAGCATCGTAGCTATGCATAGGGTTTGGGGAAGGGCCCCACCACAAGGGTGTATTTTACGGAACCTTACCTTGCAGTTCTGCCAGAGGCTGTTTCCAAGGCTTGAACCTGTGACCTCCTGGTCACATGACAACAACTTTACTAGCTACTCCAAGGTCACAGAGAGCTGTGCGTAGGTTCATGGGAAGAGGGTCAGACCACAGGGGTCTATTGCACCGGGCTGCCCTTCTATCATTTTCAATTAGTTAGTCTTATTTGTGTTGGAAGAAAGAGTCATGACAAGAAGATCTTAAATAGGAAAAAGATGTTTTTATTCATGTTGTTTTTTCTTTTCTGTTGATTGTTGCCTCACTTTCTGCAGTAAACGTAGGAATAGTTGCTGGACATTATCCAGTTTTTTAGCCATGTTCTCAACTTAGTTTAGTTGCTGTTTTTTAGGTGTTAATCGTTCAGTTTTTTAGTATGTGCTGATCATGGAATCATGTACAAGTAGTTGCTTAATTATAGGATTTGATTGTTGCAATTTTTTCTATTTAAGCACAATTTCAGTTCAATGAAAAAAATAGCTTTCCAGCAACAAATACTTTCTCTGTTTCTTTTTCCTGCAACAAATACTTTCTCTGTTTCTTGCTTTTGTTCTGTTTCTAAGAGTGAATTTGTCACGAACCGAACCAGGGCCTGGCCGTGACGGGCATTTTGAACCATTGAGGCCCGAAACACCCCTATCTTTCTGGTAATCATGCACCTAATTCATATGATCAAAGAAATGTGGGAAAACACAATAATTCGGAAACATGGTCATAAATATGAAAAGAGACAATAATAGAGAGATAAGGTTCCCTCAACATCAATGTCACGACCCGAGCCTAGGCCCTAGCCGTGACGAGCATCCCAAACCATGAAGGCCCGGAACACCCATTCTCTGTCTGGTTATCATACACAACATTCATAATCATAATAAAATGCGGAATTGAAACTGAGTACGGAAAACATGGCCAAGTTCTGCAGCATTTCTGAATAATTCTATCTGACATCAGTCTGCGAAATCTCTACTAAGAATATAAACATTTGTCTGAAAAGAAACCAGGACAAGGCCCCAGTAGACCAAAACATAATAAATAAGATAATGTCTGACATAATTAGGCCTTCTGGATAATAGAAGGCTCACCACTGTGAAATCAAGTCTGCAAGCCCGAGAATGTCTACTGAGTAGCTGGACCCCTAGACTGTGCCTCAAAACCTGGAAGGAGGGGGGGGGTCAGCACAAAAGTACTGGCACGCGAAGCAATCCAAAAATAGTATAATGGAACATACATACATATATATAAGTGAAAGCAATTTTTCATCAAGACATCCTGTATAAAACTGTTTCTGAAAAATACATGGGCACTTTCTGAAAACATGCAACCTGTCTGTTCATTTCAAATCATGATCTGTGTTTTACTTCTGAGTTAGGTGGTGTTCCCCTACAAGTCTGAATATTCCAAGGGCTGTATGGAATCCGCCATTGACTCGGCGTGGAAGCCCCCAACCCGAGTGTGCCGCAAGGGTTGGAGTGTCTGAGTCTGATACGCCACAGGACATTTAAGTCAGCGCATAATAATATACCCGGGTCGGCAAACCACGGTTTTAGGCAAAGAGTTGTCTGAACTCAAGCCCTCTTCGGGGGACCACCTAACATCTCTGTATGCCCATTTTTAACTTTTTCTGTACATGCAACATTCTGAATGTCTAAAATCATGAAAGTCTGATTTCTGAACTAGTCTGAAAAGTCTGTTAGTCTGAGTCTGATATGGCATTTATCTGAGTTGGTATCGTCATACCAAGACCTGCAGGTTCTATTTCTGAGCCATAATGCATTAAGCATGATCTTTCATAAAAGTGTAGTTTCAGACCACCCAAACATGTAATTTGCATAAAAGAGTTCATGTTCCGAAACTCAAGTCAAAACCATGCAAAAACTTTCATCAAATATATGGTGGTCATGTGCTTTTGGCAAAATTATGCAGTCTTTCATTATATGTAAATTCAACATTTACAACCCTCTCATTCATGTTCAAAATCGTATTCGAAACATAGCAAAGCCAAAGCATTTCATATCATGATTTTTCAAGACTTATTTCAAAACAATCCATATCATATGAAACATGGGAAAATTACATCAAGAGAGGAATTTCATGTAAATCATGCTCTCAATTCATATATGTATAAAAACTGTCAAATCGCTTTGGAGATGGTCTAAAGACCAAAACAATGATGTTAAAACATCTTGTACATAAATATATATACATAATTTAAAAACCCCATTCTAAAACATGATTTTTGCTATGCCCATGAGAATTTAGGAAAAACCCCGCGTACCTTGTTCTCCACGAATTTTGGGTGTTTATCAAAGCCTACGTCGAGAGGATTCCAGATCTGAAATTATCTTCCAAAACCAATGGTTGAATCTTGAGTTATTTGGGATTTTGTTTGAAACCCTACAGGGTGTTCTTGAGAGAAAATTAGAGAAAAGGGGTATATTTTGCTAAATTTGGAGCTGAATCAGATGTTATAGACGAAATAGGGGTGAGGTGAAATGACTAAAATGCCCCTAACAAAACAAGAAAAGTCGAAACTATCCCTCAGTTGACAAACTGACAGGCTGAAGTAAAACGGATATAACTCCTTCCTCCGATGTTGGATTTGGATGAAACCAGTTGCATTGGAAAGAAAACTCAAAGAGCTTTCATTTGATAGGTTGCATATCTCCCAGTTCATTGTATTCAGAGAGTTATGAGCGTTTGAAGTTGACCTTGAAAATCTGAAAGAAACGGAGTGTTTTCGTCACCTGAAACCATAAGTATGCGCCGCCCTTTGCATCGCATAGACTAGGATAGGCGCCGCCCTTTGAATCGCCTAATTTTTCATATGCGCCGCCCTATGCATCGCATAATTTTGCATATGCGCCGCCCTATGCATCGCATATATTTGCATAGGCGCCGCACTATTCATCGCCTATATGTGCGTATGCGACATACTCAACTTTGAAAGGTCATAACTTCTTCACCGGGTGTCCGTTTTAGGCAAATTTGGTATCGTTGGAAAGCTTATTAAATTATATACAATTTGGTATATAGTAGGCCACCCAGTTCATCATATACAATGAGTTATGGTCAATAGAATTTGACACAAATTACAATGTCCACTAAAACGTAATCGATCGAAATGGTTTTAAGTCGTCCTTGAGTTGAAGGACTTCTATGGTCTAAATTCGTGCTCAAATGGATTCACATACTACAACATTGATTAACATGACAAATTGGCATAGGATTTATGGATTCTGGATTATCAACGCATCAGAGTCATGGTCTATATTGTAGCCCGAAATGCGGGGCGTTACATTATCTCCCCCTTGGGATCATTCGTCCCCGAATGATGTATAGGAACTTATTGAAGCCTTAAAGCTATGGAATATTGCAGACATAACATGTCCTTTAATAAGGAATACACTGATCTGAAACATGACTATAAGGCTGGAACTACAGATGTTTTGAATTCTTATACCGGACACGCATATCTGATGCACGGGTCTGTGTCTGAGTCGTCTTCATTAGCGCAGGACTGAATACACTGATAAGCTGAACTTTTTCTATTGAACATGTATTTCTAATGCAGGCATATCTAACTGAACTGACACAAGAACGTATGACTGAATACGCGATAACAATTGATGCGAAGCTGTAGTAACATATCTGAGAATTTGGGTAGCATGATTAATTGAAAAGACAAGCAAACAAATCATGTGAATTTGACTTTCTGACTATTGAACTGATTACCCAATCTGGAGTATCTTATCAACACTCTTCATAAAAAAAAAGTTCTAGATCAAAAGATTCAACCTTCTATATCTTTTTAAAGATCACACCCTAAGCATAAAGTGCCTTACCACTTCAATGACTAACTCTGAACTCTTTACTATGGATTTACTAGCGCATATTGTGATCCTCCACATAAATCCCAACATGTTATTCAAGCTTATCTTTATTACCACATATGGACTTCAAGGAAAACACCCGTAAAGATACACTTCACATATTCTACTAACCATCCATCGATATAGCTCCCACATGCTACCCCAAGAACATACACACACCTTTCATCTAAGCATCACATGCATCAAAGACTTGGCCCCAACCTTACTTCACACTTATGGCTTTATCTAAAACAAGAATACTTTGATCTTCCATCAACAAGAAACATTTACTCATCACCACTATCATCACATAAAGAGGAGTCGCTGAAGATTAGAACATAAGATGTTAAGGCATGGAAGGATATTATGTGAAACTTGACACTTAACTGAGGCCTGAGGAATAGCAAATCAATATCCAGGATTTATCAAAGAAAAATCTGAATTGAGGCACACATGGCTATGGACTATATTTCGCCCATCATAAAGAGTATAGCATGAATTATGGGAACTGAGCACACTATAAAGCGTGAATACATGAATCATGAGTTGCATGACCTCAATTTAGGGTTCATAACATAGGGAATGTGATCCCAACTGCTAAATGAACTGAAGTTCCTCATTTAGGAATCTGGAAGAGCACGTGATTCTCTATCATATACATGAACATGAATTTTGATCATTGGACTGAAACATAAGGCATGAGTAGATATTGGGATAACTGAAAAAAAAAATATACTGAGACAAGAATGGGTTGAGTCTTGCCCTCACTTTCTGACGTTCTATATCATCATGACATCACGACTAGAATCTGAAGGCCTGACTTGGTTATTCTCTCTATCATCTTCCCCTTGGCTTCAAGCCATCATATTAAGTTTGGGAGATCCCTTACTAGACTTTAAACTGAAGTAAACTCACTGCACTCTGGGGTCTGAAAAACTACTATACACGCATATCATGGAACTTAACCCAAATGACTACACCTGAAAGTGGAAAACCCACTGTTAATACTACCTTCTGATATACACTTTATCATTCTATAGACCTAGCAGTCATCATATAACACTTGTACACTTACTAACTTCGGGTCTTCATGAGTATACCCATAGTCGGACTGCACACCCTCTAGTGCTTTGACCCTTATTTCTATTAGTTCAACCTTCAAAAACTCAAACTTAGAATCTAGCACTCAACATGGATGTCACCAAGCCTTCAAGGAATCATACTACTTCTGACATAGTCTATCAATATCGTGACTCCAAACTTACATCTCTCTACTATGAGAATCAAGATCATACAAAAAGGCTCAACACTATCAATCAAAAGTCCTTAACTTGACTATTTAGAACACCATATACCGTCTAACTAGTCTTTCCCCACCTAGCAAATCAACGGTACCACTCGTCACACAAAACGTGTAATAGTCTTAGAAAATACCGCAACCTCAGATCACCTTGGGCATACTTCTACATTATATAAGCAACATCATACTTCACTACGAATCAAATGAACTTAGGCTCTTGCATACACCATTCAAACCTATTAGATTACTTCCATAAAACTAGTATCATTAACCAAGAAATCATCACGTCCACCTTCATGGACATCAATCGTTCAAACTTAATGTCTAGCGCTTAACGTGATTTACAACCCATCCTTATACATAATTCTTACAAAACATACATCATAAATCTTATGTCACTATTTTTACAACCACATTGTGACGCTCAACGTCCCAACCCATGAAGAATACAACATAATTTACTAGTCGATCAAGTTGGGACATTCTGTCCCAAATACTTGATTTTATCTAGATACTATCCACGACCAAAGCACATTTATAACATTACTACTATACCTCAAAAATCTACTACATATCTTCTCACTAGTAGTACTAGTTTATAACTACCAAGGAAAAGAAGGTCAAGGGGTAAAGTTGCATAATGGACATGATCGACATTAATCTTATACTATAACCCCATACAATCTTATCTACTTATACGGCCTCTGACATCACGCTTACTTACTCAAGCATACATTTAGACTACCTTCAAATTCCACAAACAACCATGAGTCTATACTTATAACTTACTGGCTAATATAGCCATTTTCACACTTCAAGCAACCGACAAATCGTCCTAACTAACAACTCCTTCTCTACCATCTACTAAACAACACACAAGGATGAATCACCTCTTTACCAACTCAATCTCATGCAAACAAATTCATCTATACATCTATTAAACCAACACAAGAACAACAAGTTGGACAACAAGTTGCTAGTGAATCGAAATAGGCCTCACACGGCTTCACTAGACTTTGATTTTGTATTTTGAACAAGAAAATGAAATGAATGACAAGTCAACTATGCTAGTGAATCGAAAGAGCCCCACACGGCTTCACTAGACTTTATTATTATTATTATTATTATTTTCAACAAAACCTTGATGACAAGATTACATGAGATAGAAATTTAATACCCAATATCCAATGAACTATGAATACAATCTTACTCTGTATAAATAAAATCAGAGTCAAACACTTCCTCCACGGACTACCATACCATCCACACATGCTACTAGTTACCACATTAGTCTATCACCATAAGGGGGGTAAATCCTTCTCGAACATTGGTTATTCAACTAAAATATTCATTTACACAAAAGTCACCCTCACTCTGACTTCTAACTTTGTGACTTCACATCACCAACTTCTTGGTCTAATTTCACTACCAATAGGTCATGACAACAACACTTTAACGCATACTACTATTCGGGTGGAAATATAGTTCCAACATTCTACTACACATCATCCTCCCTTAAGCAAGACATTTGTAACATAAATTTGAAAGGGACTAAATGCAATTAATACCTGAAGCTGAAAAGCACGATTCCTTCAAGATCAATGTCTACATCGGAATCAATACACATTGAAGCACTAACGGACTCTTCTCAAGTCCTTGCACAAATTTTAACTCTTATATGGTTCAATCAGAAAGGACCATACCATTTAGATTCTAAACTTCTACACTTGAATCATCTCAATAATGAGACATATCTGAGGACATTAGAGTAAGGAAAGAATTCGGGATGACTTTTTACTTTCATAAGGGCGACATCATAGCACGAATAAGAGTATGAAAGAGGAACATTCTGACTCTACTGCACGAACTAGAACATGAAGAAAGAGAGACATTCCTAAACGCCTAGTAGCCTCCTGCTTATAAGTGTGGCGCGCTACACACCCATAAAAAAAAATTCTACCCGACGCGATTTCGCAGATACCCTTGGACCATGAACCGTGCTCTGATACCAAATTTAGTGTAGGGTGCCGCCTGCACTGCACTTAGGCAAATCCCACATCGGTAGTGAAGGGGAACGAAGTGTGCCTTATAGGTGCATGGATACCTTCCACGTATGTGACGCGTTTTAAAACCGTGAGGGGCAAGGCTTCGGGCCTTGGCTGCCAGAGCGGACAATTTCACATGCACCGGTGAGCTTGGGCTGTTACAGATGGTATCAGAGCCAGCGCCGGTGCCGGTGGTGGGGCAAACCTCAGCGAGGACGCTGAGTTACTACGGGGGGTGAGTGTAGGGTGCCGCCTGCACTGCACTTAGGCAAATCCCACATCGGTAGTGAAGGGGAACGAAGTGTGCCTTATAGGTGCATGGATACCTTCCATGTATGTGACGCATTTTAAAACCGTGAGGGGCAAGGCTTCGGGCCTTGGCTGCCAAAGCGGATAATTTCACATGCGCCGGTGAGCTTGGGCTGTTACAATCAATTATCCTCTGAACAACTGTCTGCGAAAATCTCTAACAAATGACTGAAACAATGTCTATCTGAAAACTGGGACAAGGCCCCCAGTAGACCCTAAAATTGAATATAAGATAAAAGGACTGCAGGACATAAGACCTTTCGAAACATAGAAGGCTCACCACTTGTCTCTACAGCTCTGTCTGAAAGTTTTACTGATTCTCTTGACCCCTAGACTGGGCCTTTGAACCTAAGAGGTTGGAGAGGGGATGCGGTCAGCACAAAAGTACTGGCACGTAGAGATATCAAAACAAAACATAATATTTTTACAAAGTATAGTTGAGAGCCATTATAAAGCAATTTCGTATCAAATCATTTGAAAACACATGGGTGTAATGAAATAGTTTTTCTCAACAATAATGAAATGTAACTGAACTAGGTGGAATACCCTACATAATTTACACCAACTGTCAAACCTCGGTTGCTGCCGAGATTAGAGCATAAGTGAGGGAGAGACACACAAGACCAAACAGCATGGTGTCTCGATCCAATGGTAGTGCCCGAGATCACTTGGCCCGGGCTCCTACCTATAGTCCCAATTTGGGAATGACATGAAGTCAAGTACACAAGATCACTTAGCCTAGTACTAATATTCCATGTCGGCAAACACGTTTTTCCAGCAATGAGCCCTTGTGTCTCAAACTCCTTCTTCGGGCATCCACCTTTCTCATGTAAAATCAATACATTCAAGTTTCATCTTATTCAATCACATATCGTATTCTGTAGGGTATCGTAATACCCGACTTGCAAGTCCTCAATATCACTTCCACATATGCATAACCATGTAAAAATCAAGGTGCTTCATCATTTACAATTAGTGAACAATATTTATTTCAAATTCATGCTCTCTTTTGTTGATCACAATATGATATGGGGTATCGAAACATTATCATGGGAATTTGAAAACAATTTATCATTCATATTTATTAAACTTCCATGGAAAATCTCAAATCACATATGCATGGTTTCAACCATTGAAGTATATAGGCAAACAATTTTCATGACATAACGAAAATGACTTAGAAATCATATTGAAAGCAAGTTATTAGCATTTGATTGAAAACCCCCATTTAAAAGCATGCATGTTCATAAAAACTATACCCATGAGATTTTTGAATAACCCAACGTACCTCTATTTCCAAGGATAATATGTGTTTCTTGAAACTTGCAGATTGTTGATTCCAAATATGTAATTATCTTTGAAAACCTACGGTCAAATCTTGAAATATTTGGGTTTTTATTTTGAAACCCTAAGGAGAATCTTGAGCACTTTTGATGAAAGAATATGTATTTTGGGGTCCTTGGAACTTAATCTCGTGTTTTAGGGCTAAGTAAGGGTGGAAAAGGACCACTTTGTCCTCAACACGGAGTGTTTAAATCACTAGAATTCCTTACATAGGCGCCACCCATCCCGTTGCCTATGTTCACATAGGAGCCGCCTAGGATATCGCCTATGTTAGCATAGGTGCCGCCTAGGCTATCGCCTATGTTTACACAGGCGCCGCCGAGGCTATTGCCTATGCTTTCAAGTGGCAATGGGCGATTGATTAGGCAACGCTTATCACTTTAAAGGGCCATAACTTCTTGATCGGGTGTCGGATTTTAGCCAAATTGGTATCGTTCGAAAGCTAACTCGAATACCTATCATTTGACACATAGAAGGCTTCCTAATTCGACATATACAGAGAGTTATGGTCGATAGAAGCTGACACACTTTACAACATCTACTAAAACTTAGTCGATCAAAATAGTTTCAACTCGTCCTTGAGTTGAAGGACCTCTATGGTCTAAATTCAATCTTGAGCGGATTCACATGCTACATAATAATTAACATGCAGTATTGGTATAGGATTTTATGGCTTCGGGATTAGCAACGCATCAAAATCATGGTCAATATTGTAGCCCGAATTGCGGGGCGTTACATTATTCGCCCCCCCTTAGGATCATTCGTCCCCGAATGATGATGCGGGACACAGGCGGACACGATTTCAAGCATAATAAAGGACTAGGAAAGATAAGATAGGAATAACACCTTTTGTCTCCTCCTCCATCGAAGAAAACAAATTGGGATATCTAATTCTCATGTCATCTTTTGACTCCCAAGTTGCTTCTTTGACTTTCTGATTCCTCCACAGTACCTTTACTGAGGCTATCTCTTTGCTCCTCAGCTTTCGAACTTGGCGATCTAAAATTTCAACGGGCTCTTCTTCGTAAGAGAAGGAGTCTGTCACTTTGATACCCTCTACTGGCAATACCATAAAATGATCTCCAATGCATTTCTTCAACATGGATACATGGAATACCGGATGAACGGAACCCAAACTTGCAGGCAATTCTAACTCATATGCAACTGTACCAATCTTTTTCAAAATCTGATATGGCCCTACATAACGAGGGCTCAATTTACCCTTTTTCCCAAACCGCATAACTCCTTTCATAGAAGAAACCTTGAGAAACATCCAATCACCAATTTCAAACTCTAGCTCTTTTCTCCAAACATCGGCATAGGACTTCTGACGACTCTGAGCAGTCTTGAGTCTTTCTCTAATGATTTTCACTTTCTCCATTGCCTGATGAACAAGATCAAGCCCATACAACTGAGTCTCACCCACTTCATACCATTCTATCGGAGACCTACATCTCCTCCCATACAAAGCCTCAAAAGGAGCCATCTTGATGCTGGCATGGTAGCTATTATTGTAAGCGAATTCAACCAATGGAAGGTGATCTACCCAACTACCTTTGAAATCAATGACACATGCCCTCAATATATCTTTGAGGGTCTGAATAATATGCTCATCTTGCCCATCTGTCTGAGGGTGGAAAGCTGTGGTCAAATTCACTTGTGTACCTAAACCCTTCTGAAAGAATCTCCAAAACTGAGATGAAAACTGTGTAACTCTATCGAATATAATAGACACTGGTGCCCCATGCAATCAAAATATCTCCTCAATGTAAATCTTAGCATAAACCTCTCCCGAATAATTAGTCCTCACAGGCAAAAAGTGGGTTGACTTGGTCAACCGATCTACAATCACCCATATTGAATCTTACTGGTTTCGGGATCTCGGAAGTCCTGTAATGAAGTCCATATTTATCATCTCCCACTTCCATAAAGGCAGGGCTATCACTTGGGAAGTACCACCCGGACTCATGTGTTCTACCTTCACTTGCTTACAGTTCAAACACTTGGACACAAAATTAGCTATATCATGTTTCATGTTATTCCACCAATACAAGGTTTTCAGATCATGGTACATCTTAGTAGAGCCTGGGTGAATGACATACCTCGAAGTGTGCACCTCATTAAGGATTCTTTCCCGTAGACCATCTAAATTCGGAACGCACAACCTAGCCTGAAATCTCAGAATCCCATAGACAACCTGCTGAGGGCGTCGGCTACAACATTTGCCTTGCCCGGATGGTAATGCAGACTCATATCATAGTATTTCAAAAGCTCCATCCAACACCTCTGCCTGAGGTTCAATTTTTTTTGTGAGAAAACATACTGTAAACTCTTATGGTCAGTATAAATATCAACATGCACTCCATAGAGATAGTGCCTCCAGATTCTAAGTGCAAACACCATGGCTGCTAACTCCAAGTCATGAGTAGGGTAATTGCGCTCATGCACCTTTAACTACCTAGATGCATAAGTTATCACCTTACCACGCTGCATCAATACACAACCAAGTCCCACATGGAATGTATCACAATAAACCACAAAATCATCTACACCCTCGGGAAGGGTCAAAACAGAAGCAGTAGTCAGCTTGTCCTTTAATTTCTCAAAATTGTTTTCACAAAAGTTAGACCACACAAACTTTATCTTTTTCTAAGTCAGTTTAGTAAGCAGAGAATCTATGGAAGAAAAACTCTCTACGAACCTTCTGTAATACCCCGCCAAACCCAAGAAGCTCTAAATATCGGTTGGAGTCGTGGGTTTGGGCCATTTTCTCACTGCTTCAACTTTTTGGGGATCCACTCTTATCCCGTCACTGGACACAATATGCCCCAGGAAGGCAATAGCGTCTAACTAGAATTCACACTTAGAAAATTTGGCATACAGCTAATGATCCTTAAGGGTCTGAAGGATAATTCAGAGGTGATTGGCGTGATCCTCTTTACACTTAGAATAGATCAGAATATCATCAATAAATACAATGATGAACAAGTCAATAAACTGATGGAACACTCTATTCATAAGATTCATGAAGGCTGCAAGGGCATTAGTCAACCCGAAGGATATGACTAGAAATTCGTAGTGACCATATCAGGTTTGGAAGGTTGTCTTGGGTATGTCTAACTCCCAAACTTTCAACTGATGATAACCCGAACGAAGGTCTATTTTTGAAAAGCACTTGGCACCCTGAAGCTAGTCAGAAAGGTCGTCAATCCTAGAAAGAGTATATTTATTTTTAATCGAGACCTTATTCAGCTGACGGTAGTCTATGCACATCCGAAGGGACCCATCCTTCTTTCGCACGAAGAGCACGGGTGCACCTCATGGGGAAACACTAGGACGAATAAAACCTTTGTCTAGGAGGTCTGCAAGTTGTTCCTTTAACTTCTTTAGTTGTGCGGTAGCCATTCTATATGGCGGAATAGAAATAGGACGAGCGTCTGGCAATACATCAATGCCAAAATCTATCTCCCTATCAGGGGGTATCCCTGGGGGATCTTCAGGAAAGACTTCTGGGAATTCATTCACTATAGGGACTGACTGCAGAGGAAGGTTTCCAACTTTTGAATCTTTTACTCGGATTAGATGATACATATAGCCTTTGGAGATAAGCTTTTGGGCTCTAAGATAAGAGATAAAGTGACCTCTAGGTTCCACAGAACTCCCTGCCCATACAACTGGTGTCTCATTCGGGAAAGAAAAAATGACCTTTCGGGTTTTGCAATCAAGGGTGGCATAACACGAATGGAGCCAGTACATCCTTAACATCAAAGTTTATCATATCTAGTTCTATAAGGTCTGCCACAGTTTCCCTACTATGAATAGACACGACACAATTTCTGTATACCCTTCTAGCAACAACAGAATCACCTACAGGAGTAGAAACAGAGAAGGGTTCTACAATAACTTTGGGCTCAAACCCAAAACCAACAGCCACATAAGGGGTCACATAAGATAAAGTAGACCCGGGATCAAGCAATACATAAACATCAAGAGAAAATATTCGTAACATACCGGTGACAACATCTGGTGAAGCTTCCGCCTCCTGGTGGTTAGTCAAAGAATATAACTGGTTGCGATCGCTTCCGGCAGCTGAAGAGGCACCATTAGGAAAAGGAGTTGCGGAGGCGGCTTAGGACTTAGGCCCCCCCTCCGCATTTACTCCAGCAGATGGACAATTTCTTTGAAGGTGACCCACTTTGCCACAAGTATAGTAGTTTCTCCCCTCAAACTAGCATTTCCTTAGAAGATTCCTTCTGCAAACCTCACATCGCGGACAAGTATGATGTTGCTGGGCCACACTGCCCTGAGACTATGTACCTAGATCTTTGGACCTATGAGGGTCCTAAAAACTCTGAGTTTGTCTGTCTGTCGGTTGTCTGGGTGCTGGGGTGCTGGCTGCTGACTGTGCATTATTCCAAAACTTCTTCTTCTTCGACCACTTATTACCCCAGTTACCACTCTACGACTGACTCTGGTGCTGGTCCGCAGATCTAGATCTCTTAGCATGTCTGTCTTTCTCTCTAGATTCAGTAATATTTTTCTTCTTCTCTTCCACTTGATGCATATGAACGGTCAGTCGAGCAAAGTCTAACTCCTTATTCAACATAGCCCCCTGGCACTCAAGTACCAAGTCATCAGCAAGGCCAGATGCAAATTTCCTCATCCGGGCCCTTTTATTACTAGTCTACTCTGGTGCATAGCGGGCTAGTTTATTAAACTTCAAAGTGTACTCCTGGACACTCATACTGCCCTGCTTCAAATTCATAAACTCTTCCGCTTTGGCCTCCCTCAACTCCAGAGGAAAGAATCGATTAAGGAAAGCTTCCACAAATCCGCCCCAAACTGTAGGCTCAACACTTTCATCTTTTTCATCTTCCCAATCGGCATACCACTGATTCGCAACGTCCTTGAGCTGATAGGTTGCTATCTCCACCCCTTCAACCTCATCCACATGCATCACCTTAAAGATCTTTTCCATCTCATCCATGAACTCCTGTGGATCTTTCTCTACCTTGGTGCTAGTAAACTTAGGTGGGTTCATCTTCATGAAATGTCCGACTCTAGTAGCCTCAGATGTAACAGATGCAGACCCAATATCTTTCGATAGTTGAGCCTGCTTAGCTACCAACTATGTCAGCATATGAATAAACCGTCTAAATTCTGCATTTGAAATATCGCCCTGAGCAGTTGGGGGACGGTTGGCATTAGTCCGCGGAGCCCGAGGTGGACTGGTAAGACTGGAGGGACTCTCGAAGTAGGGATAAATTCTAGAGTGTGAGCCCTATTACGGGTCTGCAACCCATGGGTGGGACGGACCTTATCTGCCTAAGCATTCTGATCTACGATACGACGTGGAGGCATAATTGTGTTTCTGAAACACAAGTGATCATTGATTAGGGGACAGTTCAGACTCTGAAGCACGAACTAAATCACGAAGAAGGGAAACATTTCCTAAATACCTAGCATCCTCTTGCTTATAAGTGTGGCTCGCTACACAATCATAAACAAGACTCTACCTGACGTAATTTCGCAGACACCCTGGGACCATGAACCATGCTTTGATACAAAGTTTGTCAGAACTCGAACCAGGGCCTGGCCGTGAAGAGCATTTCAAACCATTGAGGCCCAAAACACTCCTATCTATCTGTTAATCATGCACCTAATTCATATGATCAAAGAAATGCGGAAAAACACAATAATTCGGAAACATGGTCATAAATATGAAAAGAGACAATAAGGGGGAGATAAGGTTCCCTCAACATCAATTATCCTCTGAAAAACTGTCTGCAAAAATCTCTAACACATGAATGAAATAATGTCTATTTGAAAATTGGGACAAGGCCCCCAGTAAACCCTAAAACTGAGTATAAGATAAAGGACCGCAGGACATAAGACCTTCCGAAACATAGAAGGCTCACCACTTGTCTCTACAGCTCTGTCTGAAAGTTCTACTGATTCTCTTGACCCCTAGACTAGGACTCTGAACCTGAGAGGTTGGAGAGGGCACGGGGTCAGCACAAAAGTACTGGCACGCAGAGATATCAAAACAAAACATAATATTTTTACAAAGTATAGTTGAGAGCCATTATAAAGCAATTTTGTATCAAATCATTTGAAAACACATGGGTGTAATGCAATAGTTTTTCTCAACAATAATGAAATGCAACTGAACTAGGTGGAATACCCTACATAATTTACACCAACTGTCAAACCTCGGTTGCCGCCGAGATTAGAGTATAAGTGAGAGAGAGACACACAAGATCACACAGCATGGTGTCTCGACCCAATGGTAGTTCCCGAGATCACTTGGCTCGGGCTCCTACCTATAGTCCCAATTTGGGAATGACATGAAGTCAAGTACACAAGATCACTTAGCCTGGTACCAATATTCCGTGTCGGCAAACACGTTTTTCTAGAGATGAGCCCTTGTGTCTCAAACACCTTCTTCGGTCATTCACCTTTCTCATGTAAAATCAATGCATTCAAGTTTTATCTTATTCAATCACATATCGTATTCTGTAGGGTATTGTCATACCCGACTTGCAAGTCCTCAATATCACTTCCACATATGCACAACCATGTAAAAACCAAGGTGCTTCATCATTTACAAGTAGTCAACAATATTTATTTCAAATTCATGCTCTCTTTTGTTGATCACAATATGATATGGGGTATCGAAACATTATCATAGGAATTTAAAAATAATTTATCATTCATATTTATCAAACTTCCATGGAAAATCTCAAATCACATATGCATGGTTTCAACCATTGAAGTATATAGACAAACAATTCCCATGACCTAAAGAAAATGACTTAGAAATCATATTGAAAGCAAGTTATTAGCATTTGATTGAAAACCCCCATTTAAAAGCATGCATGTCCATAAAACTACACCCATGAGATTTTTGGATAACCCCACGTACCTCTATTTCCAAGGATAATAGGTGTTTCTTGAAGCTTGCGGATTGTTGATTCCAAATATGTAATTATCTTTGAAAACCTATGGTCAAATCTTGAACTATTTGGGTTTTTATTTTGAAACCCTAAGGAGAATCTTGAGCACTTTTGATGAAAGAATATGTATTTTGGGGTCCTTGGAACTAAATCTCGTGTTTTAGGGCTATGTAAGGGTGGAAAAGGACCACTTTGTCCTCAACACGGAGTATTTAAATCACTAGAATTCCTTACATAGGGGCCGCCCATCTCGTTGCCTATGTTCACATAGGCGCCGCCTAGGCTATCGCCTATGTTTTCATAGGATCCACCTAGGCTATCGTCTATGTTTACATAGGCGCCGCCTAGGCTATTGCCTATGCTTTCCAGTGGCCATGGGCGATTGGTTAGGCGACACTTATCACTTTGAAGGGTCATAACTTCTTGCTCGGGTGTCGGATTTTAGCCAAATTGGTATCGTTGGAAAGCTAACTCGAATACCTATCATTTGAAACATAGTAAGCTTTCTAATTCGACATATACAGAGAGTTATGGTCGATGGAAGATGACATACTTTACAACATCTACTAAAACTTAGTCGATTGAAATAGTTTCAACTCGTCCTTGAGTTGAAGGACATCTATGGTCTAAATTCAATCTTGAGCGGATTCACATGCTACACAATAATTAACATGCCGTATTGGGATAGGATTGTATGGCTTCCGAATTATCAATGCATCGAGATCATGGTCTATATTGTAGCCCGAATTGCGGGGCGTTACAGAATTTAACTTAGAACTCTAACAAATTGGTATCAAAGCTCTCTTCTTGAGGGAACTGCGTTTGAGGGAAACATATCTTTCTCTTCTTGTTTTTTCTTTTGTGGATTTAGAGACTCCTTTCACTGCACTAGCACCACCAGTCTTCAAAGGTGAAGGCTATCATGTCTGGGTAGCAAGAATGGAGGCACACATGGAGGCAAATAATCTGTGGAAGCTGTTGAGGAGGACTATGAAGTTCCTCCCTTGCCTGAAAATCCAACCATGGCATAGATTAGGAATCACAAGGAAAAGAAAACAAGAAAATCAAAGGCTAGAGCAACGTTATTCGCTGCAGTCTCATCTGAAATCTTTGTCAGGATTATGACATTGAAATCAGCTTTTGAGGTCTGGAATTTCTTAAAGAAAGAATATGAAGGAGATGAACGGATCAAAGGTATGCGTACTCTTAACTCGATCCGAGAATTTGAACTTCAAAAGATGCAGGATTCAGAGACAATCAAAGAGTATTCTGATAGATTACTTAACATTGCAAACAATGTAAGATTACTTGGCTCTAAATTTCCTGATTCTAGATTAGTTCAAAAAATTCTTGTAACAGTACCCGAAAGGTCTAAAACAACTATTTCCTCACTGGAAAATTCTATGGATCTGTCACAGATTAGTTTGGTAGAACTATTGAATGCTTTGCAGGCACAAAAACAGAGAAGACTAATGAGTTCTGAAAGATCTGTTGAGGGTGCACTACCTGCAAAAGTTCAATCAAACCAGGGAGACAAAGAAAAGAAAAAGCAGAACAAGAAGGAAAACTCAAGTTCTCATTCTCCTGGGATCAAAACATAATTTTCCTCCTTGCAAGCATTGTGGAAGCAGTGTGAGAAATGTCAGAAGATGGGACATCATCAGAAGGTTTGCAAAAACACTCAACAAACTAATGTTGCACAGCTAGCTAATTAGGAAGATGAAGAGCAACTCTTTGTAGCAACATGTTTGGCAACTAGTTGCTCGAGTGAAAAGTGTCTTATTGACAGTGGTTGCACAAATCGCATGACTTTTGATCGTGATCTCTTCAAGGAGTTGGATACTTCAGTAATTTCCAAAGTACAAGTTGGTAATGGAGACTACATTCCTGCCGAAGGCAAAGGTACTGTGGAAATAAAATGCTCCTCAGGTACAAAACTTATCAAAGATGTGTTTTTTGTACCTAATATTAGTCATAGTTTGTTGAGTGTCGGGCAGATGCTTGAGAATGGTTTCAATCTTTTCTTTGAAACCAATTATTGTCAAATCAAGGATGAAGATAGCAGAAACTTATTCAAGGTAATGATGAAGGGAAGGAGCTTTACATTGGATCTTTTAGATCATGAGCAAAAAGTTTATTCTGCAACTAAATTCAATGCACAAGTTTGGCACAAAAGACTTGGACATTTCAACCATGCTGTGGTAATGAACTCACAAAAGAAAGATCTGGTTTGAGGGTTGCCTAATCTTGAAGCAAAAATTCCAGATTGCAAAACTTTCTAATTTGGCAAGCAAGCAAGGCTTCTTTTCAAAAAAGCAACCTGGAGAGCCACTGAAAAGTAGTTAAAATTAATCCACACAGATCTAGCTGGTCCTCACCGAACTCCGTCACTCAAAGGGAGTAAGTATTACATAGTTTTCATTGATGACTATACGAGAATGTGTTGGATTTATTTTCTCAGGTTCAAGTCATAGGTTGCCACTATCTTCTGGAAATTCAAGCAGTGGATTGAAACTCAAAGTGGTTGTAAGATTCAATCATTAAGGTCCGACAATGGCAAGTGTTTGCCAAAAGAGTATTGGGCAGAAGCTTCTCATACATCAGTCTTTCTACTCAACAGGCTTCCAACAAAAGCATTAGAAGGGAAGACACCATTTGAAATCTGGTATGGGTATACACCTTTTTAAAAAAATCTCAAAGTGTTTGGATGTTTGTGCTTTACTTATGTGCCGCAGAGTAAAAGAGATAAGCTTGATAAAAAGGCAGAAGCTGGAATATTCATGGGTTATAACACTGTTTCTAAGGCTTACAGAGTTTTCCAACCTCATACAAAGAAAATTTTGGTAAGTAGAGATGTTCATTTCATGGAGGATGAAAAATGGAACTCGAAAGAAGCATAACCGGTGCTATTTCCAGATCAAAGTAAAATACCCCAGCTGAAAGAAGATGAATTGGTGGATGATGTTCCGGTGAGAGGCACAAGATCACTCTCTAATATCTATCAGAGATGCAACATGGTTGTTCTTGAGCCAACAGATTTTTGCGAAGCAGGAAAAAGATCAAAAATGGAGAGCTGCAATGAAGGAAGAACTCACCATGATTGAGAAGAACCATACTTGGAAACTTGTGAAAAGACCTGAAATCAGGAAAGTCATAGGAGTGAAGTGGATTTTCAGAACCAAGCTGAACGCAAATGGCTCTATCAACAAGCACAAAGCCAGACTTGTTGTAAAGGGGTATGCTCAAATTTTTGGTATTGATTTTTCTGATACATTTGCTCCTGTTGTTTGATTAGAAACCATCAGATTTTTGTTGGCTATAGCTGCACAAAATGGTTGGAAAGTGTTTCAGCTAGACGTTAAATCAGCATTCTTGAATGGCTATCTTGTGGAGGAAATTTATGTCAAGCAACCTGAAGGATTTGCAATCAAAGGGCATGAAGATGAAGTGTATCAGCTCAAAAAAGCTTTGTATGGACGAAAGCAAGCGCCCAGAGCTTGGTACAACAGGATTGATGAATATTTGGTGCAGTTGGGTTTCAGAAAAAGCCTCAGCGAAGCTACTCTCTACATTAAAGGTGATGAAACAAATCTTATTGTTATTTCACTATATGTAGATGACTTGCTGGTTACAGGAAGAAATCATGAGCTTGTTCAGAAATTTAAAGAAGATATGCAGCATACTTTCGAGATGACGGACTTGGGAGAAATGGTTTATTTTCTAGGAATGGAAATCAAGCAAGAGCAAAATGAAGTTTTCATCTGTCAAAAGAAGTATACAAAAGAAATCTTGAAAAAGTTTAGGATAGAAAATTGCAAAGAAACAACTACTCCGATGTGTCAAAAGGAGAAGTTTAGCAAAAATGATGAAGCTGAAAAAGTGGATGAGACTCTTTATAGAAGTATGGTTGTATGTCTCATGTATCTTACAGAAACTAGACCTGACATTTTATATGTTGTAAGTCTTCTATCTAGATTCACTAATTGTGCAACTAACACTCATTTTAGAGCAGCAAAAAGGGTGATAAGATATGTTAAGGGAACACTGAATTTTGGAATCAAGTTTAATGCCAATCTGAAGCACGTGTTGCAGGGATATTCTGATAGTGATTGGGGTGGTTCTTCTGAAGACATGAAGAGAACTTCTGGATATTGTTTTAGTCTTGCTTCAGGTGTATTTTCTTGGTGCTCTAAAAAGCAAGAAATTGTTGCACAGTCGACGGCCGAAGCTGAGTTCATTGCAGCAACAGCTGCTGCAAACAAGCCTTATGGCTTAGAAAAGTGCAACTTGATCTGAATTTAAAGCAAGAGAACTGCACAGAGGTGTTTGTAGATAATCAAGCAGCTATTGCTATCTCAAATAATCTTGTTTTTCATGCAAAAACCAAGCATTTCAATATCAAATTATTCTTTCTCAGAGACGTGCAGAAACAAGGATCGATTGGGTTAAAGTACTGCAAGATTGGATCTTCAACTGGCAGATATGTTTACCAAAGCCTTGCCAAAGAGCAGATTCGAATTTCTCAGAGAAAGACTTGGAATTTGCAGCAACTGAAGCAAGGAGGAGTGTTAATTATTGCCTCACTTTCTGCAGTAAAAGTGGGAATAGTTGCTGTACAGTATCCAGTTTTTTATCCATGTTCTCAACTTAGTTTAGTTGCTGTTTTTTAGGTGTTAATGGTTCAGTTTTTTAGGATGTGCTGATCATGGAATCATGTACAAGTAGTTGCTTAATTATAGGATTTGATTGTTGCAATTTTTTCTATTTAAGCACAATTTCAGTTCAATGAAAAAAATAGCTTTCCAGCAACAAATACTTTCTCTGTTTCTTTTTCCTGCAACAAATACTTTCTCTGTTTCTTGCCTTTGTTCTGTTTCTAAGAGTGAATTTAACTTAGAACTCTTAACATTTTCAAATTCCTTTCTTCTGATCAAAGCAAACAATAAGTACCTTTCTTTTGATCAATGGCAAAGATCTGTGTGGTGTTCAGAATGTTTCTATATAATATTTCATCCAGAGAAAGCAAAGAACTCACTGGGAACCAAATAAAAGAAACGAAAATGGATCCAACCTTGTACAATGCTGCGGTGGAAGGCAATGTACAAGTCACTCCAATGGGCAACACAATCTTACATGTGGCGGCACATTATGGCCACTCCCATTTCGTGGAAGAAGTCCTTAAGATTAGTCTGGCATTGTTATGCTATCAGAACAAAAAGAATTAGACTGCGCTTCACATAGCAGCTAATGAAGGTCACATCGAAGTAGCCCACTTGCAACTTAGTATAGATGAGCATTATAAGGAGATACTCAAGAGGATGACACATGAGAATGGAGATACAGCACTGCACAAGGCCGTGAGGAGCCGACATCGAGATGTGGTTAAGCTCTTGGTGAAAGAAGATTCTGAATTCGAATTTCTATTCAACAAGGCCCGGGAGACACCACTGTATCTGGCAGCTGAGTCTGGTCTTCGAGAACTGTTGATTGAAATCTTGAACTCATGCAAACAACCAACTTCTTCTATGCAGGTCCATTAAATCGAACACCTCTGCATGCAGCAGTAATTCAGGAACACACGGGTATGTTACATATTTTTTTGCCTTTACTCTCACCATATCAACTTCTTTTTTCGATTTTTGTTACTATCTGTTGTTTCCTGTACTTAGACTATTGCATTATTTTGTTGTAGTACTTTTCTGTTTTGGACTGTTTTTTCTTGAGCTGAGAGTCTATCGGAAACAGCCTCTCTGCCTATGAGGTAGAGGTAAGGTCTGCATACACTCTACCCTTCCACAAACCACTTAGATACTACACTGGGGAGTCTAAATTTGTGTTGATTTAACTCCTTATCGTCATCATATTTGAACCATGCATCCAGATTGCATGAGATTGCTAATGCAATGGAATAAATCTCTATGTGAGGAACCTGACATGGGGGGTTGGAATTCGCTGCACTTTGCTGCTCTTTTAGGATTGAAACAAGTAGTTTCCGACATGCTGGGGTGGAAAAAAACCTTAGCCTACCTTCCAGCAGGCAGTGAAATAACTGGACAACAGCAATTCACATTGCAGCCGGTGCAGGTAAGGTAGACGTTTTACATGAGCTATTAAATCACCGCCCTGATTGCTGGGAAATGCTTGTGAGTAGTGGCCGAAATTCTCTTCATGAAGCCATATTATACAGTCGTGCAAATGTGGTCAGCATGCTGGATACGCGTAGAAAAAAAGTAATGTATATGTACAAAAAGTATTTTTGACATATATACTTAGTGTAACTTTCTGAATACATAATATAAACTTTCGACAAAGGATGCTCAACTGACCACCCTTTACTGCATGTGAGTCGTGTATCTTCTTGAAAGAGAAGTGTAGAGAGAGACACATGTGTAAAGTTCACCTTCGACAAGGTATTTGCTATCTATACTCCCCCCTCCCCCAACTTCCAACACATGTACCGTCTAACTCTCAACAGATTGGAAGAAATCACTTAGTGTACTATCTATTTCATCGGTTGCACCTCTTTCCTTGTGCAAATTTCTGTTATGTTCCGTGTACTGAACTCGCGATATGTAACAAAAGACTAATGCAATTCATGAACATGAACAGAGACAACGATTTCAAGTGTTAGTAATTGAATTCATAAAAATTACAAATACGAGTCGAACGTTGAAGTGAGTGAAAATCCTAGGAGATCAAGATTTAAATGTGAGTTTACCTTTGTAGCAAAAATGACGTAATAAACCTAGAAAAATGATAACAACAACAACAATAACATACCCAGTGTATTCCCACATAGTGGGGTCTGGGAAAGGTAGAGTGTACACAGATCATGCCACTACCTCAGGTGAAGTAGAGAAGTTGTTTCTGATTGTGCAAAATTGAATAAGAACGATATAATTCAATTCAACATTTTTTGTCGTTTGGAAATATGTATTTTTCCATCAATTTTTCAACATAGGGGTCAACATGCTTACACTCAGTAGCGGATGTACCTGTATTCCAGGGGGTTCATCCGAACCCCCTTCGTCGGAAAATTATACTATTTTTACATGGTAAAAAAAAATTTATGTATAAATAATAGAGGTTGAACCCCCTTCGACTAGTTCGGATATGTACTACTAAACCCCCTCACTGAAAATCCTGGATCCGCCCCTGCTTCTACTGGTGATGAGTGGACCGGCGAAGGATCCAAAGACATATTGTGAACATGGATATTCTAGAGGCTAGACAACCTGTTGAGCCTGAGGCTAAACCACAAAGAGGCCAAAGAATTAGACATACCAACAATCGATTTGCTTGCGATTCGAAAGATACAGTAACCAAACTATTCACAAGATGGGATTGTACATTTTTACGGACGGAGCGACATTTAAGCTGCGAAATGAATTTGCTAGCAATGTGAAAGGAATGCCCTTAAATCTCAAAAATGAGAATGATTTTTCTCCTCCACAATTTGTGAACCCATGTTTGGATGTGCCATGAGGGAATATTGCCACGATAATCAAATGCACGCATTAATAATTTATGATGATCTATCTCCACTATGTTCTTAGTAAACAGACAACATATCGTCAAACATCATTATTGCTATTATTATTATGCTGACCACCAGGTCGTGAGGCTTTCACAAGGGATGTTTTGTATTTTCGTTCTCGACTCTAAAAAAGAGAGACCTAACAAACAAAAATTAGACAGGTGCAAGTAGCTTAACCGCCTTATCACACTGAAAATGCGTATGTGAAAACCCCATGCAATAGTCATACCCAGGGTTTTGATCTAGTAGCAAGATCGGATTTGTGAATGAGGCGCATGTGACATGTTCGAACCTTGCAACAGACAAAATCATTATACTTAAGTGGAAAAGTATTTTGTCATGGCTTCTCCACTTCTAGCATATCTTTTTAGAACTGCTTTGAATTGTTTTTCTTTGCGATGAAGGTCTATAAAAATTTGAAAACCTCTCTGCCTTCCAATGTACGGGTAATAGCTATGTATACTCTTTCCTCCTCAAACTCCACATGCGGAGTTTTAACTGCGTATATTGTTGTTGTTGTACCATAGATTATTTAGAGAATGTACATTGGGTCTATAGCATTGTAAAAAATGATCTCCTGCGACAACTTATAATTTGAATAGAAGAAAATAACATGTAATGGACTAAAAAACCTTATCTTTCATATGTAATTCAAGGCATTGGGTAAAAACTGAAATATGTAGTTGAATTATATATCTGCAAGCAATCAGTACAAGTAGTAGCTAGCTATTCATGTCTCACTAGACTCCTATCTATATAAATAAGAACCAAGAAGTACAATAAAATAGTGAGGCAACCTATGAAACAGACAGTAACAACAAGACCAAGTGAATGTGATAAAGTAGCAAACATACCCGTTGCGAATGCAATTACAACTGCTAACATTGAAATGCACAGACAAAAACCGGCGAGATTAAAAAGCTTAATTACAATTTTTTACGTTGAGGAAATCTGCTATGACCTTCCATGATGAAATAGATAAATATAGCAAAAGCTAAGAATGTGAAGGCAATCGCATCGGAAACAACAAATGTACGAAATGCTGTTTTCCTTATTAGAATCTCCATCCCTTGATTAGAGCTACCGGGGTCGCTCTCAAAACCTCCTGGCAATGTGATACCAGCGGCAAAAGTGACTGTCATTATTAAAGTGGCCACAACAATATGGATTTGAGCTACCTTCATAATTCCTTCGAGTGTTGTTTGATATGCCTTTTCAGCTTTATCGCGATCATCTTTCGTCAGTGGCATGTACTCACACTTACGCTTTACCTCTAAGTCATGTTTTCCAAATCGGTCGATGCTACACAAATCCCGCACCAATTTCTCCTATTTTCATCAATAGTACAGTTTATATTCAGCTAGATTTCTGAATCCTGATTGCAAAAAGTTTTGAAAGTCATTCTTATTCTACTCTTGCAAAGACAAAATAACTTCAATTATCTGAAAATAGTATCGAAGATGATATTTAAGATTAGTATATAGTATGGAGGCATTTGAACTTGAAAAGGAGTATTTGAAGTTTTGTGGAACTACTTGTGTTTGGACAAAACGCTGAAGATTTTTGAGTGAACGCGAACTATTCTTTCACTTGACAAAATCCTTGAACTAGTACTTCAATATTTCACCAGCATATATACTCAAGCGCAACCAGTATTTGAAAAACAAATGTGCGACTGCTTACCTTCTCTGTTGTCACTATGCGTGATAATGCTATGTCAAGTGGGGTCTGGTTTTGTTTGTTAAATGACATCTTCTTTGCTCTAGGATGGTTTATTAATTCAGGCACATGGTTACCAGAGGCAGCAAGCAAATGGAGAGGAGTGTTGCCGTCACTATCTGGCTCATCAACAAGGCTGTCGTACTCATCATAGTCTAATAAGAAGCAGATTAACTCATCTTGATTGAAAAATACGGCAACATGAAGAGCGTTTTGATTGTTGCTGTTAAGCATATCGCGACAACCAGGGCAGTGATTTAATAGCTTCTTTATCATGTTTACGTCACCTTCACTTGCTGCAATGTGAATTGCTGTCGTCCAATCATTTTCACTGCCTGCCGGAAGGTACACTAAGGATTTTTTCCATGCCAGAATATCAGAAACTACGTCTTCCATTCCTAATTTAACAGCATAGCACAGTGAATTCCAACCCCATAAATCAGGTTCCTCGCATAAAGGTTTATTCCATCGCCACAGTGATCTAATGCAATCTGGATATGTCAACACGATAAAAGCATAAATAAGGGGTTAGATCTTCTCGCAAATATAGTTGCACGACAGACATTACAAAATCATCAACAGATTATGGGAAATTCAACTGAAGTTAGATATCGATACAGCAAATTATGTATCTTTATGTTCCTGAATTACTGCTGCATGCAGCGGCGTTCTATTAGATGGACCTGCAGCGTAAGTTGGTTTCTTGCAGGATTCCAAGATGATAATCAAAGCATCATGAAAACCAGATTCAGCCGCCAGATACAGTGGCGTCTCCTGTGCATGGTTAGGTGGAAATTCAAATTCAGGATCTTCTTTCACCAAGATCTTAACCACATCTAGATGTTGGCTCCGCATGGCCTTGTGCAGCGCTGTATATCCACTTGCATCCGTTGTCCTCGTGAGTTTCTCCTTAGTATTATGATCTTCCAAGTAGCACACGTACTACTTCAGTGTGCCCTTCGTTAGCTGCTATGTGAAGAGCGGTTTCATTTTTCTTGTTTTGACAGCATAATAATGCCGGAGTAATCTTAAGGACTTCTCTCGCGAAATGGGAGTGGCCATAGAGGGCTGCGACATGAAGGACCGTGTTTCGCTTCGGAGTGACTTGGTAGCCGTTTTCTTCATCCCTTTTCAAATGATCAGCATGTAGAAAATTGGCATCTCCGATATTGCCTCTCATCGCAGCATTATACAAGGTCGGATTCATTTTGGATTTGAAGTTTTATCCAATATCTCCCAATGATAATCCTGTGAGTCCTTTGCTTTCTCTGATGAAACATTATTATATAGGAAAAACTAGTTAGATTCTTAATTAATCTCAAAAAAGAAAGGGATCTGGTGCTTGCCTATATTTTCGCTTTCATGTCAAAAACTGAAAGAATATCATGAACATAAACAGTTTGAAAAACTTATTAAACCTCCTAAGACAAAAAGAATACATTGATCTCTTAAGATTCACTTCATCTTATGATTCTTTTATCCTAAAAACAAACAAGTAGTGTAGTCACCGGAACAAAGAAAATCTTGTAGCAACTCAAATGAGCTAAAGATGAAACTTACCAAAACAATAATGACGCTCGTTGGCTCCCATTGCCCCATGAGACTGGCGAACGTTGCTCCTTTTCCCTTTACTCAACATATGCTCTTTGCGGTTCTTCAACATCCAAACTGAAAACCAGCAGCACATTCGCGATAAATTGAATTTGAATTCATAAATAGTGAAGAAGAGGTCAATAGAACGATACCTAGAAAAATGCTCCGAAAAAGGTCTTTTACCATTGTTGCACTAAACACAACATATTCCCCTATAGAAGTCCCTATGGAGTAAAGGGAAGTGGATGAATTCTTGGAAAAAGGTAGATAGAGTCAACGGTACAACAGTCAACAGACACCGCTGCCTATCTGAAATCTTTGCGGAGGGGCTCAGATTAGCTACATTGGCACTTAAACAACACATCCAAAATTGTAGGTACTGAGTTTAGCGAGGATTTATTGATAAGCAGTGTAAAGACATATACTTGAATTAAAGCTCCAATCGTATCAGAGAGGCAGTGGCGTATTTGATTTGAGAGAGGAAAACTCCGATCTCACATCATATAGCTTACTCTAAAGTAGGGTATCTTTAATAATGAAAATATTATACAAGATGAATTCATATTAATTTTGAAACAAGATGTTGATGACATATCTATCACTCAAGAACATTATACAAAAAGATTGAAGAACTGCAAGCCAGTGAACATGTCAAGGTTGTAACATAGACCCGAGTCTCTGTGTAAATTACGTAGGCAGTTTCATATCCCAAGGCCTGTTCTTTCACCAAAGCAACGGTACTTCTTATTCTCACGCAATATTATCTATAGTAGCACATTTATCAACTTCCAACGCCAAATTGTATGACTAACACATAAGGCAGCTGCGACATACTCAACTTTACAAGTTAAGAAAGGAACCAAAAAAGGAAAAAGAGAAAAACAAGAGAATATTATCATAGGGGTCTATGCGTAAGAAAGTGTGTATAGTACTATGTTAAAAAAAGTTTTTCTTGCGAAGAAGCTTCTGATTCTTTTGTCGACATAAGGACAATAGTTTGATTCGATATTTTCAAAGAATCAACTAAGGAAATCTCATTTTTCGTATATCGAAAACAAGAACTATACATATGTTAGTTAAACCAAAATTTGGATTGTACAAATTTGGATCCATTTTCTTTTCATTTTTATCTTTTTTTTTTTTTTTTTGATAAAAATAGATCCTTGCCCTTCCTCGACCTAGCACATTGCGGGAGCTTAGTGCACTGGACTGTTTTTTTTGTTTTAAGAAATATTCTGGACACCACACAAACATTTGCCTTTGATAAAAAAGAAAAGTAAGGTATTTAATTTGTTCTTTGCTTTAACTTTTTTCACAGGGCGATCAACAACTGTTAACAATATATTAAATTAACGTTAATTGTCCTCGTCAAGCATGGCATGACAACAACTTGCAACAATATATTAAATTCACGACAGCATGTTAGAACATACATGGGCGGATTCACAACGTTGGTTTTATGGATTCACCATCTAAATCTAATAGTTTTTGCCGGATCCTGTTTGTATATAAATATTTTTGACTTGAGAATCCTTGAGAATCCATAAATATTTTGCCATCTTCATATTTGATGATGTCCCTACATAATTAATGTACTTTAACACTATGCCTTTACTTTTTAAGTCTAGACAAATACCAAGCTACTGTCAATTAATCAATCATGTTATAAGGCTATCAATATCATTTTCATAACAGCTGTGAAGGTCACTATCACATATAGATATATGCCACGACTAAATGTACTTGAGCTGCCTTCATAATATCTTTGATTGTTTTTTAGCATAATTGGTAAAATTGTTACCATGTGATAAGAAGGTCACGTATAATTAATAAATAAATCTGCAATGAACTCGAAAGTTTTTGCTTTCTCGAGGTGAAACAACAACAGCATACTCAGTATATTTCCCACCAAGTAGGGACTTGGGAAAGTAAGTGTACGCAATCCATACCACTATCTCAGATAAGATAAAGAGGTTATTTTTCAATAGACCCCAGCTTAATAACTTTCTCGAGGTGAAACATTATATAGAAATTAAAAGTTGACTTGGTCTTAGTATATATATCAGTCATTCATTTTACATGTTGCATGTTGTCATCTTTATGTCAGTTGTATTATTATTACTTTAAGAGTAAATGTACTGTTTTCACCTTGAACTATAAATGAAATTATTATTTGTTTCTCAAATTTTATTTTTTTTATTATTTTCACTTTTTTATTTTTTACTTTAATTTTATTATTCTATTTTTTATTATTTTCACTTTTTATTTTTTCCTTTAATTTTATTTTTATTCAACCTTTATTTTTTTTTTCTCTTTTTTTTTCTTATGCATTATCTATTTCTTTTTTTTTATTTTTTAATTCATTTATCTTTAAATTTTATTTTTTTTATTTTTAGTTTTTATCGGTTCTTTTTTTTCCCCTCATTTTTCTCAAACTTTATTTTTATTTTTCTCTCATTTTTTATTTTCTCAATTTTTTTAATTCTTCGCTTTTTTCTTAATCTTTAGTATTTTTTTTCTTTCCTTTTTTTTCACTCTTTTTTTATTCCTCTATTTTGTTTGATCATTTTTTTCTTTTTTCAGTTATATTTTTTTCCTCATTTTTCTCAAAATTTATTTTTATTTTTCTCAATTTTTTTAGTTCTTTGCTTTTTTCTTGATCTTTATTTTTTTTCTTTCCTTTTTTTTTTCCTCAAACTTTTTTTAATTTCTCTATTTTTTTATCATTTTTTTCTTTTTTCTCAACTTTTATTATATTTCGCTAATAAATATAAAGTTGTATAATTTGCAAAGGGATCTTCTTTTTTTGACATCAAATCAAATTTAAGGGCATGAATTGTTGTTACAAAGTTCTTTGAAAGTTCTTGAGATAAGTCGTGTCTCTAAGACGAGAGTTGTAGAATATCTCATAAATAAAGACATAATGTGGTAGTGTCAAATCTTGCCGTGGGGCATAATTTGTTATTTGAAAGTCCTTGAGAAAAGTCTTGCCACTAAGGCAAGAGTTGTAGAACATCTCATCAATAAAAACATAATGTAGTAGTGTCAACTCTTGCCCGTGGGGCATAATTTATTATTTGAAATTCCTTGAGGTAAGTTTTGCCCCTAAGGCAGGAGTTGTAGAACATTCCTTAAATGAAGACATAACGTGGTAGTGTCAACTCTTGCCTATGGGGAATAATTTATTATTTGAAAGTCCTAGAGCTAAGTCTTACCTCTAAGGCAATAGTTGTAAAACATCCCATAAATGAAGACATATCGTGGTAAAGTCAACTCTTGTCCGTGAGGCATAATTTGTAGTTTAAAAATCTTTGAGCTAAGTCTTGCCTCTAAGGCAAGAGCTGTAGAACATCTCATAAATGAAGACATAACGTGGTAGTGACAACTCTTGCCCGTGGGGCATAATTTGTAGTTTGAAAGTCCTTCAGGTAACTCTTTCCTCTAAGGCAATAGTTGTAGAACATCTCATAAATGAAAATATAACGTGGTAGAGTCAACTCTTGCCCGTGGGGTATAATTTTTGTTTGAAAGTCCATGAGCTAAGTCTTGCCTCTGAGGTAAGAGTTATAAAATATCTCATAAATCAAAATATAATTTGGTAGTGTCAACTCTTGCCCATGAAACATAACTTATTGTTTGAAAGTCATAAGTCTTGCCTCTACAATGTAGTAGTGTCAACTCTTGCCCATGAAACATAGCTTATTGTTCGAAAGTCGTAAATCTTGTCTCTATAATGTGATAGTGTCAACTCGTGCTCATTAGATGTAACTTGAATGGAAGAAATCGAAGAAAAGAACAAAAATAATAAAAGTTGCGGAAAATTTTATTGAACTTATTCCTTTTATTTTGAATTTCAGAAATATAGAACTGCCAGATATAAACCAGAACCCTCGAAAGGTAGAAATTTCCTCTCTGATTTGTCGATAAACTTTTGCATCCGTCAAGGAACTCCGCGTAAATCTTGCTAATTGTATGACGAAACATACATACATGTATCTTTCTGTAAGATGCATCTCTTTAATTATATCTCATGCTTGCGTTTCCTGCATCTCTAGTTTCTTCTGCTTTTGAAATTCATGGAGATTGTAATCTGTCCATTGCAGGAACATCGAAAAAGAAGTCTACCAGTATGATAGAGATGCCATCGATGGACCTGTAAACGTAAGTCTTTGCTGCCACACTATGCATATTTATTGATTAGCAGCGATAGCATATCTTGTATGTTTGTTCATTACGGGGCATAACGTTTAACATGACGCCATATGAGCAAAAGTTCATTCGATTATCAATTTTTACTTCAAATCCAGTGTTCTAGTTTACAACCGCAGATATCTCACCCCACTCCCATCCCCATCCCGACCCAACGTTCAATCCACTAGTACAAATGAGGGATCGTCTTTTACAAACTTGACATTTTTGGTAATAGGACTATGGGAATAACAGAAGCACTAAGATGGCAGATGGAAGTCCAAAAGTAGCTTCATGAACAACTTGAGGTGAGTAGACGATCAAAGTCTCAAAACATTACTCAGGTATCTATTCTTGCTTTTCTTGCACCTGTTTTCATCGACAAATCAGATGTCGAAAGTCTCGGGATAATTGAGAATGTTATCTTAAAAATCTTGTACATTGTGTGTCTGTGTAGACACACATCCAAGTTTATCATTTTAGCAACAGCTCGATGTATTCGAATGTGACATGATGATATTGTTCTGGTTTGAAACCATGCGACTCTATCAAATTACCGATGACATGGTCACTAACTCCACTCCGTACCTTTTTTCATTTTAGCTGATCATCATCCATGGCATAAGTAGCTGACGAACTATCCGTATGCTTGTATGGCCGGACCATAGAACCTTGTGGTCCGGTCCCCGGACCCTATGCATAGCAGGAGCTTAGTGCACCGGACTGCCATTTTATAATTATTACAAAAAGAATTTCTATCAAGTACATTCATAATTTTAACGTATCCCTTTCTGCAGATCCAAAGAAAGTTGCAGTTGCAGATTGAAGAACAAGGTAAATATCTCGAAATAATGTTTGAGAGGACGAAGGACATTGGGAAAGATTTAAAGGTATCATCATTAATAATAGATGAACATCCTTCACCATCAACCGAGACAAAGCATTCGCCTCCAAACGACAAATCAGAAGCACTCGAGAAAGATCCTGTTAGTTCGAACAATTGTTCAAGTTCAAGTTCAGGAGGCAAATCACCAGACAAGAAAGTTAGTGAAGATCACGACTCAGATAGTGGAGAATCGGGTTGTTCACCTCCGTCAAAACGAGCAAGAACTGAAGAAAGGTCAGCTCTTTATGAATCTTGATAGACTCATTTGTAATATGTAGCCCAGCAGGATAGCTGAAATTTGAATTGTTGTCTTTGCAAATGTTATCGACTTGATGAAAGCTTCCGTCTTGAAAATAATCATCTTCTTTGGTTGTTTCATTTACTTTTCCTCCGACCTTAAGGGTTGACTGTGTTCTTCACTAATCACTACATGACTCGAATCACCATCTTGTGAGTTTACGAGTATGCCAATAGACACACTTGTCTGTATTCCGATTGTTTCATCATTCTATATAGGTGTCATACATACGAGGATGCCTAAAGCAGCCACAATTTTCACTTAAACACCTCAACCAGACCTCGATCTGATTGAACACCCATAAGTAGGCTCAACGTGTACCAATCAGACACGCATCGCTGAATGGCTGATAGTGTATTTTTGTTTATTTTAGGAATAAGTATTTACATAACTAATTTTTGGACACGTGCTTTATCTCGTATTAGTGTAATAGAAAATTTGTCAGGGGCGCGGCAGTCGCTGCAAAACCTTGGGCGCGAGCGGCCATCAGTGCAGGTCTTGGTGTTAATATTCAAATTCCCCTTCTCTAAGTGATAAGGTTGACTTCTCGCGACGTCGCAGGCAGCGAACCGCCCATGTCGCCGCGATCCGAACATTTCGATCGCCAACAGCCCCATCATGGACGACGCCACCGATAGCTGACACGAACGCACAATGAAGCGCGGTCAACGTTGTTTTGCGGCTGCATTTCCATGAATGTGATCTATCAAGAAGTTTTATTAACTTTGCATCGTTTGGCAATCACGAAAAGGTTCAAAAATATCTTGTGTTTATGTTTTGTTCAATTTTGGCCAAGAACATCCCTTATAAAGTATCACCATAGACAAAAGACATGCTTATTAGTTCTTTAAGTTAACAAATGGCATCCACTTTTAGAGTGATTTAGGCAAAAAAAACCAAGATAATATATTACATACAATAATAAGAAGAGATAAGCATCCAGTACCCCTTGAAGTACGACCAAAGTTGCTACGACACACTCCAACTTTACGGGGGTTTTATTACCTCCGAACTCAATTTTAATGTATTTTTGTCACCTTTTGTGCTGATGTGGCACCTATTTTACATAGAATGGGGCGTGCAGTCTTAGTGCTTCTGTTATTCCCATGGTCCTATCACCAAAAATCCAAATAGAGTTTTAAGAATAAGTCTCAAAAGAGAAAAAAACTTGCAAGAAGAAACTGTCACGACCCAAGCCGGGGCCCTGACTGCGATGGGCATCCTGAACCATCAAGGCCTGAGAGATCCCTTTAACGGACCACCTGAACCATCAAGGCCCAAGAGGCCCTTGTAAGGGCCCAACCCACTTGTGATATTGTCCGAGTCTAGGGCCTCACTGCTTTAAAACTCGTGACTAGGTAGTAAGGCTTACTTACTTATATACCCAGCATCTCTCCTGTGTTTTGCAATGTGGACTCCTTATCCCAAGTTGGGGTGTTACAGAAACTTTGTATATAAATTTGAAGTTTGTAGAAGATGATCTTCGTTTGTACTTTTGTACTGAAAGTTGGGTTGGGGGTGGGGGTGGGGGTGAGATATTGCCAGTTATAAAATAACACACTGTATTTGAAGTAAAAATTGACAATCGGATAAACTTTTGTGCATATGGCATCATGTTAAACATTATGCCCCGTAATTAACAGACATACAAGATATGTGATCGCTGCATGATCCATAAATATGCATAGTGTGGCAGCAAAGACTTACGTTTTCAGGTCCAACGATGGCATCTCTATCCCACTGGTGGGCTTCTTTTCCTGTGTTTCAAACTCGGGCATTGATATGAAACATGCAGAAGAAATTAGTATGAGATATAATTAAGGCATAATACACAAATATGACCCAAAACTTAATACGAAATTATAACATTGACCTTAAACTTTGACAGTACACAAGAAGGCCCTTTAACTATACAAAACTGAACAAATATGAGCTCCGATCCTACGTGGCAAAACGAGTGTTGTACATGCAAAACTGAGCGTGTCGGAGTAAGAATCGAAGGGTTTTTTTGTTCAGCTTTTGTATAGTTAAAGAGCCTACTTGTGCATTGACAAAGTTAAAGATCATATTTATAATGTATCTTTTTCATTAAGTGGCAGAATCTGATTGGATGGCTAATCCACGTAGGTGCAAGTGAGGTACACACGTGTAGTTGCGAAATCAGAGGTCATATTTGTTCAGGTTTTGAATAGTTAAACGTCCTATTTGTGCATTGTCAAAGTTTAAGGTCAATGTTATAATTTCATGTCAAATTTAGGTCATATTTATGAATTATGCATATAATTAAAGAGATGCATCTTACAGAAAAATGCAAAAGTTTATCAACTAATCAGAGAGGAAATTTCTACCTTCTGATGGTTCAGGTTTATATCTATATTATGGAGGTTCTGAGAGCGATCTCAATAGCTCTAATAAAGGGATGGCGATTCTAATAAGGGAAACAATGTTCCATGCATTTGTTGTATCAGATGCCATTGCCTTTACATGCTCTGCTGGTTCTGTATTCACTACTTCTACATTGCGATAAATGCAGCAACTGCAAAAAAATTAAACTTATAACGAGGCACTTTAAGATAGCAATTCTTTTGCAGCATTTAGCGTTGTCAGCAATTGTAATTGCACTTATAACTGGTATGTATGCTACTTTAACACATTCAGCTATCTCGTTGCTAGTCTTTGCATTACCTTATATATACAACGTAGTCAAGGGGGTTCGGGTAAACACCCTCTAGAACTGCCCCTGGTGACGACGATTCTATCCCTTTGTGTTAATTAATGGATTCTAAACTAATAATTTCTACATATTAAGTATATATTTTAAAAACAAATACAAATTATATTCGAGTCTAAATTACTAAATTCTCTCAAAATCGTACCTTTGACAAAATAGGTTGGTGTGGATTTATTGATCCCACTCTCAAAAACATTGTAATAAAGTAATAATAATACAATTGACATAAAGATGGCAAGTTGGGCCACATCTAAGTAAAGACCAAGTCAACTTTTAATTTCTATATAGTGGTATGGGCTGCATACATTTACCCTCCCAAGATCCCACTTGGTGGAAACATACTGAGTGTGTTGTTGTTACACCTCGAGAAAGCAAACGACTTTCAAGTTCTTCGCAGATTTATTTATTAATTATACGTAACCTCCTGATCACATGAGAACAACTTTATCAATCACTCCAACACTCCCCGTGAGATGAAAGAATAGTCAAAAATACATTTCACAGCTGGTTTCACGTTATGAAAATGATATTGATAGCCTTATATAACATGACTGATTAATTGACAGTAGCTTGGTATTTGTCTATACTGAAAAAGTAAAGGTACAGTGTTAATGTAAATTAATTATGTAGGGACATCATCAAATATAAAGATGGCAAAAAGATGCAATTATTGATAGCTGGAAAAAGATATTTAGAACTCCTACTACAACAAACAAAGTGAAACAGAGGGAATTATTGAAATACAGTTTGGAGTAATATATGTTTCATGAAATGAAATTATAAAGCATAAAACCCAACCAAGAAGTTATCATTTCTTCCAATCAAGGCAAATAACAAATGCCTTTCTTTTAGTCAAAGGCAAATAGTGATACTTAGATAGTTGGATTTCTACTTTGGAGATTCATACTTTTTCTATATAGTGGTTTTGCATGAAGGGTAAATGAACTCGGAGCTACCAAGACAACAGAGGTTAGATAGCTCTGACGGGAGGAAGTTGAGGTCATCCATTCATACGTTGTAGGAGGATGACTACCACTGATGATGCTGAAACAAAAGTCAAAGTGAAAGATATTATGAATGCAGCTCAAATACATCTAGTTGTGGCCACACTACTAGTGACGGTCACATTCGCGGCCGGTTTCACATTACCGGGAGGTTTTGAGAGCGATCATGATAGCCCTAACAAAGGAATGGCGATTCTGACGAAAAAATCAGCATTCTGTGCATTTGTTGTTACGGATGCCATTGCCTTTGTATGCTCCGCAGGTGCTGTGTTTAGCTACTTCGTCATGGCTGCGAATCACCGGCCAAAGACCGCAAAAGAGCTGAGAGTTCTGATGGACATTTATAGAGTTGCAACAATTTTGCAGTTCCTTTCAATGTTTGCAGTTGTAATTGCATTTATAACTGGTTTGTATGCTACTTTGTCACATTCAGTTGGTCTAGCTAATACTGTTTGTGCCATTGGTTGCCTCTCTTTTTTTATTTATGTGTTGGTTTTTTATCTTATTAAAAGGGGAATGGATGAAGAGACATGAAGCTTTTAGGGATCGTTTGGTACGAGGCATAAGGAATAATAATCTAGGAATGAAATATGAAGATCAGTTTATCCCGCGTATGGTTAGGGGTATCAGTTAGTATTGAGATTATTTATCCCATATCAAATGACCCCTTACTGCGCTGCGGTCTTGCATCAAGGGCGGAGCGAGGAGGCACAAGGGCAAGGTTTCGATCCTTCGCCAGAAAATTATTGTTGTTATGTATATTTAATAGATGTTGAATCTTCTCTAACTTCTTCGTTTGTTTACTTCTTTATATTTTGAATCGCCTATGTATCTACTGTTGTGTATTTGTTTGGCATACTAATGTAAATATATGCAAGCTTTGTAGTTAAGAGAACTTTTATGTCAAATTATTCTGAATTCTTATTAGAGTAAAGCGTCTAGTACCTCTTGAACTATAACCAAATTTGCTACGACACACTCCAACTTCATGGGGTCCTATTACCCTGCTGAACTCAATTTTAACGTATTTTTGTCACTCTTTATGTGGGCCCTTTTGTCACTCCTATTGATAAAAGATTGACACCTTTTATCAATCCTTATAGCTGACATGATATCTTTGATGTGGGCCCCATTCTATGTATGAATTCAGAATAATTTGACATAAAAAAGTTCTCTTAACTACAAAGCTTGCATATATTTACATTAGTATGCCCAACAAATACAAAACCGTACATACATAAACGATTCAAAATATAAAGAAGAAAACAAACGAAGAAGTTAGAGAAGATTCAACATCTATTAAATATACATGACAAACTGCAAGTGGTCGTTTGATATGGGAGATGGGATAGACAAGGGACAACTCATCGAATCATTATAGTATAAATAGTGGAATAAATAATCTCGAAAATAACTGATACCCCTAACCGTACGGGGGATAAACTAATCTTATATTTTATCTCGAGATTATTATTCCTTATCCCTCATACCAAGCGACCCCTAGAAACTTCATGTGTCTTCATCCATCCATTCCTCTTTTAATAAGATAAAAAACCAACACATAAATGAAAAAAGAGAGGCAACCAATGGAAAAAACAGTATCAGCAAGACCAACTGAATGTGACAAAGTAGCATACAAACCAGTTATAAATGCAATTACAACTGCAGAGATTGAAAGGAACTGCAAAATTGTTGCAACTCTATAAATGTCCATCAGTGCTCTCAATTCTTTTGGGGTCTTTGGCCGGTGATTTGCAGCCATGACGAAGTAGCTAAACACCAGCAGAGCATACAAAGGCAATGGCATCCGTAATAACAAATGCACGGAATAATGATTTCTTCGTCAGAATCGCCATTCCTTTGTTAGGGCTATCATGATCGCTCTCAAAGCCTCCCGGTAATGTGAAACCGGCCGCAAATGTGACCGTCACTAGCAGTGTGGCCACAACTAGATGTATTTGAGCTGCATTCATAATATCTTTCACTTTTGTTTCATGTTCATCAGAAGTCATCTTTGTTTCAGCATCATTAGAAGTCATCCTCCTACGACGTATGAATGGATGACCACAACTACCTACTTCTTCCTCCCATAAGAGCTATCTAACTTCTGTTGTCTTGCTAGCTCAGAGTTCATTTACCCTTCATGCAAAACCATTATATAGAACAAGATAATGAATCACTTAAGTAGAAATCTAAGTGTCACTATTTACCTTTGACAAAAAGAAAGGTATTTGTTATTTGCCTTGACTGGAAGAAAGAGATAACTTCTTGGTTGGGTTTTATGCTTTATAATTTCATTTCATGAATCATATATTACTCCAAACTGTAATATAATTCCCTCTGTTTCACACTTAGCACAAAGTACTAAATATATTTTTCCAGCTACCAACAATGGCATCTTTTTGCCATCTTCATATTTGATGATGTCCCTACATAATTAATTACTTTAACACTATGCCTTTACTAAATTCCAAGCTACTGTCAATTAATCAATCATGTTATAGGGCTATCAATATCACCAGCTGTGAAGTTCACTATCATGAATAGATAGTTGCCACTACTATTTGAGCTGCCTCCATAATATCTTTTACTGTTCTTTCATCTCACGAAAAGCGTTGGAGTATATATCTTAAAATGCATTTCATACTGGTTCATGAACTTGTAGAAGTATATTTCTTTATGAATTCTTTGTTTGAGTCTTTATATTAGAATATCTTAAGATACCAGATTCGTCAGTTTTATATATATATATGGTGTGTCCATAAGCTGACATTGTTTATATATATGGATGCTACTAGATAAAAAATGAACAACCGGTACATTAAAACTCTCGCTATGAACAGTAGGGATGGGCATTCGGTTAATTCGGTTTGATATTTAAATATCGGTTCGATTTTCAGATTGACAAAAATAACAACCGTAACCAAACCAAAATAAATTTTGTTCCGTTCGGATTTACAAATTCGGTTCGGTTATTTCGATTTTTTATTTCGGTTTTGAAGCTCTCTTTCTCATGAGACTGGATATTTAAAATTGATGATTTTTTTTACAAAAATATTTTTTTTTCAAACCTAATTTTCATAGTGGCATTTGACTGGGCAGTAAACTAAAGAAAGTAAAGAGGGCTGGGCAGTTTCATCTGAACAGTTTAAAGAAACCAACTTTAACAACGTCATGTTACTCTTAGTCCAGATATCTTAACAGCAGTAAGCATTTCAGCAAATTAAAGAAACCAAGTTGTAACCTATGATAGAATAACTTCGATAAAAGCAACTGTCATTTTGAGGATAACACAAATTCTTATTTCTCAAAAGTCAGAATCATGGCTTGTTCTCAAGATAAGATAGAGAATGTGATGCAAAGCAGCAAAGCAGAATCATTTTACTTACTACTTCCATGACCCAAATGCCTAAATCACAAAAATCTCAACATGTAAAATCACAATTTGATAAATGAAATTATAATTTTACCTAAATTTTTGACGGCGGATGGCGGATGGAGGATGGAGGACGGCGGATGGCGGACGGAGAACGCAGGACGGTGGTAGTTTTGTAAATCGTAGTTGTAGGGTTGCGGCGTGCCGGTATAGTATAAATGTTTAGGGTTGCTGCTTACTAATGCCTAACTTTGCTATTATATATTTATATATATTATATTATTAATTTATTATATATTAAATATATAATAATAGATAAATATTATTAATTATTTATAGAATTTCGGTTAATCGGTTTATCTGAATTATTTTTTTCAAAAATCGAACACCGAATCGTATAACCAAATTTTAAAAATCAAAAATCGAAATCAATCCGAAAAACTGAAAAACCAAATCGAAATTGAAATTTCGGTTCGATTTTTTAGTTTTTTCAATTTAAACCAAAATATGTCCAGCCCTAATGGGCAGGGTCCGAGGAAGGACCCCATCACAGGGGTGTATTATAGACAGTCTTATCCTGTATTTCTGCCAGAGATTGTTTCTTGGTTACATGACAACTTTACCGGTTACTCCAACGCTTCCCTCAGGCTGCATATGAAGACACGTTTATGTCATGCATGGGATGGACCCCACATGGATGAGTCTGAAACTTGTATTAATAAAAAGAAAGACTCAACAGAGACTTGATTATAAAGACTTGACTGTTTTCCTATATAATGTTTCATCAAGAGAGAAAGCAAAGGACATAAGTATCCTAATTTTGGATAATAGCCCAAAACAAAAAAGAATGGCGTCGGAGATGGTGGTGTCGACCCTGGTCAAGAAGGTTGCAGATATGCTCCTGCCCATGATGCCTGTTACAAGAAGGATGATGGTGCCGAGAGCGAAGACGGCGTCAGAGGGTAATGATCAAGAAGACAGAGCCAGGACAGATGAAAGAATGGTTGAAAATATTATGAAGGCAGCTGAAATACATTTAGTTGTGGCAGCTCTATTAATGACAGTGACCTTCACAGCTGGTTTTACGTTACCAGGAGGTTTTGAAAGCGATACTAATAGTAAGAATAAAGGGATGGCGATTCTATTAAGAAGAGCAGCATTCCGGGCATTTGTCATTTCGGATGTCATCGCCTTTACGTGCTCCACTGCAGCTATATTCGCCTACTTTATCATGGCAACAAAATCAATATCATCTGCAACAGCAAAGCTAGAAGATATTATCCTGCTTTATAATACGGCAATTCTTTTGCAGCTTCTGGGGATGACAGCAGTTATAGTTGCATTTTCAACTGGTTTGTATGTTACTTTAGCACATTCTGTTGGTCTCGCCGTTACAGTCTGTGTCATCAGCGGCATTTCTTTTTATGGGATGTGCTTTATGATTGCGCTTTCTTGAAATTTACATTCCAAGAGAAAGAACCTGAGCAGAGGATAAACTTATGTTCTAAAGATGCAGCTAGCTATGTGTTTGATGTTGCATTTTCCAGCTATCAACAACTGCACCTTTTTGCCATCTTCATATTTGATGATGTCCCCACAAATTTAATGAACTTAACACTATGTCTAAACAAATCCCAAGCTAGTGTAAATTAATCAATCATGTTATAGGGCCATCAATTGTCAGGAGTTTTTGTGATGATTTTTTTTTTTTTTTAATCCAATTTAAGTGTTACTTCCTTTGAACGGTTGAAAATATATCTCAAAAATAAAATTAAAATAAATAATTTTAGTAGTTTTAATTTATTAAAATCCTATGTGGCTTAAACTTAAAAAATTAATTTTTCCTTTGTTATTTGAATAGAAATTAGTTATTCTAATTTAAATTAAAATGTAGTTAAAAATTTAATTATAAATATATATTTTGAGTTATTAATAAAATAAATCCATTTGATAATACAATTGGAGTATTTTCTACTCTCCAATTCTTTCTATGTTATTTCTCTAATTTCAAAGCCAAACCAACATGAACGAAATAAAATTAATATCATAATTGCTTTTGATTCAAATTTAATTTGTATTTATTTTTAAAATGTATATTTATGTACAAATCATTAGTTTGGAATCAATTAACACCTTTTTACTCCAGATTAGGCTTCAACATGGAGGTTCTGTACAGTTAGACTCGAGCTTTTGTAGTTATGTAACTAGCGGGGGAATTGTAAGATTTAGAAGTTGAAATGTGGTATTCATAGCTGAAAGCATAGTTGAGAAGCATCGCAAATTTAAATGCCGGAGAAATCTTAAACTTTTTGAGAGTTGCCACTTAATTTTAAAAAGGAATTAAGAAACTTTCGTAATGTACTTTTAAAAAGGATTTCAACCCATTTTTGCTTCTTTCAACTCCTTGCGTCCGTATGGCATGTAATCGATTTGGACTTGCTTTCGGGATTTGACTCGAAAGGTAGGCTCCATTGGCCCATGATGGATATGAGAAGGGAAGAGAGTCCCGTGTGGGACTCAAGTGTACCCATATTCCAAAAGGAAAAATAAAGAAATTAAAGTATGCTCAAATGTGTATAAAGACTAGGATAAATTGAAGGGACTATCACTAATCATAAAAGCAAGCAACACTGAAAACTTAAATTAAACATTGGTATTAATAAAATACACAAAAAGACCAACATTTGACGTTTGAACGAAATGCAAGAAAAAGGTTATCATTCATGCTAGACCTGATGCGGAAAAAATAAGTATAGAGAATCTTGAGAAAATTACCCCCTTATCTTTTAAACAAATATCAATGATTAAACAAATACCAATAAATCAAGACAGGACAGTTCGGAGAAAAATTCCATCAGGAAATATCTAAAGCAAGACATTCAGATAGTAGTTCAAACAAGGATAGAAGAAAATTGCAGATTCAGTGATAAAGATTTTTTCCGGACAAACAACAAATAAATAAAAGGAAATTACAAAGGGTTGCAAAACACACTGCCAATTTCGGACTTAGCATGCACTTGTTTGAAGCTTGCTATCATTTTTCACCAAGGAAAAAATCTTATAGAACCTTAGAATCAAGATATGCAAGCAGACAATGCACCCATGCCAAACGAAATTGATTCTAAATCACCCTAAGCTTTTCTCTACGTTAACATTCCTAAAGATCCATAATATTATAGTATTTTAACTACTACTTCCAAAGAAAGCTCATGGACATAAAAATTGCAATGTAACGCATTATTCATATCAAAACAGGGAAAAGAAAACTCGATACAATCGAATAAAAACACGAGCTTTTAATCAATGAAAGAGGTTCAAGTAGGGATTCGTAGAATGGTAACAAGATTAAGTCAAGTAGCAAATGAAAGGAGATCACCTAAGCCTAAAAGAAAACAAACAGCTGAGATATAACGAAGAACATTCAGCAACAAGATTACGATTATCCGAAAAGCACCAACATGTTCATCACAGAATCCTACGGCTCATCAAAGCCTCTAACAACAAGCAATTCCCAATAGATAATAATATTTGGCGAAGGATACAGCAGCTACCCCTAGCAAAACAAAGTTAGGACGACCACTATAGCAACTGCGAAGGAAAAAGAGACGAGGCAAGAAACGACCAAATCAGGAGGAAAACAAAGTGTGTTTACCTATTTAAAAGCAGAAAATGGGACGACGAGCTAAGGTCGAGATGCGCAGCCACCAGAAAATGACGTCTTCGTCACCTCACACCCACAATCAATCAACGAACCCTCGAGGCTTCCGATTAAATAGTCAGCTTTCAAAGAAGCAGAAGCGAGATAACCTTACTAAAGAAAATGATGCTCTTAAAAAGTTTTCTTCTCCTTTATTTCTTTCCAGAATTTTTCAACCTAAATTCCACCTAGAAAATCTTTTTATTTTGAACCAAAATCGACCAAAACCCAATTTTCGAACCCAAGAGCCTCAGAAATTTTCCCGAACAAGACTTTCGAACCCCCCAAACAGAAAAGAAAAATCCCAATTTTTCAAACCTCCTTTTCGACCTCCCCCCAAAATCCTCCGGTGCAATGACCCTCTTTACATAGAAGACCAATTAGGGGTCTTTTTGGGATTTGAAAAAAAAAAAAAAGAGAAATCTTGAAATTCCCACTGGAAACCTTCTACAGCTTGGATTTCAATCCCCCATTGGTACCAATTTTTTTTTTTGAAATGGTGGACCAATGAGATTTAGGAAAAACGAATTCCCTCGAGAACCAATAGAAATCTACTAAATATGTACTAAATTGTATCATTGTTACCGAGATTTGCGGAATTGATCCGTTGGGGGAGACACCTGGACTCATTCTAGAAGATTCTCGGAGCTTTTCGTACGAAGTCGCGTGAGACGCAAGGAGAAGAATCGGGTCGGATCGGTTTCATGGTTTCCGGGTTGTTGTCGAGTTCGCTGAAAGCTGTTGCTGTTTTATTCGCGATTTGGAAAGGTTTTGTCCAATTTTTTCTGTCGTGTTGTTTGAGGGAGAATTGTTCTTGCTGATTAGAGGATAAAGGGCATTTATTAAGGTGGACCGGGTCATTTTATTATTTTGGGCCTGGTTGAGCAATTGGGTTGATATGGGTTAGCAACATTTGAAAGAAAAAGAAATGGGCTGCTGAAGTTGGGTTAAAAATTGGATGAATTATATAATTTGAGAATTTGGCAAATTCATTTAAGTTTTGGCCAAGTTGAAAATTAATTGGCCAATTGCATCGCAATTGTGGCCAATTTGATTTCAATTATGACCAACTCTAATAGATTGACTAAACTAAGTCAAAATTTGAAATGAATTTAATATCTCCTTTAACCCTGAGCTTCTTGATACGATAAAATCATGCACATATTTATTCAAATAAATTATTTTTGATAATAAATTATATTTAAATCAAGATTTTGATCATTACATTTATTTTCAAAGATTATCCTTAATTAAAATTCGATATTGATGAGTGTTCATTTAAATGACATCATTTATACAATCTCGTATATGTAAATACGAAAATATATAATTATCACTTAAATAACAAATTTAGCCCAAATACATATTTAAAAATGCATTTATTTGGGAAAAATAATTGTTGTGATTTTATTTGAAAATCGAAGAAACTCGAGATTTAACGTATTTGTGGAGGAAAAAATTAGGTGTCAATAACTGTCCCCTTCCTTTGGGTAGGATGGATGCAAATAACCCTGTACAAAAGGAGGTTGACGCTCCTAATTTTTGTCCGACCACAAATTCGAATCTGAAATAGGTTGTTTTTTCGCACGAGTTTCATGGAATTATGGCCTAGTTCATTTACCCTTCATGCAAAACCATTATATAGAAAAAAAGGATGAATCTCCAAATAGAAATCTAAGTAAAAAAGCGACGACCCGGTTCATACCTACTCTGTAGGTGTCGGGGAGGGGAGGGACCACTCCGGGCCTGACCTACGCGCCCTCACCCCAGCTTCGCTGGAGGGGCGTTTCGAACCCCCGACCCTGGCACACCACGGTAAGCAAGCTTACCGCTGAGCCAAAGTCATCCCTCAAATAAAAATCTAAGTATAAAAAGGTATTTGTTATTTGCCTTGATTGGAAGAAAGGGATAACTTCTTGGTTGTGTTTTATGCTTTATAATTTCAGTTTTGCACAAAGTAATAAATATCTTTTTGCAGCTATTTACAATGGCATCTTTTTGCCATCTTTATATTTGATGATGTCCCACCATAATTAATTACTTTTAACACTATGCCTTTACTTTTTTCAGTCTAGACAAATACCAGCTGTGAAGGTCACTATCATGAATAGATAGCTGCCACTACTAAATGTATTTGAGCTGCCTTCATAATATCTCTGACTGTTCTTTCAATGAGAGCGTTGGAGTAACTGGTAAAGTTGTTGTCGTGTGATCAGGAGGTCACATAAAATTAATAAATAAATCTGGAATGAACTTGAAAGTCTTTTGCTTTCTCGAGGTGAAACAACAACAACTAACAGTATTTTTTGTATAGTTTTCAAACATCTAAAATTTTAAATCTACAATATTGAATTAATCTTAAAATATCATACTAGTCCATAGAATAAAAAAAGTCTATGTCAATATATAAATACCCTAATAAAGTTTTCGCTGAGTCTTTGTATAACTAAAATATCTTGAACTTCCAGGACTAGCTGTAAATATATACATTATCTTAACAAAGCGGTTTGAACACCGTCAGGTCTTAGGTTCAATTCACAACAGAGACGAACATTAGGTGATTTCTCCTGTTGCTTGTGGCCGGAGGTGTCAAGTATCCCATGGAACTAGTCACGATGCGCCAAAATACGTCAAAAGTCATTTGCAACCAAGCAATTAACTGCTTATTATCAGTTTCTACACTTCTTCCAAACAAGTAATTGTTTAACAACAACAATAACAACATACCCACTGTAAACCCACAAAGTGGGATTTACGGATGGTAGGTGACGTACTGACGTAGACCTTACCCCTATCCTAGAGGTAGAGAAGATGTTCCCAATAAACCTTGGCTCGATGAAAAATCAATAACGAAAATGTCGAAGACATGACAAAATACTATAGAAAGCGTGACAAAGCAGAAAACTAGAAAATACGATAATCAAAGTACCAGAGGTGTCAAAATAACAATAGAAATCAAGGAACAATAAAGTACATGAGTAATACTATGAATACTAATAAGGAAGGACTGCTAACCTACTACGCAAATCTGCATCCTCCACAACCTCCTATTTAAGGTCACATCTCCGACAAACTCGATAAACACATGGTTGTTGTTTATACTCCCTCGGTTCACTTTTACTTTTTCACTATGTCCGCTAATCCATATTTTCAAATTTGCTTGTCACTTTTAGCATCATATCAAGAAATGCCAATAATTTTTTTTTTTTTTCCATATTTTACCCTTAGCATTTATATGAGCATTATGGAAAAATATTCATATCAATCATTGTTTCTTTCTTAAAAGGGGTTTAAAATCCAAAGTGGAAAAGTAGAAGTGATCGGAGAGAGTATATATAAAATCAAGGCATAATACACTACCGTGACGTTTAACTTGGCCCCTCTTACGCTCTCCAACTTTGAGTGTGCATATAAAGGTGTATTTGTTTCATTATAAAGTAGTTCGGAGGTAATATGAACTTTCGAAAGAAAATGTGTGTAGTTGAAATGACAATGTGTTTGGTCATAGCTTAAAAAAGGAAGAGAATAAAAGCAAAAGCAAAGGCATTGATTGGTAAGTTTGAATATATACTTAACTAACATGCTATAAAACCACTAAGGTGGCCAAAAATACGATTTTAATTAGTCTAGGGTAATAGGACCTCCTTTAAGTTCGAGCGTGTTTCAACAATTTCGTTTATAGTTCAGAATGGAAACACTAAATAACATGCCATAACAATTTAATTCACAAGTGTGCATATAACTTGCTATGATTCTTCATTCCCAAAAAAAAAAAAAAAACTCAATATGATTCTTGTAAGTTAAATAAACCTGAATGAGTAAAACATCTATACACTTAAACACTAGAATTAAGAGGCCAAAAAAAGAACTTGATTAATTTTTCAGATATTAAGAATTGTTCCAATAATTTCGAGCTAAATTTTTTCCGTCTGTGTCATCGGTAAGTTTTGTGTTCTAACTCTAGATAGTTGCATCGCCGGTCTTGTTTGTGCATAGCTGCTTGTATTGACTCTGGAAACTCACCATCAAAAAAGGCCAGAAGAGACTTCCAAGAGCCAACAAAAAAAAAAAAAAGGGCAATCCGGTGCACTAAAGCTATTGCTATGCGCGTTGTTCAGGATAGAGCCCCACCACAAGGGTGTATTGTACGGAGTCTCGCCTTGCATTTCTGCCAAAGGCTGCTTCTAAGGCTTGAATCTGTGACCTCCTGGTCACATGGCAACAACATTGTCACTTATCAAGTTGAAAGGAACCTTAAGAAGTTCTATGCAAATCAAAATAAGATTGTATGACTTGATTATGGTTAGTAGAAAAGGCTAGTTCGGCCAAGCAATCGGCTACCTGGTTGCACTCTTTGCATCAGCTAGGCCGCTCCTCAGTCTGCCTGGGGCGCCCCAGTCGATTTTCGGTCCAAAACATGCTTGGCTGGGCCAACCCTTGGAACCGTGAGCTATACCATATTGATTTGGCTCGAATTCGCCCCGTTCGCGCTGTTTCGCCCGTTTGACCATCCAAATGACCCCGCCGACCCACACTAGGCTGCTCCTCACCCTACCTAGGGCACCCTGGTCGATTTTCATCCCAAAACACGCTCAGGCCTTGAGCCCACCCCGAAACCGTGGGCTATATAGAACACTGATTTGGCCTGACTATCCTTAGGTTTTAATCCACTTCACAGTTGGTAGCTTGCATCTCTGAGGCCAAATGTCTATTATAATTATATTTGATGAAGTCTTAGCATTTGAATATCTTAATATGATGCCAGCCTGGTGTAGAACTTGCAGGTGTGTTATATCTCTTAATGAAGTCTTTGTTGAGTCTTTATATTGAAATATCTGAAGATACCAGACAGGTCAATTTTATATATATGGTGTGGCAATAAGCTGACATTGTTGTTGATATTAAGTATCCAATGAACTTGACTAGCAACAAATATCAAATACCAGGTATCTCTATCCATCAAGGCTAGAATAGATAGGAAGAAATACCAACTTCGTTGACCACTGGGCCTTATCTTTGGATGCTACTAGATAAAAAAAAGAGTAGTCGGTGCACTAAAGCTCCCGCTATGCGCAGAGTTCAGGGAAGGGCCTCATCACAAGGGTGTATTATACACAGTCTTACCTTGCATTTCTGTTAGAGGCTGTTTTCTGGACCCTATCTTGATGAGTCTGCAATTGTTTTCCTATATAATGTTTCATCAAGAGAGAAAGCAAAAGAAATACCAAGTATCATATTATTTTGGATAATAGCCCAAAACAAAAAAGAATGGCGGAGACGATAGCGGTGGTCGTAGATGTTGCAAATACAGTTGCAAGTATACTCCTGCCCATGATGTCTGTGACAAGAAGGAAGATGGTGCCGATACCAGAGGCGGAGTCAGACGGTAATGATCAAGAAGACAAAGCTAGGAGAGAGGAAAGAATGGTCGAAAATATTATGAAGGCAGCTGAAATACATTTAGTTGTGGCAGCTCTATTAATGACAGTGACCTTCACAGCTGGTTTCACGTTACCAGGAGGTTTGAAAGCGATATTAATAGTCCTAATAAAGGGATGGCGATTCTATAAAAAAGAGCTGCATTCCGTGCATTTGTTATTTCTGATGTCATTGCCTTTACGTGCTCCACTGCAGCTGTATTCGCCTACTTTCTCATGGTAACAAAGTCAATATCATCTGCAACAACAGAGCTAATAGCTATTATCCGGCTTTACAATATGGCAATTCTGTTGCAGCTTATGGTGATGACCGCAGTCGTAGTTGCATTTTCGACTGATTTGTATGTTACTTTAGCACATTCTGTCGGTCTTGCCGTTACTGTCTGTGTCATAGGTGCCATCTCTTTTTACATGGTCTGCTATATGATTCTTCTACCTGAAAATTAACATCCCAAGAGAAAGAACCTAATTTCCAGCTATCTACAATTGCATAATGTACTGAACACTATGCCTTTACTTTTTCAGTATAGACAAATACCAAACTACTGTCAATTAATCAATCATGTTATAAGGCTATCAATATCATTTTCATAACGTGAAACCTGCTGTGAATGTCACTATTATAAATAGAATGTTGCCACTACTAGATTTATTTGAGCTGCCTTCATAATATCTTTGATTATTCTTTCATCTCACGGAGAGCGTTGGAGTAATTGATAAAGTTATTGTCATATGTCAGGAGGTCACATATAATTAATAAATAAATCTGCAATGAACTTGAATGTCGTTTGCTTTCTCGAGGTGAAACAACAACACACTCAGTATATTCCCACCAAGTGGGGTCTTGGGAGGGTAACTGTACGCAGTTCATACCACAATCTCAGGTGAGATATAAAGGTTGTTTTCGATAGATCCCAAACTTTCTCCAGGTGAGACACTATATAGAAATTAAAAGTTGACTTGGTCTTTACTTAGTACTATATTCAGGTTCATTCATTTCACATGTTACATGTGGCCCAACTTGCCATCTTTCTGTCAGTTGTATTATTATTACTTTATTACAATGTGTATTACAATCTTTATTAATTGAATTTAGTAATTTCAATTCGTATTTAATTGATATTTGTTTTTAAAATATACATTTACGAATGATTAGTTTGGAATCCATTAACACCACCCGATGTTGACAAAAAGTTATGTTGTATATATAAGGTAATGCAAACAGTAGCGAGACCAACTGAATGTTAAAGTAGCATACTAACCAGTTACAAATGCAATTACAGCTGCTGAAATGAACAGAAGTTGCAAAATACTTGTGAACCCGTAAAGCCTCTGCGTATATAACTGTCAACTATTATAGTTGCAGTCATGCCGAAGTAGGTAAAATTGAGTTGGGGGTAATAGGACCCCGTGAGTGTAGCAAACCATGATCATCAGAAGTCATCTTTGTTTCAGCATCATTAGAAGTCATCCTCCTATGACGTATGAGCGGATGCCCTCAACCTACATCTGCCTCCCATCTGCGCTATCTAACCTCTGATATCTTACTAGCTCCGAGTTCATTTACCCTTCATGCAAAACCATTATATAGAAAAAGGATGAATCTCCAAAGTAGAAACCTAAGTATCACTATTTGCCTTTGACCAAAAGAAAGGCATTTGTTATTTTCCTTGATTGGAAGAAAGGTATTTGTTAACTGAACTTTGCCTTGATCAAAAGAAAGGGATAACAGTTCTTGGTTGGGTTTTATACTTTATAATTTCATTTCATGAAACATATATTACTCAAACTGTATTATAATTCCCTCTGTTTCACTTTGTTTGTTGTATTTTGACTTAGCACAATGTACTAAATATACCTTAACTATCAACTTAGAGATAAACCACAGCCGAGTCAGAGAGGTGCAAATCAATCCAGTCAAATTAGAGATAAGCATCCACTACCCCTCGAACTATAAAAAAATTTTAACGTATTTTTGTCAACCTTTTGTGCTGACATGACACCTTTATTACATATGAGGTCCACGTCAAAGGTGCCACATTAGCTAAAAAGGGTGACAAAATACACTAAAATTGAGTTCAGGGATAATAGGACCCCTGTGATGTTAAAGTGTATCGTAGCAAATTTGGTTATAGTTCAAAGGTACTAGATGCTTTACTCGTCAAATTATTGTACAATGCCATTGTCCCAACAAATCTTTATTAAACACCTTCAAGTCTTTAATGTGAACTGATGGATGGAGTATATATATGTACTTGATGAAGTCTATTTACCCAAGTCTTTGCATTTGAATATCTTAATATTATGCCAGCCTGGTGTAGAACTTCTAGGTATGTTATATTTCTTAATGAAGTCTTTGTTGAGTCTTTATATTAGAATATCTGAAGATACCAGACTGGTCAATTTTATATATATGGTGCGGCAATAAGCTGACATTGTTGATATTAAAGTGTCCAATGAACTTGAGAGTCCTTTGCTACCAATAACCTTCCACCGGCAACAAATATCAAATACCAGGTATTTCTATCCATCAAGGCTAGAACAGATAAGAAGAAATACCAACTTCGTTGACCACTGGACCTCACCTTTGGATGCTGCTTGCACTAAAACTCCCGCTATGGGTAGGGTCCGAGAAAGGGCCTCACCACAAGGGTGTATTATAGGCAGCCCACCATAAGGATGTATTATACACAAACTTACCTTTCATTTCTGCTGAGTATGTTTTCAAGGTTTGAACTCGTGACCTCCTAGTCACATGATCGACATTTATGTCATGCATGGGATGGACCCCACTTGGATGAGTCTGAAACGACTTGACTAAGCAGAGACTTGACTATTAAGAGTAATTTTTTCCAATATAATGTACTTAAACACTGTACCTTTACTTTTTCAGTATAGACAAATTGCAAGCTACTGTCAATTAATATAAGGCTATCAACATCATTTTCATAACAGCTGTGAAGTTCACTATCATAAATAGATAGCTTCCACGACTAAATGTATTTGAGCCGCTTTATAATATCTTTGACTATTCTTTCATCTCATGGAGAGCATTGAAATAATTAATAAAGTTGTTATCATGTGATCAGGAGATCACGGATAATTAATTAATAAATATTCAATGAACTTGAAAGTTGTTTGCTTTCTCGAGGTGAAACAACAACAACACACTCAGTATATCCCCACTAAGTGGAGTCTTGGGAGGATAAGTGTACGCAGTCCATACCACTATCTCCGGTGAGATAAAGAGGTTGTTTTTGATATACTCCCGACTCAAGAACTTTCTCGGTGAAACATTAAATAGAAATTAAAAGTTGACCCGATCTTTCCTTAGTACTATATATATCAGGGTCTTATTTTGATTTGCATAGAACTTCTTAAGGTTAAATAAAAAAAAGTAATGGATCCAATCTTGTACAATGCTGCGATGGAAGGGAATACACGAAATGGTGATTTTCCTAACAACCCTTCCCCACACCTGCTCATATCGGAAGCTTTAATGCACCGGGTTGCATTTCTCTCTATGTGTATGTGTGTTAGACAGAGAGGGAGAAGAAGAGAGAAAAGTCGCTAAATGTCAACGAATATAATATTTTGTATCCATAATTTCTAAAGTACAATAATTATAGCTTTAAGAATTTCAAAGGTTGAATGTTTCAAGTTTAAGTCTTACAGATGACGGTTTTTATCTATGTCTGGATCTTCGGATAGCATGTATCCTGGAAATGAAGAGCAAGATGCGGCAAGCGAATCTGAGATGGTTTGGGCAGGTAAAGGCGAGAGGAGTTGATGCCCCATGTGGAGCTTCGAGAGATTGGTTATGAATAGTTTCAAGAGAGGTAGAGTAGACCAAAGAAGTAATGGGAAGAGCTGATGAGACAAGACATGATATAGTTTCAGCTAACTGGGGACGTGACCTAAGACGGGAAGTTATGGAGGACATGAATACGGTAGAGTTCTCTTGCTTTTCCTTCCATACTAGTTAGTCGTAGTATTACTGTTGTAGTTTCTTGTCCTTTAATTTTTGTACTTATCTATTACCTTTTTGTACTTCAATTATCATAGTATTCTGTTGTAGTTTCTATTCTTTTTTTTAAGACTGCTTTGTCATGCTCTCTGTGACCTTGGAATAACTGGTAAAGTTATTTCCATGTGATTAGGAGGCCACGGATTCAAGCCTCAGAAACAACTTCTAGCAGAACTCCAAGGTCAGGCTGCGTACAATACACCCTTGAGGTGGTGCCCTCCCCCGAACCCTGCGCATAGTGGGAGCTTTAGTGCACCGGACTGCCCTTTTTTTGTCATGCTCTCTATAGTATTTTGTCATGGCTTTTCCACTTCTAACATTTCTTTTTTGAACTGCTTTGAATTGTTTTTCCTTGGGCTGAAGGTTTATAAAAATCCCGAAACCTCTTTGCCTTTCAATGTAGGTTTAATATCTACGTATACTCTATCCTTTCGAAACTCTACTTGCGGGAGTGAAGGTACATTGGTCTATGCAATTGTTGGTCACAAAATGCAACCACTTATAATTTGAATAGAAGAAAATGATCTTACATAGATTGTTATATCATGTGAAAGAGGATGTATAACTAAAATAACATCTGTCATATGTAATTCAAGGTATTGGGTAAAAACTGAAATATGTTTCTGAATTATATATTTGCAAAGCAATAAGTACAAGTAGTAGCTAGTTTTCATGTCGCTCTACTTGCTTATATTCTTCATCTTACATCATCATCAACATTTTCCTTAATATATAAATAGAAACCAAGATGCACAATAAAATAGAGAGGCAACCTATGGAACAGATAGTAACGGCAAGACCAAGTGAATGTGATAAAGTAACAAACATACCAGTTGCGAATGCAATTACAACTGCTAACATTGACAAGCTCTGACAAATAATTGCGAGATTATAAAGCTTAATTAAAATTTTTTTATGTTGAGGATCTATACTTATATCTGCCATGCTGAAGTAGATGAATATGGCAACAGCTGAGAATGTGAAGGCAATGGCATCAGAAACAACAAATGCACGAAATGCTGTTTTCCTTATTAGAATCGCCATCCCTTGATTAGGGCTATTGGGGTCACTCTCAAAACCTCCTGGCAATGTGATACCAGCGGCGAAAGTGACTGTCATTATCAAAGTGGCCACAACAATATGGATCTGAGCTACGTTCATAAGACTTTCGCCTTTTGTTTGATATACCTTCTTAGCTTTATCGTGATCATCTTCCCTCAGTTGCATTTTGCCTCCTGTTCCCGTTTCTGCATTTGGATTGGGCATGTACTCGTACTTCCGCTTTACATCAAAGTCACGTTTTCCAAATCGGCCAATGCTACACAAATCCTCCATCAATTTCTCCTATTTTCATCAATAGTACAGTTTATATTGAGTCGGTCACAATCAGTATTTGAAAAACAAATGTGCGACCGCATACCTTATTTGTCGTCGCTGTGCATGACAATGCTATATCAACTGGGGTCTGGTTTTGTTTGTTAAATGACATCTTCTTTGCTCTAGGATGGTTTATTAATTCAGGCACATGGTTACCAGAGGAAGCAAACAAATGGAGAGGACTGTTGCCGTCACTATCTGGCTCATCAACAAGGCTGTTGCAATTATCAGATTCTAATAAGAAACGGACTACCTCGTCTTGATTGTTCAATATGGCAACATGAAGAGCATTTTGATTGTTGCTGTTAAGCATATCCCAACAATCAGGGCAGTGTTTTAATAGCTCATAGATCATGTTTACATCACCTTCACCAGCTGCAATGTGAATTGCTGTTGTCCAGTCATTTTCACTGCCTGCCGGAAGGTACACTAAGGATTTTTTCCACGACAACATATCAGAAACTACGTTTTCCATTCCTAATTTAACAGCATAGTGCAGTGAATTCCAACCCCATAAGTCTGGTTCCTCGCATAAAGGCTTATTCCAATGCCATAGTGATCTAAAGCAATCTGGATGTGTCAACACGATAAATGCATAAATAAGGGGTTAGATCTTCTCGCAAATATAGTTGCACAACAGACATTACGAAATCATCAACAGATTATGGGAAAGTCAACTGAAGTTAGATATTGATATAGCAAATAACAAAAATTGTGTACCTATATGTTCCTGAATTACTGCTGCATGCAGCGGCGTCCTATTAGATGGACCTGCAGCATAAGTTGGTTTCTTGCAGGATTCCAAGATGTCAATCAAAGCATCATGGAAACCAGATTCAGCCGCCAGATAGAGTGGCGTCTCCTGAGCATGATTAGGCGGAAATTCGAATTCAGAATCTTCTTTCACCAAGAGCTTAACCACATCTAGATGTTGGCTCCGAACAGCCTTGTGCAGGGCTGTATCTCCACTAGCATCCGTCATCTGCGTGAGTTTATCCTTCGTATTATGATCTTCTGTACATGCAAGTAGCACACGGACTACTTCAGTATGCCCTTCGTTAGCTGCTATGAGAAGAGCGGTTTCATTTTTCTTGTTTTGACAGCATAACATTACCGGAGTAATCTTAAGGACTTCTGCCGCGAAATGGGAGTGGCCATAGAGGGCTGCGACATGAAGGACCGTGTTGCCCTTTGGAGTGACTTGGAAGCCATTTTCTTCATCCCTTTTCAAATGATCAGCAAGTATAAAATAGTCATCTCCGATATTGCCTCTCATCGCAGCATTATACAAGACTGGATCCATTCCTTTTGATTTGGTGTTTTATCCAAAATCTCCCAATGATAATCCTTTGAGTCCTTTGGTAATCAAAAAAATAAATAAACAAGACACAACTAAATGTGAACTGATGGATGGAATATATACATGTACTTGATGAAGTCTACTCACCTAAGTCTTTGCATTAGAATATCTTAATATTATGCCAACCTGGTGTAGAATTTCTAGGTGTGTTATATTTTTTTAATAAAGTCTTTGTTGAATGTTTATATTAGAATGGAAAAGTTTCAAATATGCCATTGAACTATTAGAAATGGCTCATTCACGTCATCGCAGTTGCAAAATCAGCTCATCCATGCCATGATTTTTTAACGGTGGGTTTTCAAGAATGGCTATGCCATGTGGCCTATTATTTTAGACCTTAATTTTTTTGGACAAACATGGTATATGAAATTAAGACTTTTCGTGAAGTCGTTGTTTTAAAATACATAATATACAAGTTTCAGGTTCATCCAATCACATGGTGGAGCCAGCTTAAATTATTTAGATCTCAGACATCTTGACCCGACGGTCTATCGGAAACAGTCTCTACCTCGCATATGAGGCAGTGGTACGGACTGCGTATAGTCTACCCTCCCCAGACCCCACTTTGTGGGAATATACTTTGTTTGTTGTTCGACGACTTACATAGCCAAGTTGTATTATATTTCATTACTTTCAGAATCTAACATTAACCCAAACTAAACCATAGATCTCAATTATTTCGATGTAGTTTATCAAAAGTTGATGAAGGCTTTGTCTGTAATAGCTTTGAAAATTTACAGAATAAAGAATTAAGGTAGCAGATCAAGTGATGACATCTGTTATTCGAGCCTCATTTCCATTGATGAACTTCACAGCTAATTGTTGCTTGAGCATTAAGTGGCACAGGACAAGAAAGGAACTCGCTCTTAGTATATGTCAAGTTGTAGCATTATTCAAGTTGGGTCAACTTAGTATATGTCAAGTTGGGTCAACTTAGTATATGTCAAGTTGTAGCATTATTCAAGTTGGGTCATCTTATTATATGTCAAGTTGTAGCATTATTCAAGTTGGGTCATCTTATTATATGTCAACTTGTAGCATTATTCAAGTTGGGTCATCTTAGTATAGGTCAAGTTGCCATCAATAACCCACACCAACCCATTTTGTCTAGAGGTAAGGTACGAGTTTGACAAAATTTAGTAATCTCGATTTGAATTAAATCTATATTTATTTTTAAAATATATATTTAAGATGTACAAATTATTAGTTTTGAATCCATTAACACAAAGGGGAAATAATCCAAAACAATGAACTTCAGATCTTTGATCTGCCTCTACATTCTGTTGTGCCCTCGGTAGCAAGAAAATAGAAAGTGTGTTTAACATAGCCAGAAGCGGACCGAGGTTGAAACTATTATATCTTTAAAGTTATAAATTCATATCTATGACTAATTGCAATTTTAGTAGATTTTACATGTAAAAATATATTATGCCCGAAGAATATTGAGTTCAGATGAACAAGAGATTTGCTCGGATTCATTCACTTTCGTTGTCGCACCCTTGTCGACGCAACATGGGGAGTGGCTTGGGATCCGCGCCAAATTTGGTCAACCCATTTTTTGGTACTTAGACCAAACTTGACAAAGAAATTTGGTACATTTATAGTCATTTCTGTAATAAAAACAAAAGCTAAGGTGAAAAACGAATTAAAACAATGGAATAACTTGTCTATAGAAATTTTCTATGTCGGTTCTTTATCTTTTTATTTCCTAGATTCTACTCTTGATCAATATTTCTCCCTAAAAAATAACAGCCTGGTGCACTAAAGCTCCTGTTATGTGTGCAAAGTGCAGAATAGGAGAGGATCGCAACAATCTATTGTACTCAGTCTGTGCATTTCGGCCTCGAACGAAAACCATCATTTCTATGCGTAGATGATCCAAAAGCCATAAATCCTATGCAAATTTGGCATTTTAATCAATTATGTAGGGTGGGAATCTATTTGAGCATGAATTTATATCATCGAGGTCCCCTAACTCAAGGACGAGTTGAAAGCTTTCCTATTGTTCGAGTTTAAGTGAGCGTCAAAAGTTAGGTCAAATTCAATTGACAATAACTCTTTTTATATAATGAATTAGAGGTCATACTATATATAAAAAGAAAGCTCTTCGAATTAGCTTTCCAACGATACCAATTTCACCAAAATCCAATACCCAAGCGAAAAGTTATGGCCATTTTTGTGACTGAGACAGTATCATTGCGTGATTAGCGTGCGACACACGCTCTGTCGCATGCACCCAATTTCCAAGTTCTGTTTTGCGTTTTTAAGAGAAAAAGTTGTATTTTCTATCCCATATCTAGCCATAGCACGAGATTAAATTCCCCAAACACCAAAATAAGCTTATTTTCTCCCAAAATCACCAAGAACACTCCTTAGGGTTTCAATCCAAAGATTAATATATCTCAAGATTTAACCGTGGGTTTTCAATAATTCTTCAAGATTTAGAATCTCCATTGCGAGGGCTACAAGATGCACCTATCAATCGTACGCATAGCATCCCAAAAGCTAGATTTCATTCAAGAGTCCAAATTTAAGGTACACGGGGTTTTCCTAAAATCTCATGGGCATAGTGTAAGATCCCGCAAAATCATGCGTCTAAGTTTTAGCCTTAAAGCTCTTTAAAAGCTCCAACACTTAGAGTGATTTAGCTAAGTGTTCAACACTTAGTCTCATTTCATTCCTCCGAACTTCGAAGATTTATTTCACGATCTTTCTGACCTTCGTTTGTCAATTTTCAAGTTGCGTTGTGATGGGGAAAGTCCCTAGTACGTCTTGGGGACATTCCGGGTGCATTTTGGGCGCATTTCAGTGGCTTAACTCACTGGTTTGAAATGCTCCCACATTCCGGGCGCATTTCAGGCCAAAATTTCAGGTCAGCTTCCAACGATTATAACACTCTGTATATGATGAACTGGTAGAGATGCTATATATCAAATGAAAGATCTTTGAGTCTTCTTTCCAATGAAATTGGTTTCATCCAATTTGAACATCAGAGTAAAAAAGTTATGATTAATTTACTTCAGCATATCAAAACTGTCAACAGAGGGACAACTGCGACTTTCTCCCTTTCCTTAGGGGTATTTTGATATTTTGTCCCACCCTATATATATATATACACACACAAACACGAGATTAAGCCTACATTTCAGCAAAATAAACTCCTTTTCATTAATTTCTCTCAAGAACAAGAGAAAGGGTTTCAATTTAAAGACCCAAATCCAAGAGATTTCACCGATCTTCCATCTAAGGTATGCACATTGTTCATCTATGGATTCCTTTCATCCATGGAGCTCAAGAATCAAGTTTTAAATCATGTAATGTGAATACTTTGTTGTGGTATTATCACGACCCGAACCGAATCCCTGGTCGCGACGATCATTCCCGAACCATGAAGGCCCGGAACACCTTTCTCTATCTGGTAATCATGCACAACATTCATATAATAAAAGGAAAAATGCGGAAATAAGAATCTACTATGGAAACATGGTCAATCTGACTTTAATCATAATACTGAAAACTAAAATCCAAAAATATATCTGAATAATAATGTCTGACTTAGTCTGCGAAATCTCTACTATAAACTAAACAAAGCTATCTGAAAACTGGGACAAGGCCCCCAAGTAGACCAAAACCATAATCAATAGTCAATGTCTGACAATAACAGACCTTCTGAAATATAGAAGGCTCATCAACTTGAATCTGAACTTCTGTCTGACAAAAGCTACTCTCTATCAGGACCCCTAGATTGTGCCTCGGATCCTAGAAGGAAGGGGGTCAATACAAAAGTATTGGCACGCGAAGCAATCCAAAATAGAGTATTGACATGTATATAAAATAGATGAGAGCAATTATACAACACTTCATGCATAAAATGGTTTCCAAAACACATGGGCATCATCTTGAACATTCTAAAACGTTCTTGTCAAAACAATTTCTGATCTTTATGTTACTTCTGAGTTAGGTGGCAATCCCCTACAAGTCTGATATTCCACGGGCTATATGAAATCCGCCATTGACTCGGCGGGAAATCCCCCAACCCAAGTGTGCCGCAAGGGTTGGAGTGTCTGAGTCTGATACGCTATAGGGCACTAGGCCAACATATAATAATATACCCAGATCGCCAAATCACAGTTTTGGGCAATGAGTTTTCTGAACTCATGCCTTCTTCGGGGAACCACCTAACGTCTCTTTTTGCCTTATTTTAGCATTTTCTGAACATGCATCATTCTGAAGTTCTAAAACATAATGTCTGATAAAGTCTAATTTCTAAATTAGTCTGTGTCTGTTATGGCGTTGTCTAAATTGGTATCGTCATACCAAGACTTGCAAGTCATGTTTTTTGACACATAATACATTAAGTATGATCTTTCATTAAAACATAGTTCAAACCACCCAAACATGTAATTTAACAAAGAGAATTCATTTGGAAAGACTTTTGAAAATTTGTTTACTACAGGAACAGACTAAAATGGAAGACTTTCAGCATTAAAATCTTTAACTCGAATAAGATGATACAAGTAACCCTTAGAAATGAGTTTACGGGCTCTGAGGTAAGATATGAAGTGCCCTCTAGGTGCCAAAGAATGCCCTTCCCATTCTATTGTTGGCTCATTCGAAAAATAAAAGGTGACCATTCAGTTTCTACATTCTAGTGTGGCATAACACGAATGGAGCCAGTCCATTCCTAGGATAGCATAAAAAACAACCATATCAAGTTCTATGAGGTCTGCCACGGTATCCCGGCTAAGAATAGATACTATTGACACTTAATTGTTGCCCTCCACAACTAAATTTAATCCTGAGTTTCTTCAGTTTTTAATAAAATCAAAATATTTATTTCATCCAAATAAAAAAAAAATCTTATGTGATTTTGTCATTTTAAGTTGCGATTATATATTATCGTGTTCAGTTATACGAGATTATATAATTTGTTACTTAAATATTTATTTTACAAAATATCAGATTTTAATTAAGGCTCATCTTGAAAATAAATTCAAATGATTAAAATCTTGATTTAATTATAATTTATTCTCAAAAATAATTTATTTGGATAAATATGCATTTGATTTTATTAAATCAAGAAGCTCGGGATTAAAAGAAGTATTAATTCGTATCGAATTTCAATTTAATTTAGTCAATCTATTAGATTTGACCATAATTGAAATCAAATATGGTCATAATTGCAATGAAATCCGTCAATTGACTTTTAATTTGGTCAAAATAAATAAATATGGCTAAATTTTAAATCCCAATTGGGGTTATATTTTAAATAACCCCAAAATTCTCAAAAAAAACTCTCATAACTTCAACCCAATTCCCACCAAAAAATAAATTTAAATTGTCCTACATTGTACTATTCCCCCAACTTTGTCCTTTCCCAATTTTAAAATTCAAAGATTGTACTACATTGTACTATTTCCCCCACATTATCTTCCACCGCACCTTATCTTCTATTTTTACATTCCAAAAACACCCCCAGATGCTTTTTCTCCCACATCGGTGGATGGCAAGAAATAAATCTCTATCCTTTCCTATAAATACTTTTCTCCCACATTGGTGGAGAAAAGAAAAAAAAACTCCATTCCCTCCAATAAATACTACCACTACTTTGGTATATAGAGAGAGAGAAAAGAGGAAAAAAAAGGCTTGAAAGGTGGAAAAAAATCCTTTGAGCAAAATAGTTATTTTATTTAGTAAAAATTTTTGTTTCATAGAGTTGGTTGGCTAATCAAAATTTTGAGTTGCCGGCGACGTTTTTCGGTGGTGGTTGATTCCGATAAAGTTCGTAGCCTCGTTTTGCTGCCCCCAAAAAGGTAAACACACCTTTTCTTTTTTTAGTTTTATTATCGTTTTCTTCTTCATCTTTTTTCTTCTTCGTAGTTCCTAATTATAATTCTGTTTGCTGGGATTGTTTGTTGTAGACGGCCTTGAAGGCCATAGGACGTTGTGGTATCAATATTATGATTATTTTCATGTTCATGGTATAAAAATAAGCTAGCAATAGTTGTACATGCCTTTTTGACTTTATTATTTGATTATTATTGATAAAGTTTCAATCTTTGCTCAAAAGATGTACTTATGCTTTGTTTAAATTCATTGTTGGCGGATATATTTGTTTTTAGCATATAAAGTTGTTTACTTTATGTTAAAATGAATATTTAATATGGATTGTTTCTCTTTTTTGACTTTATTCTTGGATTGTTATAGATGAAGTTTCAATCTTTGCTTAAAAGATGCATTTATGCCTTGTTTAAACTTATTGTTGGTAGATATATTTGTTTTAGCATGTAAAGTTGTTTCCTTTAGGTTGAAAAGAATAGTTAATATTGATTGTTTTGCCCTTTTAGCTTTATTCTTTGATTATTTTGCATAAAGTTTTGATCTTTGTTCAAAAGATGTACTCATGTCATATTTAAATTCATTGTTGGCGGATATATTTATTTTAGCATTAAAAGTTGTTTCTTTTATGTCGAAAAATAGTTACTATTGTTTATTTTGCCTTAATAAAAATAGTAATTGATTAAATCAAGAATTTTTCATTTGCTTGTTAATTATTTTAAGGGATTTCCAAAATCCTCATATAGAGATGAAGTGCTAGCTTTATTTTCCATCCACGATATTTTTTTTTCGTTTCTTTTAGGTATGCTTTTAAATTTGTCAAAATGATGAGAAAGTTTGTATTTTTGGTTAAATAGAATTATTTAGATATTTTTGTGACATGAATAGTATGATTGTGAAACGATATTTCACTTTTAGAAATACTAAACTTTTATTCTAATTTTCTTACTCCCTTTGGATTGTTATATGTTCTCTTTTGTGAGTATAAATACTTGATTCGTGTCTCTCCTTGATTCATAATATCAAAAGAGAACCAACGATGTCTTAGAACAATAAATCATAGGTTGTTACATGCTTTTCCTAAAGTTGGCCATGACTTAGATGTATGAATCTTCGTTAATTTCTCCTTAATTAAAATTTAAACATTCACTTTCTTGAAAGTTAGCCTTTATTTTATTTTATTATATGGATTAGTTTCCATGTTTGTTCAATTTTAGAAGTCATGAGTATTTTTTCTTATCGCCTTATCCCTTTATTCTCGCAAACTTGCATTATTTGTTCTCGCATTAATTCATTGAATATGACCTTCTTCCTTTTACCTTTATTCATTTTTATATGAACATAAATCATTAGGCATATAAGTGGGTGTCTTTGTTTTGCATTTTATTTGTTGACTCTCATTCGTGTGCAAGTATGCTTATCATTGTCATTCAAAGATTGGTTCTTGATATTTTCTTTTGCTTTGAAATATGTCACTTTTATGCCTTGGATGTATATTAATTTCTTTATATTTTCTTTGCATGCAAAAAAAAAAATGTCTCGAGTCTAAATGGACTCCTTTCCTTTTGCATTTCATAATGGGCCAACGAGGCCAACCTTTTCGAGTCAAGTTTGAAGTTTAAACCCAAGGTCGACTACATGGCATGCGGGTGATACAAGATAGACAAAGAAGGAAAATGGTTCAAACCCCATTGATGAGGTCACTAAGAGATTTGAAAAGTATCAATTCTTATTATTGTGTTCTTTTTATTTATTCATTTAATCCTTTATTAATTCATTTATTTTGGGCCTCTAAGCCAAAGTTGTATTCAATAAAGGTGGAACGATACTCGAGCCAAAGGCTCGAAAGCTAGATTAGGAAAGGTTTCGTTGATTTTGGCCCAATGGCCTAAATCATTTACTTTCTTCTCCCTTTTCCCTTTTATGTGTTTATTTGCTTATTTGTTGTATTTAGACTTAGTTTAAAATCCCTACTAAGTCGCCTAAATCTATTTTACACAAATCGTTTTCCAAAACCAATCACTTTTTGACAAATCAATCTTTTTTTTTTGTAATTGCCCTGAATGAACAGCTAGCAGTCGTTTTGGCCAACCCAGTGGCTAACTCAGCCACAGCTAGGATTTGGGACTTCACCCCAATAAACCCTCTATCTTTCTTCGGGTCTAAGTCTAATAAGGACCCCCAGAAGTTTATTGAACAAGTCCAGAAGGTCATAGATATCATGGGAGTTACTTTTTATCAGAGTGTCAAGTTAGCTGTATACTAGTTATAGGATATCGCTCACACTTGGTATAAGTAGTGGAAGTCCGAGAGGTTAGAGGATGCAAATCCTGGTGAGTTGGAGGAATTTTTCACGGCTTTCTTAGACAGATTCTTTCCCCAAGAGTTGAGGGAGGTGAAGGTCTTAGAGTTTATTAACCTCAGGCAGGGAAATATGACGGTTAATGAGTACTCTCTCAGGTTTACTCATTTATCCAGATATGCCTCTCATGTAGTTGTAGACAGTAGAGCCAAGATGAGTAAGTTCATTTCAGGGGTAAATGACAGCATGGTAAATAAGTGTAGATCCGCGATGCTTAACAGTGATATGACTTTAGCTAGACTCATGACCCATGCCCATCCAATAGAGGAGAAAAAAATTAGGACTAGGGAGAGGCAAAAAAAGAGAGCAAGATCAGGCAGTTTCACCTTTGCTCATCCTAAGTCAGATGAATGAAACCGTTCGCAGTTTCTCTCCAAGTCATCAATTCCAGCTCCATCCTCCGCCAATGCTACAATACTGAAATTTAGAGATGGCTATAGAGATAGAGTACTAGGCTCTAAATCTCAGGACAGTGTCAGCAGTTCCCGCACTTATCCCTAGTGTCAGACTTGCGGTAAGCACCATCAGGGTGTTTGTAAAACAGGTAGTGGTATTTGTTTCGAATGTTTCAAGCTAGGCCACAGAGTCCAGAATTGTCCTTAGCCAGGTCCTCAGGGTCAGTAGAACCATCCCACAGTCCAGTACGGTTACCAGAACAAGTAGGGTGCCATCTCCAGTGCTACTAGTGGGCAACACCCAAATCGACTTTATACTCTTTAGAATTGACAGGATCAGGAAAATTCTCCTGATGTCGTTACTGGTATGTTATATATTTTCCATGTTCATGTTTATGCTTTGCTAGATCTAGGTGCATCTTTGTCTTTTGTCACTCCCTTTATAGCAGGTGATTTCAAAATCAGTCCCAAAATTCTAGCAGAGCCGTTTTCAATCTCTACTTTAGTGGGTAAAACCATCATAGCTCGGTGGGTATACAAGAACTGTCCGATTATGATATTTCAGAAAGTCACCTCAGCAGACTTAGTCGAATTAGAGATGACTAATTTTGATGTCATTCTCAGCATGGATTGGCTTCATTCCTACTATGCCACAGTCAACTACAGAAATAGAATGGTTCAATTTGAGTTCCTGAATGAACCCGTCTTAGAGTGGCAGGGTAGTACTTCATCTTTAAGGGGTCAACTTGTTTCCTACCTTCGGGCAAGGAAAATAATATCTAAGGGATGTGTTTATTATCTCGTGCATGTCAAGGACTCTAGTTCCGAATCTTCCAACCTTGAATCAGTCCTAGTGGTTAATGAGTATTCAGATGTCTTTTCCGAATATCTCCCAATCATTCCTCTCGAAAGGGAAATAGGCTTTGGCATTGATCTTATTCCAGACACTCAGCCAATCTCTCTTCCGCCATATAGAATGGCACCTGCAGAACTCAAGGAACTAAAATATCAATTAAAGAATCTCTTAGATAAGGGATTCATCAGACCCAATATTTCCCCATGGGGCACACCAGTCTTATTCGTGTGCAAGAAAGGCAGTTCTCTCAAGATGTGTATTGATTATCGTCATCTTAACAAAGTCACGATCAAGAACGGGTATCCCTTTCCCTAAATTGATAACCTGTTTGACTAACTTCAGGGTGCCAGCTATTTCTTTAAAACAGACCTCAGATCAGGATATCATTAGCTTCGAGTCAGAGAATGTGACATCCCGAAGACAGCTTTTCGTACTCCGTATGGTCACTTAGAATTCTTAGTTATGTCCTTTAGTCTCACCAATGCTCCAGCCTCTTTCATGGACTTGATGAAACGTGTGTTTAAGCAGTACTTGGAAATGTTTGTCATAGTCTTCATAGATGATATTCTGGTTTAGTCCTGCACTGAGCGTGATCGACCATCTCAGGACAGTACTTTAAACTCTCAGAGATCATCAACTAATCACCAAATTTAGTAAGTGCGAGTTTTGGCTAAGGTCAGTAGCATATCTTGGCCACATCATTTTCGGTGATGGCATTAGAGTAGATCCTCAAAATACCAAAGCAGTAAGAAACTGTTCTCGCCCCATCTCTCCATCAGATATCAAGAGTTTCTTAGGTTTGGCTGGCTATTACAGATGGTTTGTTGAGGGATTTTCTTTGATTACTTCCCCTATGTCTAGATTGACTCAGAAGAAAGTCAAGTTTTAGTGGTCAGATCCTTGTGAGAAGAGTTTTCAGGAGTTAAAGACTCGACTCACCTCAGCTCCAGTTATAGCGTTAGCAGACGTTCTGATGGGTTCATAGTATATTGTGATGCATCCAGAGTAGATTTAGGTTGTGTCCTCATGCAGCATGGTAAGGTCATAGCCTACACCTCCAGACAGTTAAATCCCTATGATAAGAATTATGCTACTCATGATCTCGAGTTAGTAGTCATAGTATTTTCCTTGAAAATTTGGAGGCATTATCTAGACGGTGTTCATGTAGATGTCTTCATAGACCATAAGATTCTTCAGTATGTCTTTTCCCAGAAAGATCTTAATCTTCGTCAGAGAAGGTGGTTAGCACTCTTGAAGGATTATGACATGAGTGTCCTCTATCATCCGAACAAGGCCAATGTTGTGGCTGACGCTCTCAGTAGACTATCTATGGGTAGTGTTGCTCACGTTGAGGATAGTAAGAAAAAGTTAGCTCAGGAAGTTCATCAGCTTGCCAGACTAGGCGTTCGCTTAGTAGATTCTTCAGAGGGTAGTATTGGGGTTCATAGCAGCTCAGAATCATCTCTAGTATCCAAGGTAAAAGAAAAGCAAGATAGAGATCCTAGTCTTGTCAAGCTCAAGGAGCCAGTCAGAGATCAGAAGGTAGAGGTTTTCTCCTAAGGGGGAGATGGTGTCATTCGTTGTCAGGGTCATCTCTGTGTACCAGATGTAGATGAATTGAGATAGCGAATTCTTGTAGAGGCGCATGGTGCGTGGTACTCTATTCATCCAGGGTCCACTAAGATGTACCGCGACTTGCGGGAGATCTATTGGTAGAGTGGGATGAAGAGAGATATTGCAACTTTTGTGGTTAAGTGCTCTACATGTCAGCAGGTTAAGATAAAGCATCAGAAGCCTAGTGTTTCCATGCAGGAGTTCGCTATTCCTACTTGGAAGTAGGAAGTTGTGAACATGGACTTTGTGACGGGTTTGCCTCGAACTCGTCACCAGCATGATTCAGTTTGGGTCATTGTAGACAGGATGACCAAGTAAGCTTATTTCTTTCCAGTTCATACCTCTTATTCAGCTGAGGATTACGCCAAACTTTACATTAGGGAGTTGGTCAGGTTACACGGTATTCCATTGTCTATCATCTCAGTCAGAGGTACCCAGTTTACCTCTCATTTCTGGAAAGTGTTCCAAAAGGGTCTCGGTACCTAAGTCCATCTCAGTACAATCTTTCATCCTCAGACAGATAGTCAAGAAGAAAGGACTATTCAGACTCTAGAAGATATGCTAAGGGTGTGTGCAATTGATTTTAAGGGATGTTGGGATGACCACTTGCCTTTGATTGAGTTTGCATACAACAACAACTATTATTCCAGTATTCATATGGCTCCATTCGAAGCTCTCTATGGTAGGAGATGTAGGTCTCCGATTGGTTGGTTCAAAATTAGTGAGGCCGCAGTCATAGGGTTTGACTTAGTATTCGACACCTTAGAGAAAGTCCAATTGATCAGAGAAAGACTCTGGGCTGCTCAGAGCCGACAAAAGTCTCTATCGAAACAGTCTCTCTATCTCTACGTGGTAAGGATAAGATCTGCCTACACGTACTATACTCTCTCCATACCCCACTTGTGGGATTACATTCAGTATATTGTTATTGTTGTTAGTATTAATATAAGAAGGATTGCAACTTACCGTATTTTTTGTATAGTTCTCGAACATCTAATGTGAAAGCAGTTTTAAAGGTCACTATCATTAGTAGATAGTTTCCACAACTAAATTTATTTGAGTTGCCTTGATAATATTTTCGACTATTCTTTCATCTCACCTAGCTCTCTCTTTGAGATAGAAGCATATTATATGTAAAGGTTATTACTCACATGAAATTAATGCAATATTTTTGCTTCTACATAAACAAGATTGATCACAAGGAATTAAAGTTTCATTAAGAACTATATATCAATTAGAGAAAATTGAAATTAAAAAAAACGGACGTTAGAACTGCTACTAAAGGTCTCACTATACGTAGGATTCAGGGAAAAGCTCGACCAGAAGGGTCTACTGCTAATTTGTAGGAGTAAAACACATGAATAGTGGCCCCATGCATTATTGTCCTTGTTATAATTAATAACTTCCTCCATCATAAATTCTTGATATCTCATGCAAAATTTTCTCCAATTAAAATCATCACCAACTATTGATGCATTTTTCTTCAATTCCATTACTACATTCAACTTTCCCATTAAGATATCCCTATTATTATCATTCCATATGTCAAGACTTATAATTCCCTCTTCAACATATTCTTTGATAAAATTGGAATGATACAGAGAAGATCTTTCGTATAAATTGCAATCCACTTGAAATTCCGCAACACCTAATAACAAGTAGTAGGTTGGTAAAAACTTGTTGCTCTTCCCCCTAGTAATAAAATTTTTGAAACGTAGACAACATATTTCATCCGATGGAACAACGAATACAAATTTCTATTGTGTCCATCGCATGGTTGCGGCGTTGCGCTCATAGTTGTTTTGAGTGCATTTTGTTTATGTGTCGAAACTTTTACGTAGCTTGATCTTCCATTGATGTTTTTTTCATCAAATTTAGTAGATTTTACTTCTACAATTAGCATATGATATTTTTCGTCTGCCATGAAATAAATAAATATTGACGAAGTTGACTTGGTCTTTACTTAGTACTATATATCAGGCTCATCACTTTCACATGGTGCATGTCAAGTTGTAGCATTATTATTCAAGTTGGGCCATCTTAGAATATGTCAAGTTGCCATCAATACCAACCCATATTTTGTCTCAAGGCAAGGTATGAGTTTGACATAATTTAGTAATCTCGATTCGAATTAAATCTATATTCATTTTTAAAACATATATTTAATATGTACAAATTATTAGTTTGGAATCCATTAACACAAAGGGGATGGAATCCAAAACCGTAAACTTCAGATCTTTGATCTGCCTCTACATTCTGCTCTGCCCTCAGTAACAAGAAAATAGAAAGTGCATTTAACATAGTCAGAAGCGGATCTAAGGTTGACTATTATATCTTTGAAGTTATAAATTTATATCTATGACTAATTGCAATTTTAGTAGATTTTAATTATGAAAAGTATTGAATTCATGGACATGAGACCGTGCACATAGCAGCTAATGAGGGGCATAGCTTGAAAAAGGAACAAGAAAGAAACACAAAAGAGAAAAAAAGAAAAAGAGTATTGTCATAGGTAATACGTTGCTGTTGGAAAAGCTAGAAAACATGGGCGGCTAATAGAAATAGTGGCTGCCTATGTGTTATTTTATATATAGATCAGGGCCCACCTCTTTATCTAGCCCAATCAAAATCTGCCATCTCTTGAATTGAATAATACCAAGTTCAGCTATAAATAACCCTTCATTTATGTAGAAATTATAAGAAGAAATCTTAATACAAAATTCTCTCCTCTATAGTTTCCATTTCTTCCTTCTATATAATTTCATAACAATAGAAATAAGATTACAATACTCTCTCTAGTTTTTATTTCCTTCTTAAATATAATTTTATAACACATTATCAGCATGAGTCTCTATCATTCCGAGCAAATACAGATAATAAAGGTTTGTATTTAATTTTCTTAAATAATGGCTAATATTTCTAGACGCAATTTTAGTGCCCTAGATATATCTGGCAAAACTTATATGTCTTGGGCATTAGACGCAGAAATACATCTAAATGCAATGGGTCTGACAGACTTCATTAAAAATGATAATAAGGCATCTGAACAAGATAAGGCCAAGGCCATGATATTTCTTCGACATCATCTTAACGAAGGATTAAAAATGGAGTACCTCATGATCAAAGATCCCCTCATATTGTGAAACAATTTAAAGGAAAGACATGACCACCTGAAGATGGCCATACTCCCAGAAGCTCGTGATGAATGGACCTGTTTAAGGTTCCATGATTTTAAAAATGTAACTGAATATAATTCTGCGATGTTTAGAATTAAATCGCAGTTTGATTTATGCGGGGAAAAGATCACAGATCACAACATGATAGAGAAAACACTTTCTATTTTTCACTCCTCGAGTATACTCCTACAGCAGCAGTACCGAGAAATGGGTTTCAAAAAATATTCTGAATTAATTGGTCATCTTCTTATTGCTGAACAATATAATGATCTTTTAATAAAAAATAATGAAACTCGGCCTCCTGATACTGCTCCATTCCCAGAAGTGAATGCTGCAAATTTTCACCCAACTTAGAGTGAAAGAATTCATGACCCCAGTCATGGTCGAGGTCTAGGTCGTGACAGGTATTTCAATCGGGGTAATTGTCTTCGAATAAATAATAACCCTCAGCACCAGTAGTGCAAAAAGAAGGTTAAAGCTCCTGAAGCAGCACGAACCCTGAAAATAAATGTTATCGATGTGGAGGAAAGGAGCACTGGGCGCGTACCTGTAGTACGCCTAAGCATCTGGTAAAACTATATAGGCCTCTCCTAAAAGGCTAGAAAATGATGTTGGAAAAACTTCCTCCTTGAAGATAATATTGAACCAATGGACTTGGACGTTTCTAATTTTGTTACAGTTCCTAAAGAACTAGTAAATCACCCTGTAGGTGATAATAATGAAATAATTTGATTATGTTAATTTTTTGTTAAAATCATATTAGTTTACTTTTCTGTCGTTTACTAATATTATATATAAATATAGTGTGTATAAATATGTTATAGTAATAATGTTTATTTTGTTTTGAAGAATATGGATACTCCTCAAATTTTATTTCGATCACTAACTGATCGTGATGACATTTATGTAATTGCTAGTGGGACAATGCACGCAATTTTTAAAGTTGAAAAATACTTTTCCCACTTACTTAGAAGAAGAGCAAATGTTACAAAAACTGCTGGTAATTTAAAATTAATTGAAGGCTTTGGAAGAGCTACTATATTTTTGCCTAAGGGGACAAAATTAATTATAGAAGATGCATTGTTGTCTTCTAAATCCTCAAAAAATTTATTGAGTTTTAAAAATATCCGCCGTAATGGATATCATGTTGAGATAATAAATGTAATGAATGCCGAATATATTGGCATTACTAAGAATGTCTCAGGACAAAAACAAATGTTGGAGAAATTACCAGCTTTGTCTTCAGGCTTATACTATGCCAAAATTAGTGTAGCTGAAGTACACTCTATAGTAAACCAGAAGTTTACTAATATAAATACATTTGAGCTCTGGCATGATCGAATAGGTCATCCTGGCTCAATAATAATGAGACGAATCATTGAAAATTCAAAAAGGCATCCATTAAAGAACCTGAAGATTCTTACACCAGATGAATTTTCATGTGCTGCTTCTTATCAAGGAAAACTGATAACTAGACCATCTCCACTGAAAGTTAGCATCGAATATCCTTAGTTTCTGGAACGTATACATGGGGATATATGTGGGCTTATTCACCCACCTAGTGTGACATTTAGGTATTTTATGGTCCGAATAGACGCATCTTCAAGATGGTCGCATGTGTGCCTCTTGTCATCTCGTAACCTGGCATTTGCTAAATTATTGGCACAAGTAATACGATTAAGGGGGCAATTCTCAGATTATCCTATTAAGGCTATTCGTATAGATAATGCTGGAGAATTTACATCCCAAGCTTTTGATGATTATTGAATGTTAGTTGGGATAAAAGTTGAACATCTTATTGCTCATGTTCATACTCAAAATGGCCTTGCTGAGTCATTTTTTAAGCACCTACAATTGATAGCAAGACCACTACTTATGAAAACAAAATTGCCTACTACTATTTGGGGTCATGCTACATTACACGCAACATCACTTGTTTGTCTTAGACCAATTCATTATAATAAATACTCCCCGTTTCAATTGGTTCTGGGCCATGAGCCAAATATTTTCCATTTAGGAATTTTTGGATGCACTGTATATATGCCTGTTGCACCATCTCAACGTACTAAGATGCCCCCCAGAGAAGGTTAGGAATATATATGGGTTTTGAGTCACCCTCTATAATTCGCTATCTTGAACCATTGATAGGAGATTTATTTATTGCTCGATTTACTGATTGTCGATTTGATGAAATAAATTTCTCAAAATTAGGGGGAGAAAAACGTGTCCTTAAAAGTGAAATTGTGTGGAAAGTTTCATCATTATATCATTTTGATCCACGTACCCCCATATGTGAAAGTGAGATCCAGAAGATCATTCACTTACAAAAATTAGCAAATCAAACGCCAGATATATTTACTGATTTAAAAAAAATAACAAAGTCACATATCCCTGCAGCAAATGTGCCTGTTCGAATTGAATTTTCAAAAGAACCATCTTCTAATGTCATAGCTTCTGAATCCCAAATACGCCTGAAGCGTGGTAGGCCTTTGTGTTCAAAGGATAAAAATCCTAGAAAAAGAAGCGTGAAAAATGATAAAGATGGTATTATAAAAGATTCTCTTGAAAAGACTCAAAATCTGATTAATCCTGATATTCCTGAAGAAATCAGTGAACCCGAGACACAAGTGAATGAAGAACTTTCAATAAGTTCTACTAATGATGAGGTAAATTTAGATAGATCAAAAATTACGGTGGATAATGTTTTAGAATATAATGCTACTAAACATCATGCAGGACAATGAGGACCTTGAACCTCTATCTATCGAAGAATGTCGACAAAGAAAAGATTGGCCAAAATGGCAAGAGGCGATTCAATCTGAATTGAAATCACTTGCTAAACGGGAGGTTTTTGGACCTGTAGTCCAAACCCCAAATGGTGTAATACCAGTTGGCTATAAATGGGTCTTCGTAGGTAAAATAAATAAGCAGAATGAAATTGTAAGATACAAGGCATGCCTTGTTACACAAGGATTCTCTCAAAGACCCCGTGTCGACTATGAAGAAATATATTCACCTTTTAGACACGTAATTTTGTCCTCCCCGAAAACATTTTTACCATTTTACATCTGTTTTACTGTGTACCCTAACCCATGTGATTATATCCCATAAAAAATATAAAAATAACAATCCCTAACTAATTTTATCTTATTCTAACAACCCCTCCCTATTAAATTTTAACACCTCAGATACCCCACCTCACCACCTGCCCTGCATGCCCCCTTCCCTTTATATTTTAATTATCATTCAAAAAAATTCTTCTATTTTTGGATAGACACTTTCAAGGGCCCACAGAATAATTAAATAAGAAAACAATTCTCACTCACAGGGGGGACTCACAATTCACAAACCCACACTCATTTTCATACTCACGTGCTACAAACAGTACCCACTACATCATGAATCGATATTCTCCATTGATGAAAAAAGCATGTAACACGGTCCATCTCTTCCCTTTCTTCTGAACACTGCCATTAACGGAAGGAGATCATCATCAACCTCACATACACAAATAGAAATACAGAGAGGCCCCAACTTTCCTTTTATTCTCCCCATAAGAGATATACATAAAGCTACTATATACACCTGTTGAACACACGCACAGCAGGGGATACACACACTGAGAGATTCGTGAGAGAGAGAGAGAGATTCAAAGTTGAGATCTAAAATGGACCAAAAAACTGTGTTGATTTCAGGTTACTCGGAAACAAGTTTCAGTGGGTTTGGTCATTGTTCCGGTGACTATTTTGTCGGAATATCGTTGTTCTCTGTTGATTTCTGGACGAGTCCAATAGGGAAAGAGGAATATCGCCAGAACAGTCCGTTTTCAAAAGTTTTCAAACGACCCCATTTAGAAAATATTCAAACTCTCCGGAATCTGACCTACTTCTATCTGTTTTGGGCACTATTATCTCACTGGAGTTCAAGTCATGTGGGTGCTTAGTTTTCTCTAGATTTTTGCAGTTTGGGTTTGTCTGTTTTGGTGATTCAAGATTGAAACCAGATTTTGAGATTCATCAGTCGTCATTTTGGGTTTGGATCTTGGTTTTCATATCGAGGCCTTTATTTTTGGGTTTGAAATCTATCTGGCTATAGATCTCGGGTATTCACTGTCGTTGGTGGAGTTCCATTCGGTTTGGATTTGAGTTGGTGGGTCACGGTTGAAGTTCAATTCGATGTTCCCGACCGGACTCTGTCTCGTTTAATTGAATAACACTACATTGAAATCGATAATTGAGGTCCGATTCTCTTCTCCCTCTCTTTTTATTTCACTCTTTATGATATTCGGTGTTATGGATTGAACGTTTGGGTGTTATTTGATCCTTGTTGATGGTGAATAATTACTTGGTGTTGATTTATTGTTTTGGTGTTGTGCGATGAAATGATATCTTGTTTGAGAATTAAAATCGATAATTTGAGAATAAAAGTGGGGCTGGAATTGAAAGATGATAAAAATGATTATTGTCGTTTTGATTTATTGATGTCGTTGATTGTAATAGTACCATGATTGGTTGTGCTGGGTAAGCAAACAGTAGGCTCGGATAGGCAAATTTAGAACTTGTGGATTGTGGAATGTTTGGATTATATGTTGAAACCGGCCACAAATGTGACCGTTACTAGCAGTGTGGCCACAACTAGATGTATTTGAGCTACATTCATAATATCTTTCACTTTTGTTTCATGTTCATCAGAAGTCATCTTTGTTTCAGCATCATTTGAAGTCATCCTCCTACGACGTATGAATGGATGACCACAACTACCTACTTCTTCCTCCCTTCAGAGCTATCTAACCTCTGATGTCTTGCTAGCTCAGAGTTCATTTACCCTTCATGCAAAACCATTATATAGAACAAGATAATGAATCACTTAAGTTGAAAACTTAGTGTCACTATTTGCCTGTGACAAAAAGAAAGGTATTTGTTATTTGCCTTGACTGGAAGAAAGAGATAACTTCTTGGTTGGGTTTTATGCTTTATAATTTCATTTCATGAAACATATATTACTCCAAACTGTAATATAATTCCCTCTGTTTCACACTTAGCACAAAGTACTAAATATATTTTTCCAGCTACCAACAATGGCATCTTTTTGTCATCTTCATATTTGATGATGTCCCTACATAATTAATTACTTTAACACTATGCCTTTACTAAATTCCAAGCTACTGTCAATTAATCAATCATGTTATAGGGCTATCAATATCACCAGCTGTGAAGGTCACTATCATGAAAAGATAGTTGCCACTACTATTTGAGCTGCCTTCATAATGTCTTTTACTGTTCTTTCATCTCACGAAAAGCGTTGGAGTAATTGGTAAAGTTGTTGTCCTGTGTTCAGGAGGTCACGTATAATTAATAAATAAATATGCAATGAACTTGAAAGTCGTTTGCTTTCTCGAGATGAAACAACAACACTCCCATCAAATGAGGTCTTTGGAGGGTAAATATACGCCGTCCACACCACTATCTCAGAGCTGAGATAAAGAGGTTTTCGATAGCCCCGACTCAAGAACTTTCGTGAAACATTATATAGAAATTAAAAGCTGACTTGGTCTTTACTTAGTACTATATATATCAGGCTAATTCATTTCACATTGCATGTGGCTCAACTTGCCATCTTTTATGTCAATTGTATTATTATTACATTATTACAATGTTTTTTTAGAGTGGGATCAATAACCCCACACCAACCCATTTTGTCAAAGGCAAGGTTGACAATTTAGTAATTTTGATTCGAATTTAATTTGTATTTATTTTTAAAATATATATTTACAAATGATTAGTTTGGAATCCATTAACACCACCCCAACCATCCTGACAAAAAATTATGTTGTATATATAAGGTAATGCAAACAGTAGTGACGAGACCAACTGTGCTAAAGTAGCATACTTACTGGTTACAAGCTGCTGAAATGGACAGAAGCTGCAAAATACTTGTGATCTCGTAAAACCTCTGCATATATAACTGTCAACTATTATAGTTGCAGTCATGCCTAAGTAGGTACATACAGGAACAACTGAGCATGTAAAGGAGATGGCATCAGCAACTAGTGCACAAAACACTGTTCTCCTTAATAGAATCGACATCCCTTTATTAGGGCTATCGAGTAGTTTGGTTTGTAGTCTTCTTATGCAGAGATTATACTTGCAAGAATTGTTTAAGAAGATGATAGGTACAATTGTGTAGGTACTTCATCAAATGTGAAGATGGAAAAGAGATAGAATTGATCATAGTATATATCATTTTCGTTCTCGATATGATGATTTCATAAAACATATATTCTACATATTTAGAATGATGAAATCTTCTTGTCACACAATGGATGCACGTTCTTGTCACACATGTTCAGGTTCTTTAACTACGCCTGCTTCAAGGAAGAACAATCATAACCGAGCAGAACATAATGAAAGAGATGCAGCCAATGACACAGAGCAATGGCTGGACCAACTGAATGTGCTAAAGTAACATACAGACCGTTAAAAGTTGCAAGATAGTTGTGATCATATTGCATTTGCAGTCATGGCAAAGTAGGTGAATGCAGCACCAGCAGAGCATGCCAAGGCGATTGAATCCAAAAAAATAAATGTACAGAATGTCATTGTCCTCAATAGAATTGTCAAACCTTTGTTATTAGAGCTATCAATATCGCTTTCAAAAACTCCTGGTAAATGTGAAACCAGCTGTGAACGGCAGTGTCATTAACAAAGTTGCCACAAATGTATTTGAGCTGTCTTGATAATATTTTCAACTATTCTTCCTTCTCACCTAGCTCTATCTTCTTGATTACCCTCTGACTCCGTCTCTGGCACCACCACTACATCCCTCCTATCGCAGACAGAATGTGCAAGAAGAATGCACGTGCACAGCGAATTCTTCGACCATTCTTTTGGAAATTATCCAAAATGAGAACTTCTAAGTGTGTGTATATCTTAATGAAGTCGTCTCTAAGTGTTTGTATTAATATATCTTAAAATGCATTTCATACTGGTTCATGAACTTGTAGAAGTATATTTCTTTATGAATTCTTTGTTTGAGTCTTTATATTAGGATATCTTAAGATACCAGATTGGTCAGTTTTATATATATGGTGTGTCCATAAGCTGACATTGTTTATATATATGGATGCTACTAGATAAAAATTGGGTAACCGGTACATTAAAGCTTTCGCTATGGGCAGTAGGGATGGGCATTCAGTTAATTCGGTTTGATATTTAAATATCGGTTCGGTTTTTCGATTTTCGGATTGACAAAAATGACAACCGTAACCAAACCAAACTAAATTTGATTCGTTTCGGTTATTTCGATTTTTTATTTCGGTTTTGAAGCTCTCTTTCTCATGAGACTGGATATTTAAGATTGATGATTTTTTTTACAAAAATATTTTTTTTTTCAAACCTAATTTTCATAGTGACATTTGACTGGGCAGTAAACTAAAGAAATTAAAGAAGGCTGGGCAGTTTCATCACCAACTTTAACGTCGTCATGTTACTCTTAGTCCAGATATCTTAACAGCAGTAAGCATTTCAGCAAATTAAAGAAACCAAGCTGTAACCTATGATAGAATAACTTCGATAAAAGCAACTGTCATTTTGAGGATAACACAAATTCTTATTTCTCAAAAGTCAGAATCATGGCTTGTTCTCAAGATAAGATACAGAATGTGATGCAAAGCAGCAACGCAGAATCATTTTACTTACTACTTCCATGACCCAAATGCCTAAATCACAAAAATCTCAACAAGTAAAATCACAATTTGATAAATGAAACCATAATTTTACCTAAAGTTTTGAAGGCGGACGGCGGACGCAAGACGGTGGTAGCTTCGTAAATTGTAGTTGTAGGGTTGCGGCGTGCCTGTAGAGTATAAATGTTTAGGGTTGCTGCTACTTGGTTGCTGCTTACTAATGCCTAACTTTGCTATTATATATTTATATATATTATATTATTAACTTATTATATATTAAATATATTTATATAAAATATTAGATAAATATTATTAATTATTTATAGAATTTCGGTTCATCTGAATTATTTTTTTCAAAAACCGAACACCGAACTGTATAACCAAATTTTAAAAATCAAAAACTGAAATCAGTCTTAAAAACTGAAAAAACAAACCGAAATTGAAATTTGGTTCGATTTTTTAGTTTTTTCGATTTAAAACAAAATATGCCCAGCCCTAATGGGCAGGGTCCGGGGAAGGGCCCCATCACAAGGGTGTATTGTAGGCAGTCTTACCTTGCATTTCTGTCAGAGATTGTTTCTTGGTTACATGACATCAACTTTACCGGTTACTCCAACGCTTCCCTGCAGGCTGCATATGAAGACACGTTTATATCATGCATGGGATGGACCCCACATGGATGAGTCTGAAACTTGTATTAATAAAAAGAAAGACTCAGCAGAGACTTGATTATAAAGACTGATTGTTTTCCTATATAATGTTTCATCAAGAGAGAAAGCAAAGGACATACCAAGTATCCTAATTTTGGATAATAGCCCAAAACAAAAAAGAATGGCGTCGGAGATGGTGGTGTCGACCCTGGTCAAGAAGGTTGCAGATATGCTCCTGCCCATGATGCCTGTTACAAGAAGGATGATGGTGCGGAGAGCGAAGACGGAGTCAGAGGGTAATGATCAAGAAGACAAGAGCCAGGACAGATGAAAGAATGGTTGAAAATATTATGAAGGCAGCTCAAATACATTTAGTTGTGGCAGCTCTATTAATGACAGTGACCTTCACAGCTGGTTTTACGTTACCAGGAGGTTTTGAAAGCGATACTAATAGTAAGAATAAAGGGATGGCGATTCTATTAAGAAGAGCAGCATTCCGGGCATTTGTCATTTCGAATGGCATCGCCTTTACGTGCACCACTGCAGCTATATTCGCCGACTTTATCATGGCAACAAAATCAATATCATCTGCAACAGCAAAGCTAGAAGTTATTATCCCGCTTTATAATACGGCAATTCTTTTGCAGCTTCTGGGGATGACAGCAGTTATAGTTGCATTTTCAACTGGTTTGTATGTTACTGTAGCACATTCTGTTGGTCTCGCCGTTACAGTCTGTGTCATCAGCGACATTTCTTCTTATGGGATCTGCTTTATGATTACGCTTTCTTGAAATTAACATTCCAAGAGAAAGAACCTGAGCAGAGGATAAACTTATGTTCTAAAGATGCAGCTAGCAATGTGTTTGATGTTGCATTTTCCAGCTATCAACAATTGCATCTTTTTGCCATCTTCATATTTGATTATGTCCCTACAAATTTAATGAACTTAACACTATGTCTACACAAATCCCAAGCTAGTGTCAATTAATCAATCATGTTATAGGGCCATCAATTTTCCAGAGTTTTTGTCCTGATTTTTTTTTTATCAAATTTAAGTGTTACTTTCTTTGAACAGTTGGAAATATATCTTAGAAATAAAGTAGGAATAGATAATTTTAGTAGTTTTGAATTATTAAAATCCTATGTGGCTTAGACTTAGGAATTAGTTTTCCCTTTCTTATTTGAATAGAAATTAGTTATCCCAATTTAAATTGAAGTATAGTTAGAAATTTAGTTATAAATATATGTTTTGAGTTATTAATAAAATAATTCCGTTTGATAATACAATTGCAGTATTTTCTACTCTCCAACTCTTTTTCTGTTATTTCTCTAATTTCAAAGCCAAAACCAACATGAACGAAATAAAAGTAATATCGTAATTGCTTTTAAGAGTAACTAGTATTCATACCCGCGCGTTGCGCCGAACATTAAAAAATTATAATAATTTCTAATAATTACATGACTTATTTCCATAATAACTTATTAGGAAAATTGGTGAAAATATAATTAATAAACAGACTAATAAGAGAACGTATTGAAGACATTTTCTTCTTAAGACTCCATATTTATGAAAAGAAAAAAACATGTGTTACTAATGTATAACTCAATCTACACAATTATCCTCAACAAAACTATTCTTGAGAGAACTTCTGTTTTCGACTTCACCCTCTTTGAGTAATTCTATCACTTCGTTACTGGAAAAAAAACCCAAAGATTTCTTTATTTACTTATAACTTTGTTGCAATGCTCATATTATTTCCGTTCTTGTTTGGCTTTTTAATCATATGAAGAGAGAAGCAACATAAATAAAAGTTTCCCCTAGGTGTATGTATGGAGACGACCCATAGTGGTAGTATACATCACTTGAACTTTTCCGTGTATAGAATGCATAGCCTAAAGCAACAACGTATATATCAATAAAATTAAATAAATGATACTCCATAAAAAAATTAGAAAGATCCAAAATCATGAGCAAGACAATGCAAGATACATTTGTTTAAGTATAACTAAAAAATAATTTACAACGTGGAAGCTAAATGGATTTTACAGAACCTCCTTATCACCGCCTCATCTTAACATAATGACTATACTGAAGTAAAACCCTTCAAACTACAAGAATGTATATTAATTTGAAGAATATTCACAATCAGTATGATTTAGTATCTTAGATTAGAAAAAAGGTACTGATATTCGCTCCATTTTAGAGAAGAGGTCGGTTGGTCAATATTCAAGGGACATGAGGCAATCTAATAAATTTGCATTATTGTAGAGGGGGAGTTATGTATAAAAAATTTAAACAGGAAAGTATATAATTTTCGTCATGTACTTAAAGTAGAAAACACACTACAGATATTTAGAAAAAAACACACAACACATTATGAAGGTCATTATCAGGTTTGAAAGCAAATACGATCCACTCTATTAGAGCCCAAATACTACAATCCAGAAGACTAAAGTCGCCGCATCATGGCGATGTATCCTGCATCACCTAACCGGACTGTCATTGCCTGGTGAGAACTTGTAGAGCATAGACGCTGCATTGTACTATGGTTTATGACCACCCACATGGCATTGTGATAGACATAGTAGTAACAATTTAAAGATTTGCTATTTAATACTTTAAACGTCGGTAGGAAGAATTAAAAGAATTTAAATTCTGCAATTAATCACGAAAATAGGACTAATAGAAAAAAAAAAACTTGTAGATTATTATTGTTGAGGTTCTTAGACAAAGGCTAATAGCTGAAATCAAAGCTGCACAATCATGTGATATCACTTTAGACAAATTCATGCAATGAAAAGAACAGGTGAATTCAATTCTTCTAGAAGTTAACCCATCAAATCTTGTTCCTAAAGATCAGGCAAAGTACATAGCTGGAAGACAATATATTCCTCAATTAAATTCCGTTCAAGTTTGCTGTAGCCCAAATATGCTTCAAACTTGAACAGAATCGTCCTTAGGTATATGCACTGACTAACGTTTGTATTACACATAACTAAAGTGTCATGAATTATGTAATATGTGTGAAAATCTTACAAAGTTATGATGCATAATTTCCTCCTTATTATTACGCTTCAGTTCGATCACTACTAACACTAAATGATTTTTATACCCTACATCAAGACATTTAAGATTTGTAACTTTACTAAGTGTCCTTCAATTAGATCATAGGACTTATATATTCTGCAATATGAAATGAAGCCGCAAACATCAATTATAGAATAATTAATAATATTCCACTATTAGGATAAACAACGGAAATGACAAACAAAAAAGAAGAAGAATGAACAAAAGGAAAAAGTTCACCTAAATTCAATGCTACTCGGATAGATTGTCACTCAGGCTTAAAATTTTTAGAGAATAGAGTTTAGTCATAAGAAACACATCAATATTTTACATCTATTGAACAAATTCAACATCAATGACCATAGTGGAAGCAACACAATGGACACACGAATTATTGTAGCATCTGATATGCCAAACATTGTGTTAATATTCAACAAATTCTAAAGTTTTGTTGTTGTGCTTCATAGCATACCTGTCGTATCTCAAAAATTGAATACATCCCTTCTGGTGAAAACCTCTGCTTTTTAAAAAAATTGGGACCCAACTCTTCTGGTGGAATTGCAACATAGATTGTTGATCCATTCCTTCTGAAAATGAGCATTTGCTACCAAGTGAGGAGAATAAGGACTTATAAACATAATCCTACAGTCTAATGTAAAATTTCCTACCTTGAGAGAACATTTCTTATTGAGACGGAAAAAGAGGTGACTGCCACCGCCCTATAATTCTTAAAAACAGTAGCATTAACTTCCCAATCATTTACTTAAGTTGTTCAATACTTTATCAATTTGTATGTATAAAAAACAAAGCTATCTTAGAGAATTAATAAGCAGGGAGAAGAACAAAATTATTCACAATCTTCAAGAATTTCCCTCTATTTCATTAATTGCTTGAATGTACAAAGGTAAGTACCCGCGATAGAGGCTTTCAGATCATAGTCTCCCACAACCTCGAATTTCCATCTATTACCATTCTCAAGAATCTTCTCTTTCTCATAAAGTACCTAATGGATTAAATGATACATAATATAAGGCATATACGTAAGTTATAGTCCACAATTTCACACAGAAGCTTGATATTGTTAAATCTGAGAAATTCCTAATTTACTTGGGATACATCTTATGACATAGATATCTGCAGATTCAAACAATTATAATTAATCCCTATACATAAAAAGAATTTTCTAAAAAACATCAATAAAAATATATGGGAGCTATAGTTCATGAAAGAACAGGAGATTGGTTATAGCATCTTTGGATCTTAAACTTGTAAAGATGAATGCAAGTTTAAGTGGCTATCTAGTCACTCTATAAGTTTGTATGTCTATGTTACAAAATATGTCAAGTTTAATTTGGCTATCAAGTAATTAAGCAAAAAATTTATCTATACTGATTTAACTTAGTAAATATAAGCCCGGATAACTGTCATGTGGCTTGGACAGATGAAAAAAGTGAAAATTCATCGAAGTGCAGTCAGACTGCTCAATGCAACTCAAAATTTGCGAGCTAGTTATCACTAACCCCATAGGCTGATTCCACTTTTTGATGTCCAGACTCGTGATAAACCATCATGAAGTTTGACACCTTAACTGAGAAATTAATTGAAGATATAAATTTTGCAACATATTACTCACCACATATGTAAAACCTCACGTGTGAATGTTCAGATAAGTAATTTGCTAAACCTAAAGCCAATTCAAACAGAATTCACCACCAGATTTGACCCTAATATAGGAGAAATAATTCAAAGATGCAAACTTAGTACGAATTTGTATGCAAGTTCATGTAATGTTAAACTTAAATCCTCAACTCCAGCTTTTTGAGAACAAATAAATATTTACCTCAAGATGTCTCCTCTAAGTTTAACTTATCATATTGCAACATCATATCGCATGGTTGATTTGGACCGTCAGAATGCAAGATGACTTGAACAACATGTACACTGTACAAAGGAAACAAATATGTGATGACTTAAAAATGGCATGCACATGGATTAAAAATATGCTAACAGATATGAACCCTAAGGAATAAATATGAACCTAAGGAACAAATATGCTATAGTTGTTATGAACCTAAGCAACAAATATGCTACCTGTGAAGGAGTGAACCAAATGATGGAGATAATACTTTAAAATAGTAAATTATGAGGCAAGCAAAGGAGTCCATTTTGTGTTTTGCTGCTATGTCTATAGTTCATACCTCCGATTTTTTGGACATCTCAATCACTTCTTTGTTATTATTTTCAAAGTTTGAATCCGTGACCTCCTGGTCACAATGCGAATAAACAATTAAACTGTATCAATAAATAATAAATGAGTATAAATAAAGATCCAAAATTATTTTAAAATAACAATAGAAAGAGATAAAGGAAAAAAAGGAACCTTGATAATTATAATAATGTGGAATTTGATTTCATCATTATACAATGTAGAAGCAATACTATCTAGAAAGTTAAACTGTGAAACAACTAATATAAAAGTAGAAGAACGATTTAGTTGAAGTCGAAAAGTGAAAATGAATCATTGAAAGTTTCAACCGACCACTTCACTCTCGAAAGTATTTTATTTTCTTATGAGACATTTCTTTCAAATTTGAACAATTTCTCATCTTTTTCACCAACAATTTTTCATTTAACTCTCAACAATAGAAGATATCTTTGAAAAATTTGGTCTTGACTCCTCAGAGGCATGATGAACAACAATAGAGATGAAAACCCAAAGAGGGATGAACAAAGTAATTTCGAGGCAACTATCAAATAGAGTAAAATTTTTTGGCAATCGTTTCATCCAAGAGAGATTTACTGTTTTGGGGGAATAATTATCAATCAAATCCTCCGAGATGCTTGCTGAATATTTGATTTGTGCCTTTTGGTGTCAAAATCTGAGAAATTAAGAAGGAAATTTCAGCAACCACAATGAAAATAAAAGACAGAATTCTTTATGTATAGGCAGTAGAGGAATTTTCGTCTAACCAATTGCTATGACTCTCTTTTTTTCTTCATTACCCAATTGCTATGACCTCATTTGTGGTTGTCTGCCGCAAAATTCATCTCCCCTAAAACTGTATATCAAAAATGGTGAAGAAACTGTTAATATGAAGCAGTTACATTCTTGTGAATAATTTGAACAGAACTACTGGAAAGTTAAGCAGTTGCTACAAAAGAGGTCCCAAAAAACGTGGATGTGTTTAGGTTTCTTTCTGAAATTAATAATATTACAGAATTATTTATATTAATTTTTTGAATTGACTTCTCTTTAATTTGATTTTGTTGAACTGTATTTGAAGTTTCAGTTTTTTGTGGGCAGTTTATAGAATTAAATGTTTGTTTTTTAATTAACTTCTCATTCAAATATTTTTAGATGTTTACTTATTCTTTCAAATTTAAGTAATTAATTTAAATAAAATTTAAAAGTAAAGATAATGCCATGGATATTTTAAAGTTTTCCACTTCGACGAATAAAAATCTGCCACTTGGACGAATTAAAATCTGATATTTGGGTCCATGAGAGGGCTTCATCTTCTGTTATTAATAATATATATAGATATATACATATATAGATGAGAGGGCTTCATCTTCTGTTATTAATAATATATAGATATAGATATAGATATAAATATAGATATAGATATAGATAGTCACAAAGATTACCATTTATTTAAGATTTTTTACAGGATTTTGTTTTTTAAAAAAAACTTATATGTTCACAATCATTCTATCTTTAGGCTCTTTTCTATTTCCATTTGATGTAAGTCCACATAGTTTTTCCATAGAGCAGACTTATTTTTAAAGGGTGCATCATCAGTGATTTGAAATGTAATTCAAAAATACATTTCTTAATTACTTTGAGATAACCCCAACCTTAACAAATTAATGTGTTATATGTCAATGCTAATTTACCATCAAGTAGAGAGCTTAGTGGCAAATCTGTTACAAAATAACGAAAAAAATAACGAAATTTATTAAAAAAATGAAGTAACTATGTTTTGAAAGAAAGTAAAACTTTACAATCAACTTTAGAGTATCCCAACTCAATATTTAACATTGCAAAAATGCACAACCTATATCCTCCAACGACCTCACCAGACCTAAGAGAATATTAAAAAAACTTACAACTTTTTATAATGCAGTTTTAGCACACTTTCAGAACAAATCAGCTCCACATTTCAGCACACTATACTTCATTACAAAATTGTAAATTTCAACAGATGTTCAGAACATCATGAGAAGAAATTGTCACATTTCAGCACAAATTCTGCACATTTTTTGCATATTACACACTCTAAACTTCATATTATAGCACTATAAATTTCACTAAAAGAAATTCTCTGTAAAAATAAGCTCTTATGCGATAGAAACTACAGGCTAATGCCAACTTCATCTAATCATGTATGAAGTTATGATTATCAAATATCAGGTGCCTAAAAATAGTGTAAGAAAGAATGAAAAGGGACAAAAACATTTCAGAAGTGACGAATGAAAATATATATGCCCCTATTAGGCATCCTCTCTGCATTTCTATAACAAAACAATGTTAAAGTGATAGAATTAAGCAATTGTCGTGACATTTATCAGTTTGAAGAAACTGAGGGTGATAATTCCCCCCTCACCCTACTTCTACCGGGTGTTAGTCATCACTATTAACTTTTTCGGAGGAGTTATATATATATATATATACACATACATTTCCTTTGTCATTTTCATAACAAAATGGCCAAAATATAAACAATGATACGGGTAAAATCATAAAAAAAACTTGGAGATGGTACCAACAACACATATTATTACGGATATTTATGGATCCAGGCCTTCACATTAGAACAATTTAAGCAAATTCCTTCTTAATAAAAAGTCCCAAAAAAAGGTCTTAAACGAAGTAATTCAAGAATAAGTGCGATAAACGATGGATCTTACCATGATCACCATCCATCACTGCTAAGGCTTTATTCTCTCTAACCTGTGAATCACGCCAAAAGCGAATTGCACTTAAAATTCACATCAAAACCTCGTATAGAGGTACTATCTACAAACAAAAGGTTGAAATGTAAGAGAGGAAAATTAAAAAGCAAGATATACTGCACACGCAAAATATAACCAACTAATAGAAACACTACATCAATAAATTTTAAACTGCTTCCTTGTAATTCCTCATGGAAAGTAGAGGGATTAAAAGAGAAGTCAAACTGGGATAAGGCAAGTGCATGTGCATGAACAGTTTTAATTTGAGGTAACCACTTTAAATTCAAATACAAAAGGTAACCACTTTGCCATGTTTTAGTTTTTTTTTTTTTTCCTATAATTATGTCCGATTATCTTGAGTTACATAGATTGGAACTTCTGCCACTTCGTGAATTTAGTTTGGTTTAATTTTTTCTTTTTTTAAAAATAACATGTATTTTGAAAAATGGTAATTTCAATTAATAGATTTATTATGCAATGTACCATAAATATTTGTTTTATAATAAATAGTGTATGTTTTTTCCTTTGTAAGTTATAATTTTAAAAAAGTGTAGTTACATAATACAAATTTAAAATATATTTTGTTCTATCCAAAAAAGTATAAGAAGTTCGTATTTTCATAGTAATTTATTATTGTTTTTCTGTAAATGTTAACAATTAAAACCAACTAACATACCAACAATTTGAATTAAAACAATAAAATTATAAAGTCACTGAAAATTTGAATTTGAATTTTTAAAACCAACTAACATAACAACAATTTCCTAACAAATTAACTAAAAAGTACATGCGTCAATATAAAATGCTTTCACTTGGCTAAATATAGAGGCTTTGTCCTCTTCTTTAAATTAAATATAGATTTCGATTGAAATTTAATTTGTATTTATTTTTATAATGTATATTTATGTGCAAATCATTAGTTTGGAATCAATTAACACCTTTTTACTCTGGATTAGGCTTCAACATGGAGGTTCTATAAAGTTAGACTCTAGCTTTTGTAGTTATGTATCTAAAGGGGGAATTATAAGATTGAGAAGTTGAAATGTGGTATTCATAGCTGAAAGCATAGTTGAGAAGCATCGCAAATTTAAATGCTATTAGACATATCAACTGCCGAAGAGAATATTTCTATTCTATTTTTATGTCCCGCGAGAATCTCAGTTCATGTCTAGTACGAATCTTAATCAGGCCAAGGATTCGTAGAAAAATTCATGCCTTACAATGTTATGATCATGTGCCATTGAACACATGCCAAAATCATGTCTATGTCAAGTCTCATTATCTCATTATTTGTGCTTACACGATTTACTTGGTGATGTCATGAAGCTCTTCTTGAATGACTAAGTATATTTTGTTGTGGAAAATAGAATTCCCAATGTGTGGTTATGTCCTCTACTCCATACTTCTATAGCTTCTACTAGTTCCTACCCATCATTTGAGGATGAATGATTCAAAGAGGGAGATAATGCAACACCTTACATTTTGGGCTAAAATTCAAACCGTCGTTCCTACGTGTATAGATTCGAACCCAATAATTCCATGTTAATATATGTGTGATGATCAATTTTATACTGTGGTAATACCTTTGAATATGAATTGAGGCCCCAAAAATCTCCTAACTCAAAGACGAGTTGAGAATTTTTCTATCAATGTTTTAGTGAACTTTTCAATTTGAGTTAATTTACAATGACCATTACTCCTACTACATAATGATTTACGTGCCTACTATATACCAAATGAAAGATCATCTAGTCTTCTTTCCAACGCAACTGGTTTCACCTTAATCCGATTTCGGAGTAGAAAGTTATGCTCATTTTACTTTGAAGTGCCTGTCTGTCAAAAAGTGACTAAGTTGATGAGTTGTCAACTAGGTGACGACGAGTCGTCAACCCTAGTCGTAAACCTTAATGAAAAAGAGCAAAATCCATCTATAATTGACGACTAGGGTGACGGGATTTCACCAAGTTGACGGCTTGTCAACCTAGTGGTCAATTAAGGAAATTCGTGCATTTTTCTTGGTTTCGTTAAGGGTATTTTGGTCTTTTCCTCACCTCAACCCTTCCCCCACAACTTAAAAACACTCATTAAATGTCAATTACCCATTATATGTTAGTTTCTCATCGTTCATTCTCCTCTCCACTTTCAAGAGAGAAAAGTTAGGGTTTCTTTCAAAAACTCATGCTCCCAAGGCTTTCAAAAATGAATGTATGACCTCAACTTACCTACCTCTTCCTCCCGTCAAAGCTATCTAACCTCTGTTGTCTTGCTAGCGTCGAGTTCATTTACCCTTCATGCAAAGTAGAAATCTAAGTATAAGAAAGGTATTTGTTATTTGCCTTGATTGGAAGAAAGGGATAACTTCTTGGTTGTGTTTTATGCTTTATAATTTCAGTTTTGCACAAAGTAATAAATATCTTTTTGCAGCTATCTACAATGGCATCTTTTTGCCATCTTTATATTTGATGATATCCCACCATAATTAATTACTTTAACACTATGCCTTTACTTTTTTCAGTCTAGACAAATACCAGCTGTGAAGGTCACTATCATGAATAGATAGCTGCCACTACTAAATGTATTTGAGCTGCCTTCATAATATCTCTGACTGCTCTTTCAATGAGAGCGTTGGAGTAACTAGTAAAGTTGTTGTCATGTGATCAGGAGGTCACATAAAATTAATAAATAAATCTGCAATGAACTTGAAAGTCTTTTGCTTTCTCGAGGTGAAACAACAACAACTAATAGTATTTTTTGTATAGTTTTCAAACATCTAAAATTTTAAAATCTGTAATATTGAATTAATCTTAAAATATCCTACTAATCCAAAGACTATAAAAAGTCTTTGTCAATATATAAATATCCTAATGAAGTTTTTGCTGAGTCTTTGTATAACTAAAATATCTTGAACTTCCAGGACTAGCTGTAAATATATACATTATCTTAACAAAGCGGTTTGAACACCGTCAGGTCTTAGGTTCAATTCACAACAGAGACGAACATTAGGTGATTTCTCCTGTTGCTTGTGGTCGGAGGTGTCAAGCATCTCGTGGAATTAATCAAGATGCGCCAAAATGCGTCAAAAGTCATTTGCAACTAAGCAATTAACTGCTTATTATCAGTTTCTACACTTCTTCCAAACAAATAATTGTTTAACAACAACAACAACAACATACCCGGTGTAAACCCACAAAGTAGGGTTTACGGATGGTAGGTGACGTACTGACATAGACCTTACCCCTACCTAGGGGTGTCAAACGGGCCGGGCCGACCCGGCGCCGGCCCAGCCCGAACTGGCCCGACAAGCTAAACCGGCCCGGTTTGACCCGGCCCGGTAATCCCTAGGGCTTTAGGGTTCCGGGTCCCGGGCCGGTTTCTTTTTTAAAATGGGCCCGGTTAACCCGGCCCAGCCCGGCACAAAAAGTGTATACTTAATGTATACATGTGTATATATCTTCTACAGAAGTGTATATTTAATGTATACACGTGTATATATCTTCTACAGAAGTGTATATTTAATGTATACATGTGTATATGTTTTATAAATTAGTATATAAATATATCTATACATATTGTAATGTATATATAATGTAGTATATTTTATAAGTAGTAGTATATATACATTGAATGGTGCATATACACGTGTATATATCTTCTATAGAAGTGTATATTTAACGTATACATGTGTATATGTTTTATAAATTAGTATATAAGTATATCTATACATATTGTAATGTATATATAATGTAGTATATTTTATAAGTAGTAGTATATATACATTGAATGGTGTGAATACACGTGTTATATCTTCTATAGAAGTGTATATTTAACGTATACATGTGTATATGTTTTATAAATTAGTATATAAGTATATCTATACATATTGTAATGTATATATAATGTAGTATATTTTATAAGTAGTAGTATATATACATTGAATGGTGTGAATACACGTGTATATATCTTCTATAGAAGTGTATATTTAACGTATACATGTGTATATGTTTTATAAATTAGTATATAAGTATATCTATACATATTGTAATGTATATATAATGTAGTATATTTTATAAGTAGTAGTATATATACATTGAATGGTGTGTATACATGTGTATATATCTTCTATAGAAGTGTATATTTAACATATACATCTGTATATGTTTTATAAATTAGTATATAAGTATATCTATACATATTGTAATGTATATATAATGTAGTATATTTTATAAGTAGTAGTATATATACATTGAATGGTGCGTATACACGTGTATATATCTTCTATAGAAGTGTATATTTAATATATACATGTATATATGTTTTATAAGTTAGTATATAAGTATATCTATACATATTGTAATGTATATATAATGTAGTATATTGCATTTAAAGTATTATATATACATAGAATAGAGTGTATATATGTGAATGGATCTTCAATAGACGTGTATGTTTAACTTATACATGTATATATATTTTATTTAAAGTAGTACATATATATTGAATGGTGCATATATATGTGTATATATCTTCTAAAGTAGTATATATTTAACGTATACATGTGTATATGCTTTATAAATTAGTGTATATATATATTGTAGTGTATATATATATATATATATATTATACTATTATAGCATATGTTTTATTTAAAGTAGTACGTATAATCATATATAATTATATATTGAATGGTACGTATATATGTGTAATTGTTTATACTTTATATATTTTTTTAAAAATATATATTGTATATTGGAGTGTATATAGTGTATATTGGAGTGTATATAGTGTATATTGGAGTGTATATATAGTGTATATTTGATTTTTTACACGGGTTTGACCGGTTTTTAACCGGGTTTGACCGGATTGGGTTAAGTGGGCCGGTTACGGGTGGGTTTTAATTTTTTTACTGTGCGGCCCGGCCCGGCCCGGTTAAGACCAAGCCCGGCCCGTAACCGGCCCGGAACCCGGTAAGAGTGAGAGGGCCGATTCCGGGTTGACCCGTCCCGGCCCGTTAGACAGTCCTACCCCTACCCTAGAGGTAGAGAGGGTGTTCCCGATAAACCTTGGCTCGATGAAAAAGCAATAACGCAAATGCCGAAGATATAACAAAATACTATAGAAAGTGTGACAAAGCAGTCTGAATGAAAACTAGAAAATACGATAATCAAAGTACCAGAGGCGTCAAAATAATAATAGAAATCAAGGAACAAGAAACTACATGAGTATTACTATGAATACTAATAAGGAAGGACTGCTAACCTACTACGCAAATCTGCATCCTCCACAACCTCCTATTTAAGGTCACGTCCCAGACAAGCTCGGTAAACATGTGGTTGTTGTTTATACTCCCTCTGTTCACTTTTACTTTTTCACTATGTCCGCTAATCTAGATTTTCAAATTTGCTTGTCACTTTTAACATCATATCAAGAAAAGAAAATAATTTTTTTTTCATATTTACCCTTAACATTTATATGAGCATTATGGCAAAATATTCATATCAATCATCGTTTCTTTCTTAAAAGGGGTATAAATTCCAAAGTGAAAAAGTAAAAGTGATCAGAGTGTGCTTGGCATAATACACTACCGTGTTGTTTAACTTGGCCCCTCTTACACTATCCAACTTTGACTGTGCATATAAGGGTGTATTTATTTCATTTTAAAATAGTTTGGAGGTAATAGAACCTTTCGAAAGAAAAAGTGTGTAGTTGAAAAGACAATTTGTTTGGTCATAGCCTAAAAAGGGAAGAGAACAAAAGCAAAAGCAAAAGAAAAAGCATTGATTGATAACTTTGAATATATAATTAACTAACATGCTATAACAGTATAATTCAGAAGTGTATATATAACTTAATATGATTCTTCATCGAAAAAAAGAAAGAAAAAACTCAATATGATTCAAGTATAACTTATTAATTCAATTGACTCAGGAAACTCACCATCAAAAGGCCAGAAGAGACTTCGAAGAGCCAACAACAACAAAAAGGGCAGCTCGGTGCATTAAAGATACCGCTATGCGCGGTGTCCAGGTAAGGCCACCATAAGGGTGTATTGTACGGAGCCTCGCCTTGCATTTCTGCCGGAGGTTGTTTCCAAGGCTTGAACCCATTACCTTCTGGTCACATGACAGCAACATTGTCACTTATCAAGTTGAAAGGAACCTTAAGAAGTTCTATGCAAATCACAATAAGATTGTATGACTTGAGTATGGTTAGTAGAATAGGCTAGTTTGGCCAAGCTATCGGCTACCTGGTTGCACTCTTTGCATCAGCTAGGCTGCTCCTCAATCTGCCTGGGGCACCCCAGTCGTTTTTCGATCCAAAACACGCCTGACCCTGGGCCCACCCTCGGAACCGTGAGCTATAGCATTCAGATTTGGCTTGAAAACGCCCCGTTCGCGCTTTTTTGCCAGTTTGACCACCCAAATGACCCCGTTGACCCACACTAGGCTGCTCCTCACCCTACCTAGGGCACCGCAGTCAATTTTAGTCCCAAAACACGCCCCGGTCTCGAGCCCACCCCAAAACCGTAGGCTATAGCATACCGATTTGGCCTGAGAATCCTAAATCTCAATTTAGGCGATATTAATGAAAATTCATATATCTAAATCACAATCAACATTTTATGCAAAAATGCGTAACGACCTATGATTTATATTTCTAAGACATCGTTGATTCTCTTTTGACATTATGAATAAAAGAGTGACATGAATCAAGTCTTTACACGCACAAAGAGCACATATAACAATCTGGAGTAAGAAAATAAGAATAAAAGTTTAGCATTTCTAAAAGTGAAATATCGTTTCACAATCATACTATGCATGAGTCAAAAATATCCAAATAATCTTATTTAGCTGCGAAAGTTCGACTTTCTTATCATTTTGAAAAGACAACATGCGAACAAAAAGGAATAAACATCTTGGATGAAAAATAAAGCTAGCACTTCATATCTTATATGAGGGTTTTGAAACCCATTAAAATAATTAGTAAGCAAATGACAAATTCTTGACTTAGCTAATTACTATTTTTATTAAGGAATATAGTTAACCCGCTGAACTCAATTTTAACGTATTTTTGTCACTCTTTTGTGCTTATTTGACACCTTTTATCAATCTTTATAGCTGACGTGATATCTTTAATGTGGACCCCATTCTATATATGAATTGGCATAAAAAAGTTCTCTTAACTACAAAGCTTGCATATATTTACATTAGTATTCCAAACAAGTACACAACCGTAGATACATAGGCGATTCAAAACATAAAGAAGTAAACAAACGAAGAAGTTAGAGAAGAATCAACATCTATTAAATATAGATAACAAAATGCAAGTGGTCGTTTGATATGGGAGATGGGATAGACAAGGGACAACTCATCGCATCATTACAGTATAAATAGTGGAATAAATAATCTCGAAACTAACTGATACCCCTAACCGTATGGGGGATAAACTAATCTTATATTTTATCTCAAGATTATTATTCCTTATCCCTCGTACCAAGCAACCCCTAGAAACTTCATGTGTCTTCATCCATCCATTCCTCTTTTAATAAGATAAAAAACCGACACATAAAAGAAAAAAGAGAGGCAACCAATGGCACAAACAGTATCAGCAAGACCAACTGAATGTGACAAAGTTGCATACAAACCAGTTATAAATGCAATTACAACTGCAGAGATTGAAAGGAACTGCAAAATTGTTGCAACTCTATAAATGTCCATCAGAACTCTCAACTCTTTTGGGGTCTTTTGCCAGTGATTTGCAGCCATGACGAAGTAGCTAAACACCAGCAGAGCATACAAAGGCAATGGCATCCATAATAACAAATGCACGGAATGCTGATTGACAAAAATGACAACCGTAACCAAAATAAATTTGATTCGGTTCGGTTATTTCGATTTTTTATTTCGGTTTTGAAGCACTCTTTATCATGAGACTGGATATTTAAAATTGATGATTTTTTTTACAAAAATATTTTTTTTTCAAACCTAATTTTCATAGTGGCATTTGACTGGGCAGTAAACTAAAGAAATTAAAGAAGGTTGGGCAGTTTCATCTGAACAGTTCAAAGAAACCAACTTTAACAACGTCATGTTACTCTTAGTCCAGATATCTTAACAGCAGTAAGCATTTCAGCAAATTAAAGAAACCAAGTTGTAACCTATGATAGAATAACTTCGATAAAAGCAACTGTCATTTTGAGGATAACACAACAAAAGTCAGAATCATGGCTTGTTCTCGAGATAAGATACAGAATGTGATGCAAAGCAGCAACGCAGAATCATTTTACTTGATAGAGAATGTGATGCAAAGCAGCAAAGCAGAATCATTTTACTTACTACTTCCATGACCCAAATGCCTAAATCACAAAAACCTCAACAAGTAAAATCACAATTTGATAAATGAAACCATAATTTTTCCTAAATTTTTGAAGGCGGACGGCGGACGGCGGACGCAGGACGGTGGTAGCTTCGTAAATTGTAGTTGTAGGGTTGCGGCGTGCCTGTATGGTATAAATGTTTAGGGTTGCTGCTACTTGGTTGTTGCTTACTAATGCTTAACTTTGCTATTATATAGTTATATATATTATATTATTAATTTATTATATATTAAATATATTATATATAAAATAATAGATAAATATTATTAATTATTTATAGAATTTCGGTTTGTCTAAATTATTTTTTTCAAAAACCGAACACCGAACCGTATAACCACATTTTAAAAATCAAAAACTGAAATCAATCTGAAAAACCGAAAAAACAAACCGAAATTGAAATTTGGTTCGATTTTTTAGTTTTTTCGATTTAAAACAAAATATGCCCAGCCCTAATGGACAGGGTCCGGGGAAGGACCCCATCACAAGGGTGTATTGTAGGAAGTCTTACCTTGCATTTCTATCAGAGGTTAAGGAAGCTCTAGCAGTAATAGGGAACCATGAATCTTGGGTATGGATTACACAAAACATCCAACTGAGGAAATCACAACATTGACACTACTCTGCAGTCTGGAATATAGACATATTACTCCTAAATTAGGATAGAATTCTCAGACCTTTGGCAATACACCTTCTTACTTTCAGGCTTAGAGCACTTCAACAAATGTATCAGAAAAATCAATACCAAAAATTTGAGCATACCCCTTTACAACAAGTCTGGCTTTGTGCTTGTTGATAGAGTCATTTGCGTTCAGCTTGGTTCTGAAAATCCACTTCACTCCTATGCCTTCCTATCTTCAGGTCTTTTCATAAGTTTCCAAGTTTGGTTCTTCTCAATCATGGTGAGTTCTTCCTTCATTGCAACTCTCCATTTTGAATCTTTTTCTGCTTCGCAAAAATCTGTTGGCTCAAGAATAACCATGTTGCATCTCTGATAGATATCAGCGAGTGATCTTGTGCCTCTCACCGGAACATCATCCACCAATTCATCTTCTTTCAGCTGGGGTATTTTACTTTGATTTGGAAATAGCACTGGTTCTGCTTTTTTCGAGTTCCATTTTTCATCGTCCATTAAATGAACATCTCTACTTACCAGAATTTTCCTTGTATGAGGTTAGAAAACTCTGTAACCTTAGAAACAATGCTATAACCCACGAATATTCCATCTTCTGCCTTTTTATCAAGCTTATCTCTTTTACTCTGTGGCACATAAGTAAAGCACAAACATCCAAAAACTTTGAGATTTTTTAAAGAAGGTGTATACCCATACCAGATTTCAAATGGTGTCCTCCCTTCTAATGCTTTTGTTGGAAGCCTGTTGAGTAGAAAGACTGATGTATGAGCAGCTTCTGCCTAATACTCTTTTGGCAAACACTTCTCATGCAACAAGCATCGTGCCATCTCCATTATGGTATGATTCTTCCTCTCATTAACTCCATTTTGCTGTCGAGTATATAGAGCAGTGAGTTGGTGTTCAATTCCGGATTCTTCACAAAATGTATTGAATTGATCAGATGTATACTCCTTGCCATTGTCGGACCTTAATGATTTAATCTTACAACCACTTTGAGTATCAATCCACTGCTTGAATTTCTAGAAGATAGTGACAACCTCTGACTTGAACCTGAGAAAATAATCCAACACATTCTCGTATAGTCATCAATGAAAACTATGTAATACTTACTCCCTTTGAGTGACGGAGTTCGGTGAGGACCAGATAGATTTGTGTGGATTAATTTTAACTTTTTAGTGGCTCTCCAGGTTGTTTTTTCGAAAGGAAGCCTTGCTTGCTTGCCAAATTTGCAAGTTTTGCAATCTGGAATTTTGACTTCAAGATTAGGCAGCCCTCGAACCAGGTCTTTCTTTTGTGAGTTCATTACCGCAGCATGGTTGAAATTTCTGAGTCTTTTGTGCCAAACTTGTGCATTGACTTTAGTTGTAGAATAAAATTTTTGCTCATGATCTAAAAGATTCAATGTAAAGCTCCTTCCCCTCATCATTACCTTGAATAAGTTTCTGCTATCTTCATCCTTGATTTGACAGTAATTGGTTTCAAAGAGAAGTTTGAAACCATTCTCAAGCATTTTCTCGACACTCAATAAACTATGACTAATATTAGGTTCAAAAAACACATCTTTGATAAGTTTTGTACCTGAGGAGCATTTTATTTCCACAGTATCTTTTCCTTCGACAGGAATGTAGTCTCAATTACCAACTTGTACTTTGGAAATTACTGAAGTATCCAACTCCTTGAAGATATCACGATCAAAAGTCATGTGGTTTGTGCAACCACTGTCAATAAGCCACTTGTCACTCGAGTAGCTAGTTGACAAACATGTCGCTACAAAGAGTTGCTCTTCATCTTCCTGATTAGCTAGCTGTGCAACATTAGTTTGCTGAGTTTTTTTTGCAAACCTTCTGATGATGTCCCATCTGCTGACATTTCTTACATTGCTGGACTGGCCTTCTCCAGCATTTGAACGGTGTATGACCCTTCTTTCCACAATGCTTGCAAGGAGGAAAATCATGTTTCGTTCCCCTGTTGATCCCAGGAGAATGAGAACTTGATTTTTCCTTCTTGTTCTGCTTCTTATTTTCTTTGTCTCCCTAGGTTGATTGAACTTTTGCAGGTAGTGCACCCTCACCAGATTTTTCAGACCTCATTAGTCTTCTCTGTTCTTGTTCCTGCAAAGCATTCAATAGTTCTTCCAAACTAATCTGTGACAGATCCTCAGAATTTTCCAGCGAGGAAATGGTTGTTTCAAACCTTTTGGGGACTGTTACAAGAATTTTTTGAACTAATCTAGAATCAGGAAATTCAGAGCTAAGTAATCTTATATTGTTTGCAATGTTGAGTAATCTATCAGAATACACTTTGATTGTCTCTGAATCCTGCATCTTCTGAAGTTCAAATTCTCGATCAAGTTAAGAGTACGCATACCTTTGATCCGTTCATCTCCTTCATATTCTTTCTTTAAGAAATTCCAGACCTTAAAAGCCAATTTCAATGTCATAATACTGACAAAGATTTTAGATGAGACTGCAGCAAATAACGTTGCTCTAGCCTTTGATTTTCTTGTTTTCTTTTCCTTTTGATTCCTAATCTGCACTATGGTTGGATTTTTAGGCAAGGGAGGAACTTCATAGTCCTCCTCAACAGTTTCCCACAGATCATTTTCCTCCATGTGTGCCTCCATTCTTGTTGCCTAGACATGATAACCTTCACCTTTGAAGACGGGTGGTGCTAGTGCAGTGAAAGGAGTCTCTGAATCCATAAAAGAAAAAACAAGAGAAAGATATGTTTCCCTCAAATGCAGGTCCCTTGAGAAGAGAGCTTTGATACCAATTTGTTAGAGTTCTAAGTTAAATTCACTCTTAGAAACGTAACAAAGGCAAGAAATAGAGAAAGTATTTGTTGCAGGAAAAAGAAACAGAGAAAGTATTTGTTGCTGGAAATCTATTTTTTTCATTGACCTGAAATTGTGCTTAAATAGAAAAAATTGCAACAATCAAATCCTATAAGGGGGCCTTGTCCTAGTTTTCAGATAGTTATTGTTTCAGTCATGTAGTAGAGATTTTGCAGACTGTTTTTCAGGTGTTGATAGAGATTTTGGGTCATTATTCCCCTTTATTGATTTCATATGATTCTTGACCATGTTTCCGTAATATTGTTTATCTTCCGCATTTCTTTTATCATATGAGTTATGTGCATGATTATCAGACAGATAGGGGTGTTTCGGGCCTTCACGGTTTGGAATGCTCGTCACGGCCAGGGGCCCAGTTCTGGTCGTGACATCTAGGGTTCAAGCCTTGGAAACAGTTGGCCGAAATGCAAGGTAAGGTTGTATATAATACACACTTGTAGCGGGGCCCTTCTCCAAAACCCTGTGTATAGTAGGAGCTTTAGTGCTTCGGGCTGCCCTTTTTTTCGTCATGCTCTCTATAGTATTTTGTCATGGCTTCTCCACTTCTAACATTTCTTTTTTTAACTGCTTTGAATTTTTTTTCCTTGCGATGAAGGTCTATCGAAATTCGGAATCCTCTTTGCCTCCCAAAGTAGGGGTAAGATCTGCGTATACTCTATCCTCCTCAAACTGCACTTGTGGAATTTTAACTGGGTGTATTGTTGTTGTTGTACCATGAATTATTTAGTGAAGGTACGTTGGTTCTATAGCATTGTCGGTGACGAAAAATGATCTCCTGCGACCGCTTATAATTTAAATAGAAGATAGTTATATCATGTGATAAAGGATGTATAACTAAAAAAACATGTAATGAGCTAGAACTATGTAGTTGAATTATATATTTGCAAGCAATAAGTACAAGTAGTAGCTGGCATTCATGTCTATCTTACAATTTCCTTGCTATATAAATAACAACCAAGAAGTAGAATAAAATAGAGAGGCAACCTATGGAACAGACAGTAATGGCAAGACCAAGTGAATGTGATAAAGTAGCAAACATACCAGTTGTGAATGCAATTACAACTGTTAACATTGACAAGCACTGACAAATAGTTGCGTGATCATAAAGATTCTGTATAATTTTTTTATTTTTGGGTTCTGGAGCTACACTTGCCATGATGAAGTAGATGAATATGGCAATAGCCAAGAATGTGAAGGCAATGGCATCGGAAACAACAAATGCATGAAATGTTGTTTTCCTTATTAGAATCGCCATCCCCTTATTAGGGCTATCTGGGTCGCTCTCGAAACCTACCGGCAATGTGATACCAGAGGCAAAAGTGATCGTCATTATCAAAGTAGCCACGACAATATGGAATTGAGCTGACTTCATAATAATTTCAATTTCTGTTTGATCTGCCTTTATAGCTTTATCATGATCATCTTCCCTAAGTTGCATTTTGACTCCTGTTCCCGTTTCATTATGTGGGTTGGGTATGTACTCGTACTTCCGCTTTACCTCAGAGTCACGTTTTACAAATTGGATAATGCTACACAAATCCTCCACCAATTTCTCCTATTTTCATCAATAGTACAGTTTATTTTGAGTTTGTCTAACTGAGAACTAATATGTTCATAGCTTAGAAGACAATGATATCATCTAAAGTAAATTCTGGCGAAGGTAGAGCAAGAAATAGAATTAAAGTTTTACTTGATGTTTCAACACCACATATCGTTCACACAAATCGTTCTTTCGCTTGATGCGTGAATAGTAACTTGATGACGTAGAAGCCAAGCATTGGTTGCGGTTTCTACAATTTTTATTTTCCAAAGCCCAAGTCTTGACCAATTTTAATTTGGATTGGTGAAATTTGTTTTAAGGAGGGAAGAATAAGTCTTGGAGCCTTTTTTTCAAGTTTTAAATTTCAAGACTTGACTTTTGTAGTACTTTTCCATAAAACATGAACCCTTGTTTCATTGGAAAGTGACCCTTGTTTCATGAGAAAATGGTTTAGAAGTGATGTAAAGTCTTTTGGTGGTTGGGGTGTCTTTCAAGACTAACAATTACTTACACCTCTTTCCTTCACCTTTTAGGATATATCATTCACTTTATGAAGGAAGGTGAAGAACTTAAAGAACAGAAAAAACCACACCAATAACAATAACAATAATCTTCAAGAACAACAACAATTCCAACGGCCAACTCCAATCCACAACAACAAATGGCCAAGTCTCTTTAGTGTTGTGTCTTCGGTTTTAACAAGAGATGAAGGTTGTGAAGAACTTCAAGAACAAAAACAACATTCACCAAGAACAACAACAACAACACTCCTTTCAAAAACTACAACCAAACACATGGCCAATCAAATTTTTCAACAACATTGTCTACCACAACAATGGGCCAAGCTTATGTTCACAACAACAACATCAAAATAAAAGCTCAAATCAAGATGTGGACTCAATGTGTTATAGAGGAACAAAACTAACACTTAGAGAAAACAAAGACAAAACAGTAACTTTCAAATCTGCCCAAGTTTTGTTCATGGAAATTTTCATAGCCTCCGCAATTTCCCTCAACTTCGTAGCCATAAATCCCCTCGCTACAATCATAGTCTTCCATGTTGTAGTCATAATAATCCCTGGCTATCAAAGACATGTTACCCTTATATCACCTTTGTACCTACGCAATGAACCTTACGTAAAAGAATTATAATTATTGTAAGTTCCTATTCCTATGTAGACTTTTCTAGGCTTATTTAAGACTTTAGACTTTTTAGGGTACTCGCCTAGGTAATAGCCTTTTTGACTTTTATTAGCTTAGTAGCCTTTTTTTTAGCATTTAAAAAAACGTGTAAAGAATTGTAAAGTTCTTTCGTTCTATAAATAAAGAGAACTGAAGGCATTGCAAAGCAAGCCTTCATGAGTTGAAGCAAATACTCTCTCCATTCCACAATAAATATTTTGCTCAGTTAATTAAAAAACAAACATACTTTAATGGAAAAAGCTATGGAGGAACAAACTTCAGAAATATCAAAACTACCCGAACAGTTATATTTATTTATGATTATGAATAACTAAATTCATAATTCCCAACAATTATGATATGATAAAATAAATTCATATTAGTTACTTTATAGTAGAATTATTCGAAGAATAATATGTTAAGAAGTTTATTAGCAAAGTGGAAACGGAAAAAAATCCCTAAGAACTATGCCATCCTAAAGGTGAAACCAATGAGGCAAGAAGCCGTGGCGGGGAGTAACTAGAGTAGAGGCGCTGTTTAAGGGAAAAAGTATCCAAATTACCATGCTAATAGTGACCGAAGAACATGTTATTTAAGAATAATCTAGTATATAGTAATCTAAGATGACCATATTTTGTTATGTACATGGTTGAAGGGAATATTTTGAAAAAAAATAATTTTATGAAAATGAATAATTATTTATCTGATGTGATGGTAGATAAATTTAAAATACTTATTTTGTATGCACTTAAAGATATAAAAGTAGCAGATATAAGAAAAATCATATTAGAAAAAGCATTTGGTGAATATTACATGACTAGAGTAAATTATATACCATACCTGCCTAACTACTCTTATAAATACTTATCATGATAAATTACATAAAATTTTTAGAAAAAGATATGAAAAATATATATTTACTAGAAAAACAGATGAAAATAAAAATAAACAAATACATGGAAAATAAAGATATAAAATATATAGAATTTCTTAATAAAAATATGCAAGAACTACTACGGCTAAAACAATCAACTACAAAATATTATAGTAAAATCAAGTTTGAAAGATAGATCATCTAGATTATCTTAAAGTTTTATTCTTATATATACTTAAAGATATAGAAATTATAGATATTAAGAAAATAATATTAGAAAAAGTAATAGACTATGAAATTGAAATCATAAATTGGCTAGAACAGTTATACGGAGAAATTTACCCAGAAGGATATTATTCAAATTAAGGGATGTTAGAATATATTAGAAAAACTTGAGAAAATCAAGATAATATAAATAATGAAATTAATTAGAGAAACCGAATAAGAAAAATAATGGAAAAATTAATATGGATAGAAGAAACCTTAGAAAATTTAGAAAAAAGTACATGTGATAGTTTATATAATTTTAAAAACTCACTACGAGAAGAACAACACAAGATAATAAATAACATAGAAAATCTAGAATTAGATATAAATTATAGTACAGTTAGGATAAATTATTATACAGAAATTTGTAACTCTGCAGTTACTACAGGATAAAATAATAAACCAAACAAATTAATGAATACATCTTACAAAAAGAATAAATTATTAAAAAATATTGAAACAAAATCTAAGAAATGTCCACGCACAAAAAAGAATAGAATGATTAGATATATAATAAATCTATTTTATAATCTAGTTATCCGCACCTTTTGCACATTGGTGTTGTCAAAATGCCCGTTCCTTGCGCGGGCACAGGTATCTAGTTAGTGTATATATATATATATATATATATATATATATATATATATTAGTGATAAGGGTAAAGTTGAAAAAAAGTTGTTAATTATCTCATGATCTCTTAAACATGTAAGCTATTTTGAGACATTTCTTTAGGTAACATATTAACTATCTTGATATGGAGAAAGTTAAATTTTGCTAAGCATTTTCACATAATCATTAGGTTTTAAGAGTTGCACGCCAAATTTTGGCACTTCCAGTAAGTTTATTTAAAGGTAAAGGTGTTCCGTCGTGCATAAATTCTAGTCTGCCTTTGATTAACTAGGTGTATAAAACTAGTGTAATTTTTTTTAATTTCTTATATTTTATCCAATCAATGTGAGAGATAGAATAGGAGAGTTATTTAAAGGGATCAATTATCTCCTTTCCCGCGTTAGATATAATGCAATTTAGGTAAAAAGTTTCAATTTTAATAATATATGGTTTCCTTAAGGTTGAATTTAATTAAATTGAGATCTCATTATTAATTAGTAAGATCATCTTAAAAATTAAAATAGGTATAGATATTACATAATTGTGTATGCATGCAATTAAGGTAATTAATAACAAAAACTGACAAATTCCTTTCTTTAAAGATTTGAATGAATTAAATTTGATATGTTTTTATTAGTTAACCATATATTTTAATTTTGGACTCAAAATTTGTGATCTCTATATTAAGTATGAGTATTATTATTATTAGTATCTGTAAAAGGTCTATACATTTTAATCTATTAAATAATAGGTATAGCATTTATTTTAGTTGTTTCTTTACCATATAGATGAATAAAAGCCAAAAAATTTCTTAGTAATGCCTTCGTGTGTTGTTCCCCTTCGTGTATGTTGATTTGACTGCTCACATCTTTAGCCAAGAATAACTAAACCTGGAGCATTTTCAAGAAAAAATGAAAAGAATCCTACAGATTCTGACAACCTTTTGCTGGCTCTTACTCTTTCAACTTTTTGATTCAGTAATTTCTCATTTTTTTTTATTATTTACCATGAGTATTTGTTTTATCAGAAGGATTTGATAAGTTCTTTGAATTTTTCTCTTGCTATTTGTTTGTGAGGTATTTTATTAATTTTCAGTAGAAGGCTAGTAGTAAATAGTTTCGCGTCATGTCTCTTCTGGTAGTAGTATTAGTATATATTTTTATTTTCTACTTGTTGTATCGTATACCTCTGTTTTCTTACTTGCTACTGTTGTTACTACTTATGTATTCATAAATATCCTCATGTGTTTGCTTTCCTTGCTGAGGATTTATGGGAAACAAATTTTCTACTTGCCAAGGTAGGGGTTACGTATGTTTTTGTGGAAGAAGAAACATGTAGAAAGAGAGATGTTTTGCTTTGTCTCATAAGAATTTAGTTAGCTCGAATATTTTCATAATGGATGATGATTTGTGAGTGGCTGTTTATGAGTGTTTTTCTTTGTCCTTTGAAATCTCATGGACACTAGTTTGATTCATGTACAGTCTCCATACATAGAGATGATGAAGAACAACTTCTTTTTTCGCTGATCAACTAATGATGCAAATAAGATCCCTTCACCACCATTAAAGTCCAAGGAAGTTTCTTCTTGGAGGAGTGTTTCATTGTCATCTGGATCCTTCTATGACAGTGGGTCAGGAAAAAAGAATTTCACGGATCTGAGCAAATCTCCCCATGATCACAGTAAGAAAGTTCATCCTAAGAAATCTGGTCGTGATTCAAGCCGGTATGCATATCATTTTGCTGTACCTTCCTTTTTCACACTTAAACTGATGTTTTAATTTGCATTTGCTTGTCCAAAGTAATGACAAATGTTTCTTCACGGCAGAGACCTTAGCGTTCCAGTGTTGATTTGGACTATTAGAAGATTGACAAATGAGAAGGTAAAAATGGCTTTTGAAGTTTCAAGCATGCTATGAAATCAAGTTGCTGAAAGGGCTTCTTCCAAGGAAGAAGCCAGCATATTACAGGTAGAACTAGATTCATGGACACGAAGATTGGAGACAGAAAATAATGAGTTACAATCAGTACTAGAAAAGGAGTTGGATAGAAGATCCAAAGTAATCTAGAATTGACTACATTATCAAGACATTATGGCGGCAATGAAGTACAGTAGAATAATGACAAAAGACAAAATCACCCCTAATCTTATAATCTTATATATCTAAACTTTAGCGTTTAACTTTACAAACATTTAGATACCCCTAAACAACTTTCAAGTGAATTAAATACCATCCTAACACTATAATACCATTCTCACAATGGAGAGTGCATTACACATGTGCCATATCATTGTCGTGTCAGCACCACATCATTGCCACGTAAGAGCCACATCTATTTTTTTTAAAGGGAACCCCACTAGTATGTATAATATGTATTAGAAAAATAGAAAACTGAAAAGGTAACCCACGCCATTCCCACACTTCCTCCTTCTTCTTCAACCCCCCCCTCCACCTCCAACCATCTCCTTTATTCTTCTACAACCCCTACTTTCTTTTTCCTTCAACCCACCCTTTCTTCTTCTACGTTCACTCTCCTCCTACCCTTTTGTACCCTAAAAATCTAACCATTTTACTGTCAAGTCCTTTTTTGAGAAGCTTTTAGTGAGGGAGGTGGAGGATCCTCGTAAAGTCAATTTTGCTTTCCCTGTAAAGCTTTTAGCGAGGGAGGGGGGCAACCCCCACTTTTTAGTGAGGGGGTATAAATGATTTGGGCAGTTGGAGTAGCCTCCGGTCCCTTATTTATTTTTGGAAGGTTGTATAAAGGATTGAGTTTCTTTTCTAGAGATCCATGTCATGCTGTAGGCTCTTTAGTTTTTGGTATATTGCTTGTATACGACCTAGTTTGAACCTGTGATTAATGAAATTGTTTACCTGATAAAAAAAAGAATCCAACCAATTTACAATCTATAAATTTGAAAAAAAAAAAATCAACAAATTGATCCAGAGGTTGGATGCAGCCACAAGTAGACCAAACAAGAAATTGCATCGTTTTTGAAGAAACATATTTACAATAATTTCAACAAAAAAAAATTGAGCAGTTTCAGAGCAAAAAATGGTAGAAAATCATATCTTTTTTTCAAGAAAATCAAGTTGTAGAGATTGTAAAAATTAAGAAAATTGCTCTACTTTTGAAAAATTGAATTGTGTTTTAAAAGAAGATATGGTTCTCTCTAAACGATACTCAATCCTATTATTCAAAACCGTTTCAGCTCCCAAGCTCAATCCTGTTATTTCATTTATTTGTTAAGATCTTATTAACTGTTTTGGTTAAGATCGTATCAGTCCGAGCTTCCAAGCTTCAGAAATAGAAGGAAAATACCATGTCCCAAAGATCTAATTCTTATACCTGAAGCTCTATCCTTGAGCGATCGTGACCATGCCTTACACGATTGTGAAGCATTGCTAGGGCATGCCGACGTGACCGTGAAGATTACCCACCAACCACACTCATGATAGTTATTAAGCTTTCACCAGTAGAAATTTGCATGATCTAATTCTTATACCTGAAGCTCTATCATTGCACGATCATGACCATGCCTTATGCGATTGCGAAGCATTGCTAGGGCATGTCGATGTGAACGTGAAGGTTACCCACCAACCACACTGCATGATCGTTATTAAACTTGCACCAATAGAAGTTTGCAATTTCATTCTTCTCCCCAAGAGTGTCGAAATCCACTCAAGCCACTCAGGTCCTAATCCAAACATGCCAAGAAGTCGTAAAACATAATACCAGCCTGTAGGAAGTTTCAAACACAAAACAGAGCATAAAATCTTTGTGTCTTTCTTGTTTTTCACGGTTTACGGTTGATTCTAGTTGGTGCTAAAAAGGACAGACATATCAACCAGCTCACTAATAATTTGCTAGAATGCAAGAAGGAACTTGGCGTTGTGAAGGTAATACTACCAAACGTGTTTCAGGAGAGGTATTTCATGTGGGAGGAAGTTAAGAGCTACAGTGAGATGAACATGCTGTTGAATTATGAGATCAACATGTTGAAAAGAAAGTTAGATAATCTCGATCAAGACTTTCTTATGAAAGAGGGTCAAATCACAATCTTGAAAGACTCGATAGGCAAACCTTTCGACCTTCTTGCAAGTCCTGATTCTCTATTGGTTTCTTAATGTCTGTTGTGCAACTATATTTGCGAGAAGATCTAACCCCTTAATTACTCATTTACTGTGTTGACACATCCAGATTGCATTAGATCACTATGGCAATAGAATAAGCCTTTATGCGAGGAACCTGACTTACGGGTTTGGAATTCACTGCACTATGTTGTTAAATTAGGATTGGCGTATGTAGTATCTGATATGTTGGCGTGGAAAAAATCCTTAGTGTACCTTCCGGCAGGCAGTGAATATGACTGGACGACAGCAATTCACATTGCATCAAGTGAAGGTGACGTAAACATGATAGAGAAGCTGTTAAATCACTGCCCACCTAACATCTCTGTATGCCCATTTTTAACCTTTTCTATACATGCAACATTCTGAATATTTAAAATCATGATAGTCTGAAATGTCTATTAGTCTGAGTCTGATATGGCATTGGTCTGAATTGGTATCGTCATACCCAGACTTTCAAGTCATGATTTCTGAGCCATAATATATTAAGCTAAATCTTTCACTTAAAGCATAATTTAAACCATGTAATACCCCGCATTTCGGGCTACAATATAGACCATGACTCTGATGCGTTGATAATCCAGAAAGACATAAATCCTATGCAAATTTGGCATGTTAATCAACATTGTAGTATGTGAATCCATTTGAGCACGAATTTAGACCATAGAAGTCCTTCAACTAAAGGACGACTTAAAACCATTTCGATCGATTAAGTTTTAGTGGGTGTTGTAATTTGTGTCAAATTATATTGGCCATAACTCATTATATATGATGAACTGGGTGGCCTACTATATACCAAATTGTAGATAATTGAATAAGCTTTCCAACGATACCAAATTCGCCTAAAACGGACACCCGGTGAAGAAGTTATGACCTTTCAAAGTTGAATGTGTCGCATACGCACATATAGGCGATGCATAGGGCGGCGCCTATGCAAATATAGGCGATGCATAGGGTGGCGCCTATGTAAAATTAGGCGATGAAAAGGGAGGCGCCTATCCTAGTCTATGCGATGCAAAGGGCGGCGCATACTTATGGTTTCAGGTGATGAAAACACTCCGTTTCTTTTAGATTTTCAAGGTCAACTTCAAATGATCATAACTCTCTAAATATAATTAATTGGGAGAGGTGCAAACTATCAAACGAAATATCTTTGAGTCCTCTTTCCAATGCAACTAGTTTCATCCAAATCCAACAACGGAGTAAGGAGTTATATCCGTTTTACTTCAGCCTATCAGTTTGTCAACTGAGGGATAGTTTCGACTTTTCTTGCTTTCTTAGGGGCATTTTAGTCATTTCACCTCACCCCTATTTCGTCTATAACACCAGATTCAGCTCCAATTTCAGCAAAATACAATTTTTTTTCTCAAATTCTCTCAAGAACACCCTTTTGAGTTTCAAACAAAAATCCCAAATAACTCAAGATTCAACCGTTGGTTTTGGAAGATAATTTCAGATTTGGAATCCTCTCGACGTAGGCTTTGATAAACACCCAAAATTCATGGAGAACAAGGTACGTGGGGTTTTTCCTAAATTCTCATGGGCATAGAAAAATCATGTTTTAGAATGGGGTTTTAAATTATGTATATATATTTATGTATAAGATGTTTTAACATCATTGTTTTGGTCTTTTGACCATCTCCAAAGCGATTTGACAGTTTTTAGACATATATGAATTGAGAGCATGATTTTCATGAAATTCCCCTCTTAATGTAATTTTCCCATGTTTCACATGATATAGATTGTTTTGAAATAAGTCTTGAAAAATCATGATATGAAATGCTTTGGCTTCGCTATGTTTCGAATACGATTTTGAATACGAAAGAGAGGATTGTAAATGTTGAATATACATATAATGAAAGACTGCATAATTTTGCCAAAAGCACATGACCACCATATGTTTGATGAAAGTTTTTGCATTGTTTTGACTTGAGTTTCGGAACATGAAATCTTTTATACAAATTACATGTTTGGGTGGTCTGAAACTACACTTTTATGAAAGATCATGCTTAATGCATTATGGCTCAGAAATAGAACCTGCAGGTCTTGGTATGACGATACCAACTCAGATAAATGCCATATCAGACTCAGACTAACAGACTTTTCAGACTAGTTCAGAAATCAGACTTTCATGATCTAGAAATTTCAGAATGATACATGTTCAGAAAAGGTTAAAAATGGGCATACAGAGATGTTAGGTGGTTCCCCGAAGAGGGCTTGAGTTCAGACAACTCTTTGCCTAAAACCGTGGTTTGCCGACCCGGGTATATTATTATGCGCTGACTTAAATGTCCTGTGGCGTATCAGAATCAGAAACTCCAACTCTTGCGGCATACTTGGGTTGGGGGCTTCCCCGCCGAGTCAATGGAGGATTCCATACAGCCCGTGGAATTTTCAGAAATGTAGGGGAATACCACCTAACTCAGAAGTAAAACACAGATCATGATTTGAAATGAATAGACAGGTTGCATGTTTTCAGAAAGTGCCTATGTACTTTTCAGAAATAGTTTTATACATGATGTCTTGATGAAAAATTTGCTTCCACTAAATATATATATATATATATATGTGTGTGTGTGTGTGTGTATGTTCCATTATACTATTATTGGAGTGCTTCGCTTGCCAGTACTTTTGTGCTAACCCCCCCTCCTTCCAGATTTTGAGGCACAGTCTAGGGGTCCAGCTACTCAGTAGACATTCTCGGGCTTGCAGACTTGATCTCACAGTGGTGAGCATTCCATTATTCGGAAGGACTAATTATGTCAGACATTATCTTATTTATTATGTTTTGGTCTACTGGGGGCCTTGTCCCAGTTTCTTTTCAGACAAATGTTTATGTTCTTAGTAGAGATTTCGCAGACTGATGTCAGATAGTATTAATCAGAAATGTTGCAGAACTTGACCATGTTTTTCGTACTCAGTTTCAATTCCGCATTTTATTATGATTATGAATGTTGTGCATGATAACCAGACAGAGAATGGGTGTTCCGGGCCTTCATGGTTTGTGATGCTCGTCACAGCTAGGGCCTAGGCTCGGGTCGTGACAAACTTGGTATCAAAGCACGGTTCATGGTCCCAGGGTGTCTGCGAAATCGCGTCGAGTAGAGTTCTGTGTATGGATGTGTAGCGCCCCACACTTATAAGAAGAAGGCTACTAGGCATTTAGGAATATCTCTCTTTCTTCATGTTCTAGTTCATGCAATAGAGTCAGAATGTTCCTCTTTCATACTCCAATTCGTGCTATGATGTCGCCCATATGAAAGTAAAAAGTCATCCCAAATTCTTTCCTTACTCTAATGTCCTCAGATATGTCTTATTATTGAGATGATGCAAGTGTAGAAGTTTAGAATCTAAATGGTATGGTCCTTTCTGATTGAACCTGTAACTCCCCGCATTTCGGGCTACAGTTTAGACCTTGACTCTGATGCATTGATAATCCAGAAGCCATAAATCCTATGCCAATTTATCATGTTAATCAATGTTGTAGTATGTGAATCCATTTGAGCACGAATTTAGACCATAGAAGTCCTTCAACTCAAGGACGATTTGAAACCATTTCGATCGATTAAGTTTAGTGGACGTTATAATTTGTGTCAAATTCTATTGACCATAACTCATTGTATATGATGAACTGGGTGGCCTAATATATACCAAATTGTAGATAATTGAATAAGCTTTCCAACGATATCAAATTCGTCTAAAACGGACACCCGGTGAAGAAGTTATGACCTTTCAAAGTTGAATGTGTCGCATACGCACATATAGGCGATACATAGTGCGGCGCCTATGCAAATATAGGCGATGCATAGGGTGGCGCATATGTAAAATTAGGCGATGCATAGGGCGGCGCATATGTAAAATTAGGCGATGCATAGGGCGCATATGTAAAATTAGGCGATGCAAAGGGCCACGCATACTTATGGTTTCTGGTGACGAAAACACTCTGTTTTTCTTAGATTTTCAAGGTCAACTTCAAACGATCATAACTCTCTGAATATAATGAACTGGGAGAGCTGTAACCTATCAAATGAAAGCTCTTTGTGGCCTCTTTCCAATGCAACTGGTTTAATCCAAATACAACAACGGAGTAAGGAGTTATATCCGTTTTACTTCAGCCTATCAGTTTGTCAACTGAGGGATAGTTTCGACTTTTCTTGCTTTCTTAGGGGCATTTTAGTCATTTCACCTCACCCCTATTTCGTCTATAACACCAGATTCAGCTCCAATTTCAGCAAAATACAATTCTTTTTCTCAAATTCTCTCAAGAACACCCTTTTGGGTTTCAAACAAAAATCCCAAATAACTCAAGATTCAACCGTTGGTTTTGGAAGATAATTTCAGATTTGGAATCCTCTCGATGTAGGCTTTGATAGACACCCAAAATTCGTGGAGAACAAGGTACGCGGGGTTTTTCCTAAATTCTCATGGGCATAGCAAAAATCATGTTTTAGAATGGGGTTTTTAAATTATGTATATATATTTATGTATAAGATGTTTTAACATCATTGTTTTGGTCTTTTGATCATCTCCAAAGCGATTTGACAGTTTTTATACATATATGAATTGAGAGCATGATTTACATGAAATTTCTCTCTTGATGTAATTTTCCCATGTTTCATATGATATAGATTGTTTTGAAATAAGTCTTGAAAAATCATGATATGAAATGCTTTGGCTTTGCTATGTTTCGAATACGATTTTGAACATGAATGAGAAGGTTGTAAATGTTGAATTTACATATAATGAAAGACTTCATAATTTTGCCAAAAGCACATGACCACCATATGTTTGATGAAAGTTTTTGCATGGTTTTGACTTGAGTTTCGGAACATGAACTCTTTTATGCAAATTACATGTTTGGGTGGTCTGAAACTACATTTTTATGAAAGATCATGCTTAATGCATTATGGCTCAGAAATAGAACCTGCAGGTCTTGGTATGACGATACCAACTCAAATAAATGCCATATCAGACTCAGACTAACAGACTTTTCAGACTAGTTCAGAAATCAGACTTTTATCAGACTTTCATGATTTTAGACATTCAGAATGTTGCATGTACAGAAAAGGTTAAAAATGGGCATACAGAGATGTTAGGTGGTCCCCCGAAGAGGGCTTGAGTTCAGACAACTCTTTGCCTAAAACCGTGGTTTGCCGACCCGGGTATATTATTATGCGCTGACTTAAATGTCCTGTGGCGTATCAGACTCAGACACTCCAACCCTTGCGGCACACTCGGGTTGGGGGATTCCACGCCGAGTCAATGGCGGATTCCATACAGCCCGTGGAATATTCAGACTTGTAGGGGAACACCACCTAACTCAGAAGTAAAACACAGATCATGATTTAAAAGGACCAGACAGGTTGCATTTTTTCAGAAAGTGCCCATGTATTTTTCAGAAACAGTTTTATACAGGATGTCTTGATGAAAAATTGCTTTCACTTATATATATGTATGTATGTTCCATTATACTATTTTTGGATTGCTTCGCGTGCCAGTACTTTTGTGCTAACCCCCCCTCCTTCCAGGTTTTGAGGCACAGTCTAGGGGTCCAGCTACTCAGTAGACATTCTTGGTCTTGCAGACTTGATCTCACAGTGGTGAGCCTTCTATTATTCGGAAGGCCTAATTATGTCAGACATTATGTTTATGTCCCAGTTTCTTTTCAGACAAATGTTTATGTTCGTAGTAGAGATTTCGCAGACTGATGTCAGATAACATTATTCAGAAATGTTGCAGATCTTGAACATGTTTTCCGTACTCAGTTTCAATTCCGCATTTTATTATGATTATGAATGTTGTGCATGATAACCAGACAGAGAATGGGTGTTCCGGGCCTTCATGGTTCGGGATGCTCGTCACGGCTAGGGCCTAGGCTTGGGTCGTGACAGAACCATATAAGAGTTAAAATTGTTGCAAGGACTTGAGAAGAGTCTGTTAGTGCTTCAATGTGTATTGATTCCGATGTAGATATTGATCTTGATGGAATCGTGCTTTTCAGCTTCAGGTATTAATTGCATTTAGTCCCTTTCAAATTTATGTTACAAGTGTCTTGCTTAAGGGAGGATGATGTGTAGTAGAATGTTGGAACTGTATTTCCACCCGAATAGTAGTATGCGTTAAAGTGTTGTTTTCATGACCTATTGGTAGTGAAATTAGACCAAGAAGTTGGTGATGTGAAGTCACAAAGTTAGAAATCAGAGTGAGGGTGACTTTTGTGTAAATGATTTACCCCCCTTATGGTGATAGACTAATGTGGTGACTAGTAGCATGTGTGGATGGTATGGTAGTCCGTGGAGGAAGTGTTTGACTCCGATTTTATTTATACAGAGTAAGATGTATATTCATAGTTCATTGGATCTTGCGTATTAAATTTCTATCTCATGTAATCTTGTCATCAGTGTTGATGAAAAAAAAAAAAGTCTAGTGAAGCCGTGTGGGGCTCTTTCGATTCACTAGCATAGCTGACTTGTCATTCATTTCATTTTCTTGTTCAAAATACAAAATCAAAGTCTAGTGAAGCCGTGTGAGGCCTATTTCGATTCACTAGCAACTTGTTGTCCAACTTGTTGTTCTTGTGTTGGTTTAATAGATGTATAGATGAATTTGTTTGCATGAGATTGAGTTGGTAAAGAGGTGATTCGTCCTTGTGTGTTGTTTAGTAGATGGTAGAGAAGGAGTTGTTAGTTAGAGTGATTTGTAGGTTGCTTGAAGTGTGAAAATGGCTATATTAGCCAGTAAGTTGTAAGTATAGACTCATAGTTGTTTGTGGAATTTGAAGGTAGTCTAAATGTATGCTTGAGTAAGTAAGCGTGATGTGAGAGGCCGTATAAGTAGATATGATTGTGTGGGGTTATAGTATAAGATTAATGTCGATTATGTCTATTATGTGACTTTACCCCTTGACCTTCTTTTCCTTGGTAGTTATAAACTAGTACTACTAGTGAGAAGATATGTAGTAGATTTTTGAGGTATAGTAGTAATGTTATAATGGTGCTTTGGTCGTGGATAGTATCTAGATAAAAATCAAATATTTGTGGTAGAATGTCCCAATTTGATGGACTAGTAAATTATGTTGTATTCTTCATGGGTGGTATTTACTGAATAAAACAAGTATGAGTTGATGCCTATGATGCCTTACACCATGTATTTATAGTACCTAAAAGTCCCTAAGTCAACAAGGTACAAAAATGCAAGCTATACAATTATCAACTACAAGCTGAAAATCTGAAAATCCTGCACATGCATGCTGAAATTTCTGCACATGCTTGCCAACCTTTGTGGACCTTTTAAAGTGGAAAATTTGCAGTTTCATACCAGCCCGTGTGAACTTCCTAAAGTCTAATAAATGTGCTGCCAGACTATTTTGACCATCTAGAAGGTGCTGGAAAGTTGGCAGCAATGTGGGGCATTTATCAAAACCCCGCCATGCTTGAAAACGCGCCCGAATAGTTGGAAACATGCCCAAAACGTGAGGAGTTTAATGGGTTGGGACGTTGAGCGTCACAATGTGGTTGTAAAAAAATAGTGACTTAAGAATAATGATGTATGTTTTGTAAGAATTATGTATAAGGTTGGGTTGTAAATCATGTTAAGCACTAGACATTAATTTTGAACAATTGATGTCCATGAAGGTGGATGTGATGATTTCTTGGTTAATGATACTAGTTTTATGGAAGTAATATCATAGGCTTGAATGGTGTATCCAAGAGCCTAAGTTTATTTGATTCGTAGTGAAGTATGATGTTGCATATATAATTTAGAAGTATGCCCAAGGTGATCTGAGGTTGCGGTATTTTCTAAGACTATTACATGTTTTGTGTGACGAGTGGTACCGTTGATTTGCTAGGTGGAGAAAGACTAGTTAGATGGTACATGGTGATCTAAATAGTCAAGTTAAGGAGTTTTGATTGATAGTGTTGAGCCTTTTTATATGATCTTGATTCTCATAGTAGAGAGATGTAAGTTTGGAGTCACAATATTGATAGACTATGTCGGAAGTAGTATGATTCATTGAAGGATTGGTGACATCCATGTTTAGTGATAGATTCTAAGTTTGAGTTTTTGAAGGTTGAACTAATAGAAATAAGGGTTAAAGCACTAGACGGTGTGCACTCCGACTATGGGGATACTCGTGAAGATCCGAAGATAGTAAGTGTGCAAGTATTATATGATGACTGCTGGGTCTATAGAATGATAAAATGTATCTCAGAAGGTAGTATTAACAGTGTGTTTTCCACTTTCAGGTGTAGTCATTTGGGTTAAGTGCCATGATATGCTTGTATAGTAGTTTTTCAGACCCCAGAGTACAGTGAGTGTACTTCAGTTTAAAGTCTAGTAAGGGATCTCCCAAACTTAATATCATGGCTTGAAGCTAAGGGGGAGATGATAGAGCGAATAACCATGTCAGGCCTTCAGATTCTAGTCGTGATGTCATGATGATATAGAACGTCAGAAAGTGAGGGTGAGACTTAACCCATTCTTATCTCAGTATATTTTTTTCAGTTATCCCAATATCTACTCATGCCTTACGTTTCAGTCCAATGATCAAAATTCATGTTCTTGCTTATGATAGAGAATCATGTACTCTTCAAGTCCTAAAATGAGAAGTTTCAGTTCATTCAGTAGTCGGAATCCCATTCCATAAGTTATGAACTCCAAATTGAGGTCATGTAGCTCATGACTCATGTACTCACGCTTTATAGTATGCTTGTTTTAGATAAGACCATAAGTGTGAAGTAAGATCTGGGGCCAAGTTTTTGATATATGTGAGTTTTAGTAGAAAAAAAAATTGTCAATACTCATATGAGGATTTTAAGCTGAATTGACTGAATATGAGATTTATTGGGAATAACATAGTTAAGGGACATTCGAGAAGTGTACTAAGCTTGAATGACATGTTGGGATTTATGTGGAGGAACACAATATGCGCTAGTAAATCCATAGTAAAGAGTTCAGAGTTAGTCATTGAAGTGGTAAGGCACTTTATGCTTAGGGTGTGATCTTTAAAAAGATATAGAAGGTTGAATCTTTTGGTCTAGACTTGTGTTGAGGAGTGGCATGTAGTATTTTGTGAGGTGGAGTTAGGCCTGATCACGGTGAAGAGGATTTAAGTTACTATAGACATTAGTAGAAAGACTTATAAATGCCAATGCGAGAACAAATAAGTTGAATCGAATGAATGTGGTATCTAAGGGAAATAGTACAGTGAAGGGAGTATTCGAGGAGTGTGCTAATCTTCGAAGTAAGAAGTCGCATTGACTAAGGACTGATAATTCTATCATGATTTATGAGTTATATGTCTATATTCCAGGCTGCAGAGTAATGTCAATGTTGGGATCCTATAGTCGGATGTCTTGTGTGACTCATGCCCAAGATCTTTTGCTGCCTAATGCTACTAGAAATTTTTTTTCACAAAGAGTGTTGATAAGATACTCCAGATTGGGTATAAGTTTCCTGTATAGTTCAGTCTGTTCAGCCAGCAAATCGGTTCAATAGTCAGAAAGTCAAATTCTCATGATTTGTTTGCTTGTCTTTTCAATTAATCATGCTACCCGAATTCTCAGATATGTTACTATTCCAAGATTGAGTATACTAGTAGTTGCGAGTATAATTCAGTTCATGCGTCATGTACTAGATTCAGATTCCAGAGGTTCAGTTATGAATTAAAATCGTAGGTGCCATGTGCATTTCCTCCATTTTCCAAGTATCTTAATGAATTGAACACTCATAGAGGGATATAGGATCCCAAGGGGGAGATACCCCATTTGGTTGCGTGCATAGATTCTTATTACAAGTTTCGCATCAATTGATATTGCGTATTCAGTCATACGTTATTGTGTCAGCTCAGTCAGATATGCCTGCATTAGAAATGCACGTTCAATAGAAAAAGTTCAGCTTATCTATGTATTCAGTTCTGCGTTCATGAGATCAACTCAATAACAAATCCATACATTAGGTTTGCATGTTCATTATGAGAACTCAGCTTATGAGTGGCTCCAGTCGTGTATTCCATGCATCAGATATGCATGTCCGATATAAGAATTCAGAATATCAGTAGTTATATCCATATGGTCATGTTTCAGATCAGTGTATTCTTTATTAGAAGACATGTCGTGCCTACGTTATTCCATACCTTTAAGGCTTCAACAATTTCTTATCCATCATTCGGGGACGAATGATCCCAAGGGGGAGATAATGTAACACCCCGCATTTCGGGCTACAAAATAGACCATGACTCTGATGCTTTGATAATCCAGAAAGCCATAAATCCTATGCCAATTTGGCATGTTAATCAATGTTGTAGTATGTGAATCCAATTGAGCATGAATTTAGACCATAGAAGTCCTTCAACTCAAGGACGACTAAAAACCATTTCGATCGATTAAGTTTTAGTGGGTGTTGTAATTTGTGTCAAATTCTATTGAACATAACTCATTTTATATGATGAACTGGGTGGCCTACTATATACCAAATTGTAGATAGTTGAACAAGCTTTCCAACGATACGAAATTCGCCTAAAACGGACACCCGGTGAAGAAGTTATGACCTTTCAAAGTTGAATGTGTCGCATACGCACATATAGGCGATGCATAGGGCGGCGCCTATGCAAATATAGGCGATGCATTGGGTGGCACCTATATAAAATTAGGTGATGCAAAGGGCGGCGCCTATCCTAGTCTATGCGATGCAAAGGGCGGCGCATACTTATGGTTTCAGGTGACGAAAACACTCTGTTTCTTTTAGATTTTCAAGGTCAACTTCAAACGATCATAACTCTCTAAATATAATGAACTGGGAGAGCTGCAACCTGTCAAACGAAAGATCTTTGAGTACTCTTTTCAATGCAGTAGGTTTCATCCAAATCCAACATCTGAGTAAGGAGTTATATCCATTTTACTTCAGCCTATCAGTTTGTCAATTGAGGGATAGTTTCGACTTTTCTTGTTTTCTTAGGGGCATTTTAGTCATTTCACCTCACCCCAATTTCGACTATAACACCAGATTTAGCTCCAAATTCAGCAAAATACAATCCTTTTTCTCAAATTCTCTCAAGAACACCCTTTAGGGTTTCAAACAAAAATCCCAAATAACTCAAGATTCAACCGTTGGTTTTGGAAGATAATTTCAGATTTGGAATCCTCTCAACGCAGGCTTTGATAAACACCCAAAATTCGTGGAGAACAAGGTACGTGGGGTTTTTCCTAAATTCTCATGGGCATAGAAAAATCATGTTTTAGAATGGGGTTTTAAATTATGTATATATATTTATGTATAAGATGTTTTAACATCATTGTTTTGGTCTTTTGACCATCTCCAAAGCGATTTGACAGTTTTTATACATATATGAATTGAGAGCATGATTTTCATGAAATTCCCCTCTTAATGTAATTTTTCCATGTTTCACATGATATAGATTGTTTTGAAATAAGTCTTGAAAAATCATGATATGAAATGCTTTGGCTTTGCTATGTTTCGAATACGATTTTGAACACGAAAGAGAGGATTGTAAATGTTGAATATACACATAATGAAAGACTGCTTAATTTTGCCAAAAGCACATGACCACCATATGTTTGATGAAAGTTTTTGCCTGGTTTTGACTTGAGTTTCGGAACATGAAATCTTTTATGCAAATTACATGTTTGGGTGGTCTGAAACTACACTTTTATAAAAGATCATGCTTAATGCATTATGGCTCAGAAATAGAACCTGCAGGTCTTGGTATGAAGATACCAACTCAGATAAATGCCATATCAGACTCAGACTAACAGACTTTTCAGACTAGTTCAGAAATCAGACTCTCATGATCTAGAATTTTCAGAATGATACATGTTCAGAAAAGGTTAAAAATGGGCATACAGAAATGTTAGGTGCTTCCCCGAAGAGGGCTTAAGTTCAGACAACTCTTTGCCTAAAACCGTGGTTTGCCGACCCGGGTATATTATTATGCGCTGACTTAAATGTCCTGTGGTGTATCAGAATCAGAAACTCCAACTCTTGAGGCACACTTGGTTTGGGGGCTTCCCCGCCGAGTCAATGGCGGATTCCATACAGCCCGTGGAATTTTCAAAAATGTAGGGGAATACCACGTAACTCAGAAGTAAAACACAGATCATGATTTGAAATGAATAGACAGGTTGCATGTTTTTAGAAAGTGCCCATGTACTTTTCAGAAATAGTTTTATACATGATGTCTTGATGAACAATTTGCTTCCACTTAATATATATATATATATATATATATATATATATATATATATGTGTGTGTGTGTGTGTGTGTGTGTGTGTGTATGTTCCATTATACTATTTTTGGAGTGCTTCGCATGCCAGTACTTTTGTATTGACCCCCACCCCCCTCCTTCCAGGTTTTGAGGCACAGTCTATGGGTCCAGCTACTCAGTAGACATTCTCGGGCTTGCAGACTTGATCTCACAGTGGTGAGCCTTCCATTGTTCGGAAGGCCTAATTATGCCAGACATTATCTTATTTATTATGTTTTGGTCTACTGGGGGCCTTGTCCCAGTTTCTTTTCAGACAAATGTTTATGTTCTTAGTAGAGATTTCGCAGACTGGTGTCAGATAGTTTTAATCAGAAATGTTGCAGAACTTGACCATGTTTTCCGTACTCAGTTTCAATTCCGTATTTTATTATGATTATGAATGTTGTGCATGATAACCAGACTGAGAATGGGTGTTCTGGGCCTTCATGGTTCGGGATGCTCGTCACGGCTAGGGCCTAGGCTCGGGTCGTGACAGACCACCAAAAATATGCAACTGATATAGAAGATTTCGTGTTTTAAAACTGAGGTCAACATCATGCAAACACTTTATCAACATATGGTGGTATAGTGCCTTTAGAAAATCCATGCACTCTTTCATTACATGCATTATGAACATTAAACATTCATGCTAGATTCCCTCTTTAGTGATTTAAAACTACCTTTAAATTATAACAAGAGTTCAATCATTTTATATAATGCTTTTCAAGGATGCATTGCAAAATAATTCATATGCTATGAGAAATCTGAAAAATTCATAATAAGAGGGAATTCACGGAAAATCATGCTCTCAACAATAATTCATTCTTAAATACATGGTTTCATACATTCATATTCTCAAATCACTTTGGGAAAGATCAAAAGACCAAAACAATGATGTTAAAACATTTAATACATGAATATATACATAGATCAAAAACCCCATTCTAAAAATGATTTTTATGCCCATGATAATTTAGGAAAACCCCACGTACCTCTATTTTGGAAAATAATGGGTGCGTCTTGAAGCCTGTGGATTGGGGATTCCGAATCTCTAATCAATTTTGAAAACCCACGGTTAAATCTTGATTTATTTAGGTTTTTAGTTTGAAACCCTTGGGAGTGTTCTTGAGAATTTTTAGATGAATGTGGATGTATTTTGAAGAATTGAGGACTGAATTTCGTGTTTATGGCTGAATAAGGGTAGGAAAAGGACCATTTTACCCCAAAAATGAAGTGTTTAAGTCACTTGAAACCATAAGATATGTGCCGCATATGACATCGCTTATATTTACATAGGATCCACATATGATATCGCCTATATTTACATAGGATCCGCATATGATATCGCCTATATTTACATAGGCGCTGCATATGCTATCGTATATGCTTTCCAGTGGCCATGTGTGATTGGTTAGGCGACGCATACTACTTTAAAAGGCCATAACTTCTTGCTCGGGTGTCATATTTTAGCAAAATTATTATCGTTTGAAAGTTAACTTGAAGAACTATGATTTGACACATAGTAGGCTCTATAATTTGACATACACGGAGAGTTATGGTTGATGAAAACTGACAAAAATTACAACGTCCACTAAAACTTAATCGATCGAAATAGTTTCAACTCGTCCTTTACTCGAAACCTCAGACATGCTACTATTCCAAGATAGAGTATACCAGTAGTTACGAGTATTTCTATCTTATTTATTGAAAATATAGTTATTTCTGTTTTATTTATTGAAAATACTACTAGTTCTATTGTATCTTCAGTATTTTTTATATTTTCTAACTTTTGTGTAATTTTTTCACTTCCTTTTATCCAATCAGTTTTCTTTCTTATTTTATTATTAACTCTTTTTGCTCTTACTTTCTGTTTGCATGGTGTTGTAAACCACCAGTCTATTCTAGTTATTATATGTGGGTATAATTTATCTAAAAATGACATTCCTAAAAGTATGTCTTTTGATGTTAGTTCATAATTATAAATTTCTTCTATTATTAATATCTTATCCCATACTTGCATTTTTACATTCTTAGCTTTATAAGTAATTAAGCTTCCTTCATTATTAAATCCTTTAACTATTATTGGTGTTTTTAATTTATCTCATTTACTTTCTGGTAAGCAATTATATCTGCATAAATTAGCTTCTGCTCCAGTATCTATCATAGATGTATAATATCTACTGTAATATCCTTCTACTACTATCTTCATTAATACATATATTTTCATTTTTATGTTAAGGCTCTTCTTAAAAATAATTTCTCTTTGTTATATGTTAAGGTTAATTGTGTATGTTCTATATTATATGGTTTTACTTGTTCTAATTATTTTATTACTAATATTATATCTGCTTTTTGCATTTCTTCTTTTAGCTCAAATTCTATTTTTATTTTTCTAACTCCTATTATTATTTCTTTTTCTGCTATATTTTTACTATTTATTAGACTTCTCGGTAGATCTGAACACATATCACTATCAGTCTTTATTTCTTCATTTTTATTAGATATTTTGCTATATAATTTTTCTTCTTGTCCTATATTTAAAAGTATTAAATATTCTTTTTCATTTATTTTTCCTGTTATATAATATTGGTTTAAATTACTTATTGAATTTGTTTCATAACTTGTTCTTTTTTATGAGCTTGATGATTCTGGTTTTTCATCAGCTATTCTTTTTGTTGTACTTATTCTATCATTTACTATTTCTAAATTTGTTTCTATATCTATGTCTCTATAACTATAATCATTATAATCTATTGTTTTTACAATTTGTTCGAATGGACTTTCTATTCGTATTTTGTTAATCTTATTTTTTTCTGTTATTTTATATTTTGTTGTTCATACATATAAATTTTTGCATCTTGCTGTAAATATTTTACTTCATGGGGTTAATTCTATTCCTGATATTTTCCAATATAATATTAGTGATTTATCTATATTTTTATCTGTTACTGCTACTGAATAATTTGCACTTATTATAAATTTAAATTTTTGGTATATTAAATTTCCTTTTACTGCAGTTATTATGTTTTTTTCTATAGGTTTTATAATTCTATCATCTGCTAAATATAATTCTATCGGTGTATTCATTCCTTCTCTAAAACATGTTTTTATTAATATCTCTGTACCTCCAAGGTGTACATATTTTATTGGATCTCCTTTACTTTTTATATCATTTATTTCTTTATTAATTATTCTTTTTGTTACTAGTGGTATACTAGTTTTACCTTTTGCATATCTACAGTCTATTACATGTTCTTTTTGGTATACTACATAATATTCATCCTTTTTACTAGTAAAATTTTTTTTTTGTTGTTGGTATTTTAAATAGTTTTTCTATACTTAAATCTAATTCTTTTCCTTTTATTTCATCAAATGTGTGACTGTCAAATATTATTTTTTGTTCCGTTCCTTCATCATTTAAATATTCTTCCTTTGTTATTATTTTTATATCTTCTTCAGTCATTTGATTCATCTATTTCACTATCTATTTCAGTATCTGTTTCGTTTTCTGAAATTTCATATATACTATCCTCACTTTCTAATTCATAATCTATATAATCTATCTGCATATATTCTGTATTATCTATTTTTATTTCTGATATTTGTTTATTTTTTGGATTTTTAGGTAATTTACAATCTCTAGCTAAATGTCCTAACTTTCCACAATTATAACAAGTATATTCTTTTATAGATTTCTTCTTTCTATATGGTCTTTTGTATTTATAATTTTTTACATAATATCTTTTTCTTGGACTCTTGTATTTGTATTTTGATTTTTTATATTTCTTATATTTCTTATGTCTTTTTCTTTTCTTATAATATCTTTCTTCACATCCAAATTTGGGTGCTATTTTATTTTTGCAACATGCTAAATTTCTTATTAATGTTTTTTCCATTTTTAATTCTTCTCTATATTTTTCACATAAGTTTCTATACCATTGTTGTAAAAAAATTTTATTCTTGCTCCTAACGTAGCTACTATTTTTGCTTCTTTCCAACTTTTTATTATCTTTGAACTAAATGGTTCGGGTAATTTATTAAAATATAATTTTCTTATTTCTTTACTTTCTTCTATGCTATATGCTCCTTTATAATAATATTCTTTAAATGCGCAAGTATATTCGTCTATATAACACATATTACATATTGCTAATTTTAACATTAAATTCCTATTTGTATCTTTTTCTTCATCTTGTTCTTCTTCTATTGTTGTCATACTACCAAATTCATCTTTTATCGTTGTTTCATATTTTTTCAATAATTCTATAGGTGTCAGTTTAGTTGTTGTTGATGATGTCCCTTCTATAGGTTTATTAGCTCTTAATACTTTCTTGCTGTTTTTCAGTTAAAATTTGAAAACCATAGTTTTACTGATCCTATTAATATTCTTTCTATATATTTTGGTGCATCTGTTATGTTTATATTATTATCTAATAATTGTTTTGTCATATATCCTATCCATAATTGTATTGTTTTTTTCTGTATCTATTACATAGTCTAGGTCTAAAAGTTATAATTTTTATTAACTAGCTGTTTTGGTGTCCATTTGTCATATTCATTATATTTTTTAAATTTACTTTTATAATATATAGGTTTTCTTGTTTCTGTTGGTTTAAGTATTGTATTTTCATCTTCTTTTTTTATCAAGAGTATTTATTTCTGTGTTGGTATTTTCTAAATTTTCCTCATTAATTACTTCTTGTTTGTGATTGATTTCTAAATTTTTTGTATTTGTTAATATTTCTATATATGTTTCGCTATCTTCTGAATCATAATTATCTGTCTCTTCAACGTCTATATTATTTATTTCTAATTTTTCCTTCAATTCATTTATCTCGTTCATTAATTTTTGTTCTCTATCTTTTTCTTCTTTTTCTTTTTGTCTTTGTTCATACAGATCTTTTAACATTTGTATTTCTTTTTCTAATTCAGCAATTCTACTATTTTTAGTTTCTTCTATTTTTCGTATTTCTTCTGTAGTTTGTTGTTTAATTTTTTCTATTTCTTTTTTCTATCTATTTCTTCATTTTCTCTTTCTATTCTTACCATTGCTGTTAATTTATCTTCTAAGTTTAATTCATCTTTTTCTAAAATTAGATATAAATGTTCACCTATTTTCTTATATCTTCTTCCTAGATTAGAAAATATTATTTTTATTTTTAATACTTCGTGATTTTTCATATATTTTTTCATGTATTATAAATTTTTCATTGTTCATTTTATTGTGGATAGTTCATGTTGATATATATATATTCTAAACTATCTATTTGTGATTCTAATTTTGATATTTCATCTTTTTGTGTATTTATTGAGTTTTTACTAACTCCGGAAAATATATTATAATGTAGTCTTTCTATTCTTATTTTTAATTCTTTATATTTTTTCAGAAATAAATTGTTTTAGTTATTTGTATTTTTGCTTTTTATTCATTTAAAACATATTTATAATATCTTGGCGGATATCTAAATCTAATTTTATCATAATTAGGTGGTATGTGTCTCATTCTTCTAGATTTTAAATGGATTATTAATTTTGCTTCAATACTAGATATTAATGTGATTAGGTACGATAATCTTTGTGGGTTTTCTTTTGTTTTATTTAAACTTATATATTCTGAATAATTAGTAATTAAAGATTCTTTAATTTTTCTAAAAGCTTCTCTATTTTTAAATGGTCTTCTCATAGTTAATTCAATAAATATAGATAAATTCTAATAATTCTAACATATATCTCACTGTTATACATTTTAAATTACTGGGCTTTGATACCATTTGTAGGGGGTGCGGATAACTGGATTATAAAATAGATTTATTATATATCTAATGAATCTATTCTATAATCTAGTTATTCGCACCCCCTACAAATGGTATCAAAGCCTAGTAATTTAAAAAGTATAGCAGTGAGATCCAACTTTGCAAAAGAATATTTCCTACTAATTGTAATTGTTTAGTATAGGAGTAAAAGAAAAGATGTGCAATACAATGAACCGATGTTAACATGATATATACATTCAGTGTGGAACGAAATTGAGCTTGCTAGACTAGTCCAACCAACACAAAAGTGATTATATAAGTTGATAAACATCTAGCTAGATTGTTGCAACTACAGTTGGCAACACGTCATTCGTTTGGACATTCCTGTAAAAATACATGATGCACATCTCATTTGAAAATTTCAAATATATAAGTTATGGAGACACATACATCGATTCCAAAATATTTATTGCATTGTAAAATTATCGAAATACCCTTGATAGTTATTTAATAAGGAACAAAAAGATATTTATAATAAATTACTACCATGTATAATTCAATTACAATGGTATAAATGAAAATATTATTAAAATAATACATGAGGACAAAACTAATAAATATAAGAAAAAAGCAATATACATGTGTAACCATTTTATTGCACTATAAAATGAGGACAAAACTAACAAATATAAGAAAAAAATAATATACATGTGTAACCATTTTATTGCATCCTAAAATTACCAAAATACCCTTGATAGTCATTTAACAAGGAAAAAAATATTTATAAAAAAATTACTATCATGTATAATTCTATTACAAAGGTCTAAATAAAAATATTATAAATATAATAAATAAGGATAAAACTAATAAATATAAGAAAAAGTTATATTCATGTGTAACCATATTATTGCACTATAAAAACGAGGACAAAACTAATAAATATAAAGAAAAATAATATGCATGTGTAACTATTTTATTGCATCCTAAAATTATCGAAATATCTTTGATAGTCATTTAATAAGGAACAAAAAAGATATTTATAAAAAAATACTGCCATTTATAATTCAATTACAAAGGTCTAAATAAGAATATTATTAAAATAATACATGAGGGAAAACTAATAAATATAAGAAAAAATAATATACATGTGTAATCATGTTATTGTAGTATAAAAATGAGGACAAAATTAATAAATTTAAAAAATAATCATGCGCATATGTAACCATTTTATTTACTACTATATGTAAGTGCAGGTTGGGGTGACTAGTATTACCAAAACACCCTTGGTAGTCACCCCAACCTTCACTTATAAATATCGAAAACCCCTTGGTAGTCATTTAATAAGGATCAAAAAAATATTTATAAAAAAAATGCTACCATGTATAATTCAATTACAAAGATATAAATACAAATATTATTAAAATAATACATGAGGACAAAATTAAACTAATAAATATAAGAAAAAACAATATGCATAGGTAACTATTTCATTGTACCATAAAAATGAGAACAAAACTAATAAATATAAGAAAAATCATATGCATGTGTAATCATTTTATTTACTACAATATAGAAGTGAAGGTTGGGGTGACTAAAATTACCGAAATACCCTTAATAGTCACCACAACCTTCACTTACATATTAAGTAAAAAATAATAATAATATAATAATAATAAATAGAATAGAATAGAAATGGAAATAATAGTAATAATAGTAATGTTCTACTACTAATAAAGTAAAGGTTTGGTACTACTAAAAGACAAATTAGTAGTATCACCAAACTTTTAATTAAATATTATATATATTAATAGGAAAAAAATAATAATAGTATTAATAGTAATAGTAAAAACAAAAAGTGATAATAATAATAGTAGTAGTAATAGTAATAGTAAAAAATTAATAATAATGACGATGATGATGATGATGATGATAATAATAATAATAATAATATTAATAATAATAATAATAGCAAGCAGTCACTAAAAGACAAAATGGTAGTACCAAAACTCTTCATTTATATATAAGAGTAATATATATATTATTATTATTATTATTAAATATATATTAATTATAGGTGAAATTACTTGTATATTATCCCCTTTTTCCCAATATATACATATAGATAATATATACTTTCGTACATGGTTATATTATTGAGGAGAACTGATTTTGTATGTTATGATTTTTTATTTTTTTATTTAGCTTTACAGAATTTTTATAAGAGATCTTTATTTTTAAACATAAGATATACCCATTCTACCGCATAAGAGATTTTTTAAAAAATGGGACTTCCTCATATTTTATTTAATAGACATTTAATATATTTTGAAAGTTAAAATATAATTCTCTTAATTATTTGCAATGATTGACAAATCTATGCAAATATTCACCTCTAATTTTTTACTTGAGATATTTTGCCAATATTTTTTAAATTTCTTTGTCCTAATTATTGCCTAAAATCAGTAAATTAATATCCACATTTTACTCCAAATTTTATGCCAATTAACATCTTCTTCCTCTTTCTTTTTATATTCTTTTACCATCTCAATACTTCTCTCTCTCTCTCTCTCTCTCTCTCTCTCTCTCTCTATATATATATATATATATATATATATATATATATATATATATCCTTTAAATTTACATTTTTATCTGCATGTGCCTCGCACATGTAATGTTTGATTATTTAAAATTAAATTATTTTTTCTATTGTGGAGATTTTTAATAAAGTGCTAAAAATTTAAATTACTTTTCAAAACTCCTTCACACTTTAGTATAATAATGTAAACATAAACATATATTTTAGTGTAAGCACATATATATTTCGCCACAAGTTTAAAGTGGTTGATGGTTAACCATTTTTGCGTTTTTCATGAATACCTCTTTCTCTAGTTGTCAGGGGCTAAGAGAAACAAATCAATTTGAACCATGCACTTAAAATTTTCAAAAATTTGGTACTACTTAATTTTTTTTATTCTAATATTTTTATATTTATTTATAAATTTTTGTAAATCTTTTTAAAATTAAATTTAGTTGATTTAGAATTCTCAAACTAATAAAAAAATATTAATCATCAAAAAAATAGTTATTCTCATAAAAATGGTCAACTAATTATTAGTTTTCAAATCAGTTAATTATTTTTCCACTTTAATTATTATTGTAGAAGATTTCAATTGAAAATTTGAAGATAAAAATAAAATAATGATAAAAAAAACGTGTAGAAAATGTAGTATGAAAGCTCATCATGTATCTAGGAATTTGACTTTATTTACATTTTGGAGTCACATAAATTATATTTTAGGATTTTATACAAAGAAAAAAGGAAAAAAAAAATGTAAACAAGAGCTAAAAGAAGAAAAGTTTCCATATATAGGAGTTTGAGTTCCCATATAATTAGGAGTCCATCAAAAAACCAAAAAAAGAAAATTAGATTATACGTTTTCTACAGAAATAAAAAACATGCTTTTTATAATGTAAATATTATATCTTAAATATATTTAATTGATTTTCAACTCTTAAATATTAGAAAAATAGTGAAAAGACTATTTTGTCTAAACCAAAGACTTTTAATGAAGGGCAAAAAGTTCAAACAACATTTCTAATGCCCTTTACAGTTTTTATATATTATAGATTATAGATTATAAATTATAATATACTTATTAACCGAATAATTAACACCCCTCCCCTCATCAGTCTATAGACATTTCCTTCTCACAACTTAATTGAAAAACAAGTAAAATACAGTATTAAGTATAGAATCATGGAATGGTTACACCTAGAGGAAGAAATAGAGAGAATGACTTCAAAGAATATTCAGCAAAAATACATACATATTGCATGTGCCAAGCCATAAAGAAGCTGTCACGACCCGAGCCTAGGCCCTAGCCGTGACGAGCATCCCGAACCATGAAGGCCCGGAACACCCATTCTCTGTCTGGTTATCATGCACAACATTCATAATCATAATAAAATGCATAACTGAAACTGAGTGCGGAAAACATGGTCAAGATCTGCAACATTTCTGAATAATGCTATCTGACATCAGTCTGCGAAATCTCTACTAAGAACATAAACATTTGTCTGAAAAGAAACTGGGACAAGGCCCCCAGTAGACCAAAACATAATAAATAAGATAATGTCTGACATAATTAGGCCTTCCGAATAATAGAAGGCTCACCACTGTGAGATCAAGTCTGCAAGCCCGAGAATGTCTACTGAGTAGCTGGACCCCTAGACTATGCCTCAAAACCTGGAGGGAGGGGGGGGCAGCACAAAAGTACTGGCACACGAAGCACTCCAAAAGTAGTATAATGGAACATACATATATATATATACATATATTAACTGGAAGCAAATTTTTTCATCAAGACATCATGTATAAAACTATTTCTGAAAAGTACATGGGCACTTTCTGAAAACATGCAACCTGTCTATTCATTTCAAATCGTGATCTGTGTTTTACTTCTGAGTTAGGTGGTATTCCCCTACATTTTTGAAAATTCCACGGGCTGTATGGAATCCGCCATTGACTCGGCGGGGAAGCCCCAAACCCAAGTGTGCCGCAAGAGTTGGAGTTTCTGATTCTGATACGCCACAAGACATTTAAGTCAGTGCATAATAATATACCCGGGTCGGCAAACCACGGTTTTAGGCAAAGAGTTGTCTGAACTCAAGCCCTCTTCGGGGAACCACCTAACATCTCTGTATGCCCATTTTTAACCTTTTCTGAACATGTATCATTCTGAAATTTCTACTACACATCATCCTCCCTTAAGCAAGACATTTGTAACATAAATTTGAAAGTGACTAAATGCAATTAATACCTGAAGCTGAAAAGCACGATTCCATCAAGATCAATGTCTACATAGGAATCAATACACATTGAAGCACTAACGGACTCTTCTCAAGTCCTTGCACAAATTTTAACTCTTATATGGTTCAATAAGAAAGGACCATACCATTTAGATTCTAAAGTTCTGTACTTGAATCACCTCAATAATGAGAAATATCTGAGGACATTAAAGTAAGGAAAGAATGTGAGATGACTTTTTACTTTCGTATGGGCGACACCATAGCACGAATTAGAGTATGAAAGAGGAACATTTTGTCTCTATTGCACGAACTAGAACATGAAGAAAAAGAGACATTCCTAAACGCCTAGTAGCCTCCTTCTTATAAGTGTGGCGCGCTACACACCCATACACAGAACTCTACTCGACGCGATTTTGCAGACACCTTGGGACCATGAACCGTGCTCTGATACCAAGTTTGTCATGACCCGAGCCTAGGCCCTAGCCGTGATGAGCATCCCGAACCATGAAGGCCCGGAACACACATTCTCTGTCTGGTTATCATGCACAACATTCATAATCATAATAAAATGCGGAATTGAAACTGAGTGCGGAAAACATGGTCAAGATCTGCAACATTTCTGAATAATGCTATCTGTCATCAGTCTGCGAAATCTCTACTAAGAACATAAACATTTGTCTGAAAAGAAACTGGGACAAGGCCCCCAGTAGACCAAAACATAATAAATAAGATAATGTCTGACATAATTAGGCCTTCCGAATAATAGAAGGCTCACCACTGTGAGATCAAGTCTGCAAGCCCAAAAATGCCTACTGAGTAGTTGGACCCCTAGACTGTGCCTCAAAACCTGGAAGGAGGGGGGGTTAGCACAAAAGTACTGGAACGCGAAGCACTCCAAAAGTAGTATAATGGAACATACATATATATACATATATTAAGTGGAAGCAAATTTTTTCATCAAGGCATCATGTATAAAACTATTTCTGAAAAGTACATGGGCACTTTCTGAAAACATGCAACCTGTCTATTCATTTTAAATCATGATCTGTGTTTTACTTCTGAGTTAGGTGGTATTCCCCTACATTTCTGAAAATTCCACGGGCTGTATGGAATCCGCCATTGACTCGACGGGTAAGCTCCCAACCCAAGTGTGCCGCAAGAGTTGGAGTTTCTGATTCTGATACGCCACAGGACATTTAAGTCAGTGCATAATAATATACCCGGGTCGACAAACCACGGTTTTAGGCAAAGAGTTGTCTGAACTCAAGCCCTCTTCGGGGAACCACCTAACATCTCTGTATGCCCATTTTTAACCTTTTCTGAACATGTATCATTCTGAAATTTCTAGATCCTGAAAGTCTGATTTCTGAAGTAGTCTGAAATGTTTGTTAGTCTGGGTCTGATATGGCATTTATCTGAGTTGGTATCGTCATACCAAGACCTGCAGGTTTTATTTCTGAGCCATAATGTATTAAGCATGATCTTTCATAAAAGTGTAGTTTCAGACCACCCAAACATGTAATTTACATAAAAGATTTCATGTTCCGAAACTCAAGTCAAAACAATGCAAAAACTTTCATCAAACATATGGTGGTCATGTGCTTTTGGCAAAATTATGCAGTCTTTCATTATATGTATATTCAACATTTACAACCCTCTCTTTCGTGTTCAAAATCGTATTCGAAACATAGCGAAGCCAAAGCATTTCATATCATGATTTTTCAAGACTTATTTCAAAACAATCTATATCATGTGAAACATGGAAAAATTACATCAAGAGAGGAATTTCATGTAAATTGTGCTCTCAAATCATATTTCAAGGAAAAACACATATATACATATACATATAATTTTTAAGTCACTTTGGGGGAAAGCCAAAAGGCTAAAACAATATCATATAAATCTTTTAAAACATGAATATGTACTTGAATTTAAAAACCCCTTTCTTAAAACCTGATTTCTATGCCCATGAGAATTTAGGAAAACCCCGCGTACCTTGTTCTCCACGAATTTTGGGTGTCTATCAAAGCCTACGTCGAGAGGATTCCAAATCTGAAATTATCTTCCAAAACCAACGGTTGAATCTTGAGTTATTTGGGATTTTTGTTTGAAACCCCAAAGGGTGTTCTTGAGAGAATTTGAGAAAAAGGATTGTATTTTGCTGAATTTGGATCTAAATCTGGTGTTACAGACGAAATTTGGGGTGAGGTGAAATGACTAAAATGCCCCTAAGAAAACAAGAAAAGTCGAAACTATCCCTCAGTTGACAAACTGACAGGCTGAAGTAAAACGGATATAAATCCTTACTTAGACGTTGGATTTAGATGAAACCAATTACATTGGAAAGACAACTTGTAAAGCTTTCATTTGATAGGTTGCATCCCTCCCAGTTCATTATATTCAAAGAGTTATGATCGTTTAAATTTGACCTTGAAAATCTAAAAAAAACAGTGTTTTCGTCACCTGAAACCATAAGTATGCGCCGCCCCTTTGCATCGCATAGACTAGGATAGGCGCCGCCCTTTGCATCGCCTAATTTTACATATGCGCCGCCCTATGAATCGCCTATATTTGCATAGGCGCCGCATTATGCATCGCCTATATGTGCGTATGCGACACATTCAACTTTGAAAGGTCATAACTTCTTCACCGGGTGTCTGTTTTAGGCGAATTTGGTATCGTTGGAAAGCCTATTCAATTATCTACAATTTGGTATATAGAAGGCCACCCAGTTCATCATATACAATGAGTTATGGTCAATAAAATTTGACACAAATTACAACGTCCACTAAAACTTAATCGATCGAAATGGTTTTAACTCGTCCTCGAGTTGAAGGACTTCTATGGTCTAAATTCGTGCTCAAATGGATTCACATACTACAACATTGATTAACATGCCAAATTGGCATAGGATTTATGGCTTTCTGGATTATCAACGCATTAGAGTCATGGTCTATATTGTAGCTCGAAATGCGGGGTGTTACATTATGTCCCCCTTGGGATCATTCGTCCCCGAATGATGGATAGGAACTTGTTGAAGCCTTAAAGGTATGGAATAACGTAGGAACGGCATGTCTTCTAATAAAGAATACACTATTCTGAAACATGACCATATGGATGGAACTACTAATATTCTGAATTCTTATATCGGACATGCATATCTGGTGCATGGAATACACGACTGGAGCTACTCATAAGCTGAGTTCTCATAATGAACATGCAAACCTAATGTATGGATTTGTTATTGAGTTGATCTCATGAACGCAGAACTGAATACATAGATATGATGAACTTTTTCTATTGAACTTGCATTTCTAATGCAGGCATGTCTGACTGAACTGACACAAGAACGTATGACTGAATACGAAATAACAATTGATGCGAAGCTTCTAATAAGAATCTATGCATGCAACCTAATGGGGTATCTCCCCCTTGGGATCCTATATCCCTCTATGAGTATTCAATTCACTAAGATACTCGGAAAATAGAGGCAATGCACACGACACCTACGATTTGATTCATAACTGAACCTCTGGAATTTGAATCTAACCCATGATGCATGAATTGAGATATACTCACAATTACTAGTATACTCTATCTTAGAATAGTATCATGTCTGAGATTTCGGGTAGCATTAATAAATGAAAAGACGAGAAAACAAGTCATGTGAATCTGACTGCTAAACTGACTTACTGGCTATACATACTGAATTATGCTGGACCCTCATACTTAACTAGAGTATCTCTTCAACGCTCTCTCTAAAGAAGTTCTAGCCACAAATCTTGGGTATGGATTACACAAGACATCCCACTGAGGAAATCACAACATTGACACTGCTCTGCAGTCTGGAATATAGACATATAACTCCTAAATTAGGATAGAATTACCAGACCTTTGGCAATAAAACTTCTTACTTTCAAGCTTAGTACACTTCTCGAATGTCCCTTAACTATACTATTCCCAATAAATCTCTTATTCATTCAATTCAGCTTAAAATCCTCATATGAGCATTGACAAATTTTTTTCTACTAATGTCTAAAATAGCTTAATCCTTACCCTGCGATCAAGCCTAACTCTAAGTCACAAAAATACAACATGCTACACCATGCTATTATTCTTAACCATATGATTCCACCTTCTATGCCTCTTTTAAAGATCACATTCTAAGCATAACATGCCTTACCACTTTAATGACTACTCTGAACTCTTAATATGAAGTCGCTAATGCATATTGCAACCTTCCACTACAATCCCAAAACGTCATTCAAGCCTAATTTATACCCACATATGAACTTCAACCCAACACCCATGAAGAAACACTTCACATATTCCCTAAACCACCATTAATATAACTCCCACGCGCTACCCCAAGAACATACACATACAAATTACCACTAAAACTCACATATATCAAAAACTTGGCCCCAGATCTTACTTCACACTTATGGTCTTATCTAAAACAAGCATACTATAAAGCGGGAATACATGAGTCATGAGCTACATGACCTCAATTTGGAGTTTGTAACATATGGAATGTAATTCCAACTACTGAATGAACTGGAACCCTTTATTTTAGAATTGGAAGAGTACATGATTCTCTATCACAAGCATGATCATGAACTACGATTATTGAACTGACATGTAAGGCATGCGTATGTATAGGGATCACTGAAGAAAAAAAATACTGAGATAGGAATGGGTTGAGTATCACTCTCACTTTCTGACGTTCTCTGTTGTCATGACATCACTACTAGAATCTGAGAACCTGACTTGGTTATTCATTCTATCATCTCCCCCTTAGCTTCAAACCATTATCTTACGTTGTGGGAGATACCGTATTAGACTTTAAACTTAACTGCACTCTGGGGTATGAAAAACGACAATACATGTTATCAATATAAATTGACCCTAATGACTACATCTGGAAGTGGAAAAACCCACTAAAAATACCACCTTCTGAGACAAACTCTATCATTCTGCAACCCCAATAGTCATTATTTATTACTCGAACACTTACTAACTTCGAATCTTCATGAGCATCCCCAAAGTTGAAGCGTCCACCCTCTAGTACATCTACTCTTATTTCTATTTGAACAACTTTAAAGAACTCGAGCTTAGATTATAACACCTAACACGGGTATCACCAAGTCTTCAATGAGCCACTCTACTTCTATCATAACTTACCAACATAGTAACTTCAAACTTATTTTCCTCTACCATGAGTATCAAGCTCATATCAAAAGTCTCAACGCTATCAATCAAAGGTCCTTACTTGGCTATTTAGAACACCATATACCATTTAACTAGTCTTTCTCCACTTAACAATTCAATGGTATCACTAGCCACGCACAACAAGTAATAGCCTTAGAAAAAATGCCGCAACCTCATGTCACCTTAGGCATACTTCTACATCATACATTCAATATCATACACCACTACGAATCAAATAAACTTACTCTATTGCATTCACCGTTTAAGTCTATTAAGAAACCTTCACTTTCACCTTCATGGCCATCAATTGTTTCAAACTTAATGTCTAGTGCCAAACATGATTTACAACTCAACCTTACACAAAATTTTCACTTGGAAAATATGAATAAACATCACAAAACACTAGTGCAGTAGAACTTTATGACCACAATAATCGATCATGACCTATCGGTTTTTCCTTATCATAACCCATTAGCACATACTATTTCAGCACATCAAGCCTACTAATTTAATCCCACAAAACATGCATCATCAAACTCGTGCCACTATTTACCACCACACCATTTAAATTCAAGCCTATAGTTTAGTATCAATCATTTACCACCAATGAAGAATGCAACATAACATAAATATACTAATCCATCAAATTGGGATATTCTACCCAAATATCTCAAAAATCTACTACATACCTTCTCACAAGTAGCACTAGTTTACAACTACTAATGAAAAGGAGGGCCAAGGGGGTTAAAGCCTCATAATAGACATGGTCAACCTTATCCTTATATTATAACCCCGTACAATCGTATCTACTTATACTTCTTTCTCAAATCGCAATTACTTACCTAAGCGTACATTTACACTAACTTCAAAATTTAAAACGACCATGAGTCTATACTAATAACCTACTGGCTAATCTGGTCATCTTCATACTTCAAGCAAGGACAATTCACCTCGCCTAATAACTCATTCTTTGTTTTCTTCTAATAAACTATCACACAAGAACGAATCACCTCTTTATCAACTCAATCTCACGCAAACAAATTCAGCTATACATCTATTAAACCAACACAAGAACAACAAGTTGGACAACAAGTTGCTACTGAATCGAAATAGGCCTCACACGGCTTCACTAGACTTTGATTTTGTATTTTGAACAAGAAAATGAAATGAATGACAAGTCAACTATGCTAGTGAATCGAAAGAGCCCTACACGACTTCACTAGACTTTATTATTATTATTTTTTTTCAACAACACCTTGATGAGAAGATTACATGAGATAGAAATTTAATATGCAATATCCAATGAACTATGAATACACATCTTACTCTGTATAAATAAAATCGGAGTCAAACACTTCCTCCACGGACTACCATACCATCCACACATGCTACTAGTTACCACATTAGTCTATCACCATAAGGGGTGGGGGTGGGGGGTAAATCATTCTCGAACATCGGTTATTCAACTAAAATATTCATTTACACAAAAGTCACCCTCACTCTGACTTCTAACTTTGTGACTTCACATCACCAACTTCTTGGTCCACTACCAATAGGTCATGAAAACAACACTTTAACGTATACTACTATTCGGGTGGAAATACAGTTCCAACATTCTACTACACATCATCCTCCCTTAAGCAAGATATTTGTAACATAAATTTGAAAGGGACTAAATGCAATTAATACCTGAAGCTGAAAAGCACGATTCCATCAAGATCAATGTCTACATAGGAATCAATACACATTGAAGCACTAACGGACTCTTCTCAAGTCCTTGCACAATTTTAACTCATATATGGTTCAATAAGAAAGGACCATACCATTTAGATTCTAAAGTTCTGTACTTGAATCACCTCAATAATGAGAAATATCTGAGGACATTAAAGTAAGGAAAGAATGTGAGATGACTTTTTACTTTCGTATGGGCGACACCATAGCACGAATTAGAGTATGAAAGAGGAACATTTTGTCTCTATTGCACGAACTAGAACATGAAGAAAAAGAGACATTCCTAAACGCCTAGTAGCCTCCTTCTTATAAGTGTGGCGCGCTACACACCCATACACAGAACTCTACTCGACGCGATTTTGCAGACACCCTGGGACCATGAACCGTGCTCTGATACCAAGTTTGTCATGACCCGAGCCTAGGCCCTAGCCGTGATGAGCATCCCGAACCATGAAGGCCCGGAACACACATTCTCTGTCTGGTTATCATGCACAACATTCATAATCATAATAAAATGCGGAATTGAAACTGAGTGCGGAAAACATGGTCAAGATCTGCAACATTTCTGAATAATGCTATCTGTCATCAGTCTGCGAAATCTGTACTAAGAACATAAACATTTGTCTGAAAAGAAACTGGGACAAGGCCCCCAGTAGACCAAAACATAATAAATAAGATAATGTCTGACATAATTAGGCCTTCCGAATAATAGAAGGCTCACCACTGTGAGATCAAGTCTGCAAGCCCAAAAATGCCTACTGAGTAGTTGGACCCCTAGACTGTGCCTCAAAACCTGGAAGGAGGGGGGGTTAGCACAAAAGTACTGGAACGCGAAGCACTCCAAAAGTAGTATAATGGAACATACATATATATACATATATTAAGTGGAAGCAAATTTTTTCATCAAGGCATCATGTATAAAACTATTTCTGAAAAGTACATGGGCACTTTCTGAAAACATGCAACCTGTCTATTCATTTTAAATCATGATCTGTGTTTTACTTCTGAGTTAGGTGGTATTCCCCTACATTTCTGAAAATTCCACGGGCTGTATGGAATCCGCCATTGACTCGACGGGTAAGCTCCCAACCCAAGTGTGCCGCAAGAGTTGGAGTTTCTGATTCTGATACGCCACAGGACATTTAAGTCAGTGCATAATAATATACCCGGGTCGACAAACCACGGTTTTAGGCAAAGAGTTGTCTGAACTCAAGCCCTCTTCGGGGAACCACCTAACATCTCTGTATGCCCATTTTTAACCTTTTCTGAACATGTATCATTCTGAAATTTCTAGATCCTGAAAGTCTGATTTCTGAAGTAGTCTGAAATGTTTGTTAGTCTGGGTCTGATATGGCATTTATCTGAGTTGGTATCGTCATACCAAGACCTGCAGGTTTTATTTCTGAGCCATAATGTATTAAGCATGATCTTTCATAAAAGTGTAGTTTCAGACCACCCAAACATGTAATTTACATAAAAGATTTCATGTTCCGAAACTCAAGTCAAAACAATGCAAAAACTTTCATCAAACATATGGTGGTCATGTGCTTTTGGCAAAATTATGCAGTCTTTCATTATATGTATATTCAACATTTACAACCCTCTCTTTCGTGTTCAAAATCGTATTCGAAACATAGCGAAGCCAAAGCATTTCATATCATGATTTTTCAAGACTTATTTCAAAACAATCTATATCATGTGAAACATGGAAAAATTACATCAAGAGAGGAATTTCATGTAAATTGTGCTCTCAAATCATATTTCAAGGAAAAACACATATATACATATACATATAATTTTTAAGTCACTTTGGGGGAAAGCCAAAAGGCTAAAACAATATCATATAAATCTTTTAAAACATGAATATGTACTTGAATTTAAAAACCCCTTTCTTAAAACCTGATTTCTATGCCCATGAGAATTTAGGAAAACCCCGCGTACCTTGTTCTCCACGAATTTTGGGTGTCTATCAAAGCCTACGTCGAGAGGATTCCAAATCTGAAATTATCTTCCAAAACCAACGGTTGAATCTTGAGTTATTTGGGATTTTTGTTTGAAACCCCAAAGGGTGTTCTTGAGAGAATTTGAGAAAAAGGATTGTATTTTGCTGAATTTGGATCTAAATCTGGTGTTACAGACGAAATTTGGGGTGAGGTGAAATGACTAAAATGCCCCTAAGAAAACAAGAAAAGTCGAAACTATCCCTCAGTTGACAAACTGACAGGCTGAAGTAAAACAAATATAACTCCTTACTCAGATGTTGGATTTGGATGCAACCAGTTGCATTGGAAAGAGGACTCAAAGATATTTCGTTTGATATATTATATCTCACTCAGTTCATTATTTACAGGGAGTTAGGATCGTTTGAAGTTGACCTTGAAATGCTGAAAAAAATAGAATGTTTTCGTCACCTGAAACCATAAGTATGCGCCGCCCCTTTGCATCGCATAGACTAGGATAGGCGCCGCCCTTAGCATCGCCTAATTTTACATATGTGCCGCCCTATTCATCGCCTATATTTGCATAGGCGCCGCATTATGCATCGCCTATATGTGCGTATGCGACACATTCAACTTTGAAAGGTCATAACTTCTTCACCGGGTGTCCGTTTTAGGCTAATTTGGTATCGTTGGAAAGCTTATTCAATTATCTACAATTTTGTATATATAAGGACATGAAGATACAATGAGTTATGGTCAATAGAATTTGACACAAATTACAACGTCCACTAAAACTTAATCGATCGAAATGGTTTTAACTCGTCCTTGAGTTGAAGGACTTCTATGGTCTAAATTCGTGCTCAAATGGATTCACATACTACAACATTGATTAACATGCCAAATTGGCATAGGATTTATGGCTTTCTGGATTATCAACACATCAGAGTCATGGTCTATATTGTAGCCCGAAATGCGGGGTGTTACAGAAGCTCTTGTGTGGAATATATGGGTGTCAACCCATATAAAGAATAGTAAATGGGGAGGTGTAAATTATTTTAATATAATAAATAAATTAAAAAAAATCTTAAAAATTTGAGAAAAAAGAAAAATAAAAATGGAGGCTTAAAAGTATGCCACATCAACATACTCTAAACCTCTTTTTTATATATATATATATCTATTATCTATAATCTATATCTATATCTATAATCTACATCTATAGCTATATCTATAATCTATAATTTATAATATATTAAAAGTCTGAAGACCCTTAAAAATGTGATTTGAACTTTTTGCCCTTCATTAAAACACTGAACAATAGACAAAATAGTCTTTTCACCTTGTTTAATTACTATTTAATTTATTTATAATATTATCTCCTAAAACATATGGTAAAACTTTCTTTTTTCTAAATTAGGAGTTCTAAAATATATGGCAAGAGATAGTTTTATTTTGTAATTGATCTAGGTCTAGCTTTTGAATTCACACATATATTCATTATAAGGACAACACTTCGTCCACCAAAATACATACAACCGAATTATTTCTTTTTTTTTGGTTGGAATTCTTTCTACCAATTATTGGTTCATTATAGGTGTATTGTTTTCTTTGTAATAAATGCCACATTATTTTTCTCATTGTCAAAAGACATTCTTTGATTTTTTATATTTGTTTTTATAGTGGTTCGATTTACTGTATACGATATTTATTGGTAAATTAATTTTTTTAATCATATTTATTCTTTATTTAGGGTTGAGTGTATTATGGACTCTATAATAAATATTGTTATTGTGATGCCGATTTATTCTGTTGCTATTTGTTATTTTTTATTTTTTTGTCTTAATATAGGTAATAAATGTTAGGTCGGACTTTAAGGAATTTCAGTGTAGATTTTAAATTTAATTGTATTATTCAGATATCTTGATTATCGTATTGTTCAATTGATATATGTTATTTTTTCTGCTCAGTATAGGTGATAGATAAAAGTTCGATCGAGCTTTAAGGAATTTGTGTAAAGGTGAGGTTTAATATTGTTATGATATTTCAATTATTGTACTGTTTGTTGTAGTTTCTATTCTGTTGTTATTTTATGTGTTAGATGAATATTTAGTCAGACTTTATGATTTTTAATAAAGAGATTCGATTCTTAATCATATTGTTTTGTTGTAACCTGTGTTCTGTTGTTATCTATCATTTTTTTTTTTTGCTTAAGAGAGGTGTAGAGTAACATTGGATTTGACTCTTTTGGTTAAAAAGAAAAGTTACAACACTTATGTTAATTTGTATCTAGCTTTTATTTTTGGGGGGAATTATTTACCCTTTTGAGTAGGGGTCCATTTTTATTTCCTCAAATTTATCATTATTAATTATATTTATTGTAAAATAGTAAGAATTTTAAAACTTAAAATATGATTATATATCATGCATAAAGTGTGCATATTTACACTTATCATGACAGTGTACGAACTGGAGTCACTTCTTTGTTTAGCCCAAATACAAGTACAAGAAAGGTCCAAATAGTGCAACCAAGATTTCTTTGTTCTTTGTAAATATTCACTTGCCATATTTCTGGATCCTTGTAAATATTCACTTGCCATATATAGATCCTTGTAAATATTTACATGCAATTTACAGATCCTTGTTAGTTGTATATATGCACTGTACGATGATGAATGAAAGATGCAGAAAAAAAGTTTTTCTCCATTCTAGTCTTTTGCTATTTTTACATTTCAAGAGAAAATGACAAGAATCCTATAGATTCTGACAACCTTTTGCCGGCTTTTACTCTTTCAATTCTTTGATTCAATAATTTCTTTTTTTTTTTTAATTATTTACCATGATTATTTGTTTTATCAGAAGGATTTGATAAGTTCTTTGAATTGTTCTTGTGTTATTTGTTTGTGGGGTATTTTATTAATTTTCAGTAGAAGGCTAGTAGTAAATAGTTTCGCGTCATGTCTCTTCTGGTAGTTGTATTAGTATATATTTTTTGTTTTCTACTTGTTGTATCGTATACCTCTGTTTTCTTACTCTCTACTATTGTTACTGCTTATGTCTTCATAAATATCCTCATGTTTTTGCTTTCCTTGCAGAGGATTTATGGGAAACAAATTTTCTACTTGCCAAGGTAGGGGTTACATATGTTGTTGTTGAAGAAGAAGCATGTAGAAAGAGAGATGTTTTGCTTTGTCTTTTAAGTATTTAGTTATCTTGCAATATTTTCATGAATGGATGATGATTTGTGAGTGGCTGTTTATGAGTATTTTGCTTTGTCCTTTGAAATCTCATGGACACTAGTTTGATTCATGTACAGTCTCCTTACATAGAGATGATGAAGAACGAATTCTTCTTTTTTCGATCATCAACTAATGATGCAAACAAGACCCCTTCACCACAATTAAAGTCCAAGGAAGTTTCTTCTTGGAGGAGTGTTTCATTGTCATCTGGATCCTTCTATGACAGTAGATCAGGTAAAAAGAATTTCACGGATTTGAGCAAATCTCCCCATGCTCACAGTAAGAAAGTTCATCCTAAGAAATCTGGTCGTGATTCAAGCCGGTATGCATATAATTTTGTTGTAGCTATTATTTCTGACAATACGGGTACGTAGAATCTGTATAATAGAATAACAACTTCAACACTAGTTCAAGTACAAAATAAGAACACTTATGAAGTTATGTAACACCCTCAACACAAGATCAAAAAAGATCTTTCAAAGAAGTGTGTTTTTCAGAAAAAATAGATGAAGACAGAAAAGTTGTTAAGGCCAAGCCGTCCGAATTCACGGACTTTCCTTAAGGAAATAATTCCCCTCACTGTACCCGAGGTTGTGGAATCTTCCTCCAAGGATAAAATGGCCTTCAATCCGACTATAGCGGTACCTCAAAAAGGTGGATTCTTCGAACACAGTCATGGTTTGAATGATCTCACTTAAGAGTATTTTTAAGACAAGAAGAAGAAGTTTGTAATCTGAAAATTTCTGTTTTCTATATCATAAACCTGTGGATGAAACCAGGTTTATATAGCCAGTAGATTCCTTTTTGAAAAGGTGGTATTGGTTCATAATAGAGGTGTGTGACTCTTCCTGAACATGCATGTCTATTCAGTTAAAACAATGCAGTATTTTTCTGAAACAGTGCACTGGTTCACTGAAACAGTGTGTTTTTTCGTTGAAGAGTTGCAACTCTCTGAAGCTGTGCAATCTTCTGTAACAGAAGCAACAATCCAAAACAGTGCAACGTCCTGTAACAGAAGCAACAATCTGAAACAGTGCAACAGTTTCAAATAGATGCATCATTTCTAAAACACTGTTACTGTGTATATATATGGATTTCTGAAAATCTGCAGTAAATACTACATTTTTTTCCTTGGCATTCTTCGTAATTCAAATAAAATTTGTCCAAAAAATAGATCTCATCGATCGATCATTTGACCAAATCCAAATCCAAATCCAAATCCGAGCCGAGCGAGCGACGACGACGACGACGCGAGGCATCTCTATTTCCTTGCCTCACTTACCATGTGAAGTAAGTGTTTCACTTTATAAACACTTTAAAGTTCTCTTCTTCCACAAATGTGGGAGAAGAGTAAACTTTCCAATTTAAAGAGTACACTTTCCAATTTGGGTGTCTACTTCCCTTCACTTGGTTTCTCCATTTTCCATTCAACACACTATGAACCCAACAATCCCCCACATGAATGGGGAATGGCTATTTTTTCGTAAAACATTTACGAACAGTATGTGATCATCAAGCAAATACTGATTGCATCTGGATAAGTGGGTTTCCCTTTGAACTTTCCGTAGTGAACATGTATCGGATGCACTCGGTCAATCGGTAGATTTGATATCTTTGAACCGTCGAGCTTTAATGTACACCTAGACAACACATGTCACACAACCAGCCTTTTAAGATTTATGGTTCTTACATTTTTGTTCTTTCAGCCATGAACACGTCCCGGTTTTCATGAGAGCTTAGAGAATAGGCCTTTACTAACATTCTCTTTGAAGCGGCTTCCACTTCGCCCTCACATAGGTGATTTCTAAATGTTTCAATCCTTTAGATTGAACTATTTGGTCAAATCTGCCAAATTTAGATAATCATTAAAAGACTTTTCACCTTGAGTCTTATCCTTGTTTACTATACATTATCTACATCAAGAGAATGGGTTGGGTAAATGACAATGTTGAGCCTGTCAGACATAACTTTGTTTGATCTCCTTGAACCTTACTTTTGGGATCTCCAGTCTGCTAGGTAGAGTTACCGCCATGCTGACTTGTCCTAGGCCTTAAACCCATTCCCTTGGATGTCCTTTCTACTCCTTCTCTAGATAGGCCTTTTGTAAGTGGATCCGACACATTATCCTTTGACTTTACATAGTCTATAGTGATAATTCCACTAGAGAGAAGTTCTCTAACGGTATTATGTCTTCGACGTATGAGACGACACTTACCGTTGTACATCATGCTCCCTGCCCTACCTATTGCCGCTTGGCTATCACAATGTGTACATACTGGTGCCACTGGCTTGGGCCAATAAGGAATATCTTCTAATAAATTCCGGAGCCATTCTGCTTCTTCACCAGCTTTATCTAATGCGATAAATTTAGATTCCAGTGTAGAGCGAGCGATACAAGTCTGTTTTGATGATTTCCAAGAAACTTCTCCTCCACCGATAGTAAATACATATCCACTTGTGGATTTTTCTTCGTTCGATCCAGTGATCCAATTTGCATCACTATATCCTTCAAGTACTGCGGGATATTTATTATAATGCAAATCATAGTCTTGAGTGTATTTAAGATAACCCAAAACTCTTTTCATTACCATCCAGTTAGTTTTGTTGGGATTACTCGTGTACCGACTCAATTTACTGATAGTGCATGCTATGTCTAGTCGTGTACAGTTCATTATATACATTAAACATCCCAATACTCTTGCGTACTCCAATTGAGAATCCCTTTCACCTTCATTTTTCCAAAGTGCAAAGTTCGCATCCAATGGAGTCTTGGCAATATCGAATTCTATATACTTGAACTTGTCAAGTAATTTTTCGATATAATGAGACTGTGTCAGTGCTAACCCTTGTGGAGTACGATGGATTCTTATACCTAAGATCACATCTGCAACTCCGAGGTCTTTCATATCAAACTTGCTCTCGAGCATTCATTTGGTTGCATTTATGTCACAAATGTCTCTACTGATGATCAACATATCATCCACATATAAACATACAATGACTTGGTGATTTGGTGTGTCCTTAATATACACACATTTATCACATTCATTTATCTTGAATCCGTTTACCAACATGGTTTGGTCAAACTTTGCTTGCCATTGCTTAGGTACTTGTTTTAGTCCATAAAGTGACTTAACAAGTTTACACACCTTATTTTCTTTTCCTGGAACCACAAAACCCTCAGGTTGTTCCATGTAGATTTCTTCCTCCAATTCTCCGTTTAGGAATGCAGTTTTCACATCCATTTGATGGATTTGAAGATCATATACTGCCGTCAAGGCAATTAACATTCGAATTGAGGTTATCCTTGTCACTGGTGAGTATGTATCAAAGTAATCAAGACCTTCTTTTTGGTTTAAGCCTTTTACTACAAGTCTTGCCTTGTATTTGTCAATAGTACCATCCGTTTTCATTTTCCTTTTGAAGATCCATTTAGAACCTAATGGTTTATTTCCTGGAGGAATATTAACCAATTCCCACGTATGGTTACTTAGGATTGAATCAATCTCACTATTGACTGCCTTTTTCTAAAAGGATGAGTATGATGACGACATCGCTTCTTTAAACGTCCGAGGCTTATTTTCTAAGAGAAATGTTACAAAATACGATCCAAATGAAGTTGACGTTCCTTGACGTGTACTACATCTTGGATTTTCTACATTTTGTACATTCTCACTTGGTTCATCTCGGGGTCGTTTAGATCCTCCACTAGACTGTTCATGTCTAGTTTTATACGGATAAATGTTTTCAAAGAATTCAACATTATCTGATTCAATTACTGTATTTTCATTTATATCCGAATGTTCGGATTTATGAACTAAAAATCGACATACTTTACTGCTTTTAGCATATCCTATGAACACGCAGTCCACCATTTTAGGTCCTATCTTAACCCTTTTAGGTATAGGAACTTGAACCTTCTCTAGACACCCCCACACTTTGAAATATTTCAAGTTGGGTTTCCTTTCTTTCCATTTTTCATAAGGAATTGATTGTGTCTTACTATGGGGAACTCTATTGAGTATACGATTGGACGTAAGGATAGCCTCCCCCCACAAGTTTTGGGGTAAACCAGAACTTATTAGTAAGGCATTCATCATTTCCTTCAAAGTTTGGTTTTTCCTTTTCGCAATTCCATTAGATTGAGGTGAATACGGGGCCGTAGTTTGATGGATTATTCCATTCTCTACACATATTTGTGCAAAGGGAGATTCATATTCTCCGCCCCTGTCACTTCTTATTATTTTGATCCTTTTGTCTAATTGATTTTCAACTTCAGTTTTATATTGCCTAAACGCATCTATTGCTTCATCCTTACTATTTAGAAAGTAGACATAACAATATATATTGCAATCGTCAATTAAAGTTATGAAATACTTTTTCCCACCACGTGATGGTGTTGACTTCATATCACAAATGTCAGTGTGTATTAAGTCTAAGGGATCGGAATTCCTTTCAACAGACTTATAAGGATGCTTAGCATACTTTGATTCTACACACGTTTGACACTTAGATTTATTGCACTCAAAATTTGGCAAAACTTCTAAGTTAATCAGTTTTCGTAACATTTTGTAATTAACATGGCCTAAATGTTCATGCCATAAATTATAAGACTCAAGAAAGTAAGAAGAATTTGAATGTTTATTCATTTCAACAGTCATTACATTCATCTTATAAAGGCCTTCCTCGAGATAGCCTTTTCCTACATACATTTCTCCTTTGCTAACTACTATTTTTCCAGAAACGGTTACACATTTGAAACCATTTTTATCTTGGAGTGAAATAGAAATTAAGTTCCTACGTAACTCCGGAACATATAAAACATTATTCAGTGTCATAACCTTTCCGGATGTCATCTTTAGGCAAACTTTTCCTATTCCCTCCACCTTAGCAGTCGCGGAGTTGGGCATGTAAATTGTTTCTTCCTCTTGAGCCGGAGCATATGTCGAGAACAACTCTTTGCTTGCAAAGACATGACGTGTGACCCCTAAATCCATCCACCAAGCGCGTGGATTGCTGACCATGTTGCATTCCGTGAACATAGCACACAGGTCGTCATAATCCTTGTTGGACTCAATCAGATTCGCTTGGTCCTTTTTCTTCCCTTTTTTCGGGGCTCGACAGTCTGTTGATTTGTGGCCAACTTTGCCACAGTTGAAGCACTTTCCCTTAAACTTTTCCTTGGGATGATTGCTTCCATGTTCAACATTCTTTCTTTTCTTCGAATTATTTTGGCCATCTTCTACAATATGTGCTCCTTTCATTGTAGAGTTTCCCTTTGACCTTCTTTCGGCAGCTTTATTGTCTTCTTCAATACGAAGTCAGACAATAAGATCTTCAACGGTCATCTCCTTGCGCTTATGCTTTAAGTAGTTTTTGAAGTGTTTCCACAAAGGTGGTAGCTTCTCAACTATTGCTGCTACTTGGAAAGCATCATTCACAGTTAAACCTTCTGCTAGGAGATCATATATGATGACTTGCAACTCCTGTACTTGAGAGACAACAGATTTACAATCAATCATTTTGAAGTCCAGGAATCGTGCAACAAGGAATTTCTTAATTCCCGCATTTTCCATTTTATATTTCCGTTCAAGTGCCTCCCACAGTTCTTTTGATGTCTTGGTTCCACTATAGACATTATAGAGGTCATCTAGGAGACCACTCAGAATATAGTTCCTGCAAAGGAAATCTGAATGTTTCCAAGCTTCTACAAAAACGAAGCGATCCTTGTCCGAGGTTCCCTCGGGTACCTTGGGAGCATCTTCGCTAGTGAACCGTTGTAGACATAGCGTAGTGAGGTAAAAGAACATCTTTTGTTGCCACCGCTTAAAGTCGATGCCAGAAAATTTTCCGGGCTTCTCCGCCGGGGCCATCGTTGGCAGAGCAGTTGTGCGAGTTGATGTGGCAATATTAGTTGCCCCCACCGACATTGTCGCACTCATAATTTGACTTTCAGTTGTCATTTTTCCTGTCACCACAAGACAGAAAAATTAGTAGTTTTCAGAATACTATTAATAAAGTTAAATAACTTTACAACTTTTCCTTCTTGTTTCTAATTAACGATGAAGTTTTTATAACTTTAAATCGTCAGTCGAGTGAACTTCAACTTTTGATGAAGATTTTATGTCTTCTAATCACAAGTTAAATTCAGACGGAGTAGAAAGCATAAGCTTTAATCTCGAAAAACAAGTTATACAGATTCTGTAGCTTATTTCCTTAAGATTGTTATTTCCGACAATACGGGTACGTAGAATCTGTATAATAGAATAACAACTTCAACACTAGTTCAAGTACAAAACAAGAACACTTATGAAGTTATGTAACATCCTCAACACAAGATCAAAAAAGATCTTTCAAAGAAGTGTGTTTTTCAGAAAAATTAGATGAAGACAGAAAAGTTGTTACGACCAAGTCGTCCGAATTCACGGATTTTCCTTAAGGAAATAATTCCCCTCACTGTACTCGAGGTTGTGGAATCTTCCTCCCAGGATAAAATGGCCTTCAATACAACTATAGCGGTACCTCAAGTAGGCGGATTCTTCGAACACAGTCACAGTTTGAATGATCACACTTAAGAGTATTTTTAAGACAAGAAGAAGAAGTTTGTAATCTGAAAAATTTTGTTTTCTATATCATAAACCTATGGATGAAACCAGGTTTATATAGCCACTAGATGCCTTTTTGAAAAGGTGGTATTGGTTCATAATAGAGGTGTGTGACTCTTCCTGAACATGCATGTCTATTCAGTTAAAACAATGCAGTATTTTTCAGAAACAATGCACTGGTTCACTGAAACAGTGTGTTTTTCGTTGAAGAGTTGCAACTCTCTAAAGCTGTGCAATCTTCTGTAACAGAGGCAACAATCCGAAACAGTGCAACCTCCTGTAACAGAAGCAACAATCTAAAATAGTGCAACAGTTTCAAACAGACACATCATTTTTGAAACACTGTTACTACGTATATATATGGAGTTCTGAAAATCTGCAGTAAATACTGCATTTTTTTCATTGGCATTCTTCGTAATTCATATAAAATTTGTCCAGAAAATAGATCTCATCGATCATTTGACCAAATCCGAATCCGAAGCCGAGCCGAGCGAGCAACGACGAAGACGACACAAGGCATCTCTATTTCCTTGCCTCACTTACCATGTTAAGTAAGTGTTTCACTTTATAAACACTTTAAAGTTCTTTTCTTCCACCAATGTGGGAGAAGAGTAAACTTTCCAATTTAAAGAGTACACTTTCCAATTTGGGTGTCTCCTTCCCTTCACTTGGTTTCTCCATTTTCCATTCAACACACTATGAACCCAACAGTAGCTTCCTTTTTCACACTTAAATTGATGTTTTAATTTGTATTTGCTTGTCAAAAGTAATGAAAAATGTTTCTTCATGGCAGAGACCTTAGTATTCCAGTGTTGATTCGGACTATGGAAGATTGAAAAAGAAGAAGGTACAAATGAATTCTGAAGTTTCAAGCATGCTATGGAATCAAGTTGCTGAAAGGGCTTCTGCTAAGTAAGAAGCCAGCATATTACAGGATGAACTAAATTCACGGACACGAAGATTGGAGACAGAAAAGAATGAGTTACAATCAGTACTAGGAAAGGAGTTGGATAGAATATCCAGTGATTGGTCTCTAAAACTTGAGAAATACCAAATTGAACAACATAGACTCCGTGAAAGGGTGAGGAAGCTTGCAGAGCAGAATGTCTCTCTATAAAGGGAAGTCTCTTCATTTAATGAGAAGAAGGTAATTAATAGAATCAAGATGTCATTTTTGGAGAAACACCTTGAAGATTTGTCTAAGAGAATAGAGCAAGTGTCATAGGAGAATCAAAATCTAAGGTAGAAACTCACTCAGTTACAAGCGGAATATCAAGTAGCTCAAGATAATAGAGATTATGTCCGGGAAAACTACCAGGAAAAGGTTAAAGAGCTTAAATTGGAGACTTTGCTGACAACTATGCTAAGGGATAAGCTCTATTCCGAGGAGATGGACATAAATCAACTTCAGGATGATCTAGCCGCAATAGTTAGAGGTAACAACATTCTCAAATGTGAAGTGCAAAATACACTGGACGCTCTTTCTTGTGCCACACCCAATTTGAAATATCTCGAGCTTTAGGTAAGTAGGAAATGTTAAGATCTCGTTGCAATGGAATTGTTTTTATTTTTCAACTGTGGATACCTCGTCTTCATATATGATATCCTGTTCGAATGTTACTCTCTCTGCATTAGCTTTCTACTTATGTTTGATTTTATTCGTCTTTGTTCCATCTGAAGTTCGCGGTTTTCTTTATGAACTTGTATACATGTGTTGCTGGCTTGTGGTAGTCTTCTGCGACATGTCTGATCGCCTTAATGTGTGATCACTTAGACCAACCAAGAACATGATAAAATTTGTGATATCCTCAAACCCATTGATCTGATTGTGCTCTGATGTGGTAAAGTTACCCGAAGGGGTTTCATTAAGTTTGCTCATTCATCTGACTTAATTCTTAGACAAGCTAATGAGTTATCTACTGTGAATTTTAACAGTTAAAAAGGATTTATCATTTGGTTGAACTTCTAGGCTATGAGTTTGTTTTGAATTTCTGATGAAATGTTATTGGTGATCTTTGTGTCTTTCTTGTTTTTCATGGTTTACGGTTGATTCTGGTAGGTGCTAAAAAAGGATGAAAATATCAACCAGCTTACAAATGATTTGCAAGAATGCATGAAGGAACTTGGTGTTGTGAAGGGGATACTACCAAAAGTGTTTCAGGAGAGGGATTTCATGTGGGAGGAAGTTAAGAGCTAAGTGAGATGAACATGCTGTTGAATTATGAGATCAACATGTTGAAAAAGAAGGTAGATACCCTCGACGAAGAGATTCTTATGAAAGAGGGTCAAATCACAATCTTGAAAGACTGGATAGGCAAACCTTTCGACCTTCTTGCAAGTCCTGATTCTATGTTGGAGTGATGGATGCTAAATGGACAAACTACAATTCATATTTTGTTCATTGACTATAGTGTTCATACTTCTCGTATACTTACTAGTTTTACTCTTATTCTTTTCCCCTTTGATACTTGTTATAGAAAGTTTGCTTCTTTCTTTTGCAACCTTTTTGAATCTCCAATTGTAAACATTTCTTTTACTTGTTGGTGATCAAGACAATGAACTTCTTTTGCTTCATTTGATTTTGCAAGTATTGGCTGTTTTTTGTTTTATGAAGTATTTAGTGAGGATTGGTACTACCATTTTCTTCTCGTCTGTGAGGTTGAGGTATGGTTTTCATATATTCTGCCCGAATATACATCGGGTATGTTGTTTCTGTTGTATGGAGATTGTGTGTATAACAACAATCATATATTTCATGTCGGGTCATCCACACTTTCATTCCTTGCAGGGGAAAGCTCATTAAGCCTACTGAGTTAACTTCTCATTGATGTATTATTTCACTAAGGTTGAATTAACCTGCGCAATAGTATTTATATTCATTTTTGGTTCCTAAATGTATCGAAATAGTAAGGTACCACACCAACTTGCATGTACCTAGATGCATTTCATGGGATAGCTACCTTTCCAATAGTACATATACCATTTGTTCAACAAAAATTGAATAGATATGAAGAATCACCAAGTGCTTTTTTTTGCATTTGTGGAGTTTCAAATCCGAACGTCAATTCACAAAATCGCTATTTCTTTTCCTTATTCACCTCAAGTAATTAAGAGCACGAAATCTAGGATCACAACGACTGCAATAACTTTTAATCGCTTTATGTTGAGCATGAAGATAAATGGAAAAAGAAGGATAGGTTTTATTCATAATGCAGCATGAGAGAATTCAGCATCAGTAGATACTATTGATGCAACAACAATAATAACATATACCCAGTGTAATCGCACAAATGATGTCTAGGGACGGAGGTAGAGATATTGTTTCCGATAGACCCTCGACTATAGGTGCTGCTGATATAAGGGATATTATGTCAAATGTATACATATGTTAAGAACCCACATGATCAGTGCTCCATTTAGGGAGAATATACACGAATGGACCAAAGTTAAGCAGGAATATTTGGTTGAATACAGCAGCTATGGAATGGACATACCCGCTAACTCATACAGAACGATTCCAGAACTCAGCACCGAAGTAAGGCAGAAAATTTTAGGCAGTAGAGCAAATAATATTATTTCTAAAATAAACATCAATTAGCCCCATTGTAGAAAAGCCACACCTACTTCATCCTATACTAAGTTACTAAGTCCTACAACGACAGGTGAAATGATGAAGACAGAAGACCATAATTCCTGTTGTACTATTTCCAAGAAAAACATTCGCATACAAGCAAGTTGGAAAACTAAGCGCATGACTTCTCTACAATGTACGCTATACTCTCTTCATTTTGGGATATGGAAAATATTTGACCTTATTAACTAGATTCGTCTATGTTGATTCCAAAAAAAAAGTTCTAGGCCTTTTGAGATTGCTTTATTCCTGATAGTATTGGTCTCTCATACCTTTGTACACCTACAATCATCATGTTGTAGGTCCAGCGCATGTGCTACTAGCACCAAAAATCAAAATTAATATCTTAAAGATTATGTATACTCCAAATCGTCATACAAAATTGAGCCACTGGAGCTTTCATGTCTAATGAATTTTTCATTTTTCATAAAATGGAAAAAATACCTAAACAACCAATCTCGATTAAGTACAACTCTAATTAATCTTATAAGATGAAGAAAGTTACCTATACACAATCAATCTCAACTGAAATTAGTGTATCTCAAGTTCTCTGATGCATTGGTTAACCTCTCAATACCTCCTGAAAGTCATATTGGTTATCCAAAGAGAACAAACAAAAAGTACCGAAGTGTTTATCTTGGTAATATCCACCTACCATAGGAATCAAGCAAGCTACCAGTATCTGTAGCTAAAAAGGGAGTCCTGCAGTAGCTCTCTTATATATCTGAACATGGTCAAAACGGATATAAATTACACCTGATTAGCATCATACCACCTCATTTTAATACCTAAAACTTTAAAAGCAGAAATGCACAGAATCCAGAGATGCCGTGAAATTACGGAGAAACTGGGAAGAGGAAGACACGTACCAGAACTATTAGTGAAATCAGCAGTCAAGTCTGAAAAAACAAAAATTTTGAGGCATCTCCCCAAGAAATTCAAATGAAGTAGTGTTAGCATCCAGAAGAGGTTCATTAAGAGGTTGCGTGTTAGACTCCACACTACTAAATGATGAAACAGATGCATCACCCATTGCAGAACGTAACTCTAAGTAACTTCCATGAGGACCGAAGGCAAACGGAGAATTCCCACCATAGACAAGTTCTTTCTTAATAATCCTCCCATCTATTATTTGTCTCAACCCCATGTTAGAGGGCTAGCCCAAAAACATATTAGGAGGAACATCAATTTTTCTGCTTTGAGAAGGAATATCAACTGCTGTTTGTATGCAAAAGAGAACAGATGAGCTGTTGTTATTGAATGCATTCGGTCTATCAGCACGTACAGGTTCATGCATTATGCCATTAGGTTTTGCAGCAGTTCCAACATTTTCAGCAACACCACAAGTTGAATTTTGATGCACTGCAGTAAGGAAAGAAAATTTAAACATTAACAAAGAAAATTTAAGCATTAACTTGAGACAACAACACAAGCTTCTCAAATGCAAGTTCTAGCAAGAGCAAAGATAACAAGCACATAGAAGGCAATAAAGATAAGGATAAGTCTACACGAGATTCGGGACAGGCTCCAAACTGAATACAGTGCTCGTCATTCTTGTTGCAGATAAGATCAGACAACTTAATATTTTGACTTTGGATTTTCTTGTAGAGGGTGGTGAATCTACTTTGCAACTTTGGAGGCCTTGTAAAGCACAGAGAGGCTCATTTTTGTAAAGAAAATACTGCCCACATAGTATATATGCTATCATTTTCAAAAAAATATGGTGCTCACTGGTTTTACCAATATCATGTATGCTTGTACCTTCCAATACAACCTCCTGGCGAAAAATCTAACCACCAATAGGCATCTTTCAGCATAGAAGATTCTAAGACTGTCTTACAAGGAGTTAGGTAAGTGCAAGTTCTTGAAGGGAAATTGTTTGCTTCATTGAAGATCAGAAAGCCAGGTATACAGGAGATTAGACATGTCAAATAAAAAATGACAAGTTTAATATCAGGAAAGACATCAAAAACTCTCATTGACATATAAATGATGGATCCGAAATAACTTCAGAAGTTACACACAAAAGGAAAATGGTACAGAAACCAATTCCACCTTCATAATAACTATGTCTGCTTGATGTAAGAATAAACATTATCAGGAAAGACATCAAAGACTCTCATTGACATATAAATAATGGATCCCAAATAACTTCAGAAGTTACACACAAAAGGAAAATGGTACAGAAACCAATTCCACCTTCATAATAACAATGTTTTCTTGATGTAAGCATAAATATAAAGAACATACTGACATACCAAAAAAATTATCAAAATGTTCTACAATGTAGTGCATAGTTTTTTTCGTTTTTTGAAATTGAACGCAGTGCATATTTTAAAAATGTGCAAACAACATTTAATGTGGTAGGTGAAGCATCAGGTATTGGAAGGAAAATTTAAAACAAGGTGGAGGCAAATGAAAGAGGGTAACTTAAAGAATGATCAGAGGGTAGGGTGGAACTCCCTCATAGCAAGTCAAATGAAGTTTTAAAGTATATAAAGAAGATGAACTTAAGAGCAGCTCTGGTCCATGCACCATTTTTAGGTAAAGTTATATGGTTAACAATTTGGACGTTACTTAATATATGCACAAACTGAACATGAACTTCCCAGTTAGACAAGTGCTTTTTGTAGCTACCTAGTGACAAAAACAAAATGCAGAAAGGTTCACTAAGTATCCAGCTTACTTGGTGAAATATTACACCCATTAGACATTGGTAAAGAAGCAATCGCACTTGAAAATTGTAAGAAGTGTAAGACTACTCACATGCCCCAACATCATCATAAGATCCATCACGAGGACCTACATCATCTCCAAAGTTACCATAAGCACTAGGCACTTCATTCACCTCATTTTCTCCCTCAAAACAGTAACTATCAAATCTTCCCAAGTTTTGTTCATGGCAATTTTCATAGCCTCCGCAATTTTCCTCAACTTTGGGGCCATAAAACCCCTCGCTACAATCATAGTCTTCCATGTTGTAGTCATAATAATCCCTGGCTATCAAAGACATGTTCCCCTTATATCACCTTTGTACCTACACAATGAACAAACAAGATTAGTAGTAAAAGCTTCTCACTAACACTCATATACTCTTACCTTTGTGATTCTCACAATTGGAGCGGTGAATATTGAAAGTTGCTTATACTTTGGTAGTCAATAAGACGTCAATTCTACTTGGCGGACGGAATAGATTCTTGTTTGATCAACTCAAGACACAAAAACAAAATTTACTTACGTACTTGAAACAAAGAAGTTACTACGAGTTAAAAATGAGAAAAAGCACACAAATAACAAAGACACGAAAGGAACGGATTCAACAATTAATCTACAACTAAGTAGGTGATTACTAGTTGTTAATTACTTCTAGAATCAAGACAGGAAACTAAGGAAACAATAAAGTGAAACTAATAATCTAAAATTTGAGCCAAAATTTGATGCATGAACAGTAACTTGATACAAGCCACGCATTGGTTGCAGTTTCTACAATTTTTATTTTCCAAAGCCCAAGTCTTGACCAATTTTAATTTGGATTGGTGAAATTTATTTTAAGGAGGGAATAATAAGTCTTGGAGCATTTTTTTTAAGTTTCAAATTTCAAGACTTGACTTTTGTAGTACTTTTCCGTAAAACATGAACCCTTGTTTCATGGGATAGTGACCCTTGTTTCATGGGAAAGTGGTTTAGAAGTGATGTAAAGTCTTTTGGTGGTTGGGGTGTCTTTCAAGACTAACAATTACTGACACCTCTTTCCTTCACCTTTTAGGACATATCATTCACTTTATGAAGGAAGGTGAAGAACTTAAAGATTAACAACAACCACACCAATAACAGTAACAACAATCTTCAAGAACAACAACAATTCAAACGGCCAACTCCAATCCACAACAACAAATGGCCAAGTCTCTTTAGTGTTGTGTCTTCGATTTTAACAAGAGATGAAGGTTGTGAAGAACTTCAAGAACAACAACAACATTCACCAAGAACAACAACAACACTCCTTTCAACAACTACAACCAAACACACGGCCAATCAAGTTTCTCAACAACAATGTCTTCCACAACTATGGGCCAAGCTTATGTTCACAAGAACAACATCAAAATAAAAGCTCAAATCAAGATGTAGACTCAATTTGTTAGATAGGAACAAAACTAACACTTATAGACAACAAAGACAAGTAAAAAGTTCGTCCAAAACACAAGAAAAAACACAATTTTCGGCCAAGAACACAAAATGGACAGATTGTTCTTTTTCTGGAATTTTCAGATTTTATTTTTTTTTTCTTTTGAATTTTCAAGCAAGCAAGCCCAAGATTGATCTTGTGGGAACAAAATCAAGCCATGCTTTGATATCAAATGATACAGGAATGACAATGGAAACACAAAATCACACTCCAAATAAGTCCACTAATCTTAAGGATTCGAGGACCAAGATGGAGACCACACTCGGATTCGCTACCAACAACAAGAATACAAGATACAAGGGTGTATTTCAACACCAAAACAGCTATAAACGTGATGAATAATATCAACAACAATAACACAATCTTTGGATTCAATAAATGACCCAAAACAGTCTACCACACCAGATAACAACAAGAAAAGTAAAAGATAGATAGTGAGACCAGGATTATTACAAGATTAAGAACTAAAGAGTGCATTAAACTCAAAACCCCTAATGAATGTAATAATCAAAACCACACTCTTACGGTGACCGCCAAGGGAATCAACTCACCTCAAGATCCACCGTTTCCAAGCAATGAACAATGTTAGCTTTTCCAAGCCCTATACTAGAACTACACTAAGTTGGACTACTCTCAAGTGAGAGGATTTTAAGTGTTTCAATATTTCATCTTTCATAAACTAATGAAAATAAGACTAAAGGAGCCTATTTATAATCTATTACAAAATGAACACAAAATGACTCGAATGCCCTTAATGTGGAGGGATGGTCATGGAGTGTCACTTGGACAAAGATAAGTGACCAAAATTCCCTTAATAAAGGAAAAAAAACCGTGAACCAACAAAGGTGGTCCAAACCCGATAGTCTTTCAGTCTTCAATTCTCCAAGCAATTTTCCACACTCGGGTTTGATCAATGGTACGCTCAAAACGTCCCCTCCAAGTATAATCCCGTGACCTCCATGTGACTAAAGCTTGATTCTTCACATAGTAACTTTGAATGATGCCGGAGAAAGCCAAGGTGGCCATTATTCTCATATCAGTGGGCTTGGGGTTCGAGCGTGCTATGGGTCAAAAATCGATCGGGCTTCCCCAGGAAGGCCGGGAAATGGCCTAGTATGGGTCTTTTTGGTGGGAGGGATGGTTTGGGTGGTTAAATGGGTGAAATGGTGCAAACAGAGCGATTTGGGGCCAAATCGGTATGCTATAGCCCACGATTCCGGGGTAGGTCTGGGGTCCGGGCATACTGCGCGTTGAAAATCAAGTGAGGCATGCCAGGGAGGATGGGGAGCAGCCTAGTATGGTCTGTTGGGGTGGGCGGGGCTATTTGGGTGGTCAAACGAGAAAAATGGTGGAAATGGGCCATTTTCAGCCTCATTCAATGGGTGTTAACCAGTGGTTCTTGGGTGGGTCCGGGACTTGGTGACGGTATATGGAAAAATTGAATGACGTTCCCCCGTCGGGATGAAGATTGGCTTTGGGTTGTCCGATAGGGTCAGTGGGGTCATTTTGGTGGTCAAACGGGCGACGGAGCGAATGGAATATTTTTAGCGCTAGCTTATGAATTCTTGGGGATACGTGCGTACTGAATGGGTTTGTGTGTGAACCTCTTGGTTCGTATCGTGACAACCTACTGCTTGAATTGTTTCGCACCGAAGAGGCAGACGTAGCTCATCTTTAAATAAATGAGCGAAAAAGGAGTAACTAAGGATTATTTCAGGATTTCGTGTATTTGCCTACGAGTTCCTTGGATACGTGAATCCCATTACTGACATAAATTAAGTTTAATGTATATGCAAACAGTAATAGAATATAGCTGCATTACATCTTCAGATAGTGTGACTTGAAGATTTGTTATTTCTTATCTTCTTCAACTCCTTTAACTTCAACATGCTTTCTCTTTAGAAATGCTCAAACAAGGTAACTTTCACATCCACTCCCTGTTTTACGTGCACGTGAGATTGATGAATGGTCGAGAAGTAAAGAGTATAGGTCTCTTCTTCAGCGTGCGATACAGGTGAATTCTCTGCAAAAAGATTAACTCTGCATGAGAATGAAGTATACATGTAAATATACAGGTATGTGGATTACTCTTTATGCACTAATGTCTAGGACTTCAAAGCTTTCTGTAAATGTTTTAGGTACTATATATATTCTCCCTAAAATTTCAGATTAGAGAAGAGGAGTTGTTACTAAAGCTTGGAAGAGCATTTACTTTGGCTAGGTCTGTATTACTTCTACTAGCAAAGCAGGATGGCATTTGAAAAAAGCCTGTGGATATAAACCAGAAAAAAGTGATTCTTGTGTATGGTTTGATCTAGAGTGGTTCGGCAGAATCACGGTTCACTACTATCAGCTCAAACCTTATGTATGTATGTATGTATGTATAGATATGCACCAAACATGGAAGGCAAAGGATTAAAACGAACGTGTGCATTTTTTTGAATCCATAACATCCATTTTATTCTGTCCTTATACAGCCTGTGACATGTGACATGGACTCATGCTTCCAGTAATCCAATTTACAAACTAAAGACACCAATGGTGTGACATGTGACATGGACTCATACTTCCAGTAATCCAACTTACAAACTAAAGACACCAATGGCATAAGAAGCACATTTAGCATGTGGTCTGCATATGTGAATACTTGAAACAACCAAAATGACAATAGAATGTTTAAGAACCGAAAGACCTATATTAGCAAGTGGTAGTGAGATTATCCTCAGAGGATTCAGCAGCAGAAGCAACTACCAACTGAGGCTGAAGGATGACACCCTCTCTTCGTGCCTTTCTACGTTCAAGTTGTATTATAGAAGTGTTCAATTTGATTCTATTTTACTTCTTAATTAACCATTTTTGTCAAAACGAATTTGTTCCTATTGACGATTTGTGATATAGATAAATGCATAAATTACTAGTATCAATTACCAAGTACACTGGAAAAGATGTCTGATAAACAGGCAAATAAAAAGGGAACAAGGAAGGCTAGCAGCTAGCAGCATAAAGACAAATGGGAGGCCCAACCGACTAGCTAAGGAGCGGGTGAATATGGGTCGGTGGGGTCATCTGGGGGGTCAAACAAGCGAAACGACGCTAATAATCCATTTTCGGGCAAAATCGACGGGTGTTAGCCCATGGTTCCGGGGGTGGGCTCGTGGCTCGGTGGCGTTTTTGGCCGAAAATCAACTAGCGGCCCCCTGCTGGCTGAGGAGCGGATGAGTGTTGGTTGTTTTGGCCATCTGAGTGGTCAAACGGAGAAACGGCGTGAACAAACCATTTTTGTGCCAAATTGGTGGGTGTTTTCCCACGATTCCGGGAGTGGGCCAAGTTCCCAATAGCATTTTGGGCAGAAAATCTACTGGCTCCCACCCAACCCTCTTAGGAGCGGGTGAGTGTGGGCTGGCAGAGCCGATGAGGCCATTTGGGTGGTCAAACGAGACAAACGGCGCGAACGAGCCTTTTTGGTTCCAATTTGGAATATGACTTGAGACTCTTATTTGACCTCAAATTATTGTGTCCACTCGGGACAACCTAGCTTACGATACTCCTTGCCTTTTCCCAAGTTTTTACCTTTGTCGTACTTCCAAGGGCTCCTTGTCAAGGAGCAACCAGTTCCTTGTTTCTTTCTTAGTTCTTAGGATAATAATAACACACGATTGAAGATTGTAGAAAGGTGTCAGTTAATTCCATTGATGTAAGAATGTCTGGTTTTTACAATTAATGAAGTGATGTCTAAAAGTACTTCAAAACTGATGCTGAAACTTCAATTGATATTTCAGCCATATGGTGGACTCCAACATGCATCCAGTAGCGCATCCCTCACATCTATTCCTATTTTTTTTTCATCTATTCCTTTTTGTTAACCCTCATTTACATAACTAAATCCTATTTTCTTACATCTACTCATGTACAGTATTCTAATCCCCGAGAACCCTCTTTGAGACCATGTTCAGAGCTGAAGACTACAATCAATGGACCATCGTCCTTCTATTGGCTTTAGAGACTTCAAGCACCCATCCAGAAATGACATTTAGCAACCATGGACTTCCCAGAATAATACAGCTTGCTTCATCCATTCGCTAAGGACAGACCATCCTTTCTCCTCTTTCTATGCCAGTTAAAAGTAGAGTGGGGGAATTAGGCATGCCTACCAAACCAAACATCACAAGATGTTAGACAGAATCAGAGAGAATGAAATGTATCAGACAATTTCTTGTCCATAGAAAAGGGGGCAAGATGTTAGACGAACTTACCGAGCTTTTTTACTGCAACGTTCAACCAGCTCTCACAGACACGTGTGAATGATTGGGGATAGTCCATGCAGAATCCCTTTGGGGAGTTGCTTAGGACCCACAAGTGATGACCAAACTCAAACCCAAAACAAATGGGCCATCAATGCAAAATTATAAAGTTTCAAGACTTATCGAAGCTTTAGTAAAAAAGAGAGAACAAAAGGCGCCTCTTCACCAGGATGTATTGTAGTAGTCACTATTGTGCAACCCTTCAGATCAGGATCTAGGACCATCTCACATGATATCGCTTGAGAATTTACAGTCTGTCCCACCAACAGATTCATGCAAATAGATGTTATATGCAGCACGTCTACCACAAGTTTTCAGTATCCTCATCCCAATATAGAACATCATTGAATCATGGCTTCACTGAATTCCTGAAACCAGCTGTAGTCCTTGAGAAGCTCACACCCTAAAATAGCATTCTAATTAGTTTATTTGATCAACAAAAAGATAATGCCAATAATTAACGACTCTGTTCCAGATTAATCATGACAGTGCACCTGAGTTAAGGTGATAAATACATGAATGGGCAAGGAAGCATCAGGGCCACTTGCTCTTAGTCGATATTGGGTCTATCGGAAACAGCCTCCCTACTCCCTACCACTGGAAGATATATGCACATGTGCACCTGAAGGGCTACCAGCACCTAGTAGGAAACCCTCTTGTTTGAAGCGCAGCAGCTGAGACCAGAGTCTTCCACTTACCAGATCAATCTGTGCCTCGGTACTTCTCATATCAATCTCCTCACCAGCACCTCCGGTGAGGTCTACAAGAGCATCTTGTACAAGTCCACCCTCTAATGCCTCATATGAGCCGTGAAGCTTTGCATAGCCTTTTTCTAACAAGGAGACCCACATTTCATTACCCTTCCTACTGGTGGAAAATGCTGGTTTACCAGGTGACTCGCATGGAATCCAATCATCTACCACAACAGGGACCAGTCACCCTATAATAGACATAGAGACAAGATTAACTTGATTTAGTAATAACAGGGACCAGTCAACCTATAATTGACATAAGACAGGATTAACTTGATTTAGTAATAATAGGGACCAGTCACCCTATAATAGACATAAGACAGGATTAACTTGATTTAGTAATAACATGGACCTAGTTAACCTATAATAGACATAAGACAGGATTAACTTGATTTAGTAATAATAGGGACTCAGTCACCCTATAATAGACATAGTGACAGGATTAACTTTATTTAGTAATCTTTTAAGAGAACGCAATCATATTTTTGTTTCACACAGGAACCAGCATATAATCGACTGTGATCCTCTCATCGGTTTAGGATAACAACTTCAAGGAGATTAACATAGAAAGAAATCTGGAAGTCAAATAGAACATCAGTGTCAACATTCCAGGTACAGAATTCAGTGAAAGGTACTGTATACATGGATTCATAGCACAATTGATGGGAGAAGTTGTGACTCTTGGAATAGTTGTGCTTTTCCCCAAGCCCAGCAGCAGTAAAAAATAAAAGTTGCAGTATTTGATGAATTAATAACACGATTAGTTACATACCAGCAGTTCACAGGAAAGAAATGATTTTTTTTTTCACATAGGTGTACAATGTGAGCAAGGAAAAAGCAAATTTAAGGCAATGACCAGATTGAGGCCCATATCCACACTTATGCTACGGGGCAGAAGGATCACTCTGAATCCAGAAAAGAAGAAGACACACAAACTATAGTCCTCGCCATCCTAATTGACCTACAGTCTTTCTTTTCTTACCCAAAAACGGGAAGGTCTACACTCCTCAGACCACACTTTGTGGGACTACACTGGGTATGTTGTTGTTGTACCCAAAAAAGGAAAGGAAGAGGTTAAACTTCAAAACACCATAATACAGACAAAGAAAAAAAATCAAAACATAGCTAACACCAAATCAACTCAAAGAGGAAGTATGAATATGAGCAGTCAAGTTTTACCATCTACATCGCATTTTGTGGCAGAAACTGCACCCAAAGGACCCTATGTCCATAACTTATATTCTAAGCACCCCAATAAAATAAAGCCAATTCAGAAAAATCTTATATTCAATCAGAGAAAAATATCAACATGCACTACACTATTTGGTTCAGATGTCTAGTGATCTTGGAATATTTCATGACCAGAGAGCAGCAAATTAATGAAAAGGTTGAAGGTCTCTCACTCTCCACTTCCAAATGTTCTCTTTTTTTTTTTCTTCGGATGATTTACCCCTCCATAATCTATAATCATAGTAGCTAGTAGTTCATCTCTATAGATTCATAGATCCTAAATTTTGAAGACAGGAAATTTATTGCTTCCAAGGTGTTGCTCCAACAGTCCTTTCTGTCCAGAGTTCAAGAGGCACGTTAAAACAACTTATATTTTAATCAATTGAAAAAATCCAGTATGTTCATGTCTGGTGGGAACTAAGATGATTCTATGCCCTTTTGAAGAACACATTGCAGGCACAAGTAACTGTACAAATAAAGAGGCCTAACCTGAATGCAAAAGCGAACTGTATATATTCCTTCCTGATTGTATTCTGGTGTAATTATGACTTCTGATATTCGTGAAACTTCAGTTAGCACAGCAACAGCACTTAGAAACCAACAATCACCCAGCCGTCCCTGATTAAAAAGTACAGTGTTACAGTGAGCAACTGGATCTATAAAGACAATACTAGCAATCAACTTAGACCTGTTTCCCCAAAAAGCAAAAGAAAAGAGGAGGCAAGAGGGGATACTTTGAGCAAACAGTATGAAGCAAGAGTATCACAACCTGGCAAACATCTGAAGAATTTGCTACTCCAGAAAATAAGCATGGGTGATTACCCAGATGCTTCTCTTTCACTATATCAGTAGGCCTCATCGATTCACAAACAACCTGGGATGAAAACTAATATCAGCTAACGTACCACACATCATAATCAAACCCAGAAAACCAGAAGACCGATAAAACTATGAGCAAAGTGATGTCAATGGACTCACCTGCAATTTAGATGGGGGATTTTCCGGATCCATAAATAACGAGCGGTCATTGGGAGGAAACTCTTGATCAGTGAGGTGTGATTCTCCTCTTGCTAAGAGAGCCTCCTTCACACCAATTTCCACTGAAAGCATGTGTTGATTGATTTCCTTCTGCGTGTCTACTCGAGGCTTCCTCATCCTTCGAGTAAAAGAATCCACGTCCAACACAACCCCATCTCGATCTGACCTTCTCTTCCTCCCACTTGAATACTGTTCATCCCAATCTACATTATCTCTGTCATAAAGATCTACATCCGCAGGATCACTGTCCCACCCATCAACCTAAGGAAGAAGAACCAAAGTCCAAACATGAGACAAATTCCAAAAGACACGGAACTATTCCTTTAATGTTTACCAGATATGTTGAAATTAGCAACAGAAAAACTATCAATCAACTCCACCAATCTGGTTTCTTAAAGTTTTTGATTGTAAAAAAAAAAAAAATCCTTCAAACATCTAGAACTTGAGAATCTGCAAAAGTAAGGGACAAAGACCTACAGACCATTCTATTTACAAATGACAATTATTAGATGCATTGGAGGAAACAGATTATTTGACTAAAAAACACAGACCCTAGTTGGAGAATCTGCCCATTGCCAATTGTCATCCGGCAGATCAATCATGCTGTACTCAGCAGAACCCATAGCCTCAGGAAGAGATGCAATCTCATCTTCTGTCAAGCACCTTCCCGAAAGAAATACATCCATTATGTGCACCGTTGATTCGGCTCCTTCACTATCTGACCTCCTAAATGAATCAACATCAATGGGTGGCCTTATTCCCACCCACACATCCGTTCCCAGCTCCCATATGCAACATCACTGGGTTAAGTTGTGATTGCTTTGATGGACCATCATAAAAAGAGTGAGGGGAAGATAATTCAGTTTCAGACCTATTCTAAAAGATAGTAGTGAGGGTTTCATAACTTTCAGTGGTGAGCCCAGACTAGAGTTGTGGGGGTTTCTCTTGTCACTTTCTTCTGTTATTAACATACTATCACATGTCAGGTTATTTCCCATTTCTATATATGTAATGTATCTCATAGAAGCTCCATAGACTCACTGTGGATAAGTATATGCAGTTTCAGAGTGTAACATAAGGATGCCTCAGGTCGATACTTATTTTAGACATGTTATGCCTTCGGGCTTTTGCATGGGTAATTGATGTTTTCTAATCAAAGCACTAAACGATGGCAAAGGGACGCTTGGGACCCAAGACATGTTCTATTGATGGTTGTTATGACAGATTTACGGCACTTTTTGGGTGCCAGGCACAGCTCCCTAGTTCAGGTCGTGACAACCTTGTGAAGGCATAAGGTAGAATTTCAGCATTGCATTTTGTGATCATAGTTTCACTTTAAGTAGAGGGTAGGAATGACCTGTAGTGCCCGACGAGATTGCTGACCATCACGAATACGATGTGCAATGCTTGAAACTCTTTCCCTTGCAAAAGAGTCATCAAGAGCCGAATCTCCTCCCACTGCACTGACTGCAGCAGCCATCGCTGCTGCCTCTCTATTCCAAGCATTAGGAATAGATGATATAAGTGATGCCTCTATTTCCTTCCATTTACGTTCCTCCTTCTCAAGGAGTGCTTTCCTCCTTTCTTTACCCCTTCCCTCCTCTTCACGTCTCTGCATCAGGATTTCCTCTTCCATCTCCTTCTCCCTCATATAACTGCAGACACCAATTAAACAAAATTTAGAAGAACTCTAACTCTCATAACTGCAGCAGAATTACCAGAACAGTCCGAGTATACTTTTACCTTTCCTGTATGATTTCAAATCGCCTACGATCTTCTGGGAGCCATTTCTTTGTCTTTGGAACTAAGATCTGAAAATCCTATGTTGTCAAGGAAAAGTCACAGACGAACCTCATCCTGGCAAAGTATGCTAATGTTCAGCATAGGGTGGGGTTGGGGGGAATTAGAGAAGCTTAAACGCAGATAAGTAGTTTGCAACGCATAGTTACCTGTACCCTCTCAGCTTTAGCAGTCAAACCAAGCAAGAGAAGCAAGTAACCGCCAAACTTATCCCACACGTAAACCCATTCAGTATCAATTGCTTCCTCTAAAGCCAGAATTCGAGCATGGGCACACATTTCTATTTCTCTTCGGTGACCTACATCACTAGTTGCTTCATGCCTAAGTGTCCTATTTCTTAATCTGGAGAAAATTGACCCAGCAGCCAGTTCTTCATTTCTAAGACGGTCTCTTAATTTCATGACATCTGCTCTTGTAAGCACAAAATCGCCTCCCCTATCCCTCATCATTGTTGGGTTGCCAACTGTAACGCCCCACATTTCGGGCTACAATATAGCCCATGACTCTGATGCGTTGATAATCCAGAATCCATAAATCCTATGCCAATTTGTCATGTTAATCAATGTTGTAGTATGTTAATCCATTTGAGCACGAATTTAGACCGTAGAAGTCCTTCAACTCAAGCACGACTTAAAACCATTTCGATCGATTAAGTTTTAGTGGACATTGCAATTTGTGTCAAATTCTATTGACCATAACTCATTGTATATGATGAACTGGGTGGCCTACTATATACCAAATTGTAGATAATTGAATAATCTTTCCAACAATACCAAATTTGCCTAAAACGGACACCCGGTGAAGAAGTTATGACCTTTCAAAGTTGAGTATGTCGCATACGCACATATAGGCGATGAATAGTGCGGCGCCTATGCAAATATATGCGATGCATAGGGCGGCGCATATGCAAAATTATGCGATGCATAGGGCGGCGCATATGCAAAATTAGGCGATGCAAAGGGAGGCGCCTATCCTAGTCTATGCGATGCAAAGGGCGGCGCATACTTATGGTTTCAGGTGACGAAAGCACTCCGTTTCTTTCAGATTTTCAAGGTCAACTTCAAACGATCATAACTCTCTGAATATAATGAACTGGGAGAGCTGCGACCTATCAAATATAAGATCTTCGAGTTTTCTTTCCAATGCAACTGGTTTCATCCAAATCCAACATCGGAGTAAGGAGTTATATCCGTTTTACTTCAGCCTGTCAGTTTGTCAACTGAGGGATAGTTTCGACTTTTCTTGTTTTCTTAGGGGCATTTTAGTCATTTCACCTCACCCCTATTTCGTCTATAACATCTGATTCAGCTCCAAATTCAGCAAAATATAACCCTTTTCTCTAATTTTCTCTCAAGAACACCCTTTAGGGTTTCAAACAAAATCCCAAATAACTCAAGATTCAACCATTGGTTTTGGAAGATAATTTCAGATCTGGAATCCTCTCGACGTAGGCTTTGATAAACACCCAAAATTCGTGGAGAACAAGGTACGCGGGGTTTTTCCTAAATTCTCATGTGCATAGCAAAAATTATGTTTTAGAATGGGGTTTTTAAATTATGTATATATATTTATGTATAAGATGTTTTAACATCATTGTTTTGGTCTTTTGACCATCTCCAAAGCGATTTGACAGTTTTTATACATATATGAATTGAGAGAATGATTTACATGAAATTCCTCTCTTGATGTAATTTTCCCATGTTTCATATGATATAGATTGTTTTGAAATAAGTCTTGAAAAATCATGATATGAAATGCTTTGGCTTTGATATGTTTCGAATACGATTTTGAACATGAATGAGAAGGTTGTAAATGTTGAATTTACATATAATGAAAGACTGCATAATTTTGCCAAAAGCACATGACCACCATATGTTTGATGAAAGTTTTTGCATGGTTTTGACTTGAGTTTCGGAACATGAACTCTTTTATGCAAATTACATGTTTGGGTGGTCTGAAACTACACTTTTATGAAAGATCATGCTTAATGCATTATGGCTCAGAAATAGAACCTGTAGGTCTTGGTATGACGATACCAACTCAGATAAATGCCATATCAGACTCAGACTAACAAACTTTTCAGACTAGTTTAGAAATCAGACTTTTATCAGACTTTCATGATTTTAGACATTCAGAATATTGCATGTACAGAAAAGGTTAAAAATGGGCATACAGAGATGTTAGGTGGTCCCTCGAAGAGGGCTTGAGTTCAGACAACTCTTTGCCTAAAACCGTGGTTTGCCGACCCAGGTATATTATTATGCGCTGACTTAAATGTCCTGTGGCGTATCAGACTCATACACTCCAACCCTTGCGGCACACTCGGGTTGGGGGCTTCCACACCGAGTCAATGGCGGATTCCATACAGCCCGTGGAATATTCAGACTTGTAGGGGAACACCACCTAACTCAGAAGTAAAACACAGATCATGATTTGAAATGAACAGAAGTTGCATGTTTTCAGAAAGTGCCCATGTATTTTTCAGAAACAGTTTTATACAGGATGTCTTGATGAAAAATTGCTTTCACTTATATATATGTATGTATGTTCCATTATACTATTTTTGAATTGCTTCGCGTGCCAGTACTTTTGTGCTGACCCCCTCTCTTTCCAGGTTTTGAGGCACAGTCTAGGGGTCCATCTACTCTGTAGACATTCTCGGGCTTGCAGACTTGATCTCATAGTGGTGAGCCTTCTATTATTCGGAAGGCCTAATTATGTCAGACATTATCTTATTTATTATGTTTTGGTCTACTGGGGGCCTTGTCCCAGTTTCTTTTCAGACGAATGTTTATGTTCTTAGTAGAGATTTCGCAGACTGATGTCAGATAGTATTATTCAGAAATGTTGCAGAACTTGACCATGTTTTCCGTACTCAGTTTCAATTCTGCATTTTATTATGATTATGAATGTTGTGCATGATAACCAGATAGAGAATGGGTGTTCCGGGCCTTCATGGTTTGGGATGCTCGTCAAGGCTAGGGCCTAGGCTTGTGTCGTGACAAACTTGGTATCAGAGCATGGTTCATGGTCCCAGGGTGTCTGCGAAATCGCGTCGGGTAGAGTCTTGTTTATGGGTGTGTAGCGCGCCACACTTATAAGCAGGAGGCTACTAGGCATTTAGGAATGTCTCTCTTTCTTTATGTTCTAGTTCGTGCAATAGAGTCAGAATGTTCCTCTTTCATACTCTTATTCGTGCTATGATGTCACCCATATGAAAGTAAAAAGTCATCCCAAATTCTTTCCTTACTCTAATGTCCTCAGATATGTCTCATTATTGAGATGATTCAAGTGTAGAAGTTTAGAATCTTAATGATATGGTCCTTTCTGATTGAACCATATAAGAGTTAAAATTTGTGCTAGGACTTGAGAAGAGTCTGTTAGTGCTTCAATGTGTATTGATTCTGATGTAGACATTGATCTTGATGGAATCGTGCTTTTCAGCTTCAGGTATTAATTGCATTTAGTCCCTTTCAAATTTATGTTACAAATATCTTGCTTAAGGGAGGATGATGTGTAGTAGAATGTTGGAACTGTATTTCCACCCTAATAGTAGTATGCGTTAAAGTGTTGTTGTCATGACCTATTGGTAGTGAAATTAGACCAAGAAGTTGGTGATGTGAAGTCACAAAGTTAGAAATCAGAGTGAGGGTGACTTTTGTGTAAATGAATATTTTAGTTGAATAACCGATGTTCGAGAATGATTTACCCCCCTTATGGTGATAGACTAATGTGGTAACTAGTAGCATGTTTGGATGGTATAGTAGTCCGTGGAGGAAGTGTTTGACTCCGATTTTATTTATACAGAGTAAGATGTGTATTCATAGTTCATTGGATATTGCATATTAAATTTCTATCTCATGTAATCTTTTCATCAAGGTGTTGTTGAAAAAAAAAAGTCTAGTGAAGCCGTGTGGGGCTCTTTCGATTCACTAGCATAGTTGACTTGTCATTCATTTCATTTTCTTGTTCAAAATACAAAATCAAAGTCTAGTGAAGCCGTGTGAGGCCTATTTTGATTGACTAGCAACTTGTTGTCCAACTTGTTGTTCTTGTGTTGGTTTAATAGATGTATAGCTGAAATTGTTTGCATGAGACTGAGTTGGTAAAGAGGTGATTCATCCTTGTGTGTTGTTTAGTAGATGGTAGAGAAGGAGTTGTTAGTTAGAGTGATTTTAGGTTGCTTGATGTGTGAAAATGACTATATTAGCCAGTAAGTTGTAAGTATAGACTCATGGTTGATTGTGGAATTTGAAGGCAGTCTAAATATATGCTTGAGTAAGTAAGCTTGATGTGAGAGGCCGTATAAGTAGATAAGATTGTATGGGGTTATAGTATAAGATTAATGTCGATCATATCTATTATGTGACTTTACCCCTTGACCTTCTTTTCCTTGGTAGTTATAAACTGGTACTACTAGTGAGAAGATATGTAGTAGATTTTTGAGGTATAGTAGTAATGTTATAAAGGTGCTTTGGTCGTGGATAGTATCTAGATAAAATCAAGTATTTGGGGTAGAATGTCCCAATTTGATGGACTAGTAAATTATGTTGTATTCTTCATGGGTGGTATTTACTGAATAAAACAAGTATGAGCTGATGCCTATGATGCCTTACAGCATGTATTTATAGTACCTGAAAGTCCCTAAGTCAACAAGGTACAAAAAAATGCAAGCTATACAATTATCAACTACAAGCTGAAATTTCTGCACATGCTTGCCAACCTTTGTGGACCTTTTAAAGTGGAAAATTTGCAGTTTCATACCAGCCCGTGTGAACTTCCTAAAGTCTAATACATGTGCTGCCATACTATTTTGACCATCTAGAAGGTGCTGGAACGTTGGCAGCAATGCGGGGCATTTATCGAAGCCCCGCCAAGCTCGAAAATACGCCCGAATGGTCCGAAACATGCCAAAAATGTGAGGAGTTTAATGGGTTGTGATGTTGAGCGTCACAATGTGGTTGTAAAAATAGCGACTTAAGATTATGATGTATGTTTTGTAGAATTATGTATAAGGTTAGGTTGTAAATCATGTTAAGTACTAGACATTAAGTTTGAACAATTGATGTCCATGAAGGTGGATGTGATAATTTCTTGGTTAATGATACTAGTTTTATGAAAGTAATCTAATAGGCTTGAATGGTGTATGCAAGAGCCTAAGTTTATTTGATTCGTAGTGAAGTATGATGTTGCGTATATAATGTAGAAGTATGACCAAGGTGATCTGAGGTTGCGGTATTTTTCTAAGACTATTACACGTTTTATGTGACGAGTGGTACCGTTGATTTGCCAGGTGAAGAAAGACTTGTTAGATGGTATATGGTGTTCTAAATAGTCAAGTTAAGGAGTTTTGATTGATAGTGTTGAGCCTTTTTATATGATCTTGATTCTCATAGTAGAGAGATGTAAGTTTGGAGTCACGATATTGATAGGCTATGTCGGAAGTAGTATGATTCATTGAAGGCTTGGTGATATCCTTGTTGAGTGCTAGATTCTAAGTTTGAGTTTTTTAAGGTTGAACTAACAGAAATAAGGGTCAAAGCACTAGAGGGTGTGCACTCCGACTATGGGGATACTTATGAAGACCCGACGTTAGTAAGTGTGCAAGTATTATATAATGACTGCTGGGTCTATAGAATGATAAAGTGTATCTCAGAAGGTAGTATTAACAGTGTGTTTTCCACTTTCAGGTGTAGTCATTTGGGTTAAGTGCCATGATATGCTTGTATAGTAATTTTTCAGACCCCAGAGTGCAGTGAGTGTACTTCAGTTTAAAGTCTAGTAAGGGATCTCCCAAACTTAATATCATGGCTTGAAGATAAGGGGGAGATGATAGAGCGAATAACCAAGTCAGGCCTTCAGATTCTAGTCGTGATGTCCTGATGATATAGAATGCCAGAAAGTGAGGGTGAGACTCAACCCATTCTTGTCTCAGTATATTTTTTTCAGTTATCCCAATATCTACTCATGCCTTACGTTTCAGTCCAATAATCAAAATTCATGTTCATGTATATGATAGAGAATCAGCTCTTCCAGATTCCTAAATGAGGAACTTCAGTTCATTCAGCAGTTGGGATCACATTCCATATGTTATGAACCCTAAATTGAGGTCATGCAACTCATGATTCATGTATTCACGCTTTATAGTGCGCTCAGTTCCCATAATTCATGCTATACTCTTTATGATGGGCGAAATATAGTCCATAGCCATGTATGCCTCAATTCAGATTTTTCTTTGATAAATCCTGGACATTGATTTGCTATTCCTCAGGCCTCAGTTAAGTGTCAAGTTTCACATAATATCCTTCCATGCTTCAACATCTTATGTTCTAATCTTTAGCGACTCCTCTTTATGTGATGATGGTGGTGATGAGTAAATGTTTCTTGTTGATGGAAGATCAAAGTATTCGTGTTTTAGATAAGGCCATAAGTGTGAAGTAAGGTTGGGGCCAAGTCTTTGATGCATGTGATGCTTAGATGAAAGGTGTGTGTATGTTCTTGGGGTAGCAGGTGGGAGCTATATCGATAGATGGTTAGTAGAATATGTGAAGTGTATCCTTACGGGTGTTTTCCTTGAAGTCCATATGTGGTAATAAAGATAAGCTTGAATAACATGTTGGGATTTATGTGGAGGATCACAATATGCGCTAGTAAATCCATAGTAAAGAGTTCAGAGTTAGTCATTGAAGTGGTAAGGCACTTTATGCTTAGGGTGCGATCTTTAAAAAGATATAGAAGGTTGAATCTTTTGGTCTAGACTTGTGTCGAAGAGTGTTGATAAGATACTCCAGATTGGGTATAAGTTTCCTGTATAGTTCAGTCTGTGCAGCCAGCAAATCAGTTCAATAGTCAGAAAGTCAAATTCACATGATTTGTTTTCTCGTCTTTTCATTTATTCATGCTACCCGAAATCTCAGACATGATACAATTCCAAGATAGAGTATACTAGTAAATGCGAGTATAGCTCAATTCATGCGTCATGGGTTAGATTCAAATTCCAGAGGTTCAATTATGAATTAAATAGTAAGTGTCGTGTGCATTGCCTCCGTTTTCCGAGTATCTTAGTGAATTGAACACTCATAGAGGGATATAGGATCCCAAGGGGGAGATACCCCATTCGGTTGCGTGCATAGATTCTTATTACAAGCTCCACATCAATTGATATTGCGTAATCAGTCAGACGTTCTTGTGTCAGTTCAGTTAGATATGCCTGCATTAGAAATGCATGTTCAGTAGAAAAAGTTCAGCTTATCTGTGTATTCAGTTCTGTGTTCATGAGATCAACTCAATAACAAATCCATACATTAGGTTTGCATGTTCATTATGAGAACTCAGCTTATGAGTAGCTCCAGGCGTGTATTCCATGCATCAGATATGCATGTCCGATATAAGAATTCAGAATATCAGTAGTTCCATCCATATGGTCATGTTTCAGATCAGTGTATTCTTTATAAGAATACATGTCGTGCCTGCGTTATTCCATACCTTTAAGGCTTCAACAAGTTCCTATCCATCATTCGGGGACGAATGATCCCAAGGGGGAGATAATGTAACGCCCCGCATTTCGGGCTACAATATAGACCATGACTCTGATGCGTTGATAATCCAGAATCCATAAATCCTATGCCAATTTGTCATGTTAATCAATGTTGTAGTATGTTAATCCATTTGAGCACGAATTTAGACCGTAGAAGTCCTTCAACTCAAGGACGACTTAAAACCATTTCGATCGATTAAGTTTTAGTGGACATTGCAATTTGTGTCAAATTCTATTGACCATAACTCATTGTATATGATGAACTGGGTGGCCTACTATATACCAAATTGTAGATAATTGAATAATCTTTCCAACAATACCAAATTTGCCTAAAACGGACACCCGGTGAAGAAGTTATGACCTTTCAAAGTTGAGTATGTCGCATACGCACATATAGGCGATGAATAGTGCGGCGCCTATGCAAATATATGCGATGCATAGGGCGGCGCATATGCAAAATTATGCGATGCATAGGGCGGCGCATATGCAAAATTAGGCGATGCAAAGGGAGGCGCCTATCCTAGTCTATGCGATGCAAAGGGCGGCGCATACTTATGGTTTCAGGTGACGAAAGCACTCCGTTTCTTTCAGATTTTCAAGGTCAACTTCAAACGATCATAACTCTCTGAATATAATGAACTGGGAGAGCTGCGACCTATCAAATATAAGATCTTCGAGTTTTCTTTCCAATACAACTGGTTTCATCCAAATCCAACATCGGAGTAAGGAGTTATATCCGTTTTACTTCAGCCTGTTAGTTTGTCAACTGAGGGATAGTTTCGACTTTTCTTGTTTTCTTAGGGGCATTTTAGTCATTTCACCTCACCCCTATTTCGTCTATAACATCTGATTCAGCTCCAAATTCAGCAAAATATAACCCTTTTCTCTAATTTTCTCTCAAGAACACCCTTTAGGGTTTCAAACAAAATCCCAAATAACTCAAGATTCAACCATTAGTTTTGGAAGATAATTTCAGATCTGGAATCCTCTCGACGTAGGCTTTGATAAACACCCAAAATTCGTGGAGAACAAGGTACGCGGGGTTTTTCCTAAATTCTCATGGGCATAGCAAAAATCATGTTTTAGAATGGAGTTTTTAAATTATGTATATATATTTATGTATAAGATGTTTTAACATCATTGTTTTGGTCTTTTGACCATCTCCAAAGCGATTTGATAGTTTTTATACATATATGATTTGAGAGCATGATTTACATGAAATTTCCTCTCTTGATGTAATTTTCCCATGTTTCATATGATATAGATTGTTTTGAAATAAGTCTTGAAAAATCATGATATGAAATGCTTTGGCTTTGATATGTTTCGAATACGATTTTGAACATGAATGAGAGGGTTGTAAATGTTGAATTTACATATAATGAAAGACTGCATAATTTTGCCAAAAGCACATGACCACCATATGTTTGATGAAAGTTTTTGCATGGTTTTGACTTGAGTTTCGGAACATGAACTCTTTTATGCAAATTACATGTTTGGGTGGTCTGAAACTACACTTTTATGAAAGATCATGCTTAATGCATTATGGCTCAGAAATAGAACCTACAGGTCTTGGTATGACGATACCAACTCAGATAAATGCCATATCAGACTCAGACTAACAAACTTTTCAGACTAGTTCGGAAATCAGACTTTTATCAGACTTTCATGATTTTAGACATTCAGAATGTTGCATGTACAGAAAAGGTTAAAAATGGGCATACAGAGATGTTAGGTGGTCCCCCGAAGAGGGCTTGAGTTCAGACAACTCTTTGCCTAAAACCGTGGTTTGCCGACCCGGGTATATTATTATGCGCTGACTTAAATGTCCTGTGGCGTATCAGACTCAGACACTCCAACCCTTGCGGCACACTCGGGTTGGGGGCTTCCACGCCGAGTCAATGGCGGATTCCATACAGCCCGTGGAATATTCAGACTTGAAGGGGAACACCACCTAACTCAGAAGTAAAACACAGATCATGATTTGAAATGAACAGACAGGTTGCATGTTTTCAGAAAGTGCCCATGTATTTTTCAGAAACAGTTTTATACAGGATGTCTTGATGAAAAATTTCTTTCACTTATATATATGTATGTATGTTCCATTATACTATTTTTGGATTGCTTCGCGTGCCAGTACTTTTGTGCTGACCCCCTCTCTTTCCAGGTTTTGAGGCACAGTCTAGGGGTCCAGCTACTCAGTAGACATTCTCGGGCTTGCAGACTTGATCTCACAGTGGTGAGCCTTCTATTATTCGGAAGGCCTAATTATGTCAGACATTATCTTATTTATTATGTTTTGGTCTACTGGGGGCCTTGTCCCAGTTTCTTTTCAGACAGATGTTTATGTTCTTAGTAGAGATTTCGCAGACTGATGTCAGATAGTATTATTCAGAAATGTTGCAGAACTTGACCATGTTTTCCGTACTCAGTTTCAATTCCGCATTTTATTATGATTATGAATGTTGTGCATGATAACCAGATAGAGAATGGGTGTTCCGGGCCTTCATGGTTTGGGATGCTCGTCACGGCTAGGGCCTAGGCTTGGGTCGTGACACCAACCAATAGAGCAGCTGAGCTTTCCGACCTCTGAGGGACAGAGTATGTTCTAGACAAAGCATTTCTGGTCTGAGAAAATATTAACAGAATTGAGATTCGACGAGAAAATCAATAATAAAACAAGAAGCTAATCTAAAATTTACAGGTACAATAATCAGAAGACATATTGACTGCCCGAGAAGTTTCGCCAAACCAATCACCATGAAAGATTCATTATTTATATCAATACTAGTGAACCTTGTGTTAATGCTTATATTAATCACATTGAAGTTCAAGAAAAGCTTAGACGATATTCACATCTCTCTATAGGCAGACCTCTATGGATTCATTGTAATTATTTAACATTTATAATTGATACCAAGCACATAACACAAAATTTTAATGGCAAATCATTGATAACTAAAATCCAACATGAACAGAATGAAAAACATGTAAAGCACTCAAGCACTCGAGTAAAATAAAATAGAACAATCCCAGAATACCAATCAAACTGAAATACAAAACATGTTGATGACATCAATAACGGTACAGAAGGGAATATTAGAGATTCAGAATTTTTCAAGTTGTGAATAACAAAACAGAAATCACCAACATTTTCATGATTTAGGTTCAAATAGTACATCAATCTACCAGCACCTTATTGTTTTTAAGCCAGTTTAGGGGCATCCCCATCCAAATCTTATGCAATAAGGTGGGACAATTCCGATAAACAAGTCTATGAACTTTTAAGTGGCAAACTGTTCTTTATTTCCAATTGAAAACAAGGATCACCTTCAGATGGGATTGAAACCATATACGAAAATAGAAACAAAAAACACTAACTAATAACTAAGGAGCAAAAATATAGAATGAAAGTTTTGGCAGCGGTAATAGAAAATGGCCGTACCTTTCTGGCAGATCGAGAAATTGCCTGGATCATGGTTTCTTTTCTAAGAAAGCAATTGCCTGGACCATGGTTTCTTTGCTAAGAAAATGAACAGCATCTTCCACCATCTAATATCAGAGAAAATGTTAGAAAGTAAACCAGGATATTATAGGAAGTAGTCCAAGAAGAAGGATTGTTTTATGAAAACTCATCTCCAAGGTTACCATGTTGACTATAGTATAAAGAGTTCATGATAAAGACACCAAACAGACACAAAAGAAAAATAAGTCTATATAGCTCAATCAGAACAACTATTCCAAGATATCTAAGCAAACCTCAAGTGTAAAACATGGACGAGAGACAGCAAAGCCAAAGCCACAACGAGTGTAATTGCTGATACAGCAGCACCAGCAAATGGCAGATAAATTTGCAAACTCGCAATCACACCCCAGCCCTCAATAGCCAATGCAATGCCATACAACACAAGAAATGCAGCACTGTCAACAAATGATTTCAGGTAGAATTAGCTGTCAAAATAGTGTAATTTCAAGTAGCAACTTAAGTGGTAAAACACTAGTAATAAAAATACATAGGAAAGGAACTGGTGTTGTAAGAGTTCACAATTTAATTTAACTACGGATTTCAAGCCTATGTTGCTCGGACTCTTCAAAAATGTAGACGGGTGCGTGTCGGATCCTCCAAAAATAGTGTATTTTTGAAGAATCCGACACGGGTGCGGCACCATTTTTGGAGAGTTCGAGCAACTTAGTTTCAAGCTGCTATACACACTGTAAATCTTAAAAAGAAAGGTAGAAGAAATTGGCAAACCTGACATTTTTCCCACAGTCCGCATGAGCATCGTAAACATAAACAGGCAACACCCTTGGGGAGTAGACTACTATAGAAGATGAAAGGACCTGAAAGAAAAGGGTTTTGGGGAACAAAAGACAATTCACATGCAAGCTGTTTTGCGGAGAAATTTTGACTTTTGAAGAGAGTCGCCACTTAATTTTGAAAAAGAATTAAGAAACCTTTAGAGAGTTACTTCAAACGATTCAAAACAAAAAAATCGTTTTAAGTTAGAGATTCTAGATAACCGGTTCCTATTAACGTTTTAGGAAGGTGTTAGACACCTAAAACATCCGCTAACTTGCGGTTATCCGGACTGTTTGAAAATCGTCTTTTGATTAACTTCGAAAAGATTAATTTGTTGAAATAGTGATTTGATTTTTTTTTTCAAAAAAAGGACTTGTGTAAAATAGATTTAGGCGACTTAGTAGGGATTTTAACTAAGTCTAAACAAAACTAATAAACAAATAAACACATAAAAGGGGAAGGGAGGAGAAAGTAAAGGATTTAAGCAATTAGGCCCAAATCAATGAGACCTGTCCTAGTCTAGTTGCGCTTCCGACCCATTTCATCTGTCCTAAACTATTTTTCGAGCCTTTGTTCGAGTCTCACTTCACCTATATTAAATACAACTTTGGCTTCGAGGCCCCAAATAAAGGAATAAGTAAATGATTAAATTAATAAATAATAAGAAGACAATAATAAAAATTGAGACTTTTCAAGTCTCTTAGTGACCTCATCAATGGATTTTGACCCATTTCCCTTCTTCGTCTATCTTCTAGCACCCACACGCCATGTAGTGGACCTTGGTTTTAAACTTCTAACTTGACTCGAAGGGGTGAGCATCATTTACCCATTATGAAATGCAAGAGGAGAGGAGTCCATTTGAACTCGAGATATTTTTTACATGCAAAGAAAATATAAAGAAATTAATATATGTTCAAGGCATAAAAGTGACATATTTCAAAGAAAAATAAAATATCAAGAACCAATTTTTTAATGACAATGATAAGCACACTTGCACAAGAATGAGAGTCAACAAATAAAATGCTAAGCAAAGACACCCACTTACATGCCTCATGATTTATGTTCATACAAGAATGAATAAAGGTAAAAGGAAGAAGGTCATATTCAATGAATTAATACAAGAAACAAACAACGTAAGCTTGCGAAAGTAAAGGGATGAGGCAACAAGGAAAATACTCATGACTTTAAAATTGAACAAACATAGATACTAATCCATATAACAAAAGAAAATAAAGCTTAACTTTTCAAGCAAGAGAATCCTAAATCTCAATTAAGGCGATATTAAAGAAAATTCATACATCTAAATCACAATCAACATTTTATGCAAAAACGCGTAAAGACCTATGATTTATATTTCTAAGACATCGTTGATTCTCTTTTGACATTATGAATAAAAGAGTGACATGAATCAAGTCTTTACACGTACAAAGAGAACATATAACAATCTGGAGTAAGAAAATAAGAATAAAAGTTTAGCATTTCTAAAAGTGAAATATCGTTTCACAATCAGACTATGCATGAGTCAAAAATATCCAAATAATCTTATTTAGCTGCGAAAGTTCGACTTTCTTGTCATTTTGAAAAGACAACATGCGAACAAAAAGGAATAAACATCTTGGATGAAAAATAAAGCTAGCACTTCATATCTTATATGAGGGTTTTGAAACCCATTAAAATAATTAGTAAGCAAATGACAAATTCTTGACTTAACTAATTACTATTTTTATTAAGGCGCAACAAATAATAATAACTATTCTTCCAACATAAAATAAACAACTTTACATGCTAAAAAAAATATATCTACCAACAATAAGTTTAAACAAGACAGGAGTATTGTTTTACAAGTAAAGATCTAAACTTTATCCAAAATAATCAAAGAATAAAGTAAAAAAAAAAAAAGAAACAATCAATATTATCTATTCTTTTCAACATAAAGGAAACAAATTTACATGCTAAAAATAAATGTATCCAACAACAATGAGTTTAAAAAAAAACATAAATACATCTTTTAAGTAAAGATTGAAACTTTATCTAAAATAATCAAAGAATAAAGTCAAAAAATGGCACATACAACTATTGCTAGCTCACACCAAAAGCACACTTAGCGGGACTTAACTTCAAAATGTACCTTCTTAATCTGTTGAAGAATTTCTCCAGATGAGTTAGATGATTCGAACTCTCACGGGATTTGATAATTACATCATCCACGTACACCTCAATCGCCTTATGAATCATATCATGGAAAATCATTGTCATGTCCGTCATATATGTCGCACCTGCGTTCTTGAGACCAAACGACATTACCCTATAATGATAAACACCTTAGGGCGTAATAAAAGCCATTTTTTCTGCATCTTCCTCATTCATCAGTATCTGATGATAGCCGGTGAAAAAATCAATGAATAACTGCATTTCATGTTTTACACAGTTATCGATGAGAATGTGGATGTTGGGCAACAAAAAATTAACTTTAGGACTGGCTCTGTTCAAGTCTCTATAGTCAACACAAATTCGAATCTTGTTGTCCTTCTTTGGCACAGGGACGATGTTGGCCAACCATGTCAGATATTTTGTGACCTCGACAACCTTAGACCGGATTTGTTTTGTCACTTCTTCCTTGATCTTTAGACTTAAATATGGCTTGAATTCTCTCATTTTTTTGCTTGATTGGATCAAAATCAGAATTTATCGGCAATTTATGTGACACAATATTGGTGCTCAACCCTGACATATCATCATAGGACCAAGTAAACACTTTGATATGCTCCCACAATAGGTGGATGAGCTCTTTTCTTTGTGGCGCCGTGAGGTGGATACTGATACTGGTCTCTATGATTTCATCGTGATCTCCCAAGTTGACTGTTTCAGTTTCTTCAAGATTGGTTTTTTCACAATTCTCAAATTCCTCCATATATTCAACTAACCGTTCATCGTCATCGTCCTTGCAACCATCATCGTCCCCTTCATTTTGTTCATTCAGGCTTTGACATGACACAACATTAGCAAGTTTTAGTTACTGTTACTGTAATGGACAAACAAACTAAGTTAGATGATAAGAAAATAACAAAACATATGACTAGGAGCATTTTAGAAATAATATAGTTTTCCAAATAAATGAAGGCCTTATCATTGAAATTTGAGAAATAATTATAACACCATGGCTTGTGACTTGCACAAATACAAGCCCCCACCTTTTTTGAAAGAAGTAAGATATGGAAATAAACTTTTGAGATATAAAAGGTGGATCGAGGGTCCTTCTTCGGATCATCACCGATTTCAAAACTATTAGTAATTTCCCTTTCATCTACCATGATGAGCGACAACTTATGAGTGGAGTGGAGGTCCAATATTGCAAAGCCTCCCCTGGCGCAATCTGCTTCATCCCGCTGGACTCAGGGAGATCTTTTGGTATAGCATTGTATCCTTCAAACAAATCTCCTATCCCATCCCCAAGAGCATTATCATCTGACATCTTTCGTATGGGAAATGACTAGAACAGGAGTTGCAAGGGCCTAAACAAACTCTTTTTTGGCTCATCCTTAACCATATGTCTTCTAGTAGGCTGATACCCTAACCTATGCTTAGAGCTTCTCTCTAGGATCGCAATTGGCTCGATAATTCCTTGTAAATTCTTGCCCAAGCCTCGACTAGGTTTGAACCCATTTCTTAACATCATAGTTGCAATCATTTTGTAGACAGAAGGCATTGATATTTTGGGTGTCGAATCTCTTTCCATAATATTTACAATTTCCACTATATAGAAACTGCTATCTTTTGGAACATCTTCAATCACCGGCATATAACCATTGGTACGGGCTGCTCGACTTCCTTCTCCTTGGATGACTACTTCATGATCTTTCCAAATGAACTTCAATAATTGATGAAGGGGTGATGAAATTTCCTTTGCCTCGTGTGTCTATGGTCTTCCCAAAAGCAGGTTGTAGCTAGGATGGATATCCATAACATGAAACTTAGTGTTAAACTCAACAGGCCCCATTTGGATGTGCAAATAAATCTCTCTTATGGTATCTCTCTTCCCTCCATCGAATGCTCTCACATTTGTGTGGCTTTGATGAATTGTCCCCAGATCATAGCTCATTTGGACAAGCGTGGAGAGGGGATAAATATTCACACCAGATCCGTCGTCTATTAATATCTGATTAATTGTATAATCTCGATAAATGACGGTGCCATGCATGGCTTTGTTGTGCATTGATCCTTCAAACGACAACTCTTCATCACTGAATGATATGCAATGGTTCCCCACAACGTTCTATAGCATCGAAGCCAAATTATCAACTCTCATTCCTGTGGGAACATATGCTTCCTCCAAGACCTTTGACAGAGCCTGTCAGTGGTGTTGCAAGCTCAATAATAGTGCCAAGACAGAGATTTGGGATGGCATTTTCTCCAAGTGTTTGACAATTGATTAATCCTTTGGTTGTATACACCTCCAGAATTCCTCAGCCTCTCCTTCAGGGATTGGCCTTTTCTGTGAATCTTTCTTGTTGGTCAATTCCTCAGGGATGTAACATTGTCCTGATCGCGTCATCCCCTAGGCAATGGCGGTTTGCACAATAAATTCCTTCTTTAGAGGGGAGCATACACTTGAGTCGATGCAATTATCACTTTAAATGGAGCTTTCTCGCTAATACTTAAGGCAAATACAACTTTCTCTGTCTTTCCTACCTCTTCCACCCTTTTATGCTTTTCAAAGTTCACCTGAGTAATGGTCTTGCCAGATTCCCATTCGCCTTCTATTTCAATTATGTTAACTGTAGATCCCCCATGGTTGGGCAGTGGATTACTGCTAATATTTGGAGTAGGTTCCTGGAGCGTGATGACCTTTTGATCAATCAGATTTTGGATTCTGTTTTCAAGATAAGACAGTCCTCGGTACTATGCTCTTCTGCCCCTGAATGATAGACAAAATTTTGATCAGGGGGATAAAACCAAAAGCTAGAATTGATAGGCTTTGGCTGTACTAGTTGTAAATGACCAGCATTCTTCAATCTTTCAAACAATTAGGTGCAACTTTCATCTAGTGGGGTGAAGTTTCGGGGAGGTTTATTTTTGTGGTTTGACCGTTGGGGGTTATACAAGCTTAGGTTTGTAGGAGGGGGTAATTAGTAGTAATTTGGAGGTGTTTGGAAATTTGTTTGTCTATTTGGGGGAGTAGTTTGGAAATGAGACTGATAATTTGGAGGTGGAACTGGGTATTGGGGAAAGATATTTGGCTGTGGAGCTTGGTATGATGGTGGGATGTTTGGGAGTGGATTTTGGTATTGGGAGTGGACATAGAATACGTGCGTAAGTTTAGGTGATAGTGGGGAAGATAAAATATTTCTAGAATTAAACCGCTGTTTCAATTTTGTAACAGAATTGGAAAAAAACCCACATACCTCTTTCTTCTTCTTCTTAGAAAACATTGCAGTTCCAGATGATGTCAAGGTTTTGGCAATTTTTCCTGTCTGATTACCTTCCTCTAATGAGTCTCTTATTTTTACCAAATCAGCAAAGGTCGCTCAGACAGTGGACACCATCCTAGTATAATATTCTTCTTCTTGAGCTTGAGAGAACACAGATACCATTTCCTCCTCAAACATAGGGGGCTGAACTTTGGCAGCTTCTTTCCTCCAACAAAAAGCATAATCTCAAAAACTTTGAACGCTCTTTTGTTTAATCCGATCTAGTGAATATTGATCAAGGACTATTTCAATGTTGAATGCGAACTGGTCAAGGAAACTCTTGGCCAATGTCCTCCAACCAGTCCACCTTTTCAGCTCCTGAGACATGAACCACTCCAAGGATTTACTATTCAAACTTCGACTGAATAGGCGCATTAATAATGCCTCGTTTTTCCCTATCCCTACTAGTTGCTCATAGTACCTTCTTAGATGGGCCATTGAATTTCCGGTACAGTCAAACATCTCCAACTTAGGGACCTTGTATCCCTCTGGTAGGTCTACTCCTGGGTGAACACACAAATTGTCATACCCCAAACCGTCATGATTTTTGGCCCCGTGAGACTCTTTGATCCTCATGATCTCCTCTTACATGGATAGTAAATTCCTTTCATGCTGGTCCCTTTATTCCTTATCTTTCTCCTCGTAATGGTCCATCTTAGAGTTAGGAAGGGGTTCTAAATATTAGGGGATGTAATTGCTTGAGGGGGATTTGGAAGGAAGGCTTGATTTGCAGATGGAGGGAATTTTGTTGGTAAGTGGGGAGAACGTTTTGGAAATTGGGAATGTTATGTGGGCCTTGTAAGTAGTTTGGCGGAATATCAATGGGATTTTGCGAATTTGGAAATGAATTTGGTGGATTCAAAGGTAGGTTTGCCGTATTTTATGGATTTAGGAGTAAATCTTGCGGATTTGGGAATGCATTTTGTTGATTTGAGAATGTGTGGATTTGGGAATTGATTCGAAGATGGGTTCGGTGGGATTGCAGATGGACTTTGTGGATGGTAGGTGTCTGGATTATTTTCACAATTAGTCTTGTGGACAAATGAAAGAGCGGAGCCATATGGTACGTTAGTTGGTTGGTCCTCGAGAATAGGGGTACTGAGGAGAGGGATTTGGAGTGGAGTCTCGTGTCCCCCCGGAGCAGGGGCATTGACGGTGATGGCCAAATTAGCCAATTCTCAAGTGTGATTTATTTCCTCCTGAAGCAATTCTAATTTTCTTGCAAGTTCCGCAATCATATCATTCTGTTCTGCTATCACATTATCTCGGATAGACAGTGAGTTTTATTCATCATTTTCTATCATTTTTTGAATGATGGTCCGAGGATGGGATTTTCTGTGTTTTCAATTGGGTGAACTAGGGATGTTCTGCCAGTTTATCAACACGGAGTAATTTCTGTTATCTGTAAAGTAAAACTACTCAAAGGCAGATGTGTTAGTTTCCGTATGTGATAAATAATGCAAAATACTTGACATGAAATAACCACAAAGAGTTGTTTGACTCATAGCCAAGTTCATCCATAGACATAGTGGATAAACTTTCCTTTGATTCAAACATACGCACATAAGCACATGAAACAGTTATATCACATAAAAATATTATAATAACGTGTATCCTAGCTGGGGTGACCCTTTTGAGCCAAGGGTTCAGGCCTAATAATTTTTGAAGAAAATATATGATTCCTCGAAGTCAATCCATCAACCTCCAACTTATATAGACACGAAACGGGCATAAATGCTTACAAACGATAACAAAATAGGGATACAATCTTTACGGAAAGGGAAATAACATAAAAGAAGATACGTTCCCACACAGGGATAGAAAATACTAATTCCCAAGTGCTTCTTCTATCAACCTTCGCCTTCTTAGCTTTGTCCACTTCTTTATTGGTGACATCCGTTGACGTTCAAACTGTGCCTTAGATGCAACCTCCCAAATCGATCAATTTTTTGCTTATCTTGCTTCAATTCTTCTTACAAAAGCAAGCAAATCAAGCTTTTTCCCGACCCCCAAAGGATAATGGATTGAATTTAGACAAGCATATATTTATTCAACACATAATCATGGTTCGTTTGTGATTGACTCGGGGTCAAATAGAGATAGGGCAGGATTTCTAATGGGCCCAATACCCCGCTCGGATATTAGGTCGTCCTAGGCACATGCCTAAAATATGATTTTGGTTTTATTTTATCCTCGGTGTCTAGAGTGGGCATGGACACTGGTTCTCAAGCAGACAACTTGAGTTTGAAAGTACTAACAGTGTCAGACGACTCACGGGATGATAAGCTGTTCATATTTCCAACATATTTTGGAATTGAACAAAAAGGGTCGGGAAATCCACGAAACCCCAAAACAGTTTATAAGATGTAGGAAATGCAATGAGATGCGACAATTAAATTTTACATAATCGAAAAACATAAAAAGTTAATCAAAGAAGAAATAAAACATTTGGTTAGAACCTAGTTAGATCCCCAGCAGAGTCGCCATTTCTGTTTTGCTGAGAAATTTTGACTTTTGAAGAGAGTCGCCACTTAATTTTGAAAAAGAATTAAGAAACCTTTAGAGAGTTACTTCAAATGATTCAAAACAAACAAATCATTTTTAGTTAGAGATTCTAGATAAGTGGTTCCTATTAACATTTTAGGAAGGTGTTAGACACCTAAAACGTCCGCTAGCTTGCGGTTATCCAGACTATTTGAAAATCGTCTTTCGATTAACTTTGAAAAGATTAATTTGTTGAAATAGTGATTTGATTTTTTTTCAAAAAAAACTTGTGTAAAATAGATTTAGGCGACTTAGTAGGGATTTTAACTGAGTCTAAAGAAAACTAATAAACAAATAAACACATAAAAGGGGAAGGGAGGAGAAAGTAAAGTACTTAAGCCATTGGGCCCAAATCAACGAGACCTGTCCTAGTCTAGTTGTGCTTCCGACCTATTTCACTTGTCCTAAACTATTTTTCGAGCCTTTGGCTCGAGTCTTACTTCACCTATATTAAATACAACTTTGTCTTAGAGGCCCCAAATAAATGAATTAGTAAATGATTAAATGAATAAATAATAAGAAGACAATAATAAAAATCGTGACTTTTCAAGTCTCTTAGTGACCTCATCAATGGATTTTGACCCATTTCCCTTCTTCGTCTATCTTCTAGCACCCGCACGCTATGTAGTGGACCTTGGTTTTAAACTTCGAACTTGACTCGAAGGGGTGAGCATCATTTACCCATTATGAAATGCAAGAGGAGAGGAGTCCATTTGAACTCGAGATATTTTTTGCATGCAAAGAAAATATAAAGAAATTAATATACGTTCAAGGAATAAAAATGACATATTTCAAAGAAAAATAAAATATCAAGAACCAATTTTTTAATGACAATGATAAGCACACTTGTACAAGAATGAGAGTCAACAAATAAAATGCTAAGCAAAGACACCCACTTACATGCCTCATGATTTATGTTCATACAAGAATGAATAAATGTAAAAGGAAGAAGGTCATATTCAATGAATGAATACAAGAAACAAACAACGTAAGCTTGCGAAAGTAAAGAGATGAGGCAACAAGGAAAATACTCATGACTTCTAAAATTGAACAAACATAGATACTAATCCATATAACAAAAGAAAATAAAGCTTAACTTTTCAAGCAAGAGAATCCTAAATCTCAATTAAGGCGATATTAAAGAAAATTCATACATCTAAATCACAATCAACATTTTATGCTAAAACGCGTAACAACCTATCGTTTATATTTCTAAGATATTGTTGATTCTCTTTTGACATTATGAATAAAAGAGTGACAAGAATCAAGTCTTTACACACACAAAGAGCACATATAATAATCTGGAGTAAGAAAATAAGAATAAAAGTTTAGCATTTCTAAAAGTGAAATATCGTTTTACAATCATACTATGCATGAGTCAAAAATATCCAAATAATCTTATTTAGCTGCGAAACTTCAAACTTTCTTATCATTTTGAAAAGACAACATGCGAACAAAAAGGAATAAACATCTTGGATGAAAAATAAAGCTAGCACTTCATATCATATATGAGGGTTTTGAAACCCATTAAAATAATTAGTAAGCAAATGACAAATTCTTGACTTAACTAATTACTATTTTTATTAAGGCGCAACAAATGATAATAACTATTCTTCCAACATAAAATAAACAACTTTACATGCTAAAAAAAATATATCTACCAACTATAAGTTTAAATAAGACAGGAGTATTGTTTTTCAAATAAAGATCTAAACTTTATCCAAAATAATCAAAGAATAAAGTAAAAAAAGAGAAACAATCAATATTATCTATTCTTTTCAACATAAAGGAAACAAATTTATATGCTAAAAATAAATGTATCCAACAACAACGAGTTTAAAAAAAAGCACAAATACATCTTTTAAGCAAAAATTGAAAGTTTATCTAAAATAATCAAAGAATAAAGTAAAAAAAAAAGGCACATACAACTATTGTTAGCTCATTTTTATATCATGAACATGAAAATAATTAGAATATCGATACCACAATGTCTTAGGGCCTTCAAGGCCATCTATAACATACAATACCAACGAATACAATTATATCTACGAACTACGAAGAAGGAAAAAGATGAAGAGAAAAACGATAATAAAAATTAAAATAATAAAAAGGAGAAAAAAAAGGTGCGTTTACCTTTTGGGGGGCAGGAAAACAACACTACGAGTTTCGTTGGAATCAACCACCGCCGAAAAACGTTGCCGGCAACTCAAAAATTTTGATTAGCCGATCAACTTTATGAAGAAAAAACTTTTACTAAATAAAAATAGCTATTTTTGCTCAAAAGGTTTTTTTTCACCTTTCTAGCCTTTTTTTTCTTCCTTCTCTCGTCCTATCTCTACCAAAGTAGTGGTAGTATTTATAGGAGAGAATAGGTTTTTTTTTTTTTTATAAATTTGGGAGAAAAGTATTTATAGAAAAGGATAGAGATTTATTTCTTGTCATCTACCAATGTGGGAGAAAAAACATTTAGGGAGGTTTTTGGAATATAAAAATTAAAGATAAGGTGAGGTGGAAGATAATGTGGGGAGAAATAGTACAATGTAGTACAATCTTTGAATTTTAAAATTGGAAAGGCACAAAGTTGGGGGAATAGTACAATTTAAATTTATTTTTTGGTGGGAATTGGGAAAAAGTTATGAGAGTTCTTGAGAATTTTGGGGTTATTTAAAATATAACCCCAATTGGAATTTAAAATTTAGCCATATTTATTTATTTTGACCAAATTCATTGACGAATTACATTGCAATTATGACCAATTTTCAATTATGGTCAAATCTAATAGATTGGCTAAATTAAATTAAATTCGATAAGAATTAATACCTTTTTTTTTAAATCCCAAGCTTCTTGATTTAATAAAATGAATATATATTTATCTAAATAAATTATTTTTGAGAATAAATTACATTTAAATTAAGATTTTAATCATTTGAATTTAATTTCAAGATAAGCCTTAGTTAAATCCGATATGTTGTAAAATAAATATTTAAGTAAAAAATTATATAATCTCATATAACTAAACACGATAGTATATAATCGCTACTTAAAATGACAAAATCACGTACGAAAAATATTTTAATTTTTTTTTTATTTGGATGAAATAATTATTTTGGTTTATTAAAATCTGAAGAAACTCAGGATTAAATTTAGTCGTGGAGGGCAAAAATTAGGTGTCAACACAAGCAAGACCACAAGGAAAAGATAAAATAACTCCAATAAGCAAAAGATAAACATAAATAACATAATTGGAATAACTGCACTTTTGATCCCTCAGTCATTAGTTAAATATGATTTGTCCTTGTGATATTTCACTAAGCATTTAACCTTGAGTTGATAAAAATGTGTCTTTGGTCCCTAAATTTAAAATATTTTATAGCTAGATTAATTAATTAGCCTGAAATAGTTTAACAATTAATAATTTGTTAAATTGGTGGAGTGTACATTTAAAATAATGAAGCTTAAATGAGGAGCTTACAAGGACAAAAATCAGAATTTGCCAATATTTTAGGGACTGAAAACAAAAATTTCTCCAACACACTTCAATACTTTATTTGTCGTTTTAAAGTATAACTTACTGTTAATGCCCTTCCAGCTACGAGAAAAAGAAATGAGAAGTAACCAACAAAAGCCTTATCTCAAAGAGAAACATGCATTTGACATCAATTATCGAGAACCTCTAGAAACATTAGATTAAACTATCTTAGCATCTTAAGACGAGAGAGGAGTATTTACCCTGAAACCATCCAACAAGAAATGCTGCAAGAGCTAAAAGGAATGCAAGAAAACAAACGAGTAATATTTGTATCCTTGTCAAATAAAAGTTATTTGATGCCCAATAGTGAATAACACCAATAGCTAGAACAAGAAGGAGAAGCACCAGAAGAAATGCAGCCCCAATCTGTTGAAACACAAAGGGGAAAAGAAAAACATACAAACAATGTCAAATAACTGTTTTGAACATGAAAACTACAGCACATGGGACGATCACTTACCGCCCAGGGTTTAATTGTAACTATAATAGCTGAAATGGCTCCAAGCAAGAGAAGAAGAACAATGATTATGAACATATAAGCACCTCGAGAGAGCTTCCAATTGTCGTCTTTCCTGAAAATGGTACAAATAATATGACTCTGGGTAAAAAATCACCAATCATCTTTAAGAAGCATATCTAGTCTAGAGATATAAGCACTTTCTAAATAAATAACACATACCACTTGAATAAACCAGCACCGAGAGACAATACTACTGGAATGCATATCAATGGAAGTAAAGAAGCATGGAAATCGGCTTTTGTTGGGATCTGATAGGTTCTAGATCCAACAATTTCAAAGTAGGATACGCCACATAAGGCCACAATAACCGCTACAAAGATGAAAGAGAAGAATGTTTTAGTAAAAGGCTTATCATAGAGAATTATCTATCAAACAAAAGGTTGAAAACCAGACAAAAGGTTGTCATAGAGAATGAACTACCAAACAAAAGGTTGAAAATCAGAGAAGCTACTAGTATTTTGTAGTATAAGAAAGGAAAGAGGAGAGACTAAAGTGGAAGGATTACCTGCAAATATGCCAATACAAATAGCAGATGAGAGAGAAAACCGATAAGTCGCGAACCAGGATATAATTGGCAGCACACCAGTAACTACCAACGCAATTGCAGAAGCCATTGCCCAGCCAAGGAAAACAGATGATGCATAAGGAGATGTAACTCTGTTACAGCCACCAGTCCACCCCTTATAATCTAAATCATCCAAAGGCTTTGCAGACACCATTGCTCCAAGAGCTAAAATGGACCCAGTAAATAAGGAGATGGAAATGAAAAGAACAACACCCTGGAAACAGAATTGGCAATTATGATTCAATATAGCAAGTAAAATAAGAATGTATAAGCGTGAATCCTTTGCAAGAAATGTCATATCCCTCGTATTAGATTGGGGTAAAAAAGAGGATGGATGCAACAACAACAAAAACAACTACGCCTCAGTCCCAAATAAGTTGAGATCGGCTATATGATTCCTTATTTCGTCATGTAAGCTCATATCATATCATCATCGATAAAAGTGAAAAGTACGTTAATGATCTATCACTCTTTCCCGAAATTTCATTGTATGACTCATGAGTTTAATGCAATGATAGTTTGCATAGCTTTGAATCTCTCCTTTATTCTTGTAAATCTTAAACAGAGTATTGTTCCTCCATTCATTGGGCATGCAACCACTTCTTAGTATAGAATTGAATAGCTTGGTGAGCCATTCCACTGCTAAATCTCCACGACACTTCCGAACCTCTATAGGGATACTATTTGGGCCACAAGCTTTTCTAATCCACATATTTTTCATGATATCATTCACCTATGGAATCCTAATACCCTTCGGACTCTATATATCTGTAACGCCCCGCATTTCGGGTTACAATATAGACCATGCCTCTGATGCGTTGATAATCCAGAAGCCATAAATCCTATGCCAATTTTGCATGTTAATCAATGTTGTAGTATGTGAATCCATTTGAGCACGAATTTAGACCATAGAAGTCCTTCAACTCAAGGACGAGTTAAAACCATTTCGATCGATTAAGTTTTAGTGGGCGTTGAAATTTGTGTCAAATTCTATTGAGCATAACTCATTATATATGATGAACTGGGTGGCATACTATATACAAAATTGTAGATAATTGAATAAGCTTTCCAACGATACCAAATTCGCCTAAAACGGACACCCGGTGAAGAAGTTATGGCCTTTCAAAGTTGAATGTGTCGCCCACACACATATAGGCGATGCATAGTGCGGCGCCTATGCAAATATATGCGATGCATAGGGCGGCGCATATGTAAAATTAGGTGATGCAAAGGGCGGCGCCTATCCTAGTCTATGCGATGCAAAGGGCGGCGCATACTTATGGTTTCAGGTGACGAAAACACTCCGTTTCTTTCAGATTTTCAAGGTCAACTTCAAACGATCATAAATCTCAGAATATAATGAACTGGGAGAGGTGCAACCTATCAAACGAAAGATCATTGAGTCCTCTTTCCAATACAACTGGTTTCATCCAAATCCAACATTTGATTAAGGAGTTATATCCGTTTTACTTCAGCCTGTCAGTTTGTAAACTGAGAGATAGTTTCGACTTTTCTTGTTTTCTTAGGGGCATTTTAGTCATTTCACTTCACCCAATTCCGTCTATAACACCAGATTTAGCCCAAATTCAGCAAAATACAATCCGTTTTCTCAAATTCCCACAAGAACACCCTTTAGGTTTCAAACAAAAAATCCCAAATAACTCAAGATTCAACCGTTGGTTTTGGAAGATAATTTCAGATTTGGAATCCTCCCGACGTAGGCTTTGATAGACACCCAAAATTCGTGGAGAAAAAGGTACGCGGGGTTTTCCTAAATTCTCATGGGCATAAAAATCATGTTTTAAGAAAGGGGTTTTTGAATTCAAGTACATATTCATGTTTTAGAAGCTTTATATGATATTGTTTTAGCCTTTTGGCTTTCCCCCAAAATGACTTAAAAATTATATGTATATGTATATATGTGTTTTGCCTTGAAATATGATTTGAGAGCACAATTTACATGAAATTCCTCTCTTGATGTAATTTTTCCATGTTTCACATGATATAGATTGTTTTGAAATAAGTCTTGAAAAATCATGATATGAAATGCTTTGGCTTTGATATGTTTCGAATACGATTTTGAACACGAAAGAGAGGGTTGTAAATGTTGAATATACATATAATGCAAGACTGCATAATTTTGCCAATAGCACATGACCACCATATGTTTGATGAAAGTTTTTGCATGGTTTTGACTTGAGTTTCGGAACATGAACTCTTTTATGCAAATTACATGTTTGGGTGGTCTGAAACTACACTTTTATGAAAGATCATGCTTAAGGCATTATGGCTCAGAAATAGAACCTGCAGGTCTTGGTATGACGATACCAACTCAGATAAATGCCATATCAGACTCGGACTAACACACTTTTCAGACTAGCTCAAAAATCAGATTTTTACTCGGACTAACACACTTTTCAGACTAGCTCAAAAATCAGATTTTTATCAGACTTTCATGATTTTAGACATTCAGAATGTTGCATGTACAGAAAAGGTTAAAAATGGGCATACAGAGATGTTAGGTGGTCCCCCGAAGAGGGCTTGAGTTCAGACAACTCTTTGCCTAAAACTGTGGTTTGCCGACCCGGGTATATTATTATGCGCTGACTTAAATGTCCTGTGGCGTATCAGACTCAGACACTCCAACCCTTGCGGCACACTTGGGTTGGGGGCTTCCACGCCGAGTCAATGGAGGATTCCATACAACCCATGGAATATTCAGACTTGTAGGGTAACACCACCTAACTTAGAAGTAAAACACAGATCATGATTTGAAATGAACAGACAGGTTGCATATTTTCAGAAAGTGCCCATGTATTTTTCAGAAACAGGTTTATACATGATGTCTTGATGAAAAAATTGCACTCACTTATGTATACATATGTATGTTTCATTATACTATTTTTGGAGTGCTTCGCGTGCCAGTACTTTTGTGTTGACCCCCCCTCCTCCTTCTAGGTTTTGAGGCACTGTCTAGGGGTCCAGCTACTCAGTAGACATTCTCGGGCTTGCAGACTTGATCTCACAGTGGTGAGCCTTCTATTATTCGGAAGGCCTAATTATGTCAGACATTATCTTATTTATTATGTTTTGGTCTACTGGGGGCCTTGTCCCAGTTTCTTTTCAGATAGATGTTTATGTTCTTAGTAGAGATTTCGCAGACTGATGTCAGATAATATTATTCAGAAATATTGTAGAACTTGATCATGTTTTCCGTACTCAGTTTCAATTCCGCATTTTATTATGATTATGAATGTTGAGTATGTCGCATACGCACATATAGGCGATGAATAGTGCGGCGCCTATGCAAATATATGCGATGCATAGGGCGGCGCATATGCAAAATTATGCGATGCATAGGGCAGCACATATGCAAAATTAGGCGATGCAAAGGGAGGCGCCTATCCTAGTCTATGCGATGCAAAGGGCGGCGCATACTTATGGTTTCAGGTGATGAAAAACACTCCGTTTCTTCCAGATTTTCAAGGTCAACTTCAAACGAACATAAATCTCTGAATATAATGAACTGGGAGAGCTGCGACCTATCAAATGAAAGCTCTTGAAGTTTTCTTTCCAATGCAACTGGTTTCATCCAAATACAACATCTGAATAAGGATTTATATCCGTTTTACTTTTGCCTGTCAGTTTGTCAACTGAGGGATAGTTTCGACTTTTCTTGTTTTCTTAGGGGCATTTTAGTCATTTCACCTCACCCCTATTTCGTCTATAACATCTGATTCAGCTCCAAATTCAGCAAAATATAACCCTTTTCTCAAATTCTCTCAAGAACACCCTTTAGGGTTTCAAACAAAATCCCAAATAACTCAAGATTCAACCATTGGTTTTGGAAGATAATTTCAGATCTGGAATCCTCTCGACGTAGGCTTTGATAAACACCCAAAATTCGTGGAGAACAAGGTACGCGGGGTTTTTCCTAAATTCACTTGGGCATAGCAAAAAAATCATGTTTTAGAATGAGGTTTTTAAATTCTGTATATATATTTATGTATAAGATGTTTTAACATCATTGTTTTGGTCTTTTGACCATCTCCAAAGCGATTTGACAGTTTTTATACATATATGAATTGAGAGCATGATTTACATGAAATTCCTCTCTTGATATAATTTTCCCATGTTTCATATGATATACATTGTTTTGAAATAAGTCTTGAAAAATCATGATATGAAATGCTTTGGCTTTGCTATGTTTCGAATACGATTTTGAACATGAATGAGAGGGTTGTAAATGTTGAATATACATATAATGAAAGACTGCATGATTTTGCCAAAAGCACATGACCACCATATGTTTGATGAAAGTTTTTTCATGGTTTTGACTTAAGTTTCGGAACATGAAACATTTTATGCAAATTACATGTTTGGGTGGTCTGAAACTATGCTTTTATGAAAGATCATGCTTAATGCATTATGGCTCAGAAATAAAACCTGCAGGTCTTGGTATGACGATACCAACTCAGATAAATGCCATGCCATATCAGACTCAGACTAACACACTTTTCAGACTAGCTCAAAAATCAGATTTTTATCAGACTTTCATGATTTTAGACATTCAGAATGTTGCATATACAGAAAAGGTTAAAAATGGGCATACAGAGATGTTAGGTGGTTACCCGAAGAGGGCTTGAGTTCAGACAACTCTTTGCCTAAAACCGTGGTTTGCCGACCCGGGTATATTATTATGCGCTGACTTAAATGTCCTGTGGTGTATCAGAATGAGAGACTCCAACCCTTGCGGCACACTCGGGTTGGGGGCTTCCCCGCCGAGTCAATGGCGCATTCCACACGGCCCGTGGAATTTTTAGTAATGTAGGGGATACCACCTAACTTAGAAGTAAATCACAGATCATGATTTGAAATGAACAGACAGGTTGCATGTTTTCAGAAAGTGCCTATGTATTTTTCAGAAACAGTTTTATACATGATGTCTTGATGAAAAATTGCTTTCACTTATATATATGTATGTATGTTCCATTACACTATTTTTGGATTGCTTCGCGTGCCAGTACTTTGGTGTTGACCCCCCCTCCTTCCAGGTTTTGAAGCACAGTCTAGGGGGCCAGCTACTTAGTAGATATTCTCGGGCTTGCAGACTTGATCTCACAGTGGTGATCCTTCTATTATTCGGAAGGCCTAATTATGTCAGACATTATCTTATTTATTATGTTTTGGTCTACTGGGGGCCTTGTCCCAATTTCTTTTCAGACAAATGTTTATGTTCTTAGTAGAGATTTCGCAGACTGATGTCAGATAGCATTATTCAGAAATATTGCAGATCTTGACCATGTTTTACGTACTCAGTTTCAATTCCGCATTTTATTATGATTATGAATGTTGTGCATGATAACCAGACAGAGAATGGGTGTTCCGGGCCTTCATGGTTCGGGATGCTCGTCACGGCTAGGGCCTAGGCTCGGGTCGTGACATTCGCATACTAAATTTATCTCATAATGGATTGCAAGGTCTTATTCCGCAATCACTTGGAAATTTATCTTCAGTTGAATCATTGGACCTGTAAGGTAACCATCTTGTAGGAGAGATACCAGCACAATTTGCTTCTCTTACATTTCTTGCATTCTTAAATCTCTCCTACAATCATCTCGAAGGGTGCATTCCTCAAGGGCCTCAATTTCATACCTTTGAGAACAACTCATACGAAGGTAATGACAGATTACGTGGATTCCCACTGTCAGAAGGCTGTGGTAATGACGGTCATGATTCAGTATCAGAGGAAACATATGCTGGATCTGCGCTTGATGAAGAAAGCAACTCTGAATTTCTGAATGATTTTTGGAAAGGCGCTCTTATGGGGTATGGAACCGGACTATGTATCGGACTATCCATAATATATATCTTGATCTCAACTGGAAATATGAAATGGCATGCAAGAATCATTGAAGAGATGGAACACAAAATTATGATGGGAAGGAGAAAGAAGCAGCAAAGGCAAAGGAATTATAGAAGAAGAAATAATCGATTCTAGAACTTACAGGTATTCAAGCTAAGTTCTACACTAATATATTAGTTTTCATGTTCTTTTTCAATAAGAACAACTAATCGATACTCTCTCTGAAGTATATTTTACTTATTGATAAGTGTTTGACGCGCACTATCTTATTTTTCAGATTTCAGATGTCAAGTGTTTGGCGCAGTGGAGTTGGTTCCTCCCATTTTCACTATCTACTTAAGGTATATTAACTTAATATATTTTTCAAGTTCATATGCTCAACTTTGAATGTCTTGTTACATAATCCCAAAAGGAAGACAATAGCTCAAGCTATTTAATTCAAATTTCAAACTATATTTGTTTCGCAAACAGAAATAAACTCATTTGTGATTAAATTTATAAAGTTTACGTGAAATTATTACGTACATTTTTTCTTCAGATTTCTCTATAACAACATTTTTCTGTAGCGAGCAAGTTCTAATTGAAATTGATTTTTTTATGTTATATGTATCGAATCTTACTAGCTCAAACTATCCGAATTTTCGCTTTACTGGTGACGGTCTATTTCTATCTTGAATTCGCGTAATATTGTATGTTTTCTAGTGTAGCAATGGATAGGGGCAGAGCAAAGTAGGTTCAACCTGGCAAAAAGTTATATTATTTATGTATGGTCAAAATTGTTTTATATATACATATATATATGATAGATATTAAATCTCTTTGGCTTCTTACCATGCTTACGTTTTCATATTTCGAATACTTTAGTGAAAATCCTAGCTCCGCCATGACATTTGGTTGTAGCAACCAAAAGGTGTTCGGACAAAGGATGTTGTTACGTAGAGGTTTAACTCACGACGTAAGGCACATTGAAATGGAAAGTCCTCATATCAAAGTTTTTTTTTTGTAATTCTCGAAGCTCAAATCTAAAACTACTTATTAAGGTAAAGGGATATCATTCATTCCACCATATTTAAAGAGGAGAAATGATAACCAAACATATCTGCATCACATATATACCATATGATTTTTGTCTGAATTAAATAAAATTACTCCATGCCCTTTGTAATTTTTCTATTAAATTTAATATCCGTGAACTTTATTTTGTGATAATGTTAAAGTGGCAAGACTATATTGGTAATGAACTATATCTTTTTATTTATTTGGAAGTGAAAGGGATTTGTTTGAATTTTCTCATGAAGACATGAAAAATATTGTCTTATGAAATTTCCAAGGAAGAGACTTGTACATTGACTCGAGAATGACAAAATTTAAGTATTTGCAGTTGGACTCTTTCTTTCTTTCGAGAGTAAAAGATGCAGATTATATGAATTAGTGGTATCTAATGTTTGAGAATGACATTCTACTACTCTTTTCGCTACTTAAATATACTTGACTAGATTAATTATTGGTCCAACAAAGTATTTTTTTCAATAAAATATGTCCACATAAATAGATGTGTGATCAAGCATATGGACTTTCTTATGCAAGCTTTAGAATTTTACATCAAATAGAATTAATTTGTGTGATGTAGCAAACTTTGAAATTTCTACAAGAAGACTTGAAAAATACACTACATTTACCACTTACAATTCATTATCTTTCTTGACTTAATTTCCTCCACTCTTTTTTTATATATTTTTTTTTAGGGAGGTACAACCTGTTAGTTTTTGGCTCCCTTTTTTCTCCCACATCGCCAATTAACAATTTAGGGAGGAGATTTAGAGCTATAAAAGAAACTCTATCTCCTCCCATTTGTATAATTCCAAATTTGTTCTCTTCTCCCACAATTAATAAAAATATTGTGTGCTTGGAGATTAAGTCAAATTGGCTGAACAATGTTTTCAAATTTTCTTTTGTCAGGTATTCTTTTGTTGTTTCGTTTTAGTGGGAAAATTGCCGATTTTCCCAACACAACCCATTAACAATGCGTTCTTTCAGTAACAGTGGAATTGATTATTATGAAGAAAGTTCAAACACATACTAACAACCATATGGAGATGGTTATTCAACAGTGATTAAAATGAAGAAAGTTCAAACACATAGAAACAAGCATATGGAGATGATTATTCAACAAAAAGAAGACTCATTGACTTTAAAGTCATTCTGATTCTACGCCTTAGTTTACGTGCAAGGGTTGTATTGGTTTATTACAATATAAATAGTGTACCCTGCACCAATTTCATCGACAACAAAAATCAACTCCAAATCGTTTAACATGATGGTTTCGAAAATATTCTCTTTACGTCAGTTTTTCACTCTCTTTACAATTACTTTTGCTTCCACTGTGGAAGCAACTGCTCTCCTTAAATGGAAAGCCAACTTTGAAGAACCAGATTTACTTCAGTTCTTCACTCTCTTTACAATTACTTTTGCTTCCACTGAGGAAGCAACTGCTCTCCTAAAATGGAAAGCAAATTTCAAGAACCAGAATAATTTTGTCCCTTTTCTTGAGTATCTTAATCTTAGCATGAACAATTTTGTCTGGCACCATCCCACCTGAGATTGGTAATCTCACTAATCTTGTCTATCTTGACTTGAATACCAATCAAATTTCGGGCACAATCCCATCACAAATTGGCTCACTAGTCAAGCTTCAGATCCTCTGCATATTTGACAACTATTTAAATGGTTCCATTCCGGAAGAAATAGGTTACCTAAGGTCTCTTACTAAGCTTTCTTTGGGCTGGAACATCCTAAATGGTTCTATTCCGCCTTCATTGGGGAAATTGAACAACTTCACCCTTTTGAATCTTTATGAGAATCAACTTTCTGGCTCCGTTCCGGTAGAAATAGGTTACCTAAGATCTCTTACCGAACTAGATTTGAGTACCAATTTTCTTAATGGTTCTATTCCTGCTTCATTGGGGAATTTGAACAACTTGTCCTGTTTGTATCTTTACGAGAATCACCTTTCTGGCTGTATTCCTGCACAAATAGGAAAACCTGCCAATCTCGTTGAAGCTTATCTTGAAAAAAAAAAACAATTAACCGGTCACATCCCTCCAATGAATTGTCTGGTCCCATTCCTGCAGAAATAGGGAAAATGAGGTCACTTCAGAATTTAAGCTTATTTTCAAACAATATTTCTGGCCCAATTCCAAAAACTACAGGTGACTTAACTGAGCTCAAACTTCTAGACCTGTATGCTACTCAACTCTCTGGCCCAATTCCTAGTGAGTTGGGGAAGCTGAAAAATCTCAATGATCTAGAATTATCCAATAATCAACTCACTGTTTCAATTCCGTCTTCCTTTGGGAATTAGAGAAACTTGCAAACTCTGTTTCTCGGCAACAACAATCTGACTGATGAAATTGCTTCATCTTTTTGTAATTTGACGTCACTGACACTCCTGTATTTGTTGGCAATTCCGCAATTCCGCAATGTTTTGGCAACATGAGTTGTCATCTTGAGGTTCTTGATTTGCAGCACAACAATCTTTTCGGTACACTTTTTGCATTGCAAGTGCACTCAAAAGTTTCAATTTGAATGGCAATAAGCTAGAGGGTAAAATTCCACGATCCTTGAAAAATTGCGAAGAGATGCAAGTTGTTGATTTTGGATACAATCTCCTCAATGATACATTTCCAATGTGGTTGTGAACTCTTCCCGGGTTGCGAGTTTTAAGCTTGAAGTCGAATAAGTTGCATGGACCCATTAGAACTTCAGGAAGTGAATACATGTTTCTTGAGCTTCAAATCTTAGATCTCTCTTGCAATGATTTTTTCAAACACTTGCCGATAGTTTGTTTCAACATTTGAAAGCCATGAGGACAGTTGATAAAAAAACAAATGCATCAAGTTATGAGCTTCATCAACATTACCAAGACTTGGTAGATGTCGTAACAAAGGGATTGGAGCTTGAAGTTGTGAGAATCTTGTCTTTGTGCACAGCTATCGATCTTTCAAACAACAAATTTGGAGGATATATTCCTTGTATTATGGGAGATCTCATCACGCTCCGAGTTTTGAATTTGTCTCATAATGGATTGCAAGGTCATATTCCACCATCATTTGGAAAGATATCCTTGGTTTAATCATTGGTCCTTTCATTTAACCATCTCTCTGGGGAGATACCAAAACAAATTGCTTCTCTTAACTCTTGAATTTTTCAATCTCTTCCACAATAATCTTGAAGGATACATCCCTAGAGGACCTCAATTTGCTACATTTGAGAACAATTCATAGAAAGATAATGATGGATTACGTGGATTCCCACTTTCAAAAGGTTGTGGTAATGATACAGTATCAGAGACAAATTACACCACATCTGTGCTAAATAATCAAGAAAGCAACTCTGAATTTCTCAACGATTTTTGGAAAGGCGCTCTTATGGGGTATGGAACCGGACTATGTATTGGACTATCCATAATATATATCTTGATCTCAACTGGGAATATGAAATGGCTTGAAAGAATCGTTGAAGAGCTGGGACACACAATTATGATGGCAAGAAGAAAGAAGCAGCGAAGGCAAAGGAACTATAGAAGAAGAAATAATCGCTTCTAGACAATTCAGCAATGGAGAAAGATTTGATTTCAGGAACTTACAGGTATTCAAGATAAGTTCTACACTAATATATTAGTTTTCATGTTTTCTTAATAACAAAAACTAATAGATACTCTCTCCGAAGCAAATTTTTCTTATTGATAAGTGTTTAACGCTCACTGTCTTATTTTTCAATTTTCAAATGTTAAGGATAAGAAGACATTGGCGTAGTGGAATTGCATACTATTAAGCTTTATTTTGAGAGATGTCCGCTTCGACATTTGTTCTACTTTAGTTTGTATTAATCTACTTAAGTTTTATTAACTTAATATATTTTTCAAGTTCATATGCTCAAATATGATTCTAATTTCAAACCATATTTGTTTCGCAAACAGAAATACACTTATAGCTCATCAAGTAACTGATATGTCACGAATTAGATCAGGGAAATATTACGAATCAAAACATGAACTCTCTTGAATATCCCATCTTCGCAATAGTATGCGAAGAATCTAAGAGGGACTCACATACAAAAGGAAAGAAAATGTTGTTGTCAAAAGAAATCACATCAACAAAAGTACAAGTAGATGTAGTCAAATCCGTCTCTTTTAATTATATCAAAAGTTTTGAGTCTGACAATATATAACCTCTGCATAAAGATCTCGAAATTTTTTCAAATTATTCAAAAAAGAAAAAGAGGAGAAAACGTAAAACACCTTTCCAAAAGAATCCTCATATTGCACTGCAGATAGATTTTGATCAATATCTAATCCTAAAGGATGCTATATGTGGTCTGAATTTAGGCAGTGCCAGAGCTGTATTTCTTTCCAAAAACGATCATCTGAAGTTTATCATATCCAGCCAACACATCAGCACCAGCAACGGCACGAAGGATGTTAGCACCAGCACCTTTGAAAAGAGATTTGGGACCCTTGTTCATAAGAATCTGGAGAATGAGTCAAGTGAGCTCTTGTACTTGACAGCTTCACCGGAGGTCATCATCATTCTTCTTCGGACTGTGTCAATTGGGTATGAGGCAAGACCGGCACAGTTGGTAATCGGCCACCCGAGAGCAAAGCTAGCAAAAAAATTATCTTTCAAACATCAAAATTAGCAAGTGAAATTGTTGAGCAACCGATATTATCAAAATCCACGTAAACCAATAAAAAGCAAAGGCACAAAAATAGACAAACGCTAACCTGTAGTCCTCCAGTCAAGAGAACGGGCTTCAAGGAGTCATACATGTAGAAATATAGGCTAAGAGCTTCATGAATGTTTCCATAAGTTCATCAGTGGAGATCAATCTAGAGAGAGAAATATTGGACAAGATATTTTGTTATTAGATGAAAAGAAGAATGAGTTCTCCGGTTGGTTCTGTTACACAGTATTATCTATGCACACTAAACAATAACTCCACTAACTGCTTCCAGCTATAGACTATAACTAACTACCTTGAAAGATGTACATTCCTTGCCAGCTGTACAGTCTACCAGTAATTGATCACATAGAGTAACTATCTAAGCATCCTCTGTTAAGCCTAATCGCAACACTCCCCATCAAGTTGGAGGGTGTAAGATATTGAACACTCCAAGCTTGCACATCAAATATGAGTGTTGTGCTTTACTTAACACTTTGGTTAATAGATCTGCCTGTTGTTCTTCAGTATTTACAAACATAGCTTCAATGAGTCCATCCTTGATTTTGTCTCTAATGAAATGACAATCAATTTCAATGTGTTTAGTCCTTTCATGAAAATTTGGATTAGATGCAATCTGTATTGCAGACTTACTGTCACTCATAATCTTCACTGGTTGTTTCACCTTGATTCCTATTTCTTGATTTCAACCTAGCAACCATGTAACTTCAGCCATTGCTGATCCCATGCTCCTTAGAGTAATGAACCAATGTCCCACATTGGAAAAAAGAGAAATGCTAAGGGGGTTATAAGCCAATGGGTTCTCCCACCTACAAGGCTAGTCTTTTCGATTGGGCTCTCCGGTTTGGTTTATAACATTTGTTCTTTCATTAAGAGTCCCATGCGTGGAGACCATGACTCGGAGTGGTGGCCTATGTGCCAGTAGTGGTGTCCTGGACTCGAGGGGTGCCAGCCGTGACCAACGAGGAACAAACCACATGTGTCTCGGAGTGGTCGCCTGTGTGCCAGTAGTGTGGCTTGGACCCAAGAGGGGTGCCAGCCGTGACCAACTGGGCATAGTCATGACCAACGAGGTTGTTGGTTCTCAAGCGGAGGCGATTGTAATGAACCAATGTCCCACATTGGAAAAAAAGAGAAATGCTCTCCCGTTTGGTTTATAAGACAAAGTGTGAATTATAGAGATGGCAGCCGAATTTGCAACATTTGAAGAAAACATTTTTCCCTTTCATTTTACATTTCCATGGAAAAATATAACGAATTTGTGGAGGTGTTCCCTTAATTCTTGCAACCAAAATAATCTCAATGAAGAAATTCCATCATCAATTAGCAATTTGGCATCACTGTAATCCTAGATTTGGCAAGAAACTTACTTGAAGGGAGTAATTCCGCCGTGTTTGGGTAACATCACTGTCCTCGAGGTTCTGGATATGCACCACAAGTCTTTCAGGGACTCTTCCAATGACTTTTAATATTAGAAAAAGCATTGAGAAGAGTTGAATCGATGGAGGAAGATACTAATGACTTTGCGAATGGAAACAACATATTTAGACCAATACTCACTCAAACAGAAGGGAGTTAAAGTAACTAGTAAAGTTGCTGCCATGTGACCAGGAGGTCATGGGTTGATGCCTTCGAAACAGCCTCAGAAATGCAGGGTAAGGCTGCGTATGACAGACCCTTGTATGGGGCCCTTCCTCGAACACTGCGCAGAGTGGTAGCTTTGGTGCACCGGGTTGCCCTGCTGTTTTTATACTCAAACAAAATTAAAGAAGGTAAATCTGTTCTATCAGAAAGACAATCATAGCAGCATAAGTATGTAGAGCACCTTATGTAGACAACTTTGCAAATATTGCGGATTTCCCAAGATTGAAGTCGAACCAAGAGCTTCTGATTGAACTTATTATGGTCCTTGAAAAATTAAAGGAGAACAATGGAATACCCCAACTTAGGATTAGGAGTCCCAATTCGGCAAAACTCAGGAGGGATGCTGGGTATATAAGTAAGCAAGCATTACTCTCTAGTGACACATTTTAAAGCCGTGCGTGTTAAGAACAGGACCAGATAATATCACTAGTGGGCCGGGATAAGGGGTCTTCGGGGCCTTCGTGGTTAGGGAATGTCACGACCCGAGCCTAGGCCCTAGCCGTGACGAGCATCCCGAACTATGAAGGCCCGGGACACCCATTCTCTGTCTGTTTATCATGCACAACATTCATAATCATAATAAAATGCAGAATTGAAACTGAGTACGGAAAACATGGTCAAGTTCTAGAACATTTCTGAAATATACTATCTGACATCAGTCTGCGAAATCTCTACTAAGAATATAAATATTTGTCTGAAAAGAAACCGGGACAAGGCCCCCAGCAGACCAAAACATAATAAATAAGATAATGTCTGACATAATTAGGCCTTCCGAATAATAGAAGGATCACCACTGTGAAATCAAGTCTGCAAGCCCGAGAATGTCTACTGAGTAGCTGGACCCCTAGACTGTGCCTCAAAACCTGGAAGGAGGGGGGGTCAGCACAAAAGTACTGGCACGCGAAGCAAACCAAAAATAGTATAATGGAACATACATACATATATATAAGTGAAAGCAATTTTTCATCAAGACATCCTGTATAAAACTGTTTCTAAAAAATACATGGGCACTTTCTGAAAACATGCAACCTGTCTGTTCATTTCAAATCATGATCTGTGTTTTACTTCTGAGTTAGGTGGTGTTCCCCTACAAGTCTGAATATTCCACGGGTTGTATGGAATCCGCCATTGACTCGGCGTGGAAGCCCCCAACCCGAGTGTTCCGCAAGGGTTGGAGTGTCTGAGTCTGATACGCCACAGGACATTTAAGTCAGTGCATAATAATATACCCGGGTCGGCAAACCACGGTTTTAGGCAAAGAGTTGTCTGAACTCAAGCCCTCTTCGGGGGACCACCTAACATCTCTGTATGCCCATTTTTAACCTTTTCTGTACATGCAACATTCTGAATGTCTAAAATCATGAAAGTCTGATAAAAGTCTGATTTCTGAACTAGTCTAAAAAGTCTATTAGTCTGAGTCTGATATGGCATGTATCTGAGTTGGTATCGTCATACCAAGACCTGCAGGTTCTATTTCTGAGCCATAATGCATTAAGCATGATCTTTCATAAAAGTATAGTTTCATACCACCCAAACATGTAATTTGCATAAAAGAGTTCATGTTCCGAAACTCAAGTCAAAACCATGCAAAAACTTTCATCAAACATATGGTGGTCATGTGCTTTTGGAAAAATTATGCTGTCTTTCATTATATGCATATTCAACATTTACAACCCTCTCATTCATGTTCAAAATCGTATTCGAAACATAGCAAAGCCAAAGCATTTCATATCATGATTTTTCAAGACTTATTTCAAAACAATCTATATCATATGAAACATGGGAAATTACATCAAGAGAGGAAATTTCATGTAAATCATGCTCTCAATTCATATATGTATAAAAACTGTCAAATCGCTTTGGAGATGGTCAAAAGACCAAAACAATGATGTTAAAACATCTTATACATAAATATATATACATAATTTAAAACCCATTCTAAAACATGATTTTTTTTGCTATGCCCATGAGAATTTAGGAAAAACCCCGCGTACCTTGTTCTCCACGAATTTTGGGTGTTTATCAAAGCCTACGTCGAGAGGATTCCAGATCTGAAATTATCTTCCAAAACCAATGGTTGAATCTTGAGTTATTTGGGATTTTGTTTGAAACCCTAAAGGGTGTTCTTGAGAGAAAATTAGAGAAAAGGGTTATATTTTGCTGAATTTAGAGCTGAATCAGATGTTATAGACGAAATAGGGGTGAGGTGAAATGACTAAAATGCCCCTGAGAAAACAAGAAAAGTCGAAACTATCCCTCAGTTGATAAACTGACAGGCTGAAGTAAAACGGATATAACTCCTTACTAAGATGTTGGATTTGGATGAAACCAGTTGAATTGTAAAGAGGACTCAAAGTTCTTTCGTTTGATATATTATAGATCACACATTTCATTATATACAGAGAGTTATGATCGTTTGAAGTTGACCCTGAAATGCTGAAAAAAAACTGGGCAACAGGCTATGCGTTTTGCTACTGTTTTGAAATCCAAACGCAGCCTTATGAATTCCAAAAAAAATCCAAAACTTATCCGAGATGTACTATGAGATTGCCCGATCGTAACGCAACTTGAAAATCTAAAAATGAAGGTCGGGAAGGTCGAGAAGTTGTATCCCGAAGGTTGCCAGCTAAAATGACTCTAAGTTACACTTAGAAAAATTTTCAAGTTTTTAAGTATAAGAGCCCTCTATTAAAGGCTAATCCATGCACGACTTTTACGGGGTGTTACAGGGATGTCTGTCATGTCTAGGGCCTCGGCTAGGGTTTTGACAAACAATACCTGATCCGATGAAATCTCTGAACTTGAACAAGCCATCAACAAGTCTGCTTCTGTTTTATCAAATCTTGCAACCGTTCATGAGGGGAAAACAGTAATTACTCAAAAAGGAGGAATGACTGTTCTGGTTGAGGTTGTTGAGTTACTTGAAAATTCAAAGAACTGCATTTATACTTTTAGTTTCAAGATAAGAGATATTTGTAGGGACACACTCCACGCAAAAAAGTTGGTGCTTCCTCCGTTAATAGGCCTTACATTGTGCAAATTCAAATTAATGAAGATCAAACCAAAAAGGAATAAGAAAATGCCAAGTCTCTGTCACGACCCAAGCCTAGGCCCTAGCCGTGATGAGCATCCCAAACCATGAAGGCCCGGAACACCCATTCTCTATCTGGTTATCATGCACAACATTCATAATCATAATAAAATGCGGAATTAAAACTGAGTATGGAAAACCTGGTCAAGTTCTGCAACATTTCTAAATAATACTATCTGACATCAGTCTGCGAAATCTCTACTAAGAACATAAATATTCGTCTGAAAAGAAACTGGGACAAGGCCCCCAGTAGACCAAAACATAATAAATAAGATAATGTCCGACATAATTAGGCCTTCCAAATAATAGAAGGCTCACCACTGTGAGAGCAAGTCTGCAAGCCCGAGAATGTCTACTGAGTAGCTGGACCCCTAGATTGTGCCTCTAAACCTGGAAGGAGGGGGGGTCAGCACAAAAGTACTGGCTCGCGAAGCAATCCAAAAATAGTATAATGGAACATACATACATATATATAAGTGAAAGCAATTTTTCATCAAGACATCCTGTATAAAACTGTTTCTGAAAAATACATGGGCACTTTCTGAAAACATGCAACCTGTCTGTTCATTTCAAATCATGATCTGTGTTTTACTTCTAAGTTAGGTGGTGTTCCCCTACAAGTCTGAATATTCCACGGGCTGTATGGAATCCGCCATTGACTCGGCGTGGAAGCCCCCAACCCGAGTGTGCCGCAAGGTTTGGAGTGTCTGAGTCTGATACGCCACAGGACATTTAAGTCAGCGCATAATAATATACCCGGGTCGGCAAACCACGGTTTTAGGCAAAGAGTTGTCTGAACTCAAGCCCTATTCGGGGGACCACCTAACATCTCTGTATGCCCATTTTTAACCTTTTCTGTACATGCAACATTCTGAATGTCTAAAATCATGAAAGTCTGATAAAAGTCTGATTTCTGAACTACTTTGAAAAGTCTGTTAGTCTGAGTCTGATATGGCATTTATCTGAGTTGGTATTGTCATACCAAGACCTGCAGGTTCTATTTCTGAGCCATAATGCATTAAGCATGATCTTTCATAGAAGTGTAGTTTCAGACCTCCCAAACATGTAATTTGCATAAAAGAGCTCATGTTCTGAAACTCAAGTCAAAACCATGCAAAAACTTTCATCAAACATATGGTGGTCATGTGCTTTTGGCAAAATTATGCAGTCTTTCATTATATGTAAATTCAACATTTACAACCCTCTCATTCATGTTCAAAATCGTATTTGAAACATAGCAAAGCCAAAGCATTTCATATCATGATTTTTCAAGACTTATTTCAAAACAATCTATATCATATGAAACATGGGAAAATTACATCAAGAGAGGAATTTCATGTAAATCATGCTCTCAATTCATATATGTATAAAAACTGTCAAATCGCTTTGGAGATGGTCAAAAGACCAAAACAATGATGTTAAAACATCTTATACATAAATATATATACATAATTTAAAAACCCCATTCTAAAACATAATTTTTGCTATGCCCATGAGAATTTAGGAAAAACCCCGCGTACCTTGTTCTCCACGAATTTTGGGTGTTTATCAAAGCCTACGTCGAGAGGATTCCAGATCTGAAATTATCTTCCAAAACCAATGGTTGAATCTTGAGTTATTTGGGATTTTGTTTGAAACCCTAAAGGGTGTTCTTGAGAGAAAATTAGAGAAAAGGGTTATATTTTGCTGAATTTGGAGCTGAATCAGATGTTATAGACGAAATAGGGTGAGGTGAAATGATTAAAATGCCCCTAAGAAAACAAAAAAAGTCGAAACTATCCCTCAGCTGACAAACTGATAGGCTGACGTAAAACGGATATAACTCCTTACTCAGATGTTGGATTCGGATCAAACCAGTTGTATTGGAAATAAAACTCGAAGAGCTTTCATTTGATAGGTCGCTACTCTCCCAGTTCATTATATTCAGAGAGTTATGATCGTTTGAAGTTGACCTTGAAAATCTGAAAGAAACGGAGTGTTTTCGTCACCTGAAACCATAAGTATGCGCCGCCCTTTGCATCGCATAGACTAGGATAGGCGCCGCCCTTTGCATCGACTAATTTTGCATATGCGCCGCCCTATGCATCGCATAATTTTGCATATGCTCCGCCCTATGAATCGCATATATTTGCATAGGCGCCGCACTATTCATCGCCTATATGTGCGTATGCGACATACTCAACTTTGAAAGGTCATAACTTCTTCACCGGGTGTCCGTTTTAGGCAAATTTGGTATCTTTGGAAAGCTTATTCAATTATATACAATTTGGTATATATTAGGCCACCCAGTTCATCATATAAAATGAGTTATGGTCAATAGAATTTGACACAAATTACAATGTCCACTAAAACTTAATCGATCGAAATGGTTTTAAGTCGTCCTTGAGTTGAAGGTCTTCTATGGTCTAAATTCGTGCTCAAATGGATTCACATACTACAACATTGATTAACATGACAAATTGGCATAGGATTTATGGATTCTTGATTATCAACGCATCAGAGTCATGGTCTATATTGTAGTCCGAAATGCGGGGCGTTATATTATCTCCCCCTTGGGATCATTCGTCCCCGAATGATGGATAGGAACTTGTTGAAGCCTTAAAGGTATGGAATAACGCAGGCACGACATGTATTCTAATAAAGAATACACTGATCTGAAACATTACCATATGGATGGAACTACTGATATTCTGAATTCTTATATCGGACATGCATATCTGATGCATGGAATACACGACTGGAGCTACTCATAAGCTGAGTTCTCATAATGAACATGCAAACCTAATGTATGGATTTGTTATTGAGTTGATCTCATGAACGCGGAACTGAATACACAGATAAGCTGAACTTTTTCTATTGAACATGCATTTCTAATGCAGGCATATCTAACTGAACTGACACAAGAATGTATGACTGATTACGCAATATCAATTGATGTGAAGCTTGTAATAAGAATCTATGCACGCAACCGAATGGGGTATCTCCCCCTTGGGATCCTATATCCCTCTATGAGTGTTCAATTCACTTAGATACTCGGAAAACGGAGGCAATGCACATGACACTTACTATTTAATTCATAACTGAACCTCTGGAATTTGAATCTAACCCATGACGCATGAATTGAGCTATACTCGCATTTACTAGTATACTTTATCTTGGAATAGTATCATGTCTGAGATTTCGGGTAGCATGAATAAATGAAAAGACGAGAAAACAAATCATGTGAATTTGACTTTCTGACTATTGAACTGATTTGCTGGCTGCACAGACTGAACTATACAAGAAACTTATACCCAATCTGGAGTATCTTATCAACACTCTTCGATACAAGTCTAGACCAAAAGATTCAACCTTCTATATCTTTTTAAAGATCACACCCTAAGCATAAAGTGCCTTACCACTTCAATGACTAACTAAGAACTCTTTACTATGGATTTACTAGCGCATATTGTGATCCTCCACATAAATCCCAACATGTTATTCAAGCTTATCTTTATTACCACATATGGACTTCAAGGAAAACACCCGTAAGGATACACTTCACATATTCTACCAACCATCTATCGATATAGCTCCCACCTGCTACCCCAAGAACATACACACACCTTTCATCTAAGCATCACATGCATCAAAGACTTGGCCCCAACCTTACTTCATACTTATGGCCTTATCTAAAACCCGAATACTTTGATCTTCCATCAACAAGAAACATTTACTCATCACCACTATCATCACATAAAGAGGAGTCTCTAAAGATTAGAACATAAGATGTTGAAGCATGGAAGGATATTATGTGAAACTTGACACTTAACTGAGGCCTGAGGAATAGCAAATCAATGTCCAGGATTTATCAAAGAAAAATCTGAATTGAGGCAAACATGGCTACATAGCATGAATTATGGGAACTGAGCACACTATAAAGCGTAAATACATGAATCATGAGTTGCATGACCTCAATTTAGGGTTCATAACATATGGAATGTGATCCCAACTGCTGAATGAACTGAAGTTCCTCATTTAGGAATCTGGAAGAGCACGTGATTCTCTATCATATACATGAACATGAATTTTGATCATTGGACTGAAACGTAAGGCATGAGTAGATATTGGGATAACTGAAAAAAAATATACTGAGACAAGAATGGGTTGAGTCTCACCCTCACTTTCTGGCGTTCTATATCATCAGGACATCACGACTAGAATCTGAAGGTCTGACTTGGTTATTCGCTCTATCATCTCCCCCTTAGCTTCAAGCCATGATATTAAGTTTGGGAGATCCTTACTAGACTTTAAACTGAAGTACACTCACTGCACTCTGGGGTCTGAAAAATTACTATACAAGCATATCATGGCACTTAACCCAAATGACTACACCTGAAAGTGGAAAACACACTGTTAATACTACCTTCTGAGATACACTTAAGCATGATCTTTCATAAAAGTATAGTTTCAGACCACCCAAACATGTAATTTGCATAAAAGAGCTCATGTTTTGAAACTCAAGTCAAAACCATGCAAAAACTTTCATCAAACATATGGTGGTCATGTGCTTTTGGCAAAATTATGCAGTCTTTCATTATATGTAAATTCAACATTTACAACCCTCTCATTCATGTTCAAAATCGTATTCGAAACATAGCAAAGCCAAAGCATTTCATATCATGATTTTTCAAGACTTATTTCAAACAATCTATATCATATGAAACATGGGAAAATTACATCAAGAGAGGAATTTCATGTAAATCATGCTCTCAATTCATATATGTATAAAAACTGTCAAATCGCTTTGGAGATGGTCAAAAAACCAAAACAATGATGTTAAAACATCTTATACATAAATATATATACATAATTTAAAAACCCCATTCTAAAACATGAGTTTTGCTATGCCCATGAGAATTTAGGAAAAACCCCGCGTACCTTGTTCTCCACGATTTTTGGGTGTTTATCAAAGCCTACGTCGAGAGGATTCCAGATCTGAAATTATCTTCCAAAACCAATGGTTGAATCTTGAGTTATTTGGGATTTTGTTTGAAACCCTAAAGGGTGTTCTTGAGAGAAAATTAGAGAAAAGGGTTATATTTTGCTGAATTTGGAGCTGAATCAGATGTTATAGACGAAATAGGGGTGAGGTGAAATGACTAAAATGCCCCTAAGAAAACAAAAAAAGTCAAAACTATCCCTCAGTTGACAAACTGATAGGCTGACGTAAAACAGATATAACTCCTTACTCAGATGTTGGATTCGGATGAAACCAGTTGAATTGGAAAGAAAACTCGAAGAGCTTTCATTTGATAGCTCGCTACTCTCCCAGTTCATTATATTCAGAGAGTTATAATCGTTTGAAGTTGACCTTGAAAATCTGAAAGAAACGGAGTGTTTTCGTCACCTGAAACCATAAGTATGCGCCGCCCTTTGCATCGCATAGACTAGGATAGGCGCCGCCCTTTGCATCGCCTAATTTTGCATATGCGCCGCCCTATGCATCGCATAATGTTGCATATGCGCCGCCCTATGCATCACATATATTTGCATAGGCGCCGCACTATTCATCGCCAATATGTGCGTATGCGACATACTCAACTTTGAAAGGTCATAAGTTCTTCACCGGGTGTCTGTTTTAGGCAAATTTGGTATCTTTGGAAAGCTTATTAAATTATCTATAATTTGGTATATAGTAGGCCACCCAGTACATCATATAAAATGAGTTATGGTCAATGGAATTTGACACAAATTACAATGTCCACTAAAACTTAATCGATCGAAATGGTTTTAAGTCGTCCTTGAGTTGAAGGACTTCTATGGTCTAAATTCGTGCTCAAATGGATTCACATACTACAACATTGATTAACATGACAAATTGGCATAGGATTTATGGATTCTTGATTATCAACGCATCAGAGTCATGGTCTATATTGTAGCCCGAAATGCGGGGCGTTACAGTCTCATTATAAATGTTATGTCCCTCAATATTTTGTTATTATACCAAAGAATACACTTTATTATGTGACTTAGTTGCATCTAATGTTTGAGAATGACATTTTCCTACTCTTTTAGCTACTTAAATATGCTTGACTAGATCACAGTAAAGTAGTAAAGTATTCTGTAACACCCCGCATTTTGAGTAAGGATGTAAACCATTTTTTCTACGCATAAAAGATCCAAAAGCCATAAATCCAATGAAAAATTAGTGAGTAAATCAATTATATAGTGTGGGAATCTAGTTGAGCATAAATGGGGATCATAGAGGTCCCTTAACACAAGGACGAGTTGAAAGATTTCCTATCGATTGAGTTTTAGTGAGTGTCTAAACTTGGGTCAATTTTCGTGGACCATAACTACTGCTATATAAAGAATTGGGTGGCCTACTATATATCAAATGTAAGGTCTTTGATTCCTCTTTCCAATGCCACTAATTGTACAAAAATTCAACATCGGAGTAAAAAGTTATGGCTGTTTTATAGTGAGCTATCCGAATTTCCAAAGTGCGATGGGAAGGCCTACGGTCCGTCGCCCAAACCATCGTAACTGAGGCGCTAAGCCCTTTTCAGTCCATGGAGGGATGCTTTGAGGGACGGTCCGTCCCTGGAGCGATGGATCATGACTGAAACCATCCCGGACCTCCGTTTAGCGATTAAAAACCTTTTTTTAATGAGATTTTTGGGTCTTTTCCAACCATTAACCCCCCCCCCCCCCCCCCAATTGACCCATGGTACCATTATTTCTCACTTTCTCTCAAGAACATATTTTCTCTCAAAGAGGAAAGAACTCTAGTCAAGAAAAAAAAATCAAAAATTAAGCCTTAAGTCCAAGATCTCCAAGAAACAAATCAAGATCTGGGTAACATCTATCAAGATCTAAGTTCCATCTTTCATCTGATAATCTATGGTATGTGGGACTACTCTAAAAAACTTGGGAATAAGTATAAATGTTTTTAAGTAGATCAAAGATCCCCAATTATGTTTGATAATGAAGTATTCGATATGGTTTTCGGAAAGTATACATCATGGGGTTGTTTTGATGAAACTATATATTGTCTTGGATCCTTTTTGATGGAAATTGAATTATAGCTATATGTATATGTGATTTGGTTTATTTTGTAAGATTGATTGAGAGCATGAGTATGAATCCCCTCTCTTGTTGCTAACTAAAGTATATATATATTCATTGCGAATGATTTAAAACACGTGTTTTAAGATTTGAAAGTGATCTTCTCCAATATCATGGTATTTGACATGGATTTTATATTTTAATGAGACGGAGTTTCTTGTTACACTATATTCTTGCTTTAAAGGTAAAGATTTGCATGTGATTGATTAAATTAACATGACCACTAAATGTTTTGACTCTTGTAAAGAGAAAATGTTCTTGAGGTTTCAAAGTAATGACTCTATTGTGATATTATGAATCTTGGGTGGTCATGTGCATGTTTTAAATATGATTGGCTGTGAATGGATATGATGTTAACTTGCAAGTTGGGGTTTATGTCCTTAATAGAAAAAGTATGGATGTTTCGAAAATAGGAAACATGCTTGTTTGAAAGAACTAGAAGTTGGGCTTAAGAGAGCTAGTAGGTTACCCGAAGAAGGCGTTTGAGTGCAAGGACTCATCGCTGGAAATCGTAGTTTCCGATGCAGGATTTATGATGTTGTATCCTATATGGGAGGATAATTAAAATACTTAGGATATCTCACACGGGGGGTTCCTATGGTTTTCTTACATGGGGTATCACTAGCTCCAATCCTGGCGGCTACTTGGATTGAGGTCTTGACTGTCGAGTTAAGGGCGGACCCCACATAGCCTGTGGGATTACAGATTTGTAGGGTGTACCGACTAGCTCAAAAGAATAATAAAGAGTGAGTCAAGGTTGGCAAAAATTGTTTTGAAATTATTAAATATGCCCATGTATTTATTTTTCTAATCAAAGAGTTGGCTTGTATGCCCATGTATTTTTACTTATATAATGTTCACTATTATTGTGAAATGCTCTCATCTATTTTGTATAAAAACATATTATTTGAGTTGTTTCACATATCAGTACAATTGTATTGACCCTCCCCCCATATTTCAGGATCTGAGGCACAGCCTCGGGGTCCCATTCAGAAATAGATTCGAGTGTGTCAGAAGTCGCAGTTGGTGAGCTTTCTTTACTCTGGAAGGCCTGATTTTCAGATTTGATTCTTTTCTTTGATTATGGTCTACTGGGTACCTTGTCCCAGTTCTAGACAAGATATTGGCCATATGTATTAGAGATTTCGCAGACTGTTATTAGATGTTGTTAGAAGTTATGGAACTCCATTTCTAATTGTTCTTTCGAATTATATTCTTTGACCATGATTCCATTTTGTTATGTATTTCCTCTTTATATATGAATGTTTTTTGTGATTGCAAGTTAGAGGGACTCTTGGGCCTCCATGGTTCGGGATGTCCATCACGGCCAGGGCCTTGATTCGGGTCATGACATATTCTGTTTTTAATAAAATCGGTCCACATAAATAAATTAATGTCTAATCAAGTATAAGGCTTTGCCATTAGTTTTTTTTTTTTTTGCTATTTTTTTCTTTTGCAAGCTTTGGGATTTTACATCAAATTGAATGAATTTTTGTGATGCAGCTTTCTTTGAAATTTCTATAGCAAGAATTTTGTGCATTGACTTGGAGAATTTTGTGACTTTGAAACCTTTGGAAGATGGACTAAGCATGTGGAAATACATTACCACTTCATCGCAGAAAGAAAATGTTGCAAGGAGAGATGGACTTGGAGCATATTTAAACCGAGCAGCAAATTGCAGATGTATTCACAAAAGGCTTAAGTGTCAATAAGTTTGAAAGTTTATGTGAGTAGCCGGGCATGGTTAAGACAGGAGCTAATATCGTGACGGGGCATTAAAGTTGTACAACACCAGCTGGTACTTTCTTGTTTGACTAAGTCTGTAGTGTAGCTATTAGAGTTCAGTTAGTACTTTGTTATTTTTAGCTTGTGATACTTTTCCCTATTTTCTAATAGGTGTTCCTCAAGTTTAGGCGAACTTGTTTGGGGGAATTACAGTAATATGACTCTACAAACTATGTAAGCCTATTTAAGGCCACTAAGTGTATTAAATAAATATATCCAGCCATATTCTCTGCAAACAGTTATCAAGTCTCTCTTGGCTTCTGTTCTTCGTGCTATTTTTCTTTTCAACTATTGAGTTTTCTTTTCTGTTGAGTTCATCATGCAATAGATTAGAGAGGATTCTTTTCTTCTCCATTTAGAGGTAACATCAAACTGAAGCTTCCTTGTTAGGTATCCAAAAGACCCAAACACTAAATAGACACACACGTTCTATGTAGCATAATACATGTAGAACACCACATAGGATGCAAATTGGCGTCGTAGAATGCATGTGTCCACTTGTTCAACTTTATACAAGTTTAAACGCCTACTTGTGCACACCCAAAGTTGGAGGGCATAGATACAAGTTGAAATCAAGTTAAAGGGCACGTTTATTTGTTATCCCTTTATATAAGCTTCCTCTCTTTTTCAAAATATGCTAGTGGAAGAATAGCTTTTTGTGATTCTCATGTTATAGAATAGTAGAGTTTAGTGCACTAAAGCCCCCGTTATATGCTGGGGAAAGAGAAACGATGATGTGAAGATGACATGTCATTTTTTGTCACTACAGAAAATTTGATTTTCTAGTCAGACGCGGAGCCTGTATTAAAGTTTATACCAAATACATTAACTGTTTATGATCAGTTTTAAAGATCTATTCAAATACGTAACTAATTATTTATAAAGATCAATTTTAACATCTAAATATGTTTTTAAACATTTAAATCCTTACCAATTGTTTTTAATGAAGTAACCCAAACTGCCTTTATATTAACATTGTTTCTTTCCTTTCACTATTCTTTTCCATGGATATAAAGATTTCCACAATTTGAAAAGTAATTGCCACACACTTTTAGATTATTAATATACTTTTGCATGGAAAGTGAAACATTGACTACTAAGTCATTGTAAATTTATGAATATCTATAGAGTATATTATATCTGCCATTTTCAACAACCAAAAAGATTTATTCCCTCCAGTCCCTTTTAGTTACCCACCACTCTAGTTTGAAAAATTTTTACCTATACTTTTTCATGGTGGGATATTGTCCGTTTTGGATTAAGCCTGAATGGTTTTCCCCATAAGGTCTCGCATCGTTAAGAGATTTTACCCCTTTATGTAGCTTCTCAATCTTTTTAGCTATCAATGAAGGACTTTTGTTCACATGCCCATCAATCTCCACCTTGAACTAAATTCCACATGGCTCATCACCATCATCACGATCCACGGTCATCGAGATTTATTATTTCCACCGACATTGTTTCAGTATTTTTATGGATATCGTGGTCTGCAACTAGCTTCTTCTTATGCATGCATCTCCGTCACATCTTCCTACTCATCCTGCTGAACCAGAGTTTTGATGCCAGTTGTTGGACTAAACCATCCAAAAGAAACCCTTAGATGGTGTGATATTGTCCCCTTGGATTAAACCCGCACGATTTTCCCCAGAAAGCCTCATACCATTAAGAGATCCTACACCTTATATATAGCTTTCCAATCCTTTTAGCTACCAATGTGAGACATTAGTTCTCACACCCAACAATTGAAAAGAACTTTAAAAAAATAATTCTCAGCCAATTTGTAAAGATGACTACCTAATAAAAACATTCTTAATTATCTTGTGGGACAACTATCTAAGAAAAAAATACATAATGAGTCACACATTTCAACAACGATATTCTAGTGGACCGACCACAAAGAATAATTAGTGATTGTGCTTTCCGTGATTTGCACAGTAATATGAAGACTCATTGACTTAAAAGTCATTCTAATTCTACGCCTTAGTTTACATGTAAGGATTTTATTGGTTTATTACAATATAAATAGTATACCCTGCATCAATTTCATCCATCAACAACAAAAATTATCAACTCAAATTCGTTAACAGTACATGATTATGGTTTCGAAAATATTATTCTCTTTACTTCAGTTTTTCACTCTCTTTACAATTACTTTTGGTTCAACTGAGGAAGCAACGGCTCTCCTAAAATGGAAAGCAACTTTCAAGAACCAGAATAATTCCTTATTGGTTTCATGGAAACCAAGTCCTGATGCATGCAATGACTGGTACAGAGTTGTTTGCTTTAATGGTAGGGTAAACAGGTTGAATATTAGAAATGCTAGTGTCTTTGGTACACTCTATGCTTTTCCATTCTCATCCCTCCCTTTTCTTAAATATGTTGATCTTAGCATGAACAATCTCTCTGGCACAATTCCACCTGACATCGGTAATCTCACTAATCTTATCTATCTTGACTTGTCCGTGAATCAGATTTCAGGCACAATCCCACCACAAATCGGCTCACTAGCCAGGATTCAGGCCCTCCACGTATTTGAAAACCATTTAAATGGTTCCATTCTGGAAGAGATAGGTTACCTAAGGTCTCGAACTAGCTTTGAGTACCAATTTTCTTAATGGTTCTATGCCTCCTTCATTGGGGACTTTGAACAACTTGTCCCATTTGTATCTTTATGAGAATCACCGATATGAAGCACAACAATCTTTCTAGTACTCTTCCAACAACTTTTAGCATTGGAAGTGCACTAAGAAGCTTCAATTTGCATGGAAATAAGCTCGAGGGAAAAATTCCAAAATCCTTGGAAAATTGGCAACGACTGGAAGTTCTTGATTTGGGAGACAATCTCCTGAATGATACATTTCCAATGTGGTTGGGAACTCTTCCTGAGCTGCGAGTTTTAAGCTTGAGATTGAATAAGTTGCGTGGACCCATTAGAACTTCATGAAGTGAACACATGTTTCTTGAGCTTCGAATCTTTGATCTCTCTCGCAATGATTTTTCCAAAAACTTGCCGACGAGTTTGTTTCAACATCTGAAAGCCATGAGGACAATTGATCAAACATCAAAGGAACCAAGATATCTTGGAGATTCATATTACCATGATTCTGTTATGGTTTCATCCAAGGGGCTGGAGCTTGAATTTCTCCAAATTTTGACTATTTACACAACCATTGATCTTTCAAATAACAAATTTGAAGAATACATTCCAAGTATTATGGGAGATCTTATTGCGCTTCGCGTTCTAAATTTATCTCATAATGGATTGCAAGGTCATATTCCGCCATCCTTCTTCAGTTGAATCATTGGACCTATCAGGTAACCATCTTGTAGGAGAGATACCAGCACAGTATTCTTCTCTTACATCTCTAGAAGTCTTAAATCTCTCCTACAATCATCTCGAAGTGTGCATTCCTCAAGGAAATCAATTTCATACTTTTGAGAATAATTCGTATGAAGGTAATGATAAATTACGTGGATTTCCACTTTCAAATGGTTGTGGTAATGACAGTCATGATTCAGTATCAGAGAAAACTTAAACTAGATCTGCGCTTGATGAAGAAAGCAACTCTGAATTTCAGAATGATTTTTGGAAAGCCGCTCTTATGGGGTATGGAACGAGACTATGTATTGGATTATCTATAATATATTTCTTGATCTCAACAGGAAATATGAAATGGCTTGAAAGAATCGTTGAAGACCTTGAACACAAAATTATGATGGCAAGGAGAAAGAAGAAGCGAAGGCAAAGGAATTACTGAAGAAGAAATAATCGCTTCTAGAAAATTTACCAATGGAGCAAGATTTGATCTCAAGAACTTACAGGTATTCAAGCTAAGTTCTACACAACCCATATTAGTTTTCATGTTTATTTTTTTAATAACAACAACTAATCGATAATCTCTACAAAGTATATTTTTCTTATTGATAAGTGTTTGACGCTCACCATCTTATTTTTCGAATTTTAGATGTCAAGGATAAGAAGACGTTGGCGTAGTGGAGTTGGTTACTCCTATGTTCACCATTAAGCTTTATTTGGAGAGATGTCTGCATCTACATTTGTTCTTCTTTAGTTTGTATTAATTTACTTACGCTTTATTAACTTAATATATTTTTCAAGTTCATATGCTCAAATATGATTCATAATTTCAAAACCATATTTATTTCGCAAACAGAAATAAGCTTATAGCTCATCAAGTAACTGATATGTTACGAATTAGAGCAGGGAAAAATTACGAATCAAAATATGAACTCTCTTGAATATCCCGTCATCAAAAGGGTATGCGAAGAATCTAAGAAGGACTCGCATACAAAAAGGACAACCTGGTGTACTAAAGCTACCGCTATGCGCGGTGTCCGGGGAAGGGCCCCACCACAAGGGGACTTGCATACAAATGGAAAGAAAATGTTGTTGTCAAAAGAAATCACATCAGCAAAAGTTTTGAGTATGACAATATATAACCTCTGTATCAAAAATTTCAAATAATTCAAAAAAAAGAAAAAGAGAAAAAAACATAAAACGCCTTTCCAAAAGAATCCTCATATTGCATAGCAGAAAGGTTTTCATCAAAATCTAATCCTAGAGGATAGACTATGTGGTCTGAATTTAGGCAGCACCAGAGCCGTATTTCTTTCCAAAAACAATCATCTGAAGTTTATCATATCCAGCCAACACAAAAGCAACAGCAACAACATGAAGGATGTTAGCACCACCAGCACCTATGAAATGATATATGGGACCCTCGCTCTTAAGAATCTGGGAGAATGCATGAAGTGAGCTCTTGTACTTGACAGCTTCACCGGAGGTCATAATCATTCTACTTCGGACAGTGTCAATTGGGTATGAGGCAAGACCGGCACCACTGGTAATATCACGACCCAAATCGGGGCCCTGGCCGTGACGAGCATTCCCGAACCGTGAAGGCCAGGGACGCCCTCTGTCTATCTGGTAATCATGCACAACATTCATAATACAAAAGAAAATGCGGAATTTGATATGTAATACGGAAACATGGTCGATTATGAAAATATATCTGAATAACAATGTCTAACATCAGTCTGTGAAATCTCTACTAAGAACTAAACAAAATTGTCTGAAGAACTGGGACAAGGCCCCCAGTAGACCAAAACTGAAATAAGTTTCATGATTTGAAAAGACAGGCCTTCTAGAATAGAGAAGGCTCACCACTGGACAATCTGATCACCTGTCAAAAATATCTACTTCTTATCTGGAACCCTAGACTGAACCTCATAACCTAGAGGGAGGAGGGAGGGTCAATACAAATGTACTGGTACACAGAGCAAATCCAAAATAATCATTTATAATCAACATATATGTGAGCAGTTTAAAACAATTCATAAACACGTCATACAGTAAGAAGTCACATGGGCATTTTAAAAGACTGTGAAAATCATCATGACTCCGAGAAATCTGTATTACATCTGCGTTAGGTGGAATACCCTACAACTTTGAAAATTCCACGGACTATATGGAATCTGCCATTAACTTGACCACGAAGTCCCAAATCCAAGTGTGCCGTAAGGGTTGGAGTCTCTGACTCTACTAAGCCACACGGACGTCGCCAGCGTACAATAATAATATACCCGTATCGGCAAATACGGTTTCAGGCTAAGAGTTGCTTGAACTCGCGTCTTCTTCGGGTAAACACCTAACCCTCTTTAAGCCCCTTTTTAAAAATCTATCAAAACATGCAGTCTCTGAAAACATGTTGTAAAAACATACTCTGAAAACATGCTCTGAGAACATACTCTGAAAACATAATCTATTATGGCATAAATACATAAGGCATCATCATACCATTGACTTGCAAGTCACATCGCTTGAGCCATCATTTATCCGTCATAAATCTCTATTTTCAAAACACAAGTTTTGGGACCACCATTTCAATAATTAAATTCAAAGAGACTCTTTCTCAAACCTCATGTAAACACATGCAAGGGACTCATCATTGTCAAGCATTTCAATAGCACAAGGTGGTCATGTCAAAGTTCTCACTTCACATGCAATTCTCTCTTTCAAACACATGAACACATTTCTATCAAGAAACACCCTCTCAACTATTTCAAATCATGCTCAAAAGCTGAAATATTGTGAAAACATCTTCTAAATCACAAAATCTTAATCTTTAATTCAACACAAGAGAGGGAGTTCATAATTTATGCTCTCAAACAATCTAAAAACTCAAATTACATACATATACGTATAAATGTAAACCAATTTAGGGGATAGGACCACAAGGTCAAATAGTAGTGTTGGCTGCTCTCCTTTTGTCAACAACTGCTGCTCATATTTCAACAATTGTGGATGATGAAGACATTTGTGACTTTGTGTTTTCAACATCAGTGGCTGCATTCATACATGAAGGCAAGACTTTTGAGGTCCAGATTTGGCTATAAAAGCCAATGCTACTTCATTTGCAAAGACACCTCCACAACATTTCAATAGCCAATCTCTCCTTTATATTTTCTTCTTTCTCTACTTCTTGGTTGAGTATTTCTATACTCGTAGAGAATTTGTAAGGGGCTATTTTGTCTTGTTAGTCCCGAGAAAATATTTTGTACTCTCGTCAATATTAGTGAAATATTTTTGGCTCTCTCGCCGGTGGTTTTTTACCTCTATTTAAAGAGGTTTTTTCCACCTAAAACCTTGGTGTCAATTTTACTGTTTTTATTAATTTCTCGGAATCATTGGTTGAATTTATCACGCTTCCACACTCTGTAGCCCTACAAATTGGTATCAGAGCCACGATAATTCAACCGGGATTTTTTTTTATTAAAAATGTCGACGAAGTTCGATATTGAGAAATTTGATGGTAAAATTAGTTTTGCTATCTGGCGAGTTTAGATGCTGGCTGTTCTTACCCAGAATGGCCTAAAGAAGGTTCTGTCCGGCAAATCGGCGAAGCCAGCCACTACAACGGAGGAGCAGTGGGAAGAGACGGATGAAAAGGCGTTATCCACAATCCAATTATGCTTGTCCCGTGAGGTGCTACGCGAAGTCATCAATGAGAAAACTGCAGCCGGCATATGGAGTAAATTGGAGTCTCTGTACATGACCAAAAGTCTTGCAAATAAACTCCGGTTAAAGGAGTGACTTTTCACACTCCGTATGTCTGAAGGTACACCCATGCAATCTCATCTTGGTGAATTTAATTCCATCATAATTGGTTTGGAAAATCTGGATGTCGAAATTGATGATGAGGATAAAGCTGTACTACTTATTGTTTCTTTACCACCCTCATATAGACATTTCAAAGAAATTATGCTATATGGTAATAATGTTACCTTGAGCTTTGATGATGTCAAGTCTAACCTACTGTCCAAAGAAAAATTTGATACCCAAATTCATTCTGAAAGTTCGGGTGAGGGACTAGTAGTTAGAGGGAGAAACCACGAAGTAGGTGCTAGCGGTAAAAACCAATCCAAATCCAAAGGAAAAAACTCTAAGTATTGCCGTTATTGCAAGAAAAGAAATCATGAAATCTCTGAGTGCTACAAATTGAAAAATAAGCAAAACAGAGAAGATAAGGGTAAGCAACCCGAAAAATCTGCCGAAGCTAGTTTTGTAGAAACCGAATCTGATGGAGAGTGTTTTATTGCTTCTGGTACTGAACAAAGGTCAAAAAATGAGTGGGTTCTTGATTCTGGTTGTACATTTCATATGTCTCCTAATAGAGACTGGTTTACCACCTATGAATCTTTTAATGGTGGTTTTGTCTTAATGGGCAACGATGCTCAATGCAAAGTTGTCGGCAAAGGCACAATCAAAATCAAGACACATGATGGAGTCATTAGAACTTTGACCAGTGTCATACATGTCCCTGATTTGAAACGAAATCTCATTTCCCTAGGCACTCTTGAATCTCAAGGGTGTTGATACTCAGCTGAAGGTGGAGTTTTAAAAGTGTCCAAAGGAGCTCTTGTGTTACTAAAGGCAATTCGATCTGGTAGTTTGTATTTGCTTCAGGGTTCAACTGTTATAGGTTCTGCAGCCGTCGCCTCATCCAACAAAGACAACACGAAGTTGTGGCATTTGAGGTTGGGCCACATGAGTGAGAAGGGAATCCAAATTCTCAAAAAGAAAGGCTATCTTGGCAACCATTGTACCGGTAAGGTCGATTTCTGTGAGCATTGCATTTTTGGTAAGCAGAGAAAGGTTAGCTTTTCAAAAGCCATTCACAGGACCAAAGGTACTTTGGACTACATCCATTCAGATCTTTGGGGTCCATCGAGAGTTCCCTCCAGAGGTAAATGTCATTATATGCTGACATTTATTGATGATTTTTCACGTAAACTCTGGGTATATTTTCTCAAGCAAAAGAATGAAGTTTTTTCCACCTTTAAAGAGTGGAAATTATTAATTGAGAACCATACTGGCAAGAAGATCAAGAGGCTAAGGACAGACAATGGCCTCGAATTTTGTTCTAATGAGTTTAATTATTTCTGCAAGAAAGAAGGTATTGCCAGACATTTCACCGTTCCAAGAACTCCACAACAAAATGGAGTTGCTAAAAGGATGAACAGAACTATCTTGGAGAAAGTTCGTTGTATGCTCTCCCATTCTACTCTGGGGAAAGAATTTTGGGCAGAAGCAGCTTCAACATCATGCTACTTGATAAACCGCTCACCAAATCGATCACTCGACTGCAAAATTCTAGAAGAAGTTTGGTCAGGTAACCCTGTTGATTATTCTAATTTTAGAATATTTGGTTGCCCTGCTTATTCTCATGTGAACGAGGGAAAATTGGAACCTCGTGCTAAGAAATGCATTTTCTTAGGTTATGGCCTAGGGGTTAAAGGCTATCGTTTGTATGACCCTGAATCTCGCAAAATATTTCATAGTCGGAATGTAACCTTTAATGAAAATGGTATGCTATCTTCTGGAAAAGATACTATTGTTCCCTCCACTGATACAGGTGATCAGGAGGATGTTCGAGAAAAGGTGGTGTTTGAGACTGAAGCTCCCATTTTGGAAGCAAATATCCCTAATTCTTCCACCACTCAAGAAGATGAAGTCACTGTTGAACAAATGAGTCCACGACAACATCCACCTCAACGTCGTGGTTTGCCACAACCATGGTCTATGGCTCAAGAACTTCCACAACAAAGGCCAAGAAAACCGACTCAAAGACTGATCACAGAATCTGTCAACATTGCTTATGCTTTGACTGTTGCACAAGAGATGGGTGAAGATGGTGAACCCAAGAATTATTCTGAAGCTATCTCTGGTGATGACTCAGCAAAGTGGACTGCTGCTATGCAGGAAGAAGTCGAGAGTCTTCTAAAAAATAAAACATGGGATTTGGTGATGTTACCGGAAGGCAAGCGAGTCATTAGTTGCAAATAGATTTTTAAGAGAAAAGAAGGCATCCCCGGTGTTGAAAATGCAAGGTACAAAGCAAGATTCGTAGTAAGAGGTTTTGATCAACAGGAAGGTATTGACTTTAACGAAGTATTTTCTCCCGTTGTTCGTCATTCTTCAATTCGTGTATTACTTGCTCTAGTTTCCTTGTATGATTTGGAGCTGGAACAGTTAGATGTGAAAACTGCTTTTCTTCATGGTAATCTTGAGGAAGAAATTTATATCCAGCAGCCAGAGGGCTTCATTGTTCCTGGAAAGGAGAACCATGTATGTCGTCTGAAGAAATCTCTTTATGGTTTGAAGCAATCACCAAGACAATGGTATAAAAGGTTTGATTCCTTCATGACTGGACATGGCTATTCTAGAAGTAGTTATGATAACTGTGTCTATTTTCAAAAAATATCTGATGGATCACTAGTATACTTGTTGTTATATGTTGATGATATGTTAATTGCTGCAAGAGATAAAACTCTTGTTGACAAGTTAAAGGTGCAGCTCAACAGTGAATTTGATATGAAAGATCTAGGTCCTGCCAAGAAGATTCTTGGAATGGAGATTAACAGAGATCGTCAAGCTGGAAAACTTTTTCTATCACAGAAAAAGTATGTAATGAAGATGCTTGACAGATTCGGAATGCGAGATTGCAAAGCTGTTAATACTCCACTTGCTGTCCACTTCAAGTTGTCATCAGATCAGTGTCCACAATCAGAAGAGGAACAAAGGCGCATGTCACATGTCCCGTATTCTAATGCAGTCGGAAGCCTTATGTACGCTATGGTATGTACTAGGCCTGATTTGGCTTATGCGGTTAGTGTTGTTAGCAGATTCATGCACAACCCAGGAAAACAGCATTGGGAATCTGTCAAATGGATCCTTCGTTACTTGAAGGGTTCTCCTGATATTGGTTTGGTATTTGATAGACAAAAGTCTGATCCAGGAGGCATAGTTGGTTATGTTGACGCTGACTACGGTGGTGATTTAGATCGGAGAAGATCACTTTCAGCCTATATCTTTACACTCTGCGACTCTGCTATCAGTTGGTATTCATCACTTCAAGCCATTGCGGCTTTGTCCACCACTGAAGCAGAATATATTGCTGCTACTGAAGGAGTGAAAGAGGCTATCTGGCTCCGAGGCTTGGTTGCTGAACTTGGTTTACAACAACACATTCTTGTTATGTTCTGCGATAGTCAGACTGCTGTCCACTTGGCCAGAAATAGCAAGCATCACTCAAAGACCAAGCATATTGATATTAAACGCCACTTTATGTGAGATATTGTTGATGCAGGAGAAATTACTGTGGAAAAAAATCCATACAACTGAAAATCCTGCAGATATGTTAACCAAACCACTTCCAGCCGCTAAGTTCGATCATTGCTTGGACTTAGCTGGTATTATTCATTGTTAACAGGATTTCATGGCGAGAGAGTATTTCCGATCAAAAGGAGATCAAGGTGGAGATTTGTTGGCTGCTCTCCTTTTGTCAACAACTGCTGCTCATATTTCAACAATTGTGGATGATGAAGACATTTGTGACTTTGTGTTTTCAACATTAGTGGCTGCATTCATACATGAAGGCAAGACTTTTGAGGTCCAGATTTGGCTATAAAAGCCAATGCTACTTCATTTGCAAAGACACCTCCACAACATTTCAATAGCCAATCTCTCCTTTATATTTTCTTCTTTCTCTACTTCTTGGTTGAGTATTTCTATACTCGTAGAGAATTTGTAAGGGGCTATTTTGTCTTGTTAGTCCCGAGAAAATATTTTGTACTCTCGTCAATATTAGTGAAATTTTTTGGCTCTCTCGCCGGTGGTTTTTTACCTCTATTTAAAGAGGGTTTTTCCACCTAAAACCTTGGTGTCAATTTTACTGTTTTTATTAATTTTCGGAATCTTTGGTTGAATTTATCACGCTTCCACACTCTGTAGCCCTACAAGTAGTAACATTAAATCATTCGGAATATGTAATTTAGAACATAGATTCCAAAACCCCTTTGATATTCATGCATAGAAATCTTAAAATCGTGCTCTAATGATTTTTAAGCCCATGTAGTTTTTAGGATAAACCCCACGTACCTCTATTTCGGAAAATAATGGATGATTCCTGAAGCTTACGGATTAGGGATTCCAAATCTCTAATTGTCTTCTAAATCCCACGGTTGAATCTTGAGTTATTTGGGAATCTTGTTTGAAACCCTAGGGAGTGTTCTTGAAGAAAATTGAGAGAAATATGAGTCATGTGGTGTTTTGGAGTTGAAATGGAGTGTTTGGGCTGAATTAATAGGGGTGGAATTGACCCAAATGCCCCTGGAAAATGTGGAGCTGACTGCAGAAAAAAATATACTACTGCCTCTCACGAAAATGGCCATAACATTTTGCTAGATTGACGGATTTATGTGAAATTTGTATCGATGGAAAGATACTTCAAAGAACTTTCATTTGATATATAGTAGCTCACCCAGTTCTCTATATTCAGAGAGTTATGATAATTTGAAGTTGACCCTGAAATGCTGAAAACTGGGCAATAGGCTATGCATTTTGCTACTGTTTTGAAATCCAAACGCAGCCTTATGTGTTCCGAAAAATTCTAAAACTTATCCGAGATGTACTATGAGCTTGAACGATCGTAACGCAACTTGAAAATCTAAAAACGTAGGTCGGGAAGGTCATGAAAAATTCGTCAAAGATTGGGTACTCGGAATGTGACTAAGTCTTGATTTAACGCTAAGAAAAATTTTAAGTCTTTGACTCTATATACATCCTACTAAGAGATAACACATGTACGACTTTCGCGGGGTCGTTACAACGACAATGAAACATTTAAACTTCTATCACGAAACTGAATTCTGAGTTTACTTGCCCTTAGTTGCTTCAAGAAGCTGATTCATGCTAAGAGTTTAGGATTCCTTTGAAGTGTTCATGATCCAATCATGCATATTAAATTGAGAAGTGATAACTTATGCAATTTTGAATCATGAGGCATCAAGACTTAGATAGTACCAGTGTATTATAATAACTGGGCTAAAATACTTGGAAGTATTTGAGATTATACACTGAACACTTATGAACTGAGTCACGAGTAAATAGCTGAATCTGAAACATGATGCTTTGACTGAACTGAATTCGCAACTTAGGTTGAAATATATTATCTCTTGGGATGGTCATACGCATCAGACTTCGGATAGCAGGATTGGGTGAAAAGGTGGAAAACCACCATAACTTGTTTGCCTGATTGCTAAACTGAATTACACCGGAAACTTATATTCAACAGGAGTATATCTTCAACACTCTGTCTACAGAAATTCTAGTAGCATTATGGAGTAAAAGATCTTGGACAATGCAACTTCTTGTTTTTCAAGCTTAGAACATTTCTTTAATACTCCCTTAACTATACTATTTCCCTTAAATACCATATTCATTCCATTCAACTTATAATTCTCATATGGGCATTGATAGCTCTTCTATAATGTCTATAGTAGCTGAAATCCTTTCACTGTGATCAAGCCTAACTTCAAGTCACAAAAATACTACATGTCATACCATGTTACTAGTCTAAACAATATGATTCAATCTTCCATATCTTTTTAAAGTCCACACCCTAAGCATATCATGCCTTCCCACATTAATGACTAAATCTGAACTCTTACTATAGATTCACTAGCGCATATTGCGTCCCCTCACTAAAATCTAAACATGTCATTCAAGCCTATCTTTATAACCTCATATGAACTTCAAGGAAAACACCCATGAAGACACACTTCACATATTCTCTAAACCACTATTAATATAACTCCCACGAGCTACCCCAAGAACATACACACACAAATTTCCACTAACCGTCAAATGTATCAAAAACTTGGCCCCAGATCTCAGTTCACACTTATGGTCTTATCTAAAACAAGCATACTATAAAGCGTGAGTACATGAGTTATGAGCTACATGACCTCAATTTGGAGTTCATAACTTATGGAATGGGATTCCGACTACTGAATAAACTGAAACTTCTCATTTTAGAACTTGAAGACTACATGATTCTCTATCATAAGCATGAACATGAATTTTGATCATTGGACTGAAACGTAAGGCATGAGTAGATAGTGGGATAACTGGAAAAAAAATACTGAGATAAGAATGGGTTGAGTCTCACCCTCACTTTCTGACGTTCTATATCATCATGACAGCACGACTAGAATCTGAAAGCCTGACTTAGTTATTCCCTCTATCATCTCTCCCTTAGCTTCAAGCCATCATATTAAATTTTGGAGATCCCTTACTAGACTCTAAACTGAAGTACACTCACTGCACTTTGGGGTTTGGAAAACTACTATACACGTATATCATAGAACTTAACCCTAAAGACTACACCTGTTAATACTTCCTTCTGAGATATACTTTATCATTCTATAGACCCAGTAGTCATCATATAATACTTGCACACTGTAACGCCCCGTAAAAGTCATGCATGTATTAGACTCATTCTTAGCTGGCAACCTTCGGGATACAACTTGTCGACCTTCCTGACCTTCATTTTTAGATTTTCAAGTTGCGTTACGATTGGGCAATCTCATAGTACATCTCGGATAAGTTTTGGAATTTTTTGGGATGCATAAGGCTGCGTTTGGACTTCAAAACAGTAGCAAAACGCATAGCCTGTTGCCCAGTTTTATTTTTTTTCAGCATTTCAGGGTCAACTTCAAACGATCATAACTCCCGGTATATAATGAACTGTGTGAGATATAATATATCAAACGAAAGATATTGGAGTCCTATTTCCAATTCAACTGGTTTCATCCAAATCCAACATCCGAGTAAGGAGTTATATTCTTTTTACTTCAGCCTGTCAGTTTGTCAACTGAGGGATAGTTTCGGCTTTACTTGTTTTCTTAGGAGCATTTTAGTCATTTCACCTCACCCAAATTTCGTCTATACCACCAGATTAAGCCCAAATTCTGAAAAATACAATCCTTTTTCTCAAATTCTCTCAAGAACACCCTTTAGGATTTCAAACAAAAATCCCAAATAACTCAAGATTCAACCGTTGGTTTTGGAAGATAATTTCAGATTGGGAATCCTCTCGACGTAGGCTTTGATAGACACCCAAAATTCATGGAGTACAAGGTACGCGGGGTTTTCCTAAATTCTCATGGGCATAGAAATCATGTTTTAAGAAAGGGGTTTTTGAATTCAAGTACATATTCATGTTTTAGAAGCTTCATATGATATTGTTTTAGCCTTTTGGCTTTCCCCCGAAGTGACTTAAAATTATATGTATATGTATATATGTGTTTTGCCTTGAAATATGATTTGAGAGCACAATTTACATGAAATTCCTCTCTTGATGTAATTTTCCCATGTTTCACATGATATAGATTGTTTTGAAATAAGTCTTGAAAAATCATGATATGAAATGCTTTGACTTTGCTATGTTTCGAATACGATTTTGAACACGAAAGGGAGTGTTGTGAATGTTGAATATACATATAATGAAAGACTGCATAATTTTGCCAAAAGCACATGACCACCATATGTTTGATGAAAGTTTTTGCATGGTTTTGACTTGAGTTTCGGAACATGAAATCTTTTATGCAAATTACATGTTTGGGTGGTCTGAAACTACACTTTTGTGAAAGATAATGCTTAATGCATTATGGCTCAGAAATAGAACCTGCAGGTCTTGGTATGACGATACCAACTTAGATAAGCCATATCAGACTCAGACTAACAGACTTTTCAGGCTAGTTCAGAAAGCAGATTTTTATCAGACTTTCATGATTTAGAAATTTCAGAATGATACATGTTCAGAAAAGGTTAAAAATAGGCATATAGAGATGTTAGGTGGTACCCCGAAGAGGTCTTGAGTTCAGACAACTCTTTGCCTAAAACCGTGGTTTGCCGACCCGGGTATATTATTATGCGCTGACTTAAATGTCCTGTGGCGTATCAAACTCAGAGACTCCAACCCTTGTGGCACACTCGGGTTGGGGGCTTCCCCGCCGAGTCAATGGTGGATTCCATACAGCCCGTGGAATATCAGAAATGTAGGGGAATACCACCTAACTCAGAAGTAAAACACAGATCATGATTTGAAATGAATAGACATGTTGCATATTTTCAGAAAGTGCCTATGTATTTTTCAGAAACAATTTTATACAGAATGTCTTGATGAAAAAAATTGCTTTCACTTATATATATGTATGTATGTTCCATTATACTATTTTTGGAGTGCTTCGCGTGCCAGTACTTTTGTGCTGACCCCCCCCTCCTTCTAGGTTTTGAGGCACAGTATAGGGGTTCAGCTACTCGGTAGACATTCTCGGTCTTGCAGACTTGATTTCACAGTGGTGAGCCTTCTATTATCCGGAAGGCCTAATTATGTCAGACATTATCTTATTTATTATGTTTTGGTCTACTGGGGGCCTTGTCCTGGTTTCTTTTCAGACAAATGTTTATATTCTTAGTAGAGATTTCGCAGACTGATGTCAGATAGTATATTTCATAAATATTGCAGAACTTGACCATGTTTTCTGTACTCAGTTTCAATTCCGCATTTTACTATGATTATGAATATTTAGCATGATAACCAGACAGAGAATGGGTGTTCCGGGCCTTCTTGGTTCGGGATGATCGTCACGGCTAGGGCCTAGGCTTGGGTCGTGACAAAATTGGTATCAGAGCACGGTTCATGGTCCCAGGATGTCTGCGAAATCATGTCAAGTAGAGTTTTGTTTATGGGTGTGTAGCGCGCCACCCTTATAAATAGGAGGCTACTAGTTCGTGCTTCAGATTCTAAATTGTCCCCTAATCAATGATTCTCTTGTATTTCAGAAACACGACTATGCCTCCCCATCGCAACATCGATCAGAGTGCTCAGGCAGATGTGGTCCGTCCCACCCACGGGATGCGGACTCGTAATAGAGCTTCCACGCCAAAAGTTGTCCCTACTCCGGGAGTTCCTCCAGTCCCAACTAGTCCACCTAGGACTCCACGGATTAATGCCAACCTCCCACAAACTTCTTAGAGAAATATCTCGAATGCCGAGTTCAGACAGTGTATCCATATGCTGACACAGCTGGTAGCTAACCAGGCTCAACGGTCGGAAGATGTTGGGTCTGCATCTGTTACATCTGGGGCTACTAGAGTCAGGTATTTCATGAAGATGAATCCACCTAAGTTCACTGGTACAAAAGTGGAGGAAGATCCACAGGAGTTCGTGGATGAGATGGAGAAGATCTTTAAAGTAATGCATGTAGATGAGATAGAAGGAGTGGAATTGGCAACTTATCAGCTTAAGGATGTTGCAAATCAGTGGTATTCAGACTGGGAAGATGCAAAAGGTGAGAGTGCTGAGCCTACAGTTTGGGGTGAGTTTGTAGAAACTTTCCTTGATAGATTCTTTCCTCTGGAGTTGAGGGAGGCCAAAGCGGAAGAGTTCATGAATCTGAAGCAGGGCAGTATGAGTGTACAGGAGTACACTTTGAAGTTTAATCAATTAGCCCACTATGCACCAAAATTGACTAGCAATATGAGAGCCCGGATGAGGAAATTTGCATCCGGCCTTGCTGATAACCTGATACTTGAGTGCCAGGGGGCAATGTTGAATAGGGAGTTAGACTTTGCTAGACTGACAGTCTATATGCAGCAGGTGGAAGAGAAGAAGAGAAAGATCACTGAATCTATAGAGAAGGACAGACAGGCCAAGAGAGTCAAATCTGCAGACCAGCACCGTAGTCAGTCGCAGAGTGGTAATTGGGGAAATAGGTGGTCAAAGAAGATGAGGTTTTGGAATAATATGCAATCAGCAGCCAGCGCCCCAGTACCCAGACCCCCTGCAGACAGACAGACTTAGAGCTATCAGACTCCTCATGGATCTAGAGCAACAGATACTCAGTTGCAGGGTAGTGTGGCTCAGCAGCATCGCACTTACCCGCGATGTGAAAAGTGTGGTAAGAATCATCCGAGGAAATGTCAGTTGGGCACATGTGTATTTTATTCATGTGGTCATCCAAAACACTTTCAGAAGGACTGTCCATCTACTAGGAGGAGATCTAGTGGTGTGAAGTTTCAGTGCAATTCCACAGCGCTACCCCCATCTCAGAAGGGCACCACATCAGCTGTCGAGAATAGTCGCAACCGGTTATATGCCTTGACCAACCGCCAGGAGGCGGAAGCTTCCCCAGATGTTGTTACCGGTACGCTACGAATCTTTTCCCGTGATGTTTGTGTGTTACTTGATCCCGGATCTACCTTATCCTATGTGACCCCTTATGTGGCTGTTGGTTTTGTGTTTGAGCCCAGTGTGATTTCTGAACCCTTTTCCGTTTCTACCCCGGTGGGGGATTCTGTTGTTGCTAGAAGGGTATATAGGTGTCATGACCCGAGCCTAGGCCCTAGCCGTGATGAGCATCCCGAACCATGAAGGCCCGGAACACCCATTCTCTGTCTGGTTATCATGCACAACATTCATAATCATAATAAAATGCGAAATTGAAACTGAGTACGTAAAACATGGTCAAGATCTGCAACATTCTGAAAATGCTATCTGACATCAGTCTGCGAAATCTCTACTAAGAACATAAACATTTGTCTGAAAAGAAACTGGGACAAGGCCCCCAGTAGACCAAAACATAATAAATAAGATAATGTCTGACATAATTAGGCCTTCCGGATAATAGAAGGCTCACCACTGTGAAATCAAGTCTGCAAGCCCGAGAATGTCTACTGAGTAGCTGGACCCCTAGACTGTGCCTCAAAACCTGGAAGGAGGGGGGGGGTCAGCACAAAAGTACTGGCACGCGAAGTAATCCAAAATAGTACAATGGAACATACATATATATATATATATATATAAGTGAAAGCAATTTTTCCTCAAGACATCATGTATAAAACTGTTTCTGAGAAACACATGGGCACTTTCTGAAAACATGCAACCTGTCTGTTTATTTCAAATCATGATCTGTGTTTTACTTCTGAGTTAGGTGGTATCCCCTACATTTCTGAAAATTCCACGGGCCGTATTGAATCTGCCATTGACTCGGCGGGGAAGCCCCCAACCCGAGTGTGCCGCAAGGGTTAGAGTCTCTGATTCTGATACGCCACAGGACATTTAAGTCAGCGCATAATAATATACCCGGGTCGGTAAACCACGGTTTTAGGCAAAGAGTTGTCTGAACTCAAGCCCTCTTCGGGTAACCACCTAACATCTCTGTATGCCCATTTTTAATCTTTTCTGAACAAGTATCATTCTGAAATTTCTAGATCATGAAAGTCTGATAAAATCTGATTTCTGAAATAGTCTGAACTAGTCTGAAAAGTCTGAGTCTGATATGGCATTTATCTGAGTTGGTATCGTCATACCAAGACCTGCAGGTTCTATTTCTGAGCCATAATGCATTAAGCACGATCTTTCATAAAAGCATAGTTTCAGACCACCCAAACATGTAATTTGCATAAAAGGTTTCATGTTCCGAAACTCAAGTCAAGACCATGCAAAAACTTTTATCAAACATATGGTGGTCATGTGCTTTGGGCAAAATTATGCAGTCTTTCATTATATGTATATGCAACATTTACAACCCTCTCTTTCTTGTTCAAAATCGTATTCGAAACATAGCAAAGTCAAAGCATTTCATATCATAACTTTTCAAGACTTATTTCAAAACAATATATATCATGTGAAACATGGGAAAATCACATCAAGAGAGTAATTTCATGTAAATTGTTCTCTCAATTCAGATTTCAAGGCAAAACACATATATACATATACATATAATTTTTAAGTCACTTTGGGGGAAAACCAAAAGGCTAAAACAATATCATATAAAGCTTCTAAAACATGAACATGTACTTGATTTCAAAAACCCCTTTCTTAAAACATGATTTCTATGCCCATGAGAATTTAGGAAAACCCCGCGTACCTTGTTCTCCACGAATTTTGGGTGTCTATCAAAGCCTACGTCGAGAGGATTCCAAATCTGAAATTATCTTCCAAAACCAACGGTTGAATCTTGAGTTATTTGGGATTTTGTTTGAAACCCTAAAGGGTGTTCTTGAGAGAATTTGAGAAAAAGGATTGTATTTTGCTGAATTTGGGATAAATATGGTGCTATAGACGGAATTGGGTGAAGTGAAATGATTAAAATTCCCCTAAGAAAACAAGAAAAGTCGAAACTATCCCTCAGTTGACAAACTGATAGGCTGAAGTAAAACGGATATAACTCCTTACCCCGTTGTTGGATTTGGATTAAACCGGTTGAATTGGAAATAGGACACAAAGAGCTTTCATTTGATAGGTTGCAGCTCTCCCAGTTCATTATATTCAGAGAGTTATGATCGTTTTAATTTGACCTTGAAAATCTAAGAAAAACAGAGTGTTTTCGTCACCTGAAACCATAAGTATGCGCCGCCCTTTGCATCGCCTAATTTTACATATGCGCCGCCCTATGCATCGCCTAATGTTACATATGCGCCGCCCTATGAATCGCCTATATTTGCATAGGCGCCGCACTATGTATCTCCTATATGTGCGTATGCGATACATTCAACTTTGAAAGGTCATAACTTCTTCACCGGGTGTCCGTTTTAGGCGAATTTGGTATCGTTGGAAATCTCATTCAATTATATACAATTTGGTATATATTAGGCCACCCAGTTCATAATATACAATGAGTTATGGTCAATATAATTTGACACAAATTACAATATCCACTAAAACTTAATCGATCGAAATGGTTTTAAGTCGTCCTTGAGTTGAAGGACTTCTATGGTATAAATTCGTGCTAAAATGGATTCACATACTACAACATTGATTAACATGAAAAATTGGCATAGGACTTATGGATTTCGGATTATCAACGGATCAGAGTCATGGTCTATATTGTAGCCCGAAATGCGGGGCGTTACAATAGGGGTTATGTGGTGACTGTTGGTAGTCGGGATATGGTGGCAGACCTTATAGAGTTGGACATGGTTGTATTTGATGCTTTCTTAGGGATGGATTGGCTCCATTCATGCTATGCCATATTGGATTGTAGGACTCGTAGAGTTACCTTTTCTTTCCCGAATGAACCAATGATAGAATGGGAGGGATATTCTTTAGCACCCAAAGGGCACTTTATATCTTATCTCAGAGCCCGAAAACTCATTTGTAAGGGTTGTTTGTATCACCTTATTCGAGTCAAGGACTCCAGAGTTGAAAATCGTCTTCTTCAGTCTGTCCCTGCGGTGAATGCATTTCCAGAAGTCTTTCCCGAAGATCTCCCAGGGATACCCCCTGATAGGGAGATAGAGTTTGGTTTTGATGTGTTTCCAGATACCCGCCCCATTTCTATTCATCCATATAGAATGGCTCCCGCAGAGCTAAAAGAGTTGAAAGAGCAGTTAGCAGACCTCCTAGATAAGGGATTTATACGCCCCAGTGTATCTCCTTGGGGTGCACCTGTACTTTTCGTGCGTAAGAAAGACGGTTCCCTTCGTATGTGCATAGATTACCATCAGTTGAATAATGTCACAGTTAAAAACAAATATCCTCTTCCTAGGATTGATGATCTTTTTGAGCAGCTTCAGGGTGCTAGATGTTTTTCAAAAATAGACCTTCCTTCGGGCTATCATCAGTTGAAAGTTAGGGAGTTAGACATTCCCAAAATGGCTTTCCGAACCCGATATGGTCACTATGAGTTTCCTGTCATGTCCTTCGGGTTAACTAATGCCCCTGCAGCCTTCATGGATCTTATGAACAGAGTTTTCCGTCAGTTTCTTGACTCGTTTGTCATTTTATTTATTGATGATATTCTGATTTATTCTTAGAGTAAGGAGGATCATGCCGATCACCTTCGAATCATTCTTCAGACCCTTAAGGATCATCGATTGTATACCAAGTTATCCAGGTGTGAGTTCTGGTTAGATGCTATTGCATTATTAGGGTATATTGTGTCCCGTGACGGGATTAGAGGGTTTTTCATCCATAGCGGCTCCACTCACTAAACTGACTCAGAAAAAGGTAAAGTTTGTGTGATCTTATTTATGTGAAAGTAGTTTTGAGAAGTTGAAAGACAGACTAACCACTGCCCCCGTTTTGACTCTTCCCGAGGGTGTTGATGGTTTTGTGGTTTATTGTGATGCATCCCGTGTGAGACTTGGCTGCGTTTTGATGCAACATGGTAAGGTGGTAGCTTATACATCTAGGCAGTTGAAGGTGCACGAGCGGAACTACCCTACTCATGATTTGGAGTTAGAGGTTGTGGTGTTTGCCCTTAAGATTTGGCGGCACTACTTGTACGGTGTTCATGTTGATATCTTCACCGATCACAACAGTCTGCAGTATGTTTTCTCGCAGAAAGAATTGAATCTCAGGCAGAGGTGGTGGTTGGAACTCCTAAAAGACTATGATATGAGCCTGCATTACCATCTGGGCAAGGCAAATGTTGTAGCCGACGCCCTCAGCAGGTTGTCTATGGGCAACCTTTCTCTTGTAGAAGAAGAAAAGAAAGAGATGGTGAAGGATGTTCACCTCCTTACGAATCTGGGAGTGCGACTGTTAGATTCTGAAGATGGAGAGGTGGTTGTTCATGAGTTAGCTAAGTCATCCCTTTGTGCTGAAGTGAAAGAGAAGCAGGTTGAAGACTCCATCTTGATGCAAATCAAGAAAGATGTGGGTCAACAGAAGGTGATGTCTTTTGAAATTGATGGTGATGGCATTCTGAGGTTTCAGGGTAGGTTATGTGTTCCGAATGTCGACGGGCTTCGAGAAAGAATTCTTGATGAAGCTCACACCTCGAGGTATGTTGTTCATCCTGGTTCTACTAAGATGTACCATGATTTGAAAGCTATGTTTTGGTGGAATAATATGAAGCGAGATGTGGCGAACTTTGTTTCTAAGTGCTTGAATTGCCAACAACTGAAAGTAGAACATTTGAGGCCAGGAGGTACTTCCCAAGAAATAGCGTTACCCTTGTGGAAGTGGGAAATGATCAATATGGAGTTTATTGCAGGACTTCCAAAGTCCCGAAATCAGTATGACTCTATATGGGTGATTGTAGATAAGCTGACCAAGTCAGCTTACTTTCTGCCTGTCAGGACTAACTATTCGGGGGAAGATTATGCCAAGCTGTTCATTGCGGAAATTGTCCGTTTGCATGGAGCGCCTGTCTCCATCATATCCGACCGAGGTACGCAGTTTTCTTCTCAGTTTTGGAGATCATTTCAGAAAGGTTTAGGTACCCAGGTGAACTTAAGTACAACATTCCACCCACAGCCTGATGGTCAAGCTGAACGCACCATCCAGACCCTGGAGGACATGCTGAGGGCCTGTGTGATAGACTTTAAAGGTTGTTAGGTTGATCACTTGCCACTGATAGAGTTTGCCTATAACAACAACTTCCACTCTAGTATTAAGATGACACCTTTTGAGGCATTGTATGGTAGGAGATGTAGGTCTCCAATAGGCTGGTATGAAGTAGGTGAGATGCAGATGTATGGGCCTGATCTTGTTCATCGGGAAATGGAAGATGTGAAACTCATAAGGGAATGACTTAAGACAGATCAGAGTCGTCAGAAATCCTATGCCGACGTCAGAAGAAGAGAGTTAGAGTTTGAGATTGGAGATTGGGTCTTCCTCAAAGTAGTTATGCGTTTTGGGAAGAGGGGTAAGCTAAGTCCTCGCTAAATAGGCCCGTATCAGGTTATAAGAATAATAGGTGGAGTTGCGAATGAATTGGAATTGCCTGCTAGTTTGGGTTCTGTTCATCCAGTATTCCACATATCCACGTTGAAGAAGTGCATCGGAGATCACTCTTTGGTGGTGCCCATTGATGAGATCAAGGTGAGCGATTCCTTGTCTTACGAGGAAGAGCCCATGGAAATCCTAGATCGACAAGTGAGAAAATTGAGGAGTAAGGATATAGTCTCAGTTAAAGTGTTATGGCGAAATCAGAAGGATGAAGAAGCAACTTGGGAGTCGGAGCATGACATGAAGGCGAGATACCCAAGCCTATTTGAATCAGCAAGTCACGAATTTGAAGGTACTATTCTTGCTTTATGTTTCCCTCCATGTATGAATCTGTTTGAAAATCGTGCATGACTAGTTCCGCGTCATCATTCGGGGACGAATGATCCCAAGGGGGGGATAATGTAACGCCCCGTAAAAGTCATGCATGTATTAGACTCATTCTTAGCTGGCAACCTTCGGGATACAACTTCTCGACCTTCCCGACCTTCATTTTTAGATTTTTAAGTTGCGTTACGATCGGGAAATCTCATAGTACATATCAGATAAGTTTTGGAATTTTTCGGGATGCATAAGGCAGCGTTTGGGTTTCAAAACAGTAGCGAAACGCATAGCCTGTTGCCCAGTTTTCTTTTTTTTCAGCATTTCAGGGTCAACTTCAAACGATCATAACTCCCTGTATATAATGAAATGTGTGATATATAATATATAAAACGAAGGATATTTGAGTCCTCTTTCCAATGCAACTAGTTTCATCCAAATCCAACATCTGAGTAAGGTGTTATATCCGTTTTACTTCAGCCTGTCAGTTTGTCAACTGAGGGATAGTTTCGACTTTTCTTGTTTTCTTAGGGGCATTTTAGTCGTTTCACCTCACCCAAATTTCGTCTATAACACCAGATTTAGCCCAAATTCAGCAAAATACAATCCTTTTTCTCAAATTCTCTCAAGAACACCCTTTAGGATTTCAAACAAGAATCCCAAATAACTCAAGTTTCAACCGTTGGTTTTGGAAGATAATTTCAGATTTGGAATCCTCTCGACGTAGGCTTTGATAGGCACCCAAAATTCGTGGAGAACAAGGTACGCGGGGTTTTCCTAAATTCTCATGGGCATAGAAATCATGTTTTAAGAAAGGGGTTTTTGAATTCAAGTACATATTCATGTTTTAGAAGCTTCATATGATATTGTTTTAGCCTTTTGGCTTTCCCCCGAAGTGACTTAAAAATTATATGTATATGTATATATGTGTTTTGCCTTGAAATATGATTTGAGAGCACAATTTACATGAAATTCCTCTCTTGATGTAATTTTCCCATATTTCACATGATATAGATTGTTTTGAAATAAGTCTTGAAAAATCATGATATGAAATGCTTTGACTTTGCTATGTTTCGAATACGATTTTGAACACGAAAGGGAGTGTTGTGAATGTTGAATATACATATAATGAAAGACTGCATAATTTTGCCAAAAGCACATGACCACCATATGTTTGATGAAAGTTTTTGCATGGTTTTGACTTGAGTCTCGGAACATGAAATCTTTTATACAAATTACATGTTTGGGTGGTCTGAAACTACACTTTTATGAAAGATCATGCTTAATGCATTATGGCTCAGAAATAGAACCTGCAGGTCTTGGTATGACGATACCAACTCAAATAAATGTCATATTAGACTCAGACTAACAGACTTTTCAGGCTAGTTCAGAAAACAGATTTTTATCAGACTTTCATGATTTAGAAATTTCAGAATGATACATGTTCAGAAAAGGTTAAAAATGGGCATACAGAGATGTTAGGTGGTTCCCCGAAGAGGGCTTGAGTTCAGACAACTCTTTGCCTAAAACCGTGGTTTGCCGACCCGGGTATATTATTATGCGCTGACTTAAATGTCCTGTGGCGTATCAGACTCAGAGACTCCAACCCTTGCGGCACACTCGGGTTGGGGGCTTCCCCGCCGAGTCAATGGCGGATTCCATACAGCCCGTGGAATATCAGAAATGTAGGGGAATACCACCTAACTCAGAAGTAAAACACAGATCATGATTTGAAATGAATAGACATGTTGCATATTTTCAGAAAGTGCCCATGTATTTTTCAGAAACAGTTTTATACAGGATGTCTTGATGAAAAAAATTGCTTTCACTTATATATATGTATGTATGTTCCATTATGCTATTTTTGGAGTGCTTCGCGTGCCAGTACTTTTGTGCTGAGCCCCCCCTCCTTCTAGGTTTTGAGGCACAGTATAGGGGTCCAGCTACTCAGTAGACATTCTCGGGCTTGCAGACTTGATTTCACAGTGGTGAGCCTTCTATTATCCGGAAGGCCTAATTATGTCAGACATTATCTTATTTATTATGTTTTGGTCTACTGGGGGCCTTGTCCCAGTTTCTTTTCAGACAAATGTTTATGTTCTTAGTAGAGATTTTGCAGACTGAATGTCAGATAGCAGTATTCAGAAATGTTGCAGATCTTGACCATGTTTTCCGTACTCAGTTTCAATTCCGCATTTTATTATGATTATGAATGTTGTGCATGATAACCAGCCAGAGAATGGGTGTTCCGGGCCTTCATGGTTCGGGATGCTCGTCACGGCTAGGGCCTAGGCTCGGGTCGTGACACACACTTACTAACTTCGGGTTTTCATGAATATCCCCATAGTCAGAGTTCACACCCTATAGTGCTTTAACTATTATTTCTATTAGTTGAACCTTCAAAAACTCAAACTTAGAATCTGGCACTCAACATGGATATCACCAAGCCTTCAATGAATCATATTATTTCCGACATAGCCTACCAATATCGTGACTCCAAACTTACATCTCTATACTTTGAGAATCAAGATCATATAAAAAGGCTCAACACTATCAATCAAAACTCCTTAACTTGGTTATTTAGAACACCATATACCATCTAACTAGTCTTTCTCCACCTAGCAACTCAACGGTATCACTCGTCACACAAAACGTGTAATAGTCTTAGAAAATACCGCAACCTCAGATCACCTTGGGCATACTTCTACATTATACATGCAACATCATACTTCACTACGAATCAAATAAACTTAAGTTCTTACTTATACCGTTCAAGACTATTAGATTACTTTCAAAAAACTAGAATCATTAACCAAGAAATCATCACATCCACCTTCGTGGACATCAATTGTTCAAACTTAATGTCTAGTTCTAAACATGATTTACAACCCAACCTTATACAGAATTCTTACAAAACATACATCATTAATCTTAAGTCACTATTTTTACAACCACATTGTGACGCTCAACATCATAACCCATTAAACTCCTCACGTTTTGGGCATGTTTCGGACTATTCGGGAACGTTTTCGAGCTTGACGGGGCTTCGATAAATGCCCCGCATTGCTGCCAACGTTCCAGCACCTTCTAGATGGTCAAAATAGGCTGGCAGCACATTTATTAGACTTTAGGAAGTTCACATGGGCTGGTATGAAAGTGCAGATTTTCCAGCTTTAAAAGGTCCACAAAGGTTGGCATACATGTGCAGGATTTTCAGATTTTCAGCTTGTAGTTGATAATTGTATAGCTTGCATTGTTGAACATTGTTGACTTAGAGACTTTTAGGTACTATAAATACATGTTGTAAGGCATCATAGGAATCAGATCATACTTGTTTTATTCAGTAAATACCACCCATGAAGAATACAACATAATTTACTAGTCCATCAAATTAGGACATTCTACCCCAAATACCTCATTTTATCTAGATACTATCCACGACCAAAACACCTTTATGACATTACTACTATACCTCGAAAATCTAATACATACCTTATCACAAGTAGTACTAGTTTAAAATTACCAAGGAAAAGATGGTCAAGGGGTAAAGTCACATAATAGACATGATCGACATTAATCTTATACTATAACCCCATACAATCTTATCTACTTATACAACTTCTCTCATCACGCTTACTTACCCAAGCATACATTTAGACTACCTTCAAATTCCAAAAACAACCATGAGTCTACACTTACAACTTATTAGTTAATCTAGCCATTTTCATTCACAACCTATAAGGGGATACTATAACCACCTTAAATATCCACTCTGGTCTCTCTCCCTATTTTGAAAAAAAAAAATAACAATCTAAGTTGAACACTTCCTCCACGGACTACCATACAATCGACAAATGGTACAACATTAGTCTACCACCACAAAATGGTAAATCATTCTCAGTCAACGGTTATTCAACTATAAAAATTTAGTTACAGAAAAGTCATCCTGACTCTGAACTCTAACCTTGCGACTTCATATCACCAACTTCTTGGTCTAATTTTACTAACAATAGGTCATGGCACCGACACTCTAACTTATACTACTACTCGGGTGGAAATACAGTTCCAACAAACACAAGAACAATAAGATGAACAACAAGTTACTCGTAAATTGAAATAGGCCTCACACGGCTTCACTAGACTTTGATTTTTTTGTGTGTGTTTTGAACAAGAAAATAAAACGAATAACAAAGCAGCTATGCTAGTGAATCGAAAGAGCCCTAAACCGCTTCACTAGACTTTTGTTTTTTCAACAACAAAATGATATCAAGATAACAAGAGATAAAAACTTGACACACAATAGTCAATGACCAAGAATACACATCTTACTCATGTCTTAACTGAACGCCTCATAAGAACAAGGACACAACTTTTAAACTAGGGAGCTTCTCTCCAGTCCCTTATGTGACTTCTAAAATTTCTGCTAGTAAATCTGAGAGCATTATCTGGGAACACCAGACTAAGGAAAGAATTAGGATAAATTTTCTTTCGTATGGGAGACACCATTGAAAGAATTAGATTATGAAGGAGAAACATTCTAACTCTATAGCACAAACTAGAACATGAAGAAAGAAAGACATTCCTAAACGCCTAGTAGCCTCCTGCTTATAAGTGTGGCGCGCAATACACCCATAAAGAAGACTCTGCCCGACGCGATTTCGCAGACACCCTGGGACCATGAACCATGCTCTGATATCAAGTTTGTCACGATCCGAATCAGGGCCCAAGCTGTGATGAGCATTCCCAAACCGTAAAGGCCAGGGACGCCCTCTGTCTATCAGGTAATCATGCACTTCATAATACAAAAGAAAATGCGGAATTTGATATGTAATACGAAAACATGGTTGATTCTGAAAATGTATCTGAATAACAATGTCTGAAATCAGTCTGCGAAATCTCTACTAATAACTAAACAAAATTGTCTGAAGAAGTGGGACAAGGCCCCAGTAGACCAAAACTGAAATAAGTTTCATGATCTGAAAAGATAGGCCTTCTGGAATAGAGAAGGCTCACCACTGCACAATCTGATCACCTGTCGAAAATATCTACTGCTTATCTGGACCCCTAGACTGAACCTCAGAATCTGGAGGGAGGAGGGGGTCTATACAAATGTACTGGTATGCAGAGCGAATCCAAAATAATCATTTATAATCAACATATATGAGAGAAGTTTAAAATAGTTCATAAACATGTCATATAGTAAGAAATCACATGGACAATTTAAATGATTGTGAAAATCATCATGACTCTGAGAAATCTGGATTACATCTGCGTTAGGTGGTATACCCTACAACTTTGAAAAATTCCATAGGCTATATGGAAACTGCCATTAACTCAACAAGGAAGCCCCCAACCCAAGTGTTCCCCAAGGGTCGGAGTCTCTTACTCTACTATGCCACACGGCTGTCGCCAACGCACAATAATAATCTAACTCTACTACACCACACGGCCGTCGCCAACGTACAGTAATAATCTACCCGTATCGGTAAATATGGTTTCAGGCTAAGAGTTGCTTGAACTCACGTCTTCTTCGAGTAACCACCTAACCCTCTTTAAGACCCTTATTAAAACTCTATCAAAACATGCATTCTCTGAAAACATACATTGAAAACATGATTTGAAAACATACTCTGAAAACATAATCTGTTATGGCATAAATACATATGGTATCGTCAAACCATTGACTTGCAAGTCACATCTCTGAGCCATCATTTATCTGCCATAAATCTATGTTTCAAAACACAAGTTTTGGGACCACCATTTCAATAATTAAATTCAAAGAGACTCTTTCTCAAACCTCATGTAAACACATGCAAGGGACTCATCTTTGTCAAGCATTTCAATAGCACAAGGTGGTCATGTCAAAGTTCTCACTTCACATGCAATTCTCTCTTTCAAACACAAGAACACATTTCTATCAAGAAACACCCTCTCAACTATTTCAAATCATGCTCAAAGACCGAAATATTGAGAAAACATCTTCTAAACCACAAAATCATAATCTTTAATTCAATACAAGAGAGGGAGTTCATAATTTATGCTCTCAAACAATCTAAAAACTCAAATTACATACATATACATATACATGTAAATCAATTTAGGGGATAGGACCACAAGGTCAAAATAGTAGTAACATTAAATCATTTGGAATATGTAATTTAGAACATAGATTCCAAAACTCCTTTGAAATTCATGCATAAAAAATCTTAAAACCATGCTCTAATGATTTTTAAGACCATGTAGTTTTTAGGATAAACCCCACATACCTCTATTTCATAAAATAATGGATGATTCCTGAAGCTTACGGATTAGCGATTCGAAATCTCTAATTATCTTCCAAAACCCATGGTTGAATCTTGAGTTATTTGGGAATCTTGTTTGAAACCCTAGGGTGTGTTGTTGAATAAAATTGAGAGAAATATGAGTTATGTGGTGTTTTGGGGTTGAAATTCAGTGTTTAGGCTGAATTAATAGGGGTGGAATTGACCCAAATGCTCCTGGAAAACGTAGAGCTGACTGCAGAAAAAAATACACTACTGCCTCTCTCGAAAATGGCCCTAACGTTTTGCTTGATTGACGGATTTATGCGAAATTTGTATATCTGGAAAGATACTTCGAAGAACTTTCATTTGATATATAGTAGGTCACCCAGTTCACTATATTCAGAGAGTTATGATTGTTTGAAGTTGACCCTGAAATGCAGAAAACTGGCAATAGGCTATGCGTTTTGCTACTGTTTTGAAATCCAAACGAAGCCTTATGAGTTCCAAAAAATTCCGAAACATATCCAAGATGAGATTGACCTATTGTAACGCAACTTTAAAATCTAAAAATGGAGGTTGGGAAGGTCATGAAAAAATCGTCAAAAATTGGGTACTTGGAATGTGACTAGGTCTTGATTTAACACCTAGAAGAATTTCAAGTCTTTGACTCTATATACATGCTACTAAGAGATAACACATGTACGGCTTTCGAGGGGTCATTACAACGACAATTAAATTTTCTAGCTCAAAAATACGGAGTGTTACATTATCTCCCCCTTGGGATCATTCATCCTCGAATGATGGAATGGAAATGTTGAAGCTCAAAGGTATAGAATGACGCTGACATGATGTGTCTTCTAAGAAAGTATATAACTGATCTGAAACATTTAAACTTCTATCACGAAACTGAATTCTGAGTTGACTTGCCCTTACTTGCTTCAAGAAGCTGATTCATGCTTAAGAGTTTAGGATTCCCTTGAAGTGTTCATGATCCAATCATACATATTGAATGGAGAAGTGATAACTTATGCAATTTCGAATCATGAGGCATCAAGACTTAAATCGTACCTGGGTATTATACTAACTGGGCTAAAATACTTGGAAGTATTTGAGATTATGCACTGAAAATTCATGAACTGAGTAACGACTAAATAGCTGAATCTGAAACATGATGCTTTGACTAAACTGAATTCACAACTTAGGTTGAAATATATTATCTCTTGGGATGGCCATATGCATTAGACTACAGATAGAAGGATTGGGTGAAAAAGTGGAAAACCACCGTAATTTGTCTGCCTGACTGCTAAACTGAATTACACCGAAAACTTATATTCAACGGGAGTATCTCTTCAACACTCTGTCTGAAGAAATTCTAGTAGCATTATGGAGCAAAAGATCTTGGACAATGCAACTTCTTGTTTTTCAAGCTTAGCACATTTCTTTAATACTCCCTTAACTATACTATTTCCCTTAAATACCATATTCATTCCATTCAACTTATAATTCTCATCTGGCATTGATAGCTCTTCTATAATGTCTATAGTAGCTTAAATCCTTTCACTATGATCAAGCCTAACTCCAAGTCACAAAAATACAACATGTCATACCATGTTACTAGTCTAAACAATATGATTCAATCTTACATATATTTTTAAAGTCCACACCCTAAGCATATCATGCCTTCCCACATTAATGACTAACTCTGAACTCTTACTATAGATTAACTAGCGCATATTGTGTCCCTTCACTAAAATCCCAACATGTCATTCAAGCCTATCTTTATAACCTCATATGAACATCAAGGCAAACACCCATGAAGACACACTTCACATATTCTCTAAACCACTATTAATATAACTCCCACGCGCTACCCCAAGAACATACACACACAAATTTCCACAAACCATCATATGTATCAAAAACTTGGCCTCAGATCTTACTTCACACTTATGGTCTTATCTAAAACAAGCACACTATAAAGCGTGAGTACATGAGTTATGAGCTACATGACCTCAATTTGGAGTTCATAACTTATGGAATGGGATTCTGACTACTGAATGAACTGAAACTTCTCATTTTGGAACTTGAAGAGTACATAATTCTCTATCATAAGCATGAACATGAATTTTGATCATTGGACTGAAACTTAAGGCATGAGTAGATATTGAGCTAACTGGAAAAAAAATACTGAGATAAGAATGGGTTGAGACTCACCCTCACTTTCTAACGTTCTATATCATCATGACATCACGACTAGAATCTGAAAGCCTGACTTGGTTACTCGCTCTATCATATCCCGCTTAGCTTCAAGCCTTTATATTAAGTTTGGGAGATCCCTTACTAGACTCTAAACTGAAGTACACTCACTGCACTCTGGGATCTGGAAAACTACTATACACATATATCATGGAACTTAACCCGAATGACTACACCTGAAAGTGGAAAACCCACTGTTAATACTACCTTCTGAGATACGTTTTATCATTCTATAGACCCAGTAGTCATCATATAATACCTGCACACTTACTAACTTTGGGTCTTCATGAGTATCCCCATAGTCTGAGTGCACACCCTCTAGTGCTTTAACTATTATTTCTATTAGTTTAACCTTCAAAAACTCAAACTAAGAATCTAGCACTCAACATGGATGTAACCAAGCCTTCAATGAATCATACTACTTCCGACGTAGCCTACCAATATTGCAACTCCAAACTTACATCTCTCTACTTTGAGAATCAAGATCATATAAAATTGCTCAACACTATCAATCAAAGCTCCTTATCTTGGCTATTTAGAACACCATATACCATATAACTAGTATTTCTCCACGTAGAAACTCAACGGTACCACTCGTCACACAAAACGTGTAATAGTCTTAGAAAATACCGCAACCTCAAATCATCTTGGGCATACTTCTACATTATACATGCAACATCATACTTCACTACGAATCAAATAAATTTAAGTTCTTGCATATACCGTTCAAGCCTATTAGATTACTTTCATAAAACTAGTCTCATTAACTAAGAAATCATCACATCCACCTTCATGGACATCAATTGTTCAAACTTAATGTCTAGTGATAAACATGATTTACAACCCAAAATTATACATAATTCTTACAAAACACAAATCATTAAACTTACGTCACTATTTTTAAAACCACATTGTGACGCTCAACATCACAACCCATTAAACTGCTCACGTTTTGGGCATGTTTCGGACTATTCGGGCGCGTTTTCGATCTTGACGGGGCTTCGATAAATGCCCTGCATTGCTTCCAACGTTCCAGCACCTTCTAGATGGTCAAAATAGGCTGGCAGTACATTTATTAGACTTTAGGAAGTTCACACGGGCTGGTATGAAAGTGCAGATTTTCCAGCTTTAAAAGGTCCACAAAGGTTGGCATGCATGTGCAGGATTTTCAGATTTTTAGATTGTAGTTGATAATTGTATAGCTTGCATTGTTGTACCTTGTTGACTTAGAGACTTTTAGGTACTATAAATACATGTCGTAAGGCATCATAGGCATCAGATCATACTTGTTTTATTCAGCAAATGCCACCCAAAAAGAATACAACATAATTTAGTAGTCCATCAAATTGGGACATTCTACCCCAAATACCTCATTTTATCTAGCTACTATCCACGACCAAAACGCCTTTATGACATTACTACTATACCTCAAAAATCTACTACATATCTTCTCACAAGTAGTACTAGTTTACAACTACCAAGGAAAAGAAGTCCATGACATAAAGTCACATAATAGACATGATCGACATTAATCTTATACTATAACCCTATACAATCTTATCTACTTATACGGCTTCTCACATAACGCTTACATACCCCAGCATACATTTAGACTACCTTCAAATTCCACAACCAACCATGAGTCTTTACTTACAACTTACTAGCTAATCTAGCCATTTTCATTCACAGCCAATAAGGGGATACTATAACCACCTTAAATACCCACTCTGGGCTTTCTCCCTATTTTGAAAAAAAATAACAATCTAAGTTGAACACTTCCTCCACAGACTACCATACAATCCACAAATGGTACAACAACATTAGTCTACCACCACAAAATGGTAAATCATTCTCAGTCAACGGTTATTCAACTATAAATATTTAGTTACACAAAAGTCACCCTCACTCTGAACACTAACCTTGTGTCTTCATATCACCAACTTCTTGGTCTAATTTTACTAACAATAGGTCATGACACCGATACTCTAACTTATACTACTACTCGGGTGGAAATAAAGTTCCAACAAACACAAGAACAACAAGCTGAACTGTCACGACTCGAGCCTAGGCCCTAGCCGTGACGAGCATCCCGAACATTGAAGGCCCGGAACACCCATTCTCTATCTGGTTATCATGTACAACATTAGTAGTCATAATAAAATGCGGAATTAAAACTGAGTACGGAAAACATGGTCAAGTTCTGCAACATTTCTGAATAATACTATCTGACATCAGTCTGCGAAATCTCTACTAAGAACACAAACATCTGTCTGAAAAGAAACTGGGACAAGGCCCCCAGTAAACCAAAAATATAATAAATAAGATAATGTCTGACATAATTAGGCCTTTCGAATAATACAAGGCTCACCACTATGAGATCAAGTCTGCAAATCCGAGAGTATCTACTGAGTAGCTGGACCCCTAGACTGTGCCTAAGAACCTGGAAGGAGGGGGGGTCAGCACAAAAGTACTGGCACGCGAAGCAATCCAAAAATAGTATAATGGAACATACATACATACATATATATATATATATATATATATATATATATATATATATAAGTGAAAGAAATTTTTCATCAATACATCCTGTATAAAACAGTTTCTGAAAAATACATGGGCACTTTCTGAAAACATGTAACTTGTCTGTTCATTTTAAATCATGATCTGTTTTTTACTTCTAAGTTAGGTGGTATTACCCTACAAGTCTGATATTCCACGGGCTGTGTGGAATCCGCCATTGACTCGGCGGGGAATCCCCTAACCCAAGTGTGCTGCAAGGGTTGGAGTCTCTGAATCTGATACGCCACATGACATTTAAGTCAGTGCATAATAATATACCCAGGTCGGCAAACCTCAGTTTTAGGCAATGGGTCGCTTGAACTCAAGACCTCTTCGAGAACCACCTAACATCTCTGTATGCCCATTTTTAACCTTTTCTGAACATGCATCATTCTGAAATTTCTAAATCATGAAAGTCTGAAATGTCTGTTAGTCTGAGTGTGATATGGCATTAGTCTGAATTGGTATCGTCATACCAAGACCTTGCAAGTCATGATTTTTCTGAGCCATAAGGTACTAAGCAAAAGCTTTCATTCAAAACATAGTTTAGACCACCCAAAACATGCAACTGATGTAAAGGATTTCATATTCCGAACTTAAAGTTCAATTCATGCAGAAATTTCTTCAAACATATGGTGGTCATGTGCATTTTGGCAAAACCATGCATTCTTTCATTACATGCATTTTCAACATTCACAACCCTCTCTTTCGTTTTCAAGAATCGTATTACAAACATAGCAAAAGGCAAAGCACTTCATATCATAATTTCTTTTCTTCAAGATGTCTTTCAAAACAATTTATATTACGTGAAACATGGAAAAATTTACATTAAGAGAGGGGTTCCATGAAAATCATGCTTTAAATTCATATTTCAGGACAAACACATATATACATATACATATAATTTTCAAACCACTTTGGGGGAAAGCCAAAAGGCCAAAACAATACCATTAAAGCTTCTAAAACATGAGTATGCACATGAATTCGAAAACCCGGTACTTAAAACATGATTTCTATGCCCATGATATTTTAGGGAAAACCCCGCGTACCTCTATTTCCAAGGATAATAGATGTTTCTTGAAGCTTGCGGATTGGTGATTCCGAATATGTAATTATCTTTGAAAACTTACGGTCGAATCTTGAACTATTTGGTTTTTTACTTTGAAACACTAAGGAGAATTCTTGAGCAATTTTGAGGAAAGCATGTCTATTATGGTGTTTGAGGGATTAAATCCCGTGTTGGTGGTATATATAGGGGTGGAGGATGACCAAAATACCCCTAAGGAACAATTAAGGTCAAATTTGTCCCTCAGTTGACAGTTTGATAGGCTGGAGTAAATCGATTATAGCTTTTTACCCATATAAAAAAATTGGATGGAACCAACTTAATTTGAAAGAGGACTCAAAGATATTTCGTTTGATATATTATAGATCACACAGTTCATTATATACAGGTAGTTATGATCGTTTGAAGTTGACCCTGAAATGCTGAAAACTGGGCAATAGGCTATGCGTTTTGCTACTGTTTTGAAATCCAAACGCAGCCTTATGCATTCCGAAAAATTCCAAAACTTATCCGAGATGTACTATGAGATTGCCCGATCGTAACGCAACTTGAAAATCTAAAAATGAAGGTCGGGAAGGTCGAGAAGTTGTATTCCGAAGGTTGCTAGCTAAGAATGAGTATAAGTCATTTCAACAATTAGAAAAAATTTAAAACTTAAGTCTAAAGCTCGGAAATTACAGTCTAATACATGCATGACTTTTACGGGGCGTTACATGAACAACATATAATCAAGATGAACAACCCCTAGACTGAACTTCAGAACCTGAAGGGAGGAGAGGGGAGGTCACTACAGATGTACTGGTATGCAGAGCAAATCCAAAATAATCATTTATAATCAATATATATGAGAGAAGTTTAAAATAGTTCATAAACATGTCATACAGTAAGAAATCACATGGACATTTTAAAAGACTGTGAAAATCATCATGACTCTGAGAAATCTGTATTACATCTGCGTTAGGTGGTATACCCTACAACTTTGAAAAAATCCATAGGCTATATGGAAACTGCCATTAACTCAACAATGAAGCCCCCAACCCAAGTGTGCCCCAAGGGTCGGAGTCTTTAACTCTACTACGCCACACGGTCGTCGCCAACGTACAATAATAATCTACCTGTATGGGCAAATACAGTTTCAGGCTAAGAGTTGCTTGAACTCGCATCTTCTTCGAGTAACCACCTAACCCTCTTTAAGCCCCTTATTAAAACTCTATCAAAACATGCAGTCTCTGAAAACATACTCTGAAAACATGATTTGAAAGCATACTCTGAAAACATAATCTGTTATGGCATAAATACATATGGTATCGTCAAACCATTGACTTGCAAGTCACATCTCTGAGCCATCATTTATCTGCCATAAATCTCTGTTTTCAAAACACAAGTTTTGGGACCACCATTTCAACAATTAAATTCAAAGAGACTCTTTCTCAAACCTCATGTAAACACATGCAAGGGACTCATCTTTGTCAAGCATTTCAATAGCACAAGGTGGTCATGTTAAAGTTCTCACGTCACATGCAATTCTCTCTTTCAAACACAAGAACACATTTCTATCAAGAAACACCCTCTCAACTATTTCAAATCATGCCCAAACGCCGAAATATTGCGAAAACATCTTCTAAACCACAAAATCATAATCTTTAATTCAATACAAGAGAGGGAGTTCATAATTTATGCTCTCAAACAATCTAAAAACTCAAATTACATACATATACATATACATGTAAATCAATTTAGAGGATAGGACCACAAGGTCAAAATAGTAGTAACATTAAATCATTCGGAATATGTAATTTAGAACATAGATTCCAAAACTCCTTTGAAATTCATGCATAAAAATCTTAAAATCATGCTCTAATGATTTTTAAGACCATGTAGTTTTTAGGATAAACCCCACGTACCTCTATTTCACAAAATAATGGATGATTCCTGAAGCTTACGGATTAGGGATTCAAAATCTCTAATTATCTTCCAAAACCCATGGTTGAATCTTGAGTTATTTGGGAATCTTGTTTGAAACCCTAGGATTGTTCTTGAATAAAATTGAGAGAAATATGAGTTATGTGGTGTTTTAAGGTTGAAATGCAGTGTTTAAGCTGAATTAATAGGGGTGGAATTGACCCAAATGCTCCTGGAAAACGTGGAGCTGACTGCAGAAAAATACACTACTGCCTGTCTCGAAAATGGCCATAACGTTTTTCTTGATTGACGGATTTATGCAAAATTTGTATCTCTGGAAAGATACTTCGAAGACCTTTCATTTGATATATAGTAGGTCACCCAGTTCGCTATATTCAGAGAGTTATGATCGTTTGAAGTTGACCCTGAAATGCTGAAAACTGGGCAATAGGCTATGCGTTTAGCTACTGTTTTGAAATCCAAACGAAGCCTCATGCGTTCCGAAAAAATTCCGAAACTTATCCGAGATGTACGATGAGCTTTCCCAATCGTAACGCAACTTGAAAATCAAAAAACGTAGGTCGGGAAGGTCATGAAAAATTCGTCAAAGATTGGGTACTCGAAATGTGACTAAGTCTTGATTTAACACTTTAAAAAATTTTAAGTCTATATACATGCTACTAAGAGATGATTCACGTACGACTTTCGCGGGGTCGTTACAACGACAATTAAATTTTCTAGTTCAAAAATATGGGGTGTTACAGGTAATCACCCACCCGAGATCAAAGCTAACAAAGAAACTATCCTGTAAACATCCATATAAGCCATGTGAAATTGTTGAGCCAACGATATTATCAAAATCCACTTAAACCAATATAAAGCAAAGACGCTAAAACAGACAAACGCTAACCTATAGTCTTCCAGCCAAGAGAACAAGCTTTAAGGAGTCATACATTCCGAAGTACAAACCACAGTAGACAATGATACCAACACATGAAATGTTGAATCCACGGTACAGTCCAGCAACTCCATCAGAAGCGAGTGTCTTTCTTTAGACATCAATCATACCATTGAACCGTCTCTCGCCTCCTTTCTTTGCAGCCTTGGTATCATTTGCAAGACGGGTACGTTCATAGTCCAATGAGTAGACAAAGAACAATGAGGAAGCTCCAGCTGCACCACTGGATGCAAGGTTTCCAGCAAACCACGCCCAGTAGCCATGCATCACGGTCCTTCTTGAAGTTGAAGAGTCTCTTGAAACAATCCTTAAATGCAAAGTTCAAGGCCTGTGGAAAAATCAACGTTAGGATATCATAATGTCAAATAGGGTACGGAATGGCAGATGATAATTTATCGGTAAAAAGAAGGCAAACGGTGAACCTGAGTAGGGAAATAACGGATAATATTAGCAGTGTTTCTCCACAAAACGACAGCCTCTTCATCCTACATTGTCCTTTTGAAACAGTCTCCAATTCCCTTGTATGGTTCCGAGAGTCTACCAGTCTTGATCATCTCATCTTGGTTTTGATCAAAAGCTTCACACGCTCGATAGGAGCAGCAGCAGTCTTTGAGACAGCAGCAGAAACTCCACCCATGAGGAAGTCAGTCACAAAAGCTGCAAGTCCTTTCTCCGTGGGAGCCTTTACAAACACTGGTGAATCATTTGTGGTGATCATTGATAGATTATCTCCACTTGATTTTATGTATTTATCTCCACATGCTTGTCCGCAAAGGAGCAGTCGTATCAAATACCTGTTGCACTGGTACCAGCTGGTTGCTGATCAACCAATACACCAGCAGTAGGAACAAAGAACTACCAAATTTGGTTTGGAAAGAGTTCCACACCATCAATATCTACCAAAAAATAAAATAATTGGTTGAATGATTTTATACGTGAAATGACAATAATGAGCAGTTGTTCTGTCATAAAACAAAGAACTGTGACTTTCTGAGATAATTATCGATAGTTGATTGACGATGTGAACAATCAACTAGACGTCAGCATTATGAATTCTCTTTCAAATCGTGTCATTTAAACTCATTTCTATCAAGTACTATGGGGTATTTAGACAATATAATATAGTCTAGAAATTTATTTGTCTAAAACTGGATGAGAACCAACTCCACTACTTTAGAGCTAAGAAATGAGAACCAAACATGTCTGCATCATGTACCATGTAGTCCTCCAGTCAAGAGAACAGGCTTTAAGGAGTCATACATTCTGAAGTACAAACCACGGTATAGTCCAGCAACCCCATCAGAAGTGAGTGTCTTTCTGTAGATATCAATCATACCATTGAACTGTCTCTCGCCTCCTTTCTTTACATCCTTAGCATCATTTTCAATACGGGTACGTGCATAGTCCAATGAGTAGACAAAGAACAACGAGGGAGCACCAGCTGCACCACCGGATGCAAGGTTTCCAGAAAACCACTTCCAGTAGCCATCACGGTCCTTGTTGAAGTTTGATACAAGACTAAGTGTGCATCAAGAGATTCAAGCCAACACAAGAGCCAGAAGCTGAACAACAAGGTGCTACTGAATCGAAATAGGCCACTCACGGCTTCACTAGACTTTAGATTTAGTTTTGAGCAAGAAAAGAGATGAACAAAAGAACAACAATGCTAGTGAATCGAAAGAGCCCCACACGGCTTCACTAGACTTCAAAGACCAACAACAATACAATGTTAACAAAAGAGATGGATAGATAGTTTGACATACAATATTCAAGAATCTAAGAAACCTAACCTCATGTAAGGACCCTAAGATTAATGAATGTTAACACCAAACTCTTACGCTGACAAAAGAGGGACTTTACCTCCCTAATCACCAACGTATCAAGCCAACGATACAATACAAGTGATATCCACACTTGGGCAGCCCTAGTTACGTATTGGTGGCTTTTCCAAGCCCTACAACTAAGGGGTGTTACACTCCTCACACTAGAGAGAAAGTTTGTCTTCCATCAATAAACAACTAATGAGAAAAAGACCTAAAATGTTCTATTTATATTCTATTACAAGACAAGGCAAAATGACAACAATGCCCTTAAAGAGTGGGGTGCCATGGAGTGCATTTGGACCCAATGAAGTGACCAAAATACCCTTAATGAAGATGACCAAATCATGACTCAATTAAGTGTTGTCCAAAACCGTGAGTCCTCAAGTCTTCGATGCTCCAAGCAATCTTCCACACATGGCCTTGCTTGTGCTCAAAACGGGTCTTCCTTGCATATTATTGTGCCCTCGGGGTGACCAAGCCTTGAGCCTTTAAATGATAACTTCCAATCATGTCTTCAAAAATTAAGGTGGCCATTTGACTTGTATCATCCTTCCCTTCTTGAAAAGGATTCGACCTCGAATCCAAACCTTGCAAGAACAAAGAGAAGAAAAACAAGCACCACATGCTCATGACATGATGGTTAGAGTTAGTACAATAAACAACATCAACATCCCAAGGAGGTACACACTTGAGATATAACCACACGTCCTTTGTTATAATCACGAGGGACTTAGAAAAAAAATTACAAAGGAGTTGGCGAAAGGAATCACCATCAAGGGGTGGTGTCCTAATTGAAAGTAAATTCCACCTAACACATATAAAAATATCACTCAAACAAGTGGACCGACCAAGAACTATCCATCTTTCACACCCTAAGAAGTTACCGGGATCGAATGGGAGACGTAACCAAGGGCTTAGGTCTCGTCCACTGTCACTTCCCCTAGGGTGTCGTACTCGAAATTAAGCAAGCCCTCTTTATCACTATTGGAAATATCATGAACTAAAAGAGGGTTGAGAAAGGTGTTTCATAAGTCAACTTCAAATAAAAGGTTCCCATGCACGCAGTTCCTACTAGTTTCAAAATTTCCACTAGGAATATGCCCAACATAAGAAACACATAAAGACGAAGTCGATGGCATTTCTAAGCACATATCACCTTCTCTTTCACAAGAGTAATCTTTACATACGTAAAAACCATCACGGGAAGCCAAAGGACCACAATCAAAATCATCTTCACAAAGACAATCACAACTTAGGTTTTCTAAATATTCAAGCAAATCAAGATCATCTATGCCCGGTTGATCATTTTTCTCACCCTCACTAGTTGTTGGTAATTTACATACCAATGTAGACTCACCTTGTTTTTCACAAGGGTCAACTAGTGTGTGAATGCTCTCATCACTTGGTAATGGAACCTTAGTCAAGTTGTAAGTGCTAGAACCAAATGGACACAAATCATTCTCACGAGGAGAATCAATTTCATCATCTAAAGGATCAACTAGTGCTTGTTTACCTACAACAAGAGTTTGGTCCTCATGCGACCTAACAATATCAAAAGTATCACAAAATGAAGGCTCATGCACTCCTACACAAGGTAAAACAGTAACTATATTCATATGAGTGTAGGGGATAACATTCTTACCTCGTAGCTCACATGAGCTACGGTCTTCATCTTGACGTGTGTCCGGGTAGCCCACTTGCTCCCTTGGAACTCCCATTTGATCCAACCTTTCATTTATTACTTCCCATTGACAGGTAATGGCTTCAAGTTTAGCTAAAATAGCACTTGCAGCTGCTGGTTTCATCGTAATTGCACCTTAAAAAAAAAAAAGAACAAGTCTACAAAATAAAATGCAAGTTAGTTCGAAACAACCTCAACACACTCTCACACACTTGATCTTTTCACACTTGGATTCACAAGTGTTGCAAGTCGGCTTGTAGTTCGTGATGAGTCGAGGGGTGAGTCTACTCCTTGGTCAGAATGCATTCTTTGTTTCAAGACTCAAGGAAATAATGTCCGAACTTGAACCAAGAAATTCTATGATTCAAAAACAAGAAAAGCACGAAATAACGCTAACACGAACAAACGGGCACAAAAACTAACAAACTAGTAAGAGATTACTAGGTCGTCAATTAGTGTTCAAACCACCAAACGAAACTAAGAAACAATAAATGAAAATAAGAAATCTAAAAGTTGAACTCAAAATGTTGTGTGAACAGTAATTTAGTGATGTGTCAGTCCACTATTGGCCTCGGTTTTATCAAAATTTTACTCTCCAATTTCAAGTCTTGACCAATCTACAATTTGGAAATAGTAGATTTGGTTAATGGAGGGAAATTTGGTCTTGGAGCTTCATTTTCAAGTTCAAAACAAGACTTGACCTTCTTGGTACTTTCTCCTTGAAACAAGGTCCTTAAATCAAGGAAAGTAGGTGAAAAGTGGTTGTCAAGTCTTTTGAGTGATGTGATCAAGTCTTTCACCAACAAGTACTACAACTTGGTCTTTCACCTTTTATGGATCTAATGTTAATTTTTTGTTTTAACAAAAGATGTAAAGGGTGAAGAACAACAAAAACACAACAAGTCCAAGAACAACAACAATTTCAGTTTCCAAATCCACTACAACAAGACCATCAAATTGGCCAAGGTTTAGGTAACAACAACATCCAACTCGGCCACACCTTGTTCACATCAACAATTTCAACAAGTTCTAGTTCAATCTTAGATTTGGAAACTTTTTAGTGTTGATGAGAAAGAAACCAACACTAGAAACACTCTAAACAAACAAAAGACTACAAGTTCTAGACACACAAGAAACAAATCTTGGCCAAGATAACAACAACACAATTTTCGGCCAAGAACACAAAATGGACAGATTTGCACTGTTCTGGATTTTTTTTTCAGTTTTCAGCTTTTTTTTTTTTTTTTGAATTTTCGTCCAAGAGAACCCAAGTTTGGTAGTGTAGGAACACAAACAGCCTTTCTCTGATGCCAAAATGATACAAGACTAAGTGTGTATGAAAAGATTCAAGCCAACACAAGAGCAACAAACTGAACAACAAGGTGGTAGTGAATCGAAATAGGCCACTCACGGCTTCACTAGACTTTAGATTTAGTTTTGAGCAATAAAAGAGATGAACAAAAGAACAATAATGCTAGTGAATGCCCCACACGGCTTCACTAGACTTCAAAGACCAACAACAATATAATGTCAACAAAAGAGATGATAGATAGTTTGACATACAATATTCAACAATCTAAGAAACCTAACTACATGTAAGGACCCTAAGATTAATGAATGTTAACACCAAACTCTTACGCTGACAAAAGAGGGACTTTACCTCCCTAATTACCAACTTATCAAGCCAACGATGCAACACAAGTGATATCCACACGTGGGCAGCCCTAGTTACGGATTGTGGCTTTTCCAAGCCCTACAACTAAGGGGTGTTACACTCCTCACACTAGAGAGAAAGTTTGTCTTCCATCACTAAACAACTAATGATAAAAAGACCTAAAATGTTCTATTTATATGTTATTACAAGACAAGGCAAAATGACAACAATGCCCTTAAAGGGTGGGGTGGCCAAGGAGTGCATTTGGACCCAATGAAGTAACCAAAATACCCTTAATGAGGATGACCAAATCATGACCCATTAAGTGTTGTCAAAAACCATGAGTCCTCAAGTCTTCGATGCTCCAAGCAATCTTCCACACATGGCCTTGCTTGTGCTCAAAATAGGTCTTCCTTGCTTATTATTGTGCCCTCGGGGTGAACAAGTATTGAGCCTTTAAATGATGACCTCCAATCATGTCTTCAAAAATTAAGGTGGCCATTTGACTTGTATCAAAGTTGAAGAGTCTCTTGAAATTAAATGCAAAGTTCAAGGCCTGTTCAAAGTTCCCTTGTATGGTTCCGAGAGACAACCAGTATTAATCATCTCGTCATGGTTTTGTATCAAAAGCTTCACACGCTCGATAGGAGCAGAAGCAGTCTTTGAGAAACCAGCAGAAAATCCACCCATGAGGAAATCCGTTGCAAAAGCTGCAACACCTTTCTCCGCGGGAGCCTGTACGAAAACTGGTGAAGCATATGCAGTGATCATTTATAGATTTTCTCCACATGCTTGTCTACAAAGGAGCAGTCGTATCAAATACCCCTGGTACCAGTTGTTACAATTTTCGTAGCATGATCAAATTCGTTTTTGAAGCTATTTATTTTTAAAAGTTTGGTTTGAAAAGAGTTCCACACCATCAATATCTACCTAAAATATAACTTGAGTTGGTTGAATTATTTTATACGTGAAATGACAATAATGAGCGGTTGTTCTGTCATAAAACAAAGAATGGTGACTTTCTAAGATAATTATCGATAGTTAATTGATAATGTAAACAATCAACTCTAGACCTCAGCATTATGAATTCTCACGTTTCACACCGCGGTCATCTAAACTCATCTCAATCAAGTGCTATGGAGTATATTAGAGATTACAATATAGTCTAGAGATTTATTGGTGTAGAAATGGATATGATCCACTACTTTAGAGCTAAGAAATGAGAACCAAACATGTCTACATCATGTACCATGTGATCTCTGGTTAAGTCCTTGTCTAATCAAACTATGGTATTTATATTAGTGACAAAGACTATTCATTAGTACTAAGAAAATTTCATCCTTATAACTTTATTTATTTATTTTGATTTTTCATCCAGTATTTGATACCCGTATTGGAACTCCACAAATTCGAATTCCCATCCATACTCAGGGCCTGAATTCGAGACCTCTAGACTTTACTTTTTGATATTGTTCATAAAGGGATTCAATAGCGTGTTCTAGAACCTTGTAATAAGTTTCCTATGATGTTCAAGAAATGAAAAAAAAAACCTTATATTATGTTGCTTTACTTTTTCTGAATTTGATAGTAGTTAAAATATTTCGCGGCCAACTTTAGGATTTTTCTAGTTAGAATGGATTGGTCATACTTTACAATCAATAATTGTTTCTGACTGACTCGCTATTCACTCGGTTTTTGGGTCATAATCATTATGGAGGAGAGATGGCCGAGTGATTTAAGGCGTAGCATTGGAATTGCTATTAGGATTTTGTTTACCGAGGGTTCGAATCCCTCTCTTTCCGCACTTTGACCTAATTCACTAATGTTAATGACCGAAATGTATCAAATAAAAATGGAAAAGATGATTCCAACAGTTAGACCTTTCTTTGATATATATTCTCTATTCCTAATTGCTGTTTTTGGGAAAGTACTGAAAAGAGTCCTTGTTAAGAGTAAGTGGGTGATGCATGTTTTTTCTCCTTAAATGGATAGACAAAAATGTTACTTGGTTGGAGTCTTGTTGACCGCTCTAAAGAGAGAGGATGATGAGTAGGTTATCCGAAATCGTTTCGTGGGAGAGGATAGTTATGGCACTCACCTTCAGAGCCTAACAACTTTGGTTAAACTTATGAGATAGTGACAGTGGTTCCCATTCCAGCCCTTGGATGTTTGTCCTTTTTTACATTGAATATTCTGATCTCTCATTTTGCATCACTTGTCCATTGTTTTATTTTCATTTATTCTTCCATCTGATGATGCTTTCCAGTTCCATCCCTTTTTAGTGCAGAAGAAGATGCAACTTCTAAGTTTAGACGAGATTGAGGTGGATGATTTCATGTGTTCTGATTAGCTTATCCTCCATAGCTTTTGTTTCTTAATTTTGAAAAAATGTTTTTAATTCAAGTGTTTGTTTATAAAATTGAACTTTATTTCAAATTCAAACATGAAATATGGAATCTCAATTTGAAAACCAGGTTTTAGGAGTCTCATGTTTCTTGAAGTTTCATTGACCAAACTTCAATTATGTATTTTGAAACACACTTCAACTTCCTAATACCTTTTTTCAATTTAGTTTCGTATATATATATATATACCTTTTTTTTATTTTTTGGATAATAACAACTCCAACTCAATAAACTTATATAGAATCGCATATTAACTAACTTTGCCGAAGTCTCACTAATATATTTTGTGGTTTTGTCTAGTTTGATAAAAAATTTTGCATTAACAGACGTGCTTCTTTACTCCCAAAGAAAAGATACTTAGGCCATCATTAGTTGTTAAACCCAAGCCATAAGGTAAAAATGCTTATCATTTTGTCCATTCTCATCTAACGCTGTGATAGGTCATCTATTTCCTATCTCTCTTTTTTCTCGTTTCAAGCTTTCTATTTATTAGATGAAGAAAAGGTTTTCATGTTACTATGTGGTTTGGCTTCAAAATTCTTGCCTTGTCCTTCAAATTAATTTAGGGAGTTGTGCATGCATACAAGGTTTCAACATTGATTGATTGGAAAATTAACTAAATATGATTGAAAAGTAGCTATATTCTGATTTCATTTGCTCTTCCTTGCATGGATATTGGTTGAGAGGCCTCCTATACCTCCTCTGGCTTGTCCTGCTCTTGGTGCTATTCCATCCATGTCACTGGAGGTAAAGTTGTGGAGGCTTGGGGGAGGGATAAATGATTTTTGAATGTGGTGACATTATGATAACTATTTTCCCCACATCTTTAGGAGTTCCAGCCTATGCTTCCAGCCCAGCAGGCACAACCATATGGTTCCGGGTCATCTCAACAATTTCAGCCACTTGGACATGCAAATGTTGCGATGCCTCAACCTTCACAAATCCGATTTCCTCAACCTATGCAACAGATTACTGGTAGACCTGTAGTAGGCAGGCATAGTATGCCTCAGGGACCACCTATTCCCCAGGATTTTCAGCGAAATCTTCCGATGTCAAATGACCACATGCCTGGTTCTGGTGGCCCGAATTTTCCTCTTTCTTCATATAATGTAAGGCCTTGGGAAGATATTTTGTGGTTATTGTCAATCAGTTTCCGATGTTCCATTCATATATTGATGAAATCCATTTTGTTATCGTCTTTAACAGTAGGTAAATGCAGATTCTTCTACCTCCCAGTATCAGACACAGATAAATGATCGTAGGTTTCCATCAGGGGGTACAACCCTGGATGCCAATAAGTAATCATAATGTGAATTCTTCGACAACTATGCAGAAGATTGGAAAATTAGCAGCTCCCTTGGTTGTTCCGGTGAGAATTCAATGTGTTTTATTGTACCCATTTTGCATAAATATTGTTGACATCTGAAATAGGATTTTAGGTTGAAGATGATGGGTTCTTTATTTTTTGGGTTTCAGGAAGTAAATTACGTATTTGACCCTGTTGAGACTATTCAGTCAGATTGGATTGAGCATACTTCTCGGAAGGGGAAAAAGTATGTGATTCCCCTTTTTGACTTGTCAACAAGTAACATGCTTAAGTTAATGGGTTAATGGGTGTGTGTTGACTGAGAGAGTCAACATTTGAATTCTATGATAGTGCAGTTTTTTGTAAGCAAATTAAGATTCCAGTGAACAGAAAAGGTGTAAACCCGTGGTATACAAGAAAAGGAGCTCTTCAAAAATATCATTTTCATTCAGATCCAATCTTTTTACCACTTTGTGTTCTCCATACAGAAAGAAGAGCATGCCGATTTGGCTTTCCGGAATTCTTGCATTTGGATTATATTCACATAGATTACTCATATGAATAGGTTAATGTCTGCATCACAAACACTTAATGTCTTGTCTATGAACAAGGGGGGGGGGGGGGGGTTGTTGGCCCCCATCACTGCCAAGAAGTCCCTCAATTATCCACATCTAGTACTTTGTACATCATTCTGCTTCCATTAGCACTAGAGATAATAGGCCCCTTTGTTTCAGTCCTCTTTGCCAAAGTTATCACATGGGCTACCGTTCACATACATATTTTACATGTGGCTAAATGCTAGTAGTTATTGTTATTTTTAGCATCTTTTGATGATCAGTAGACCAATTATGGTTGCTAATGTGTCATATTTCCTATGGCTTTATTACTTCAACCAATTAATAACATTCTTACAATTCTTGAATTGTTTTTTAGATACTATTATAATAGAAGGACAAGAATCTCTACCTGGGAGAAACCTCAAGAGCTGATGACAGAAATGGAGGTGAGGTCTCTTGTCATCGAGATTTTTATGGGTAGTTTTATCCAGTTTATTGTACTTATCAATGAAAAAAGATGTACACCATTCTTTTCTATGAAGCTTTGTAGAACCACTTTTTATTTCCTAAGCATATGTGATTTCTGTTGAAAGTTTGTTTAGTGAGCAGATCTCCTCGATCTTACTATACTATGTAGGATTCATTTGGGATTTGCATTGACCTTTTATTTCCAATATAGTCCTAAAAGATTTTATATTTAACACTATTGTTCAAAAAAATGTGTTTAAGCATACACGACAAGATTATATTTGGTCTGTTTTATACATTCTATACTCTATGATTAATGTAATATTATTGTAACTCTATGGAGATATGGAGAGAGGAAACTTGATGTAACGCCCCACATTTCGGGCTACAATATAGACCATGACTTTGATGCGTTGATAATCCAGAATCCATAAATCCTATGCCAATTTGTCATGTTAATCAATGTTGTAGTATGTGAATCCATTTGAGCACGAATTTAGACCATAGAAGTCCTTCAACTCAAGGACGACTTAAAACTATTTCGATCGATTAAGTTTTAGTGGGCGTTGTAATTTGTGTCACATTATTTTGACCATAACTCATTGTATATGATGAACTGGGTGGCCTACTGTATACCAAATTGTAGATAATCGAATAAGCTTTCCAACGATACCAAATTTGCCTAAAACGGACACCCGGTGAAGAAGTTATGACCTTTCAAAGTTGAGTATGTCGCATACGCACATATAGGCGATGCATAGTGCGGCGCCTATGCAAATATATGCGATGCATAGGGCGGCGAATATGCAAAATTATGCGATGCATAGGGCGGCGTATATGCTAAATTAGGCGATGTAAAGGGCGGCTCCTATCCTAGTCTATGCGATGCAAAGGGCGGCGCATACTTATGGTTTCAGGTGACGAAAACACTCCGTTTCTTTCAGATTTTCAAGGTCAACTTCAAACGATCATAATATAATGAACTGGGATAGCTGCAACCTATCAAACGAAAGATCTTTGCGTCCCCTTTCCAATGCAATTGGTTTCATCCACATCCAACATCTGAGTAAGGAGTTATATCCATTTTACTTTAGCCTGTCAGTTTGTCAACTGAGGGATAATTTCGACATTTCTTGTTTTCTCAGGGGCATTTTAGTCATTTCACCTCACCCCTATTTCGTCTATAACATCTGATTCAGCTCCAAATTCAGCAAAATATACCCCTTTTCTCTAATTTTCTCTCAAGAACACCCTTTAGGGTTTCAAACAAAATCCCAAATAACTCAAGATTCAACCATTGGTTTTGGAAGATAATTTCAGATCTGGAATCCTCTCGACGTAGGCTTTGATAAACACCCAAGATTCGTGGAGAACAAGGTACGTGGGGTTTTTCCTAAATTCTCATGGGCATAGAAAAATCATGTTTTAGAATGGGGTTTTAAATTATGTATATATATTTATGTATAAGATGTTTTAACATCATTGTTTTAGTCTTTTGACCATCTCCAAAGCGATTTGGCAGTTTTTATACATATATGAATTGAGAGCATGATTCACATGAAATTTCTCTGTTGATGTAATTTTCCCATGTTTCATATGATATAGATTGTTTTGAAATAAGTCTTGAAAAATCATGATATGAAATGCTTTGGCTTTGCTATGTTTCGGATACTATTTTGAACATGAATGAGAGGGTTGTAAATGTTGAATTTACATATAATGAAAGACTGCATAATTTTGCCAAAAGCACATGACCACCATATGTTTGATGAAAGTTTTTGCATGGTTTTGACTTGAGTTTCGGAACATGAACTCTTTTATGCAAATTACATGTTTGGGTGGTCTGAAACTACACTTTTATGAAAGATCATGCTTAATGCATTATGGCTCAGAAATAGAACCTGCAGGTCTTGGTATGACGATACCAACTCAGTAAATGCCATATCAGACTCAGACTAACAGACTTTTCAGATTAGTTTAGAAATTAGATTTTTATCAGACTTTCATGATTTTAGACATTCAGAATGTTGCATGTACAGAAAATGTTAAAAATGGGCATACAGAGATGTTAGGTGGTTACCCGAAGAGGGCTTGAGTTCAGACAACTCTTTGCCTAAAACCGTGGTTTGCCGACCCGGGTATATTATTATGCGCTGACTTAAATGTCCTGTGGCGTATCAGAATCAGAGACTCCAACCCTTGCGGCACACTCGGGTTGGGGGCTTCCCCGCCGAGTCAATGGCGGATTTCATACAGCCCGTGGAATTTTCAGAAATGTAGGGGATACCACCTAACTCAGAAGTAAAACACAGATCATGATTTGAAATGAATAGACATGTTGCATGTTTTCAGAAAGTGTCCATGTGTTTCTCAGAAACAGTTTTATATATGATGTCATGATGAAAAATTGCGTTCACTTATATATATATATATATATATATATATATATATATATATGTTCCATTACACTATTTTTGGATTGCTTCGCGTGCCAGTACTTTTGTGCTGACCCCCCCACCCTCCTTCCAGGTTTTGAGGCACAGTCTATGGGTCCAGCTACTCAGTAGACATTCTCGGGCTTGCAGACTTGATTTCACAGTGGTGAGCCTTCTATTATCCAGAAGGCCTAATTATGTCTGACATTATCTTATTTATTATGTTTTGGTCTACTGGGGCCTTGTCCTGGTTTCTTTTCAGACAAATGTTTATATTCTTAGTAGAGATTTCGCAGACTGATGTCAGATAGTATATTTCAGAAATATTGCAGAACTTGACCATGTTTTCCGTACTCAGTTTCAATTCCGAATTTTATTATGATTATGAATATTGTGCATGATAACCAGACAGAGAATGGGTGTTCCGGGCCTTCTTGGTTCGGGATGCTCGTCACGGCTAGGGCCTAGGCTCGGGTCGTGACAAACTTGGTATCAGAACATGGTTCATGGTCCCAGGGTGTCTGCGAAATCGCGTCGAGTAGAGTTCTGTGTATGGGTGTGTAGCGCACCACACTTATAAGCAGGAGGCTACTAGGCGTTTAGGAATGTCTCTCTTTCTTCATGTTCTAGTTCGTGCAGTAGAGTCAGAATATTCCTCTTTCATACTCTTATTCGTGCTATGATGTCGCCCATATGAAAGTAAAGAAAAGGTCATCCCAAATTCTTTCCTTACTCTAATGTCCTCAGATATATCTCTTTATTGAGGTGATTCAAGTGTAGAAGTTTAGAATCTAAATGGTATGGTCCTTTCTGATTGAACCATATAAGAGTTAAAATTGTGCAAGGACTTGAGAAGAGTCCGTTAGTGCTTTAATGTGTATTGATTCCGATGTTGACATTGATCTTGATGGAATCGTGCTTTTCAGCTTCAGGTATTAATTGCATTTAGTCCCTTTCAAATTTATGTTACAAATGTCTTGCTTAAGGGAGGATGATGTGTAGTAGAATGTTGGAACTGTATTTCCACCCGAATAGTAGTATGCGTTAAAGTGTTGTTGTCATGACCTATTGGTAGTGAAATTAGACCAAGAAGTTGGTGATGTGAAGTCACAAAGTTAGAAGTCAGAATGAGGGTGACTTTTGTGTAAATGAATATTTTAGTTGAATAACCAATGTTCTAGAAGGATTTACCCCCCCTTATGGTGATAGACTAATGTGGTAACTAGTAGCATGTGTGGATGGTATGGTAGTCCGTGGAGGAAGTGTTTGACTCTGATTTTATTTATACAGAGTAAGATTGTATTCATAGTTCGTTGGATATTGCGTATTAAATTTCTATCTCATGTAATCTTGTCATCAAGGTTTTGTTGAAAAAAATAATAATAATAAAGTCTAGTGAAGCCGTGTGGGGCTCTTTCGATTCACTAGCATAGTTGACTTGTCATTCATTTCATTTTCTTGTTCAAAATACAAAATCAAAGTCTAGTGAAGCCGTGTGAGGCCTATTTCGATTCACTAGCAACTTGTTGTCCAACTTGTTGTTCTTGTGTTGGTTTAATAGATGTATAGCTGAATTTGTTTGCATGAGATTGAGTTGGTAAAGAGGTGATTCGTCCTTGTTTGTTGTTTAGTAGATGGTAGAGAAGGAGTTGTTAGTTAGGGCGATTTATCGGTTGCTTGAAGTGTGAAAATGGCTATATTAGCCAGTAAGTTATAAGTATAGACTCATGGTCATTTATGGAATTTGAAGGTAGTCTAAATGTTTGCTTGAGTAAGTAAGCGTGATGTCAGAGGCCGTATAAGTTGATAAGATTGTATGGGGATACTCATGAAGACCCGAAGTTAGTAAGTGTGCAAGTATTATATGATGACTGCTGGGTCTATAAAATGATAAAGTGTATATCAGAAGGTAGTATTAACAGTGTGTTTTCCACTTTCATGTGTAGTCATTTGGGTTAAGTTCCATGATATGCGTGTATAGTAGTTTTTCAGACCCCAGAGTGCAGTGAGTTTACTTCAATTTAAAGTCTAGTAAGGGATCTCCCAAACTTAATATGATGGCCTGAAGCTAAGGGGGAGATGATAGAGCGAATAACCAAGTCAGGCCTTCAGATTCTAGTCGTGATGTCATGATGATATAGAACGTCAGAAAGTGAGGGTGAGACTCAACCCATTCTTATCTCAGTATATTTTTTTTTTCAGTTATCCCAATATCTACTCATGCCTTACGTTTCCGTCCAATGATCAAAATTCATGTTCATGCTTATGATAGAGAATCATGTACTCTTCAGGTTCTAAAATGAGAAGTTTCAGTTTATTCAGTAGTCGGAATCCCATTCCATATGTTATGAACCCTAAATTGAGGTCATGCAACTCATGATTCATGTATTCACGCTTTATAGTGTGCTCAGTTCCCATAATTCATGCTATACTCTTTATGATGGGCGAAATATAGTCCATAGACATGTATGCCTCAATTCAGATTTTTCTTTGATAAATCCTGGATATTGATTTGCTATTCCTCAGGCCTCAATTAAGTGTCAAGTTTCATATAATATCCTTCCATGCTTCAACATCTTATGTTCTAATCTTCAGCGACTCCTCTTTATGTGATTATAGTGGTGATGAGTAAATGTTTTTTGTTGATGGAAGATCAAAGTATTCGTGTTTTAGATAAGGCCATAAGTGTGAAGTAAGGTTGGGGCCAAGTCTTTGATGCATGTGATGCTTAGATGAAAGGTGTGTGTATGTTCTTGGGGTAGCATGTGGGAGCTATATCGATGGATGGTTAGTAGAATATGTGAAGTGTATCTTTACGGGTGTTTTCCTTGAAGTCCATATGTGGTAATAAAGATAAGCTTGAATGGCATGTTGGGATTTATGTGGAGGAACATAATATGCGCTAGTAAATCCATAGTAAAGAGTTCAGAGTTAGTCATTGAAGTGGTAAGGCACTTTATGCTTAGGGTGTGATCTTTAAAAATGATATAGAAGGTTGAATCTTTTGGTCTAGACTTGTGTCGAGGAGTGGCATGTAGTATTTTGTGAGGTGGAGTTAGGCCTGACCACGGTGAAGAGGATTTAAGTTACTATAGACATTAGTAGAAAGACTTATAAATGCCAATGCGATAACAAATAAGTTGAATCGAATGAATGTGGTATCTAAGGGAAATAGTACAGTTAAGGGAGTATTCGAGGAGTGTGCTAATCTTGGAAGTAAGAAGTCGCATTGACTAAGGACTGCCAATTCTATCATGATTTATGAGTTATATGTCTATATCCCAGGCTGCAGAGTAATGTCAATGTTGGGATCCTATAGTCGGATGTCTTGTGTGACTCATGCCCAAGATCTTTTGCTGCCTAATGCTACTAGAACTTTTTTTATGAAGAGTGTTGATAAGATGCTCCAGATTGGGTATAAGTTTCCTGTATAGTTCAGTCTGTGCAGCCAGCAAATCAGTTCAATAGTCAGAATGATTTGTTTGCTTGTCTTTTCAATTAATCATGCTACCCGAATTCTCAGATATGTTACTATTCTATGATTGAGTATACTAGTAGTTGCGAGTATAATTCAGTTCATGCGTCATGTACTAGATTCAGTTTCCAGAGGTTCAGTTATGAATCAAAATCGTAGGTATCGTGTGCATTTCCTCCATTTTCCGAGTATCTTAGTGAATTGAACACTCATAGAGGGATATAGGATCCCAAGGGGGAGATACCCCATTCGGTTGCATTCATAGATTCTTATTACAAGCTTCACATCAATTGTTATCAGTGTATTCAGTCCTGCGCTAATGAAGACGACTTAGACACAGACCCGTGCATCAGATATGCATGTCCAGTATAAGAATTCAGAACATCTTTAGTTCTTGTCTTATAGCCATGTTTCAGATCAGTGTATTCTTTATTAGAATACATGTCGTTCCTGCGTTATTCCATACCTTTAAGGCTTCAACAAGTTCCTATCCATCATTCGGGGACGAATGATCCCAAGGGGGAGATAATGTAACGCCCCGCATTTCGGGCTACAATATAGACCATGACTCTGATGCGTTGATAATCCAGAATCCATAAATCCTATGCCAATTTGTCATGTTAATCAATGTTGTAGTATGTGAATCCATTTGAGCACGAATTTAGACCATAGAAGTCCTTCAACTCAAGGACGACATAAAACTATTTCGATCGATTAAGTTTTAGTGGGCGTTGTAATTTGTATCAAATTCTTTTGACCATAACTCATTGTATATGATGAACTAGGTGGCCTACTGTATACCAAATTGTAGATAATCGAATAAGCTTTCCAACGATACCAAATTTGCCTAAAACGGACACCCGGTGAAGAAGTTATGACCTTTCAAAGTTGAGTATGTCGCATACGCACATATAGGCGATGCATAGTGCGGCGCCTATGCAAATATATGCGATGCATAGGGCGGCGCATATGCAAAATTATGCGATGCATAGGGCGGCGCATATGCTAAATTAGGCGATGTAAAGGGCGGCGCCTATCCTAGTCTATGCGATGCAAAGAGCGGCGCATACTTATGGTTTCAGGTGACGAAAACACTCCGTTTCTTTCAGATTTTCAAGGTCAACTTCAAACGATCATAACTCTCTGAATATAATGTACTGGGATAGCTGCAACCTATCAAACGAAAGATCTTTGAGTCCCCTTTCCAATGCAATTGGTTTCATCCACATCCAACATCTGAGTAAGGAGTTATATCCATTTTACTTTAGCCTGTCAGTTTGTCAACTGAGGGATAGTTTCGACATTTCTTGTTTTCTCAGGGGCATTTTAGTCATTTCACCTCACCCCTATTTCGTCTATAACATCTGATTCAGCTCCAAATTCAGCAAAATATACCCCTTTTCTCTAATTTTCTCTCAAGAACACCCTTTAGGGTTTCAAACAAAATCCCAAATAACTCAAGATTCAACCATTGGTTTTGGAAGATAATTTCAGATCTGGAATCCTCTCGACGTAGGCTTTGATAAACACCCAAGATTCGTGGAGAACAAGGTACGTGGGGTTTTTCCTAAATTCTCATGGGCATAGAAAAATCATGTTTTAGAATGGGGTTTTAAATTATGTATATATATTTATGTATAAGATGTTTTAACATCATTGTTTTAGTCTTTTGACCATCTCCAAAGCGATTTGGCAGTTTTTATACATATATGAATTGAGAGCATGATTCACATGAAATTTCTCTGTTGATGTAATTTTCCCATGTTTCATATGATATAGATTGTTTTGAAATAAGTCTTGAAAAATCATGATATGAAATGCTTTGGCTTTGCTATGTTTCAGATACTATTTTGAACATGAATGAAAGGGTTTTAAATGTTGAATTTACATATAATGAAAGACTGCATAATTTTGCCAAAAGCACATGACCACAATATGTTTGATGAAAGTTTTTTCATGGTTTTGACTTGAGTTTTGGAACATGAACTCTTTTATGCAAATTACATGTTTGGGTGGTCTGAAACTACACTTTTATGAAAGATCATGCTTAATGCATTATGGCTCAGAAATAGAACCTGCAGGTCTTGGTATGACGATACCAACTCAGATAAATGCCATATCAGACTCAGACTAACAGACTTTTCAGACTAGTTCGGAAATCAGATTTTTATCAGACTTTCATGATTTTAGACATTCAGAATGTTGCATGTACAGAAAAGGTTAAAAATGGGCATACAGAGATGTTAGGTGGTTACCCGAAGAGGGCTTGAGTTCAGACAACTCTTTGCCTAAAACCGTGGTTTGCCGAACCAGGTATATTATTATGCGCTGACTTAAATGTCCTGTGGCGTATCAGAATCAGAGACTCCAACCCTTGCGGCACACTCGGGTTGGGGGCTTCCCCGCCGAGTCAATGGCGGATTTCATACAGCCCGTGGAATTTTCAGAAATGTAGGGGATACCACCTAACTCAGAAGTAAAACACAGATCATGATTTGAAATGAATAGACATGTTGCATGTTTTCAGAAAGTGCCCATGTGTTTCTCAGAAACAATTTTATATATGATGTCTTGATGAAAAATTGCGTTCACTTATATATATATATATATATATATATATGTATGTTCCATTACACTATTTTTGGATTGCTTCGCGTGCCAGTACTTTTGTGCTGACCCCCCCACCCTCCTTCCAGGTTTTGAGGCACAGTCTATGGGTCCAGCTACTCAGTAGACATTCTCGGGCTTGCAGACTTGATTTCACAGTGGTGAGCCTTCTATTATCCAGAAGGCCTAATTATGTCTGACATTATCTTATTTATTATGTTTTGGTCTACTGGGGGCCTTGTCCTGGTTTCTTTTCAGACAAATGTTGATATTCTTAGTAGAGATTTCGCAGACTGATGTCAGATAGTATATTTCAGAAATGTTGCAGAACTTGACCATGTTTTCCGTACTCAGTTTCAATTCCGCATTTTATTATGATTATGAATATTGTGCATGATAACCAGACAGAGAATGGGTGTTACGGGCCTTCTTGGTTCGGGATGCTCGTCACAGCTAGGGCCTAGGCTCGGATCGTGACACTTGATATAGGATTGTGGGTCACACTTCTCATTCTGGTTTACGGAACAATAGTTTGGCTGGTTGCATACTTGCACCCAAGAGTGTTACCTAGCGGTCCATGAAGTAGATTGAGAACCATGAGGTCTCAGGTTTAATAGTTGATTTCTTACAATATGTCCAAGCCTTGATGGACAGAGTTACCCAATATCTGTGCTGGTGGGAGGTAGCAGTACCTGGTGTAACTAGTCAAGGGGCAAGATAGCCTAAACACGACGATTATCAAAGAAAGGTTGGCTGGTTGTGAGGGACAAGTATTAAGGGACCAACAATTGGAGCTGTAAGGAAGTTTGAACATTATTATTCTTTTCTTTTTGAGATAAACAGTTTTTTTTTTCCCGAAGATGATTACTTTGTATTCTTCAGCGTTAAGGTTATGCTAGCAGTCCAAAAGACATGAAAAAATAATGAAAATAATGTGAGGATTCAAAGAGATCTACTACCTGTTATGTATCCCGTACACATTGGCCCTTACACAAAAAACAAAAATCTAAAATGCTATTCCATTTAAATTTCTGAATGGAATTATATTTATCTTCGAAACACCTTCAACTTTTCTCTCTATATATAGTCCACCAAATACAAGGAAGGATTGTTCTCAACCATTTCTTCTAACTCTTGCTAATCCCCTCTAATCCAACAGGTCAACATATTGTTGTGTGTCCTTTTATAGTCCACTTTACTTCAGCTCAATAGGTCTGGTATGTGTTCCGGCATGGTCCATTTTACTTCTATTAAACTAGATGTGTCAAATGGGCGGGGTTGGGCTGAATTTGGGCGGGTCAAAAAGGTCTGAGTTAATAAATGGGCGGGTTAAGCTACTTGGGCTGAAATGGGTTCGGTTGAAATGCGCTAAAATGCATGTCATAACCCAACCCGCCCAATTCGAACTAAGATTTAATTGTTTTATTTTTTATTTTATAAACTTGTAGTACTTGAAAAATTATTATCTTTTTTTTTTTTTTTGGAACTTGATAACTTTGTATTATATCACACAGTACATGGAAACCTTTATATACAAGAGTACTCCTAAATCAACTGTTCTATATGAATTTATCTAAATTGAGTCTAGAACATCAATTATCTAGACAATATTATTATAGTTGATTACACCAAAAACATAAAAGCAAAATGCAGTTGAGTTTAACCTTCTGCACACTATTCTCTATGCTCTCAAAACATCTAGAATTCCTTTCTTTCCCTATAGCCCACCATATATAACCAGGGATAATTCTCCTTCTACCTCCGTCCTTCGCATGTACACCTACTTCTCCCAGCACATTAAAGTCTCGGATACTTTCCTAGGGATTGTCCTGGAAATGCCTTTTAGTCTTAAGAAGATTCTCCAAAGTTGTTAAGTGTCTCCAAAGTTGTTGAGTGTACTTACAATGTAGAAATCGATGGGTAACAGTCTCCACAGTTTCTCCACAGAGGAAACATCTGGAGCACAAGGTTTTCCCTTTCTTCATGACATTATCTTGTGGAAGAACTACTTCCTTGGTCAGTAACCAGCAAAGACAAAGCATGACACTTTGTGAGGTATCCTGCTTTTCCGTATTTGCTTCCATGGCCATCTTGGACCCTGTTGATTTATTTGGTTCATCATCTTGTAGGCTTTGTTGACTCTGAACATTCTTTTTTCATTTCCCATCCACCATAGTACGTCCTCCATTGTCTGCAGTATATTGAATGAGTCCACAGTATTAAAAAACTCAACTACTCTCATTACCTCCCGATCACTAAGTGTCCTTCTGAAATTGAAGTTCCACCCATGTGGTGTCCATAATTCTGCTATAGTCCTCTGTTGAAATAATATAAAGTTATGGAAAAAGCACTTCCATATTCCCATCATCATGTCAATTATCCTTCCAGAACCTAATCTTGTTTCCATCCATCACTTTAACCTTTGAGTTTCTTTTAACTTCATTCCACCGTTGTCTAATAGATTTGATAGACCTCCAGAGGCTAACCCTAGGTAATATCTTTAGTCATCCATCAATATTCTTCAGTATATTTAGCCCCAATCACTTTCCTCCATAGCAGCAGGTTATTGTTTGCATATTTCCTCAACCATTTCATCACGAGATCCTTACGTTGAATTTTTAGGTTCCTTATCCCCAACCCTCGTCTTCTTGTCAATTGACCACCACAGAGAGAACTACCACTTTTTCTCGCATATCTTTATTCCTTATTCTATCTCTCCTAGTATGTCTACACATCAATCTCAACATCCTCATTTTTGCTACATTTGTCTTTCAAACATGCGAGCTCTTGACCAGCCAAACACTTTGCCCCATGCAAGATAACTAGTCTAACAACCACTTTATAAAACTTACTTTTAAGTCTTGGTGGTACATTCTTATACCACAAGACATTGCATATGAGCCTCGTTTCATCCACTCCGCTCAATACAATGTATTTATTATCCATCTCACCATTTCCTTGGATTATAGACCCAAGATACTTGAAATTCCATCTTTTGGGATTCTCCAGTATCAATCCTCACTTTCACTTCTTAGAAACTTGACAAATATATAACAATTCTAAGATTAATTAAAACTAACCATTCAAGCTTATTTTTACAAAATTCTTATACATGGCTTGTAGTTGCTAGTTCTTTTGCAAGAGCTAATTGGGAGAAAAAACACATGTTCAGAAATTGATTCATCAAAAAAAAGCATAACTGTAGTTTATGAGTTTCAAACGTGTCCAAATAAAACAAAATTATGTGTGTGTGGGGGGGGGGGGGGGGGGGGGCGCTGTGTTGAGTATGGAACTTAGAACCTCAGTGGAAGATTTGAACACCCTTACTGTCACACTCGGTCTTGTTTTTTGTTGCAAGGGTGTTCAACATTAATAAATACTCAGAATCAACAGAATTTGACCTATATATATACAAAATGCGATTATCCGGAAAATGGTGTTCAGTTGATCACCCTTGGATGGCTGTAGCTCGGCCGCCTCTTGGCAATATTTCCACCCTGCTTGTAGTTATATTCTACACAGTACATACTAGTCCTTTTTCATGTGGGACATTATATCATTCATATTCTAACACTTCCATCCAGTATTGTACTGCTGGAAGTTACTGATTTCTACTCTCAGGGTACTGTTTACGTTTAGTTTTATGACGACCTGCTTTCATGCTATTTCCATTGGGACAGAGGGAAGACACATCAACTGACTGGAGAGAATTTACAAGTCCTGAGGGAAGAAAGTGATTAACTTATATATTTTCTTGGCCTCTTTCCAATTGTTCTTCTACAGTGGGTACTTTTGTGTGTTACTTGTGCATAATGCTGATTGCTTTGTTTGTTTTCTGTAGGTATTACTACAACAAGGTTACTAGAACGTCCAAATGGAGAATGCCTGATGAAGTCAAGGTGATGTTAGATTTAAATCCAATATGGGTTTGTTCCGTGCTTTAAATAGCATGATAACAAGGGATTGTTCTGTGCTTTAAATAGTATGATAAGAAGGACAGTATTCTATTTTCTTGGATGCTCTATTTCTTATAAAATCTAATTGTTTATGCGTTCACAGTTGCTATCATAATAAGAAGGGGCAATATTCTGTTTTCTTGGATACTTTATTTCTCATAAAGTCTAATTATTTATAAATTCACAGTTGGCTCGTGAAAAGGACATCATTTTTCACGCTTCTGATTTTGGATCCATTCCTGTTTTTAAAACATCATCCCCGGGTGCAGATGGTTCATTAGTCTCAGAACACGGTGCTAAATCAAGCCCAATTGCTGTGTCACCAGCTGCTAACTTACCAACTATTTTGGCTTCAGAATTATCAAGTTTATCTGGAAAGGTTTCTTTGATGATGATTGAAACAGTCCAAATGAAGAAATCTTCATAACCTTCTTCGCCAGCTGTTGCTAATTTGGAGAAAATTGGAATAGCAGTAACCTTGGGAAATTCTGTCGCGCCACCGGTGTATGTTTTCAGATGTATATGTTATCAATTTGCCTCTGGTTGTTTTGCTTCTTATTTGGAATTCAATTTTTCTGTAGTTCTGAGACTACTTTAGCTCAAGATGTAGTAGTGTATGGTGATGGATTTTCTCCGTAGAATAGAAAGGTACTTTGTCCTTCTGAAATACTTATGCGACTAGTTAATTACTAGTGGTTACTTGTTAAAACACCAACAAAGCTTTTCGTAGCTGTTATGCTGGATGTTGATCCAGCAATTTTGTAGTGCAGTTGTCAACTGCTAACAGGTGAAGAATATGCTCTAATGAGGTTCGCTTTTGTCCTTTGTGCCTAAAATGCAGGATGTCAAGAAAGATGCTGCAATAACTGAAATCGGAGGTGCTACTCCATCAGATAAGAAAACAGTGGAGCTGGGACCATTAGTTTGTGAGAGCGAAGCGGTTAGTTGATTATTGTTTTTTTTGTCCCGTTTAATGTACTAAAAATTTCTCTTACTCCTATTTTAAGTATCTGATTTTATTTAGGAGGCAAAGAGTGCATTCAAAACTCTTTTGGAATCTGCAAATATTGGGTCTGATTGCTCGTTAGATCAGGTTTATTACTTGATTGTTTTGTGCGTACCAAACAATTGACGGAGATCATTTGACATGAAGTGTATTTGTCAGGCCATGAGAGCCGTAATTAATGAATGGAGATATGGTGCTCTAAAATCCCTTGGTGAGCGGAAGCAAGCTTTTAATGAGGTATCTCTCCAAGTCGGCATTCAATGATGATTGTAGCCCCCCCCCCCCCCCCCCCCCCCCCCCCCTTTTTTGGGTTGCATAACAAATAGCTGGAATGGGTTAATTGCTGCTTCAATGTTTCAGCATAGAATATTGCAAAAAGATAGAGAGTGTGTTTTGATATGAAGGAAAACATTTTCTGGAAAATGTTTTCCAATTGTTTCATGTTTGGTTGGCGTAAATATTTTGGAAAATGTATTTAAAATCAACTTATTTTCCTTAAATCTATGGAAAATGACTTCCCTTCAAAAAGTAAGGAAAACATTTTCCAAAACTCTCTTTCAACCTCACTCTTAAGTTGAAATGTTCATACAACTCTCAAAATCACTCAACCCTACTCTGACCCCCTACCTCCGCCCCCCCCCCCCCCCCCGTCTTTTTTTTGGTTGCATAACAAATATCTGGAATGGTTTAATTGCTGCTTCAATGTTTCAGCATACCGTATTGCAAAAACATATAGTGATCATTTTGAAGTTGTGTCTGTTCCAGTATCTGAGCCAAAAGAAAAAATTGGAAGCTGAAGAGTGGCGTGTTAAACAGAAAAAAGCTCGGGAAGATTTCAGGATAATGTTAGAAGTAAGTGAAATTTTCTTTTGTTGGTGTCTTCCATTTGATATATCATGATATTCACATTACCAGTTTCAAAAATAAAAAGATATTATCATAATATTCATGATGTGTAAGAGACTGGTCTTTGAGTTGTTCAAAAGAATAAGTGGTATTTTTCACAACAATGTCCGCTGTTCTCAATCTTACAGGATTGGAAGGAACTGTCGTCATCGTCAAGATGGAGGTTTGTCTTTCATTTGTAATGCTAAGTTGTCTGCTACTTGTTTTCTAATCTTGGTCATTGTTTGTATGTGTTTTGGTACCTTGAAGTTGATCCATCACTTGTGTAAGTTCCATTTGATCCACTAACTATTTGCTATTGATTATTCAGTAAGGCAATCTCCATATTAGAACATGATGAATGTTTTAAAGCTGTTGAGTGAGCTAAATACCGTGAGGACCTTTTTGAAGATTATGTGGAGGAACTTGAGAAAAAAGTGAAGCTCCATTCGTTGAACTTTCTTGTGAGCTTCTATATGTTAAACACTGAGTGTGCAGAACGTAGTTTCCTTATATGGTCTTTGGCTCCTCACAAATTGAGTTAGCCTTTCATTTGAGATAGAAACAAGGTACAATTTCTTAAACATGGTATTAGAGGCAAATCTATCTTGATGTTAGACTACTAGATGTTAGCCAACCTAGGTTAACTGATGCTTCAGATGTCCAATCTTGGTGTGTGATTAATATATTAGAACCCCACACTGGTAAGGTGTATGTGTTGTAGTTTTCTTATATGATCTTGGACAATCTTCACCACCTGACCTAGCTTCCGAAGTTGAGTTAGGCGTTGGTCCACTTGATTAACAGCAGTCATTCCATTCCTTTCCTTTGCAGGGTGTCTTTTAGTTTGTTCCCTTTTTTTGTTTTGCTTAAAGAGTAGAAAGAAGGAATGTTGTAGATATTCAACTTAAAATCTTGTGTTCTTTGAATTCATTTTTAATGGCTTCTCAAGGGTATAACATTTAAATTTGATCACCATTGAATTCCAATTTAAATAGACTTCCATGTATTGTATGTAATTTTTCTTGAAACTTGAAACTATGATATGCTTCTTCCTCTCCCCCCTCCGTCTTAAAATAGAAAAAGTTTTTTAATACTTTCATGCAAGTGTAGTTAAAGTCTCTTTGTAAATATTGTCTTCTTTATAGAGAAATTATATTTTTTTTACTTTCTACTGGATTTTATTAGGAGCATGTGAAGGCATTGGAGGAGCAGAAGGACAATAGAGTGGAGTACTTAGAATTTTAAAAATCCTGTGACTTTATTAAGGTATTTTTATAACACCCCGTAAATTTTTTCGTACACTTATCGCGATTATATGGAGTCCTAAAGACTTGCGTATGGGTTAAATTAAGTTTATGGTGGTCGGAAGTATCCCGTCAATAGTTGTATGTGTAGGTATTGGAATAAGCTTTCTAATGATATGAAGTCTGCCCAAAACATAGGAGTATTTCATATAAGCGAGCACATTCGAAATTTTAAAACGGTGGCCGGGAAGCCTGTGAACAGTGATTCTGCAGGAAAATTTCTGCAGCTAGGCACTCCAACTTGAGACGATCATAACTCCTTGTACAAAAAGAACTGTGTGAGCTGCTATATATAGACGAAAATCTCCGAGAGTCTACGTTCTAATGCAATTGGTTTCATCCAAATCCAACATCTGAGTAAGGAGTTATACTCGTTTGACTTCAGCCTCTCAAAACAGATTTTTGTGAACAGTAAATTAGCAGGAAAATACTGAGGCCTGCCAGTTTTGGGGTCAACTTTGAACGATCATAACTTCCTCAATATATTGAACTGGGCGAGATACCATATATCAAAAGAAATATCTTTGAGTCTTCTTTCTAATGCAACTGGTTTCATCCAAATCCAATATCTGTGTAAAGAGTTATACGCGTTTTACTTCAGCCTCTCAAAACAGATTTTTAGGGTCAACTTCAAACGATCATAACTCCTTGTACAGGACGAACTGGGTGGCCTAATTTATATGCAATTAAAGCCCTTTTAATTATCTTTACAATGATACCAATTTCACCCAAATACGATATCGGAGCAAAGAGTTATGATCGATTTACTTCAGCCTGCCAAAACTGTCCACTGGGGACAGATTCGGGATTCATTTCAATTTTTAGGGCACAATGGTCATTTTCTATTACCTTTGGACGAAAATTGGTCTTAAAAACCTGCACTTAGCCTCAATTTTATCAGATTTTATCCAAATTTTAGGAAAGGTGAAAACCCTAGCCAATTTCAACCTCAAATATTGTAACACCCCGTAAAAGTCATGCATGGATTAGTGTTTAATAGAGTGCTCTTAGACTTAAAAACTTGAAAATTTTTCTAAGTGTAACTTAGAATCATTTTAGCTGGCAACCTTCGGGATACAACTTCTCGACCTTCCCGACCTTCATTTTTAGATTTTCAAGTTGCGTTACGATCGGGCAATCTCATAGTACATCTCGGATAAGTTTTGGAATTTTTCGGAATGCATAAGGCTGCGTTTGGATATCAAAACAGTAGCAAAACGCATAGCCTGTTGCCCAATTTTTTTTTCAGCATTTCAGGGTCAACTTCAAACGATCATAACTCCCTGCATATAATGAACTGTGTAAGCTATAATATATCAAACGAAAGATCTTTGAGTCCTCTTTCCAAATAAACCAGTTACATCCAAATCCAACATCTGAGTAAGGAGATATACCCATTTTACTTCAGCCTGTCAGTTTGTCAACTGAGGGATAGTTTTGACTTTTCTTGTTTTCTTAGGGGCATTTTAGTCATTTCACCTCACCCCTAATCCGTCTATAACATCTGATTCAGCTCCAAATTCAGCAAAATATACCCATTTTCTCTAATTTTCTCTCAAGAACACCCTTTAGGGTTTCAAACAAAATCTCAAATAACTCAAGATTCAACCATTGGTTTTGGAAGATAATTTCAGATCTGGAATCCTCTCGACGTAGGCTTTGATAAACACCCAAAATTCGTGGAGAACAAGGTACGCGGGGTTTTCCTAAATTCTCATGGGCATAGAAATCATGTTTTAAGAAAGGGGTTTTTGAATTCAAGTACATATTCATGTTTTAGAAGCTTTATATGATATTGTTTAGCCTTTTGGCTTTCCCCCAAAGTGACTTAAAAATTATATGTATATGTAGATATGTGTTTTGCCTTGAAATATGATTTGAGAGCACAATTTACATGAAATTCCTCTCTTGATGTAATTTTCCCATGTTTCACATGATATAGATTGTTTGAAATAAGTCTTGAAAAAATCATGATATGAAATGCTTTGGCTTTGCTATGTTTCAAATACGATTTTGAACATGAAAGAGAGGGTTGTAAATGTTGAATATACATATAATGCAAGACTGCATGGTTTTGCCAAAAGCACATGACCACCAAATGTTTGATGAAAGTTTTTGCATGGTTTTGACTTGAGTTTCGGAACATGAACTCTTTTATGCAAATTACATATTTGGGTGGTCTGAAACTACACTTTTATGAAAGATCATGCTTAATGCAATATGGCTCAGAAATAGAACCTGCAGGTCTTGGTATGACGATACCAACTCAGATAAATGCCATATCAGACTCAGACTAACAGACTTTTCAGACTAGTTCAGAAATCAAAGTTTTATCAGACTTTCATGATTTTAGACATTCAGAATGTTGCATATACAGAAAAGGTTAAAAATGGGCATACAGAGATGTTAGGTGGTTACCCGAAGAGGGCTTGAGTTCAGACAACTCTTTGCCTAAAACCGTGGTTTGCCGACCCAGGTATATTATTATACACTGACTTAAATGTCCTGTGGCGTATCAGAATCAGAAACTCCAACTCTTGCGGCACACTTGGGTTGGGGGCTTCCCCACCGAGTCAATGTCGGATTTCATACAGCCCGTGGAATTTTCAGAAATGTAGGGGATACCATCTAACTCAGAAGTAAAACACAGATCATGATTTGAAATGAATAGACAGGTTGCATGTTTTCAGAAAGTGCCCATGTATTTTTCAGAAACAGTTTTATACAGGATGTCTTGATGAAAATTGCTTTCACTTATATATATGTATGTATGTTCCATTATACTATTTTTGGAGTGCTTCGCGTGCCAGTACTTTTGTGCTGACCCCCCCCCCCTCCTTCCAGGTTTTGAGGCACAGTCTAGGGGTCCAGCTACTCAGTAGACATTGTCGGGCTTGCAGACTTGATTTCACAGTGGTGAGCCTTCTATTATCCGGAAGGCCTAATTATGTCAGATATTATCTTATTTATTATGTTTTGGTCTACTGGGGGCCTTGTCCCGGTTTCTTTTCAGACAAATGTTTATGTTCTTAGTAGAGATTTCGCAGGCTGATGTCAGATAGTATATTTCAAAAATGTTGCAGAACTTGACCATGTTTTCCGTACTCAGTTTCAATTCCGCATTTTATTATGATTATGAATGTTGTGCATGATAACCAGACAGAGAATGGGTGTTCCGGGCCTTCATGGTTCGGGATACTCGTCACGGCTAGGGCCTAGGCTCGGGTCGTGACAAAGTTGGTATCAGAGCCAGCGCCGGTGCCGGTGGTGGGGCAAACATCAGCGAGGACGCTAAGTCCCTACGGGGGGTGAGTGTAGGGACGGCGATACGTAACACCTGCATTCACTTAGGCAAATCCCACATCGGTAGTGAAGGCGAACGAAGTGTGCCTTTCGCATGCGCTGGTGGCCTGGGCTGTTACAGTTGGTATCAGAGCACGGTTCATGGTCCCAGGGTGTCTGCGAAATCGCGTCGAGTAGAGTTCTGTGTATGGGTGTGTAGTGCGCCACACTTATAAGCAGAAGGCTACTAGGCGTTTAGGAATATCTCTCTTTCTTCATGTTCTAGTTCGTGCAATAGAGTCAGAATGTTTCTCTTTCATGCTCTTATTTGTGCTATGATGTCGCCCATATGAAAGTAAAAAGTCATTCCAAATTCTTTCCTTACTCTAATGTCCTCAGATATGTCTCATTATTGAGATGATGCAAGTGTAGAAGTTTAGAATCTAAATGGTATGGTCCTTTCTGATTGAACCATATAAGAGTTAAAATTTGTGCAAGGACTTGAGAAGAGTCCGTTAGTGATTCAATGTGTATTGATTCCGATGTAGACATTGATCTTGATGGAATCGTGCTTTTCAGCTTCAGGTATTAATTGCATTTAGTCCCTTTCAAATTTATGTTACAAATGTCTTGCTTAAGGGAGGATGATGTGTAGTAGAATGTTGGAACTGTATTTCCACCCGAATAGTAGTATGTGTTAAAGTGTTGTTGTCATGACCTATTGGTAGTGAAATTTGACCAAGAAGTTGGTGATGAGAAGTCACAAAGTTAGAAGTCAGAGTGAGGGTGACTTTTGTGTAAATGAATGTTTTAATTGAATAACCGATGTTCGAGAATGATTTACCCCCCTTATGGTGATAGACTAATGTGGTAACTAGTATCATGTGTGGATGGTATGGTAGTCTTTGAAGGAAGTGTTTGACTCCGATTTTATTTATACAGAGTAAGATGTGTATTCATAGTTCATTGGATATTGCGTATTAAATTTCTATCTCATGTAATCTTGTCATCAAGGTGTTGTTGAAAAAAATAAATAAATAAGTCTAGTGAAGCCGTGTGGGGCTCTTTCGATTCACTAGCATAGTTGACTTGTCATTCATTTCATTTTCTTGTTCAAAATACAAAATCAAAGTCTAGTGAAGCCGTGTGAGGCCTATTTCGATTCACTAGCAACTTGTTGTCCAACTTCTTGTTCATGTGTTTTTTTTTATAATATATGTATAGCTGAATTTGTTTGCATGAGATTGAGTTGGTAAAGAGGTGATTCGTCCTTGTGTGTTGTTTAGTAGATGGTAGAGAAGGAGTTGTTAGTAAGGATGATTTGTAGGTTGCTTGAAGTGTGAAAATGGTTATATTAACCAGTAAGTTGTAAGTATAGACTCATGGTTGTTTGTGGAATTTGAAGGCAGTCTAAAGGTATGCTTGAGTAAGTAAGCGTGATGTGAGAGGCCGTATAAGTAGATAAGATTGTATGGGGTTATAGTATAAGATTAATGTCGATCATGTCTATTATGTGACTTTACCCCTTGACCTTCTTTTCCTTGGTAGTTATAAACTAGTACTGCTAGTGAGAAGATACGTAGTAGATTTTTGAAGTATAGTAGTAATGTTATAAAGGTGCTTTGGTCGTGGATAGTAGCTAGATAAAATCAAGTATTTGGGGTAGAATGTCCCAATTTGATGGACTAGTAAATTATGTTGTATTCTTCATGGGTGGTATTTACTTAATAAAACAAGTATGAGCTGATGCCTATGATGCCTTGCAGCATGTATTTATAGTACCTAAAAGTCCCTAAGTCAACAAGGTACAAAAATGCAAGCTATACAATTATCAACTACAAGCTGAAAATCTGAAAATCCTGCACATGCATGCTGAAATTTCTGCACATGCTTGCCAACCTTTGGGAACCTTTTAAAGTGGAAAATTTGCAGTTTCATACCAGCCCGTGTGAACTTCCTAAAGTCTAATAAATGTGCTGTCAGACTATTTTGACCATCTAGAAGGTGCTGGAACGTTGGCAGTAATGCAGAGCATTTATCGAAGCCCCTCCAAGCTCGAAAATGCGCCTGAATAGTCCGAAACATGCCCAAAACGTGAGGAGTTTAATGGGTTGTGACGTTGAGCGTCACAATGTGGTTGTAAAAAAATAGTGACTTAAGATTAATGATGTATGTTTTGTAAGAATTATGTATAAGGTTGGGTTGTAAATCATGTTAAGCGCTAGACATTAAGTTTGAACAATTGATGTCCATGAAGGTGGATGTGATGATTTCTTGGTTAATGATACTAGTTTTATGGAAGTAATCTAATAGGCTTGAATGGTGTATGCAAGAGCCTAAGTTTATTTGATTCGTAGTGAAGTATGATGTTGCATATATAATGTAGAAGTATGCCCAAGGTGATCTGAGGTTGCGGTATTTTCTAAGACTATTACACGTTTTGTGTGACGAGTAGTACCGTTGATTTGGTAGGTGGGGAAAGACTAGTTAGACGGTATATGGTGTTCTAAATAGTCAAGTTAAGGAGTTTTGATTGATAGTGTTGAGCCTTTTTATATGATCTTGATTCTCATAGTAGAGAGATGTAAGTTTGGAGTCACGATATTGATAGACTATGTCGGAATTAGTATAATTCCTTGAAGGCTTGGTGACATCCATGTTGAGTGCTAGATTCTAAGTTTGAGTTTTTGAAGGTTGAACTAATAGAAATAAGGGTCAAAGAACTAGAGGGTGTGCAGTCCGACTATGGGGATACTCATAAAGACCCGAAGTTAGTAAGTGTACAAGTATTATATGATGACTGCTGGGTCTATAGAATGATAAAGTGTATATCGGAAGGTAGTATTAAGAGTGGGTTTTCCACTTTCAGGTGTAGTCATTTGGGTTAAGTTCCATGATATGCGTGTATAGTAGTTTTTCAGACCCCAGAGTGCAGTGAGTTTACTTCAGTTTAAAGTCTAGTAAGGGATCTCCCAAACTTAATATGATGGCTTGAAGCCAAGGGGGAGATGATAAAGCGAATAACCAAGTCAGGCCTTCAGATTCTAGTCGTGATGTCATGATGATATAAAACGTCAGAAAGTGAGGGTGAGACTCAACCCATTCTTATCTCAGTATATTTTTTTTTTTTGGTTATCCCAATATCTACTCATGCCTTACGTTTCAGTACAATGATCAAAATTGATGTTCATGCTTATGATAGAGAATCATGTACTCTTCAAGTTCTAAAATGAGAAGTTTCAGTTCATTCAGTAGTCGGAATCCCATTCCATAAGTTATGAACTCCAAATTGAGGTCATGTAGCTCATGACTCATGTACTCACGCTTTATAGTATGCTTGTTTTAGATAAGACCATAAGTGTGAAGTAAGATCTGGGGCCAAGTTTTTGATATATGTGAGTTTTAGTTGAAATTTGTATGTGTATGTTCTTGGGGTAGCGCGTGGGAGTTATATTAATAGTGGTTTAGAGAATATGTGAAGTGTTTCTTCATGGGTGTTTGGGTTGAAGTTCATATGAGGTTATAAAGATTGGCTTGAACGACATGTTGGGATTTTAGTAAAGGGACGCAATATGCGCTAGTGAATCTATAGTAAAGAGTTCGGAGTTAGTCATTGAAGTGGTAAAGCACTTTATGCTTAGGGTGTGATCTTTAAAAGGATATGGAAGATTGAATCATATTGTTTAGACTAGTATCATGGTATGACATGTTGTATTTTTTTTGTGACTTGGAGTTAGGCTTGATCGTAGTGAAAGGATTTAAGCTACTATAGACATTGTAGAAAGAGCTATCAATGCCCATATGAGAATTATAAGTTGAATGGAATGAATATGGTATTAAAAGAAGTGTGCTAAGCTTGAAAAAAAAAAAAAAAAAAAACAAGAAGTTGCATTGTCCAAGATCTTTTGCCCCATAATGCCACTAGAATTTCTTTAGACAGAGTGTTGAAGAAATACTCCCGTTGAATATAAGTTTTCGGTGTATTTCAGTTTAGTAGTCAGGCAGACAAGTTACGGTGGTTTTCCACCTTTTCACCCAATCCTGGTATCCGAAGTCTCATGCGTTTGACCATCCCAATATATTTCATTCCTAAGTTGCGAATTCAGTTCAGTCAAAGCATCATGTTTCAGATTCAGCTATTTAGTCGCGACTCAGTTCATAAATGTTCAGTGCATAATCTCAAATACTTCCAAGTATTTTAGCCCAGTTAGTACAATACCCTGGTACGATCTAAGTCTTGATGCCTCATGATTCGTAATTGCATAAGTTATCACTTCTCAATTCAATATGTATGATTGGATTATGAACACACTTCAAGGGAATCCTAAAATCTTAGCATGAATCAGCGTCTTGAAGCAAGTAAGGGCAAGTCAACTCAGAATTCAGTTTCGTGATAGAATTTTAAATGTTTCGGATCAGTTATATACTTTCTTAGAAGACACATCATGTCAGCGTCATTCTATACCTTTGAGCTTCAACATTTCCAATCCATCATTCGGGGACGAATGATCCCAAGGGGGAGATAATGTAACACCCCGTAAAAGTCATGCATGGATTAGTCTTTAATAGAGTGCTCTTAGACTTAAAAACTTGAAAATTTTTCTAAGTGTAACTTAGAATCATTTTAGCTGGCAACCTTCGGGATACAACTTCTCGACCTTCTCGACCTTCATTTTTAGATTTTCAAGTTGCGTTACGATCGGTCAATCTCATAGTACATCTCGGATAAGTTTTGGAATTTTTCGGAATGCATAAGGCTGCGTTTGGATATCAAAACAGTAGCAAAACGCATAGCCTGTTGCCCAGTTTTTTTTTCAGCATTTCAGGGTCAACTTCAAACGATCATAACTCCCTGCATATAATGAACTGTGTAATCTATAATATATCAAACGAAAGATCTTTGAGTTCTCATTCCAATGAAACCGGTTTCATCCAAATCCAACATCTGAGTAAGGAGATATACCCATTTTACTTCAGCCTGTCAGTTTGTCAACTGAGGGATAGTTTTGACTTTTCTTGTTTTCTTAGGGGCATTTTAGTCATTTCACCTCACCCCTAATCCATCTATAACATCTGATTCAGCTCCAAATTCAGCAAAATATACCCATTTTCTCTAATTTTCTCTCAAGAACACCCTTTAGGGTTTCAAACAAAATCTCAAATAACTCAAGATTCAACCATTGGTTTTGGAAGATAATTTCAGATCTGGAATCCTCTCGACGTAGGCTTTGATAAACACCCAAAATTCGTGGAGAACAAGGTACGCGGGGTTTTCCTAAATTCTCATGGGCATAGAAATCATGTTTTAAGAAAGGGGTTTTTGAATTCAAGTACATATTCATGTTTTAGAAGCTTTATATGATATTGTTTAGCCTTTTGGCTTTCCCCCAAACTGACTTAAAAATTATATGTATATGTAGATATGTGTTTTGCCTTGAAATATGATTTGAGAGCACAATTTACATGAAATTCCTCTCTTGATGTAATTTTCCCATGTTTCATATGATATAGATTGTTTGAAATAAGTCTTGAAAAATCATGATATGAAATGCTTTGGCTTTGCTATGTTTCAAATACGATTTTGAACATGAAAGAGAGGGTTGTAAATGTTGAATATACATATAATGCAAGACTGCATGGTTTTGCCAAAAGCACATGACCACCATATGTTTGATGAAAGTTTTTGCATGGTTTTGACTTGAGTTTCGGAACATGAACTCTTTTATGCAAATTACATGTTTGGGTGGTCTGAAACTACACTTTTATGAAAGATCATGCTTAATGCATTATGGCTCAGAAATAGAACCTGCAGGTCTTGGTATGACGATACAAACTCAGATAAATGCCATATCAGACTCAGACTAACAGACTTTTCAGACTAGTTCAGAAATCAAAGTTTTATCAGACTTTCATGATTTTAGACATTCAGAATGTTGCATATACAGAAAAGGTTAAAAATGGGCATACAGAGATGTTAGGTGGTTACCCGAAGAGGGCTTGAGTTCAGACAACTCTTTGCCTAAAACCGTGGTTTGCCGACCCGGGTATATTATTATACGCTGACTTAAATGTCCTGTGGCGTATCAGAATCAGAAACTCCAACTCTTGCGGCACACTTGGGTTGGGGGCTTCCCCGCCGAGTCAATGTCGGATTTCATACAGCCCGTGGAATTTTCAGAAATGTAGGGGATACCATCTAACTCAGAAGTAAAACACAGATCATGATTTGAAATGAATAGACAGGTTGCATGTTTTCAGAAAGTGCCCATGTATTTTTCAGAAACAGTTTTATACAGGATGTCTTGATGAAAATTTCTTTCACTTATATATATGTATGTATGTTCCATTATACTATTTTTGGAGTGCTTCGCGTGCCAGTACTTTTGTGCTGACCCCCCCCTCCTTCCAGGTTTTGAGGCACAGTCTAGGGGTCCAGCTACTCAGTAGACATTCTCGGGCTTGCAAACTTGATTTCACAGTGGTGAGCCTTCTATTATCCGGAAGGCCTAATTATGTCTGACATTATCTTATTTATTATGTTTTGGTCTACTGGGGGCCTTGTCCCGGTTTCTTTTCAGACAAATGTTCATGTTCTTAGTAGAGATTTCGCAGGCTGATGTCAGATAGTATATTTCAAAAATGTTGCAGAACTTGACCATGTTTTCCGTACTCAGTTTCAATTCCGCATTTTATTATGATTATGAATGTTGTGCATGATAACCAGACAGAGAATGGGTGTTCCGGGCCTTCATGGTTCGGGATACTCGTCACGGCTAGGGCCTAGGCTCGGGTCGTGACAAATATTTTGTGATTTTACCGTAGAAAATTCAAATTGGTTCCGTAGTTGTGTTCACCATCTCGGAAGCTTCAAGAAGCACCCCATGATTATGTAAGGAGGATCCTAAATACAAGAGTTCATTGTTAAGGTGTGAATATTGTTTATTCTTGATTCTTATCCATGAATAAGTATTGATAAAGGATTATGAGTATTGTCTTGATGTTGGAAGATAACTAGAAACATAGTTATGAATTGTATAAATTGTTAGTAGTAAATTATGGAAGTTGTTGTGTTGGATTATGGAGGATGAATTGTGGTGATATATCATTATATTAGTGGTTATGTATGCCTAGTGATCATGTTGGTATTGGATGGTGATTAAGAAGGGAAATAAAGGCTAAGAGTGATGTTGAGGGATATTTCATGAAAATGCATGATATGTGAATGTAATAAGAGTATAAGAGGATGAATGTAGTACTCTTATTGATGAGCTAAAGGATTACTTCCTAGACATTATTTGGTGAAGTTAATACCTAAATGGTAAGGTTTGGTTGCTAATACTAGTTTGCCACAAATGACTTATTGTAGATAAGTGTTCGAAGAGTACGGGAAGTCACTTGTATTGAAGTGGTTATATCAAGGTATGTAAGACATACTCTATCTAATCTTTGGCATGAATAATGACCCATGGCACTCTCAAGTAATCTTCCAACATTGTCCTACGACTCATGAAACATAATAACATCATATGATCTTCGACACTACCAATTGAACTTGTTTTCACTTTTAAGATGTACGGCTAGTCAAAAAAATGTCCATATACTATTGTGGACTCCGAAATGGTTTAATGTGGTATCCATGATTCTCTACTTCATTTTCATGATATTGATTACCTATTTACATGTTTTTCCTATTGAGGTATCATGGTTTCAAGTTCCATAAAGTGTGACCACAAAGTAACCAATCTCAAAGATTAATTGAATTAAGAAATGGAATGTCTGTATTTTAAATTGATAATATGATGTATTGTATTAGTACCACTGATCAGTTGGCCATTGTATTATAAAGATTATGTATATATGCTATTCCAGGGGTGGTCCCTGATGTATTGTATTAGTACCACTGATCAGTTGACCATTGTATGACATATGTTATGTATTGATAAGGATTACGGGAAGTAATGATATGAAAGTAATGTGCAGGTATCCAATCTGTTCTTTTAAGTGTGGCCTACTAATACTGTTTATTCACTGGTATCTGGGCTCTGTTGTTCTTTTGTATCTCATCTTGATACTCACTGCCTTACATACTCAGTACATATTTCCGTACTGACGTCCCTCACGGGGGACCTGCATTCATGCCTGCAGGAACAGGTACTTCAGGTCGTACACCTCTGCAGTAAGAGCCAGACATTCTGTTGTTAGTGGTGAGATCCAGTTGTTTCGGGGCATCCCAAGTCGTCTCTATATGTACTTTTGGTATTTGCATAAAAGTCTTTTGTGGGCGGGAGCCATAGGAGTGTTTGTTTGATAGACGTGATGGCTCTGACGGCCAATTACTGTTTATATATATATTTATGCGTGTCTGCTGGGCTGATACAGGTACTGTTTTCTTCTATTTGCAACGAAGTTATGCCCAAATTTCTAATTTTCATAAGTAATGTGAATGTGAAAGTATAGGTTATGAACGGGTTCTCCCGGGCCTCCCAGTCTGCTCCAATAGGATTTGGGGTATGACAGAAGTGGTATCAGAGCAGTTCGTCCTAGTGAGTCTACAAAGTCGTGTCTACGTAGAATCTCGTTTATCGGTGTGTTGTGCGCCACATCTATAAACAGGAGGCTATTGGACATTTAGGGATTGTTTCCACTCTTCATTTCTTAGATCGTGCAATAGATCCCATATTAGAGATAAAGTCATAATCAATCGCTTAATCCAATTGTTTCTTTTTTATTTATTATAGTGACGATGCCGGTTACAAGGAGAAAGAAGATGTTGAAGCGAGTAGATGCAGTGGCCGGAGAAGGTACTAGTAAGTCACCACCGGCACAAGCTGAGCAAAGTGAGTCTCAAGCTGAGCATATATCAGGCGCTTCTCCTCCTCCGGAAGGGCCGTCTATTAATGCTGTTGATCGAGATTTGAGGGATGCAGTACAACTTCTGACGCGTATAGTTGCCGGTCAAGTTCAAGGGCAAGCTATTCCTACCACGGGTTCTAGTGGTATGGATAGAGCAGCTAGCCTTCGGACTCAGGATTTTCTAAAAATGGATCCTCCTACTTTTACCGGATCAGATATTAATGAAGACCCGCAGGACTTTGTCGATCAAACCCAAAGGGCTCTAGTTGTTATGCATGTATCCGGTAAAGAGATGGTTGAGCTAGCAGCATATAGACTGAAAGGAGGGGCTATATTGTGGTACGAGGATTGGAAACGATCTAGGGGTATTGATGCACCTCCAACTATGTGGGGAGAGTTCAAAAATGCATTTATTGATCATTATCTTCCATTTGAGACTCGTCAGGCCCGTGCAGATAAATTCTTAAATCTTCGTCAGGGTAATATGAGTGTAAGAGAGTATAGTCTTCGATTTAACTCCTTGTCTCGATATGTTTCTAATGTGGTAGCTACTATGGACGACAGAGTTCATCACTATGTGAATAGATTGGAACCATACTTGGTTAGAGATTGTACCATTGCTGCTTTGAACAAGGATATGGATATAGCGAGGATACAAGCTTTCGCTCAGAAGATGGAAGATCAGAGGCAAAGAAGAAGAACCTAGGAATCAGAAAAAGGATATTCTAAGCGGCCCAGAGCTATAGGAAGTTTGTGGCAACTCAGGGAGGTTTTAGGCCTTTGTTCTCTCACAGATTGCCTAGCCCGTTATCTTCTTATCCTTCAATTAGTGCTCCACCGCAATTTCAAAGGTTCAGAGGTAATCAGTTCGGGCAAAGCAGTGAAAATCAGAGTTCGCGAACAGTGGGGTATCAAGGGCAAGGGAGTATGAGTCAATTGAGACCTCCACGACACCCGTGTCCCATTTGTAGAAAATTTCACTTTGGCGAATGTCGGCTTGGGACGAACAATTGCTTTTGGTGCGGTAAGCCGAGGCATATGGCTAGAGATTGCCCACGCAGGACCACAGGTAGTATAACACGACATACCGGATCAGCTGTTGCGTCATCTTCGGTGCCTCCTTTGAGTAGGGGTGCACAACCTATGGGTCACGGTAGAGGTGATAGAGGAGCAGCTAGTGCTAGCGAAGCTCAGAACCATGTGTATGCCCTAGCAGATCGGCAGAATTTAGAGGCTTCTCCAGACGTGGTTACAGGTACGTTGTACATCTTTGCATTTGATGTGTATGCCTTAATTGATCCTGGTTCTACATTATCGTATGCTACTCCTTTGGTTGCGGGAAGGTTCGGAAGAACACCCAAATTATTAGCCAAGCCATTTGAAGTATCAACGCCAGTGGGGGAATCTCTTATAGCTAGGAATGTTTATCAAAATTGTGTTGTGAATATTTGTGGTCGTGATACGATGACCGATCTTGTTGAGTTAGAAATGGTAGATTTTGATGTTATTATGGGCATGGATTGGTTAGCGTCTTGTTATGCTACAGTAGATTGCCGTTCTAAGAAGGTATATTTCCATTTCCCAAATGAGGCAGTCCTTGAATGGAAGGATAATGTTGGCGCGCCGAGAGGTAGATTTATTTCTTACTTTAAGGCAAGAAAAATGATTTCCAAGGGGTACATATACCATTTGGTTAGAGTAAGGGATACAGAGGCAGAGCCGCCAACTTTTTAGACCGTTCCGATTGTGAATGAATTTCCTGATGTATTTCCTGAAGAACTACCAGGTGTACCTCCTGAACGAGAAGTGGAGTTTGGTATTGATTTGTTTCCAGACACACAGCCAATCTCAATTCCTCCTTATAGAATGGCACCAGCAGAGTTGAGAGAATTGAAAGAGCAACTGAAAGACTTGCTAGAGAAGGGATTCATCAGGCTTAGTATGTCATCTTGGGGAGCACCAGTATTGTTTGTGCGTAAGAAAGATGGTTCGCTGAGGATGTGTATTGACTATCGGCAATTGAATAAGGTGACTATCAAGAATAAATACCCTCTTCCCCGAATTGATGATTTATTTGACCAGTTGCAGGGTGCCCAGTGTTTTTCCAAGATTGACTTGAGATCAGGCTATGATCAAGTGAGAGTCAAGGATAAAGATATACCCAAGACATCTTTCCGAACACGGTATGGTCATTATGAATTCCTGATTATGTCATTCGGGCTGACAAATACACCCACAGTTTTTATGGATCTGATGAATAGGTTGTTTAAGCAGTTTCTAGATGTGTTCGTGATAGTTTTTATAGATGATATTCTGGTCTACTCTAGATCAGAAGAGGACCATGTTAACAACTTAAGGCAGGCGTTGCAGATTCTTCGTGATCGTAAGTTGTATGCGAAGTTTTCTAAATGTGAGTTTTGGCTCAAGTCAGTGGCATTTTTGGGCCATATTGTATCCAGTGAACGCATAAAAGTTGACACTCAGAAGATTGAGGCTGTGAAGAGTTGGCCAAGACCCACGACGCCTACGGAGATTCGTAGTTTCCTCGGGTTGGCAGGTTATTATAGAAGGTTTCTTGAAGGTTTTTCTTCTATTTCTGCACCTTTGACTAAGTTGACGCATAAAGCCTCCAAGTTTCAATGGAATGATTCCTGTGAAAATAGTTTCCAGGATCTGAAGAGCAAATTGACTTCTACACCGGTATTGGTACTTCCTGAAGGCACAAAAGGGTATGCAGTGTACTGTGATGCTTCGAGAATTGGCTTGGGATGCGTACTAATGCAACATGGTAGAGTAATAGCCTATGGCTCTAGACAGTTGCGACCACATGAGAGGAATTATCCCACGCATGATCTTGAGCTAGCTGCAGTTGTATTTTCTTTGAAGATATGGTGCCACTACTTATATGGGGTTCATGTTGACATATACCGATCATAAGAGCCTGCAATATATCTTCAGTCAGAAAGATCTAAACATGAGGCAGCGGAGATGGCTTGAATTGTTGAAAGATTATGATGTTGATATCTTGTATCATCCAGGGAAAGCGAATGTGGTAGTGGATGCACTGAGTCGTAAGTCTAAAATGGTATCTATAGAAAAGCAGGGGATGATTAAGGATCTTCACCAACTACCTAATTTGGGAGTTCGACTTCTCGAAACTCCAGATGAAGAGGTTATTGTACGTAATGCAGCGGAATCTTCATTGATAGCTGAAGTGAAAGAGAAGCAGTATGTAGATCCAATTTTACTGTAGCTTAAGGAGGATGTGCAGAGTGGCACGACAAAGGCATTTGGGCTTACGCGAGAAGGAGTGCTTCAGTGTCAGAATCGTTTATGTGTACCTGATGTAGTTGAGCTAAGAAAGAGAATTATGACAGAAGCACACTGTTCAAGGTATTCCATCCATCCAGGGTTGACTAAGATGTATCAAGATTTGAAAGCAATATATTGGTGGAATGACATGAAGAAGAATATTGCCGAATTTGTAGCTGAATGTCCGAATTGTCAAAGAGTCAAAGTAGAACACCAGAAACCCGGTGGTTACATGGAATGTATAAATCTTCCAGTCTGGAAGTGGGACAAGATCAATATGGATTTCATCACGGGTTTGCCTCGTACATATCGGAAGTTTGATTCCATATGGGTGATCATTGATAGGCTTACCAAATCTGCGCACTTCTTACCAGTTAAGACAACTTATACGGCGGAAGAGTATGTGAAGTTGTATATTAAGGAGATCGTTCGGTTACATGGAGTTCCAATTTCCATTATATCCGATCGAGGAGCCCAATTTATCGCGAATTTCTGGAAGTCTTTTCAAAGGAGTTTGGGGACACAAGTAAATCTAAGTACGGCTTTTCATCCTCAAACGGATGGACAAGCGGAACGTACCATCCAGACACTTGAAGATATGCTACAAGCATGTGTATTAGATTTCCAAGGCAACTGGGATGATCACCTACCTCTTATCTAGTTTGCCTACAATAATAGCTATCATTCAAGTATCAAAATGGCACCATATGAAGCATTGTATGGAAGAAAGTGTAGATCGCCAATAGGATGGTTTGAAGCAGGTGATGCGGTCTTATTTGGACCGGATCTTGTTTATCAAGCAATGGAGAAGGTTAAAGTGATCCAACAACGGCTTGCAACATTTCAAAGTCAACACAAATATTATGCGGATGTTAGAAGAAGAGGACTTGAGTTTTCTATCGACGATTGGGTATTCTTGAAAGTATGACCAATGAAAGGAGTGATGAGGTTTGGCAAGAAAGGAAAGTTAAGTCCACGATACATAGGTCCGTATAAGATCATTCAAAGATTTGGACAAGTTGCTTATGAGTTAGAGCTACCTCAAGAGCTCTCAGCAGTTCATCCCGTATTTCATGTTTCGATGCTTCGCAAGTACATCGGAGATCCATCGCACATCACTACTACGGAAAATGTACAAATTACAAAAGATCTCACTTTTGAAGAAATGCCTATTGCTATTCTTGATCGCCAAATTAAAAAGATAAGGAATAAAGAGATAGCATCGGTAAAAGTACTTTGAAGGAATCAACAAGTTGAGGAGATCACATGGGAAGCCGAGGAAGCGATGAAGATAAAGTACCCTTACCTATTCAACGATGAGGAGGAAGTCCATGAGATGGAAGAAGAACAATAACAAGTAAGTGTTTATTTTTATGCAAGGATGTTATGATGATGAATATGTTAATTGTAAGCTTGGACATGTCTTAATTGAGTAACTATGCTAAAATTCGAGGACGAATGTTCTTAAGGGGGGGATAATGTAACACCCCGTAATTTTTTTCGTACACTTATCGCGATTATATGGAGTCCTAAAGACTTGCGTATGGGTTAAATTAAGTTTATGGTGTTCGGAAGTATCCCGTCAATAGTTGTATGTGTAGGTATTGGAATAAGCTTTCCAACGATATAAAGTTTGCCTAAAACAGAGGAGTATTTCATATAAGAGAGCACATTCGAAATTTCAAAACGGTGGCCGGCAAGCCTGTGAACAGTGATTCTGCAGGAAAATTTCTGCAGCTGGGCACTCCAACTTGAGACGATCATAACTCCTTGTACAAAAAGAACTGTGTGAGCTGCTATATATAGACGAAAATATCCCAGAGTCTTCTTGCTAATGAAATTGGTTTCATCCAAATCCAACATCGGAGTAAGGAGTTATACTCGTTTTACTTCAGCCTCTCAAAACTGATTTTTGTGAACAGTAAATTAGCAGGAAAATACTGAGGCCTGCCAGTTTTTGGGTCAACTATGAACAATCATAACTTCCTCAATAAAATGAACTGGGCGAGCTACCATATATCAAAAGAAATATCTTTGAGTCTTATTTCTAATGCAATTGGTTTCATCCAAATCCAATATCTGTGTAAGGAGTTATACGCGTTTTACTTCAGCCTCTCAAAACAGATTTTTAGGGTCAACTTCAAACGATCATAACTCCTTGTACAGGACGAACTGGGTGGCCTAATTTATAAGAAATGAAAGCCCTTTTGATTATCTTTACAATGATACCAATTTCACCCAAATCTGATATCGGAGGAAAGAGTTATGATCGATTTACTTCAGCCTGTCAAAACTGTCCACTGGGGACAGATTCGGGATTCATTTCAATTTTTAGGGCACAATGGTCATTTTCTATTACCTTTGGACGAAAATTGGTCTTAAAAACCTGCACTTAGCCTCAATTTTATCAGATTTTATCCAAATTTTAGGAAAGGTGAAAACCCTAGCCAATTTCAACCTCAAATATTTTGTGATTCAACCGTAGAAAATTCAAATTGGTTCCGTAGTTGTGTTCACCATCTCGGAAGCTTCAAGAAGCACCCCATGGTTATGTAAGGAGGATCCTAAATACAAGAGTTCATTGTTAAGGTATGAATATTGTTTATTCTTGATTCTTATCCATGAATAAGTACTGATAAAGGATTATGAGTATTGTCTTGATGTTGGAAGATAACTAGAAACATAGTTAGGAATTGTTGTGTATAAATTGTTAGTAGTAAATTATGGAAGTTGCTGTGTTGGATTATGGAGGATGAATTGTGGTGATATATCATTATATTAGTGGTTATGTATGCCTAGTGATCATGTTGGTATTGGATGATGATTAAGAAGGGAAATATAAAGGCTAAGAGTGATGTTGAGAGATATTTCATGAAAATGCATGATATGTGAATGTAATAAGAGTATAAGAGGATGTATGTAGTACTCTTATTGATGAGCTAAAGGATTACTTCCTAGACATTATTTGGTGAAGTTAATACCTAAATGCTAAGGTTTGGTTGCTAATACTAGTTTGCCACAAATGACTTATTGTAGATAAGTGTTCGAAGAGTACGGGAAGTCACTTGTATTGAAGTGGTTATATCAAGGTATGTAATACATACTCTATCCAATCTTTGGCATGAATAATGACCCATGGCACTCTCAAGTAAGCTTCCAACATTGTCCTATGACTCATGACACATAATAACATCATATGATCTTCGACACTACCAATTGAACTTGTTTTCACTTTTAAGATGTCTGGCTAGTAAAAAAAATGTCCATATACTATTGTCGACTCCGAAATGGTTTAATGTGGTATCCATGATTCTCTACTTCATTTTCATGATATTGATTACCTATTTACATGTTTTTCCTATTGAGGTATCATGGTTTCAAGTTCCATAAAGTGTGACCACAAAGTAACCAATCTCAAAGATTAATTGAATTAAGAAATGGAATGTCTGTATTTTAAATTGATGATATGATGTATTGTATTAGTACCACTGATCAGTTGGCCATTGTATTATAAAGATTATGTATATATGCTATTCCAGGGGTGGTCCCTGATGTATTGTATTAGTACCACTGATCAGTTGGCCATTGTATGACATATGTTATGTATTGATAAGGATTACGGGAAGTAATGATATGAAAGTAATGTGCAGGTATCCCATCAGTTCTTTTAAGTGTGGCCTACTCATACTGTTTATTCACTGGTATCTGGGTTCTGTTCATCTTTTGTATCTCATCTTGATACTCACTGCCTTACATACTCAGTACATATTTCCGTACTGACGTCCCTCACGGGGGACCTGCATTCATGCCTGCAGAAACAGGTACTTCACGTCGTACACCTCCGCAGTATGAGCCAGGACATTCTGTTGTTAGTGGTGAGCTCCAGTTGTTTCGGGGCATCCCAAGTTGTCTCTATATGTACTTTTGGTATTTGCATAAAAGTCTTTTGTGGGCGGGAGTCTGTCCCGACCCCAACTGAGTTGTGTATCTATGTAGAGGCTTTTGTAGACATATTGTATAGCCATAGGAGTGTTTGGTTGATAGACGTGATGGCTCTGACGGCCAATTACTGTTCATATATATATTTATGCGTGTCTGCTGGGCTGATACAGGTACTGTTTTCTTCTATTTGCAACGAAATGCTGCCCAAATTTCTAATTTTCATAAGTAATGTGAATGTGAAAGTATAGGTTATGAACGGGTTCTCCCGGGCCTCCTCGGCTATGGGTGCCAGTCTGCTCCAATGGGATTTGGGGTATGACAATTTGTTCTAGTGGAATTAGCATCAGTTCCTAGATTATGTTTTTCTATTTCCAGGAGATAGAACTTCCATAGTTCCATTGTTGCTGACTTCTTTTGTTCAGGCCAGTAGCCAGTGGCGGAAAGTTCAGGACCTCTTGGAAAGTGATGAAAGATGCTCCCGCCTTGATAAAATCGATCGCTTGGTGATTTTCCAGGTACTACTCATTTTTCTAATACATCATAAATAACTTTTTCCTAACATCTCATTTGTACGCCTTAGTTTTAAAGTTATGTTGCAACCTTTTCTGTATTAGGAATATATACGTGATTTACAGAGCGAAGAGGAGGAGCAAAGAAAACTGCGGATGGTATATTTCTTATTAGACTCGGGGGTTAAAATTAAATTTATGTTTGGAGACTTTGATTTATCTCTTTCTCACTGAGCATACACCGTTGATTCAAATAGGAAGAATTGAGGAAAGCTGAACGCAAAAATCATGATGAGTTCCGAAAACTGATGGGAGAGCATGTTGCTGCGGGATTACTTAAAGCAAAAACTAACTGGCATGATTATTGCATCAAAGTTAGTTTTTCTTTCTTGTGTTCAGTGAGAGTGATTAGCTTCATGAGTTCCCTTTTCTCATCCAATAATTTCCTTCTTTATTTTGTGCTTGCAGATTAAAGATTTTGCTGCATATCTGGCTGTCTCATCAAATACTTCAGATCAACAGCAAAAGACTTATTTACAGATATTATGGATGAGTTGGAGAAACAGGTGAGATAGGTTGCTAATAGGAGTATTGAATTGTGTCAACTACATTTGTTACACTAAGCCATATTTATAGACTTTACACTACAATCCCTTTTCATTTGCTTTCACTTAATGAAAGTCTAAATCTGAATGGTTAAGATATCAGGCCATTTAGTGCTTTTTTTTAAAAAAAAGATTCAACCTGTTATTACGTCTTAATGAATCAGATGTTAAACAAAGTCTGCAAATCATTTAGATCCTCACTACAAAGTTCAATGCATTAGGTGAAAAAGGAAGTTAGTGCATTACTATGTGGGAATATATTGGGTTTGTTGTTGTTATTGTTGTAGTGCATTACAGAATAGAACATACTTGGTATGATAAAAGCATGAGATTGAGATTTGAGAGTTATCCCTCTGCTTGCTTTTCTTTTTTTTTTAAATAACACATATTTTGTTGAGATAAGAACAATGACTGTTTGCTCCTATTAAACATCTGTGTTGTTTCTCTTTATGCCAATTAGTTTCCTCTTCTTTTTTTTTCACTAGATAGTAGGTATTTAGGCTGATAGGAATGGTAGTGTCGTAAACTTTTAAGTTAGGGATTCCATGCTTTTAATGTAGTATAGATATAGATGATTCTTTCAATCTAGCCAAGCTGTATTAAATGCTACTTCATGGACAATTGTAATTGACTTCTTCTCCGTTGAATGCTGTTAATGGTTATATTACCTTAATTGTTATAGTTTATTGTGCAGAACAAATCTGAGAAGTGATCATCAAACTTCCATGTTTTCATGTGGTTTCTTTGACTTTCGAGGACTCCTTTAAAGTATCACACAACCATACCATTGTGTTTCAGCTAAGACTGCATTTGATTTTATTAATATGCAGACATTTGAATCATTTTGAATGCACATCTGAATGGTTAAGATAGTCTCTAGATCTGAAAACTAAATGACTAAGGTTGGGTATTTCTCAATATCTGAATGTGCAACATTTATTTATTTCTAAATATAATATAATTATATATTAGAAATTTTTTTAATTTAATGCAATTAAATTATTATTTGATTAAAAAAATAAACATTTATGTTTGTTAGTGATAGTGGAGATGGTTTGTAATGGTAGTGGTGGTTGGAATAAATTAATTGATGTTAGTAATTAGCAAAGTCGGTGATGATAGTTGTGATAGTAGAGATAGTTGGCATTGTAGTAGCTGTCATGATATTGGTGATTGGTAGTGGTGGTTGTGGTTGTGATGTTAAGTTGGTTAATGTTAGTAGTTGGAGGTATTGATCGTGGTAAAGGAAAACTGTGTGCATGATGGTTGGCAGTGTGTTGGTGGCCGTTGGAGACGCTGTTAGCTGTGATGGTGGAATGGTTGTTAGTACAGATACTGTAGCAAGTGTAGCGGATGGTGATGGTAGAGGTGGTGATGTCGGTGACAGTGCTGGTGATGGTGTCTGAAGAATGTGTGGAAGTTGATGATGTGTTAGTGGTTGTTAGCGATGTTTGGAAGTTGATGATGTGTTGGTGGTTATTAGTGGTAGTGCTAGTTGAGATAGATGAGTTGGTTGGTAGTAGGGATCGACCGGTAGCATTTGGTGGTGGCGGCGTTGGCGGTAGGGGTGTTCATGGGTCGATATGGGTCAGTTATTGGTCAAAACTATAACCAAACCAACTTAATCGGTTTTTAAATTTCTAAAACCAAACCAAACCAAACAAAAAAATAACCATCAGTTTGGTTCTTGTCGGATTAGTTCGGTCTGATTTGGGTTTTTTGGTTTACGACCTTAGTTAATGATAAAAGTTGAAAATTTTTAAAAACAAATCCAATCTAACATATGAGATGTCATCCGAGTATTGTATCTCAATCTTGAAACTATGATGTCAACTGAGTGTTATACTTCGGCAAAGCCATGATAACACCATACGAACGCTTTTAAGAAAATATTTAAAAACTATATTTAATGGAATGATATGATAAACCCCCAAAAGTTGAACACATAAACTTCTTGCTCAACAAGGTAGAAAGTTAAAATTAGTGATAGTGTATAGTCTAATGAATTTCAGCTGTAAATTTCAATATATAACAAGATATTATTTCCACAATTTGTATCATTTGTCATTCAAAATATGAAATTTATTTAAAATCTCATAATGTATTGTCAACTAGATGAATACATATGACTGAATGTGTTACGACTAAAGTTAAATCATGATTAAAATATAAAATGTAACAAATATTTTGATTAAATTTATGAAAAACATATAAATAATTATAATATATATGTATATCAGTTCGGTTTGGTTATTTTGTCGGTTATTTTAGAATAAAACCAAACCAAACCAAATTAGTATCGATTTTTTAAAATTCAAATCCAAACCAAACCTAACCAAATTTAGGTTTTTTTTTAATCGGTTTCGTTTGGACCGTGGTTCAGTTTGGTTAAAAACCAAACCATGAACACCCCTAGTTGGCGGTGGATATAATTAGAATAATATAAGTGGTAGGTGTGGTAGCGGCTGGCAGTGTAGTTGGTAGTGATGTTGGTTGTGATGGTTGAAGTGGTTGGGGGTGGTGACAGGTGATTGTAGATAGAATGTTGGTGAATTTTATCCTACACAAGAATATCTGTAAATGATATTTAGACTTGGTACCACATCTGAATGATTAAGACCTATTCAGACCTATTAAGAGCTAAAATCCTAATAAAAAAATGCACTTAATGGTTTGAGGTCTGAACAGGTTCATAAAATCCAATAAGTGCAAACAAATGAGACCTGAAAGTAGTTTGTCTAGTCAAGTTTCGACCATGTTTTGTCCATTTGTACCACACCCCAGTTTTGATTTCACTTCGGATGATATCGTGCAACTTAAAACCCAATTCAAAATATATTGTGTTGTCAACCATATAAATTGGACTAAATAAACTTAGTTCCAGAATTCGGCTCTGAAGAGGTAGTTGAGATGTAATGAAAGTAAAGGCTTAGAAAAGAATAGCCTCGAAAAAAGTGCCTTAGAGCATCTCTGTTTCTCTAAATAAAGTTGCATCTCCCTCACTATGATTTTTTTGGCCGTAATACACACTTGCGACTAACTAAACAATATATTGTTTCATCCTCTGCCCTTTCTGAAAATAATTGAAGTTGAATGATCAAATGTTATTAGCATTTATCTCCTTGCTTGATGAAAGAGGGAGTTTACCAGGTATCCTAGCATGGTAATGATCCTATTTGTACTCTTATTCAATGATTGGATTTGGTAATGTTTTCTTGACTTAGGCTCTTGCTATGGGATGGTGAGAGTTAGACATAAATTCAGATGCTGAAAATCTTTTCTTTTTCCCTTGTAAGATATAGATGTCAACTTCTATCTTTAAAGTTTGTATTACTGTTTGTGTGAATAAATGATTCTTATTAAGTAAATATAACGAAAGCGTTGTTAACAGAGATGCTATCCATTTTTATTTATTCACTTTTTTTCTATTATCCAAACAGGGGTGCTTGATTTTTCCTTCAATTTAACCTGATCAGTGCAATTAAGTTTATGTGTAAGTGTCTTGTGAAATTGTAGATGACTTTGGACAAGATGAGAAATGTTGGTATTATGAAAGCAATTTCATCCCCATCACCCTGCATGTAATTTATAGACTTTATGGTAACTCAAATGCATGGACAAGGCTCCATTTGGTATCCTATTTTTGTTACTGATAAGCATTCTGAATTTGTGTAACTTGTATGTTCTTCAGTATCTTGCTGACAAGTCACAAATTAAAGATGCAGTTAGGATGGCCGAGGTAATCACCACTCTTCATTTTAACCTCCGTTGTGCTTCGGCTAGTACCTAATATTTTGGCTGAGCCGTCTCTACTTCAGATCGGATTGACATCAGCCTGGACGCTTGATAAATTTAAGGTTGCAATTGCCAAGTATATTAGCTCTCCACCAATGTCAGATACCAACTTAAAGGTCTAATTATGGCTAAGCACTGTATACTGTTTCACATCGACCCATGTTGAATTGAATGTTGTGAAAATTGAAGTACCCTATTCACTAAATGGATTTCTATGTATTTATCCCCTTTTTGTCTTTGGGACAGGTCCTGCATAAGATGAGTGGATTGAGTACAAAAGCATAAGTAGTACTTCCATGTTATGTTTCACTGGAAGGCGGTCAGTTTGTGATTGCTAAATTGGTAACTCGTAGGTAGTCAACTATGGTTAGTGGCATCCCACATTAAATTTGGATCTTCTTGTAGTGGAGTTAATAGAAGAGTAGTGTGTCGGTTAGCAAGTAAGCCTGAAACCTTCAAGAATAAAGACGAGGACCACATTGATCAAATATTTGGTGATAGCTTTTGCTTCCAATTCTTCAGTTTTGGTACCATTTTCCTTAGTTTTTATTTCCTGGACGGCGGTGTTTAATATTATACCTACCGCACATATCTTAAGTTGCTTAATTCATTTTCCTTGTAGTTTTCTATTTTTACGGTTAGTGGATAAGAGGTTTACTCTACGAAACTGGTTAAACAGCATAACTGGATGATATCAACGATCATTTGCTATTTTTGTAATGAGGATATTCTTCATATATCATTTGGATTTTGTAGGTTATTTATGGTCATGGCGTATAATCTATGCATGTGGGAAGAGGGAGTTGCAAGGGGTATCTTGTCGAAGAATTGTGCTTAGACGGTTGGGTATCTTAATGCTTTTAGTTTACTTTCAATAGCTCAAAACTTTTGTAAAGCATTTTATCAAAGATTATAATGTGAGGAGTTACTCCAAAAGATGGTAATAATACTCTTACATTATATGCCCCTTGCCTTCCAAACGAAGGAACAAGAGGACATACATGGATTATTCTGAATCCATACTTCCTTTCAAAACTTTATGTTCTACGCGTTTGGGCTTGCCGGGTCATTGAGTATTGAATGTGTATATTTTATCTGCATAGTTTGTCTTTGAGGTATTACTGGAAAAGGGCCAGGGAGAAAGAAGAAAAAGAAGATAAAAAGCATAAACGTCTAGCAGATGAGTTCTATGAACTTCTTCATGCATCAAAGGTATAGTAAACAGTTTACAATCTCTCAAATTGCAATGGATGGGATCCCATGATATTTCCTTTAAACCATAATCTATTTGTTTACTGTGGTTGCAGGAAATTACTGAATCATCGAAATGGGAGGACTGCAAATCCCTCTTCAGAGATAGGTAAGTAGCTTCTTTTTCTTTTATCGATCTAGAATTAGTAACACGATTACAAGGACCATTGGAGAATGATAATTGATATTATTTTCAAGGACCAACTCTTCAATATTCTAAACTCAGTAATTAACGTAGTTCTAGAATGTACCTTAGAATAATAGCTGTGTGGAATGATTTGTTGTTTTATATTCCTCAACATTTAGGTAGGCTATTTCCTTATAGTATTAGCATGAATTACCATTTAACTAAGTGATTTTTAATGTTGAACTTATCCCTCTAGAAATTGGTTGATGTCAATTATTAGTTGTTCCAACACTGGGCGTTTAATAGCTCTAGCAGTTAGTTTTTAAATTTCTGACATTTGTGATTGTTTTAGTTATTTAATTTTTGGCATTTGTGATTGTTTCAAGGTTCTGATGAAGTATGCTGCTAAATCTCTAGTTTCAATTTGTCTAGCCTCTTTGGCTATAAAATGAAATGCTCTGGATTTTTACTTTTTTATTCATAATCTCATGATTCTCATTATGTCGTAACATTGAATGTGAATTTCTTTGTTGTTATTATTTTACAAATTAATGGGTGGTGAGGGCTTGCTGCTTGAAATATTTAACGAATTTGTTAATGAACTAAAAGAGAAGGAGCGCAAGCAACAAGAGGATAAGGTACTTGAATTACTACAAACCCTTATTCTTCTGCTACTTTCGGGTGGGGGTAGTAGATGTGTGGATGTGATTGTAGTTGATGTTGTTTTGCGGAAATTTTGTCTTTTTGAGAGTCAACACTTAATTTTGAAAAGGAATTAAGAAACCTTTAGAGAGTTACTGCAAACGATTCAAAACAGAAAAAACGTTTTAAGCTAGAGATTCTAGATAAGTGGTTCCTATTAACGTTTTAGGAAGGTATTAGGTACCTAAAATATCCGCTAACTTGCGGTTATCCGGACTGTTTGAAAATCGTCTTTTGATTAACTTTGAAAAAAATTATTTTTTTAAAAGAAAAGTGAATTTAGGAATATTTTGGTGTTTATGCAAAATCAGTTTTTTAGCGACTTGACTAAGGATTTTACTAGGTTTGCAAAACACACGTAAAACAAGTAAGCAAATAGAAAAAAGGGAAAGGGGAGAAGTAGTGATTTAGGCTTTTAATCCCAAACCGTCGACCCTGTCCTAATCTAGTTGGGATTTTGACCCATCTTTCACCTGTCCTAATTTTATGTTTTAGAGCCCTTTTCGGCTCGAGTCTCGCTCCACTTGTTTTAAATTTAAAACTTTGGCTTCGAGGCCCCAATGAATACATAAATAAGTCACTAAATAAACAAAAATATAAATAAGTAAATAAATAAATAATGGAAAGAATGGATAAATAAATCAATAAAGAAGAAATAACGAGATTTTCAAGTGCCCTTTGCCGCTTCAAAGATGGAACTTTAACCCATTCTTCTTTCGATTCCTCGTATCCATATGCCATGCGATGGATTCTTGGATTTTCTTTTGGGGTAAACTCGGAAGCATAGGCCTCATTGGCCCATTTATGAAATGCAAAGAGAGAAGGGGCCCATTTGAACTCCAAGGGGGGTGCATGCAAAGAAAGGAATGAAGAAATTAACATACGTCCAAGATTTTAACAATTAATAAGCTATTCCTGCTTCATTCAAATACACTCACGGGTAAAAATGCCACAGGAGCAAAAGTCTATAATGTTTGAAGAAAATGTTCATAATCAATTAAAGAAATTTCAACTACAGGAGGAAATAAAGCTTCAGCAAGAAATTCTTATGGTCTTTAGTGAAACAAAGAAAATAATTTATCACTTTAATGCCCCAAAAGGACCAAATTAAGCATGTCAGAAAAAAGAGTTACAACACCTGGATCATACTACATAAATGATGGATCACAAGCAACGTTCAAATTCCAGAATTCCAAACATACAAAATTAAAGACTTAATCACTTTAGGCAAGGACTATGATAGCTGAAACTTCAAGAAAAGCGAGGCTGAAATCTTAATGCCTTCGTTACCACTAGGTTAACAAACAAATGAGATTCAAACACTACATAAACCCAATTTTAGGTAATTTAATCATGAGACAAGATGCCACGACTTATATGCGAACAAGAAAAGCAAGAAAGGAAAGAAACAGTAGCCCGTGAAACTTTAATTTGTTCTCATGAGTCAATTACAACAAATTGAATTAGCCATGAAGAAAACATAATTCAGCCCTATGGTCCACTCTCATATTTTAAAATAAACTTTAGAATCAAATGAGACTATTGTACATTGAGATTGGCAAGTCAGAAGAAAATAACATTCGAGTTCTTATTTATAACAATTTCCTGCATTTGAGAGAAAAAGATACGCGTAAGACTGCCTGATATCTGTTCTTTGAACATTTTTTCGAATTTCAAAAATACGTAAAGATTTGTTTTCCTACTCTATGAACTACAAAGCAACATCGACTATGAGACCAGCAAAATAGTTTCTAAAGTCGAAGCATTAAAGGTAACTAGTAACATTCAGATAGAATAAACTATAAGAGATCAAGAATGAACGATAGCCAATTAAATACGGGTAAGAATGTGTTTTTTAGTAGAACAATATATCAAACACGAAAATCCTATGCCTTTTAGGCCTCTACAGCAGTCATTCCCAGCAAACAAAAGTGGAACCACGAAGAAGAAATTGATAACCACAGTAAAATTAAAAATAAAGTTGTATCTACCTCTTTCGGGGCAGCAAAATGGGATAACGAGTTGACACTAGGATTCCGACCACGAAAAACTCACAACTGCTTCGACAGTTCAGACGTACCTCCTAAGAATGTATGTTTCTTAGGCGTAAACAAAATATTTTTTCCCTCTGAGAGCCCCCCTTTCTAACCCCCTTTTTTGTGTATTTCTGAATTTTTGAAGATTTTCTCTAACCCCAAATTTTCAACCCAAAACTTTTGAACTCCCTTTGACTCTAAAATTTCGAACTCCAAAGAGAAAGAAGAGGTGAACCCATAAAGGAAAGGAGAGGCCAGTGAAAAAAATTCCAAAATCCCCAAAAAAATCCCTTTTTCTTGCTCTAAAGAGAGCTACTTATAGAAGGGGATTGAGGGTTCATTTTTGAAATTCAAAAGATCCGGACCCTAATGAACTGTACCTCTATTTTGATTTTCTTGAACAAAATTCCAAAAAGTGGCCAATAGAAATTGGTGGAAAGGGAATAATCTTCACAATCCAATGAAAATACTCCACCTATGTACGGATTTGTAAACCTCTATCCGAGAATTATGGGATTTGAATGTTGGATGAGACACCTAAGTGTGTTTCTAGAAGATTCTCGGCATCTTCTCGTATGGATTTGCATGGAACACGCGTGATCAAAAAGAGGAAAAAGAAAACGGGTTGGATTCGGGTGCTGCATCCTATTTGAAGTCATTTGCACCTGTGGTTTTGATTTGAGATTTTCATCCTCTCGGATGCTCTCGACAATTCTTCAAGCAAAAAGTGTTAGTGCTAAACATAATTCATGAAAGAGGTATGCAATCTTTTACCATATCTCCACGTGAGTTGTGGCCTCAAAAGAGGAGTCATCTCTTTATGTACCTGTTTGGAATGAAATAACTGGCAATACCAAACATAACAAACCTCTTGGTTGTTGTATAATGATGATATTTGTCGGTTGAATATTTCTTCAAAATAGGTGTCCCTTTTGGACACAGGCGATACTTTATGCAGAACGGTATCTACAACCGTGTAATCTTGTGCTGGTGTGGCAACCCTTTGGGTACCTATATCATTTGTTGCATGTGGAATGATATCCTCTCCGGTTATAGCCGATGATCGATTTATAAATTTCCTTTCAATTATCAATCTTTGGATAATAATACTCATTATTTGATGTTGGATACGAGGCAACTTACAGACATCCTTTTGATTTCTAGCTTTTAGGTAATCCTGCACATTATCCGACTTTGAAAAAGAGATGACTTATAGATATCCCTCCAATCTCTAACTTTCATGTGTTCCTGCACACCATCCAACCTTGGATATAATATGACTTATAATTGTTAGTCCTTGGTAATACTGCACATAATTGACCTTGGATATGACACGGCTTATAGAGAAGCCTTGGTCGTATCAATTTGATAATCTTGCATATTCTCCGGTAAGGATTTAGTAGCAACTTATGGATAACCTTTGAACTATCTATTTTTGGGAGATCTTGCACACTATCTAGTTAGGATGTTGTTGTGGCTTACGGATGACTTACAGGCTATCAACTTATAGGAGATCTTAGATACTATCCTATATCAAATAATATAACTTATAGATGGCCCTCAAATTGTCAATTTCTAGGAAATCTTATATATCATTCATCCTTATATAGCGACTTAAAGGTGTCCCTTCAAATTGTGTGCTCTTAATGCATTCAGGTGCTGATTCATAAAATGATAAGATATCCTCGACGACAGCATTTATGTCTTGCATGTCAACAAGTATAAAATGATGATGATATCTTGAACAACAGAATTGTGTCTTGCATGTCAACAGATATATTAAATGCTGATGATATCCTCGACACAGTGTTGTGCCTAGTGCGTCAACAGATACTGAATGATGATGAGATCCTCGACCGCATCATTGTGTCTTACGTGTCAACAGATATATTGAATGCTGATATATCCTCGACGCCAGCGTTGTTTCTAGCGCATCAACAAATATTGAATGATGATGATATCCTTGATGCCATCGTTGTGTCTTACATGTTAACAGATATAAAATAATGATGATATCCTCAATGCCAGCATTGTTTCTTGCGTGTCAATAGATATATTGAATGCTGATGATATCCTCGATGCCTGCATTGTGTCTAGCGCGTCCACAAATATTGAATAATGATGATATCCTCGATGTCAGCGTTGTGTCTTGTGTGTCAACAGATATATTGAATGCTGATGATATCCTCGACGCCAGCGCGTCAATAGATATTAAATGATGATGATATCCTCGAGTCCAGCGTTGTGTCTTGCATGTCAATGTATATATTGAATACTGATGATATCCTCAATGAGAGCGTTGTGTCTAACGTATAAACATATATTGAATGACCATATGGAATCGCCCTCTTGGCAATGACATTCAATGGTTCTTCTGGTAAATTAAAAATAATTTCTCCTGAAATCATTTGTCAGGGTCTTGGTTTCTGTATGTACCTGTATTCAAGGTAGACGATTAGTAGACACAAAGTCTCTTTTGCTAGCGACTATTTTTTTTAGAAAAATTCTAAATACAATATTTGTAAAGAAGACAGGACATTTTTGTTTGTCCTCCATGATCTCAAGAAATGAGATGGACAATTCGAAAGCTCATCAATAAATAGGTGTTGAGCCAGTTTTTGGCATACCAAAAGTAACGTTATTAAGCCTTATATGATCTGTCATGGCTCCTGACTTGCTTGGATATTTTTCGAAAGAAATGCACATTTTGTGTATCGATCCCTGCATCCACAAAAAATGATTAGTTTGAAAGAAACTACTCCGTGTTGACCTCCTACGATCCTTGATTTTCCCTCTCCATCTTTCAGGTATTTCATCATGTTGGTACTTCCACCCCTGACTCCCCGTCCTAATTGATGTCTAGGCAATCACTAAGTAAAAGATTTATATAGATTTTTTCAAAGTACTCTTAATTTTTTAGAAAATAGTTTCGACAACTCTTGCAAAACTTCAAAAACTCTCTGCCAGTCGTGTCATGTGCTAGCTCAACGACCGTCTTTCTCTTGATTTTGACAATGTTCGACGTTTGACGGAGGATTTTTAAGGATTCAGCATTGTCGAGGCTCTCTACCAGAAGTTTTATCAAAGACAGAGATTCAATCTTTATGGACTTTATCGCAGGTGACGATCCTCAAATCTCAACTTCGACCTCTAGTCCTGGGGAATTTGAAATATATTTGAATATATTAGTGGAAATTTTGAGGACCTCCCCCAGTTTAAAGTGGTCTAGATGATATCATCTCAAGTGGATCTGAAGTTCTTTGTTGGTCTTCATTCTCTTTGTTGGATGTTGATCTTTTCTTGTGAATTTTCAAGAAAGATTCTCAAAAATTCTACCTCAGTTTCCATTTCCTAGGGTTATATAACCGAGCCGTTGGGGCGCCTACGTATCCCGTTGAAGCAGGAATCAGGTCAAAAGTAGTTCAAGACTATGCTAAGGATATATAGAAAAATCTAATAGGTTGACCGAAGCCGACATTGGCCGCCTACGTATCTCATTCTTGAGAATTTAGGTCATCACATAGTTCATACATAAGATCTCATTAATTACTAATGTAACAGATGAACCGACATGATGTCTGGAGTTCGTAAGGTAAACCGGAGGTCCAGCATAAGAAACAAAAGAGAGATCGTCTGAGTGATTCTCATAGGGATGGTGACTATTAGGATCACTGGCAATTTGGTGAGGATGGAGAAGTTCAGTAGCTTTTTCTTCTAAATAATTTCTCAGATGCGCCTTTCATTGTGTACATAATGTAGCGTGATTTCCCCTCCCCTAAGATCCCTAAAGAAAAATAAACAAACAGAAAAAAAGTAGTTGATGATTTGGCAACGAGTTAGAAGTCAATTTTGTCTTCAGTCTTTTGATTTAAGCTATTTTATAAGTAGATGTCCTTGCAATTTCTTTTTTTGCCCGGTGAAATCCCACAAGTGAGGTCCAATACATGCCCTACTATGGCTGGTTCGCGACAAACACAAACACCTAAACCCTCAAGTCAAGACAACACTCCCTACTTGACTAATCTTCCGCTCTAATACATGCCCTCCACATTAGTCTATCTAAGGTCACGTCCAATAATCTCTCCTCATTTTTTGGCCTACATCTGCACCTCCTCGTACCTACTATATCCAACCTAAGGCTCCTCCTGAGGTTTACTTCTTTTTCTTTTATCTCGTTGTTCGATAAGACTTATTTAGTCAAAAATTTTAAAGTCACGTCAATGTCCGTTGTGACTTGTGTGTCCACTACACACTACCCAATTTCCATCGTAGGTCAATCTAAAAAGGAAACAATAGGCACATATGTGGGCCACAGACAAAATTGAATAATCTTGTGGTCTCAATTTATGAAATAATATTACTACTAAATACAAAAGTATATCGAATGAAAGGAAGAAAACACCAAGGCTTTTTGAAAATTCAACCACAAAATTAGAAAGAGAAAAAATATGAGGAGTTTCAAAGACAAGCGTGCCGATCGATTTATCATATACTATATGCTAAAAGTCATATCCACATTGACAACATATAGTATACTTTGTCCCCCGATCATTTGTGTGTAAATGATTATAAAATTCAACAGAGTAGATAACAGGATAAATCAAACCGATGAAAATATTATTGGTTTATTGTTATTAGGTTAATGATTTTATCAAAAAAATTATTAGGTTATTGGTTCAGTTCGATTTTTTCTTATTGGGTTATTGGGTAAACCGATAACCCAATAAGAATATATATATGACTTATTATATATTTATCTTTTATTTCTACAAATTAACAAACCTATTATTTCAATTATACAAACTCTTAATTTCTTCTAACAACATTTAGTTCAAACTTGAAGATTTTTGTAAATTTAAACACTTCATCTAGGATTTTTGTTGCAACTAAGATTCATTTTTTACATGTTAGTTAATACTATATCTATTTTATGAGTATTTTCTTATCAATTAAACCGAAAACCGAATTGTTAAGCACTAAAAACCGAAAAAAATATTTTATTGATTTAGCATATTTAAAAACCGAAAACCGATAAATCGAACGATAATATGTAAAACCCAACCGAACCGACCGATGCACTCCCCTAGACACAAACGCTTTAATTAGTTGACAAATTGTGCTATGCACACGTTTTGCATGACAAAGTGCGATACAAGACTCACTCACTCACACACACACACACACATATATATATATTAACTTTATATGACAGTCTAAGTATTTATTAGTGCAACACTCAAAATTAAAATATATAAATATTTGCTGATGATGTTAAGTTGAAAATATATTTATTTATTATGTCAAACGTATAATTCTCTTCCTTTTTTGAACTATAGCTACAACATGTAGCAGTAGTGAATGTACTCTAATTTTAAGTTGATGAATTCACCTAACATTAGTACAATTAGTAGAGTAATGAACAAAATTAAATTCATTGCTATTTATTTATATTTTAAAAAAAGTAAGGTGGAGTCGGAGAGCAATTATCATAATTAAAGGGGAGTTAAATGTATAATTAAATGAGAAGCATGGGGTCGTTTGATAGAGTGTATTAAAAAAATTAATAACAACAATAACAATAAATTTAGTGTATTTCCACACAGTGGGGTCTGGAGAGGGTAATATGTACGTAGTTTAAATCACTACCTCCGGAGAAGTAGAAAGGTTGTTTCTGATAGACTTCCGACTCAAGACAAGGAATAATAATCAAATCTGTGATAAAGCATAGAATGTATTATGTAAAAATTAATTCATACATTAATTTAATGTGTATTAGTAGTCCCTTATTTGATATATATCTTTTTATCTTATGTATAACTAATGCAAAAATTAACTATATATTCTATTGTGTGTTGAGGTGTGTATTACTAATACCTCAAAATTTATGACATTAGTAATGCAGTGGATCTAATGCATGCATTAACATGCTTAAATTGGGGGTATTATGTAAAAAAAATAAAAAACATTATGTAATTCGTGTTATTTTTAATACATTGAATCAAATACTGTATAAGAAACAACAACAGAAACAACAACACCCGGTGTATTCCCACATAGTGGGGTCTAGGGAGGTTAGTGTATGCAGATCATATCACAACTCAGGTGAAGTAGAGAGGATGTTTCCGATAGACTTCCAGCTTAGGATCATAATAATATACAAAACATAAAAGATAAATGTGTATAAACAAATACGATATGCAAAATAAAACTAACAATATAACAAATACCAAAGAAAATGTATATAAATTAGTACCGTATGAAAAAATAGCCAATCTACCAAGAATTGTCAGCTTTGTGTTGGATCGTTGGTAGTAAAGAAAGTGTCAGCTTTCCCAAAAAGAAAAACCCCAATAAAGAAAGAAGTCCCTCCACTTTCACCATTGATTCAATGTTATTTTTAGTACGTAGAATCAAATACTGAGTAAGAAAATAGAAGCATAATTAATGCAAATATTATTAATATACCATATTTTATATTCTTTTTTTAAAAGAAAATAATCTGATTTATTTTGTTGAAATTATCTATCTATATAATAAAAGAGGATAGTCTAGCCTAAAACTAATACAAGTGTCATATTTGGAACTACCTATGTGAATTTTTACGACAAAAAAACCATCATTTCATAACAAAAAGCTATTTTGTTGATTATTTATATATTTAATATTATTTTATATTTCATATTTAATAAATTACATTTCATATATTTTTAATAATAGTATTATAAGAAAATAAATATGAATGATTTCATTACAATTCAGTAAAAGAAATATTACAAGAAAAAAATTATTTAAGAGAATAACCAATTAATAAATAGTAACTGATCTATTTATAAAGAAAATATTCTAATCATTCCGAATAAAATATATTAAAAAAATGTGTCATCCCTCAAAATAATTAAGTTTGACCTATTTTTGTAAACAAATAAATGAATGAATATTAGAAAATCCGTAATTAGGAAAAAAAATAATTGTTACCATATTTGAGTTTTTAGCAAACTATAAAGATAATAATAATCAATTGACTATAATTAAATTATAAATTTATAAAAAATATTTGAAAAATAAATTAGTAATTAGGAAAATAAATAATTGTTACCTTTTTAAAATTCTTTCCAAAATTAAAAAGGTAATTGGTATCAATTTAATATAATCCATCTATAAAAACATTCGAATTTTGTGGGATTGAATTTACAAAATTATAAAGGTAATTAATATCAATTATTTTCGTATTTCATCCCTTTATACAATTGTAGATTAATTAAAAACAACCAAGCTACAAAATTTTGACAGATTTATGGTAAATAAATATATAATATTAATAATAATTTTATAACTATCAAATTAATTATATTAAATTGAACTAGAAATTAGTTAACATTGACAATTACTTTAATAAAAAAATATATGGAAAGATTCGTAATTGATATGCATATATTGGTAAAAAAATAACGAACGTTGACTACTACTTTAGCTATAAATATATTTTAAAATTTACATACAACATTAAATTTAAGGAACTTGAGTCTATATATTATGATCATAAAATTGTTTCTAGTTAATTGAATTTAATTAGTTGATTGTATAGTTTTATTACAACAATTTCGTACAACATTTATCTAATTAAAATGCATATAATTAATTGATTTATTTTGTGGAATCTACTATGATTTTATTAATTCATATGAAATGATTTTTAAATGATAAGTTTGGATTATAAAAATAAAGGTGATTATTGTATGGCTTTAGCATTTTTTATGTATTAAAAAAGATTTATAGACAAAAAAATGTCATACCTTAAAACAATTAGATTTGAACTATTTTAGTAAACCAATGAAAGATTGAATATTAGAAAATCCGTAACTAATAAAAGAAATAATTGTCACCTTATTTTAGCTTTTAGCAACTTGTAAAGATAATTAAATAATCAAATTTTAAATTGATAAGAAATTTTTGAGAAATAAATCAGTAATTAGGAAAAGTAATAATCGTTACCTTTTTAAAATTCTTCCAAAATTATAAAGGTAATTAATATAAATTTGATATAACCAAACTATAAGAATATGTGAATTTCATCGGATTAAATTTTTGAAATTATAAAAGTAATTAATATCAATTGTTTCCATATTTGAGTCCTTTATTTAATTGTATATTAATTAAATATAATCAAACTATAAAATTAGGATAGATTTACGGTAAATAAATATATAATATTAATAATAATTTTATTGTTATAAATTTAATTAGATCAAATTGAGATACAAAATTAAAAAGGTAATTGATATCAATTTAATATAATCAATCTATAACAAACAGGAGAAATTCATTGGATTGAATTGCCGAAATTATAAAGGTAATTATTATCAATTGTTTTCATATTTGAGCCCTTTATGTAATTGTAGATTAATTAACTACAATCAAGCTATAAAATTAGGACAAATTTATGGTAAATAAATATATAATATTAATAATAATTTTATTGTTATCAAATTAATTAGATTAAATTGAGTTAGAAATTAGTTAATATTGACAATTATATTCATAAAAAATATATGCAAAGTTTTGTAATTGACATACATATATTGGTTACTGTCACACCCCAAATCCCATTGGAGCAGACTGGCACCCGTAGCCGAGGAGGCCCGGGAGAACCCGTTCATAACCTATACTTTCACATTCACATTACTTATGAAAATTAGAAATTTGGGCAGCACTTCGTTGAAAATAGAAGAAAACAGTACCTGTATCAGCCCAGCAGACACGCATATATATATATATAAACAGTAATTGGCCGTCAGAGCCATCACGTCTATCAACCAAACACTCCTATGGCTGTACAATATGTCTACAAAAGCCTCTACATAGATACACAACTGAGTTGGGGTCGGGACAAACTCCCGCCCACAAAAGACTTTTATGCAAATACCAAAAGTACATATAGAGACGACTTGGGATGCCCCGAAACAACTGGAGCTCACCACTAACAACAGAACGTCCTGGCTCTTACTGCGGAGGTGTACGACCTGAAGTACCTGTTCCTGCAGGCATGAATGCAGGTCCCCCGTGAGGGACGTCAGTACGGAAATATGTACTGAGTATGTAAGGCAGTGAGTATCAAGATGATATACAAAAGGTCAACAGAAACCAGATACGAGTGAATAAACAGTATGAGTAGACCACACTTAAAAGAACTGATGGGATACCTGCACATTACTTGCATATCATTACTTCCCGTAATCCTTATCAATACATAACATATGTCATACAATGGCCAACTGATCAGTGGTACTAATACAATACATCAGGGACCACCCCTGGAATAGCATATATAGATAATCTTTATAATACGATGGCCAACTGATCAGTGGTACTAATACAATACATCAAATCATCAATTTAAAATATAGACATTCCATTTCATAATTCAATTAATCTTTGAGATTGGTTACTTTGTGGTCACACTTTATGGAACTTGAAACCATGATACCTCAATAAAAAAAACATGTAAATAGGTAATCAATATCATTAAGATGAAGTAGAGAATCATGGATACCTCATTAAACCATTTCGGAGTCAACAATAGTATATGGACGTTTTTGACTAGCCGGACATCTTAAAAGTGAAAACAAGTTCAATAGGTAGTGTCGAAGATCATATGATGTTATTATGTGTCATGTGTCGTAGGACAATGTTGGAAGCTTACTTGAGAGTGCCATGGGTCATTATTCATGCCAAAGAATAGATAGAGTATGTCTTACATACCTTGATATAACCACTTCAATACAAGTGACTTCCCGTACTCTTCGAACACTTATCTACAATAAGTCATTTGTGGCAACTAGTATTAGCAACCAAACCTTACCATTTAGGTATTAACTTCACCAAATAATGTCTAGGAAGTAATCCTTTAGCTCATCAATAGGAGTACTACATACATCCTCTTATACTCTTATTACATTCACATATCATGCATTTTCATGAAATATCCCTCAACATCACTCTTAGCCTTTATTTCCCTTCTTAATCACCATCCAATACCAACATGATCACTAGGCATACATAACCACTAATATAATGTTATATCACCACAATTAATCCTCCATAATCCAATACAGCAACTTTCATAATTTACTACTAACAATTTATACACAACAATTCATAACTATGTTTCTAGTTATCTTCCAACATCAAGACAATACTCATAATCCTTTATAAATACTTATTCATGGATAAGAATCAAGAATAAACAATATTCATACCTTAACAATGAACTCTTGTATTTAGAATCCTCCTTACATAACCATGGGGTGCTTCTCGAAGCTTTCGAGATGGTGAACACAACTACGGAACCAATTTGAATTTTCTGCGGTTGAATCACAAAATATTTGAGGTTGAAATTGGCTAGGGTTTCACCTCTCTTAATAATTTGGATAATTTCTGGGATAAATGAGGCTAAGTGCAGGTTTTTAAGACCAATTTTCGTCCAAAGGTAATAGAAAATGACCATTGTGCCCTCAAAATTTAAATAAATCCCGAATCTGTCCCCAGTGGACAGTTTTGACAGGCTGAAGTAAATCGATCATAACTCTTTGCTCTGATATCGGATTTGGGTGAAATTGGTATAATTGTAAAGATAATTAAAAGGGCTATCATTTCATATAAATTAGGCCACCCAGTTCGTCCTGTACAAGGAGTTATGATCGTTTGAAGTTGACCCTAAAAATCTGTTTTGAGAGGCTGAAGTAAAACGCGTATAACTCCTTACGCAGATGTTGGATTTGGATGTAACCAATTGCATTAGAAAGACGACTCAAAGATCTTTCTTTTGATATATGGTAGCTCGCCCAGTTCATTATATTGAGGAAGTTATGATCGTTCAAATTTGACCCAAAAACTGGCAGGCCTCAGTATTTTCCTGCTAATTTACTGTTCACAAAAATCTGTTTTGAGAGGCTGAAGTAAAACGAGTATAACTCCTTACTCAGATGTTGGATTTGAATGAAACCAATTTCATTAGAAAGAATACTCTCGGAGCTTTTCGTCTATATACAGCAGCCCACACAGTTCCGTTTGCACAAGGAGTTATGATCGTCTCAAGTTGGTGTGCCTAGCTGCAGAAATTTTCCTGCAGAATCACTGTTCACAGGCTTTCCGGCCACCGTTTTGAAATTTCGAACGTGCTCGCTTATATGAAATACTCCTCTGTTTTGGGCAAACTTTATATCGTTGGAAAGCTTATTCCAATACCTACTCATACAACTATTGACGGGATACTTCCGAACACCATAAACTTAATTTAACCCATATGCAAGTCTTTAGGACTCCATATAATCGCGATAAGTGTACGAAAAAAATTTACGGGGTGTTACAGTTACAAAAACAACGAACACTGGCTTTTACTTTAGCCATAAATATATTTTAAAATTTACAACATTAAATTTAAAGAACTTGAGTCTATATATTATTATCATAAAATTGATTATAATTAATTAAAATTAATTAATTGATTGTATATTTTTATTATAACAATTTCATACATCATTTATTTAATAAATATATATATATAAGTAATTGATTGATTTTGTGCAATCTACTATGATCTTATTAATTCAAATGAAATGATTTTTAAATGGTAAGTTTGGATTATAAAAATAAAGGAGATTATTGTATGACTTTACCATTTCTTATATATTAAAAAAGATTTATAGACAAATAGATGTCATGCCACAAAACAATTAACTTTTGAACTATTTTAGTAAAATAATAAAAGATTGAATTCAATAAAATCTGTAATTGAGAAAAAAAGAATTGTTACGTTATTTGAGTTTTTAGCAAATTATAAAGATAACTAAATAATCAATTAACTATAATCAAATTGTAAATTGATAAGAAATTTTTGAGAAATAAATCAACAATTAGGAAAAAAATAATTGTTACCTTTTAAAAATTCTTCCCAAAATTATAAAAGTAATTAATATCTATTTTATATAATCAAACTATAAGAATATGAGATATTCATGGGATTAAATTTTTGAAATTATAAAGGTAATTAATATCAATTGTTTCCATATTTGAGTCCTTTATGTAATTGTAGATTAATTAAATATAATGAATCTATAAAATTAGGACAAATTTATGGTTAACAAATATGTAATATTAATAATAATTGTATTGTTATCAAACTAATTAGATTAAATTGCGGTAAAATCAGTTAATATTGACAATTATTTTGATAAAGAATATATGCAAAGTTCCGTAATCGATATACATATATTGATTATAAAAAACAACGAACATTGACTACTACTTTATCATAAATATATTTTGAAATTTACAAAATTAAATTTAAGGAACTTTAGTCAATATATTATGATCATAAAATTTAATCTAATTAAGTGAAATTAATTAGTTGATTGTGTAGTCTTATTACAATTATATCGTACTTTATTTATTTAATGGAAATATATATCATTTATTAACTAATTTTGTACAATCTACTATGATTTTACTAATTCAAATGAAACGATTTTTAAATGGTAAGTTTAGACTATAAAAAGAAAGAAGATTATTGTATGACTTTAGCATTTCTTATGTATTACAAAAAGATCTAGAGATGAAAGAAATACAATATTACAATATTTTTGGGTTATTTAAAAAAAAATTCACGTTTCAAAATATTGTTTATATCAATCCAGTGATGTTTATATGGAAAAGTTAAATTTTGAAAATATAAATATCTTAAATTTCATAATTTAAGTTAATTTGTGTGTTAATTTGAAAAAGTTAATTTATAGTTTACATTTTATTGCTATTATACGGAAAATTTGACCTCATATGGCTATTTATAGCCATTGAATAACACAAAATGTTTGTTACACTTTTCTTCTCTCTCTCTCAAGGGTATTTCACAAGTTTTTCATTATGAGTATGTAAATATTCACTTGCCATATTTCTGGATCCTTGTAAATATTCACTTGCCATGTACAGATCCTGGTAAATATTTACTTGCAAATTACAGATCCTTGTTAGTTGTATATATGCATTTTACGATGATGAATGAAAGACACAGAATAAAAGTTTTCTCCATTCAAGTCTTTTACTGTTTTTACATTTCAAGAAAAAAATGACAAGAATCCTACAGATTCTGACAACCTTTTGTCGGCTCTTACTCTTTCAACTCTTTGATTCAGTAATTTCTCTCTTTTTTTTAATTATTTACCATGATTATTTGTTTTATTAGAAGGATTTGATAAGTTCTTTGAATTGTTCTTGTGTTATTTGTTTGTGGGGTATTTTATTAGTTTTCAGTAGAAGACTAGTAGTAAATAGTTTCGCGTCATGTCTCTTCTTGAAGTAGTATTAGTACATCTTTTTCTTTTCTACTTGTTGTATTGTATACCTCTGTTTTCTTACTTGCTATTGTTGTTAATATCCTCGTGTTTTTGCTTTCCTTGCCGAGGATTTATGGGAAACAAATTTTCTACTTGCCAAGGTAGGGGTTACGTATGTTGTTGTTGTTGAAGAAGAAGCATGTAGAAAGAGAGATGTTTTGCTTTGTCTCATAAGTATTTAGTTAGCTTGCAGTATTTTCATGAATGGATAATGATTTTTGAGTGGCTATTTATGAGTGTTTTGCCTTGTCCTTTGAAATTTCATGGGCACTAGTTTGATTTATGTACAGTCTCCATACGTAGAGATGATGAAGAACAACTTCTTATTTTTTCGATCATCAACTAATGATGCAAATAAGACCCCATCACCACCATTAAAGTCCAAGGAAGTTTCTTCTTGGAGGAGTGTTTCATTGTCATCTGGATCCTTTTATGATAGTGGGTCAGGAAAAAATAATTTCACGAATCTGAGCAAATCGCCCCATGGTCACAGTAAGAAAGTTTATCCTAAGAAATCTGGTCGTGATTCAAGCTGGTATGCATATCATATTGTTGTAGCTTCATTTTTCACACTTAAGCTGATGTTTTAATTTTCATTTGCTTGACAAATGTTTCTTCACGGTACAGACCTTAGCGTTCCAGTGTTGATTCGGACTATTAGAAGATTGACATAGGAAAAGGTACAAATAACTTCTGAAGTTTCAAGCATGCTACAAAATCAAGTTGCTGAAAGGGATTTTGATAAGGAAGAAGCCAACATATTACAGGCAGGACTAGATTCACGGACACGAAGATTGGAGACAGAAAGAATGAGTTACAATCAGTACTGGAAAAGGAGTTGGATAGAAGATCCAACGATTGGTCTCTAAAACTTGAGAAATAACAAATTGAACAACATAGACTCTGTGAATGGGCGAGGGAGCTTGCAGAGCAGAATGTCTCTCTACAAAGAGAAGTCTCTTCATTTAATGGGAAGGAAGTATATAATAGAATCAAGATGTCATTTTCGGAGAAACACCTTGAAGATTTGTCAAAGAGAATAGAGCAAGTGTCAGAGGAGAATCAAAATCTAAGGTAGCAGCTCACTTAGTTACAAGTGGAATATCGAGTAGCTCAAGACAATAGAGATTATGTCTAAGAAAACTACTAGGAAAAGGTTAAAGAGCTTAAATCGTGATAAGGTAGAAGCTCTATTCCGAGGAGATGGACATAAAGAAACTTCAGGCTGATCTAGCCGCCACAGTTAGAGGTAACGACATTCTCAAATGTGAAGTGCAAAATGCGCTGGACGCTCTTTCTTATGCCACACCCAAGTTGAAATATCTCGAGCTTCAGGTAAGCAGGCAATGTTAAGATCTCATTGTAACGGAATAGTTTTTATTTTTCAACTTTGGATACCTCGTCTTCATATATGATAGCCTGTTCGCATGTTACACTCTCTGCATTAGCTTTTTATTTCTGTTTGATTTAAGGTTCATCTTTGTTCTATCTGAAGTTCATGGTTTTCTTTATGAACTTGTATACATAAGTTGCTGACATGTGGTAGTCTTCTGTGAAATGTTTAATCGCCTTAATGTGTAATCACTTGGACCAACCAAGAACATGATAAAATTTGTGATATCCTCAAACCCATTGATCTGATTGTGCTCTAATGTGGTAAAGTTACCTAAAGGAGTTTCGGTAAGTTTGCTCGTTTATCTGACTTAATTCTTGGACAAGCTCACAAGTTATCTACTGTGAATTTTAACAGTTAAAAAGGATTCATGATTTGGATGAACTTCTAGGCTATGAGTTTATTTTGAATTTCTGACGAAATGTTATTGGTGATCATTGTGTCTTTTTTTTCATGGTTTATGGTTGATTCTGGTAGGTGCTAAAAAAGGACAAAAATATCAACCAGCTCACCAACAATTTGCAAGAATGCATGAAGGAACTTGGCGTTGTGATGGCGATACTACCAAAAGTGTTTCAGGAGAGGGATTTCATGTGGGAGAAAGTTAAGAGCTACAGTGAGATAAACATGCTGTTGAATTATGAGATCAACATGTTGAAAAGGAAGGTAGATACCCTCGACGAAGACTTTCTTATGAAAGAGGGCCAAATCACAATCTTGAAAGACTCGACAAGCAAACCTTTCGACCTTCTTGCAAGTCCCGATTCTCGGTTGGAGTGATGGATGCTAAATGGACAAACTACAACTCATATTTTGTTCATTGACTTTAGTGTTCATACTTCTCGTATACTTACTGGCTTTACTCTTATTCTTTCCCCCATTTGATACTTGTTAAATAGAAAGTTTGCTTCTTTCTTTTGCAACCTTTTTGAATCTCCAATTGTAAGTATTTTTTTTACTTGCTGGTGATCAAGACAATGAGCTTCTTTTTCTTCATTTGGTTTTGTAAGTATTGGCTGTTTTTTGTCTTATGAAGTAGTTAGTGAGGATTGGTGCTACCATTTTCTTCTCGTCTATGAGGTAGAGGTATGGTTTGCATATATTCTGCTAGAATATACATCGGGTATGTTGTTGCTATTGTATTGAGATTGTGTGTATAATAACAATTGTATATTTGATTTCGGGTCATCCACACTTTCATTCCTTGCAAGGGAAAGCCCATTAAGCTTACTGAGTCAACTTCTCATTGATGTATTCTTTAACTAAGTTTGTCACTAGGTAGCTACAAAAAACACTTGTCTAACTAGGAGGTTCATGTTCAGTTTCTGCATAGATTAAGTAACGTCCAAAATTTTAACCATATAACTTTACTTCAAAATGGTGCATGGACCAGAGCTGCTCTTAAATCTAGTCGGTTGGCATACTCTTCCATTTGATCGGCAATCAAATGCCTGCTTTGTCTCAGTATATTTGATTCTATTGTACTCATTCGCACATGGTTTATGCCAAGTATATGAGGCACATACAGAATCCTCTAGTTTCATCTTCTTTATATAGTTTTAAACTTCATTTGACCCTGCCCTCTGATCATTCTTTCAGATACCCTCTTTCATTTGCCTCCACCATGTTTTAAATTTTCCTTCCAGTACCTGAAGCTTCACCTGCCACATTAAATGTTGTTTGCACATTTTTAAACTATGCACTGCGTTTAATTTTAAAAAATGAAAAAAACTATGCACTACATTGTAGAACATTTTGATAATTTTTTGGTATGTCAGTATGTTCTTTATGTTTATGCTTACATCAAGCAGACACAGTTATTATGAAAGTGGAATTGGTTTCTGTACCATTTTCCTTTTGCGTGTAACTTCTGAAGTTATTTGGGATCTATTATTTATATGTCAATTAGAGTCTTTGATGTCTTTCCAGATAATGTTTATGCTTACATCAAGCAGACATAGTCATTATGACGGTGGAATTAGTTTGTGTACCATTTTCCTTTTGTGTGTAACTTCTGAAGTTATTTGGGATCCATCATTTATATGTCAATGAGAGTTTTTGATGTCTTTCCTGATATTAAACTTGTCATTTTTTCTTTAACATGTCTAATCTCCTGTATACCTGGCTTTCTGATCTTCAATGATGCAAACAATTTCCCTTCAAGAACTTGCACTTACCTAATTCCTTGTAAGACAGTCTTAGAATCTTTTATGCTGAAAGATGCCTATTGGTGGTTAATTTTTTCGCCAGGAGGTTGCATTGGAAGGTACAAGCATACATGATATTGGTAAAACCAGCAAGCACCATATTTTTTTGAAAATGATATCATATATACTATGTGGGCAGTAGTTTCTTTACAAAAACGAGTCTCTCTATGCTTTACAAGGCCTCCAAAGTTGCAAAATGAATTCAACACTCTCTACAAGAAACTCTTAATGTCAAAATAATAAGTTGTCTGATCTTATCTGAAACAAGAATGACGAGCACTGTGTTCAGTTTAGAGCCTGTCCCTAAGCTCGTCTAGACTCATCCTTATTTTCATTGCCTTCTATTTGCTTGTTATCTTTGTTCTTGCTAGAAACTGCATTTGAGAAGCTTGTGTTGTTGTCTCAAGTTAATGTTTAAGTTTTCTTTCCTTATTGCAGTGCATCAAAATTTAACTTGTGGTGCTGCTGAAAATGTTGGAACTGCTGCAAAACCTAATGGCATAATGCATGAACCTGTACGTCCTGATAGACCCAAAGCATTCAGTAGCAACAACTCATCTGTTCTCTCTTGCATACAAATAGCTGTTGATATTCCTTCTCAAACAGCATCTGATATACTAGACGTTTGAACCAAATAGTGTAGTGCATGGTGACATTTTTCTCTTATTGAATCTAAGATTTTTCTGAATAGCCCGTGTATTCCCACACAGTGGGGTCTGGAGAGAATAAAGTGTACACAGACCATATCGTTACCTCCGATGAAGTAGAGAGGTTGTTTCTGATAGACCACCTGCTCAGATGAACAGTATATAAATACGTAGTGAAAAGAATAACATAGAATACACACCAATAGAGAAAATCAGAAACAAGACACTAGTAGAGTAATACTATAAACTATATATCGGGAAATAACAAACATTATCAGAACACCATGAACAAGAAACTGGAAGACGCGCAAATAGCACTACGACTATTGGGACGACTACAACAAAGCAACCCTATCTAATAACAAGAACTCATTCCAACCTATTAACCCTTCACCCTAATTGCATCCTCCACACCTTTCTAGCTAGGGTTATGTCCTCAGTAAGCTGTAACTGCCCCGTGTCATGTCTAATCACCTTCCTCCAATACTTCTTCGGCCTACCTCTACCCCTCCTGAAATCATCCATAGCCAACCTCTCAACTTAATTCTACTTTTAGGATTGAGTAACTCTTGATAGTTTATCTTGTGGACCCATCTTATTATCTAGTAGCTCCCAATTCCTTCTCAAAGAAAAAAGTAACTCCCAATTGTTGTTCATCCAATTGTACGCCCTTACTCTAGGTAGCACACCTTCCCTAATCTCTTCCTTTTCCCTTACTTTCATAGAAAATCTAATATGCCAAATAAAACAAATTGACAATAACACCTCTTACAAATCGCTTTTGGAGGGATGAGAGAACCCCGTTTGTCTGATTGACTAGATTCACTTCCACATACTAGTCCTTTTGTTCATTAAGAAAATGTGCGAAGGATTATGTTTATACACCTTTTTACTGGATGACACTAATTTTTGCTATTTTGCTGTAAGCAGGCAAATGATGGAATTTTTTGGATGTCTTGGCAAGATTTCCAAATACATTTTAGGTCTATATATCTTTGTCGTGTCTACCCACCAGAGATACGCTACTCAATCCATGGTCAATGGAGAGGCTACAGCGCTGGAGGCTGCCAGTATTATGACACATGGCATCAGAATCCTCAATATCGACTAAGAGCAAGTGGTCCTGATGCTTCCTTGCCCATTCATGTATTTATCACCTTAACTAAGGAGCACTGTCATGATTAACCAGGAACAGAGTCGTTAATTATTGGCATTATCTTTTTGTTGATCAAATAAACTAATCAGAATGCTATTTTAGGGTGAGCTTTTCAAGGACTACAACTAGTTTCAGGAATTATCAAGCAACCCATGATTCAATGATGTTCTATATTGGGATGAGGATACAGAAAACCCGTGGTAGACGTGCTACATATAACAACTATTTGCATGAATCTATTGGTGGGACAGACTATCTAAATTCTCGAGAGATATCATGTGAGATGGTCCTAAATCCTGATCCGAAGGGTTACACAATAGTGACTACTACAATACATCCTGGTGAAGAGGCGCCTTTTGTTCTCTCTGTTTTTACTAAAGCTTTGATAAGTCATGAAACTTTATAATTTTTCATTTATGGACATTTTGTTTGGCTTTGATTTTGGTCATCACTTGTGGGTCCTAAGCATCTCCCCAAAGTGATTCTGCACGGACTATCCCCAATCATTCACACGTGTCTGAGAGCTGGTTGAACGTTGCAGTAAAAAAGCTCGGTAAGTTCGTCTAACATCTTGTCCCCTTTTCTATGGACAAGAAATTGTCTGATACATTTCATTCTCTCGGATTCTGTCTAATATCTTCTGATGTTTGGTTTGGTAGGCATGCCTAATTCCCCCACTCTACTTTTAACAGGCATAGAAAGAGGAGAAAGGATGGTCTGTCCTTAGCGAATGGATGAAGCAAGCTGTCTTATTCTGGGAAGTCCATGGTTGCTAAATGTCATTTCTGCATGGGTTCTGGAAGTCTCTAAAGCTAATAGAAAGAAGATGGTCCATTGATTCTAGTCTTCAGCTCTGAACATGGTCTCAAAGAGGGTTCTCGGGGATTAGAATATTGTACATGAGTAGATGTAAGAAAATAGGATTTAGTTATGTAAATAAGGGTTAAAAAAAAGAAATAGATGAAAAAAAAATAGGAATAGATGTGAGGGATGCGCTACTGCATGCATGTTGGAGTCCACTATATGACTGAAATATTAATTGAAGTTTCAGCATCAGTTTTCAAGTACTTGAAGAAATCACTTCATTAATTGTAAAAAACAAACATTCTTACATCAATGGAATTAACTAACACCTTTCTACAATCTTCAATCGTGTGTTATTATTATCCTAAGAGCTAAGAAGAACAAGGAACTGGTTGTTCCTTGACAAGGAGTCCTTGGAAGTATGACAGAGGTAAAAACTTGGGAAAAGGCAAGGAGTATTGTAAGCTAGGTTGTCCCGAGTGGACACAATAATTGGAGGTCAAATAAGAGTCTCAACCATATTCCGAATTCATGGGTGTAAACACCTAATTTTTGATCCAAACCTAATATTTTTATACCATTTTAATGTTCAATTAATTTTTATTTTATTTTATTTTTATTTTTAGGCATTTTAAATTTATCTTATTTTTGAGGTTCGTTTAATATTTTTGAAAAAAAAAAATACAAAAATAGAATCACATTTTAGATAAGTTTTTTATTTATTTAAAATAAATGAATGAATAAATAAATAAATAAACTAATTAAATTATGTTATTTTCCTATTTTAACTTTTAATAAATAATCTAGTGATATTAATGTTCCGTAATCATGCTCTATGACTAATTATTTAACTTACTTATATTTTATTAGTTTTAAATAATTTTATTTTTTTATTATTTTTTTATTTTTTTTTACTTATTTTCGTTATTTTATATATCTTTTTTAAAATAAATAAATAAATAAAGAAACCTAACTTTCCCATTACCTCCAACATTCCCCTAACTTTCCCATTACCTTCAATATTTCCCTAACTTTTCCATTACCTCCAACATTCCCCTAACTTTTCCATTACCTTCAATATTCCCCTAACTTTCCCATTACTTCCAACATTCTCCCAACTTTCCCATTACCTCCAACATTCCCCTAACTTTCCCATTACCTCCAACATTCCCCTAACTTTCCCATTACCTCCAACATACTACATACTTACACACTCCCTATATAAACACACATATGCACACATAAAGAGGAGGGAAAAAATAAAAACCAAAAATTCCTCACATCAAAAGATTTTGAGTTTTGGTCACGGTTTAAGTTCGAGGCTTCTTCTTGTTGTTGTTAAGAATTATTCCCGCAAGAGGTAACCCTCTATCTTTCTTTGAATA